>OY979769.1:20779160-22192282 GCA_963855975.1 Andrena chrysosceles | reverse complement strand
ATTAAAAGAATAAAAGAATAAAAGAATAAAAGAATAAAAGAATAAAAGAATAAAAGAATAAAAGAATAAAAGAATAAAAGAATAAAAGAATAAAAGAATAAAAGAATAAAAGAATAAAAGAATAAAAGAATAAAAGAATAAAAGAATAAAAGAATAAAAGAATAAAAGAATAAAAGAATAAAAGAATAAAAGAATAAAAGAATAAAAGAATAAAAGAATAAAAGAATAAAAGAATACAAGAATAAAAGAATAAAAGAATAAAAGAATAAAAGAATAAAAGAATAAAAGAATAAAAGAATAAAAGAATAAAAGAATAAAAGAATAAAAGAATACAAGAATAAAAGAATAAAAGAATAAAAGAATAAAAGAATAAAAGAATAAAAGAATAAAAGAATAAAAGAATAAAAGAATAAAAGAATAAAAGAATAAAAGAATAAAAGAATAAAAGAATAAAAGAATAAAAGAATAAAAGAATAAAAGAATAAAAGAATAAAAGAATAAAAGAATAAAAGAATAAAAGAATAAAAGATTAAAAGAAATTAACCATACATTTAAACAAACATTTAAAAGCGACTAAAATAGGTACGGTCAAAACTATTTTCAAAAATTATTATGATGAAGTGAGTGTAACTTTGAAAAATGTTTATTATGTAGAAGGAATTCAAAAGAATCTGTTGAGCTTTTCGAAAATAACTATAAATAACTCAATCGTAGTGAGAGAAGATAGTGCAAAGATATATAACAAAAATCGAAAATTAATAGCTGTAGGAAGTAAAAATGATGGCCTATATACTATAAAAAGCTTTATGTGTAATAATAGAGAAAAGAATGTTTATGCAAATTCAGTTAGACTATCAGAAAAGGAAAAATGACATAGATCGCTAGGACATATAAACTTCCACTACTTAAACAAGATGGTCAATGATAAATTAGTCGAAGGTCTACCCGAAAAATTGGAAAAGAATGACATGAAGTGTGCAAACTGTATACAGAGAAAAATGTCAAATGTACCATTTCAAAACAATAGAACTCAGTCCGCTGAAATACTAGAATTAATCCACACAGATTTAAATGGACCTCACTATACTACTGGTAGCCGAGGTGAAAAATATTTTCTTACTTTTATAGACGATTATAGTAAATGCGCGAAACTTTATTGTATCAAAAGTAAAGACGAAACAGCTGATTGTTTCATAGATTTTGTTAATTTAGTTCAAAATAAATTCAATAAGAGCATTAAGAAATTGATATGTGATAATGGCAAAGAATATTTAAATAGTAAAATTTATAAAATTGGCAAAAACAACGGAATTGAATTGTTACCATGTCCCCCGTATGTACATGAGTTAAACGGAGTCGCGGAGAGGTACAACAGGTCAGCTATGGATATGGGAAGATGCTTAGCAAGGGAGGCAAAAATTAACCATAGATTCTGGTCTGAAATTATGAAAACAGTTGCCAATTTGAAAAATCGTTCGATAGCCAATACTCAGGAGAATAAAACTCCTTACGAAATATTCTTTGGAAAAAAACCCAACGTTAAACATCTAAAAATTTACGGAAGTAGAGTCTTTGTTAGAATACCTGAAACTGTAAGGAAAAATAAATGGGATGATAAGGCAAAATTAGGCATATTGGTAGGGTATAACGATAATAGCTTCAGAGTTCTTGTAAATAATAAAATTATTAATGCTAGACATGTACTAATAATCGAAGAAGGTACAGAAATAATTTGTTTGCCAGAAAGAGACGAAAATACAAATAACAATTTTGATGAGAACTATGTGAGTTTGGATTTGGATAATAGAAATAACGATGTTAATGAAAATTCCGCAAATGAAATAGATCAGAATAGTGTAAATGATGAAAATGTACAAAACCAATTAGATAGTGAAGCACAAGAAATGACTGAAGAATTCAACCATGTACAAAATACGGATGAAAATTTGCTTGAAAAAAGAGCTTCTAGTAGAATAAGAAATCCTGTTAACAGATTTGGAAATCCTGTGACTCATTACATTTATGTTAATTACGTTAATGCAAATGCACCGAATACTTTTGAGGAGGCGATAAGTTCAAATGAATCTTGTGAGTGGAAAAGGGCTATGAATTCTGAAATGAAAAGCTTAATGAAAAACAAAACCTGGACTATTGTAGAAAGACCTAAGGATAAAAAGATTATAGACGTCACATGGGTTTACAAAAGGAAAAATGACAAGTCATTCAAAGCTAGATTAGTTGTGAAAGGGTTTCAGCAAAAAGAGTATTTAGATATGTATATTCACCTGTAGGAAAAATGCAGACTTTGAAAGTATTGTTAAGTTATAGTTGTGCAAATAATCTCTTCATTGAACAGATGGATGTAGAAACTGCATTTTTAAATGGACTAGTCAAATCCGAAGTATATATTAAGGAACCCAAAGGGTTTGAAACTGGTGAGAATAAAGTCTGTAAACTGTACAAAGCTCTTTATGGTCTGCGAGAAAGTCCACGAGCGTGGTATGAGTGCTTCAATAAGTATGTTAAAGAACTAAATTTTGTAAGAAGTAACTACGACTATTGTTTATATGTTAATAACTCAGGCAGCGATTCAATATACATTTTAGTCTTCGTGGATGATCTTCTAATCTGCTGCAAAGATAGAAATAAAATTAAACAAGTAAAAGCTAGGCTAATGAAAAAACTTGCCATGAAAGACCTAGGTAAAATCAGTAATTACATAGGAATTGATATAGACTATAACAAAGATAAAGCACAAATGAAACTAAGTCAAACTAAGTATATTGAATCCCTGGCTGTGAAATACAACTTTGAGACTGCCAAATTATTTGATACTCCAATGGAGAGCAATTTAAAGTTAGATCAAGCTGTTGAGACTGATGAAAATGTAGGATATAGAAACCTAATTGGAGAATTGTCCTATGTGAGCATAGGCACGAGACCTGATATTGCTTATAGCATAAACTATCTAAGTAGATTCCAAAGCTGCTATGATCAAACGCATTTCAAGTATGCTACGAGGGTTTTGAAATATTTGTTTAAAACAAAAGATTTGAAATTAATGTACTCAAATAAAAATGTAAAAGATGAGCATCTAGACTGTATGGTAGACTCCGATTATGCAGGAGACAATATAGATCGTAAGTCAACAACAGGGTTTATTATAAGACTATTTGGAAATTTAATTTATGGGAAAACACGAAAACAAACTAATGTGACTAAATGCTCAACTTTCGCTGAGTACACAGCTATGTCAGAAGCTGTAACAGAAGTCCTATTTGTAAGAAATTTGTTAAATGAATCTTTTGATCTCAAGATAGAAAAACCAATTAGAATATACGAGGACAATTCAGGGGCCGTAGCAATAGCAAAATTTGGAAATTACACAAAAAATTCTAAGCACATTGAAGTGCAGTACCATTACGTTAATGAAAACTATGAAAATGGAATAATTGACATCATTAAAATTGATTCTGAATCTAATTTAGCCGATATATTAACAAAAAGTTTGAACAAAACGAAGTTTGTAAAGATCAGAAATGCTCTCAAATTAATCCAAAATTTTGATGACTAGAAAACGACTGAAATACGAATAGAAAAAATCAAGTAAAACTATGTACATCGAAATCAATATAAGGTGGGCAATTCCCAATGTTGAAAATTCAAGGAGGCGTGTTGGAATGTATGAATGTTTCAACGAAAGTCAAGTTGATTAGTAGCCACTGGCGCCATCTGTTGTCGGGGTGTGTCGAGAGACATCCGAGCGACACTCTCTGTCCCTCGTAATCTGTGGTTACGCGAAAGAAGAAGAAGTTGTAAACGAATAAGTAGTCTGGCTATCGTCGTCGTACTGCGTTGTACTAAGAGTTCAAAAGAGTTAACAGTAACAGTTCCTAATTGTGTTTAAATTTTATGTATATTGTTATAATAACCGGTTCCAGTTGGAAACGTGTTAGAAGCGAGTAAATAGTCCGCATACGAAACTTCATTACTTAGTCTCCACACATATCCTCATACGCTTATATTCAAGAACAGCGTATACATATGATACAAGATGGCATGCTTATTCTCGTCAAAGTCCAAGTTCATGTCATCGTATGGGTAAAATTCTGAGTTGAGAAAAAGTTTTACATTGGTCAATTTACAGTTGTTGAACTTAGTAACGTCTTCGCTCATCACATTCCTTCGACCAGTAGAGCAAGGATCACGCAGCGTGGCTTCTCCAGCTGTGCAGATGCCTTCACGGCCCACGAATGCTTGGTCGTGCTCTGTAATAGAGGATACTCGTACAGATCCCACGATTGAAAACAAATGCTCAGGTTTTGTCCACTTTCCAAAGTACGTAGCAACGATAGCTTATTAACGTCGTTCAGCGTCACATGAGGCATCCGCCATTGTAGTTTAAGTAATTCAATTTCTGATTCCAACATCGGTGATCCTATCAGAGCATTGTTGTCGTTGGGCAAGCGTATTAAAATCAATTCATGGCGCGAATTAATAATCATGTGTTTGTAGTCCTCGCAAAATCCCAACAAATATTTGAGCGGGACACAAAAATTGAAATGATTTTTCACTATTAGCCCATCGCGTCGTTTCAAACCCCATCCGGCATTCTGCAGTTATTCCAACGTTTCTGTTGCGATCAATCTCCACACCATTCAGCTCGTATCGAATCTCATCGAATAAGAACGCACGCAATTATTACCCAACATCACCGTTAACGCATCATTTGGCTTATTTATCTTCAATTTCCCCTCCACATAGAGGAAACTTTCACACGGCAATGTGTGTAAATCCTGCTGCTGTATCGGTATTCTTATCTCATCGCTGTATCCAAACGTCGTGTTGACGTATGGGTTGTATGTGTGAGTCTCGAGATTGACGATGCAATCATCAAACGTCGGCTTCCCTCCAATGCTTAGAATATCAGCCTTTTTCAACTTAAATGCGCACAATGAATCCCAAAGATTTCAAAAATGCAATGTTCGCAGCACTGAGCCTCTTCTTTTTAGCGTAATCAGAGCTGTTGCAGTTGTTGCTGTTATTGTTGTTGTTGTTGTTGTTGTTGTTGTTGTTGTAGACAATTTCACTTGGAAGAAACGGGTTTCTGGAGTCATTCAATACAAGCATTTCTTTCGCAGCACACGTATTATCGTCGTCGCCGTCGTACGTGCAGTCTGATGGTAATCTCTTCACCTCGAAAATCAAGCAGCCGTCCGTCTTGATCCACAACCCGTATTGTTAGATCCGTAATGACTCGTGCGGTGATTGGAAGGTAAATGATCTGCGCGGGCGTTTCCGATATCTTATATCCTGGTGGGACTCTCGGAGAAAATTCATGTATCGTATGTACACGTCTCCCATTGTTATACGCGCCAGCGGTCACGCTACATTCTATACGAATAATGTTCACGTTCATGATATTAATTGGATCGTCCGGTTTGTGCCACCGTCCTGGTTCCATCGTTGTCACCATCATCGTTGTTGTTGTTGTTGTTGTTCTCATCGGTGCCGCCGAGATTTTGAGGATACCGCTCGAGTAATCGCTGCTTCAAATACTTGGCAATGGCGTCTAGTTCGTAGGTGCCGTGGGGAATCGTAATATATTCATGTGTGGTTTCGGCACCGTTGTTGTTTTTGTTGTTGATGTCATAGTTTGTGGCGAAGTAGAATTTATCGTTGCTCGAGTCGATGTTTGGTATCGTGTGATAAGTTTCAAAGGTTGTTAGACCAAGCTCGTAATCATCGTCGCTCAAATCTATGGGTGGAAAGTAGCTCACCGCGAGGGTGCTACTCTTGCCGGTTAGAGTGAATGTTAACGACATATTCCGAGCTGTACGACTGGACTGGTACTGAATCAGAGTGGCCGGAAGTCAATCCTTAAATTTAATGCCGATCGTTTGTAGAAAGCGCAGACATAGTTGTCCACAATTGCTCTGATAGTACTTGTAATAAGACGTAGGATTGTATTCAATTTTCACAGAATCTTTATCCAGAAATTTTACCAATTCCATAGGTGGCCGAAGATTCCCAAAGCTGTCCAAATATATTGCTCGACACCCTCTCTTCGCATACGCCACCCAATGTGTCCCGGGCCCCTCAACATTGTCCAAATTTACGATACCGCTCTCGTTTCGACGTACTCCTCCGACTGGTAACGTGTTACGCATAAAACACCTCTAAAGAATGGAATACGCATACGTTTTGCCAACTCCTCCAATTGTGCATCGATAGTTATGCCCGTCGGCATTTTTATTTTCTTTTCGACGTTTTTTTTTCGTTTCGATATTCCCTGTCCACGCTTGTATGGTGCGAGATAAAGTCCGCGACCTTCCATGGAGCGATTATGACGTTGCATTTCCTGCAGCTGATGTTGCGCCGCCTTATTATAGTTTACCGCCTTGGCGATCCCCACCGCTCCACCAGCCAATGATCCGAGAACACCTAGCAGCGGGAGAAGTGGTAATATACCACCCTGTTTTGCCACCGGAAGAATCCGCTTTTTCGGCGTTCTCTTTGGAGTCCTTTTGTGTAATTTTGCTTTCATCCTCATTCCGATTTTCGTCTTGGCCTTCATAGCCGCCCAAACAGCCGTAGTAGCACCTCTTTCACCCAGATTCGAATCTCGCGCAACGATTCGTTTTCGCGCTTTGTCAGCGAGAACGTTATCTGCCGCGTGTCTTTCGCCGAGATCGTTACTACGCGAATATGCAATATCGTGTTCGCGACACGCTGCGTCCAACGGATTGATGCCTTGATCCCCTCTAGCCATTCGTTTTGCCAGATGAGTTCCCGGGCCGCAAAACTGATATCCCGGAATATGTAATTCGATAGGTAGCGCGTTTATCGCCCGATTTAACAAACCACAGCCTTTCTTTACTCTCGTCGGCGACATTCGCCGCAGTGTTCAAGAAAGCAGCATTTCGGCGACATCTGTCAGACCCGTCATTAATTAGATGTTGACGGCAGCCTGCTTGCTCCCGTGGAGCGACGATCAGGACCCCCTTCCTCGACTCGCGATCGATGGAAGGGGAAGACTCTTCCTTCCAGGAAATCGACCGCGGTTTCCTGGATCACTCTGTTAACGGCTATTGTTTCTGTAACACGCCTTACCTAACACGCTACGCACTTTAAGCTTCGCACCTCTGCTTTGCTAAGTTACCTCTTGCTCGGTAGTTAGTTAGTGCATACTCACTTGCGCGTCTGCTTGCGCCAAACATTTTCGCATCAATAAGTGTTCGAGTTTATTGTAAAGAGTATATCGTTTAATTGTGAAATTGTACATAAAGTTAAGATAAGTGTAACCGTTGAACGTTTATATAAAAGTCACCGTGTCTAATAATAGGCTAAGATTTTGTAGTGTCGTCGTAAACTAGCTTCGCCTTCCTTAGCACCAATTTCTAATCCGCTTCATAACATTTTTTGGTCCTTCGAGCCGGATACTGCGCTTGTGAAGAACAGTTCGCGACCGTTAAGTAGTGCCGGGTAATCGTCGCGCGTGACCTCCAACTGCAAAACAGTGAGCCACATCATAACGAGTCAGCGCGACCTTAACGGCCTAATCTCGCGTGGTTTGAATATCTGAGGACAATGGATACTTTAATTGATAGTCAGAACGAACTTTCTGGCAAAATCGCGCGTGCTTACGAAAATTTAAAGAAACTAGGCGCTGCCAAAATCACTCCGGGAGCCGTTGAATCGCGTGTGGGGATGCTACGAAGAAATTGGGAGAAATTTGACCAGCAGCATGATCAACTGCTTGCCCTGTCGGCACCAGAGAAGAGAGAGGCACCTTACTTCCGAGAAGCCCGCTACGATGTGACTGAGGAACTGTTTCTTGTCCAGGAAGCGCTGTTCGTTGACAAGCAACAGACATTTTCCGCTGACCATAACGAGTCGGGAACGTCCAGCAGCGGCCCGTCAGCGACTGTACACTCCAAAGCCTCCTTACCTCGACTACCCCTGCCAGATTTTGACGGGAGCTACGAATCTTGGCCAGGATTTCGAGATCTCTTCCGATCCCTCGTTATCCGCGACGGAAGTCTTTCGGACGTAGAACGCCTACATTACCTCCGGGGCTGCATCAAGGGAGATGCTCTCCTGGCCCTCAGAAATCTCCCCGTAAGAGCGGCTACCTTCGCCCGCGCTTGGGATCTGTTACAGGATCACTATGAAAACGAAAGACTGCTGGTCCAAGCGCAAATGGACACATTATTTGGATTACCGCCACTCACGCGTGAATCGGCCACGGAGCTCAAGACATTTTACTTCACCTTTTGCGATTGTGTCGAGGCCCTTGCTGCTATGGACCGACCGGTTGATGCCTCAGAAGACTGGCTGGTCTATCTGTTGGTCGAGAAGCTGGACCGGCAATCGCGAAGAGAGTGGGAAACGCAGCTTGGCTCCCAGACTACTTCTCCGACTTTAGCGGAACTCAAGTCATTTATTAAAAGTCGTATCACCACCGTCGGAGCTTTGGAAGGAGGCAAAGCCAAAGGTCAGCCTGAAGGACGCACGGCTAAAGCTGCCGGGAACCAGAGGCCAGCCAAGGTGTTGCAAGTCACCAAGACCAACCGTCCGCAAGAACCGTGTGCACTGTGTGGAGCCAATCACTTTGTGCTCTTCTGCAGCGACTACAAATCGAAAACTGTGCTCGAACGTCGTGAAGCTCTACTAACGGCGAATCTATGCTATAATTGCCTCGGACACCATCAAGTGAAGGACTGCAGTTCGGAAAAACGGTGCCAGTTATGCAGCGGGAAGCATCACACTACCATCCATGAGGACAGAGCACCCGCTAGCACCGTCGAAGAGGTCACTGCCAACACTTCCAGCTGTGCGTCGCGCTCTTTACCTGCAGTGCTTCTAGCCACCGCGCGTGTGAGAGTTTCCCAACCCGACGGAAGTTCTAGAATAGTGCGTGCTCTCATCGATCAGGGCAGCGAGGTGTCGCTTCTCACTGAGACACTGGCGCAGCAACTTCGCCTTTCAAGGAGACCTGCAAATATTCGTCTCGTCGGTGTCGGGAACCAGATGCCGGAACGAATCCGTGGCAAGGTGCAAGTGGAGATCACCGCACACTTCACCTCTAAAAGGCGACATGTGATAACCGCCCTTGTGTTGCCTCGGATCACTTCCTATCAGCCACGCATCGATAGCCAGGTCAAAATGTGGCCTCACCTGACGGATCTCACTTTAGCGGATCCCAATTTCGACTCCGACGGGCCGATCGAGCTACTACTGGGAGCAGACGCCTTTGCCCTCGTCCTGCTCGATGGTGTTGCCAGGGGTCGTGCCGGGGAACCGATGGCGCAAAAGACCATGCTAGGATGGATCGTATCCGGACCTGCTACGTCGGACACTAGCCACGAAGCGACTGACCGTCGCGGTCTCGCTTCCCTTCAATGTACCGCCGAAGAGGAACTGCTACCATTGGTGAGACGTTTCTGGGAGCAAGAAGAAATGGTTATGTCAGCCGCCTATACCGCCGAGGAGCAAGACTGCGAGGAACATTTCAAGGCGACTCACCAGCGATTACCTACCGGTCGCTACATGGTTCGATTGCCGCTCCGTGACACGTTGAAGATCGGTGAGTCGCGTCACGGTGCCCGACGCATGCTGCTGCGGATGGAAAGGAAATTCGCCAGGGAACCGGCTTTCGCTCAAGCCTACCAGGCGTTCATGCGTGAGTACCTGCAACTTAACCATATGACCAAAACGCGAGTTGATCCGTTAGGGCCGTCCTACTACCTACCTCACCACGGCGTCCTGAAGGCGAGCAGCAGCACCACCCGACTACGGGTGGTTTTCAATGGATCTTACGCAACCACAACGGGACACTCGTTAAATGACAAGCTGATGGTGGGTCCGAATCTACTTCCTAGTCTCACGCAGCTCCTGCTCCGCTGGCGTGTCCACCGCATCTGCCTCACGGCAGATATAGAAAAGATGTATCGGCAGATTCTTCTCCACCCGGATGATCGCTGTTATCAAAGGATCCTGTGGAGAGAGAATGAAGACAGCGAAATGAGTGATTACCATCTAAATACTGTCACCTACGGACTGGCCTGTGCTCCTTACCTCGCCATCCGCACATTACGTCAACTTGCGTTGGATGAACAGTCACGGTTTCCACGAGCGGCGGCCATCCTACAGCGCGATGTTTACATGGACGACGTCCTGACAGGCGCTGACTCCGTCAGTGAAGCTACCGAACTGCAAGCCGAACTACGACAACTTTGTAAAGCAGGCGGCTTTAATTTGAGAAAATGGGCCTCCAACCGGTCCACTCTGATGGAGCAGCTACCTACCGGTGACGCGCTGTCTAAATGTAAGTGGCAGGCCGGTGAAACACACACAGCACTGGGGGTCCACTGGAGCCTCGCCGACGACTGTTTTCGAGTTGAAGTGCAACCTGTAGCCACGGATGGCGGAATAACACGACGCCAGGTTCTATCAACCATAGCTAGAATATTTGACCCACTGGGGTTGGTGTCCCCTGTTACCGTCAATGCAAAAATATTCATGCAGTCGCTCTGGTTATTAAAATTAGATTGGGACGTACCGTTACCGCCGGCGGACGCCGAATACTGGCTGCAGTTCCTGGGGGAGCTGCCTGAGTTGAGCCGGATCACTGTTCCTCGCTGGCTGGGCGTACAACAAGCACCTCAACTTCGGGAGCTCCATGGATCTGCTGACGCGTCGGAACGAGCCTATGCTGCGGTAATCTACTCCCGAACTATTGACAGCAATGGCCTCGTGAAAACACGGATGATCACCTCTAAAACCAAGGTGGCACCCTTGAAAAGGATCTCACTGCCAAGACTGGAACTGTGCGCCGCAGCCCTTCTGACCAAACTCATGGCTCTCACCTGCGAGAGTTTGAACTTGAACGAAACCTCCGTTCACTTATGGAGCGACTCCACCATCACTCTCGCGTGGATACAAGGACATCCCTCTCGCTGGAAGACCTACGTAGCTAACCGGGTATCTGAAATCCAGCGTACGTTGCCGGATGCCCAATGGCACCACGTCTCCAGCCAGGACAATCCTGCTGATTGCGCCTCCAGAGGCTTACCACCTAGCCAGTTGCCCGACTTTGCTCTCTGGTGGAGTGGACCTGCCTGGTTGACCACCCCGTCAGGATGGAGCCACGGGAAGCAGCTTCCGCTACCAGAAACCGACCTGGAGGCTCGAACCACCTCCACTGTGTCGTCGATTGAACCTGCAACCGACGAAACTTTAATGTCAAAATATTCGTCACTCCATTTGCTTCTCAGGATCACAGCCTGGTGCCGGAGATGGCTGCCAACCAACTCAACCACTACGCGAGGAAGTCACCTGACACCCGCAGAGATAGAGTCAGCACGGCTACACTGGATTCACCTCGTCCAGCGTCAAGAGTTCGCCCTTGAAATCCAGCAGCTGACTCAGGGACGCTCACTACCGAGCCACAGCGGACTGCTACAACTCAATCCCTACGTGGACGAGCAAGGCGTTTTGCGTGTGGGCGGTCGCCTGCGCCACTCCACTTTAACCTTGGACGCCCAGCATCAGATTTTGTTGCCCCGAAACCATAGGTTGACAGAGCTACTGGTTGACGAGGCCCATCGTCGAACACTGCATGGAGGGACACAGCTTACCTTAGCCACGCTCCGTCAAAAGTACTGGATCCTGCAGGGCAGGCAGCGAGTCAAGGCCTTGATTCATCGTTGCGTCACCTGTACACGATGGCGAGCAACATCAGGACAGCAACTTATGGGAGATTTACCAAAACCCAGGGTGACTCCAGCCCGCCCTTTCTTACACGTGGGGATCGACTATGCTGGCCCCTTCACACTCCTGGCCATACGGGGAAGAGGACACCGCACACACAAAGGCTACGTGGCTCTCTTCGTCTGTTTGTGCACCCGGGCGGTACATTTAGAATTGGTTTCAGACTGCAGCACTGACGCCTTTCTTGCGGCCCTACGGCGGTTTACATCCCGACGAGGACTCTGCGCTGTCATCCAGAGTGACCGAGGGACTAACTTCATGGGAGCTGCCCGTGAACTGCGTGACATGCTAGCTCACCTTGACGACGGGCACGAGACCATCCGATCTGCTCTGCTGAAGGACGGCATAGAGTGGCGGTTCAATCCTCCTGCTGCGCCTCATTTCGGAGGGCTCTGGGAAGCCGCAGTAAAATCTACTAAACACCACCTTCGTCGAGTGCTGGGTGACCAACACCTTACCTTCGAGGAGATGATAACGCTGCTCTCTCAGATAGAAGCCTGCCTGAATTCTCGACCTCTGCAGGCGATCAGCGACGATCCTGGGGACCTTAACGCCTTGACACCAGGGCACTTCCTTATCGGCGAACCACTCCTTAGCATGCCGGACCCTCAGACGGATGGCGTTCCACTGTCTCGCCTTTCTCGCTGGCATCTCCTACAACAATTGCGCCTGCAGTTCTGGAAGCGCTGGACAACGGAATACTTGCAGGCACTTCAGGCTCGCAATAAGTGGACACAACAGCATCCGCAACCCCAGATAGGCGACCTATGCCTAATTAAGTCGGAAGTGACTTCTCCTGGCCAGTGGCCCTTGTCCAGGGTTACTCGATTGCATGCTGGTCCTGATGGATTAACGCGTGTTGTAACGGTTAAAACTGCACGTTCTGAGTTTGTACGACCGATTACTAAACTTGTATTTTTACCCTGTTCACAGGTTTAGAATCCCGCACCACACCCACAATTATCACTGCCCACTAGATCGCGATTCCGACTGGTTCCGACACCATTACCTGAGTTGCCTGACGCCTCCACGTGAGCCAAGCGGCGCCACTGCCACGGTATAGACTACGTCGCATCGATCTGCCCATCGATCACTAGCTAGTTGCGCGACGATTCATCGGGTGATGAATGCCGGGCGGGAAATGTTCAAGAAAGCAGCATTTCGGCGACATCTGTCAGACCCGTCATTAATTAGATGTTGACGGCAGCCTGCTTGCTCCCGTGGAGCGACGATCAGGACCCCCTTCCTCGACTCGCGATCGATGGAAGGGGAAGACTCTTCCTTCCAGGAAATCGACCGCGGTTTCCTGGATCACTCTGTTAACGGCTATTGTTTCTGTAACACGCCTTACCTAACACGCTACGCACTTTACGCTTCGCACCTCTGCTTTGCTAAGTTACCTCTTGCTCGGTAGTTAGTTAGTGCATACTCACTTGCGCGTCTGCTTGCGCCAAACATTTTCGCATCAATAAGTGTTCGAGTTTATTGTAAAGAGTATATCGTTTAATTGTGAAATTGTACATAAAGTTAAGATAAGTGTAACCGTTGAACGTTTATATAAAAGTCACCGTGTCTAATAATAGGCTAAGATTTTGTAGTGTCGTCGTAAACTAGCTTCGCCTTCCTTAGCACCAATTTCTAATCTGCTTCATAACAGCAGTTTTTAATCAATGGTGTTAGACCGTCGATATGCGTTCGCTGCCAAGGGCGATTATAATGCTCCAGACACCGACGATACTGCCGAACCTCAGAATCGGCTTTTATATGCTCGGGGAGTCTGTCCCACAACTGATCAATGTGTCTCCCAAACTCTCGGAGTAGAATAATCTTTGGTATATATTTCAACTGCTCAGAGGTTATGTCTCGAATATCACAATTATCCGACAGGACCAGAAGCATTTTGAATACTGAACTGTTTTGCTTCGGTGCGGACCTATAAATAGGGCGCTTCGACGTATCAAAATCATTTTTCACAGTTCGCGGAGAGGATGCGATTCGTGCGACAACCTGTGACGATACGCGTGACAAATTTTGACGATAAATCACGAGTGATGTCTTCGAAAACAAGACGCAGACATGGTAGCATACTACCAAACACTATACGTTGCGTCATTTGTGGCCCATCAAATTGTGGAAAGACAAACGTGCTGGTGAGCTTGTTGGAAAGTCCTCACGGCGTCCGCTTCGAGAACGTGTACGTGTACTCCAAGTCGTTGCAACAGCCAAAATACCAGTATTTGGAGAATTTATTGACTCCGATAGATGAAATTGGCTACTTTACGTTTTCAAATAACAGTGACGTCATCCCACCGAGCGAATCGCTTCCGAATTCCATTTTTATCTTTGTTGACGTGGCATGCGACAAGCAAGTTACGATAAGGGAATATTTTGCAATGGGGCGCCACTTGAACGTTGACTGCTTCTATCTCTGTCAGACGTATGCAAAGATTCCCAAACATCTTATACGCGACAATGCCAATCTGTTGATTCTGTTTAAGCAGGATGGTACCAACTTAAAGCATGTGTACAACGATCACGTAAACACTGACATGTCTTACGAGGATTTCTGCGCTTTGTGTTGTAATTGTTGACAACGAGAGTATGGTTTCGTGGTAATAGACAAGGATAGCGCGATGTCCAATGGACTTTATAGAAAGGGATTTAACGAGTTTGCCGTACCGTGAGATGGTCAATTGTCGTCAAAACGTCGGTGGGAAAGCAACGTCTGCAACAAAATGATGACTGATATCGATACTCTGGAGATTAAGGATCGCGAGAAAATAGCGTAGGAAATTGCATAAACCAGCGATTCCATTCGCCGGAAACATCAGGCTTTGAAGACTGGCAATATGGAGGAAGATGTCGCGTTGGAGAGATACTTCAAACCTATCGTTGAACCCCTAAAACATATTGTGGAAAATACTGCGGCGGCAGAAGCTCATGAGCATCATGACACATCACCGCTGATGAGCAAAGAGGAAACGATACATGTCACCGGAATATTCACCCATAACCTCAACACCAGTTCAATCGAAGCATAAACGACGGAATGTTACATCAAACGAGTCTCCCGTTCCTCCCACACCAATAAGTACATTTCCCAGTGTGCGATCGCTCTCAGCCATTGATGACGACGTTTTCGAAACTAGTTCCAATGAGTCGTTTGTAACATCTATTAGACAACAACTTCAAACACCCGAGGGACAAGAAACACTTCGCAGTCATTTCGGTCCGCTAGGGCAAAAATACATGAGCACAATCATAAGTGGTGATAGGGATGGAGCAATGGACTATGTGTACGGCGTATACTATAGCAATAGTAGAACGATGCTTGGGGATAAGTCTTTCGATATAAACAAGGATGATAATATAATCATAGATGGTGTAAAATACAGAGGAACACCCTACTTTTACGAACTGATTTTCAAGAGAATTCCCGATGATGCTGTATACACCGATGCCGATAAACTAAAATACAAAAGTATACTGCTGGCGACCAATGTCCACCGACGCGGTCATGGTGCTATAAATCCCATATTGGGTAACAAGGGATACAAGAACAAACATGTAATTGCATCGCTAATCCCCCGCGCATCAGCTAGTAGGGCAGGGAAAGGTATAACGGTGCCACGAGCTATGGTTGTAAACGATAACAAGATCGATTACGTACAGTGGGACGATCCCAACGAGCTGGTGGATCGATTGCGTTTGCTTGAGGCGTCGCGTCAGGCGGATAATAACTCTCACGATCCCGAAATTCTATCGATTGTCGAGGAACTCCGCGAGGTAGGCCTCATTATATAAATTAAACCGCACTCCGATGATGTGCACTGTATGCATCGAGATGCCGATCAATAAATTTGGAATAACGCTCGAGAAGAGTGGAGCAGCTAGAATTGACTATTACAAATGGAGTGGCTTGCTTCGAAATTACATGCGAGATAACGCTCTTTGCGTGGTTGGTGCCGACTTTGATGCAAAATCACGCAAGATACGACGCGTAGCTCAACCGGTGGTCGACACCGATGCCGTCAATAAACTATACTTGGAAAAGAGCATTAAACTTTTGAGAGAGCAACAGGAAGAATTAGAGAGGAAGCTGGTCGTGTTTCAAAGAGATATGCTAACGCTGCAAAACAGCGTTCAAAAGATATCGCAAGCGTCGAATTCTATCCCACAGCATCAGCGCTGCGAAGGAGAAGCGTGCGAGACGATTGAATTTGTCCAGACTTTTCTCGGGCCGATGGGGAGCACTTAATGCATGTACTCGATAATTATCGCATCATTGGTGTCAAAGACACCTCTGCGATCAAACATGCAGCCATTATCGAAATCCAAGAGTAAAGAAAACCACGGTGGCAAGAAGCTACAACTCGTTGAGGAATTGCATGCTCCAGCTCGAAGACATTTTCCGCGGAGGCGCGTCATAGTGCATGGATACGATGATCTGTGGCAAGCTGACATTGTAGAAATGCGTCCATACTCGCGATTCAACCATGGTCACCTCTACATACTCACCGTCATCGATGTGTTGAGCAAGTATGCATGGGCGTTACCGCTCAAGACTAAAAGTGGTGCTGAGGTGACTGAAGCGTGTGCAAAGATATTTAGAGATCGTGTGACGGTCTTCCGTCCGGTGGTAAGGAGTGAGGAGGATGCACTCAGTCGGGATGCCAGGGTATTGATATCCTCTCCTTGCTAATTACTGCGTTTATTATCTTGCACTCAAATATATGTACACTATTTACAATTGTCCGCTCCGCTGTGTGGGTCGCGTTATGGTTCGCGGCTGCCGACGAAATTGTGGAGACCTGGTACCGGCCAGTTGTCTCTGTTTCGCAGCGGTAGTAGGAAGAGACCGGGCAACTTCCCGGTGTCTCTGTCTCGGAACGGTAGAGGAAAGAGACCGGGCTGCTTCCAGGCGTCTCTGTCTCGGAACGGTAGAGGAAAGAGACCGGGCAACTTCCAGGCGTCTCTATCTCGGAACGGTAGAGGGAAGAGTACGATCGTTCGATCGACGGTACGGCGGATTTCTCCAGTTCGCGTGCACCGGGCAGCATCCAGGCAGGCAGGCTGGCAGTGGGAATCCGTAGCCCAACTCGAACTGCCTTGGCTTCGTGACGCCGGGGCTTATGTCCCGATTTTCGGAAATAAGTAGCTGCGAGAAACCCACGCGATCTAGCGGCGCGGTGGGGAGTGAGCGTCATCGTGCTGACGCGTCGCGAGACCGGCAGGCTTCGGCCCGGTTCGGCGGGGCTCGGTCGCGTCTTGCAGACCATTGCGCGTAATCGTCGAAAGTTATCGTTCTGGCTATGACGTTGGTCTTGACGCCTTTCGCCTTTTTCGTATCTTTTTTGCCGTCTACGCGCAGTGCATACATTTTCGCTCTAAGACCTACGAATTCGGTCATTATCGCACCGTTATTTTCGTACTTCATCAGCCCCGGAACCTTCTTATTTACGCGCGGCATATTATATGGATTGTCAGTAGGATAATCGCTCGTGTCAAATCTATCGATATTTTGTTTCATGGTGTTCGAGAAGAGACGGGGGTGAGAGTGAGAAGAGTCTAAGACAGGTTATTTAATAGGGATGCACTTTTTCGGTGGAGACGTCGTCAATGTTTATTTGAAACACAGTGAGAGTACAATGAGAAGCCACCTTGATAATATTTATCACGGCACTGCAATGAGTGTGAGAGTTAAAATGAATACCACGCGGTTACGCCACGTGGCGTCCACACGATTATATTAATCGGCGAACTGTGAGTGTTCCAATGAGGTGCGATTATCTAAACAATGATTGCACGATGAGAAGAGCACTCATATAACACGAGATGAGCGTGAGAAGAGCCAATGGATTTGATAAATCCGCGACGCTATTACGCTGTAAAGTTCTTGATACAAAGGCACACAAGAGAGAGAAAATATGGCGGACTTCCGCAACCGCGTCTTCTCGATTCTCCTGTAGCCTCGATGCGGCACGCTGATTGGTGCATCGATCTCGGCGACGGGTGATCGATCAACGCTGATTGGCGGCTCGCCCAACGATCAGCGTCGCTGAATCGCGGTCCGCGATGTGCTGCTGTGAGAATGAGTGTGGCGGCGTGGTAAACTATTTCATTCCCAAACATTCCTCCCGCCTTCAGCAACGAAGTTGATGATGCTAATCTGAAACAGGCAAAACAGTCAAGTTTGCGATTGGCCGAGTTAATGTTGTAGTTGCTGTCTTAATGGTCACGACCCTCGTGAGTCCATCCTTTCCAGGATGCAATGTGAGAACCCGAGCAAGTGGCCACTTGCTTGGGGGAAACCGCTCATCGGTGATGAGCACCAATGACCCGACCTTGATGTCATTGGATGGGTGGTGCCACTTTGAGATTGCTTGCTGACGTTGCAGGTAGTGAGTTGACCATTGAGACCAAAACTGCTGCATCTTCTTTTGGATGAGTTGCCATCTGGCTGATGGTGAGATCGATGAGTGTTCCACAGATGGCTCAGGCAAAGTTGTCAGCGGTCTTCCAATGAGAAAATGAGCTGGAGTGAGTGTTGAAATGTCCTCAGGGTCATCACTGAGAGGCTCGAGTGGTCTTGAGTTGAGCATAGCTTCAATCTGTGTGAGAAGCGTACTGAACTCTTCGTATGTGAGTACAGTCTCGTGAACAGTCCGTCGGAGATGATACTTGATTGATTTTACGACTGCTTCCCATTTTCCTCCCATGTGAGGAGCAGCTGGTGGATTAAAACACCAAGTTGTATTGTCGTTGACAAACAGAGAAACAGTTCTTGATGATGATGTGAGCCCTGAGTAAACATGCTCTTGAGAGTTGCTTCGGCACCAATGAAATTGGTTCCGCAATCTGAGTAGATGGTATGAGGATTCCTCTTCTGGATGAGAAACGCCTGTATGTGGCGATGAAGCCTTCTGTTGAGTAGTCTGTCACCAGCTCGAGATGTACAGCTGACGTCGTCATGCACACAAAAACGCAGATCCAGCCCTTTTGTGTTTTTGCTCCTCGCCCCTTCCACGTCTTGAGAGTGATCGGACCAGCGTAATCAATTCCAGTGTGGGTGAATGGTTGTGAAGGTGTGACTCTAGAAAGAGGTAGTTGGCCCATCAGCTGATGGGCACGGATCCCCCTTTGTCGAGCACACACAACACACCGCAGGATATGAGATTTCACTGGAGCTCGACTTCCGATGATCCAGTATGTCTGTCTGATGTGTGCGAGAATGAGCTGAGTGCCTCCATGAAGAGTTTGCTTGTGAGAGTGGTCTATAATCAGATCGGACAGACGTGAGTTGCGAGGTAATATTGCAGGATGTTTACCTTCATAATCAATATGAGCGTTACGAAGTCTGCCTCCAACTCGTATGACTCCTTGTTCATCGATGAATGCAGTGAGTCGACTGAAGGCGTGAGATGAGGGCAATGTTGATCCCGAGCTGATGACTTTGAATTCGTGGTTGTAGTAGATTGCCTGAGTCATCTTTATCCAGAAGATGCGAGCCGTTTCCAAATCTGTTGGAGTGTGTGAGATGAGTGGCAATGAAACAGGCAATTTTCTTAACCTTGAGATGAATCTGAAACAAGCTGAAGTAATGCGAATCAATTTGTTGAGAGAAGAGAATTTGTATATGATATCCCAGTGATATTTAATTTCTTGAATGTTGAGTAAGATCGATGATCCTGGACGAGCCTCTAGCGCACTCGAATCGTCCTGATGCAATGATTGTGATGGCCATGAGTCACTGGGTTGAGAAAGCCATGATGGTCCCGTCCACCATAGCTGATGATGTTCAAGCTGAGATGTAGTAGATGTAGGCCTCGAGAAGCGCAATCAGCTGGATTTGAAGTGCCTGGAACGTGTCTCCAATGTGCTTGTAATGAGAGTTCTTGAATTTGAGCGACACGATTCCTGACGTACTCCCTCCAGCGGGAGGCGTGAGAGTTGATCCATGTAAGTGCCACTTGAGAATCCGTCCACAGATGAGTAGATGCAATGTTGAGCTGAAGAGTTGCTTGAACATACTTGGCAAGCTTTGCCAGCATCAATGCTGCTGTGAGCTCGAGTCTCGGGATTGTAAGTTTTTTGAGAGGTGCTACCTTTGTCTTGGAGCACACCAGTGTCGACACTTTGAGATTTGTGGACGGTGAGATCACGGTAATGTACACTACCGCTGCCATGGCGAGCTGAGAGGCATCAGAGAAGCCGTGGAGTTCCACGACTAAATTAGAGTAAGTGTTGAACCACCTGGGAATTGAGAGCCTGGCCAGGCTTGTGAGATCTTCTCTGATCAAATACCAATTAGATGTAACTTGAGGTGGCAGTGGATCGTCCCAACGAAGTTTGTGCAGCCATAACTCTTGCAGAATCATTTTTGCTCGAATTATGACTGGTGATAAGAAACCGAGTGGGTCAAATATTTGAGACACTTCTGATAGAATGATACGTTTCGTTGGGAGTGAGAATGAACTGAGAGGTTTAGATGAGAATGTGAAGTTGTCTTGGAAACTGTTCCATTGCAACCCCAGAATTTTAGTATGGCAGTCGTCGAGTGAGATCGTAGAGCTTTGAGCTCTTGATGTGGAAGAGATTTCTTCAAGTAATGCAGGATGTGTTGAATGCCATTTGGCGAGTGGAAAACCTCCCGCGTGACACAGGTCTTTAAGATGTTGTGCAATTTTAATGAGTTGCTCACCTGTGTGAGCGCCGCCAAAGATTTCGTCGACATATCTTGCGTGAGTGATTGATGGTACAGCCAGTGGGAAGCGATGACCTTCGTCCTCCACCAACTGTAACAATGCTCGGACAGCCAGAAACGGAGCAGCCTTGGTGCCGTAGGTGACAATCGTGAGCCTGAATGCAATTTCTTCTCCTTCCTCATCTACCCACAGAATACGTTGCAGATCTTGATCATCTTGATGAACTCGTACTTGCCGATACATTTTAGTAATGTCTGTGGCAAAGATGAACTTGTGCTGTCGAATCCACAACAGTACGTCTGATAGGTTGAGTAGAAGATTCTGTCCTGTGTGCATGAGATCATTGAGCGAATGTCCAGATGTTGTTGCACATGAGCCATTGAAGACAACCCTCAGCTTGGTGGTTTTGCTGTTAGGCTTGACTCCATGATGAGGAAGATAAAAGATTGAGTTATTATGAGATGAGATTGATGGTGCTCTTACCATATGATTGAGGCGTTCGTATTCTGTCATGAATTCTTGATAGAGTTCACGATACTCATCGTTCCTGTTGAATTTGATGACCATGCGATTCAGGCAAGCACGCGCTGCGTTGTATGAGTTGCCCAACAAGCTAGCTGGTGATTTGAGAGGGATGCGAACAATGTATCGTCCTGTAGCATCTCTTGTGTGTGTCGCCTTGAAGTGGTCCTCGCACTCTTGCTCTTCAGGTGTGAATTTCGATAGAGTGTCACTCGGAAGCTCCTCTTGAATCCAAAACTTATCCAACAAATCACTTACGGACGGCTCGCCCTCTTGTACAAGTGATGTGTGATACGATGACTGAGTGAGAGTGGTAGAGGGAGTGATTGGTCCAAGCACGAGCCCCCCAAAGATTGAGAGTTGAGCAATTGGCATGGATGGCGAGTCCTTGATGACATTGGGTGTTATAATTTGTCCATATGTGTCTGCTCCGATGATGATGTCGACAGGTCGTGGTTTTAAAAAGTCAGGATCTGCCAACGTGAGCCCTGCGAGATGTGACCACTCTTGATTGGGCCCCTCCATTGAAGGCACCCTTGATGTCACTGATCTGAGAACATGAGCTTGAATGGATATTATTAAAGGTCGATAAATCGAACGCAGTACTAATGAGACGACACCTCTCGTCTGCGTAGACTTCCTTCCACCAATGTCAATGATTGAAATGGATGAATGAGTGCGTTGAAGGTTGAGTTGAGTGAGGAGCTCCTCCTTAACAAAGGTGAGCTCTGATCCAGAGTCGATGAGCATACGAACCAGATGAGCTGACATTGATGAGCAGAGATGAGCTTGAGCAGTTGCAAGGAGCGTGAGTTGGCTGCTGGTTGAGTGCGGTTGAGTTGAGAGTGCAGGGGTGAGATGAGCGTGAGTTTCGACGACTGCGTTGAGACTTCAGCCGGGTTGAGAAGAGGATGGTTGAGCGGCCTCAGTTTGAGGAATCGGTTGAGCTGGCCCCGCTGTCGGTATATGGAGCATGGTGTGATGCTGGATACCACACTGCTTGCACTTGTGCGGCGACTTACAATTCGCTGAAGAGTGTCGGCCGCAGCAGTTGTAGCATAACATGTTGTTTGATACAACCTTCCTTCGCTCCTGAACAGTCATGCTCCTAAATTTGGGACACATGACTATGAAGTGTTCCCCTCCGCAGACGTCGCAGGGGAAACTTTTCTGCCTTGAGGGGCCTTGAGACGCTGTGTGAGATGAGGCTCGCTGAACCTTAGCCTTGGGGGAGGCCTTCACTGTTGCGCTGGTGGGGCCTTGGGAGGATGGAGTCTCCGTCCTCTCCAGTGCCCTTACTCTGTTGTTGACGAACACTTTCATCTGACAGAAGGTGGGATATTCGGTGGTGGATCCCATCGAGGTTTCCCACGCTTCCCTTGAGCTCCTGTCAAGTTGACGCGCCACGAGGTGAGTGAGAAGGCTGTCACCCAGACTTGTAGAAACGCCGAGTGAGCAGAGTGACGTCTGAGCTCCTTCGACGCTTGACATGAGTTGTTTTAGTGCCGCTGGCCCCTTGACATTCACAGGCTTCAGGTCGAACAGCTTGTCCAACTGAGCCTGGATGAGCAATCGCTTATTAGCGTAGGTCTCCTTGAGCATGGCCCACGCTGGAGTGAAAGAAGCGCCTTTCAAAGGTAGAGCTTCTACCTTCTGCGCCGGTTCGCCTGCCAGACTGGAGAGTAGGTACTGGAGCTTCTCAATGTCCGTGAGATCTCTCCGGTTAATGATGAGAGCTGAGAAGAGTTCACAGTATGCCGGCCACTTGATGTAGTCACCTGTGAAGGTGGGTAACTCCAGCTCAGGGAGTTTCCCTGGAGCTGGCGCTGACGCTGATGTCCCAGACGCACCTGATGATTGGAAGGGCATCAGTTCCTCCTGTAGTTTTCCAATTGACAGTTTGATGTCAACGGCCAACTCGGTCATCTTAAACAACAGTCTGTCGGTGAAATAAGGGTGATCGCGGTGTGCCCTGGGTCAAGCAACTTCGAAGTACGCATGTTCCTTCTGGAAGGCCTTGGTCAATTCATCCACATGCGTAGAATACACTATCAGCTCTGCCAGAGTGGTATTCGGGGCGCATGCAGGAAGCCTGTTTTTAGGGCTGTCATCGACTCCAGCCGGCTGAATTGTGTCTCTGCCTTAGACTGCAACTCGGATGGAATTCCAGATGGAGAAGAGGCTCTCGTCTCCCGCCCTGTATCCTCGGATCTGTTCCCTGGAGTCTCCAAGGGAACGTTGAGCGTGACATTGGGTGATGTCGTCTTAGACGCTGTCTGAGAACGAGTGGCAGCAGATGGTTCATCACCAGCCATGCTTATAACTGAGAGTGCACTGGATTATGAGTGTTCACACCAACACTGAGAGTTCACTGCCTGTCTTAGATCCGGCTCGAAGGACCACAAGATGTTTGAGAAGAGACGGGGGTGAGAGTGAGAAGAGTCTAAGACAGGTTATGTAATAGGGATGCACTTTTTTTCGGTGGAGACGTCGTCAATGTTTAATTGAAACACAGTGAGAGTACAATGAGAAGCCACCTTGATAATATTTATCACGGCACTGCAATGAGTGTGAGAGTTAAAATGAATACCACGCGGTTACGCCACGTGGCGTCCACACGATTATATTAATCGGCGAACTGTGAGTGTTCCAATGAGGTGCGATTATCTAAACAATGATTGCACGATGAGAAGAGCACTGATATAACACGAGATGAGCATGAGAAGAGCCAAAGAATTTGACAAATCCGCGACGCGATTACGCTGTAAAGTTCTTGATACAAAGGCACACAAGAGAGAGAAAATATGGCGGACTTCCGCAACCGCGTCTTCTCGATTCTCCTGTAGCCTCGATGCGGCACGCTGATTGGTGCATCGATCTCGGCGACGGGTGATCGATCAACGCTGATTGGCGGCTCGCCCAACGATCAGCGTCGCAGAATCGCGGTCCGTGAGGTGCTGCTGTGAGAATGAGTGTGGCGGCGTGGGAAACTATTTCATTCCCAAACACATGGACTCGTAGATATCATCGCACTGAATGTGGTAAATGAGACTATCTGTGTCGGTATATAGAATTTTACAATTTTTTCCGTGCTTGGGCGACATGTACTCGTGGTGAAATTCGTACAAACAAATTTTTGATATGTCCAGAATGCACATACCCACGTATATCGGTTTGTTGAATTTTACCTCGAGTTTTCGCAATTCAACAGCTATTAAATTTTCCGAAAAAACACTTCTGCTGTGGAAATTCGGTTTCGCGATCATTGCCTCCGCGCCATATCGCCCTTCCCAATGTGTCAAAAGTTTTACATCCACATGGTTTCGTACATTTTCCATAGTTTTACCGAATACCGCGTTGTTCATCAATTTGTACAAATTTTTTTTCAAAGTCGTTTGTCGCGCTTGTTCTAAACCGTGTATTGAGTTCGATGTAATCGCGGAGCCAGGGAGATTGAGCGAATTGAAGCACGCGGTGTATCTTTGTAATACGAAGACCGTGACGCGTGCACTGCTGCAGGTTGCGGTTATGGATGATGTAACGCTGCTTATCGTATATCGTCGCGAGTAACTTGTCCTGCCTGCTGCCAGGTGGTTTGGCACGCGTCGGGCAGAACGGTAGATCGGTATGAGCGTCGTGCAGACGTTGCGGATATTCCAGATCTACCTCGAGAATGTACCCCGTGGGCGAATCGACACCGATTGAAGACACGTCAAAATTTGCAGCATCTTCGATCCATTGAAATTTAGCGTATGGTAGGGGTTGACACATTGCCCATCCATACAAATTGTTCACATCAAAATACATCAAGTACGATGACTTTTCCGATGCGTCGTAAGATGACATGTACTTGTTATTGGCATGTGCGTATCTTCCGGAACATTGGCTTAAACCCCCACATATACCGCGTTCGATTAATATGACCATATCGATGTCTGTGAGCAATTCGAATGTAATTTTGGTATGTTTTAGCATTGCATCCCATGTGAAACCAGGTAAAGTATAATAATGAATCTAATCCTTAACTCTTGTACAACTTTCACGAAAATTTTCAAAAGTATCTGCCAATAACAAGACATCTGTTTTCAAATACAAGTTGCTGTACTCGCCCAAGGTTCCAATCTCATAACGCTGCCAGACAGTTTCGGCGTGTGCGTAATCGGTCTCGGATACAGTCTCACCCGTTAACGAACTGCAGAATGACTCGCGCGGCGGTAAGCATGGGTCTTGCAGCTTGTCCGCGCAATCAAGATATTCATATGGAAAGACACCCTTTCGCGTCAATAAATTGAAATCCTCGGTGGATAATGTTTCAAATTGGGATCGTAAAATTGTTACTTTGTCTGTGCTAAGAAAGGATGCTAATTTGTCGAGACTAGTATTGAGAAATTTGTACGAATCGTTAAACCGCAATTTAATACAATTTCGCGAGACTGAATCAGCCGTATCTTCGACATTTTTTGTGAAAGAAATATACTTTTCTTTAGTTATGGGTAATACGTCAACGCTGCCTTCGAAAGTGGTAGTGGCTATTTCCTTGATAATGAAATGTGAATCGTAGCCGGATAAATTGTGGAAAACTATGGGAATGTAAAACGCGTTTTTATAATTTAAATTGCACTCCGTATGTGCTGGGCCTCTAAACCGTCCGGACAGATGGCAATGATCGTGGGCTCGTATATCGCTAGCCTCGAATGATTCTCCGCAAATATGACTGTGTGTTGCATTGTGAAATGTCGACAACTGTTCGGGAGTTAAATCATGCATTGGAACATTACTGGCCAGAATGGGTTTGACAAAATTTGCAATATTTTTCAATTCGTCTACAAACCACGAAACACAATCCGCGTCGCGGCGACATCGATACACCGATAACGATGTATCGTACGACCAATGCATATAATATGCGACGCTATGCATATTCTGGTGCTGATACGCGCGCAATTTATTTATATCGCCCATTCGGTGGCTGTCCTCCGTTTTTTCGATGATGCATTCCAAATCTGCGTAAACCACGAAAGGGGAGTCGCTCCTTCCTGCAGTGGTTGCTGAAGCTGAGCAAATTTTTGCCTTTGCTGGGCAGCAGGATGGCGCAGTCGTTCATCTTGCTACAGTCCAGCGAATGAAGCTCCAACTTCGCTGCAGATCCGAAATAGTGCATGCACCTGTAATAAAACAAAAACATAAAAATTTTTTATTTAATTTTTTTTCGCGAGATATTTTAACATTTCATATGTTTTCTATACATACCGAACATAGATGAATTTCTTCCCATTGTGCCAGCTCAGCTGCGTGCTCACCAGTCGGGACAAATTCTTGATCAGCACAAAGTGCCCTACATCGCCGTGCTCTTGATTCGGCGTGTAGAGCAGGTTGACGTGTTGATCCCTCTTTTGGCTGGTGAGGCGCAGCGGAAAGACCGTCTTCGTCTTCTCCATCTCGGAGGTGTAGACGTTGATGGAGATTTCGTTCAACCGCTCAAATTTTCCAATTTGCCGCAGGGACATTGGGAACTCAATGCCCTGGAGATTTAGCACAGACGTATAGTGTGGGTATGAACTTGGACGATCGGGATGTCTTTCCGCAGGATGGAGAGCGGCGACCACTGCCCACGCGAAACACGCATTGTCCGGGGATTGCACATTGATCGTTGCCTTCTTCAATGACAATTCCTGCGGCAGCTGGATGTGGCACCTCGCGCGCAGCGGATTATATTTGTTGACATTGACGGTCAGATTCATGATTTTCGTCAATGCCCATCCGCTGTCGCGTTCCTGGAACTCTTCTAGCGACGTCAGGGTGGGTGCTACGACGCATCTCTGGTACCACTCCTGCAGATCGGATGTGCGGAAGAGTTCACAGTTTCGGGTGTTGATGCTTTTACAAGCATGCTTGTCACCGGCCACAAATTCACCGTTGAATACAGTGTTCACTTTGAGGTTTCGATGATTTCTCAAAGTGTCCCGCATGCTCCAGCACAATGGTCGCCGCATCCTGGAGGAAGTTGCGCGGCTCGATATAATTCGAATTTAACACGGCACCAGTTAACACGCGGCTATCGAACGCAGTGTCTATTTCGCGCCACAAAAGTCTCGTACTCGAATGTCCTGCACCTTCATGCACAAAACGGCCGCGCAACGAATATTTTAATCCTTCGAGCTGCGAGATTCGAGCAACCAGCGATTGCCGAACACCGATCGATAATGGAGGACGTTTTACACGGCTGTGTTCTTCTAAAGAATCGATGCACTCGTTGCACCGTTCTTCCCACGCGAGGTATTCTTCTCGCGAAATCAATCGTGCGGATTGATCCAATAATTGGCGGATTACTTGCGCGAATTCTTCCATGGTTGTAAAAGGAATGTAATATGTCTTTTCCACGCAACACGTTGCAACGATTTGAGGCTTTGTGCAGTTTGGAGCGCGCTTTTATGACCGGTGTCATGATTTGCGATCTCTGTCTTACTCTTTTGGCGTACCCTCACCCTCCAATGCAAAAACGACTTGAGTCAGTGCTCGCATAGGTACGCTTGCGCTAACAACAAGTACCTGCCGACGTCGATGTACGACGCGTCGCAAGCATCAACGTACTTGATGTACTTTGACGTGAACAACCTGTACGGATAGGCGATGCCGTACGGTGGTTTCCGATGGCTAGACGAGGCGGCAGTGGTCGAGTTGGGCAAGGCGATGACCGCTTTGGACGCAAACTCCGTGCCGAAGGACGATGGACCGGAGGGATTCCTGCTGGAAGTGGATCTGGAGTATCCGCGAGGCATTCACGACGAGCACGCGGATCTTCCGCTCTGTCTTGTGCGCGAGCAAGCGCCTATCGGTAAGGAGAGCAAGCTGATCGCCACGTTCCGCGACAAAGAACGATACGTGATCCACTATCGCTACCTGAAGCAGTGCATTCGACACTGGCTTCGAGTATTGCGAATTCATCGCGTTCTACGTTTCGATCAGAAACCGTGGTTGCGCGACTACATCCAACTGAACACGGACATGAGAACGCGAGCCACCAATGAATTCCAGAAAACACTGTACAAATTAATGAACAAGGCGGTGTACGGGAAAACGATGGAAAATGTGCGTAAGCGAGTGGACGTGCGACTACTGATGCCGTGGGACGGACGTTACGGCGCCGAGTCGTTGATCGCGAAACCGAATTTCCAGAGTCGCGTGATATTTTCCGAGCACTTAGTCGCTATCGAACTGCGTAAATTGAGAGTGAAATTCGATAAACCCGTATACGTAGGCATGAGCGTGTTGAGCGTGTTCAAGGTATGCCTATACGAATTTCACTAGGACTATATGCGTACAAAGTTCGGCGATAGGTGCAAAGTGTTGTACACGGACACCGATAGTTTAATTTATCTGCTGCGGTGAGAGGACGCTTACGAGCAGCTAAAAAGTGACGTCAGTGCGCGATTCGACACGAGCGATTATATGGTGGACAACCCGTACGATATGCCGCCAGAAGCGGATTCAGTATTTTCGTGAGGGGGGGTGCAGTGGCGAATCCAAGATTTTCTTGAGGGGGAGGGCGTAGGTCTGAGTAGTGAATCAGGGACCTTTCCGATATTATCCTGTTAAATGGAAAAGTGTTTTTTTAGTATCAATTTATCATATTTTCCGTCATTTTGTTAAGTTCATCATGTGATTGTGTAGTTCTAATGTACTTACCTACACTATAAACTCAAGCCCCCTGTTTTTTAAATTTGCATATCTATTAATAACATTTTCAATGTTCACATTAATATCACGATGTATGTATAATAGAGCCAATCCAGTCAATCTATCTTGGGTCATCCTTGACCTCATCCACGTTTTGAGTCTTCTCAGAGTTGAGAAGCTCCTGTCTGCAGTCGCTGCGGATATTGGCAAAGTGAGCAAAACCTGCAGCAAAGACTTCAAAAGTGGATAGGCTTTTTCGTCATAGCTGGAATAGGGTTCCATTGCCTTGTTGATTTTTTTTTAAATGTTCGTAATTCGTACTTTTCTTCAATGAACATATTTCATTTAAAAGTTTCATCGCCATCGTATCTCTATTTTGAGAAAGCAAAGTAGAGTATTTGTCACAAATCGGTTCACTCTGTGATTCCAACGCTTGTAATTGTGAGATTACTTCTAGGTTTACGGGTACTAAAAAGTTCAAAGCGTAGCACTTGATTGACTCCTCAGCGAATCGGTCCTTAAGGTCAGCGTTAATAAAATCTAGGATTGCGATGTATACAGATTTGTTCCAATAAGAAATAATGTTTTCTTTTTCATCATTAGAACTAGTGGGATAATTTGGCCGGTTAGTTTGCATTTCAGTCAACCGTGGAATACGAATAGTGACATCCAATGCTTCCATGACTTTTTCTGCATTTTTGCAACTAATACTGAAAAACTCTTGAGATTTTTGTCTCTTGTCTTTCAATATTTCAATTGCATGGGTTATTTTCTCCTGAGTTCTACAAATATCTATATTTTCTTCCTGTTAATACTTACTGAGCACAACAGTAACGTTCATAATGTCACTCAAACTGAAAATTGTTAGGATAAATTCGCAGTTCAAAATTGCATGTAACAAACAGTTTGCCTTGGATGGAGTTGCATGGTCATCCCAACCGGACACAATCTGAAGAGCTTTGACAATTTTCGGCAAATCTTCTTGGAACTTCAAAATGGATTCATGTCTTTCGACCCAACGGGTTTCACAGTAACTTCGCAGTTTGTGCCCTAACACATTTTTGAGAACATAATTGCGTTTTGCAGACATGTTAAAAAAGGCTACAACCTCTTGAACACAACCAGTAGCGTTCCTTACACTCTGAACCTTACTGCACTTTGAGATAGAGAGATTCAGTGCGTGGTTTTTACATATACAAAGGCAGCTATGTATTGCTTCATTTTGTATCTCTGATACTGCACCTCGCATATCTGAAATATTGACACTACAACCGTCACATCCAATTCCTACGCAGTTGCCCATGGTAAGACCCAGATCTTTCATGAATTTTAAAACAGTCTGTCCCAAAATTACCCCCGTAATAATAGGTTCACATGTCGTTTTCTTGCTGGAGTAATTAGCATTGTGCGTATCAAGGAAGCCGACAAATGTCCTCTCTTACAGAATTAGCATACACATAACGTAGCGACAGACTCAATTGCGAGGTATGAGACACATCTGTTTTTTCATCAAATATAATACTGTAATACTTTGCTGCAGTTACTCTTTGTTTAATTACTTCTAAGACTTCCACCCCGCAACAACGAATTAGTTCATTAGCTGTAGTTTTACTAATATAAGTAGCATTCGATCTGGCCGATACCAAGTGTTCACCCAACTCAGCATCGCCACTGTCAATTCGGAAACGCAACAAAGCTCTAAAATTTCCATCGTTCTTTACAAGGTCTTCACTTGAGTCTAATAAGTTGCCATCATCTCTGTGGCCTCTCAACGGGATATTTTGACGACCATGTAGTAAAATTGTTTTTATTATAGGGACAAGTCGAGACCTATTTTCCAACACCTGGGCTTTTCTAGTTTCGTTTAAGGGGGGAGACCACTGTCTCGGCCCGAAATGTAAGGGTATTTTCGGGAATTTATTTCAACCAAACAACGCAAGTAAATCAATTTATTGCTTAGTATAGTCAATAGTGTATATATCGAAGGGTAAGACAAATTTTTTTTAATCAAATTCATAAATCCGTTTTCTCTATACACTTCGTCAAAATTTGCGCTCCGGAAAAAACATGCTAGTCGCGTTGACAGTCCCCAGACCATATGGTTCATCGAAATTAAAAAAAACAATAATATTTAGAAACTAGAAGCCTGCCTCTATTACGTGACGATCGAAAAATGTCAAAAATGTAAAAAATAACAAAATGGCGGACCACTGAAAAAAAGTCATGTTTTCGGGGTACAAAATTGGGGAAATCTTGCTAAAAAAAATAGAAGCAGGTTGAAAATTGAAAATGTCTGGTCGTCACGTAATAGCGACGGGTTTTCCGTACAATAAATGTCCTTGATCAAGCCAATTGGACGTATAGTTTTCTCTGTAGACCGTCAACGCGGTTGAGAAATGTCATTCTGAGAAAAACGCGTTCAAAGTTCCGCGTGGCTCAGTCGCGCGTTTGACACCCCTTTACGAAAAACACCATATCTCCGTCAATTTTGCGAATTTCTTCATCAAATTTGGAGAGAACATTCTTGAAACATACGCCTTTCAGAAAATGTAAAAAAAAAATTCAGATTTGAGACAGTGGTCTCCCCCCTTAAGCAATTTGTTCGAAGTTGTATATATATATATATTTCAACGGGATAAACCCTTTGTTATAAGAAATACAAATCACAGTCGCACAAGCCTAGAACAAGTAATTAAGAAGTACAAAAGAAATATAAGTAACAGAAAGAAAGCAGGAAAATAAGCGCGAAAGAGACCATTAATGAATATTGACAAAGCCAGATATAAAAGAATAATAGTAATAATATTATACCAGTAGAAGACATAATATTGAATGTTAGGGGGAGAGGGACATACGAACAGCGATCAAAGCGGAGTGATTGAAGGAATTATAGGAATTATTAAAGAAATCAACAGAGTTACAATAGCGATTCGCAGTTATTAAAAGTCGATTAAGACTATTGAAATAGCCGTAGAGAGTTCGATGTGACTCCGGAAGGAAGAGATTAGGATTTCTAAGGCGCCGTACAGGTGCATAGAAACTAAGTTTTTGGAGGATTTGAGGACAAGAGATACAATGATTAATAATTTTATATAAAAATAGAAGGTCAGCAACGACACGGCGTTGATCAAGGCTCATTAATCCAAGGCGCAATAGCATAGAGTCGTAATTATGGCAAAATATTGACATAGGTGATTCAGTGAGGTATGATGCCAGTCTAAGAAACCTGTGCTGAACACCTTCGATTAATACAGAGTGACATTTATAATAAGGAGCCCAAATAACAGATCCATATTCGAGAATAGGACGAACCAAGGAGTTATAGAGAGTGCGGAGTGTGGTGATATTAGAAAATAATTTAGAGATGCGATAAATAAAACCTAGTGTTTTATACGCAGAGTTAACAATATGTTGATAATGATAATGAAACGTTAAAGTGCTAGAAAAGTAAATACCAAGGTCACGTACAATTTCAACAGATAGTAAAGATGAGGATTGAATAGAGTAAGGGTAGATAACTTTGCTAGATTTACGGCTGAAACGTATAACATGACACTTCAATAAGTTAAAGCGAAGTTTATTATGCGAGCACCATAAGGAAAGTCTATCTAAATCAGACTGTATTAAAAGAGCATCAGACACACTCACAACTTGTCTATAAATCTTTAGATCATCTGCAAAAAGTAAAAACTTACAATGTAAAAAGGCTTCGGATATATCATTAATGTATAAAACAAATAAAAGCGGACCCAAGTGGGATCCCTGAGGAACACCAGAAAGAACAGCAATCTCCTTAGATAGAAAATTATTATACTTTACTATCTGAGTTCTGTTAGTTAAATAGCTGGAGAGCCAGGCAAAAAATGCGCCATGAAGGCCGAGGGAGTGAAGTTTAGAGAGGAGGGTCGGATGGTCAACCGTATCAAAGGCTTTACGTAGGTCGGTATAGATGGCATCAACCTGTTGACCACTTTCTAAGCAATTAGACAGGAAATGATTATACGTGAGAAGATTAGTAATAGTAGAACGACCAGACATAAAGCCAAATTGCTCGTCGATAATTATGTTCTTGCAAATGAAGGAGAGCTTATTTGAAACAATGCTTTCAAATATTTTAGGAATAATATTCTGCAAACTAATAGGCCTGTAGGAACTGGCAAGTGAATTATCACCACCCTTAAATATAGGGGAGACTAAGCAAGTCTTCCACGAGGAAGGAAAAATTCCGGAGTTCAAAGATTTTTTAAATATAATAAAGAGGATACGAGCCATAATAAATTTACAAGACTTAAAAAAGATCGCGGGGATGCCATCAATACCAGGACCCTTATTAACATCAAGGAGTTGTATCTGGGAGAGTACATCACTAATTGTGATTTCCATGTTAGAAACATCAATGGTATTGTGGAAGGAGAAGGAAGGCGGCGATTCAGGACTACAAGCATAGACAGAACCAAAGTAATCCGCAAATGTATCGGCAATAGAATGATCTGAGTAGGATACCTGGTCATTAAAGGAAATGTGAGAAGGGAGAGAGGAGTCATTTTTGAGGTTTCGAACAAATTTCCAAAAAGTTCTGGGCTGGTTAAGAAGTGTATTTTCAGATTTGGAAGCGAAAAAGTGCCAGCAGTTACGAGAGATGGTTTTGCATTGGGACTGCAATTTGTGGCCTGCTGTTGAGGATTTTTAAAAACAGTCATAAACGACTTACAGTCTATTTCAGCGTGTTTGTGGTAGCTAGTTGCAGCATGCTTCTCTAAATCCCCCTCCTTGCCACTAAGCTTTGCGTACTTTTGTAAAGGCTCGGTTACCAACTTCCTTAAAGGGACTGTTTGTTGACCGCCAGCTAATGTTTGGTGGCAAAAAATAGCGCAATACTTGCAAAAGAGTCCATTTTTTATCTCGGAAAACACAAGCCAGGTATATTTCTCTAAGTGATTTACGTTTACGCGCCTTTGTTCTTCACGTCCACGTTTAAGATGTGTGGAAGTAGGAAACTTATATCCTTTTTCAGGAGTCCATGGATTTTTTAAAAGTTCGTATTTCACAAGGTCATTTATATTAAATATATTCCCGATGTACGCACCAACATCACGAGATTGAAGTTGAAATGTAGGGTTTGTGGCAGAGTTGGGCATTACCTAAATAAAAAATTATTTAAATAAGAGAGCGAATATAAAATACTTTAACATTATTCGTTATTCGAGGCTCGAATATTCCGAGTTAACTTTATTCGATGAGTAAAGTTAATTTTTTTATTCGTCGAGCGTTTCAACTTCGGCGTCGTATACAATTTTCAACTTTAACTTTATTGAACGGTTTATTCGACGTCGAATAATTTTCTGGCCGGCACAGTTCGATTACATATATATTGTTTGAGCTTATTATCATTGGGAAACCTTACCGAATCTATTGGTACGATTCCACAAGGATGAAACAAAAATTATAGAAATTGGAATAATCGTCATTGGGCGAAACTGGGAAGGTGGAATCAGACGGCACTAGGATCGGCGAGCCATGGCTCGCCAAGGATCGCCGAGGATCGCCAAGGGGCTCGCCAAGGATCGCCGAAGATCGCGGATGAATAATTTTTTTAACTTTTATTTGTCATTCAAAATTTTTATATAATTAAAAATTTTGCCCATCACTGGTTTGTGACAACACTGACCTACGATATTGTCGAGGATGGCGTACTAGCTTCTGCTTCAATAATAACAGGAGGCGAAATAGTAAGCATTTCATCACGTGATGGGATTTCTGAGGAATTCTCACTTTCTGTTTTCCTCTTCTTGATTACAAAACGATCCATCATAGATCAACACAACCACAGACTTAATATTAAATAACTAAATGTGAGAGAAATATTGTGGCGATATTATTTCGACGGCTATCTTGCTTGGATTAACGTTGCCTCTGCTAAGAGAGGAAGCGTTCAGTGACAGAAAACAAAACACTTTACAGACTGTGAAGACGCCCTGCTAGTTTTAATTGACTTTGTACTTACCAAATAGAAGTACAATGAAATATGATGTACATGTAAAACACAAATATAACTTACACTTAATCAACAAAAAATTAACAAAACAAAACTTAACACAAACAAAACAAAAACTGAACAGTAACTTTTAAATGCTTGGAACGTCTTACTATGCTGATGCAGGCTCGAATGGTTCTGTACAACTGAATGCAGACAGAAAGTCGAAATCTTATTCGAAACCTTATCTACACCATAGCATAAACACATCAAGTATCTATAGTCTGTTTAGACTCGCCGAAGAAACGCCATACCTCCTTACGAATTTGGGATGATGCCGACGTGATACGTAAAACGCGACGCAACGCGACAACACTGACGGCTTTAAACTGTAATAATTTGAAAAGTTGGACGAAGTTGGAAATTATTCTTACGTGATTACGTAGAGGAAGATATGCTGAAAATATTTCAATTTGGTAGAATGTGGGACTCTTTGGGACTTTAAAGATATCCTCTCTTAAAGTAAAGAATCCCGAAAATTTACCATACTGCATTCAGCATTATTTTTTTAATGGATTATTTACATTAATTACTAATAAAAGATGCCATTTTATCACACAAGACTGTTCTTTAATTTAAAAACAAGCGATTTTCACTACTTTCCTCTACTATTCGACTTTCCTTACAACTTGGAAACAAAAAGTTTTCTCAACATGCGACTTAAACCACTGGAAAGAGTATTAAATAAAGTACCAACTAAACACATATTAAATTTTTTTATAACAATTAATTTAAAAAAATTGACAAAAGAATAAATAAATAAATGTAAAAATTATTAAGTTATGCATCATTAGAAGGCGACGATTTTTTCCTATATTTTCAAACGACTTGAGTTTTTTTGAGAACCTAGAAGGATTAGTTTGCTGAGTGACGCGTTTCGTCGTTTTGAAAAAAATTGCAACTGGTCCCGAAATCAGCGATTTTCGACCTTATTCTGCGATCTTTAAGCGTTTATAGCTCAGAGCTACGTTAACCGATTTTGATGAAATTTTAGGCGTGTATACAACTTACATCAATCTACAAAAGGCATTTTTTAAATTTTCATTACGAGTACAGACAAAAAAGTTGAAAAAATGACCTTTCCTATTTTTTTTGCTATTCCGACCAATTGCAACTTTTTTTGAAACGACGAAACACGTCATTTAGCAAACTAATCCTTCTATGTTATCAAAAAAATTCAAGTTGTTTAAACCAATTTTGAACAAGTTATACGATTTTAAAGAGTGTCCACATACTTCTGTCCCCGACTGTATATGGTTAAGTAGATACAGTAGTTATATGTATATAAGAAAGCATAAAAAACCAGGCAGATCGATTTCCGTTACTCATCTTCTGGAACCTTCCGGCGGATTGACCGACGTGGGGAAATCTGATTCGGTGAGCGTATTGTCGCTGACGTGTGATTGGCTGATCGATCGTGGATCGGTCTTGGCGTTCCGCAATCCAGGAGGTGCTGCGGTGAGTTGGGGAGTGGCGGAGATCGGAACTAATCGAATCTCGAACACGTTGAGATCGTCGCTCGTGTACGCATGCTCGTTAGGCACTCGCTTAAACAGCAGTTCGTACAAGCCTCACGTGCCCGCGTATCGCTTGCCTTTCACGCTAACGTCGTAGTCGTCGTCGTCGTTCTCGCCGACGGTGAGCACGGAATCACCGATCATCAGCCCTTCGTCGTCGTCCAGGTACACGCCGTACACGTTGTCGATCAGTTTCTTGGTGTCGGTGAAGAACAAGCGCAGATATTCGCGCGACAGCGGCCCGCTGACGTTTCGGGTGTACGCGTCGAGGTTTTCGACTGCGGTGGTGGGGGTTTTTGGATCGAGAACTTCTCGAATCGTTTCGTCCATCTCGTCAGGGTCGTATTCCTCGGTCGTTTCGTAGTTGGCGCTGTCGTCGTCGTCGTCGTTCGAATCCGGAAGCGGAGTCGTTTCGGGTCGTATCGTCGCTTCGGCTGTGGCCGGAGTAAAGAATAATCGTTTCTTCTTCAAACGTTGTTGTTGTTGCTGTTGCTACTGCTGCTTCCGCTTGACGATCGATGGTATCACTGGACTGGTTTTCAACGTCGCAGTGTTCTCGACCAAGTGTTTCAGCGGTTCGACGATCGGACGCGCGCTCTCCTCCGCGGCAGCTTTCGTCGCCATTTTACCGAGTTTCAGGCTCATGTACTTCTTCGTCTCGCCGTCTCCCGGCTGTTGTCTACGACGCCGTTTCTGTTTCCTTTCTTGTGGTTGTTGTTGTTGTTGTTGCGTGCTCTCCATGTTGACGCCGCTAGTCGTTGCTCCGTTAGACATCCTCGTGTTGCTCGACGAAGGACTCGCGATCTACTGAGGTTCGCGAGCTACCACGAACTCGTTAAATCGTCGTCGATACCGACCATCGTACATGTCGCGGTCCTTATCGATGACCACGAAATCGTAGCGTCGTCTCCAACATCTCGTGCACAAGTCGTTGAACGCCTTGAACGTCATGTCCGTGTTCACGTGATCGTTGTACACGCGTCGCAAGTTCGTCCCGTCCTGTTTGAACAGCACGAGAAAATTCACGTTGTCTCTGATCAAGTGCTTCGGTATTCGCGCGTACGATTGGCACAGGTAGAAGCAATCCACGTTCGCGTGCCTGCCCATGGAGAAGTATTCGCGGATCGCGTTCTGTTCGTCGCACGCCACGTCGTCGAACACGAAGATCGAATCGGACAGAGCGTCTCTCGGCGGTGTCCGAGTAGGGAAAGTACCCGAGTCCTCCGACGCGCGACAACACTCGCTCCAGATACCGATACTTTGGCTATCGCAACGATTTCGAGTACACGTACACGTTCTCGAAACACAATCCGTTCGGACTCTCCAACAGGCTGAGAAGCACGTTCGTTTTTCCGCACCCGGACGGATCGAAGATCACGGCTCGCACGCTATTCGGCAACAACGAACCGTGCCTGCGCGGACGACTCTCGTCCCACGTCGAATCCTCCAACGTCCTGTTCGCGGTCACGCGAATAGCGTTCGGTTCTTTCGCGAATTGCAAGCTCTCTCTCTCTCTCACGCACCGAAACCGTACCGTCACCGCTATTTATACCCGCGGCACCTGTCGAGCGAATCAGAATCGTAGCGCTCCTCGAATCGATCGCTATCGAAGAACCGTCGATTTACGACTGTCCTTGCATCCCCGTGTATCCGCATTTTCACATGTATGGTTGCGTCGGCAACGCGTAGACCAACGACAACGAAGAAGAAGAAGAAGAAGAAGTCAACGAAAACAGGATCGGGACTGGTGAACAAGATCATAAACCGTTTACCGATAGAGCTACACATTCCGGGATATCAGTTCTGCGGACCGGGGACGCGTTTGTCGAAGCGATTGGCTCGCGGCGACGAAGGTATAAATCCACTGGACGCCGCTTGTCGGGAGCACGATATCGCGTACTCTCGCCGAAAGGATTTGGAAGGACGACACGAGGCGGATGGAACGCTAGCAACGACAAACCGGTACACACGATTCACGAATTTTCACCTCGCGTGCCCCCGGGATATAAGATATCGGAAACTCCGCAACAGGTCATTTACCTGCCGAGCGATACACGATCTAACGATACGCATCGTCGATCGGTACGATCGCCCTATAGATTTTCACGGAGAGGAAATAACGATTCGGTTGCACGTTCAACGGCGTTCGCGCGATAAGATAACGTGAGTGCATATGTAGCATGTTGATGTTCGGTCACGCGTACGACTCATCGTCATCGCTCACCGCTGCTACCGCTCCTCCGGTCTCTGCAACGCATTATCGCCAAAACGAAACACCTTCATCGCCACCGACAACGCTGATAAAGACAGGGAGCGGAACAAGAAGAGGAAGAAGAAGAGGAAAGCCGTTGACTCGTCGAAACGCGCGTTTCCTACGATCCTTGGGATTCGTCGTAACGTACTGACATACCACTTACACACACACACACACACATGTCTAACACGATGTATACCATACTGGACGTAACGAGTACACCAACTTTCGACGATCGTATCACGAAGATCGAGGTGCACTCTTACAATCCGTACGCCAACACGACGTTCAACAACAACGATGAGATAAGAATACCCGTTCAGCAACAAGATGTGTACACTAGGGTGGGCCGAAAAACCCAAATTTTCGAAACTCGAAACGGCGTAGTGCGGAAAAGTTGCCGTTGGGGAAGACAAATTGAGGCCAAAAAGAAATTTTGAAATCGGTCAATATTTGACCATCGCGCATCGCCGTCAAAGTTTTTAATTTTTGACCGAGTTTGGCGACTTCCGTATATTTTCTTAAAATTGTCTATATTTCACTGTTGAACTTCACAGAATATTATTTTAGCACATAAACACGTAAAATAGTGTTTTCTATATGTATTGTCGCGGACGGAAGACAATATGTGGGGCGCGACTAGGCGTAAGGCGAACACGACGCAAATCACAATCCTGTAAGGGGCTACGAAAGCAACATTGCAATTATATTAAATTGAATTTTTAGTATTGACATTGCTAACGCACTTACTTTAATCTAATTAATTACGCACAAAGTTAATTCGATGTGCGACGGCGTACCTCAATACGCAACATAAATTAGGCAATATTATTGAATTCTTTAGGCATAAACAAACACGGTTGCCAGGAAGTCCTAACCGTAGTGAAGAGGGAACGCGCCACGCATGCGCGTGATGACGCCGTGACGTCAAACCAATCGACGCCGAGGTAGGTATGCGCCCTCCACTACGTGTAGGAGTTTCCTGGCAACTCTGGGCACAAAGCTCTTGGCTTGGCTTAACAGACCCACTCCTCTCCCTTCGTCAGTAAAGCTCCCTCCCAGTAAAGCTTCTTTGTTTCGTTACTCGACCACTTACCTATGCTCTTTTATAACAGAAATTGTCTGCATTTGTATTTAAAGCATTTATCTTATCATTTTGTATTGACTTCTTCCTATATTTTGTGATCTTGAAGCTCTTCCATCAATAAAAGATGGAAGTCCCAAAGAAACACATTAGCCGGAAAACATTTTTCTGCCCGATTTTTGGTAATCCAAAGGATTTATCAACTTCTCAACTTCCTACATACGAAGAAGTTTTGAAATGTTGTTTCGCAGAACGATTTAAGCTGGCTTCAGGTGCCAACTATAACACCGTCTGTTTTTCTACCGTAGCTAAGTCAGTTGCACAAAAAATTTTGGTTCTGTATGTGTGATATCCCACTATTTTTCTCGCGGTTCTATTATTCTAAATACTTTCCCATATATGTCAAAGTCACTCCATCAAAGTCCCTTAAACTCAATTATTACCCCTTTTCCCCAATCGCCAATCACCTTGACGATGTACCTTAGCGGTCCCCATCTCAAGATGGTCGGTACGAAACCCCTTTCCTATTAAAACACACAAAATCCATTCAATGGGTTGAGTATCTCCTTTTACCGTTCATAAAACCCCCGAAGTCTAAATTACGACGAATATTGGGCGTACGTGACATAAATATGTCTAATAATAGACGTACCGTTCATAAAAACCCCGGAAGTCCTGCTGCGACTTATTTGTTAAATATGTCAAGGCTCCTACCGCGCATACCCCCGCAACATTCCTGTGAGGATACATAAATATGAGGTCCCGAGAGGCCGCAGATTCATTATTATTCAAAGATTCGTCTTGTTCGAGTGATACTATTCATTACTATTCATTCAAAGATTCGTCTTATTCAAGTGATACTATTATTCATTTTGTTCCATCATTATTTGAGTGTTCATTAAACATCTATTAAAATACTAAATTCAGTGACCAAGAATCACCGTTCATCAAACATTGTAAGATATTACAATTACCATTTTAATACTGTATATCACCACCATCATTTATATTTTGTATTACCGTTTCTATTGCTTTCTATATTATTGTGTCTTATTAACGCTTATTGCGAACATTTATTTTGTATAACTATTCATATTATTACTTTCTTATTAACGCTTATTGCGAACATTTATTTTTGTTTTCTATATCAACGCTTATTGCTATCATTTATTGTTTGTATAACTATTCATATTATTACTTTCTTATTAACGCTTATTGCGAACATTTATTTTGTATAACTATTCATATTATTACTTTCTTATTAACGCTTATTGCGAACATTTATTTTTGTTTTCTATATCAACGCTTATTGCTATCATTTATTGTTTGTATAACTATTCATATTATTACTTTCTATATTAACGCTTATTGCGAACATTTATTTTTGTTTTCTATATCAACGCTTATTGCTATCATTTATTGTTTGTATAACTATTCATATTATTACTTTCTATATAAACGCTTATTGCTTATGTCAAAATACTATGTTTCATGTTCACATTCATATATTGTGCTTAATTACCATTAAAACAGTAATAACGTACCCGTGTTTAAAGTAAATAAACCTCTCTATTTTTAAAATCACGCTTCGAATTATTGTGCGCATCCTTTGGTTACAAAGATTCCAAATTAAGACAGGTTGCAGTATCAGCTGATTCCTGTTCGTGAACGCGAGAACGGTTCTACTGTTTACAAACATACTTTTGCGTGAGCCGTGCAATTCACGGAAGTATTACGTGTGGCTTTCTTTACATAAATGCAACGGTAAATCCTGTTACCGAAATCAAAACAAACATAAGGTGCTCTAACGGATGTTCCCCTGGTGTGTATTCACTATTTAAACCTTCCCTGGTCGATTAGAGTGTTGGATTTGAGATTCGCGCCTGATCTCCCTTTAGCTTCAGCGTGCTGGATGTAAGGTTCGCGCCTAACACTCCTTTAAAATCCTCAGTGTGCTGGATGCCAGATTCGCGCCTGATCTCCTTTAAAATCCTCAGCGTGCTGGATGCCAGATTCGCGCCTGATCTCCTTTAAAATCCTCAGCGTGCTGGATGTAAGATTCGTGCCTGAACTCCTTCAAAATCCTCAGTGTGCTGGATGCAAGATTCGCGCCTGAATTCCTTCAAAATCCTCAGCGTGCTGGATGTAAGATTCGTGCCTGAACTCCTTTAAAATCCTCAGTGTGCTGGATGCAAGATTCGCGCCTGAACTCCTTTAAAATCCTCAGCGTGCTGGATGTAAGATTCGCGCCTAACTTTCCTTTCCCCAATAGTCATCGTTCCTAATACCTCACCCGGGACGTGACATATGATGTAGCATCTATTCCCACTATAACAGAAAAAACAATCGTACACAAGATAAAATCATATCACAGCTTATACTACAATTTGCGGAAATCTTATAGCAGGGACAAAGAGAAACAAAATTATAAGCATAAACTTGCAAAATTCAAGGAGGAAGCTGCAAAACTCTTCGACGTAGCATCCTGCAAGTGTCTAATGATTCTAAACTGCATCTGTGGAAAAAGTATTCGAAATTGTATTTGTAAAATTTCTATTAATTGTTGTTGCGAGAGATCAAAGAAAATTCCACTTCTTGAGATTAAATTTATCTATGATCAAAGAAATGGAAGATTTGGAAGAATAGGACAAGTTGACAAAAAAGAATCAGAAAAACGAATCAAAAGACTACTGAGGGCAGAGCAAGGCCTGTCTCGTTTTGACGTAGCCCTGAACGGTAGTTCTTTCGAACAGACTTAAGAAGAAGTGAAAGACCAAAGCCCTGAACCTGAAGAAGAGACTGAAAATGACAATTTTGTCCCTTCGAAAAAGCATAAACCATCATCAGGTACACAGATGAGGATTGAACTCAAGTCGACTGCATTAGTAAGCGACAGGTATGGTATTTCTGACAGGCCAACTGCGGCAATCGCTTCGAGTATTCTGAAAGATGTAGGGATTATAAATGAATCTGACAAGTCACTTGTTATTGACAAAAATAAAGTAAGGAGAGAAAAGGAACGTTTGAGATCAAGCTTACAGGATAGTGCTGATATAATTCTTCGAGGTTTATATTTTGATGGCAGAAAAGATGAAACTTTGGTTGTTGAAACAATGCACTCGAAGAATTTTCGCAGAAGAGTGAAAGAGGAACATATTTCATTAATTCAAAAGCCGGGATCTAACTATATCAGTCATGTTTCTCCAAGGTCAAGTTCTGCGAGAAATATTACTGATAGTGTTATCTCACATCTAAAGGGATTAAAAATCTCTCTTGGAGACTTAGATGTTGTTGGTTGTGATGGAACAGCAACTAATACTGGATGGAAGAATGGTATAATTCACAATATTGAAATGATTCTTAAAAGGCCACTCCAATGGATTATATGCATGTTGCACTTCAATGAGCTTCCATTCAGACATTTATTTGAAAATTTAGATGGTCAAACCACAGGTCCAAAATCGTTTTGTGGTCCTATTGGGAAGTGTCTTTTGAGCTGCGAAAACTTACCTGTTGTTAAATTTGAGAGTATTGATTGCGACATTCCACCTATTGATGAGAAAGATCTGAAACAACTTAGTAAGGATCAGAAATATCTTCTGAATATAGCTTCAGCTATCAAGTCAGGATTCTGTCCTCCAGATTTAGCTGTCTCAGATCCTGGGCCGCTGTGTCATTCCCGGTGGCTGACAGCTGCAAATCGAACTCTGAGGTTATATGTATCAACGGACAATCCTTCTAATGAACTGATACAGGTAGTGAATTTTGTACTTGCATGTTATATGCCTGTATGGTTTGCCATAAAGAAGAATAGTTCCATCATAGACGGTCCCAAACATGTGTTCAAGGTTATTGAAACATCAAGATACTTACCTGAAAACCTCCTCCAAATTTTGGATCCTGTCATCCAACGCAACGGGTTCTTTGCACATCCTGAAAACTTGCTCTTGGCAATGGCGATGGATGAAAGAAAATATTAGAGAACTTGGCCTAAAAAGAATCATCGAGGCAAGAAAATCATCTCTGAATAAAAAAAAGCCGGTTCGTGACTTCTTCATTCCAAAAATCAACTTTGCTGCGACAGATTATTCAGAAATTATCGACTGGAGCTCCATTAACTCTTCACCACCTCTTTTACGTCATGTCTCAACTGAACACATTACATCACTAATAGAATCTGGATTTTCGCCAGACTGGGATATCAGGAACTTTCCTTGCCATACCCAATCAGTTGAGCGCTGTGTTAAGTTAGTGGCGGAAGCAGCAGGAACAGTTGTTGGGTATAAAAACAGGGATGGTTTTATCCGGACCACGTTGATGTCCAGGGAAATCATGCCTTCCTTCACAAACAAGGCACAATTCAATGTGAAGAAGTAAAAGTCGTGAAAGATATCGACAATAAATAGTATGTATGCCCTATGTGGTTGGTTGATTGGGAAGGGCGTGGGTGGAACTCGAGGTGCAGCCACCTTCCCGTGGTGAGGTCTGAGTCGCGTTAGCTATATAACTCGAGCCAAGAGCTGCGCAGCTAAAGAATTGTATGTATTTATGTGCTGAAATAAATTTTGTGATGTTCAACAGTGAAATATAGACAATTTTAAGAAAATATACGGAAGTCGCCAAACTCGGTCAAAAATTAAAAACTTTGACGGCGATGCGCGAGGGTCAAATATTGACCGATTTCAAAATTTCTTTTTGGCCTCAATTTGTCTTCCCCAACGGCAACTTTTCCGCACTACGCCGTTTCGAGTTTCGAAAATTTGGGTTTTTCGGCCCACCCTAGTGTACACGCTCCCGTGCGAAAGTTATCTCTGCGTCGAAGGACGTCTCTCGTTGATGGCACCCGCGACTACGGAACAGGACGCGAAAGCCTCTGCGAGAGTTTTTCTGGACAACAACTGCGCCGCGTTCATGTTCGACGAGATTCGATACGAATTGGACGGAGTGGAGATCGATCGTTCCAGGAATCCGGGGATCACAACCGCGTTGAAACATTACGCGTCGTTGTCCGTAGACAGGAGCAAAGCGCTGATGAACGCCGGTTAGGACCATACCATCGCGCACAACCGCGACATTTTTAGTAGCGCTTCGTTCAATGTCTGCGTACCCATAAACGCGTTACTGGGATTCTGCGAAGATTACAGACGCATCCTGATGCACGCGCGACACGAGTTGATACTGATTCGCGCGCGACTCGATTCGAACGCGATGTATGCGGCCGCTCTGTCCTCCGCGATACTACCGAAACTGGAGATACGCAAGATACAATGGCGTATGCCGCACGTCGCGTTAGAAGACACTCGAAAACTCGCGATGCTACGTCTCCTGCAAAGCGATCGACCGATCGCGATGAGTCTCCGATCGTGGGACCTGTACGAATATCCGTTCCTGCAAAAGACTACGAAACACACGTGGACCGTCAAAGCCTCGTCGCAGATCGAGAAACCGCGATATGTGATATTCGCTATGCAAACCGATCGAAAGAACAATCTCCAGAAAAGCGCGAGCAGATTCGACGCGTGCAAACTCGCGAACGTACGATTGTTTCTGAATTCCGAGCACGTATCCGTACGACGACCTGAACCTGAATTTCGATAAATCTAAATACGTGCTCCTGTACGATATGTACGCGAAATTTACCCGTTCGTACTACGGCCACGGCGAACCGTTGCTGAACACGATCGAATTTTTGCGATACGCCCCTATCGCGATCATACGAGGTGTGTAAATAAAGTAATGAGACTGATTTTTTTCAAGTTTTTAATCAAATATAATTACAATGCAATATTGTCTCCTTCAAAATAGGTCCCTTGGGAAGCCACTAGAGGTTGCAATCCCGCGCAATTTTTGGGTCCCGCATATTTTAAATAGGAGCTGCGGGATCCCGCAGGGCTTGCGGGACTGTATATATAACCAAAATTGCGCAAATGACGACGCGCACAACGGCACGACGAACTATGTTGTAACTGATCTGAGGCGAGCGGCGAGCGCGATGTTGCTTTGTTTCGTGACTCTGCGGTCCTCACTTATTCCATCGCCATCTCACGCGTGCGTGTTTCGTCTTGTTTAAGTACGAATTTACATAGTATTTATTCACTTTGGGAATTATACTACGAGTTGTTTCAATTAATATTACTAGTGCAAACAAAATATGTCGTCCAGTAAAGAATTGATGTGTGACAATGAGAAAGGAAACACTAATAAAACTCTTTGGGATTATTTTGTGAAAGGTGATACTGCCGAAAATGCCAAATGCTTGAAGTGTTCTGCCATTTTGAAATTAAGTCAACGATCAAGAAAAGGATTGATAACACATTTAAAAAGCAAACGTTGTATAGATTTAAAGTCGCAATCGCAAGCATCAACATCGAGAAAGGATCCATGTAATGAATCACAAATAGCAGCCCAGCCGCAGATTGTCGACAATTGCGAAAATGTAATACCAAAAAAGAGGGCTAAAACAATTGACAACTTTTTCGTTAAAGAAAATTCCATGGAAAAAATGATATCTCGAATGATTGCTAAGGATGGTTTCACTTTCAATACTTTCTGTAAATCTGTAGACTTAAGATGCTTGTTTCTGAAAAGTGGTTTTAAACTTCCAACTTCTCCTAATACAATAAGATCCATAGTTATTACATTCTCAGATTCTGTAAAAGCCGATATGATAAATAAATTTACAAAACTTCAAGAACAAAACCAAAAGTTTTCATTAACATTTGACGAATGGACATCTCGAAAGAATCAGAGATACTTAAACATAAATGTGCATTATAAAGAAAAACACTTTAATCTTGGTTTAGTACGAATCCATGGTTCATGTACGGCAGAGCATTGCATCAACCTAGTTGAAGAACGTCTGAAGAGCTTCAATCTAGACATTAAAGACGATATTATTGGTATAACTACTGATGGAGCGAGTATGATGGTAAAAGTTGGTAGACTTTTACCTTGCTATCAACAACTTTGTTATGCACACGGCATACAACTTGCCGTTATAGACGTTTTATACCAAAAAAATTCGAAGCAAAATTCATCAGAAGAAACACAAATACAGTTCAATATGACTGATGATGAGAACGACGACATTGAAGATGATGAGGGTGGCTTATCTGTAACTTTGAGTCTTCCATCTGTAGAAGTAGTTTCAAATTATAAAGACCTTATTGCGAAAGTGAGAAAGGCTGTGAAAATTTTTAAAAAGTCGCCGACAAAAAATGACATTTATTTGCAGAAATATGTGCAAGACAAACACGGCAAAAGATTAGAATTAATTTTAGATTGTAAGACTCGTTGGAACAGTCTACTTAATATGCTAGAACGCTTTTACAACCTAAGATTGTGCATAAGTAAAGCTTTGATTGATTTAGAGTCGGAAATATATTTCACTGATGAAGAGTGGTCCAAAATAAATGACTTAAAGTTATGTCTGGAACCAGTTAAGCTGGGCCTCGAAGTCATGTGCAGAAGAGATTCAACTCTGCTCACCGCAGAAACAACTTTTCGTTTTATACTGGAAAAATTGGATAAGCAATCTACTTTTCTCAGCACTGATTTAGCCATGGCATTTCGTGAAAGGATAGGACAACGTCGCACCGATTTAAGCGGAACATTGGTTTATTTACAAAATCCGAATAAATTTGAACATGATTTGAAAAATTTCAAAAATACTACATTTGAAATGCCTAAAAAAACTATAATACGCAAAGAAATAAAAAATCTATTAGAAAGAGTCCTTAGTAATACTCGCGGGGATAATAGTGTAAATAATATCGATACTGCATCCAACAACTTCGAGGAAAACCAAGATCAAGATATTCAACAAAATGAACAACAGCCTAATTTATCCTTACAAGAAGAGTTAGAGTTCCAATTGCAAAAGGACTATTCCCAAGTAATTAAATCGAAGGGTTTGTCAGAAGATATAGATAAAATTTTAAAGAAAGAGATGAGTGCCTTTGAAAGTGACGGCACAAAAGGAAAATATTTACACTTGGCGTACGAATATTTATTGACTATTACCCCTACAAGTGTTGAGGCTGAACGAGCTTTTTCCGCTGCAGGATATCTTTGTAATAACTTAAGGAGCAGCCTGGGAGATGAAGCAATTAATAGTCTTTGCTTTTTGAGATCATATTTTCAAAATTCTACAAATTAAACTTTTATTTTGTAATATGAATATTTGATTATTATTGTTAAAAAATTTATTAGTTTATAGTTTGAGAACAGAAGACTGAAAAATTTCTGTAATAAAAAATAATTATTGAATTAAGATTTTAATGTGTTTCCTTATTAAATGTATATAGATGTAACAACCAAATCTTTAATCCCGCGGGATTGGAAAGAATCCCGCGGGATTCAAAACAATCCCGCACGAATCCCGCGGGATTGAAAATAACGCGGGATTGCAACCCCTAGAATATCATAGCATTGCTGGAACTCGGATAGTGGAATAGCCTTCAGCTGGTCGGTTACAGCTGTTTTGATGTTTTCAAGTGTCCCAAAATGAGTTCCCTTGAGGTGATTTTTCAATCTCGGGAAAAGGAAAAAGTCACAAGGGCTCAAGTCTGGTGAATAAGGAGGCTGAGGAGCCACAGGAATGTTTTTACTGGCCAAAAACTCGTTTATTGAGATTGCAGTGTGACATGGCGCATTGTCGTGATGCAACACCCAGTTGTTTTTGATGTTTGGTCGCACACGAAAGACTCTTTTTCGAAGTCTTTCAAGGACTTCTCGGTAAAAGTGTTGATTAACCGTTTGGCCTTGAGGCACAAACTCTTTGTGGGCGATTCCGTGACGATCGAAAAAACAAATCAGCATGCATTTGATCTTTGACTTGCTCATTCGTGCTTGTTTGGGCCTTGGAGAGGTTGCAGTGTGCCACTCCATGCTCTGGCGTTTGGTTTCTGGGTCGTACTCAAACACCCAAGACTCGTCACCAGTAATGACACGTTCCAGAAAACGGGGATCATTTTCAATCGATCCCAGAAAGTCAAGACTCCTTTCCTTTCTGAGATCCTTTTGGTCTTGGGAAAGGTTTTTCGGAACCATTTTTGCACAAATTTTCCTCATCTCCAATTCATTGGTCAAAATCTGATGAACGGAGGTGTGATTCAAATTCAACTGTTCCGCGATCATTCTGACTGTCAACCGTCGATCTGAACGCACAAGATCCCGGACTCTGTTGACATTTTCATCGGTGTTTGCACTTGAAGTGCCTTCCGCTTCGTGGTTCATCTTCAATCGACTCTCTTCCTTCTGAAAATGCCTTAAACCACCGAAAAACCTGGGCCCTTGACAAAACACTTTCTCCATAGGCCTGCCGAAGTTTTTCAAATGTTTCTGTTGCATTGTGTCCAAGTTTGAAGCAAAACTTGATAGCACACCGTTGCTCAAAATTGACGCCACTCATTTTTAGAACGGACAAGAAAAAACTGTTTCACGAAAACTAACGCTACGGAGAAACAAATGACTGTAGCGAGTTCAAACTCATACTGGAGTCGTATCACATGTGCACCTGACGCTGCTCAAAGCCTCTCGTCTCCAGCGTTGCCGGATCGAAAGCGACGTTGCCAGTCTCATTACTTTATTTACACACCTCGTAAATTGTTCTCGACAGAACGAGTCGGTGAAGAGCGCGACGGTGGACGTGCGAATCGACTTCGAGTGCAAAGAGAACGTACCCGCTAACACTACCGCCTACTGTCTCATCATACACGATCGCATAGTCCAATACAACCCTTTGACGAACGTGGTGCGAAAAATCACGTGATTCCAACGACTACGTTTATGACTACCCACTCTACCGAGAAGGATAATCGCAAAAACGTCAGTCGCTCATCTGCAGCCGCCGGTGACAGTTGTTGTTGTTGTTGTCCTACATACTACTGCGTACTAACAATGTTATCCGTTGTGGTCGACCTGCAAGGCTTCAAGACCGAACACAACGCGTTCGTCGCCAAAGAGATCGCGATTCTCGCGAACAATCGCGACACGGAAACGACCATCTGTCATTGGATCTTCGAACCACCGCGCTCCTACGCTCACCTGTCGTCGTTCGAGAAGCGTCAAGCGTCCTGGCTTACGGCGCATCATCACGGGCTTCGCTGGTCCGCCGGCTTTGTGCCGTACCACAGGCTTCCGGATCAGCTTACCCGCGAGCTCGCTACCGTTGACGTGGCGTTCGTCAGGGGTGTGGAAAAGAAGACCTGGTTATCGCAACTGCTCCTAGGAACATACCCAACCATCGTGGATATCGACAAGATGTACGAGAAGAAGAAGAAGAAGAGTAAGAACGACATCGACTCAGACGACGACACCGACGAGGATGGCTCCGACGTTGACGACGACTATTGTGGAGTCTTGCCTGGCACGGTCGTTCCTAATCTCAAAACAATGCCTGCAAGGAACATCGTACGATGCGCTTTCCACAAAGGCGGCGGCGACGGTTGTATGTGCGCGTTGGAAAACGTGCAAAAAATTTGGAAGTATATGCGGTCCTAAATTTACGATGAGTGGCGAGTTTCTATATATTATATGTGAAAACAAACCTACGATCCGCTAACCGTTTCTTTCTGTCGTTGTTTCCAGATTCTACGGAGCGCGTGCAGTATTTTATCCTCCTCGTACATCATAGACGCTTATTGATATTCCTACGTTTCATATAACTTTTACAAAACTGATTTATATGGATAAAAAAATACTATTGCTCGTAGAAGAAGTATATCTTTCTTACCCTCCTCCACAGCATACATCGTCGATGATACGTATTTTTCCTGAAATATAGATTTTTAAGGTAGTACATACGTAATGAAATCTCACACACTTGCTATACGTATAAAAACAAGTTTTTTTATTCTTTCTACTCCTCCTCCTCCTCTTACAACGATGCGTCACATAAGTATTCATATACTCTAACCTTATGTACTAGCTGCGATACAATCACTTTTCTAGTACTAACGCGACGCGAGATTTTTTTTCGTTTACTCTCTACACATCTTACTGTCTCTATTTCTCTTTCTCTCTCTCTCTCCGTCGATGCTTTCGTAGACTAATAGCAACGACGACGATACTACATAGGCTAGAGTATTCGATTCTGTACACTCTCCCAGTAGTATTGATGTATCTCTCTCTCACACACACACACACACACACACACACGCACGCACGCCGCACGCACGCACGCACGCACACACACGGCGGCTTCCTCGTGGAGGGACGGCGGCTTCCTCGTGAAGGGACGACGGCTTCCGCGTGAAGGGTTGATTTCTGTCAACGGAGTCAACTACAGCACCGGCGCCGTCGACAGAATCCTCGGTTGCACATGTAACGAAGAAGAGAAACCATTATTATTGTTACGTAGCTCACTTCTTTATACTCCTTCTCTCTATTTTTTTTGCACTATTATTTTCATGTACATGTGCCTGTACCACAGCAACCTCGAAACATTTGGATCTCCGTGACAGATCGTTTCTCTACTCTGAAACGCTTTCTCCTTATTCGCTGAAACAGTAAAAACACAGAATACGATATCTATCACATATCGAACTTCGTAAGCGTTACGACCAACTAAGACTTGCCATATAGTCCTGCAACTGGTTCCTGTCGATGAACAGCTTCCTGATTCGCACTTGTAATGAGTCGTCGCGGCGACGCGCTCGTATTTTTTAAGGACTGCGATAAGCATGGCGCATGGTAGGGACGGTCTACGAGTAGGGATGATCCAGTCATCATTGACCATGCGAATATCTCGATCCTTCTGCACTATACAGGTACTGTTCTTCTCCTTCTTCTTCGTTGACACAGAACTGTGCTCACGTATGCTTCCACACCCTCGCACCAACACCTGTCCTTCTTCGTCTTCTTCTTCGTTGACATATAACTGTGCTCACGTATGCTTCCACACCCTCGTGCCAACAAATATATACATACCATGGTACTGTCGATAGGTTCCCACGATATATATTTTTTACGTAAATACTTTATACATCGATACTTGCTTCTTCCATCTATATTTTCTTCTCATTATACATTTCTCACTGTACACTTCTTCTTGCACTGTTTTTCCCCGTCATCACGTTTTTACTATATGTACAACTTTATTATTCCCCTAAGGGTTATAATCTCCCAATACATTTCCAACTTAACTCTACCTTAACCTATTCTTAACCTATTCCTTAATTTACTTTATTCACTACTACTCCTCAATATCGCCATCGCTCGCTCGCTCGGTCTCTCGATCTCCCGTCCGCTCCCCCTCCTGGACTCCCGCTTCCACTCTCCGCTCTTTCACTCTCATTTCCTCATTCATACCACCGCTCTTCCCTCTTTTCACATACACCCCTCTCTCTTTTCCTCTATATTCCTCAACCATTCCTCTCCCTCCCCCTCCTCCCCTAACACTACCTCCATCATCTCCTGCCAACCCCTCACCCTTCCCCACCCCATACAAACCTCCCATACGTGTTCCCACGATTCCTCCTCCCAACCACATACCCTGCACCTCCTTTCCTCCTCCCCCTCCCAATACCTTCTTTCTCTCATTCCATTACCTAGTCTGAACCTGGCCACCCTTTGCCACCTGCTCTCCCCCCATCCTTTCTTTAAGGGGGGAGACCACTGTCTCGGCCCGAAATGTAAGGGTATTTTCGGGAATTTATTTCAACCAAACAACGTAAGTAAATCAATTTATTGCTTAGTATAGCCAATAGTGTATATATCGAAGGGTAAGAAAAAATTTTTTTTAATCAAATTCATAAATCCGTTTTCTGTATACACTCCGTCAAAATTTGCGCTCCGGAAAAAACATGCTAGTCGCGTTGACAGTCCCCAGACCATATGGTTCATCGAAATTCAAAAAACCAATAATATTTAGAAACTAGAAGCCTGCCTCTATTACGTGACGATCGCAAAATGTCGAATTTGTAAAAAATAACAAAATGGCGGACCACTGAAAAAAAAAGTCGGATTTTCGGGGTACAAAATTGGGGAAATGTTGCAAAAAAAAATAGAAGCTGGTCGAAAATTGAAAATGTCTGATCGTCACGTAATAGCGACGGGTTTTCCGTACAATAAATGTCCTTGATTATGCCAATTGGACGTATAGTTTTCTCTGTAGACTGTCAACGCGGTTGAAAAATGTCATTCGCGTGGCTCAGTCGCGCGTTTGACTTCACGAAAAACACCATATCTCCGTCAATTTTGCGAATTTCTTCATCAAATTTGGAGAGAACATTCTTGAAACATACGCCTTTCAGAAAATCTAAAAAAAATTTCAGATTTGAGACAGTGGTCTCCCCCCCTTAAATAACCTGGCACTCCCGGCCCCTTTACTCTCCCATACCACTTATTATATGAGGACTCCCCTATCCTCCTCCACCTCTCCTCCTCCTGTAACTTTCTTTCCCGGTCCACTATCTCCTCCCCTCTTACCTCCCCCTTTCCCTCCCCCTTTCTACCTTCTCTACTGTCCACCCCCTTTCCTAAAAAACCACTCCCTTTCCTTTTCCCATCCCTCCAACACTTTTGCCCTCTTAAACTTCCCTTCATCTCCTTCCAACACACCCTCGCCAACTCCCCACCTTGCCCCTCTTCCAACTTCCTCTCATACCCCCATGCCCTCATCCCTGCCCTACCCCTCAACAACACCCTTTGCAATTCCTCCCTAACCATATATCCCGACGTGTTCCTTTCTACCCCCATCACCCACTTCAGAAACCTGTCCTGTAGCGCCTCCACTTTCCCCCTCTCCCTCCACCCCCACACCTCCACTCCATATCCCACCACCGCCCACACCAACTTGTCAAATAACCAAATCCTTCTGCCCCAATCCTTTCCAAATAGTCTTTTTCCTAACCCCCACACCTTCCCCATTACCGCTGCCCCCTTCCTTACTCTGTCCTCCACATGTTGTTCAGCCCCCCATTCCCCATCACCGTATATCCTAGATACCTACAACTCCTCACCTCTTCCAACTCTTTCCTTTTTCATTTCAAATGTAGTATTTTTGCGATTTCCCCTTCCATCTCCATGACATTTTCTTCCACCTCCCCCCCTCCTACTCCTCATTACTTTCGTCTTCTCTACATTTACTTGCAAACCCTTCTTATCCACGTACCTTTCCAACTTCGCTATCATTCCCCTCATCCCCTCTTCATCCTCCGCTAGCATAGCTACATCATCCGCATATGCTAGCGTGTAAACCTTTCTATCCCCCACCTTTACCCCACCCCACCCCCCTCTCTCCAGTTCCTCGTCCATGTCCGCTATCAACAAGGTAAACAGACTTGGGCTTAATGGACATCCCTGCCTCACCCCCTTGCGGTCCAAAACCTCTCCCCCTCTTCATCCCCCACCCTTACCCTACATACCGTCTCATGCAGAACCTCCCCGCACCTCTCCACTAGCCCTTTCCTTACTCCCCTCTCCCTCAACGCTTTCATCAGTACCCCCCTGTCCACCGAGTCAAACGCGGCCTTCAAATCCACAAACAGAACCACCATCTTCTTCCCCTTCCTCACCACTTGCCTGTTCACGAGATAATTCAGAACATGAATATTATCTACACACCCCACCCCCTCTTAAACCCCGTTTGACTCGGTGGCAGCACCCCCTTCCCCTCTACCTCCACTCTTAGTCTTTCTGCCAACACAGATGCATACACCTTATATGCAGTCTGCGTTAACGTTATTCCCCTATAATCTTCCGGTTTCTCCCCTGCCCCTTTCTTTAGCACCGGAACCACCACTCCTTCCCTCCACCCCTCCGGCCACCCATCCCCCATCCATACCCTATTACATATTTTCCACAGCCACTCTTCCACTTCTCCATCCCCATATTTCCACACCTCATTCTCTATCTCATCCCCACCCCCGCCTTCCCATCTTTCAACTTTCTCACCACTCTTTTTATTTCTTCTCTTCCTATCTCCTCCTCCCCGTCCTCCCCCCTCCTTCTCTGGTCTCCCATCCTCACCCTCCACTCCACCCCTCCTAACAACCCCCTGAAATACTCGTCCCACTCCCTTATTTCTATCCCCTCCTTTATCCTCCTTCTCGTCTTCCGTCCTCTGTTCACTACTTTCCAGACCTGCCCCTCCGCTCTTAACCCTTCCACTTCCTTTTCCCACCTCTACCTTTCCTTTTTCTTTTTCTCCTCACACATCTTCCCATACTCCCTCTTCCTAGCCCTGTACATTCCCCCATCCCCTCCTTCCCTTCTCCACTTCCTCAGCTCTCTCCTCACCTTAATCTTTTCCTCTCTGCATTCCTTATCCCACCATCCCCCTTTCTTTTCCCCCTTCCCCATCTTATCTACTGCCTCCTTTATCCTTCCCCTCAACTCTCTCCAATCCTCGTCAACTCCCCTCTCCCCCACCTCCCTTTTCCCAAAAACCCTCATAAACTCCATTCTACCCTCTTCTGTCCAATTTTTTCTCCCCCCTCTCCTCCCCTTACCCTTTTTCCCACCACTTCCCTCCTCCCTCCCTGCTCCTTTCACCCACACCACCACCGGGTGGTGAACCGAGTCCACTCTCTCCCCTACTTCCAGCCTTTCCACCCTCTCCCTTGTGTCCTCGTTCCCTATCACATAATTTATAACCGAATTCCCCCTCCCCTGTAAACGTCCACTCCCCTTCCTCATCCCCTACCACCTTTCCATTCATTATACCACATCCCCTTTCCTCCAGATATCGGCATAGCCTCCTTCCTTCTCCATTCACCTCCTTATCCTTCGACCTTCTGCTTCCCATTCTCCCTCCTCTTCCTCCTCCCACACCTCTCCACCCTCCTCCCCTGTCCTCGCATTAAAGTCCCTATTACAACTGTTACTCCCTTCTCCCTTTCCTCCGTCCATTCCCTTAAATCCTCCATCTTCCTTTGCAGATCTGTTCGCGAAAGAGCTCGCGATGAGCGTGAGATGCCGGTGAGGTTATGTAAAGAACGCACGGTATTTATGAGCAATGTACAGTCAATGTTTATTGTACACTCGCTGAGTGAGTCAGAACATAAAAGAATTATGAGTGAGAATGAGCGGATGCACGTTGTGCAGAGAGTGTACAGTTCCTGTCTCGTTGAGACGAATCGCAAAACGACGCACACGTGGCCGCGTAACTGACCACGATCCACAATCGATACACGACGAGTCTAAGCACGAGATATTGAATTGAGCGGTGAGATACAATACGGTACAGCGTTAGCACGAGCAGAACAATGGGCCTTCACGAGTTACTTGAGAAAAACGTTCAGTGAAACCGACGCGTCTACTTTCGTACTCTGCGTGAACAAGAAGAGCAATATGGCCGATCGATTTCCGTTAGTCGTCTTCTCCAAAAGTCTGGAGGATCGAGCGACGTGGGGAAATGCGATTGGCTGAGCATTCTGTCGCTGACACCTGATTGGTCGATCGATTGTGGATCGGGCTTGTCGATCCGCTGTCCAGGAGGTGCTGCGATGAGTTGGGTGTGGCGGAGATCGGAACTACCGAATCTCAAACAAGATCCTTATTTACATATACCCCCACTATATTCCACCACTCTCCCCCCATCCTCACTTTCTTTATCATCATTCCCTCCTTTTCACCTCCTCCCCCCTCCCCCATTTCTATTCCCCTTCTCACCCCCATCAACATACCTCCAATCGCTCTTCCCTTCATACTGTCCCTCCTCGCTCACTGCTAGGGGTTGCAATCCCGCGGGATTCGTGCGGGATTGTTTTGAATCCCGCGGGATTCTTTCCAATCCCGCGGGATTAAAGATTTGGTTGTTACATCTATATACATTTAATAAGGAAACACATTAAAATCTTAATTCAATAATTATTTTTTATTACAGAAATTTTTCAGTCTTCTGTTCTCAAACTATAAACTAATAAATTTTTTAACAATAATAACAAATATTCATATTACAAAATAAAAGTTTAATTTGTAGAATTTTGAAAATATGATCTCAAAAAGCAAAGACTATTAATTGCTTCATCTCCCAGGCTGCTCCTTAAGTTATTACAAAGATATCCTGCAGCGGAAAAAGCTCGTTCAGCCTCAACACTTGTAGGGGTAATAGTCAATAAATATTCGTACGTCAAGTGTAAATATTTTCCTTTTGTGCCGTCACTTTCAAAGGCACTCATCTCTTTCTTTAAAATTTTATCTATATCTTCTGACAAACCCTTCGATTTAATTACTTGGGAATAGTCCTTTTGCAATTGGAACTCTAACTCTTCTTGTAAGGATAAATTAGGCTGTTGTTCATTTTGTTGAATATCTTGATCTTGGTTTTCCTTGAAGTTGTTGGATGCAGTATCGATATTATTTACACTATTATCCCCGCGTGTATTACTGAGGACTCTTTCTAATAGATTTTTTATTTCTTTGCGTATTATAGTTTTTTTAGGCATTTCAAATGTAGTATTTTTGAAATTTTTCAAATCATGTTCAAATTTATTCGGATTTTGTAAATAAACCAATGTTCCGCTTAAATCGGTGCGACGTTGTCCTATCCTTTCACGAAATGCCATGGCTAAATCAGTGCTGAGAAAAGTAGATTGCTTATCCAATTTTTCCAGTATAAAACGAAAAGTTGTTTCTGCGGTGAGCAGAGTTGAATCTCTTCTGCACATGACTTCGAGGCCCAGCTTAACTGGTTCCAGACATAACTTTAAGTCATTTATTTTGGACCACTCTTCATCAGTGAAATATATTTCCGACTCTAAATCAATCAAAGCTTTACTTATGCACAATCTTAGGTTGTAAAAGCGTTCTAGCATATTAAGTAGACTGTTCCAACGAGTCTTACAATCTAAAATTAATTCTAATCTTTTGCCGTGTTTGTCTTGCACATATTTCTGCAAATAAATGTCATTTTTTGTCGGCGACTTTTTAAAAATTTTCACAGCCTTTCTCACTTTCGCAATAAGGTCTTTATAATTTGAAACTACTTCTACAGATGGAAGACTCAAAGTTACAGATAAGCCACCCTCATCATCTTCAATGTCGTCGTTCTCATCATCAGTCATATTGAACTGTATTTGTGTTTCTTCTGATGAATTTTGCTTCGAATTTTTTTGGTATAAAACGTCTATAACGGCAAGTTGTATGCCGTGTGCATAACAAAGTTGTTGATAGCAAGGTAAAAGTCTACCAACTTTTACCATCATACTCGCTCCATCAGTAGTTATACCAATAATATCGTCTTTAATGTCTAGATTGAAGCTCTTCAGACGTTCTTCAACTAGGTTGATGCAATGCTCTGCCGTACATGAACCATGGATTCGTACTAAACCAAGATTAAAGTGTTTTTCTTTATAATGCACATTTATGTTTAAGTATCTCTGATTCTTTCGAGATGTCCATTCGTCAAATGTTAATGAAAACTTTTGGTTTTGTTCTTGAAGTTTTGTAAATTTATTTATCATATCGGCTTTTACAGAATCTGAGAATGTAATAACTATGGATCTTATTGTATTAGGAGAAGTTGGAAGTTTAAAACCACTTTTCAGAAACAAGCATCTTAAGTCTACAGATTTACAGAAAGTATTGAAAGTGAAACCATCCTTAGCAATCATTCGAGATATCATTTTTTCCATGGAATTTTCTTTAACGAAAAAGTTGTCAATTGTTTTAGCCCTCTTTTTTGGTATTACATTTTCGCAATTGTCGACAATCTGCGGCTGGGCTGCTATTTGTGATTCATTACATGGATCCTTTCTCGATGTTGATGCTTGCGATTGCGACTTTAAATCTATACAACGTTTGCTTTTTAAATGTGTTATCAATCCTTTTCTTGATCGTTGACTTAATTTCAAAATGGCAGAACACTTCAAGCATTTGGCATTTTCGGCAGTATCACCTTTCACAAAATAATCCCAAAGAGTTTTATTAGTGTTTCCTTTCTCATTGTCACACATCAATTCTTTACTGGACGACATATTTTGTTTGCACTAGTAATATTAATTGAAACAACACGTAGTATAATTCCCAAAGTGAATAAATACTATGTAAATTCGTACTTAAACAAGACGAAACACGCACGCGTGAGATGGCGATGGAATAAGTGAGGACCGCAGAGTCACGAAACAAAGCAACATCGCGCTCGCCGCTCGCCTCAGATCAGTTACAACATAGTTCGTCGTGCCGTTGTGCGCGTCGTCATTTGCGCAATTTTGGTTATATATACAGTCCCGCAAGCCCTGCGGGATCCCGCAGCTCCTATTTAAAATATGCGGGACCCAAAAATTGCGTCTTGCGGGATTGCAACCTCTACCCACTGCCTTTCCCATATATACCCCTTGGGCATCTTTTTCTCCACCCACTCCCACTCCCTCTCCTCCAGCCACGTCTCGCTCAGAATCATCACATCCCACTCTTCCAACCCTTTCCAGAACTCCCCATCTTTCCTTCTCACTCCTGCCACATTCCAGAAAGCCACTTTGTAACTCCTACCTTCCCTCCCTTCCTCCCTACTCCTTACATCCGCCCACCCCTCTACCCTCTTCACTCGTTTCCCTGTTCCTCATACCATTTTTCCCCCAACTCGTCCCACCTTCTTACCTTCCCATCCACCCACATCTTCATGTATCCCACTTGAACTTTTCTTCCCCTCTCCCTTTCCCTTTCCGCCTCTCTCTCTCTCTCTCTCTCTACCTTCCACCTCACCCTCCTTTCCTCCTCCGTAAGATCATCCTCTATCCTCTCCCTCCTTCCAAGTTTTTTCTTAGCCCCCATCACCTTCCGCTTATCATCCCTACCCACCAGCTTTACCAACACCATTCCGCCACCTTCTCTTCCTGTTCTTCCTATCCTCACAACCTCCTTTATTCCCGTCTCTTCCACCCCTATCCTTTCCCACAGCTTCCTCACTTCCTCCTTCACCTCCTTCCACTCCACCCCTAACCCCCTCACAACAACATTATTCCTTCTCTCTTCCCTTTCCTTTTTATCTTGCTTTATCTCCATCCGTCTAACCCTACATCTCCATTCCTCCCCTACCCCTTCCCCCTCATCTACCTTAGACCCCGCTTTCGTTTTTTCCTTTTCCCACCCCAATACCTTGTCGAACACCTCATCCATCTTCTTATCCCTACTCTCCCACCTGTCCATCGTTTCCTCCATCTTTTCTCTCCTTGTCTTCTCTTCCTTCATCCCCTCTTCCTACCTCCTCCTTTCCTCTCTCCATTCCTCCTCTACCCTCCTTCTCTCCTCCCTCTCCTTCCTCATTTCCTCCTCCATCCTTCTTCTCTCCTCTCTGTCTGCCCTCACTTCCTCCCTCAACTTTCTCATCTCCAGCATCATTTCCTTTAACATTCTTTCCATCCCTCCCACTTCCTCCTCTCTTTCCAAACTTCTCCCCGTATCCCTTCTCAACGGCGATCTCTGCGTCAACCCACTCCTTTTAAAACCCTTCCCTTCCTTTTCGCCCCCCCCCCTCCTCATCCTCCCTGTCCTTCCTCTTTTTGCACCAGAAGCTATCCAAACTTCCCGCACTCCCTACACTACTCATGCTATCCTTCTTCACCCTCCCCCCTCTTTGCGACCTTTCATTCTCTTTTCCTTCCCCTTTCCTCCCTCCCACCCCTCCTTTTCCTTTCCTTCCTCCATTTACCTTTTTCTTCCCTTCTCTCCTTTTATTCTCTCCACCCTATGCCCTTCCCTCCTAAAAACCTTTTGCTTCTTATCTTCTTTCCTTTTTCCCGTACCTTCTTTCCTTTATCGCCTGTTTAAATTTCCCTCCTTCCCGTCAGTCGTCCTAACTCCTCCTTTTTCCCCCAGATCCCGCTACCTGTCTACTGCTGCTCTTCCTTCCCGCCACTCTACACCTGTCCTGCCGCCCTAACCTCCAAATGCTTTCCTTATCACCTTATTCCCTTCCCTACACCACTTCCTTTACTTAACCCTTTGCCCTCTTCCCTTCACCTAATCCACACGTTTTTCCCCACTCACTCACTAATCTCTGCCTCACACTTTCACTCCTCTTTCCTCTTTCCACTGACCACACGCTTTCTCGCACTCCTCTCTCGCACGCGACCGGAAACGGAAGTCCTATCACGTTTTTACTATTTCTTTTCCTTTTTTTCATACTGTGTACAACTTCACTATTCCCCACCATCAAACTATTCGTGTACACATGTGTGAGTGTAAAACACTATAAAAGAGGCACCGATCGGTCTTGCGGATCACAGTACATCGCGTACGTTCGCGTTTACACAGTTAGTATCCATAACCGTGCAGCAGACTCGGCTGTAGCGTATATTCAAAATGTTCAACCGACATTCCAACCACCTCAGCCGCTGCAACGATACGAATTTTTCTACCGTACAGTGCCGTTCGAATATAAGGTACGTAGTACACTTTTGCATACTTGTCGATTTACACGAAACCGTTCGATTCATCAACTCTGTGCGTGTTTCTTACAGCGATAAATCTGCACCATCGTCGAAGAAAGCCGTCGTACGAATCATGGAACGTGATTACCCACTGACCTTGACTATCTACAAACGCATCGCAATTGGAATTCGTATTGATCGGGATTCGTGCTGCGTTGAAATCGCCATAGTTGACAGCAAATTCAACGAACTGTGTTTCCCCATGTCTGCGTGGAAACTTCTACTGCAGCAAGGACCGGAGATACTTGGACGTTTCCGTAATGACACAGCTCCGTCGCATCAAGACCCTATCGTCGTCGATCATTTACGCATCGATTTCACGCGAATCAACAGTCAAGGAATTGCCAAAATATCGGATGGCAGTTCCACCATCTACATGGCCGAAGCTACGATACACCAAATGTTTAAATACGATCGCTGCATCGATCATACTTTCTCGTGGTTGTCGGAAATTCTAGACTCCGTAACTTGTCGCCATTATACGCGCCGCTACGACACCGACCACGGATTATGAAACGCTTATTTCCGAAAGCGAAGTATTTGAACCGCATTCTTTGTTAGATTGTGAACTATTAGCGTTATGCTTGGATTCGATGATACGCGATGCTCGCAACGTATCGTACTAATGTATACATGTCTATTTGCTTTACCAATAAATACATTACTGTTTCATACGAAAACCTGTATTGCCTGATACCTTACACGATCCTTTCCTGCCCGCGCAGAATATCACTTATCCCAAAAAAACTATGTAACGTTCTTTCGATGTTCATTTCTTACACTAGGTATATCAGAATCTCGAAACATCTATACCTCTTATTACGCATTTTGAATAGTATCACGTCTCTCGCATCGAACATGTCCTTGATACTCATCTCTGGCCCAACGGACTGCCGACAACAGTATTCGATTACATCGCTTTCATCTGGTACACATCATGTTCTGCTGCTACGCGATCGCCTTTAAGCATATGCGCATTCTTCTTCTCGAAAGTTTACCTTAAAAAATTATCGCGAACAGAAACGCGCCGGTTCGCTTTGACTTTTCGCGCACCGATGCTGCTGCGTATTATTCTCGGGAGTCAACCTTCTATCGTTGCAGTGATATGTTTTTGACGCGATTATCGCGCCATAACACACTATAAGATTTACCTTACATCTCCTACGCGTCGTACCACCGTATGTGTTTTCTGACCTCCGACAACGACTGAGACAGAGATGTTAGTAGTATGGCAAGGGGGATTCTAACGCAGGTCCTCTGAGGGGAGCGCGGGGACGGGGGGAAGTGAGGGCGCGCGGGGAGCGCGGCGGAGCCCGCGTAAAACGTCCTCGATTATCGATCGGTGTTCGGCAATCGCTGGTTGCTCGAATCGCACAGCTCGAAGGACTAAAATATTCGTTGCGCGGCCGTTTCGTGCGCGAAGGTGCAGGACATTCGAGTACGGGACTTTTGTGGCGCGAAATAGACACAGCTTTCGATAGCCGCATGTTAACTGGTGCCGTGTTAAATTCGAATTACATCGAGCCGCGCAACTTCCTCCAGGATGCGGCGACCATTGTGGTGGAGCATGTGCGGGACACTTTGAGGAAACATCGAAACCTCAAAGTGAACAATGTATTCAACGGTGAATTTGTGGCGGGTGACAAGCGTGCTTGTAAAAGCATCATCACCCGAAACTGTGAACTCTTCCGCACATTCGATCTGCAGGAGTGGTACCAGAGATGCGTCGTCGAACCCACCCTGGCATCGTTGGAAGAGTTCCAGGAACGCGACAGCGGATGGGCATTGACGAGAATCATGAATTTGACCGTCAATGTCAACAAGTACAATCCGCTGCATGCCGGGTGTCACATCCAGTTGCCGGAGGATTTATTGCTGAAGAAGGCAACGATCAGTGTGCAATCTCAGGACAATGCGTGTTTCGCGTGGGCAGTGGTCGCCGCTCTCCATCCTGCCCAACGAGATACCGCGCGCCCAAATTCATACCCGCACTATACGTCTGTGCTAAATCTCCAGGGCATTGAGTTCCCAATGTCCCTGGGGCAAATTGGAAAAATTGAGCGGTTGAACGAAATCTCTATCAACGTGTACAGCTTCGAGATGGAGAAGACGAAGACGGTCTTTCCGCTGGGCCTCACCAGCCAAAAGAGGGATCGACACGTAAACTTGCTCTACACGCCGAATCAAGAACACGGCGATGTAGGGCACTTTATACTAATCAAGAACTTGTCCCGGCTGGTGGGTATGCAGCTGAGCAGGAACAAGGCAAAGAAATTCATCTGCGATCAGTACGTATATAAACTTATGAAATGTTGAAATATCTCACGAAACAAATTAAATAAAAAATTTTTGGGTTTACAGATGCATGCACTACTTCGGATCTGCCAAGAAGTTGGAGCTTCATTCGCTGGACTGTGGCAAGATGAACGACTGCGCCATCCTGCTGCCCAGCGAGGGCAAAAATTTGCTCAACTTCGGCAACCACTGCAGGAAGGAGCGACTCCCCTTCGTGGTGTACGCAGATCTGCAGTGTGTTATTGAAAAAACGAAGGACAGTCATCGAATGGGTGATAATAATAATAATAATAATAATAAATTATGCGCGTATCAGCACCACAATGTGCACAGTATTGCCTATTATATGCATTGTTCGTACGATACAACGCTATCGACGTATCAATGCCGCCGCGACGCGGATTGTGTTTTGTGGTTCGTAGATGAACTTAAAAAATTTGCGAATTTTGTCAAACCCATTCTGGCCAGTAATGTTCCAATGCATGATTTAACTCCCGAACATTGTCGACATTTCACAATGCAACACACAGTCATATTTGCGAAGAACCATTCGAGGCTAGCGATGTACGAGTCCACGATCATTGCCATCTGTCCGGACGGTATAGAGGCCCAGCACATACGGAGTGCAATTTAAATTATAAAAACGCGTTTTATATCCCCATAGTTTTCCACAATTTATCCGGCTATGATTCACATTTCATTATCGAGGAAATAGCTACCGCTTTCGAAGGTCACGTTGATGTATTACCTATAACTAAAGAAAAGTATATTTCTTTCACAAAAAATGTCGACGATACGGCTGATTCAGACTCGCGAAATTGTATTAAATTGCGATCCATCGATTCGTACAAATTTCTCAACGCCAGTCTCGACAAATTAGCATCCTTTCTTAGCACAGATAAATCAAAAATTTTACGATCCCAATTTGAAACATTATCCACCGAGAATTTCAATTTATTGACGCGAAAGGGTGTCTTTCCATATGAATACCTTGATTGCGCGAACAAGCTGCAGGATCCATGCTTACCGCCGCGCGGGTCATTCTACAGTTCGTTAACGGGTGAGACTGTATCCGAGACCGATTACGCACACGCCGAGACTGTCTGGCAGCGTTTTGAGATTAGAACCTTGGGCGAATACAGGGACTTGTATTTGAAAACAGATGTCTTGTTATTGGCAGATATTTTTGAAAATTTTCGCGAAAGATGTATAAAGTGTTACGGATTAGATTCAGCGTATTATTATACTCTACCTGGTTTCACATGGGATGCAATGCTAAAACATACCAAAATTACATTCGAATTGCTCACAGACATCGATATGGTCATGTTTATCGAACGCCGTATACGTGGGGGTTTAAGCCAATGTTCCGGAAGATACGCACATGCCAATAACAAGTACATGCCATTTAACGACGTATCAGAAAAGTCATCGTACTTGATGTACTTTGACGTGAACAATTTGTATGGATGGGCAATGTGTCAGCCCCTACCATACGCTAAATTTCGATGGGTCGAAGATGTTGCGAATTTTGACGTGTCTTCAATCCCAATCGGTTCGCCCGCGGGATACATTCTCGAGGTAGATCTGGAATATCCGCAACGTCTGCACGACGCTCATGCCAATCTACCGTTCTGCCCGACGCGTGCCAAACCACCTGGCAGCAGGCAGGACAAATTACTCGCTACGGTATACGATAAGCAGCGTTACGTTATCCATTATCGCAACCTGCAGCAGTGCACGCTTCACGGCCTTCGTATTACAAAGATACACCGCGTGCTTCAATTCGCTCAATCTCCCTGGCTCCGCGATTACATCGAACTCAATACACGGTTTAGAACAAGCGCGATAAACGACTTTGAAAAAAATTTGTGCAAATTGTACGAAATCACGTGGATGTTAAAGTTTTAACACATTGGGAAGGGCGATATGGCGCGGAGGCAATGATCGCGAAACCGAATATCCACAGCAGAAGTGTTTTTTCGGAAAATTTAATAGCTGTTGAATTGCGAAAACTCGAGGTGAAATTCAACAAACCGATATACGTGGGTATGTGCATTCTAGACATATCAAAAATTTGTTTGTATGAATTTCACCACGAGTACATGTCGCCCAAGCACGGACCAAATTGTAAAATTTTATACATCGACACTGGCAGCCTCATTTATCACATACGATGCGAAGATATCTACGAGACCATGAAACAAAATATCGATAGATTCGACACGAGCGATTATACTACTGACAATCCATATAATATGAAGGACGAAAATAACGGTGCGATAATGACCGAATTCGTAGGTCTTAGAGCGAAAATGTATGCACTCGCGTAGACGGCAAAAAAGATACGAAAAAGGCGAAAGGCGTCAAGACCAACGTCATAGCCAGAATGATGTCTTTCGACGACTACGCGCAGTGTTTGCACAGGGAGATCGAAATGGTTCGCAGACAATCATGCATATGGTCTAAATTTCATAAAGTGTACACCATTTCAGAATCTAAAATCGCTCTAAGTTCAAACGACGACAAACGGCATATCATACCCGATTCGACCGACACTCTGCCCTGGGGACATTATAATATCCCATTGTAAAAATAGAAGTTGTAATTGTATTTATTAACTCGATTATTATAAATAGTGGAATTATTGTATAATATAAAATTCTTCGCGCATGTATAGAAAATTATTATTGTATTTATTAACGCATTCATATAAATAGGGGGAATTATTGCGCAATATAAAATTGTTCACTCATGCATATGTATCATTGTATATATTAACTGGATTATACATGGTTAAAATAATGTGGTAAAAATAAAAAAATTGTTTGCACATTTACATATATGTATCATTGTATTTATTGAACCATGTATTATTATTTTTACAATACATTATTTCTATTTATCCATGAATTGTGTGATTTATCAAACCCCAATCACTTGACGTACACCTTATCCCCCTTTGTACGCAACACTTTTTCCACTAGACACACATCAGGATCGGTGACGCGTTGGAGTTCGTGTTCATAGAATCCTCCGGCAACAGGTTTTCCACAGGAATCGACCAGCAGATACGTTGCGGGATTAGTTGCTTGTACTTTGGCTATCTTGAACACCTCCGTTGTCCAATTCGGCGTATAGCCTTTATCGAATATGGTTTTAAATTTGCTCACGCGCACAAACTCGCCCAACTTGAATCTCGCTGGAGCAGCGATCTTTATGTTGCTGTATACGGTGGCTAGCAGCTTATCGGCGATCACAGCGGTAACATCGCACGGACGCATTCTGATGGTTCTATGTTTTCGTGCGTTATACTTTGCAAGTAGACTTGGTAGCGCATCGGTCCATCTATAGGTTCCATTGAGCGTAAACAGTTTCCACATATTGTTCTTCAAAGTTCGATTGAAACGTTCTACGACGGAGGCCTTCATCACCGAATACGTCGAATAATGATTAACGTCGTGCTTTGCCAAGAGTTTCTGCACATCGGCGTTGTAAAATTCTTTTCCTTGATCGGTTTGCAAATTTTTCGGATATCGATCTCTAAATATCTTTGCAAACGCTTTAGTCACCTCAGCGCAACTTTTAGTCTTGAGCGGCAACGCCCATGCATACTTGCTCAACACATTGATGACGGTAAGTATGTAGTGGTGACCCTGGTTGAATCGTGGGTATGGATGTATTTCTACAATGTCAGCTTGCCACAGATCATCGTATCCATGCACTATCCGCGCCTCCGCGGGAAATGCCTTCGAGCTGGAGCATGCAATTCCTCAACGAGTTGTAGCTTCTTGTGGCCGCGGTTTTCTTTACTCTTGGATTTCGATGTTGGCTGCATGTTTGATCGCAGTGGTGCCTTTGACACGAATGATGTGATAATTATCGGGCACATGCATTAAGTGCTCCCCATCGACCCAGGGACAAGTTCAACCGCCTCGCGTGATTCTCCTTCGCAGTGCTACTGCGGGATAGAATTCGACGCCTGCGATATCTTTTGAACGCTGTTTTGCAACGTCAGCATATCTGTCTGAAACGCGACCAGCTTCCTCCCTAATTCTTCCTGCTGCTCTCTCAAAAGTTTAATGCTCTTTTCCATGTATAGTTTATTGACGGCATCGGTGTCGACCACCGGCTGAGCTACGCGTCGTATCTTGCGCGATTTTGCATCAAAGTCTGCACCGGCTACGCAAAGAGCGTTATCTCGCATATCATTTCGAAGCAAACCCCTCCATTTGTAATAGTCCATTCTAGCTGCTACACTCTTCTCGAGCGATACCCCAAATTTGTTGATTGGCATCTCGATGCATACAGTGCACATCATTGGCGTGCGGCTTTATTTATATAATGAGGCCTACCTCACGTAGTTCTTCGTAAATAGATAGAATTTCGGGATCATGAGAGTTGTTACCCGCCTGACGCGACGCTTCCAGCAAACGCAACCGATCCACCAGCTCGTTGGGATCGTCCCAGTGTACGTAATCGATCTTGTCTAGAGACGCGGTAGCGTCTCGACGCCAAGTACATGAAAGAAAAGACACCTTGTATATGCCTGTCGCTGCCGTGTATCTTTACCCGACGCACAGCTATTCCAACCTAACCTGAAACTTATTTCATTAATATCTCATCACGCCTGCAATATTTTCTAAATTTAAAGGCATTTTTCTTATGTAAACCGCATATAAGCTTTCGAATAAGACCAATTTCAATAAAATCGGTCCACGCATGACAGAGATATCGTAATATCATGTCATGGAACTGTCAGAAACGGTAAGATTTTTCTTCTGATTCTTCTCCCAAATTTTCGTCGACATAATACGTATACGCGTTACACACACACACCTTCAGCAAACATATGTTTCGTTCTTCGTTCGTCGACTCTCGGGATTATTCGGCGGGGATCGTCGTCCGTCATTGTACATACATACTTATATATACTATTTTGAATTTTATAACCTACCAAGTGCTAAGTGTCAAATAAAGTAAGTTGTCCGAATTTGGAATGTCACGAGTTTTTACACTACATAGGAGACTGAATTATTGTCTCAATTAATAAGGTAAGTCGCCAAAATTTTTTTAATAGATTTCTTATGTAGAGTCGCAGACTTGGATGTTGTCCGGAGATGGCGACTGAGAAGCATCTCCTTTCACACAAGTTTCTGGAAATTTGTACCATGCATGTACAAAATAATATATTGTAGTAAAAAATTGCATTGCATTTAAATTGCCAGATACTTGTTTTTGTATATACCAGCAATTTAGAGTTTTTATGTAAAGCTTATTATATTATAGACATGAAGGGGACGCACAGGACTTGGATAAAAATGAAGGGGACGCACAGGCTTGGATATAGAATTGAAGGGGACGCTCAGGCTTGGATGGATAGATAGAAATGAAGGGGATGCATAGGCTTGGAGGTTGTCCGGAGAAGATTAGATAGATATATAGATAGACAGAGCATCTTGTTTCGCACAAGTTTCTGGGAATTTGTCAAATAAGGTAAATCGGCAAAATTTGTCAAAAGACATAGCATTAAGAATTATTAAGAAAATAAATTATGGTGTACTGCTTGCAATGTAGAGCAAGTCACATTGGTTAAGAAAGTACCCTGAAAACACATCTCCCTCGATGCTTTTCAATCTTTTGTGAAAGACATTCGTAATACTTTAATAAAATCCACAGTAGTTGCCACGCTATTCATTAATTTTTTAGATTCCCATTATTTCAATTCTCCAATAAGCATACTAAATTAGTTTTATTCCAACACCAATAAATTGTGCGTTAAAAATATTGGATCTCCTCGTTCATTTTTGCTGAATTATTACCATTAGCATTTAAATTTCCTGCAACAAGACTTTCTGCCATACGCTGTCACCTGCTTCGGATACATTATGTAGTCTCTACACTCACTATAGCAAATGGCCACTCTATTTCTATAAATAATAAGTTCTACGTTAAGTTGTATATAATTAAAATGTGGCTTTATATATTTACAGATAATCAAAGCAGAAGATGATGCAGTGTGATCTACGTCGGACTATGTACGCACAAATTTTTAGGTAGGGTTTTGCATATGCAATTATTCATTCAATGATCTTGACATATGAGCACGTGTGATAATTTATAAATAATTAGTAAATGTGTTCTATTTGTCAGTTAACGATGCAGACGAAGAGAATTATTTCAACAGCTGAAAGAGAATAGTATGCCTGCTGCAGGAGCAAATGAAATAACCACATTTTAATGTTTGAAATAAAATAAAGAATATTTATTTTTGATTAAAAATTATAATTAAATAAAATTTTGGTACTGGCCGCCGCCACAGCCCCGGCTCCGCTCCAAACCACGGCCCCTCCCCGCCATGGCCGTGGCCACGGCGGCGATATTGTTGTCTTATCATATAAAAAAAATTACGCCAAGTACATGAATTAGCTTTGTAAAAAGAAGTGAGATCCCCCAAAAAAACTTTAAAAAAGTAAAAAATACGCCAAGTACATGAAAATGTCGAGGACCAAAAAGAGTATTATCAAAAATTACGAAAAAAAAGAAAATAGTATACATGAAAAAGTCGAGGAAGAAAAACAGTATTATCAAAAAATAAATATAAAAAAACACAAAAAGATAAAGAAACATGAAAAAGTCAAGGGTGAATAAAGTATTATTATCAAATAAATATAATCACATAAATAAAAAATATAATTACAATATAAAAAAAGATGTGAAATCAAAATGAGCTGCAAGTACATCACAAAAAAAAGAAAATAATATAATGACCCAAAAAAGAAAATAATATAATTACAATATAAAAAAAGTTGTGAAATCAAAATGAGCTGCAAGTACATAAAGGTGCTTTCCAACTGCGCTTAAGATGACACAACTACATATACACAGCTTATGTGCTGTGTTATTCCATTACTCATATCGCGGGCATTTTAATTAACCCATCAAAAAGAATCCTATTTAAAAATATTGTCGTAAATTAATAGCTTTACAAAATTAATGATATACAAAAATTGCACCAATTATAACAATGCCTATTTATACAAAGAAAAAAATGTATTAAATAATATTAAGCAGATATATTTTTATACAAATAAATATTTTAATACGAATAAATATTTTATTCAAAATACTTGGCGCTGCGATCTAAAATACATAAACATATACATATACATACGAGTATTAGAAACGCTGTCAGATTTATTCTACATATATTTAATTCGAATATCATACGTAGCATATGCACATACACACATCCACGAACGCACGCACAGGAAAGAAAGAAAAAGATTATTGCAATTTATACATATTTATTCAGTTTAGCAACACCAATTCGGAGAGCAGCGCCAAGTATTTTGATTAAAATATTTATTCGTATTAAAATATTTATTTGTATAAAAATATATCTGCTTAATATTATTTAATACATTTTTTTCTTTGTATAAATAGGCATTGTTATAATTGGTGCAATTTTTGTATATCATTAATTTTGTAAAGCTATTAATTTACGACAATATTTTTAAATGGGATTCTTTTTGATGGGTTAATTAAAATGTCCGCGATATGAGTAATGGAATAACACAGCATATAAGCTGTGTATATGTAGTTGTGTCATCTTAAGCGCAGTTGGAAACCACCTTTATGTACTTGCAGCTCATTTTGATTTCACATCTTTTTTTATATTGTAATTATATTATTTTCTTTTTTTGGGTCTAATCTTTTCATATGTAGGTACAATTTGCATTCTTATTAGAAAAAGGGTCGAGTTTAAATTCTGGCTACTTATCATGGCAGACAACCTTCTAGCAAAAGCTCCCCAAGTCTTTCTTATAGTGGAAAATGCATTGTTACCAATTCGAGGTTGAGCGGTACTGTTGCGTGGCCGGCTGGTTCCTCTCTGGATCCTTGCAGGGAATTTGGCGAGGGTCGATGCCCGTGGAACGCTAAGGCGTTCTGCTCCTTGGATGCGGATTTTTGTATGATAAATATAATGAAAACGATGCTAATTAATTGAATAAAACACTTTGAACACAGTAACTAATAGCAATAATCAATGCAAACAACGATTTTATCACAAAATAAATCTTTTGGAAATTTTATTCGATTTGAACGTCCGTTCACTTGTGCTTTCTGGGCTCGAGTGTGACGCTTTCCAAGCGAACGCTCTTACAACCGTTTTTCATTTTACAAAATGTCCTTAACAACTAAGCCAAACAAACTGAATTCCTCTAGGTCGATTTTGAGAATCAAGCGTTTAACTACATAGCCCTGGAATTTCACCTAGGAGAAAGGATCAAAGTGTGGTTCATTTATTCAAACCCCCGTTTCCAAGGGAGTATCGATTAATTTATAATCTTGAAGTCCTCTCATTAAAGGATCTCTAACTATTTTCAAACACCCTGGCCTTGTGCGAACTTCACTTTGTCTCCCTTTCCCATTACATTCAGGTGATTCAATCTGAACGCGACGCTTCCGAAGCTTATACTACACGCCGCCAGACGGGAGTCGCAACAGTACACAACAGCGTTGTTGCGTGGCCGTCTGGGAAAAGTAGTCTTCTCGTGGGGATTCAGGCGCTGGACGATGCCCGTGGAACGCTAAGACATTCTGCTCACTGGACGCGGATTTTTGTATAATAAATATAATGAAAACGATAATAACAATTTAATAAAACGATTCGAACACAATAACTTATAACTTTAATCAATTCAAGAAATGATTTTAACACAAAATAAATCTTTGAGAAATTTTATTGATAGGTACGTCCGTTCACTTTTGCTTTCAGGGCTCGAGTGACGCTTCCAAAAGGTCCGTCGGTTTTACACCTTTTGTTAATTACAAAATGTCTTAGATTCTAAAAGCCAATCGCAAATTTACTAATTAACTAGCTAAATTCCTATTCGTCGATCCGATTCCTTTCGGTTATCTATTTTTGCAAAAACAAGCGTTTAACTACATTGCGCTGGAATTACACACCTAGGAGAAGGGAGGAAGGAGAAGTTCACTTATTCAAAGAACCTTTTCCAAGTGGGTATTGATTAATTTCACAGTACAACAAAATTTGACTTTTTCTCGGACTTGTAACATTCAATAGGCGTTTCTTATAGGTTTTCGTGCCCTGAAAACGAATCCGCAACCCGTTTGTTGCCATCACCCTTAGTTTTTGAGAAAATCGATTTTGAAAAAAACTGCAAATTTTCAACTTTGAACATATTTTCTGTCGAAACGGCAATAGTTATTCGATTGTTCGTTGCGTCAAATTATTCTATGAACTTTCCCGAATACAACGATGTAAGTGATTATTGGGTTAGGAACATTTAAATATGTTTAAACAACGATCAAAGGGAAAAGGACACCCGAAATGCACCAATTTTTGCGGATATCTTTCAATTTATTTCCAAAACTAAGGGTCTGAGACGAAATCTGACCACCCCACGCGATGCAGCAGACACTGTTCCTTCGGAAAGCGTCGGCAAAAGTGGTAAGTCTCGTTTCGTTTTCAATACAGAAACGAAATAGTTTGGCAAAACGCGCGGAGCCGACAGTGGTAGTCAACGGCGCGGCGGCACGCGCGACGGCCAGCGTTGATAGGTAACCCAGCCGCTCACGGTAAGCCTCTCACAGTGCTACAATATTGTATTTGTTATTTATAAACTATTTAATAAAAAATTATTAACTATTGCATAATAAACTATGTACCTAATAAATTTTTTGTAATTTCAAACTTTGATTTTTTGAATATGCAAGGTGTCGGCGCTATGTGTGTACAGTTAGGTACCCACATCAGTTCCCAATGTATTAAAAATACAAGAGAATTGTTCGTGTGAATGTCATACTATACGACGGGGTAAATTCATTGTCGAGGTGATTTTTTTACACTATTATATTAAACACGTCAGTGTAACAGAAGTGCATATCGCACGTGACTATATTACCGTTCTCCAGTATTATATTTGTTATTTATAAACTATTTTCTAATAAAAGTAAGAAGACTGAAATTAATTACATACCTAGAAGTGTTGTCTTCTTGCCTGACGTTTATGGGTTATTTTACTACTCATTTGGAGTTGCCAACAGTAGTCTGCCAACATTGCGATGCTACTTTTTCCGTAGTAACGTTTTTCCATCACGGACACGTCTTGGTGAAATCGTTCCCTGTGCTCATCACTCACATCACCAAGGTTTTCCGGGAAAAAATCAAGATGGGAATGCAAAAAATGCATTTTGAGGGACATATTGCAACCCAATCTTTCACACGCTTTAATAAGTCTGTTTACAAGATAGTTGCCCGCTCGCTTGTCGGTCGCTACCGAACTCCAAACCGGCAAATTGTACACACATAGCGCCGAAACCTTGCATATTCAAAAAATCAAAGTTTGAAATTACAGAAAATTTATTAGGATAAACCAACCAGTGAATGACCGAGTTGTTGAATGAGAAGCCCAGTAAATGACCGCATACTGTTAATAAGAATTGTACTTATTAATGTTTGTTTAATACGCGTAATTAAAAATATGGGATATTAAAAGTGCAACTGCACTCCATTTATAAACATATAAATATTTAAAATTTATAATTGACATTTCTTTGCCTAATGGTCATTCACTGGTATGCGGTCAATTACTGGTTGGTTTACCCTACATAGTTTATTGTACAATGGTTAATAATTTTTAATTAAATAGTTTACAAATAACAAATACAATATTGTAGCACTGTGAGAGGCTTACCGTGAGCGGCAGGGTTACCTACCAACGCTGGCCGTCGCGCGTGCCGCCGCGCCGTTGACTACCACTGTCGGCTCCGCGCGTTTTGCCAAACTATTTCGTTTCTGTATTGAAAACGAAACGAGACTTACCACTTTTGCCGACGCTTTCCGAAGGAACAGTGTCTGCTGCATCGCGTGGGATGGTCAGATTTCGTCTCAGACCCTTAGTTTTGGAAATAAATTGAAAGATATCCGCAAAAATTCGTGCATTTCGGGTGTCCTTTTCCCTTTGATCGTTGTTTAAACATATTTAAATGATCATAACGCAATAATCACTTACATCGTTGTATTCGGGAAGGTTCATAGAATAATTTGACGCAACGAACAATCGAATAACTATTGCCATTTCGACAGAAAATATGTTCAAAGTTGAAAATTTGCAGTTTTTTTCAAAATCGATTTTCTCAAAAACTAAGGGTGATGGCGACAAACGGTTTGCGGATTCGTTTTCAGGGCACGAAAACCTATAAGAAACGGCTATTGAATGTTCCAAGTCCAGATGGCTGTTGTACTGTGTTTATAATCTTGAAGTCCTCTTATTAAAAGAATATCTAACTATTTTCAAACCCCTCGGCCTTGTGCGAACTTCACTTTGTCTCCCTTTCCTATTACATGTTGTGTAACCGCAAGTTCACCATGAACCAAAGGAGCGCGAAGCTTGAATCGAATGTTGTATTCACGAAAAAAGTTCTCACGCAAAGATTGTGAAATCATCTTTGCTAATTCCAATTGTAGCTTTAATTAACGAAAAACATTCAAAACATTCTCACGCAAAGATTGTGAAATCAACTTTGCTAATTCCAATTGTATTCTCGTTCTCCATTCGAAAACTGATTCCTCTGTCACTTTTTATACTTGACATTCCTTTATTGGCCACAAATCAATTCAGTGCTCAGATTTTCAGCTCCGGTTTTAAGGAACCATTAATTCACTAAAAAAGTTCACCAGCAAAGATTGTGAAATCATCTTTGCTAATTCCAATTGTACTTTTAATTCACGAAAAGTATTAAAAAAGTTCACACGCAAAGATTGTGAAATCAACTTCTTTCATACATGAGACATGTTTTTTTTGGGGGGGGGGGGGATTTCATTACTTTTTTCATAATTTGTTATAAATTACTAAGTGCCCTATCTCATAACGGTCTTTAACCTCAAAGCAGTTCATTTTTATGCATGATACGTGATTGTACATCAGCATCGAAATGTATTGACAACGACAAATTTAATGAAACGACAGGCCCCTTAACGCTAAAAATGTCTTTTTTTTTCTTAAAACGTCCAAAATGAAAAATAATTTTTTTTTAACGAATTTATTCTTCTTTCATACATGAGTCATGTTTTTTTGGGGGTTCTAAATTACAGAAGGCGCTAATAAAATTTGATTCCAAGTCTAACACTTTATTTCCGTGTACATGCCCCTACCCAGCGCCTTTATTTCCGGCGTTTCACGCACTGCAGTATTTCGGAAAATATTTATTATTAGTGCTTCGGAGTTAACGTTTAAAAGGAAAGTGAGTTATATTTCTTACACTGTTATTTCCTTCATTTGGAAGCCTAATCTCGCTGGTCAGAGGGTTGACCTCTCAATTGGCCCCTATGGTTGCCACGGCCCACAGTGGGACGAAACGTAGACATCTCTGGACATGACCGTATCTTTGTTAAAAATCATCCGATTTTGATAGAACTCGGCTTATTTTAAAGGCAAATGATCATACTTTCCGACAGTGGACATAAAAATTGCAAAAAATATTGTTTGCACTCTCTAAGCATTTGACAAACATCAACAAATTTTTGCAGTTTGGCACACTCTTCTTCGAGGGCGGATTTTACCCCCTGGACACCCATTTCGATAAATGTGATTCAACGAGTAAAAAAGTAGAAAGTTCAAACTTTAAAATGGTTTTTGTTTCATCCATTTTGGACGAATTTTAGCAATGTTATGAGACTTTGAAAATTTAGCAAATTTTAACATAGTTTTGTCTGGTTTTCGGTGCAGGTATAAAGGGCTTCAGGAGATGAACTATTATTTTCTGCAAAAATGAATATGAGAAGGGAAGGTAAAACAGATAGTGGGACGAAATTAGAGGTTGCAATCCCGCAAGACGGGATCCCGCGTTGCCGCGGGATCCCGCGCAATTTTTGGGTCCCGCATATTTTAAATAGGAGCTGCGGGATCCCGCAGGGCTTGCGGGACTGTATATATAACCAAAATTGCGCAAATGACGACGCGCACAACGGCACGACGAACTATGTTGTAACTGATCTGAGGCGAGCGGCGAGCGCGATGTTGCTTTGTTTCGTGACTCTGCGGTCCTCACTTATTCCATCGCCATCTCACGCGTGCGTGTTTCGTCTTGTTTAAGTACGAATTTACATAGTATTTATTCACTTTGGGAATTATACATATTATACTACGTGTTGTTTCAATTAATATTACTAGTGCAAACAAAATATGTCGTCCAGTAAAGAATTGATGTGTGACAATGAGAAAGGAAACACTAATAAAACTCTTTGGGATTATTTTGTGAAAGGTGATACTGCCGAAAATGCCAAATGCTTGAAGTGTTCTGCCATTTTGAAATTAAGTCAACGATCAAGAAAAGGATTGATAACACATTTAAAAAGCAAACATTGTATAGATTTAAAGTCGCAATCGCAAGCATCAACATCGAGAAAGGATCCATGTAATGAATCACAAATAGCAGCCCAGCCGCAGATTGTCGACAATTGCGAAAATGTAATACCAAAACAGAGGGCTAAAACAATTGACAACTTTTTCGTTAAAGAAAATTCCATGGAAAAAATGATATCTCGAATGATTGCTAAGGATGGTTTCACTTTCAATACTTTCTGTAAATCTGTAGACTTAAGATGCTTGTTTCTGAAAAGTGGTTTTAAACTTCCAACTTCTCCTAATACAATAAGATCCATAGTTATTACATTCTCAGATTCTGTAAAAGCCGATATGATAAATAAATTTACAAAACTTCAAGAACAAAACCAAAAGTTTTCATTAACATTTGACGAATGGACATCTCGAAAGAATCAGAGATACTTAAACATAAATGTGCATTATAAAGAAAAACACTTTAATCTTGGTTTAGTACGAATCCATGGTTCATGTACGGCAGAGCATTGCATCAACCTAGTTGAAGAACGTCTGAAGAGCTTCAATCTAGACATTAAAGACGATATTATTGGTATAACTACTGATGGAGCGAGTATGATGGTAAAAGTTGGTAGACTTTTACCTTGCTATCAACAACTTTGTTATGCACACGGCATACAACTTGCCGTTATAGACGTTTTATACCAAAAAAATTCGAAGCAAAATTCATCAGAAGAAACACAAATACAGTTCAATATGACTGATGATGAGAACGACGACATTGAAGATGATGAGGGTGGCTTATCTGTAACTTTGAGTCTTCCATCTGTAGAAGTAGTTTCAAATTATAAAGACCTTATTGCGAAAGTGAGAAAGGCTGTGAAAATTTTTAAAAAGTCGCCGACAAAAAATGACATTTATTTGCAGAAATATGTGCAAGACAAACACGGCAAAAGATTAGAATTAATTTTAGATTGTAAGACTCGTTGGAACAGTCTATTTAATATGCTAGAACGCTTTTACAACCTAAGATTGTGCATAAGTAAAGCTTTGATTGATTTAGAGTCGGAAATATATTTCACTGATGAAGAGTGGTCCAAAATAAATGACTTAAAGTTATGTCTGGAACCAGTTAAGCTGGGCCTCGAAGTCATGTGCAGAAGAGATTCAACTCTGCTCACCGCAGAAACAACTTTTCGTTTTATACTGGAAAAATTGGATAAGCAATCTACTTTTCTCAGCACTGATTTAGCCATGGCATTCCGTGAAAGGATAGGACAACGTCGCACCGATTTAAGCGGAACATTGGTTTATTTACAAAATCCGAATAAATTTGAACATGATTTGAAAAATTTCAAAAATACTACATTTGAAATGCCTAAAAAAACTATAATACGCAAAGAAATAAAAAATCTATTAGAAAGAGTCCTCAGTAATACACGCGGGGATAATAGTGTAAATAATATCGATACTGCATCCAACAACTTCAAGGAAAACCAAGATCAAGATATTCAACAAAATGAACAACAGCCTAATTTATCCTTACAAGAAGAGTTAGAGTTCCAATTGCAAAAGGACTATTCCCAAGTAATTAAATCGAAGGGTTTGTCAGAAGATATAGATAAAATTTTAAAGAAAGAGATGAGTGCCTTTGAAAGTGACGGCACAAAAGGAAAATATTTACACTTGGCTTACGAATATTTATTGACTATTACCCCTACAAGTGTTGAGGCTGAACGAGCTTTTTCCGCTGCAGGATATCTTTGTAATAACTTAAGGAGCAGCCTGGGAGATGAAGCAATTAATAGTCTTTGCTTTTTGAGATCATATTTTCAAAATTCTACAAATTAAACTTTTATTTTGTAATATGAATATTTGATTATTATTGTTAAAAAATTTATTAGTTTATAGTTTGAGAACAGAAGACTGAAAAATTTCTGTAATAAAAAATAATTATTGAATTAAGATTTTAATGTGTTTCCTTATTAAATGTATATAGATGTAACAACCAAATCTTTAATCCCGCGGGATTGGAAAGAATCCCGCGGGATTCAAAACAATCCCGCACGAATCCCGCGGGATTGAAAATAACGCGGGATTGCAACCCCTAGACGAAATGTATAAATTGCTGGACATTCAAACTTCTTGTATTTGACCTATTATATCTTTATCAAAATTGGCATAAATACACACATAAACTTTTATTGTTGTCATGTTTGAGTAACAATATCGTTTCAGGGAACATGGGCTCATGTTTGATTTTATTAAGTTGATTTGGTCTAAGGTAGGATATTAAAGGGTCTGATGATATTAAAAGATGATTAAGAACGTCTTCATTTGTATAAATCCGGTGTGATTTGCGGCATCTTGATTTTCTTACATTTTTAAAATCCTTATTTTTTGCTTTCTGTGCTTCCTCCGATAATTGGCCTACAGGTATTAGAGCGTGTTCTATTATTTTTTTCCCCATGAATTAAAACTTTATGGACTGTAGCAGGCATATAATACCATGCGTAATGTTTCACAAAAAGTAGTGCAGTTTCTTTGCCAAATGTACCAAATTTTTGGGAATCAATTTGCAGTATTTTTGTTATTAAATAAAGAAGACAATGAAGAATTAATTTAGAAGAATTAATGGACATGCAGAACACACCAGAATGTAATGTAGACACGGACAGTCAAACCGGCAAGCCTTAAAAAGGACCTACGTAGAAGCAGTATTTATATGAAACGGTTGTTTTGTTGTCACAATTTATGCATATTATTTTATATAAACATTACGTTTGATCATAATTTCGACTGTCTAAATCTATTTCTAAAACATATATTTATTTTTAAGAAAATAAGAAAGCGTTGCGATGCTTCGCCGTTTATTATTAAGCTTTAATTAACTTTAATAATAATAACCTAATTTTATGAATTATCGTTCGCTATATTATATTTATATTCATTTCCATAAAGACATAATCAATCGGGTACAAAAAAAGGAATGTCTAGATACATATTTACTCGTTTCGTCCCACATGCGTACACAATTTTCTAAATTCTGCTCAAAATCGCAAATTCTCGCAGCTGGAGTTTGGATTTTCTAAAACTAGAATGTTTAGTGATTATATGGGTATAAAAATTTTTCTGGAGAATTTTGGACATTTTTTTAAATCGACAAAAACAATTTTTTTCTTGACAGGTTGAAAAACATAAATAAAATCATTAAATTTTGGGTTTTTTGTTTTTTTTCCCACAGGGAATACAAATAGCTTGTGTCAAAGTAGTCCAATTTGCATGATATTTGGTATGATTTTCATCAGAAAAACATAAGGAATCCATTGTCGTCACTTCTATGTCGGTACGATCAAGAAAATAATTTCTTAATACGCTGTAATGGACATTGCACCCTTAACTGCGAGGCGCCGACCTCAATTCGCTACGTTCGACCCAGGATTCATACCTTTTTCCGAAAAAAGCCATAAAATTCGATAGGCACTGCGGGGTACCAGGCGGCATCCTTCGACGGGCGTCGCTTCGGAAAACACTGGACCTACCTGGTTCAGAAATATAATAATTCTTTATTCTTTATCGTATGGATACGGAAGTGTCGCCGATGGATTCCTTGTGATTTTCCGATGAAAATCATGCCAAATATCGTGCAAATCGGACAACTTTTACACAGGGAATACAAATATCTTGTGTCAAAGTAGGCCGATTTGCATGATATTTGGTATGATTTTCATCAGAAAAACATAAGGAATCCATTGGCGTCACTTCTATCTCGATACGATGAAAAAAAGAATTTCTTAATACGCTGTAATGGATATGTCACCCCTTGACTGCGAGGCGCCTACTTCAATTCGCTACATTCGACCCAGGATTCATACCTTTTTCCGAAAAAAGCCATAAAATTCGATGGGCACTGCGGGGTACCAGGCGGCATCCTTCGACGGGCGTCGCTTCGGAAAACACTGGACCTACCTGGTTCAGAAATATAATAATTCTTTATTCTTTATCGTATGGATATAGAAGTGTCGCCGATGGATTCCTTGTGATTTTCCGATGAAAATCATACCAAATATCGTGCAAATCGGACCACTTTTACATAAGAAATACAAATAGCTTGTGTCAAAGTAGTCAGATTTGCATGATATTTGGTATGATTTTAATCGACGGAACGCCAGGAATCCATTGGCGTCGTTTTCGCAAAGATCCGATGAGAAATGCGGAAGTCGAAGATTTCACAACTTCTTAATGGTATTCCAAACCCTTCGAGGGTCGTGTTGCGAGGCGTGCGCGCGAGGCATGCCTCGCCTGTTGGAATGTCTTCGGAGCCTACCACGACATGAACGATTCCAAAGCAACTTCGAGCTACCTCGAGCAAAGCTCGCAGGGTGATTCTCCAGCTACGCCGGTCACCCCGTGGCGAGGACAGACCTTCGCAGTGCCCCATCGAATTTTATGGCTTTCGACCCTCGAAGGGTTTGGAATACCATTAAGAAGTTGTGAAATCTTCGACTTCCGCATTTCTCATCGGATCTTTGCGAAAACGACGCCAATGGATTCCTGGCGTTCCGTCGATTAAAATCATACCAAATATCATGCAAATCTGATTACTTTGACACAAGCTATTTGTATTTCTTATGTAAAAGTGGTCCGATTTGCACGATATTTGGTATGATTTTCATCGGAAAATCACAAGGAATCCATCGGCGACACTTCCATATCCATACGATAAAGAATAAAGAATTATTATATTTCTGAACCAGGTAGGTCCAGTGTTTTCCGAAGCGACGCCCGTCGAAGGATGCCGCCTGGTACCCCGCAGTGCCCATCGAATTTTATGGCTTTTTTCGGAAAAAGGTATGAATCCTGGGTCGAACGTAGCGAATTGAGGTAGGCGCCTCGCAATCAAGGGGTGACATATCCATTACAGCGTATTAAGAAATTCTTTTTTTCATCGTATCGAGATAGAAGTGACGCCAATGGATTCCTTATGTTTTTCTGATGAAAATCATACCAAATATCATGCAAATCGGCCTACTTTGACACAAGATATTTGTATTCCCTGTGTAAAAGACCAGTGTGAAGTTAGCCCCCATTTTTTGAAAACCTAAATTTTCGAAATTGTACCAGTTTGTACTAGGTTTGTACCGCGTTGTACCGTTCCGAACTTTCAAAAATTCGAAACCGTTTTCGAGAAAATCAGAAAAAACTAATATTTAGGCTAGCCCCCCTTTTTTGGAAATTATCATTTTTCGCGATTGTACTGCATTGTACTAGTTGTACCGAACATTGTACCGTTCCGAGTTTTCAAAAATTCGAAACCGTTTTCGAGAAAAATGGAAAATAAGAAATCAGGCTAGCCCCCCCTTTTCGGAAATTATGATTTTTCGCGATTGTACTGCATTGTACTAGTTGTACCGAACATTGTACCGTTTCGAGTTTTCAAAAATTCGAAACCGTTTTCGAGAAAATAAGAAAATAAAAAATGAAGCTAGCCCCCCATTTTTGGAAATTTCAATTTTTAGCGATTGTACTGGATTGTACTAGTTGTACCGAACATTGTATCGTGCGTAAAAATAGTTTAACTCTTTTGGTTTCCGAGAAAAAAAGAAATAACCAAAGTGTCGACTCGTACTACTGGGAAAAAGAATTTGCGAAAAATTAAAAACTCGAGGCTGTACTAGTTTGTACTAGGTTTGTACCGCGTTGTACCGTTCCTAAAAATTGTTTAACACTTTTGGTTTCCGAGAGAAATGGAAATAACCGAAGTGTCGACTCGTACTACTGGGAAAAAAAATTGCGAAAAATTAAAAACTCCTGGTTGTACCAGTTTGTACTAGGTTTGTACCGCGTTGTACCGTTCCTACAAATTGTTTAACACTTTTGGTTTCCGAGAAAAATGGAAATAACCAAAGTGTCGAGTCGTACTACTGGAAAAAAAAATTTGCGAATAATTAAAAACTCGAAATTGTACTAGTTTGTACTAGGTTTGTACCGCGTTGTACCGTTCGGAGAAATTGTTTACCTCTTTTGGTTTCAGAGAAAAATGGAAATAACCGAAGTGTCGAGTCGTACTACTGGGGAAAAAAATTTGCGAAAAATTAAAAACTCGAAGTTGTACTAGTTTGTACTAGGTTTTTACCGCGTTGTACCGATCCTAAAAATTGTTTAACACTTTTGGTTTCCGAGAGAAATGGAAATAACCAAAGTGTCGAGTCGTACTACTGGGAAAAAGAATTTGCGAAAAATTAAAAACTCGAGGTTGTACTAGTTTGTACTAGGTTTGTACCGCGTTGTACCGTTCGGAGAAATTGTTTAACTCTTTTGGTTTCCGAGAAAAATGGAAATAACCAAAGTGTCGAGTTGTACTACTGGAAAAAAAATTTGCGAAAAATTAAAAAGGCGAAGTTGTACTAGTTTGTACTAGGTTTGTACCGCGTTGTACCGTTCGGAGAAATTGTTTACCTCTTTTGGTTTCAGAGAAAAATGGAAATAACCGAAGTGTCGAGGCGTACTACTGGGAAAAAAAATTTACGGAAAATTAAAAACTCGAGGTTGTACTAGTTTGTACTAGGTTTGTACCGCGTTGTACCGTTCCTAAAAATTGTTTAACTCTTTTGGTTTCCGAGAAAAAAGGAAATAACCAAAGTGTCGAGTCGTACTACTGGGAAAAAGAATTTGCGAAAAATTAAAAATTCGAGGTTGTACTAGTTTGTACTAGGTTTGTACCGCGTTGTACCGTTCCTAAAAATTGTTTAACACTTTTGGTTTCCGAGAGAAATGGAAATAACCAAAGTGCCGACTCGTACTACTGGAAAAAAAAATTTGCGAAAAATTAAAAACTCGAAGTTGTACTAGTTTGTACTAGGTTTGTACCGCGTTGTACCGTTCGGAGAAATTGTTTACCTCTTTTGATTTCAGAGAAAAATGGAAATAACCGAAGTGTCGAGTCGTACTACTGGGGAAAAAAATTTACGGAAAATTAAAAACTCGAGGTTGTACTAGTTTGTACTAGGTTTGTACCGCGTTGTACCGTTCCTAAAAATTGTTTAACACTTTTGGTTTCCGAGAAAAATGGAAATAACCGAAGTGTCGACTCGTACAACTGGGGAAAAAAATTGCGAAAAATTAAAAACTCCTGGTTGTACCAGTTTGTACTAGGTTTGTACCGCGTTGTACCGTTCCTAAAAATTGTTTAACACTTTTGGTTTCCGAGAAAAATGGAAATAACCGAAGTGTCGACTCGTACTACTGGGAAAAAAAATTGCGAAAAATTAAAAACTCCTGGTTGTACCAGTTTGTACTAGGTTTGTACCGCGTTGTACCGTTCCTACAAATTGTTTAACACTTTTGGTTTCCGAGAAAAATGGAAATAACCAAAGTGTCGAGTCGTACTACTGGAAAAAAAAATTTGCGAATAATTAAAAACTCGAAGTTGTACTAGTTTGTACTAGGTTTGTACCGCGTTGTACCGTTCGGAGAAATTGTTTACCTCTTTTGGTTTCAGAGAAAAATGGAAATAACCGAAGTGTCGAGTCGTACTACTGGGGAAAAAAATTTGCGAAAAATTAAAAACTCGAAGTTGTACTAGTTTGTACTAGTATTTTACCGCGTTGTACCGATCCTAAAAATTGTTTAACACTTTTGGTTTCCGAGAGAAATGGAAATAACCAAAGTGTCGAGTCGTACTACTGGGAAAAAGAATTTGCGAAAAATTAAAAACTCGAGGTTGTACTAGTTTGTACTAGGTTTGTACCGCGTTGTACCGTTCGGAGAAATTGTTTAACTCTTTTGGTTTCCGAGAAAAATGGAAATAACCAAAGTGTCGAGTCGTACTACTGGAAAAAAAATTTGCGAAAAACTAAAAAGGCGAAGTTGTACTAGTTTGTACTAGGTTTGTACCGCGTTGTACCGTTCGGAGAAATTGTTTACCTCTTTTGGTTTCAGAGAAAAATGGAAATAACCGAAGTGTCGAGGCGTACTACTGGGAAAAAAAATTTACGGAAAATTAAAAACTCGAGGTTGTACTAGTTTGTACTAGGTTTGTACCGCGTTCTACCGTACCTAAAAATTGTTTAACTCTTTTGGTTTCCGAGAAAAAAGGAAATAACCAAAGTGTCGAGTCGTACTACTGGGGAAAAAAATTTGCGAAAAATTAAAAACTCGAAGTTGTACTAGTTTGTACTAGGTTTGTACCGCGTTGTACCGTTCGGAGAAATTGTTTACCTCTTTTGATTTCAGAGAAAAATGGAAATAACCGAAGTGTCGAGTCGTACTACTTGGGAAAAAAATTTACGGAAAATTAAAAACTCGAGGTTGTACTAGTTTGTACTAGGTTTGTACCGCGTTGTACCGTTCCTAAAAATTGTTTAACACTTTTGGTTTCCGAGAAAAATGGAAATAACCGAAGTGTCGAGTCGTACTACTGGGGAAAAAAATTTGCGAAAAATTAAAAACTCGAAGTTGTACTAGTTTGTACTAGGTTTTTACCGCGTTGTACCGATCCTAAAAATTGTTTAACACTTTTGGTTTCCGAGAGAAATGGAAATAACCAAAGTGTCGAGTCGTACTACTGGGAAAAAGAATTTGCGAAAAATTAAAAACTCGAGGTTGTACTAGTTTGTACTAGGTTTGTACCGCGTTGTACCGTTCGGAGAAATTGTTTAACTCTTTTGGTTTCCGAGAAAAATGGAAATAACCAAAGTGTCGAGTCGTACAACTGGGGAAAAAAATTGCGAAAAATTAAAAACTCCTGGTTGTACCAGTTTGTACTAGGTTTGTACCGCGTTGTACCGTTCGGAGAAATTGTTTAACTCTTTTGGTTTCCGAGAAAAATGGAAATAACCAAAGTGTCGAGTCGTACTACTGGAAAAAAAATTTGCGAAAAATTAAAAAAGCGAAGTTGTACTAGTTTGTACTAGGTTTGTACCGCGTTGTACCGTTCGGAGAAATTGTTTACCTCTTTTGGTTTCAGAGAAAAATGGAAATAACCGAAGTGTCGAGGCGTACTACTGGGAAAAAAAATTTACGGAAAATTAAAAACTCGAGGTTGTACTAGTTTGTACTAGGTTTGTACCGCGTTGTACCGTTCCTAAAAATTGTTTAACTCTTTTGGTTTCCGAGAAAAAAGGAAATAACCAAAGTGTCGAGTCGTACTACTGGGAAAAAGAATTTGCGAAAAATTAAAAACTCGAGGTTGTACTAGTTTGTACTAGGTTTGTACCGCGTTGTACCGTTCCTAAAAATTGTTTAACACTATTGGTTTCTGAGAAAAATGGAAACACCGAAGTGTCGAGTCGTACTACTACTTTTACACACCTGTGTGAAGTTAGCCCCCCTTTTTTTGAAAACCTAAATTATCGAAATTGTACCAGTTTGTGCTAGGTTTGAGTAGTATGGTTAAGGGGATTCCAACGCAGGTCCTCTGAGGGGAGCGCGGGGGCGGGGGGAAGTGAGGGCGCGCGGGGGAGCGCGGCGGAGGGAAACATGGGCGCGGGGCCTGCGGGGAGAGGAAAACCGATTGCGCGCGCACGAGCCGCGGAGTGGGGGAAGCCGCGATGATGGAGGGGATCACTCCAGGCCGAGCCGCCGCGTAGACCGGACCCACCGCCGAAAACTTTTAGACCTAACCGGAGGGAGTGAATGACCCCCGAGAACTTTTTTAAACCCCGATCCACCACCGGAAATTTTTTCCGAGCGAGAGAATGACCTTGGCCCACCCCCAAATATTTTTCCAAACCATTATGTGACATGCGGCGCGAAGAATGAAATAGATTTATGCAGTGTCTACAAATCTTAGAATTAGGAGGCGAGGAGGAAGATGAGTAAATAAAATGGAGACAGAATATACGTTTAAGAAATTTATTTAAAAAGAATATAATTTAACATTTTTTCTTCCTACGAGCTTCAACTAGAATATCACTGATGGCGCATGCTACCAGTTCGCAATCTACAAGATACTCCTCGTCGTAGTATTTGCTATCACGTATTATTTTAGCAGCACGACGAGCATCTAATGTTTCGCAGGCAACATCGCTCTGCCGTAGCACGTTAACAAAAGTTTCAAATTTTTCACTCGCATCTTCTGCAGTTTGATACAGCCCCGGATACAAATACTCAATACATGGCCGAAGACTATTTAAAAATATTGCTGTATCCAGTGTGAAATACACTGTATCATCACCATCTGTCATCTTTATAATTGGCGAATCAGAGATCCGAAAAAAGTCCAACGATAAATTATCAATCCTCATGTAGTCCGGTTCAGGTAATCGTGCACATTCTTCGATGTTATCATAGTTGTCGAATAGTAGACCCCATGTATGCCATGATAATATGAGATGATTTCCATGATTGTCGCCGAGAAGAACTTCTACATCGGCCGTACGGCCTACGTCGATTCCAATTTCCAAATATTTGGTACCCATGGTTGTTAATGCGTATCTTCTGACCATGATACGTGACGTTTGGCGCGGGCTAAGAGAACAATCAAAGCTATGAAAGTACTCGCTCGTATTAGGAACAAACATAAATATTTTGAGAAGATGTGAAAATTACACCGTACCGGTCACGATATATATTCTCCCCACATGGAGCTACGCCGTCATCTCGCACGATCGGAACGAAACAATCCTCACACCCAGCGAGTATTTCATCAATGGTATACATTTTTTCAGAGCACTATTTGTTCCGTCGAAAGTCACTGATGCTACTGAGCGATTGATTGAATAGCGTCCAGGAACTGGTTTAAATAGAGGTTGCTTCCCCCCCCCCCCCCACCACCATCACCGCATCTTATTCTAAACCTACCAATTTTTTAAAATGATTTTCAATCTTAACACCGCAATGTATCGCGCGATCGTGTGTAATATGAGTCCTCCCCGAGCATCTCCATACGATGATGTCATTTTCACAGTGTGAAGAACGAAATAAACGCTGAATCTTAGAATTAGATGGCGAGGAGGAAGACGGATAAGTAAATGGAGAAAAAATATACGTTTAAGAAATTTTATTTAAAATTAAAAGAATATAATTTTAACATTTTTTCCCACGAGCATCAGCTAGAATATCATTGATGGCGCATGCTGCCAGTTCGCAATCTACATGATAATCCTCACAGTAATGTTCACTATCACATATGATTTTAGCAGCACGACGCGCATCTAATGTTTCACAAGCAACATCGCTCTGCCATAGCACGTTAACAAAAGTTTTAAATTTCGCCTCCACATCTCTGCTAATTCGATGCAGCCGTGGATACACATAGTCTATACATGATTCAAGATTTAATAAAAATGATACTGTATCCGGTTTGAAATACAGCGGCTTATTATGTAGCATCATCCTTACAATTGGAGAATTATAGATATCACAAAAATCTATCGTTAATTGATCCATCTGCATCGAAGGTGATCCAGGTAATCGTGAACGTTCTTCGATAGCATCACGATTGTTGCATAGTAGACCCCATGTATTATATGGTAACGTGAGATACATCCCACGATTGTCGCCGAGAATAATTTCTACATCGATCGTAGGTCGTACTCTGATTCCAATTTCCAAATATTTGCTGCCCATAGATGTTAATGCGTATCTTCTGACCATGATCCGCGATGTTCGGCGCGGGCTAAGAGAACAATCAAAGCTATGAAAGTGCTGGAATAAACATAAAAAATTTTGAGAAGATGTGAAAAATTAAGCCTTACCAAGCAACTGTATCCTCCCCGCATTGAGCTATGCCATCATCTTGCACGATCGGAACGTAATAATTCATGTGTCCGGCGTTACCTTCGGCACTGGTACTACACATTTTTTCAGAGCACAAATTGTTTCGTCGAAAGTCACTGAGGCTACTGAGCGATTGATTGAATGGCGTTCGGGAGACTGGCTTAAATAGAGGTGCAATTGCTTCCCCCACCACAGCATTTTATTTTAAAGCATCTGATTTTTCCATAATGCATTTCAATCTTAACGTCGCAGCATAGCGAAAGATCGTATGTAACTTGAGCCCCAATCCTCAAGGATAAAAGTCTCAACACGTGCTGAATGTAATATAATACTTTTGCGCGCCATATGTGTGAATCATAGAAAGAATTTTGCTGTATCAGCAGAAACTGCATAGAACCATGTTGGGTTGGATCGTCAAAAGAGTAAGACAGAGATCGCAAATCATGACACCAGTCATAAAAGCGCGCTCCAAACTGCACAAAACTTCAAATCGTTGCAACGTGTTGCGAGGAAAAGACATTACATTTACATTCCATTTACGACCATGGGAGAATTCGTGCAAGTGTTGGATCAATCTGCGCGATTGATTTCACGGGAAGAATACCTCGCGTGGGAAGAACGGTGCAACGAGTGCATCGAATCGTTGGAAGAACAGAGCCGAGTGAAACGTCCTCAATTATCGATCGGTGTTCGGCAATCGTTGGTTGCTCGAATCGCGCAGCTCGAAGGACTAAAATATTCATTGCGCGGCCGTTTTGTGCATGATGGTGCAGGACATTCGAGCACAGGACTTTTGTGGCGCGAAATAGACGCTGCGTTCGATAGTCGCGTATTAACCGGTGCCGTGCTAAATTCGAACTATATCGAACCGCGCAACTTCCTCCAGGATGCAGGAACCATTGTGTTGGAACATGTGCGGGGTGCTTTGAGGAAACAGCGGAACCTCAAAGTGAACACAGTGTTCAACGGCGAATTTGTGGCGGGTGATAAACGTGCAAGTAAGAGCATCAACACCCGGAACTGCGAACTCTTCCGCACATCCGATCTACAGGAGTGGTACCAACGAAGCGTCGTCGAACCCACCCTGACATCGTTGGAAGAGTTCCAGGAACGCGACAGCGGATGGGCATTGATGAGAATCCTCAACCTGACCATCAATGTCAACAAGTACAATCCGCTGCGCGCAGGGTGCCACTTCAAGTTGCCACAGGATTTATTGTTGAAGAATGCAACAATCAATGTGCAATCCCCGGACAATGCATGTTTCGCATGGGCAGTGGTCGCCGCTCTCCATCCTGCGGAACGAGACACCGCGCGTCCAAGTTCATACCCGCACTATACGTCTGTGCTAAATCTCCAGGGCATTGAGTTCCCAATGTCCCTGAGGCAAATTGGAAAATTTGAGCGGTTGAATGAAATCTCCATCAACATCTACACCTTCGAGACGAAGAAAGGGTCGACAGTCTTTCCGTTGCGCCTCACTAGCCAAAAAAGGGATCGACACGTCAACCTGCTCTACACACCGAATCAAGAGCACGGCGATGTAGGACACTTTGTGTGGATCAAGAATTTGTCCCGGCTGGTAGGCATGCAGCTGAGCAGACACAAGGAAAAGAAATTCATCTGTGATCGGTACGTATAGAATACTTGTGAAATATTGAAATGTATTGTAGAAAAAATTAAATAAAAAAATTTGTGTTTACAGGTGTATGCACTATTTCGGATCTGCCGAGAAGCTGGAGAACCATTCGCTGGACTGTGGCAAGATGAATGACTGCGCCATCCTGCTGCCAAGCGAAGGAAAAAATCTCCTCAGCTTCGAGAACCACTGCAGGAAGGAGCGGCTCCCCTTCGTGGTATATGCAGATCTGGAGTGCATCATTGAAAAAACAGAAGACAATCGAGTGGGTGATCTAGATAATAAGTTACATACGTATCAGCACCATAAAGTGCATAGTATTGCATATTATATGCATTGTTCCTATGATACATCGCTATCGACGTATCGATGTTGCCGCGACGCGGATTGTGTTTCATGGTTCGTATACGAACTAAAAAAATTTGCAAACTTCGCCAAACCCATCTTGACCAGTAATGTTCCAATGCTGGATTTAACTCCGGAACAGTTGACGACATTTCGCGATGCAACACACTGTCATATTTGCGAAGAATCATTCAAGGCTGACGATGTACGAGTTCGCGATCATTGCCATCTATCCGGACGGTTTAGAGGCCCGGCACATTCGGAGTGCAATTTAAATTATAAAAATGCGTTTTACATCCCCATAGTTTTCCATAATTTATCCGGCTACGATTCGCATTTCATTATCGAGGAAATAGCTACCGCTTTCGACGGTCACGTTGATGTATTGCCCATAACTAAAGAAAAATATATTTCGTTCACAAAAAATGTCGAAGATACGGCTGAATCAGACTCGCGAAATAATATTAAATTACGATTCATCGATTCGTACAAATTTCTCAATACCAGTCTCGACAAATTAGCATCTTTCCTTAGCACAGATCAATTAAAAATTTTACGATCCAAATTTGAAACATTATCCACCGAGGATTTCAATTTATTGACGCGAAAAGGCGTCTTTCCGTACGAATACCTTGATTGCGCGAACAAGCTGCAGGATCCATGCTTACCGCCGCACGAGTCATTCTACAGTTCGTTAACGGGCGAGACTGTATCCGAGAGCGATTACGCGCACGCTGAGACTATCTGGCAACGTTTCAGGATTAGAACCTTGGGCGAATACAGCGACTTGTATTTGAAAACAGATGTCTTGTTATTGGCAGATATTTTTGAAAATTTTCGCGAAAGTTGTATCAAGAGTTATGGACTAGATTCGGCGCATTATTATACTCTACCAGGTTTCACGTGGGATGCAATGCTAAAGCATACCAAAATTACATTCGAATTGCTCACCGACGTCGATATGGTCATGTTTATCGAACGCGGTATACGTGGGGGTTTAAGCCAATGTTCCGGAAGATATGCACATGCCAATATCAAGTACATGCCATCTTACAACGCATTGGAAGAGTCATCGTACTTGATGTACTTTGATGTGAATAATTTGTATGGGTGGGCAATGTGTCAGCCCCTACCATACGCTAAATTTCAATGGGTCGAAGATGTTGCAAAGTTTGATGTGTCTTCAATCAAAGTCGATTCGCCCACGGGGTACATTCTCGAGGTAGATCTGGAATATCCACAACGTCTGCACGACGCTCATGCCGATCTACCGTTCTGCCCGACGCGTACCAAACCACCTGGCAGCAGGCAGGACAAATTACTCGCGACGGTATACGATAAGCAGCGTTACGTTATCCATTACCGCAACCTGCAGCAGTGCACGCGTCACGGTCTTCGTATTACAAAGATACACCGCGTGCTTCAATTCGCTCAATCTCCCTGGCTCCGCGATTACATCGAACTCAATACACGGTTCAGAACAAGCGCGACAAACGACTTTGAAAAAAATTTGTACAAATTGATGAACAATGCGGTATTTGGTAAAACTATGGAAAATGTACGAAATCACGTGGATGTAAAACTTTTGACACATTGGGAAGGGCGATATGGTGCGGAGGCAATGATTGCGAAACCGAATTTCCATAGCAGAAGTGTTTTTTCGGAAAATTTAATAGCTGTTGAATTGCGAAAACTCGAGGTGAAATTCAACAAGCCGATATATGTGGGTATGTGCATTCTGGACATATCAAAAATTTGTTTGTACGAATTTCACCACGAGTACATGTCGCCCAAGCATGGAAAAAATTGTAAAATTCTATATACCGACACAGATAGTCTCATTTATCACATTCAATGCGATGATATCTACGAGTCCATGAAACACAATATCGATAGATTCGACACGAGCGATTATCCTACAGACAATCCATATAATATGCCGCGCGTAAATAAGAAGGTTCCGGGGCTGATGAAGGATGAAAATAACGGTGCGATAATGACTGAATTCGTAGGTCTTAGAGCGAAAATGTATGCACTTCGCGTAGACGGCAAAAGAGATACGAAAAAGGCGAAAGGCGTCAAGACCAACGTCATAGCCAGAACGATAACTTTCGACGATTACGCGAAGTTTTTGCAAAGGGAGATCGAAATGGTTCGCAGACAATCATGTATACGGTCTAAATATCATAAAGTGTACACCATTTCGGAATCTAAAATCGCTCTAAGCCCACACGATGACAAGCGGCATATCGTACCCAATTCGATCGACACTCTGCCCTGGGGTCATTATAATATCCCATTGTAAAATAGAAATTGTATTTATTGTATAATATAAAATTATTTGAGAATGTATAATATAAAATTATTATTGTGTTTATTCTATTTATTGTGTAAAATATAAATGGTGGAATTAATGTATAAAAAAATTGTTCACGCATATATATGTATCATTGTATTTATTGAACCATGTATTATTATGCTACAATACATTATTTTTATTTATCCAAGAATTGTGTGATTTATCAAATCCCAACCACTTGACGTACACCTTATCCCCCTTCCTACGTAAGACTTTTTCCACTAGATACACATCAGGATCGGTGACGCGTTGCAGCTCGTGTTCATAGAATCCTCCGGCAACAGGTTTTCCACAGGAATCGACCAGCAGATACGTTGCAGGATTAGTTGCTTGTACTTTGGCTATCTTGAACACCTCCGTTGTCCAATTCGGCGTATAGCCTTTATCGAATATGGTTTTAAATTTGCTCACGCGCACAAACTCGCCCAACTTGAATCTCGCTGGAGCAGCGATCTTTATGTTGCTGTATACGCTGGCTAGCAACTTATCGGCGATCGCAGGGGTAACATCGCAAGGACGCATTCCGATGGTTCTATGTTTTCGTGCGTTATACTCTGCAAGTAGACTTGGTAGAGCATCGGTCCATCTATAGGTTCCATTGAGCGTAAACAGTTTCCACATATTGTTTTTCAAAGTTCGATTGAAACGTTCTACGACGGAGGCCTTCATCACAGAATACGTCGAATAATGATTAACGTTATGCTTTGCCAAGAGTTTCTGCACATCAGCGTTGTAAAATTCTTTTCCTTGATCGGTTTGCAAATTTTTCGGATATCGATCTCTAAATATCTTTGCAAACGCTTTAGTCACCTCAGCACCACTTTTAGTCTTGAGCGGCAACGCCCATGCATACTTGCTCAACACATCGATGACGGTGAGTATGTAGTGGTGACCCTGGTTGAATCGTGAGTATGGACGCATTTCTACAATGTCAGCTTGCCACAGATCATCGTATCCATGCACTATGACACGCCTCCGCGGAAAATGTCTTCGAGCTGGAGCATGCAATTCCTCAACGAGTTGTAGCTTCTTGTGGCCGTGGTTTTCTTTACTCTTGGATTTCGATAATGGCTGCATGTTTAATCGCAGAGGTGTCTTTGACACGAATGATGCGATAATTATCGGGCACGTTCATTAAGTGCTCCCAATCGGTCCAGGGGCAAGTTCATCCGCCTCGCATGATTCTCCTTCGCAGCGCTGCTGCGGGATAGAATTCGACGCCTGCAATATCTTTTGAACGCTGTTTTGCAGCGTCAGCATATCTCTTTGAAACGCGATCAGTTTCCTCTCTAATTCTTCCTGCCGCTCTCTCAAAAGTTTAATGTTCTTTTCCATGTATAGTTTATTGACAGCATCGGTGTCAGCCACCGGTTGAGCTACGCGTCGTATCTTGCATGATTTTGCATCAAAGTCGGCACCAACCACGCAAAGAGCGTTATCTCGCATGTAATTTCGAAGCAAACCACTCCATTTGTAATAGTCCATTCTAGCTGCTCCACTCTTCTCGAGCGATACCCCAAATTTGTTGATCGGCATCTCAATGCATACAGTGCACATCATTGGCGTGCGGCTTAATTTATATAATGAGGCCTACCTCGCGTAGTTCCTCGACAATCGATAGAATTTCGGGATCATGAGAGTTGTTACCCGCCTGACGTGACGCTTCCAACAAACGCAATCGATCCACCAGCTCGTTGGGATCGTCCCAGTGTACGTAATCGATCTTGTTATCGTTTACCACCATGGCTCGTGGTGTCCTAAGACCTTTCCCTGCTTTATTGACTGATGTGCGTGGGATTAGCGGTGCAATTACATGTCTGTTCTTGTATCCCTTGTTGCTCAATATGGGATTTTTAGCACCATGACCGCGTCTGTGGGCATTCGTCGCCAGCAGTATACTTTTGTTTAGCGAGCACCACGTCGATTTGGTAGAGGTTGTAAAGCTCCTCGACGAAATGTCACTATCTCTTGCAACGTCTTACGGTTACAAGAGATCACTGTCTTAAATTATAGATGATTGGTTTCCGTTCAATAAATTGAGGTACACTTCGTTTAACAGTTAACAATGTAAATTATACTTTATTGAATTTTGAGAAAGCCCTGGTCTATACTAGTGTACAAATATGACTTCGTGTGTCTATGTTTGAATTCTGATGGCTTCTGACCCGGAGGAGCCTGACTTCACGCAGGAAGACGATAGAACCTCCTTCAGAGGGTGTGTCTTTGGAAAAAGAGGTGGTTAAGACTATTGGCTATTGGTGAAACGTGATGTGGAAATGGTTCGTGAAAAAGGCAGCGGAAAGGGAAATCTTAACGAAAATATTTCCCATGAGCCGATCGTCGCGCGGCCATCTGTTTATTATCCTGGCTGTCCGGAAACCCTCGGCCGTGACTCGAGTAGACCGCCTGAATTTTCACGCTAAGTACGGTGACGCCGGGTATTTACAATCCTCGTATCAGGTCTACGAGGCGCGGACTGACAAACCGATTGTCTGAAAAATGTGGCGCCGTAAAGGACAAGGCCTCCTTGTGCGTCCTTGGTGGTCCGGTAAAACTAACGCTCAACATACCGCCCCCTTTTGAACGGTTACGTTCAATATAAAAGAACATTAACGAACTCTAAGTATATGCAACTGAATATAAATGTCACGCTTTGTGTTACCTCGTACAATGATGAGATCATCGGTAGACGAAATATGTATATGAATACGCCATTACAATGCGATGCTTATAATTTACCAAGTGAACCTGTTAAATATAACAAAAAGAACTTAAGATTATTACATACATGCTAACTTATTGTACTTCGCAGTTGATTATACTAGAACAGATGTATATATATGTGTAAAAAGAAACAAAAGTTCACGTAGGATTACACTCGATTATGACTCATCCAACAACAACGGAGCTAGTTTTTTAACACTACGCTTATAGATCCCGTTTATAGTCTTTACGGTCACTACACGGACGATATCATCCTCACCAGGATGTATGGCAATGATGCGCCCCATGGGCCAGTGTAATGGTGGTGAATTGTCCTCCTTCAAGATGACCAGCATACCTTCGGTTATGGCCGGTACCTGGTCTCCATGCCACTTCTTCCTGACTGATAACTGGTTCAGGTAGTCCTTGTACCATCTATGCCAGAAATGCTGGCGAATCTGCTGCACATGTTGCCATGAGGACAGACGACCTGGTTTGACATCAGTAAGGTCGCACTCGAGAGCGCTTGTTAATGAGTCCCCAATCAGGAAATGACCGGGAGTCAATGGGGTTAAATCATTGGGATCAGACGATAGAGGAGTTAATGGTCGGGAATTTAAAATAGCCTCGATTTCAGTCAAACAAGTGACCAATTCTTCGAACGTGAGCAACGTGTTGCCTAGAATGCGTATAAGATGATGCTTTACCGACTTAACAGCCGCTTCCCATAACCCGCCAAAGTGTGGGCTACGGGGAGGAATAAAATGCCAACGGACGTGTTGGTCTAAAAGAAACTTCTGGACGTGATCGTTATGTTCTTCTGACAGAATCATTTTTCGGACCCTTTGCAACTCATGATTAGCACCTACAAAGTTAGTACCATTGTCGCTGTATATATCGGTACTTCTTCCTCGCCTAGCGAAAAACCGTTTTAAGGCTGCAAGAAACGCGTCGGATGTCAAATCGCCTACCAATTCTATGTGAACTGCCCTTGTGCTGAAGCATACGAAGACGGCTACGTAAACTTTGATTTTCTTCGTATTTCGATGTTTCTTTTCTTTTATAAAGAGTGGACCGCAATAATCAACACCGGCTATCAAAAATGGTCGCTGGAAGATGACCCTGTCCCTCGGAAGTTGCCCCATTGGATACTGAAATGTTATAGGTGTCAATTTCTGACAGGTAGTACATTTCCGAAGCACGGATTTTACCACGACCACTCCATTCACAGGCCAATACCTTTGTCGTACCGCATGCAACGTACCCTGTGCACCAATGTGCCCATGGGCAACGTGTGCCTCTCGTATAAGCAAACTGGTTATATGATGATTCTGAGGTAACAATACCGGATGTTTTGTCGAATATGGTAAATTTGACTTCGCGAGTCTCCCCCCTACTCTTAAAAGCCCATTGTCATCGATGAACGGACATAATGTCCGGAACCGATTGATGCGACTGGGTACTGAATTGGTCTTGAGATCATGCAACTCTTTTGAAAATACTACACCCTGCAATAGTTTTAGGATCCGCACTCGTGCCTGCTGTAATTCGTCCACCGTCAGTGGACCCATCTGCTTCACTTTCGTGTGCGCATTGTTATAAAAACGCAGGCAATATGCAACGACCCGAGTTACCATGGTAAACGACGAATACCTTTCTAAGAATTGAATATCAGAGTGGGTGGCTGCACTCAACACTACTACCCTCCTTTTCTCGGGAATATCAATTGGTGGCAAATCTGATTGCGGCCACGTGTCCTCTCCCTGAGATAACCACTGAGGTCCACTGAACCATATATTTGACGCAAGAAATTCAGGGACACTGGCTCCTCGTGAAAGTATATCCGCGGCATTGTCTTGCGACGGTACATGAAACCATTGATCTGGACTAGTATATTGTTGGATTTTGCTCACGCGGTTGGCAACAAACTGCTTGAGCGTGTGTGGTGCAGCATGTATCCAATGCAACGTGATAGTTGAATCCGACCAAAACATTATCTTCTCAAATGACAAATTAATTGCCTTAGTAATAGTATTATACAGTTTTGCTAGCAATACCGCAGCACACAGCTCCAACCTAGGCAATGATTGCACCTTTAATGGTGCCACCTTAGATCTTGACGAAACTAGCCGTAACCCCGTTTTAAAATTGCCATCCGTTGTCCTAATATATATGCAAGCTCCGTACGCTCTCTCGCTTGCATCACAAAACCCATGCAACTGGAGAATTCTGTGATTATCACCTATAATGCGCCGAGGAATGACCAATTCTTCAAGTGACCTAAGTTGAGACTCGAAATTGACCCACGCGCTGTGAATATCTACTGGGACCGACTCATCCCAATCGAGGTGACACTTCCAAAGGGCCTGCATTATAAGTTTTGCTTGCATGATCACCGGACCTACTAATCCTAGCGGGTCAAAAAGCTGAGCGATTCGCGATAAGATATTCCGCTTAGTTACCCTTTGTAACGGTTCCACATGCTTAATCGTATAACCCAAACTATCTGGCCTGGCTTTCCAAAACAACCCTAATGTTTTCTTGCAATCCGTGGCATCTAAAATCATGTGATCACTACAATCAGTGTTCTCCAACGATTCGACTAACTGGGGTTCGTTTGACAACCACTGTCGCAGTTGAAAACCCCCCTTTGCTGTGATGCTAATCAAGTCATCCCTTAAGAGCAACGCCTCCTCAAAACTTTGTGCTCCAGTTAAAACATCATCCACGTAGAAATCATTTAACAGCACCTTCGCGGCGAGTGGATGCGTTTTTCCTTCATCGTGCGCAAGTTGGTGCAATGTTCGAACTGCCAAAAATGGAGCTGATGCGGTTCCATACGTAACAGTATTCAGCTGATACGTTTTAATTGGATTCGTGACATTTTCGCGCCAAAGAATTTTGTGATATTTTCTATCAGCTATGTTCAAATCTACCTGACGGTACATCTTTGCAATGTCAGCAGTCAGGACATATTTATGCACTCGGAAACGCGTGACTAAACTAACTAGATCTTGCTGAATAGTGGGTCCTACCATTAATGTATTGTTTAATGTTACACCCGATGACGACTGTGCAGATGCATCGAACACCACTCGGATTTTAGTCGTGACGCTGTCTGTTTTTATGACTGGATGATGCGGTAAATAACAACCGGCGTTAATGTCATCGACAATCTCAGTCATGTGATTGAGCTGTTCGTATTCCCTTAAGAAAGCTACGTATTGTATTTTCCTGTCTAGATTTCTATTCAGAGACTGCTCTAGATTAAGAAACCGTTTCATAGCCATGTGGTATGTTTCTCCTAGCTTTTCTTTGTTATCGTTAAAAGGCAGACTCACTGTGTACCTACCACTCTTAGAATCGCGACTCGTGTGTGAAGCGTAATGCTCCTCACATGCTTGTTCTTCGGGCGAACAGATTTTACCTGAAGGGCATTCTTCAAGATTCCAAAACTTTGTGATATCGGCATGAAGTGTTTCGAAAGTCAAATGGCAATTGACTGGCCGGATTGGCTGATTTTCTAAGTATTTTCCAACGACAATCCAACCTAATAGCGTTTTCTGCAATTTAGCGTTGGGGTCCGCTAATGCGATGCGTCCCACGCTCATGAGATCCCAAAAGTATTCTCCTCCGATAATCCCGTCTATCTCGCCAGGCAAGTGAAACGTAGGATCAGCTAAATGTATTCCAGCAGGAATTTCTAATGCTTCTCTATAAATCACATCTTGTGGCAGCGGTTGTGAAACCTCTTTAGCTACTAAAAAGTTCACATTGAAATTGTATCCCGTGTAACGCGATTTGATTTGTGCTTGTGTTATTTTATTGATCTCAGATGACATTGCATTTGTCCCCCGAAGAGGAACAACAATTGGTTGAGTGCGCAACCCAATTCGTTTGCATGCGCGCTCAGATAGGAAATGCGAATCTGCACACGAATCTAATACAACGCGACAGCTATGGGTTTTCCCGGCCCCGTTTACGATATCAATAATCGCGGTAGCAAAGATTATTTTCGGTCGACCCTTGAATGCGGCACAGGTATTATTTACCTGCACGGCCGGTGGGATAGGGGTCGGCTCCACGTGCAACAGCGTATGGTGTCGGTTATGGCACCGACGGCAGGTAGTTGCTTGGCAATTGTTCACCATATGATTTCGGCGCAGACAATTGAAACACAGCTGCTTCTCTTTTACTAATTTCGATCGCTCTGGTACCGATAGCTTAACGAATTGCTCACAATTCTGAGAAACATGAGATCCTCTACAAAAGTTACAGAATGCCGTTGTCTGCGTGGTCAGTACCGTATTTGACCGTAATTCTCGAGTTTGCGGTTTATTGCGGATTGACTGGAAATTCCGATTACGATTATTACTCTGCGCTTGAGATGGTGACGAACCTGAGGTTTCCGGTGAACCTACCGGCTCAATCACCTTGCATCGGTTGTGCAAAAACCGAAACAATTCTTCCATCGTTGGAAAAGGAGTGTTATTGTTCTGTTCCTTCCATTTCAACACTGTCTCTTTATCCATTTTGGACATGAGCAAATGGATAAGTAGTGTGTCAATGGTCGGCTGTTCTAATGATTTTAATGAGCGATAATGCGCTTCTACGCGGTTTACAAACACTCTTAACTCGCTGTGAGATGCTTTGAGTACCGGCGACGTATCAAATAGCGCTTTTAAATGATTGGCGACGATGACAGCCGGTTGATTATAGCGTTCCTCTAACAGATCCCACGCTACTCTGTAATTGTTTGCCGAATTCCCTACTGACTCTATCGTTTTGGCGGCTTCGTCCTTTAGGCACGACCGTAGGTACATTAGTTTTTTACAATCATTGATCTTCGGATTTTCTTGTATGGACGAGCGAAACTGATCAGAAAACCCAGGCCACTCCTCGTAGGCTCCAGCAAACACTGGCAGATTGATTTTTGGCAAATATATCTCGCTATCTATAGACTCGGTGTGCGAGTGCGGTGATGTTCGACTGATAGGCGTTTCGACTCCGACCGCACCTCTCACTTCTACCCTTTCTAATGATTATGCGGTAGACTTCACGATCTCCAATATGTCTATAGCACGCGCCTTACAAGTACCAAACATGTTTTTTATTGATACTCGCTCACGCATAAAATCCCCGGTTTCATCTGCTGCATCTAAGTCAATTTGATTCTTGCAAAAGGTCGCGTATTCCATCTCGATCTCGTTGTACTGTACTTTGATCTCACTACCAGACATTCCGGGTTCGTACCCCTCTAGTAAAAGCCTAAAGTTCTCTAACTCTAACTTGAAAGCTTCGCGTCTCAACTTCAGAGTTTTAATACGGTCTTCTACGCTAGGAGCCATGTTGTGGCTTTTGTTTGTTTTTTCGACAGTGGAGATACGGATATAAGATATTAGGATTGGCAAATGAATTCAGGGAAGGACTCAAAAAACAAGCGCTCGGACTCACGTTACTGATGTCGCTGGACCCTTCCGATGCAATGCTGAACTTGGTGTTGTAGATGGTCTGCTGACCAACGCTCCACTGTTGGTTACGGCTGATGTCCAAGCCGGTGTCTCGTCCAATCCGCAAATTGTTGAATTTGATGACCCACAATGGATCAGGTAGCGATTCTCCTTCCTAGTCCTCTGCGACTCTGCTACGGCGCGTTGTCGTATCCCTGGTTCTCAACTACTGGACTCCTTAATGTTGAAGTCGCTCTACACAAGTGGGCCTCAGATGCTGGCCTCCTTGTTGTTGACGTGTATGATGCACCAATCACGTTCACAGCACTTGTATTGTGTTATTGATAATGCGTATCAATGCTCTTCTGGCACTGTATCCGGCTCGAAGGACCAAAATGTTTAGCGAGCACCACGTCGATTTGGTAGAGGTTGTAAAGCTCCTCGACGAAATGTCACTATCTCTTGCAACGTCTTACGGTTACAAGAGATCACTGTCTTAAATTATAGATGATTGGTTTCCGTTCAATAAATTGAGGTACACTTCGTTTAACAGTTAACAATGTAAATTATACTTTATTGAATTTTGAGAAAGCCCTGGTCTATACTAGTGTACAAATATGACTTCGTGTGTCTATGTTTGAATTCTGATGGCTTCTGACCCGGAGGAGCCTGACTTCACGCAGGAAGACGATAGAACCTCCTTCAGAGGGTGTGTCTTTGGAAAAAGAGGTGGTTAAGACTATTGGCTATTGGTGAAACGTGATGTGGAAATGGTTCGTGAAAAAGGCAGCGGAAAGGGAAATCTTAACGAAAATATTTCCCATGAGCCGATCGTCGCGCGGCCATCTGTTTATTATCCTGGCTGTCCGGAAACCCTCGGCCGTGACTCGAGTAGACCGCCTGAATTTTCACGCTAAGTACGGTGACGCCGGGTATTTACAATCCTCGTATCAGGTCTACGAGGCGCGGACTGACAAACCGATTGTCTGAAAAATGTGGCGCCGTAAAGGACAAGGCCTCCTTGTGCGTCCTTGGTGGTCCGGTAAAACTAACGCTCAACAACTTTTGTATTTTTGTTTATCAGCATCGGTGTATATAGCATCATTGGGAATTCTCTTGAAAATCAGTTCGTAAAGACCAGATGTTCCTCCGTATCTTACACCATGTATGATTATATTATCATCCTTGTCTATATCGAAAGCCTTATCCCCAAGCATCGTTCCACTATTGCCAAAGTATACACCGTACACATAGTCCATTGATGTATCCTTATCACCACTTAGGATCGCGCTCATGTATTTTTGCCCCAGCGGACCGAAATGACTGCGAAACGTTTCTTGTCCCTCGGATGTTTGAAGTTGCTGTCTGATAGATGTTACAAACGACTCATTGGGACTAGTTTCGAAAACGTCGTCATCAATGGCTGAGAGCGATCGCACACTGGGAAATGTACTTATTGGTGTGGGAGGAACGGGAGACTCGTTTGATGTAACATTCCGTCGTTTATGCTTCGATTGAACTGGTGTTGAGGTTATGGGTGAATATTCCGGTGACATGTATCGTTTCCTCTTTGCTCATCAGCGGTGATGTGTCATGATGCTCATGAGCTTCTGCCGCCGCAGTATTTTCCACAATATGTTTTAGGGGTTCGACGATAGGTTTGAAGTATCTCTCCAACGCGACATCTTCCTCCATCTTGCCTGTCTTCAAAGCCTGATGTTTCTTGCGAATGGATTCGCTAGTTTTTGCAATTTCCTACGCTATTCTCTCGCGATCCTTAATCTCCAGAGTATCGATATCAATCATCGTTGTACCGCTGACGTTGCTTTCCCACCGACGTGTTGATGACAATTGACCGTCTCACGGTACGGCAAACTCGTTAAATCCCTTTCTGTAACGTCCATTGGACATCGCGCTATCCTTGTCTATTACCACGAAACCATACTCCCGTTGCCAACAATTACGACACAAAGCGCAGAAATCCTCGTAAGACATGTCAGTGTTTACGTGATCGTTGTACACATGTTTCAAGTTGGTACCATCCTGCTTAAACAGAATCAACAGATTGGCATTGTCGCGGATAAGATGTTTGGGTATCTTTGCATACGTCTGACAGAGATAGAAGCAGTCAACGTTCGAGTGGCGCCCCATTGCAAAGTATTCCCTTATCGTATCTTGCTTGTCGCATGCCACGTCATCAAAGATGAAAATAGAATTCGGAAGCGATTCACACGGTGGGATGACGTCACTGTTATTCGAAAACGTAAAGTAGCCAATTTCATCTATCGGAGTCAATAAATTCTCCAAATACTGATATTTCGGCTGTTGCAACGACTTGGAGTACACGTACACGTTCTCGAAGCGGACGCCGTGAGGACTTTCCAACAAGCTCACCAACACGTTTGTCTTTCCGCAATTTGATGGGCCACAAACGAGGCAGCGTATAGTGTTTGGTAGCATGCTACCATGTCTGCGTCTGGTTTTCGAAGACATAACTCGTGATTTATCGTCAAAATTTGTCACGCGTATCGTTACAGGTTGTCGCACGAATCGCATCCTCTCCGCAAACTGTGAAAAATGATTTTGATACGTCGAAGCGCCCTATTTATAGGTCCGCATCGACTCAAAACAGCTCAGTATTCAAAATGCTTCTGATCCTGTCGGATAATTGCGATATTCGAGACCTAACCTCTGAGCAGTTGAAATATATACCAAAGATTATTCTACTCCGAGAGTTTGGGAGACACATTGATCAGTTGTGGGACAGACTCCCCGAGCACATAAAAGCCGATTCTGAGGTTCGGCAGTATCGTCGGTGTCTGGAGCATTATAATCGTCCTTGGCAGCGAACACATATCGACGGTCCAGCACCATTGATTAAAAACTGTAGCGAATGTCGCCGACGAGAGTAAAGAAAGGCTGTGGTTTGTTAAATCGAGCGATAAACGCGCTGCCTATCGAATTACATATTCCGGGATACCAGTTTTGCGGTCCAGGAACACATCTGGCAAAACGATTGGCTAGAGGGGATCAAGGCATCAATCCGTTGGACGCGGCGTGTCGCGAACACGATATTGCGTATTCGTACAGCAACGACCTCGGGGAAAGGCACGCGGCAGATAAAGTTCTCGCTGACAAAGCGCGAAAACGCATCGTTGCGCGAGACTCGACTCTGGGTGAAAGAGGTGCTGCTACAGCTGTTTGGGCAGCTATGAAAGCCAAGACGAAAATCGGAATGGGGATGAAAACAAAACCCCGCAAAAGTACTCCAAAGAGAGCGCCGAAAAAGCGGATTCTTCCGGTGGCAAAACGGGGTGGTATATTACCACTTCTCCCGCTGCTAGGTGTTCTCGGATCATTAGCTGGTGGAGCGGCGGGGATCGCCAAGGCGGTAAACGATAATAAGGCGGCGCAACATCAGCTGCAGGAAATGCAACGTCATAATCGCTCCATGGAAGGTCGCGGACTTTATCTCGCGCCATACAAGCGTGGACAGGGAATATCGAAACGAAAAAAAAAAACGTTGAAAAAAAAATAAAAATGCCCGCGGGTGTAACTACCGATGCACAATTGGAGGAGTTGGCAAAACGTATGCGTATTCCATTCTTTAGAGGTGTTTTTATGCGAAACGCGCTACCAGTCGGAGGAGTACGTCGAAACGAGAGCGGTATTGTAAATTTGGACAATGTCGAGGGGTCGGGGACTCATTGGGTGGCATATGCGAAGAGAGGGTGTCGAGCTATATATTTCGACAGCTTTGGAAATCTTCGACCGCCCAAGGAATTGGTAAAATATCTGGATAAGGATGCTGTGAAAATTGAATACAATCGAACGTCTTATCAAAAGTACGATCAGAGCAATTGTGGACAACTATGTCTACGCTTTCTACAAACGATCGGTACCAAATTTAAGGATTGACTTCCCGCCACTCTGATTCAGTACTAATCGAGCCGTACAGTTCGGAATATGTCGTTAACATTCACTCTAACCGGCAAGAGTAGCACCCTCGCGGTGAGCTACTTTCCACCCATAGATTTGAGTGACGATGATTACGAGCTTGGTCTAACAACCTTTGAAACTTATCACACCATACCAAACATCGACTCGAGCAATGATAAATTCTACTTCGCCACAAACTATGACATCAACAACAAAAACAACAACGGTGCCGAAACCACACATGAATATATTACGATTCCCCACGGCTCCTACGAACTAGACGCCATTGCCAAGTATTTGAAGCAGCGATTACTCGAACGGTATCCTCAAAATCTCGACGGTACCGATGGTGGTGACAACGATGCGTATCCAATAGTGTTGCGTCCCAACAACAACACCATGAAAAGCGAACTGTACTGTCGGTTCACCATAGATTTTACAAAGCCTAATAACATTGGATCGCTATTGGGATTCTCGACGAATCGGGTATTAGAACCAGGACGGTGGCACGAATCGGACGATCCAATTAATATCATGAACGTGAACATTGTTCGTATAGAATGTAGCGTGACCGCTGGTGCGTACAACAGTGGGAGGCGTGTCCATACGATACATGAATTTTCTCCGAGAGTTCCACCAGGATATAAGATATCGGAAACGCCCGCGCAGATCATTTACCTTCCAATCACCGCACGGATCATTACGGATCTAACGATACGCGTTGTGGATCAAAACGGACGGTTGCTCGATTTTCGAGGTGAAGAGATTACCATCAGATTGCACGTACGACGGCGACGACGATAATACATGTAGTGCGAACGAAAGAGATGCTTGTATTGAACGACTCTAGAAACCCGTTTCTTCCAAGTGAAATTGTTTACAACTGCAACAACAACTGCAACAGCTCCGATCACGCTAAAAAGAAGAGGCTCAGTGCTGCGAACATTGCATTTTTGAAATCATTGGGATTCATTGTGCGCATTTAGGTTGAAAATGGTTGACATTCTAAGTATTGGAGGGAAGCCGACGTTTGATGATCGCATCGTCAAGCTTCAGACTCACACATACAACCCATACGTCAACACAACGTTTGGATACAGCGATGAGATAAGAATACCGATACAACAGCAGGATTTATACACATTGCCGTGTGAAAGTTTTCTCTATGTGGAGGGGAAATTGAAGATAAATAAGCCAAAAGATGCATTAACGGTGACGTTGGGAAATAATTGCATGGCGTTCTTATTCGATGAGATTCGATACGAGCTGAATGGCGTGGAGATTGATCGCAGCAGAAACGTTGGAATAACTAGCACGCTTAAAAACTATGTATCGCTGACATCTGGCGAAGACAAAAATATGGAGAATGTTGGATGGGGGTTGAAACGGCGGGATGGGCCAATAGTGAAAAGTCATTTCAATTTTTGCATCCCACTCAAATATTTGCTGGGATTTTGTGAGGACTACAAACGCATGATTATTAATGCGCGTCACGAATTGATTTTAATACGATCGCGCAACGACAACAATGCTCTGATAGGATCGCCGATGTTGGAACCAGAAATTGAATTGGTTAAGCTACAATGGCGGATGCCCCATGTGACGTTAAATGACGTTAATAAGCTATCGTTGCTACATACTTTGGAACGTGGACAAAACCTGAGCATTTGTTTTCAATCGTGGGATCTGTACGAGTATCCTCTCTTACAGAGCACGACCAAGCATTCGTGGGCCGTGAAGGCATCTGCACAGCTGGAGAAGCCGCGATGCGTGATTCTTGCTCTACAGACTGGTCGAAGAAATGTGATGAGTGAAGACGTTACTATGTTCAACAACTGCAAATTGGCCAATGTAAAACTTTTTCTCAACTCGGAATTTTACCCATATGATGATCTGAACTTGGACTTTGACAAGAAAAAGCACGCCATCTTATATCACATGTATACGCAATTCCGTAAATCATATTATGGGTATAGTTGCAACGAGGCATTATTCACCGTGGCTGAATTTTTACAATTTGGCCCCCTCGTGGTAATTGATTGTTCGCGACAAAATGAGTCGATCAAGAATGGCACCGTGGACGTGCGCATAGAATTCGAGTGTAAAGAGAATGTGCCTGCAAATACTACAGCCTACTGTCTGATTCTACACGATAGAGTGGTTGAATACAATCCATTGACAAACATGGTGCGCAAAATAAATTAAATTACCACGCTACTTGCCCGCCCTCTCCTGTATGAAATTCGCAAAAAAATTTCATCGTGAAAATCGAGATGTTTTATGAGAAAGACTGCATTCTCTCGTCTGTCTCGGAAGCGAGTGGACCTCCAAATTGTATCGATAATGGCTGTACCAACGTTCGTTGACATGCAAGGGTTCATCGTTGATGGAAGATTTGTCGTCAAGGAAGTGGCTGTCCTACGAATGGGAACAATTCTCTCGCACTATATTTTTGGGAGTTCGATGCCGCATTATCTTCTTTCGAAATCTGACAAATCAAGCATCCGCTGGTTAACGGCGAAACATCATGGGTTACGCTGGGACGATGGAGAAGTTCCATACAGTATGGCTAAACGGCTAATTTCGAAAGCTGTAGCTGATGCGATCGATGAAGAAGAGGATGACACGTGCCATGTCGTATATGTTAAAGGGCTGCAGAAACGCGACTGGCTTGCGGATTTCCTCGATGAAAGTACGAGAGCAGACGCGGTCATCGAGACGCTGGACATTGACTACGAGGATATCAAATCTCTAAATAAGCTAAATGTAGTTAATACTCTGCGATGTGGTAGACACGCGAAACACTGTGCCATGCAAAATGTATTTAAAATATTCAACTGGTGGTCTAAACACCAGGGAAATTCATAAATAAAATATAATCAATTTTTTAATGCGTATAATTTTCTTCACCCTCACCCAATCCAACCTCATGCGTTTGATGTCCGCTAGATTAAGACGATACTTATGCAGAAGTCGTTCGATACACGTTCGATACCCGATCAAAGCCATTCGATGCACGATCAAAGCCGTTCAATACCCGTTCAATGCACGTTCGAAGCCGTTCAATATCCGTTTGATATATGTTCAAAAACATTCAATACCCGTTCGATACGTATTCAAAGTGATGTGGTCTTGTCGCATGATGTGTCCAAAGAAGAAGGGAAAAAGATGTGTGGGAATAAGGAGAGGATGGTCTACGAAGAAGAAATGTGCAGTTTGTGAAAATGAATGCGGAGAACAACAGCATTGTACTTTTGCAAAGCTATGCACTTCTCGATTTCATGATAGGAGGGGGTTTTTACATGTGAGAGCTAGGAGATGCAGCGAGACCAGTCGTCTGTTAATTGTGGAAGGCGAACAGTCTGATTTCTGTGAAAAGTTTTTGTGTAACACTTTTTTCATTTTAAGTGAAATTGCGTTGAAGACGATTGCTTTCCAAGGATATCGTCAGTCGTTGAACGCATAGAAAATACAATCGAATAATACCGTGAGTTTCCATTATCATATTTTTTCTTTTAGCGAATCGCTATGTTAGTAACTTTGCGAATTATAAGAAAAAAAATCGGTTTCAGATTATGTCATTGCCCATAAATTTGGAACGTCCAGCTACCGCTACGATCACCGCTGCTGCGACCATTATTCATGCATCCAGTCCGAAAGTGTATGTGGCGTGTCGAAATTTTGCGGTTCAAACCGAAGAAATTCGATGCGCAGAACTTTATGAGGCGGAAGCTAATCAGGATGGTGACATTTATTTAAAAGTATTTCGCAACCTAACGAATGGTTATGCGTATGAGTACCTCGATGATGAGCAATATTGGTTGCGCCGATACGCAGACCAAATGTTTATAAACAATTACAACGATGATGATGATGATGATGATTATTATATACGTGGGAATATAGCTCGGCGGAATCGTGAGGGTGTTCCAAAGAGCGTGGTTTGGCGAAACGTGAAAACAGAGATTGATGATGATTCCATTTTCGCGAATAAAATATCGGGGCTTAGGGCTAGCGTTGTTGCAGTTCAAACTGATCCTGCGCAAGTTCCTGTAGATTTATCATTAAATATGCTATTTGCTGATGATGTTATCGAGTGGGATAATTAAGCCAAAACCACTCGCCACCTGCGTCCTTAGAATAGTTTATATTTTTTATATTTTCTATTCTATTTTATATTAATTTCTATTTACTTTTATGTAACAATATATATATCTTAAACGTATATTCTGTCTCCATTTTATTTACTCATCTTCCTCCTCGCCTCCTAATTCTAAGATTTGTAGACACTGCATAAATCTATTTCATTCTTCGCGCCGCATGTCACATAATGGTTTGGAAAAATATTTGGGGGTGGGCCAAGGTCATTCTCTCGCTCGGAAAAAATTTCCGGTGGTGGATCGGGGTTTAAAAAAGTTCTCGGGGGTCATTCACTCCCTCTAAAAAGTTTTCGGCGGTGGGTCCGGTCTACGCGGCGGCTCGGCCTGGAGTGATCCCCTCCATCATCGCGGCTTCCCCCACTCCGCGGCTCGTGCGCGCGCAACCGACCTTCCACTCCCCGCAGGCCCCGCGCCCATGTTTCCCTCCGCCGCGCTCCCCCGCGCGCCCTCACTTCCCCCCGCCCCCGCGCTCCCCTCAGAGGACCTGCGTTGGAATCCCCTTAACCATACTACTGGTTTGTACCGCGTTGTACCGTTCCGAACTTTCAAAAATTCGAAACTGTTTTCGAGAAAATAAGAAAAAACTAATATTTAGGCTAGCCCCCCTTTTTTGGAAATTATCATTTTTCGCGATTGTACTGCATTGTACTAGTTGTACCGAACATTGTACCGTTTCGAGTTTTCAAAAATTCGAAACTGTTTTCGAGAAAATAAGAAAATAAAAACTGAAGCTAGTCCCCCATTTTTGGAAATTTCAATTTTTAGCGATTGTACTGCATTGTACTAGTTGTACCGAACATTGTATCGTGCGTAAAAATAGTTTAACTCTTTTGGTTTCCGAGAAAAAAAGAAATAACCAAAGTGTCGACTCGTACTACTAAGAAATAGAATTTGCGAAAAATTAAAAACTCGAGGCTGTACTAGTTTGTACTAGGTTTGTACCGCGTTGTACCGTTCCTAAAAATTGTTTAACACTTTTGGTTTCCGAGAAAAATGGAAATAACCAAAGTGTCGAGTCGTACTACTGGAAAAAAAAATTTGCGAATAATTAAAAACTCGAAGTTGTACTAGTTTGTACTAGGTTTGTACCGCGTTGTACCGTTCGGAGAAATTGTTTACCTCTTTTGGTTTCAGAGAAAAATGGAAATAACCGAAGTGTCGAGTCGTACTACTGGGGAAAAAAATTTGCGAAAAATTAAAAACTCGAAGTTGTACTAGTTTGTACTAGGTTTTTACCGCGTTGTACCGATCCTAAAAATTGTTTAACACTTTTGGTTTCCGAGAGAAATGGAAATAACCAAAGTGTCGAGTCGTACTACTGGGAAAAAGAATTTGCGAAAAATTAAAAACTCGAGGTTGTACTAGTTTGTACTAGGTTTGTACCGCGTTGTACCGTTCGGAGAAATTGTTTAACTCTTTTGGTTTCCGAGAAAAATGGAAATAACCAAAGTGTCGAGTCGTACTACTGGAAAAAAAATTTGCGAAAAATTAAAAAGGCGAAGTTGTACTAGTTTGTACTAGGTTTGTACCGCGTTGTACCGTTCGGAGAAATTGTTTACCTCTTTTGGTTTCAGAGAAAAATGGAAATAACCGAAGTGTCGAGGCGTACTACTGGGAAAAAAAATTTACGGAAAATTAAAAACTCGAGGTTGTACTAGTTTGTACTAGGTTTGTACCGCGTTGTACCGTTCCTAAAAATTGTTTAACTCTTTTGGTTTCTGAGAAAAAAGGAAATAACCAAAGTGTCGAGTCGTACTACTGGGAAAAAGAATTTGCGAAAAATTAAAAACTCGAGGTTGTACTAGTTTGTACTAGGTTTGTACCGCGTTGTACCGTTCCTAAAAATTGTTTAACACTTTTGGTTTCCGAGAAAAATGGAAATAACCGAAGTGTCGACTCGTACAACTGGGGAAAAAAATTGCGAAAAATTAAAAACTCCTGGTTGTACCAGTTTGTACTAGGTTTGTACCGCGTTGTACCGTTCCTAAAAATTGTTTAACACTTTTGGTTTCCGAGAAAAATGGAAATAACCGAAGTGTCGACTCGTACTACTGGGAAAAAAAATTGCGAAAAATTAAAAACTCCTGGTTGTACCAGTTTGTACTAGGTTTGTACCGCGTTGTACCGTTCCTACAAATTGTTTAACACTTTTGGTTTCCGAGAAAAATGGAAATAACCAAAGTGTCGAGTCGTACTACTGGAAAAAAAAATTTGCGAATAATTAAAAACTCGAAGTTGTACTAGTTTGTACTAGGTTTGTACCGCGTTGTACCGTTCGGAGAAATTGTTTACCTCTTTTGGTTTCAGAGAAAAATGGAAATAACCGAAGTGTCGAGTCGTACTACTGGGGAAAAAAATTTGCGAAAAATTAAAAACTCGAAGTTGTACTAGTTTGTACTAGGTTTTTACCGCGTTGTACCGATCCTAAAAATTGTTTAACACTTTTGGTTTCCGAGAGAAATGGAAATAACCAAAGTGTCGAGTCGTACTACTGGGAAAAAGAATTTGCGAAAAATTAAAAACTCGAGGTTGTACTAGTTTGTACTAGGTTTGTACCGCGTTGTACCGTTCGGAGAAATTGTTTAACTCTTTTGGTTTCCGAGAAAAATGGAAATAACCAAAGTGTCGAGTCGTACTACTGGAAAAAAAATATGCGAAAAATTAAAAAGGCGAAGTTGTACTAGTTTGTACTAGGTTTGTACCGCGTTGTACCGTTCGGAGAAATTGTTTACCTCTTTTGGTTTCAGAGAAAAATGGAAATAACCGAAGTGTCGAGGCGTACTACTGGGAAAAAAAATTTACGGAAAATTAAAAACTCGAGGTTGTACTAGTTTGTACTAGGTTTGTACCGCGTTGTACCGTTCCTAAAAATTGTTTAACTCTTTTGGTTTCCGAGAAAAAAGGAAATAACCAAAGTGTCGAGTCGTACTACTGGGAAAAAGAATTTGCGAAAAATTAAAAACTCGAGGTTGTACTAGTTTGTACTAGGTTTGTACCGCGTTGTACCGTTCCTAAAAATTGTTTAACACTTTTGGTTTCCGAGAGAAATGGAAATAACCAAAGTGCCGACTCGTACTACTGGAAAAAAAACTTTGCGAAAAATTAAAAACTCGAAGTTGTACTAGTTTGTACTAGGTTTGTACCGCGTTGTACCGTTCGGAGAAATTGTTTACCTCTTTTGATTTCAGAGAAAAATGGAAATAACCGAAGTGTCGAGTCGTACTACTGGGGAAAAAAATTTACGGAAAATTAAAAACTCGAGGTTGTACTAGTTTGTACTAGGTTTGTACCGCGTTGTACCGTTCCTAAAAATTGTTTAACACTTTTGGTTTCCGAGAAAAATGGAAATAACCGAAGTGTCGACTCGTACAACTGGGGAAAAAAATTGCGAAAAATTAAAAACTCGAGGTTGTACTAGTTTGTACTAGGTTTGTACCGCGTTGTACCGTTCGGAGAAATTGTTTACCTCTTTTGGTTTCCGAGAAAAATGGAAATAACCAAAGTGTCGAGTCGTACTACTGGAAAAAAAAATTGCGAAAAATTAAAAACTCGAAGTTGTACCAGTTTGTTCTAGGTTTGTACCGCGTTGTACCGTTCGGAGAAATTGTTTAACTCTTTTGGTTTCCGAGAAAAATGGAAATAACCAAAGTGCCGACTCGTACTACTGGGAAAAAAAATTTGCGAAAAATTAAAAACTCGTGGTTGTACCAGTTTGTACTAGGTTTGTACCGCGTTGTACCGTTCCTAAAAATTGTTTAACACTTTTGGTTTCTGAGAAAAATGGAAATAACCGAAGTGTCGAGTCGTACTACTGGGAAAAAAAAATTACGGAAAATTAAAAACTCGAGGTTGTACTAGTTTGTACTAGGTTTGTACCGCGTTGTACCGTTCCTAAAAGTTGTTTAACACTTTTGGTTTCCGAGAGAAATGGAAATAACCGAAGTGTCGACTCGTACTACTGGGAAAAAAAATTGCGAAAAATTGAAAACTCGTGGTTGTACCAGTTTGTACTAGGTTTGTACCGCGTTGTACCGTTCCACAGTGGTCGAAAATCGAGAAAACCTGGCCAAAACCCTAATTTATAAAGTCACCAGTTATGGTTTTAGTTTCCACCACCGTTTTCATCACCTATCTGGCTACTAATTACCAAAAGTTAGAGGAAAGTAGGTTTGTCATTATTCGCTACAGCTCATTCCAAAGTTGAGTATTGTCGGAGTGTTACTCTCTCAGTGAAATTGTTGGTGCTCTTTGTGACTCATAAAAGTGCACTTGAAACTAGTAGAATAATCATGGTTCAGTAGGTAGTAATAAGTACAAACCTATACTATATTTTGGTACCGATGTGAGGCGCGTAGCAATGGAGGGGTGAAATTTCAACTAAAAAATTGCACACCCTGTCATGGCCACTGGTGAAATTATATTTAGCTAGAGAAAAAGTTTACTTCGGCGCTCTATTGCGCAAAGTTTCTTCTTCTGTCATTAAGAACAATACTTCAGTTGCTATGGCCCATACAAAACTTTTGCTCATATTTGCCCCTTTTTAAGAAAATCCATTTTATGTAGTATGGTGCAGTGGTCCTAAATCCCCAAAACGTGACCAAAAGATACAAATGACCGTTGATTTGTACAAAAATGAGTACATTAAGGTTTTCGAGGTCGTTGATTACGAATCTGAGGTCAAAATCGCAAAAGAACAAAATGGCGGATCCAAAATGGCGGAAGCGCATATCAAAAAAACATTAGATTTGGTCTAAACTCGGTATCCTGGAGTTTTCGAGGATGCTGATTATGAATGTTAAGTCAAAGTTGCAAAAAACAAAATGGCGGACCCAATATGGCGGAGGCGCACATCAGAAAAACAGCAGATTTGGTCTAAACTTGGTATCCCGGAGTTTTCGAGGTCGCTGATTACGAATCTGAGCTCAAAATGGCAAAAAACAAAATGGCGGACCCAATATGGGAGAGAGACGCATATCAGAAAAACATGAGATTTTCAATCTGGGAGCCTAAAATATTAGTTACATATATGTATTTTCAGTTGGTAATAAAGATTTCGACCGTCACAGTGGCTTCCCCCTTAATTTCGTTTTTGTTTTAGTCGTATCATAGTAACCAAACCATGTTTGGTGGCCAACTGATTCTGCTTGTAGCGAAATAGTATTTTTGGAAGTGCGGTCTAATTATATATTATATTTTATAATTATGGAACGCAATGTAAAGTCGGGATCTATTACTTTAAGTAGAAGACAGTTAGTCGAAGTGATGCTGTCGTCTGGTTCACGTTTTGAAGACAAATTTAAAATTCTTCTGAACCACGTTACGGAATTGATAAATTGTCCAGAGGACTTATTATATAGAGTGAAACAGAAGCTCTATTGTGCTATCTTCAAATTTAAACTGAAATGGCAAAGTGCTAAACGTATCAAGGAGAGATTTCTAAAACAAAACAAAAATTGGTTGGATACAGTCATAACTCTTCCTTTTTATCCTCAACTGTCCTCATCTCCAGCTACTTCAGGTGGACGTCCTGCTGTCATTTTTTCCAAGTGCAGTGAAAGGTCGAAACGCAGGAAAGTTGACTCACTAAGATCTACAAGTACTGCAGAACTGGTGTACGCTGCACAAATGAATCTCCGTGCAGAAGGAAATGTAGATGCTGCAGCAGTTGTAAAGGACTCAATATTTACAACGCCAACACGAGCGCGGAAGATTAGAATGGCATACCAGAGAAGCAATAATGAAGTAGTTCGACTTTCTGGAGATGAAGCGTTGTCTGTATTGGTGGAGGCGCAACTTACCAAGCAGCAATACAAAATCATTCAAGAGCAGGATAAGAAACGCTTTCCTCCCTATGGCAAAGTGTTAGAAGCTAAGAAACGTTGCTATCCTAAACCTGAATTTATAACAGTAACCGGTAGAAGTGCTGAAGTGAAATTACAAGCCATATTAGACCACACAGTTGATTGTATTATAAATATGCAAAATGATGTCATTCTATCACTGACTACCGAACAACTGAATAGTTTACTATTAATATCGAAGTGGGGATGTGATGGTAGCTCAGGACACAGCCAATATAAGCAGGCATTTGAGAATGACGGAGACTCAGACTCCAGTATCTTCGTTACATCTTTCGTGCCACTTCAATTAATATCTGATGAACCTAATTCATCTAAAAAAATTATTGTGTGGCAAAATCCACGTCCAGCATCACCTCGCTTTTGCCGTCCAATTAGATTACAATTCATACAAGAAACATCTGAGGTTATTACTCAAGAGAAACTGTACATAGAAACACAAATAAACGAACTTCGCCCTTCTTGCATAAATATAAACAATACCGAAATTTCCATTAAACACCATTTAAAATTTACAATGATTGATGGTAAAATATGTAACGCTGTATCATTTAACAGATCAACACAAACATGTTATATTTGTGGATTCACATCCAAATTTTTAAATAATATAGACGGTTGCTTAAAACGAAAAGTTGATTCAACAAAATTTGAATTCGGTTTGTCCACTTTACACGCGTGGATACGTTTCTTCGAGTGCTTATTGCACGTGGCCTACAAGATACCTATCCGTAGTTGGCAAGCTCGAGGAGAAGCACAAAAAAAAATAGTGGCAGAGACAAAAAAAGGATTCAAACTGATTTTAAATCCAAAATGTGCCTTCTTGTTGATCGACCCAAGCCTGGTTTCGGCAATACGAATGATGGGAATACGGCCCGTAGATTTTTTCAAAATCCGCAAATGTCTGCTGAAATTACTGGCATCGACATAGAAGTAATTACACGATTCAAGATTATTCTGCAAGCCTTATCCAGTGGTTATGACGTGAATGTTGCTAAATTTGAAGAATACACCATAACAACAGCAAGACTATTTGTTAGCAAGTATCCGTGGTTTTACATGCCACCAACAGTTCATAAAATTCTTATCCACGGTCCTGCCGTAATAGCGTCCGCGATTCTTCCTATTGGACAATTATCGGAGGAATCCCAAGAAGCTATGAATAAATTGATTAAAAAGTATCGCGAACAGTTCGTCCGAAAATGTTCACGTGAAAAAACATTACAAGATGTATTTAACAGACTTCTGCTGTCTTCTGCCCCGCATATTTCAACTCTGCGGAAACTTCCGAAGCGCAATTCAAAATCCCTGAGTCCGGAAGTTATAAACTTATTATTACCACCAGAAGTGAATACAGTAAACTCAGATGATTTTGAAAGCGACAACAGTAGTGTTGATGAATGCGATTCCAGCGAAGATTCGGAATAAAGGTAATGCAATCGTTTTTCAAATAACTTGCACAATTATTTTCCATTAATAGGTACATGTGCTTCTTACTATACATACCCATGTATTATTACTTCATTTCATAAAAAATTGTTACTTTCTAGCGACAAACGATTAATCCCGTACAGCATAAAATGGATTTTCTTAGAAAGGGGCAAATATCACCAAAAGATGTGATGACAAAATATTGAGTTTAAAAAACAATAAATGTTGAAATAAAAATATTTTAACATTAAAATAGTTTTTTCTTTGAAGATTACAAATATTTTTTGCAATTTTGACTTAACATTCGTAATCAGCGACCTCGAAAACTCCGCGATACCAAGTTTAGACCAAATCTGATGTTTTTCTGATGTGCGCGTCCGCCATATTAGGTCCGCCATTTTGTTTTTTGCAATTCTGACCTCAAATTCGAAATCAGCGACCTCGAAAACCTTAGTACACTCATTTTTTTAAGAATCAAAGGTCACCTTCATGTTTTGGCCAGGTTTTCTCGATTTTCGACCACTGTGCGTTCGGAGAAATTGTTTAACTCTTTTGGTTTCCGAGAAAAATGGAAATAACCAAAGTGTCGAGTCGTACTACTGGAAAATAAAATTTGCGAAAAATTAAAAACTCGAAGTTGTACCAGTTTGTACTAGCTTTGTACCGCGTTGTACCGTTTGGAGAAATTGTTTACCTCTTTTGGTTTCAGAGAAAAATGGAAATAACCGAAGTGTCCAGTCGTACTACTGGGAAAAAAAAATTTTGCCAAAAAGTAAAAACTCGTGTTTGTACCAGTTTGTACTAGGTTTGTACCGCGTTGTACCGTTCCTAAAAATTGTTTAACACTTTTGGTTTCTGAGAAAAATGGAAATAACCGAAGTGTCGAGTCGTACTACTGCGAAAAAAAATTTACGGAAAATGAAAAACTCGAAGTTGTACTAGTTTGTACTAGGTTTGTACCGCGTTGTACCGTTCGGAGAAATTGTTTACCTCTTTTGGTTTCCGAGAAAAATGGAAATAACCAAAGTGACGAGTCGTACTACTGGGAAAAAGAATTTGCGAAAAATTAAAAACTCGAGGTTGTACTAGTTTGTACTAGGTTTGTACCGCGTTGTACCGTTCCTAAAAATTGTTTAACACTTTTGGTTTCCGAGAAAAATGGAAATAACCAAAGTGTCGAGTCGTACTACTGGAAAAAAAATTTGCGAAAAATTAAAAACTCGAAGTTGTACCAGTTTGTACTAGGTTTGTACCGCGCTGTACCGTTCGAAGAAATTATGTAACTTTTATTTTTTGTATTTCACTTTTCAATTTTTGTATTTTAAATTATGTGTTGTAATTCTTTCTACACTTATCTTCTTAAAAATTAATAAAACTTACGCAGCTACAGTTTTTTCTGTACATTTGTGACTGAAAATGCGTGGAGTGTAATTACATACCTATACACGGTTAACGTTAAACTATTAGTACACAGAGTGAAGGTGAAAATATGGGCCCATAAAGAGTGAGGCCCCACCTTGCGCCTACTGCGCCTTATGGTAAATGCTGTTACGTATATTCGAATAATCGAAATACAGTGTTGTCTCGTCAGGTATTCGCTGGTCGGGACCGGCGTGTTCGTCCGAGTGTTCGTTTCTCGCTTTTTTTTGGTCGAAGGGGAGAGCGAGATCTAACGCTTTGCTTGCGGAGCGGCGTGGGCGACGGACGCGAGTGCTCACGTGAAATCGTAACTGTTCGACGCATGCGCGCCATGGTCAGATAGTCGGGCACATCACGAGTGTTTTTTGCGCCCCAGGCCACCTTGTCAAATTCCGCCATTTATTATAATACATTTAATTGAGCTTCTTCATGTCCTTACTCTTATTTTTTTACTCGTAGTTTAAAACCGTTGTAGTACAGTTTGTAGTATTTCATTTAAAAATTTATTTTCAACAATGCCAACAATGAAAATATCATTTTGCACCTCTTGTCAACCTTACGCCCTAGCAGTTGCCTAATTTTGCAGAGTAAAGTTATAAATAATCTCAAATAAATGTATTATAATGAAGGGGTCAATTTGACAATTTCGCCTAGGCCGCAAAAAAGACTTGGGCTGGTCCTGCGTTCAGATTTTCCATAGCGGTTCTTGCGCTTGCGATCATCACGCACTCCCGTCGCGCACGCAAACGACGGAGTGTCACGGTATCCGAAAGACGGAGCGAGACAAAACATGAACGCGTCATCTATCTTACCGTCTTCTCTTGCTTTCAGTGCCTCTCGCTCTCTCTCATTCCATTTCGCTCTCGCCTTCGCCGCACAAGAGTGAGACAGAAGTGGTGGGGGTAGCGAAAAGTCTGGATCGTAACGAGACAATACTGTATTCGAATAGGGTAACGCATGCAGATGTTGACCCCTATAAAATGATTGACCCTCTTCCCCAAAAAGTAGGAAATACAATATAATGCTTTGTTCATGTAATAAAATATATCTATATTTCGGTGACCCAGATATTTTTGTTCCGAATATAATTATATTTTAACGAGCATAATGCGTTGACAATGAACGAACACGACTCTGTTTTCGAATGATTTCTGCTTCACGAACGATTGACGAGAAAGGGTGCCGTTGTTAGTGATGGGATCAACACAGCAGCTTCGAAATCGATTCGAAGTTAATCAATCCTGTAAAGATTCGAATCGCTTCGACTGTTATTCGAAACAAATATTTCTTGAAAGTCTTGACAGGTCTTGAAGGTCTTGATAAGTCTTGAAAGTCTTGACAGTTCGAGGTTCGGGAACCCGAGCTTCGGAACGAGTCGGAAATATTCGGGGGGGATCGGGTGATATCTCGATACTCTCGAGTCGAGTCGCGAGATTCGCTCTAAATTCCGGATGAATGTTTCGGATCCCGATCCCCCCCCCCCCCCGAATATTGCCATTTCTAAGTTCATTCCCATTTCTAAGTTCACAGGAGCGGACAAACAGAAGACAGAAGAAAACATGCAGATGATGATCTACGTTGCAAATTACTTGCATACGTAAGGATGCCGAGTCCGGTTCGGTCAACCTGCGCCAGGCTAGTACAGGTGTGTCACAGGTATTCATGATGTTCGACAAAGTATTGAAACAAACTTTTACTTTTATACTACACTTATCAAAATGACTACGATCATTTGTTACAGGCGGACGTTCGCAATCGGTATTAAAAGCAGAAAGCAATAAGTACCATATTTCAGGTAATGTTTCACGCCTTCTAATTCTACGATAAAATTTTGTAAGCTTATTACGCAACAATTAAGTATTTCCATTACATAATGTGTTACAGATTGGGACCGTGTTTTATCACCGACCGCTGCACAGTGGTCGAAAATCGAGAAAACCTGGCCAAAACATGAAGGTGACCTTTGATTCTTAAAAAAATGAGTGTACTAAGGTTTTCGAGGTCGCTGATTTCGAATTTGAGGTCAGAATTGCAAAAAACAAAATGGCGGACCTAATATGGCGGACGCGCACATCAGAAAAACGTCAGATTTGGTCTAAACTTGGTATCCCGAAGTTTTCGTGGTCGCTGATTTCGAATTTGAGGTCAGAATTGCAAAAAACAAAATGACGGACCCAATATGGCGGATGCGCTTATCAGAAAAACATCAGATTTGGTCTAAACTTGGTATCGCGGAGTTTTTGAGGTCGCTGATTACGAATGTTAAGTCAAAATTGCAAAAAATATTTGTAATCTTCAAAGAAAAAACTATTTTAATGTTAAAATATTTTTATTTCAACATTTATTGTTTTTTAAACTCAATATTTTGTCATCACATCTTTTGGTGATATTTGCCCCTTTCTAAGAAAATCCATTTTATGCTGTACGGGATTAATCGTTTGTCGCTAGAAAGTAACAATTTTTTATGAAATGAAGTAATAATACATGGGTATGTATAGTAAGAAGCACATGTACCTATTAATGGAAAATAATTGTGCAAGTTATTTGAAAAACGATTGCATTACCTTTATTCCGAATCTTCGCTGGAATCGCATTCATCAACACTACTGTTGTCGCTTTCAAAATCATCTGAGTTTACTGTATTCACTTCTGGTGGTAATAATAAGTTTATAACTTCCGGACTCAGGGATTTTGAATTGCGCTTCGGAAGTTTCCGCAGAGTTGAAATATGCGGGGCAGAAGACAGCAGAAGTCTGTTAAATACATCTTGTAATGTTTTTTCACGTGAACATTTTCGGGCGAACTGTTCGCGATACTTTTTAATCAATTTATTCATAGCTTCTTGGGATTCCTCCGATAATTGTCCAATAGGAAGAATCGCGGACGCTATTACGGCAGGACCGTGGATAAGAATTTTATGAACTGTTGGTGGCATGTAAAACCACGGATACTTGCTAACAAATAGTCTTGCTGTTGTTATGGTGTATTCTTCAAATTTAGCAACATTCACGTCATAACCACTGGATAAGGCTTGCAGAATAATCTTGAATCGTGTAATTACTTCTATGTCGATGCCAGTAATTTCAGCAGACATTTGCGGATTTTGAAAAAATCTACGGGCCGTATTCCCATCATTCGTATTGCCGAAACCAGGCTTGGGTCGATCAACAAGAAGGCACATTTTGGATTTAAAATCAGTTTGAATCCTTTTTTTGTCTCTGCCACTATTTTTTTTTGTGCTTCTCCTCGAGCTTGCCAACTACGGATAGGTATCTTGTAGGCCACGTGCAATAAGCACTCGAAGAAACGTATCCACGCGTGTAAAGTGGACAAACCGAATTCAAATTTTGTTGAATCAACTTTTCGTTTTAAGCAACCGTCTATATTATTTAAAAATTTGGATGTGAATCCACAAATATAACATGTTTGTGTTGATCTGTTAAATGATACAGCGTTACATATTTTACCATCAATCATTGTAAATTTTAAATGGTGTTTAATGGAAATTTCGGTATTGTTTATATTTATGCAAGAAGGGCGAAGTTCGTTTATTTGTGTTTCTATGTACAGTTTCTCTTGAGTAATAACCTCAGATGTTTCTTGTATGAATTGTAATCTAATTGGACGGCAAAAGCGAGGTGATGCTGGACGTGGATTTTGCCACACAATAATTTTTTTAGATGAATTAGGTTCATCAGATATTAATTGAAGTGGCACGAAAGATGTAACGAAGATACTGGAGTCTGAGTCTCCCTCATTCTCAAATGCCTGCTTATATTGGCTGTGTCCTGAGCTACCATCACATCCCCACTTCGATATTAATAGTAAACTATTCAGTTGTTCGGTAGTCAGTGATAGAATGACATCATTTTGCATATTTATAATACAATCAACTGTGTGGTCTAATATGGCTTGTAATTTCACTTCAGCACTTCTACCGGTTACTGTTATAAATTCAGGTTTAGGATAGCAACGTTTCTTAGCTTCTAACACTTTGCCATAGGGAGGAAAGCGTTTCTTATCCTGCTCTTGAATGATTTTGTATTGCTGCTTGGTAAGTTGCGCCTCCACCAATACAGACAACGCTTCATCTCCAGAAAGTCGAACTACTTCATTATTGCTTCTCTGGTATGCCATTCTAATCTTCCGCGCTCGTGTTGGCGTTGTAAATATTGAGTCCTTTACAACTGCTGCAGCATCTACATTTCCTTCTGCACGGAGATTCATTTGTGCAGCGTACACCAGTTCTGCAGTACTTGTAGATCTTAGTGAGTCAACTTTCCTGCGTTTCGACCTTTCACTGCACTTGGAAAAAATGACAGCAGGACGTCCACCTGAAGTAGCTGGAGATGAGGACAGTTGAGGATAAAAAGGAAGAGTTATGACTGTATCCAACCAATTTTTGTTTTGTTTTAGAAATCTCTCCTTGATACGTTTAGCACTTTGCCATTTCAGTTTAAATTTGAAGATAGCACAATAGAGCTTCTGTTTCACTCTATATAATAAGTCCTCTGGACAATTTATCAATTCCGTAACGTGGTTCAGAAGAATTTTAAATTTGTCTTCAAAACGTGAACCAGACGACAGCATCACTTCGACTAACTGTCTTCTACTTAAAGTAATAGATCCCGACTTTACATTGCGTTCCATAATTATAAAATATAATATATAATTAGACCGCACTTCCAAAAATACTATTTCGCTACAAGCAGAATCAGTTGGCCACCAAACATGGTTTGGTTACTATGATACGACTAAAACAAAAACGAAATTAAGGGGGAAGCCACTGTGACGGTCGAAATCTTTATTACCAACTGAAAATACATATATGTAACTAATATTTTAGGCTCCCAGATTGAAAATCTCATGTTTTTCTGATATGCGTCTCTCTCCCATATTGGGTCCGCCATTTTGTTTTTTGCCATTTTGAGCTCAGATTCGTAATCAGCGACCTCGAAAACTCCGGGATACCAAGTTTAGACCAAATCTGCTGTTTTTCTGATGTGCGCCTCCGCCATATTGGGTCCGCCATTTTGTTTTTTGCAACTTTGACTTAACATTCATAATCAGCATCCTCGAAAACTCCAGGATACCGAGTTTAGACCAAATCTAATGTTTTTTTGATATGCGCTTCCGCCATTTTGGATCCGCCATTTTGTTCTTTTGCGATTTTGACCTCAGATTCGTAATCAACGACCTCGAAAACCTTAATGTACTCATTTTTGTACAAATCAACGGTCATTTGTATCTTTTGGTCACGTTTTGGGGATTTAGGACCACTGCACCATACTACATAAAATGGATTTTCTTAAAAAGGGGCAAATATGAGCAAAAGTTTTGTGTGGGCCATAGCAGCTGAAGTATTGTTCTTAATGACAGAAGAAGAAACTTTGCGCAATAGAGCGCCGAAGTAAACTTTTTCTCTAGCTAAATATAATTTCACCAGTGGCCATGACAGGGTGTGCAATTTTTTAGTTGAAATTTCACCCCTCCATTGCTACGCGCCTCACATCGGTACCAAAATATAGTATAGGTTTGTACTTATTACTACCTACTGAACCATGATTATTCTACTAGTTTCAAGTGCACTTTTATGAGTCACAAAGAGCACCAACAATTTCACTGAGAGAGTAACACTCCGACAATACTCAACTTTGGAATGATCTGTAGCGAATAATGACAAACCTACTTTCCTCTAACTTTTGGTAATTAGTAGCCAGATAGGTGATGAAAACGGTGGTGGAAACTAAAACCATAACTGGTGACTTTATAAATTAGGGTTTTGGCCAGGTTTTCTCGATTTTCGACCACTGTGCGCTGGCTCTAGGCTTCATCCCATGACGGCTCTCGTTTTTGACGTTAAGTCGTCGTTGCGATGGTCATTGCTACGATTCCATAGTTTGTGTTGTTGAAGACGCATATGAAAACGATGAGTCCGGCGCGGGACATCGCGGGGTAAGAGGAACTGAAGACCAGGCATTTGGTGAACAACAATCTTACCGGACGAACGATCGATTTCGCGATAGAGCTTTTTAAGTCCGTTATATTTGTATTTTATATATTCTTATTTACCGAATATACATATATACAAAATCTTAATCATATTTGTTACGGCGTCGTCTTTATTGTCGGCCATCGTGGCTAGTTAGGGTCTGCAGCCTGTCAATCGCGTCCCTTTTATGTCGCGAAGGTTTAGGACTAAATTGTTTTATGGCTATTGCCAGATGTGGCAGGAGGTACCATGGTTCGAAGTCTCCGTTTTTACTTTAGTTCGGAACACAAAGAGCTAGATCTGTCCCTGTAACGGGTCAGGGAAATTCCACATGGTGATGCACACCAAGGGTTGTCCGCGAAGATAACCACCCCACTTCAGGAACCTTGGTGATTCCTCCACATTTTATCAGCGGGGTCTTAACCGATACACTGCTGGGTACGGGCCGCTAAACATGCCCCCTACTACCGCTTGCAGGACTGCTGCAAGGGATATGATTGATGCATAGGGAGGCTTGATACATCCTTATATTTCCCATGTAAAAAACAAAAGAGAAGCGTACACTTCAGCAATAGAGGACGTTTTGTAGATCGCGTTCAGTTACAATTGTTTGAAGCTAATTTATTAACCTGAAATTATTATTATTAAAGGAAGTGCATTTTCGTGTTGAGAAACGTAAGTTTGTACTTCATTTATATAAAGTTTTTGTCACTGTGTATTGGTTTGTATGAAATATCATTATTTTTACTGGAAAATACACTCAATATTACACATATGTGCCAACTCTCGTTGCTTTCAGTTTAAGGTTAAGTGTTGTTAAAATTATTGTTTTAAAATTCTACATTTGGGGAGGTATGAGACATACATTCAAGAGCGGTTTGATACATGTATCATACCTCCCCAAAGTAATTTAACCTAGCGTAATCTATAATAGATATCTTCTGCAAACAAATTGTGACGGAAATTTGTATATTTTAATATAACATTTTGTTAATACATTCTTTCTTTCATTTTAAAATAATTATGATCGTTTTTGTTGAAGAATAGAATGCTGAATGTAAATATGCAAAAAGATCAGTAAAATATTATTTAGTTTCGTTTACAGAATAATTTTTCTCAGAAACGTCTCAACCACCCCCAGTCTCCCCTACACGTGTATCGAAATATACAGTTTCACGTGTATTAACATGCATATTTTATAAGGTATCGAGTTAATGCGGATTACAGTAATACGGTGAAAACCGTAGTTGTAACCCTGAGTCCAAATAGTAATCAATTTCATTTCATTGTCACGCTCCTTAGTTCCGTGATGCGTGCACGTAATAGTAATAAATATACGGGCTCAAGGATTAACTTGGCCGTGCCGAGTTCGCGAGCGCCTGCCGAAGGTGCGGGTTTACGACCCTGTTGTTCGGTGCTCCGGTAGTACCTACCCCACGGACGAGACCGACTGTCAACCAGATGACGGGACCTTTGCCTATTGTTTGAGGATTCTAATGTGTCGAAAATATTTGAATGGTAGAAAATATTAAACAATGGAAGCTATAAAGCGACCCGCGTACACGGCTGTAGAAAATATTGAAAGGCAGACTTCCGTTATGGGTGGACAATATGGAACGAAGAAAACTTATTTCTAGGTCCGCTTGACTGGTGGAAAGCTAGGACAATTAAATACTCGGCGATTTCCGTAGTTGCCAAAAAATATTTAACAATTCCAGCAACCGCAGCGATGTTGGAACGATGTTTTTGATGTGCTGGAAGTATTGTAACAAAAAAAAATGTTTATTACCAGAAAATATTAACACCTTAACCTTCTTACATCAAAACAAACGATTAAGTAATAATTATATATAAGTAACGACACCTAATAAAATATACATATGTTAATATACGTGAAACTGTATATTTTGATACACGTGTACCTGTGTATGTTAATACCCATGTACCCGTGTGTTAAGAACTACACGGATATATTAACTACACGTGTACACGTTGTACACGTGAAATCTACATCTCTAGTTACTATAGCTCGTAGAGGAACTGTAGCCGACGTTTCGGGCTCGGGACGGGCCGGGAAATTTCGGACGGGATCGGGCGGGATCCTGATACTTTCGTATTGCTCGGGATCCCGAGACTTGGTTCGGGCAACAAGCATGACCGCCATGAGTGGGCAATTTGATTTCAGGTCGGCTCAGCAAAACTCGGACGCGATCGACTCGAGAGCCAGCTTTAAGAGGAGACCGAGGCGGAGAGAATAATGTATATCATTTATACACGCACTAATGAATACTGATGTCAGGAATGTGGTGGGCTTCTATATTAACATAGCGCCATACAAAAATCTTTTACTTTTGGATGTTTTTGGTCGAATGCGTGTTCAAATAATTTCAAGTATTTGATTAATATCAATTCTAATGTAACACTGTAGTGGATATTGTAGCGCCACACCACAAATCCTGCAATAACATTCGGAAATACAAATTTTCAAATTACTTTCGTTGAAATCCAAACTTGTTGCATTTAGAAGTTCCATCGAATAGACGGAATCAATTTTAATGGTGTTTACGTTAAGGGGGGTTTCTCGTCTAACACCCCCAGAAGTAACTGGTATTTAAGAATTTTTTTGCAAAAACTGTTGGTCATATTAGATTAAACTCTCTTGGTATATGAAGAGGCATCTTTAAAGTCGCAGAAAATATTTTTTTCATGTTGATCCTCATTATTTAATAATTATTGTGGAATCATATCTACCCCTTTGATGATGTAACTCCTGTTGGCGGGGTGTGTGGCACCTATCACAGTCATCTGATTGTAAAAAAGAATAGATGTTTCTTAAAGTTAGATAGTTTACGCTGCGTTTGATCTACTTTAAAGAAAAAAAATTGAAAAATTTTTTAATTTATTATTAAATTTAAAAATTTATAAAAAAGTATTATAAATACAAAGTAAAATTAAAATATTAGGTCCAATATAAGCGTAAATTGTTTAACCGATTAACTGGCAATGTATCATATATGATAAAAAAAATCTAGCCAATTCTGCTTACGTATCATATATGATAAAAAAAAATTTGGCCCATTCTGCCAAATCTGCCAATTCTGTATCATATATGATCAAATAGAATAACTTTGTGATTCACTTAATTTTTCGATGTTGCCAGTTTGGGCACGAATAATAAAAAAAGCCGTGCCAGTTAATCGGTTAACGGCGTTAATTCAGAAAGTTTTCTTCCTTTCGCAATCGGATGACTGTGTCAGGTATTGCACATCCCGCCACCATCGTCGAAGAGATTCCACAATAATTAATAAATTATAAGAAGGATCGACATAATAAAAATATTTACTGCAAGTTTGAAGATGCCTCCTTATACCCCAAAAGAGTTTAATGCAATATTAACAATAGATTCTTTAAAAAATGCATAAATTTCTGGGGCTGTTACACGAGAATCCCCCCTTAAGGCGTGCACGGCGTCGACGGGTACAGACGCCAAACCCAACATAAACAGGGCCGGTGCGAGGATGGTTGGCGTCCCAATGCAAAAAAATGATTGGGGGCCCCAAATTTTTTGCACCTGTTTTCTATTTAATATGTTTTGCTTTTACGGAGTACAAAAAAAAGAATTACATTAACATTTTGTTTATGCGTGAGTTGCATTCCTTTATTATTAAGCGGGCGATATAGTTTTAGCGCCCCCTTCGGCTGACGCCCTTATGCGGCAGATAACTTGCATACTGGGTTTTGCCGGCCCGGATCATAAATTAGTCAAGGCCCCGTACGGACTTTACACTAGCAGTGTTGCCGGGAAGTTGGTTCCTGTTCCCCCTCCACTACGAATAGTTTGCAGGTACCCACTTCCCGGCAACGCGAATCGCCAGCAACGCGAAGGGACTTTCCTGACTACGTACACATTACCACCACTCCTGTAGGTGTTCCCCCTCCCAAAATAAGTGACCACAGAAAATTTTGCTTAGCATCCCTGTTCCTGAAATGGGGAAGTCAGTCTTCGAGTAACCATCACCGGTAAAAGTTCAGTTTTGTGCACTCAGGACACAGATGGAGGATAAAGCTATGGAAGATATGACACCTGTAAGTATTAAAATTTTATACTATTATACAGGGTGATTCTCTCGCTGATATTCGTTTAAAGGAAGACGTGATACTTTTTAAATATTATCTTCTCTGGAATTAGACATTCGAAAGATCGAATATTGTACGCAAACATATTTTAGCATAGGGTAACCGTACCTAATATCGCCTAGCACAGGTTAAATCGCTGTCAATTGAATAATCGATATTTTCGCATGCAATTTATTTCAAAATAAAGAGAAATTAATCATCTTTCATGTAGCATAAGTTAGAATCGTTGAAACCTACAAATTTTTAATTATTAATTAAAAAACGCAAGACATGCAAAAATCCGGTCCTGAAAAAAGTGTATCTAATATCGCCTACACAAGAAATGTTGATTAATTGTTCAAATTCTAGAAATGTTTTTTTCTCTATCTTTGATTTCATTTTTATTACAAAAATATAGAAATACGATTTTTAAAATATTTTATTTTTTTTCCTTCGAATGTACATATTCAACAAATAAAGTTTATTTCAGTTACATGCTTAGATATTCTTGCATTCACAGAATTATTAGACAGTAAAATTGTGGCCGTCCATATTAAATTTAATAAATTTTGACACTATTACGATTTTCTAAAATACTTCCCTTTCTGTAATTGTTGATCACATGATGCTACAATTACAATATGTCTTCCTACATATGTTTAGGTACTAATTCAGTGCATTACCGATAAATTTTAGTGCTTACTTTGCGAGATATAGTGACTGGTGATATTAGGAACATAGGCGTTATCAGAAATGAGCAAAAAATTATTTCAAATAAAAAATTGTTTTCGAATACAAGACACATATTTTATTCGAGACTCGTCAAATAAAAATAACTCAGAATTATTTTTATACGAAAAAATTGTTTGTGGCCGTCGGATAAATTCACGTCGAACAAGAAGAATTATTTGTGACGTTTCAAATAAAAGTATCTCTGGCTTACTCTTATTTTAAATAAAAATTAGAGCTCTTACTTTTTGACCCGTCGGGTACCCGTCTACCCGAAACAACTTCAAGCCATTGAATGTGGTATTGTTCAATCATATTTGGCTAACATCAAACTATACCACAGACAATCACAGACACTACTACATTCAACTGCTTGAAGTTATCCCGGGTAATGTCCGGGTACCCGAAGGGTCAAAAAGTAAGAGCTCTAAAATAAGTCTGGGATATTTTTATTTCATGACAAATAAAGATAAAGTCCGTTTTATTTGATACGTTATTTAAATAATTTTTTATTTATAATTATTAATAATTTTTCATTTAAATAATGCCCATCTCTGGGCGATATTAGGTACGGTCACCCCAATCATCATTATACCCATTATAAGCGGCAACAATAAAATTTTCATAAAAATTGGAAAATTTCATACAAATTGTATACTTTGGTGCCAATAACCAACCTGAAGATAAAATCCGAGAAACAAATCCTTTCAAACGCAGATTATGGACCACCTTGGGCAACTTTTGACACCTACATCAATATTATATCTGAAAAAAAAATATATTTTCGCTCGACCCTAACGTACTGACAGCGAGAGAATCACCCTGTATGTTCATACAATCATACTATTTGTCATAAAATAATACATTCATTATTTCATTTTCAGATACATCGGGCAATAATCGATGTGGCCCAAGAAAGCAACGGGCAGGAACACGAGAGGAAGGGGGGCGAAGCGAGGAAGGAAACGAAGGAGGAAGGAGGGAGTCTGAGGGAGTCAGAAAGAAGGGAGGAAGGAGGAAATGAAAATATTAATTGGGAGAGAAAATATAATAAGGTAATTATATGCAATATTAAATACTATATTCTTTTGCTCCTAATTATGTACCTGTGTTGGAGATGAGTTGAACAGTGTGATATACGATAATATTTGATTTCACGTGAGATTTATCAATATTTCAGAAGTTTCAATGAAGCGAAATATTAGTGTATATTCTATCAATTTGTCTCACAATGAGCTGCAATATTATGTATATAACCATACAGCAGTGTCCGAATATTTTTTGGATCCATTATATGTATAGGTAGAAATTGAAAATTTAATTTTTATGTTACTGTTCCAGATGAAAAGAGAGTCAAGGCGTTTATTTTACAAATGCCGTGCGCAGGATAAACGTTGCAGAAGATGGCGCGATGGTGACGAAGGAGAGTGGAGCGGTGGACCGGGACCAAGCCGCTGGGGTGCCCAAGGAGGATTGAACGGGGGACCGGGACCAAGCCGCGGTGGCGGCCAAGGAAGATGGAGCGATGGACCGGGACCAAGCCGCTGGGGTGCCGAAGGAGGGTGGAGCGGGGGACCGGGACCAAGCCGCTGGGGTGCCGAAGGAGGGTGGAGCGGGGGACCGGGACCAAGCCGCTGGGGCGGCCAAGGAGGGTGGAGCGGTGGCCAGGGACCAAGCCGCGGGGATGGCCAAGGAGAATGGAGCGGTGGACCGGGAGGCGAAACGAAAAACTTTTATTTTTCATTTTAAGAAAAAATAAAATCCAGTTTTTATTAATTAATGTCGTGGGTTTTATTTCTATGCGGCCAAAACTGATCCATTTCGGTTGGAATGGACAATGTCGTATATAGGGTGGATGTACCAGTAAATGAACACGTACGAGTGAATGGGAACTTCATATTAAAATGAGTAAAAACGTTATTAAAACAAGCAACTAATTAATTAGAGACTTTTTCTAATTTCTTGCTTCATATCCAAATAATTTTATAATAGTTTTCATTCATTAGCCTTAAGTATTCATTTATTGGTGCGTTTACCCTGCGGTTCATTTCACGCGAAGCGTTTATGAAAATAAGAAAGATTCAAGTTGTCAAATTTTGCCACATTGAAAATTGTTTTAAAAATGAAGACCCTCAAAGTACCCACACAATTTTAATCGATTTTTGTGGAAAACTACATTTAGAATTTGGCAAAATAATAATTTAAACACACCTTATTTTTCACATGGACTCTAACATATTTCTTTTTAAATCTCATCTATATTAAAATATATACTTTATTTTGTGTCCCTTTGGGGATTACAAATCGTCTCCCTCCTCCTCTTACAATTAATTCTTACTCTACCTTATCCTAGACCGCTCTTACAATCTACCTTAAATTAACTTATTACTCTATTCGCCCGCTCGCTCGCACCCTCCGCCACGCACGCATCCTCGCTCCCCCCTTCCTTCCCTTTTGACCCCCGCTTCCGCTCGCCGCATTTCACTCTCAATCCTTTCTCATTCACTCTTTCACTCAACCCCTCTCCACTCTTCCACTCTTCTCATCCACTCCTCTCCCCCTCCCTCGTCATCCAATACCTCTCCCACTACTTCCTGCCACACCCTCCCGTCCCCCCACCCGGTACACTCCTCCCGCACGTGCTCCCACGTCTCCTCCCCCCATGCGCAAACCCTACATTTCCTCTTCTCCGCTTCCTCCCAGTACCTACCTCCCCTCATCTCGCACCCCAATCTAAACCTCGCCATCCTCCTCCACCTACTTTCCCCCCAGCCCTTCTTTAAATAGCCCGGCACCCCTATCCCCTTTATCGCTCCATACCACCTATTGTACTTCGATCCCCTAATCTTTTCCCATCTCTCCTTCACCTGTAGATTCTTTTCCCTACTTATTAACTCCTCTCCCCTCATTTCTCCCATTTCCCTTATTCTTTCTATCCCCTCCGTCCACCCCCTCTCCTCAAAGAAACCTCTCCTTTCCTCTTCCCACCCCCCCCCCCAAAACTTTACCCCTCTTTGCCCTACCCTTTATCTCCTCCCAGCACATCCTCGCTAATTCCCCTCCTTGTCCCTCCTCCAGCTTCCTCTCATAACCCCACGCCCTTAAACCCGCCCTACCGTTCAGCCTATCCCTCTGCAGTTCCTCCCTTACCATATATCCCGGGGTACACCAGTCCACCCCCAAAACCCATCTCAAATACCTTTCGTGTACCCCCTCCATCCTCTCCCTTACCTTCCACCCCCAAATCTCTACCCCATAGCTCATGGTCGCCCACACCAGTTTGTCAAATAACCAGATTCTCTTCCCCCAGTCTTTCCCAAACCTCCTTTTTCCTATCCCCCATACCCTCCCCATCACTGCCGCCGCCTTCCTCACCCTCTCCTCCACATGAGCCTCCTGCCCCCCACTCCCCATCAAAGTATACCCCAGGTATTTGAACTTTTTTACTTCCTCCACCTCCTTTCCCTTCCACCTCCACATAACCTTCCTCCATCTACCCCCCCCCCCCTCCTACACCTCATAATTTTCGATTTTCCCACGTTCAATTGCAACCCTTTACCATCCATATACCGCTCCAGCTTCCGCATCATACCTTTCATTCCCTCCTCATCCTCTGCTACCACCGCCACGTCGTCCGCATACGCCAGGGTGTACACTTTCCTCCCCCCCAATCTCACCCCTCCCCACCCTCCTTTTTCCAACTCCTCATCCAAGTCCGCCAGCAACAGCGTAACCATACTTGGGCTCAGGGGGCATTTAAATCTCATATATTTTTTTTACTTAATTTATCAATAACAGTACGCTGCTCTTCTTGTGGTACTAAACGGAGTTTAAATCTAGGATCTAAAAGCATGACAATTATAATTTCACATCTTATAATGTGATTGAACTGTTTCTGCAAATAAAATACCTATTTCATTTAATAAAGTCTGTATCGATTTCTACACTAAGCCATTAGCGAAATAAACAGTTAAAATAATTTACCTTAAATGTATCGCGGACGCTGTTACAAATTTAGCATATACTAATGATTGATGAAAAACATACTACCCAATATATTCCTTTGCATAAAGTGCTAAGTAAGTATGAAGTATATTTTATTCTCATTTGATCAATTTTTAGGAACGGTACAACGCGGTACAAACCTAGTACAAACTAGTACAACCTCGAGTTTTTAATTTTCCGTAAATTTTTTTTCCCAGTTGTACGACTCGACACTTCGGTTATTTCCATTTTTCTCAGAAACCAAAAGTGTTAAACAATTTTTAGGAACGGTACAACGCGGTACAAACCTAGTACAAACTAGTACAACTTCGAGTTTTTAATTTTTCGCAAATTTTTTTTCCCAGTAGTACGAGTCGGCACTTTGGTTATTTCCATTTTTCTCGGAAACCAAAAGAGTTAAACAATTTCTCCGAACGGTACAACGCGGTACAAACCTAGTAAAAACTAGTACAACCTCGAGTTTTTAATTTTCCGTAATTTATTTTCCCAGTTGTACGACTCGACACTTTGGTTATTTCCATTTCTCTCGGAAACCAAAAGTGTTAAACAATTTTTAGGAACGGTACAACGCGGTACAAACCTAGTACAAACTACTACAACTTCGAGTTTTTAATTTTTCGTAAATTCTTTTTCCCAGTGGTACGACTCGACACTTTGGTTATTTCCATTTCTCTCGGAAACCAAAAGTGTTAAACAATTTTTAGGAACGGTACAACGCGGTACAAACCTAGTACAAACTAGTACAACTTCGAGTTTTTAATTTTTCGCAAATTCTTTTTCCCAGTGGTACGACTCGACACTTCAGATATTTCCATTTTTCTCGGAAACCAAAAGTGTTAAACAACTTTTAGGAACGGTACAACGCGGTACAAACCTAGTACAAACTGGTACAACCACGAGTTTTTAATTTTTCGCAAATTTTTTTTCCCAGTAGTACGAGTCGGCACTTTGGTTATTTCCATTTTTCTCGGAAACCAAAAGAGTTAAACAATTTCTCCGAACGGTACAACGCGGTACAAACCTAGTACAAACTGGTACAACTTCGAATTTTTAATTTTTCGCAAATTTTTTTTTCCAGTCGTACGACTCGACCCTTTGGTTATTTCCATTTTTCTCGGAAACCAAAGGAGGTAAGCAATTTCTCCGAACGGTACAACGCGGTACAAACCTAGTACAAACTAGTACAACCTCGAGTTTTTAATTTTCCGTACATTTTTTTCCCCAGTTGTACGACTCGACACTTCGGTTATTTCCATTTTTCTCAGAAACCAAAAGTGTTAAACAATTTTTAGGAACGGTACAACGCGTTACAAACCTAGTACAAACAGGTACAACCACAAGTTTTTAATTTTTCGCAAATTTTTTTTCCCAGTAGTACGAGTCGGCACTTTGGTTATTTCCTTTTTTCTCGGAAACCAAAAGAGTTAAACAATTTCTCCGAGCGGTACAACGCGGTACAAACCTAGTACAAACTGGTACAACTTCGAGTTTTTAATTTTTCGCAAATTTTTTTTTCCAGTAGTACGACTCGACACTTTGGTTATTTCCATTTTTCTCGGAAACCAAAAGAGGTAAACAATTTCTCCGAACGGTACAACGCGGTACAAACCTAGTAAAAACTAGTACAACCTCGAATTTCTAATTTTCCGAAAAATTTTTTTCCCAGTTGTACGACTCGACACTTCGGTTATTTCCATTTTTCTCAGAAACCAAAAGTGTTAAACAATTTTTAGGAACGGTACAACGCGGTACAAACCAAGTACAAACTAGTACAACTTTGAGTTTTTAATTTTTCGCAAATTTTTTTTTCCAGTAGTACGACTCGACACTTTGGTTATTTCCATTTCTCTCGGAAACCAAAAGTGTTAAACAATTTTTAGGAACGGTACAACGCGGTACAAACCTAGTACAAACTAGTACAACCTCGAGTTTTTAATTTTTCGCAAATTCTTTTTCCCAGTGGTACGACTCGACACTTCGGATATTTCCATTTTTCTCGGAAACCAAAAGTGTTAAACAACTTTTAGGAACGGTACAACGCGGTACAAACCTAGTACAAACTGGTACAACCACGAGTTTTTAATTTTTCGCAAATTTTTTTTCCCAGTAGTACGAGTCGGCACTTTGGTTATTTCCATTTTTCTCGGAAACCAAAAGAGTTAAACAATTTCTCCGAACGGTACAACGCGGTACAAACCTAGTACAAACTGGTACAACTTCGAGTTTTTAATTTTTCGCAAATTTTTTTTCCAGTAGTACGACTCGACTCTTTGGTTATTTCCATTTTTCTCGGAAACCAAAAGAGGTAAACAATTTCTCCGAACGGTACAACGCGGTACAAACCTAGTACAAACTAGTACAACCTCGAGTTTTTAATTTTCCGTAAATTTTTTTTCCCAGTTGTACGACTCGACACTTCGGTTATTTCCATTTCTCTCGGAAACCAAAAGTGTTAAACAATTTTTAGGAACGGTACAACGCGGTACAAACCTAGTACAAACTAGTACAACTTCGAGTTTTTAATTTATCGCAATTTTTTTTTCCAGTAGTACGACTCGACACTTTGGTTATTTCCATTTCTCTCGGAAACCAAAAGTGTTAAACAATTTTTAGGAACGGTACAACGCGGTACAAACCTAGTACAAACTACTACAACTTCGAGTTTTTAATTTTTCGCAAATTTTTTTTTCCAGTAGTACGAATCGACACTTCGGTTATTTCCTTTTTTCTCGGAAACCAAAAGTGTTAAACAATTTTTAGGAACGGTACAACGCGGTACAAACCTAGTACAAACTAGTACAACCTCGAGTTTTTAATTTTCCGTAAATTTTTTTTCCCAGTAGTATGATTCGACACTTCGGTTATTTCCATTTTTCTCTGAAACCAAAAGAGGTAAACAATTTCTCCGAACGGTACAACGCGGTACAAACCTAGTACAAACTAGTACAACTTCGAGTTTTTAATTTTTCGGAAATTTTTTTTCCAGTAGTACGACTCGACACTTTGGTTATTTCCATTTTTCTCGGAAACCAAAAGTGTTAAACAATTTTTAGAAACGGTACAACGCGGTACAAACCTAGTACAAACTAGTACAACCTCGAGTTTTTAATTTTTCGCAAATTCTTTTTCCCAGTGGTACGACTCGACACTTCGGATATTTCCATTTTTCTCGGAAACCAAAAGTGTTAAACAATTTCTCCGAACGGTACAACGCGGTACAAACCTAGTACAAACTAGTACAACTTCGAGTTTTTAATTTTTCGCAAATTTTTTTTCCAGTAGTACGACTCGACACTTTGGTTATTTCCATCTTGCTCAGAAATCAAAAGTGTTAAACAATTTCTCCGAACGGTACAACGCGGTACAAACCTAGTACAAACTAGTACAACTTCGAGTTTTTAATTTTTCGCAAATTTTATTTCCAGTAGTACGACTCGACACTTTGGTTATTTCCATTTTTCTCGGAAACCAAAAGTGTTAAACAATTTTTAGGAACGGTACAACGCGGTACAAACCTAGTACAAACTGGTACAACCACGAGTTTTTAATTTTTCGCAAATTTTTTTTCCCAGTAGTACGAGTCGGCACTTTGGTTATTTCCATTTTTCTCGGAAACCAAAAGAGTTAAACAATTTCTCCAAACGGTACAACGCGGTACAAACCTAGTACAAACTGGTACAACTTCGAATTTTTAATTTTTCGCAAATTTTTTTTTCCAGTAGTACGACTCGACCCTTTGGTTATTTCCATTTTTCTCGGAAACCAAAAGTGTTAAACAATTTTTAGGAACGGTACAACGCGGTACAAACCTAGTACAAACTAGTACAACCTCGAGTTTTTAATTTTTCGCAAATTCTTTTTCCCAGTGGTACGACTCGACACTTCGGATATTTCCATTTTTCTCGGAAACCAAAAGTGTTAAACAACTTTTAGGAACGGTACAACGCGGTACAAACCTAGTACAAACTGGTACAACCACGAGTTTTTAATTTTTCGCAAATTTTTTTTCCCAGTAGTACGAGTCGGCACTTTGGTTATTTCCATTTTTCTCGGAAACCAAAAGAGTTAAACAATTTCTCCGAACGGTACAACGCGGTACAAACCTAGTACAAACTGGTACAACTTCGAGTTTTTAATTTTTCGCAAATTTTTTTTCCAGTAGTACGACTCGACTCTTTGGTTATTTCCATTTTTCTCGGAAACCAAAAGAGGTAAACAATTTCTCCGAACGGTACAACGCGGTACAAACCTAGTACAAACTAGTACAACCTCGAGTTTTTAATTTTCCGTAAATTTTTTTTCCCAGTTGTACGACTCGACACTTCGGTTATTTCCATTTCTCTCGGAAACCAAAAGTGTTAAACAATTTTTAGGAACGGTACAACGCGGTACAAACCTAGTACAAACTAGTACAACTTCGAGTTTTTAATTTATCGCAATTTTTTTTTCCAGTAGTACGACTCGACACTTTGGTTATTTCCATTTCTCTCGGAAACCAAAAGTGTTAAACAATTTTTAGGAACGGTACAACGCGGTACAAACCTAGTACAAACTACTACAACTTCGAGTTTTTAATTTTTCGCAAATTTTTTTATCCAGTAGTACGAATCGACACTTCGGTTATTTCCTTTTTTCTCGGAAACCAAAAGTGTTAAACAATTTTTAGGAACGGTACAACGCGGTACAAACCTAGTACAAACTAGTACAACCTCGAGTTTTTAATTTTCCGTAAATTTTTTTTCCCAGTAGTATGATTCGACACTTCGGTTATTTCCATTTTTCTCTGAAACCAAAAGAGGTAAACAATTTCTCCGAACGGTACAACGCGGTACAAACCTAGTACAAACTAGTACAACTTCGAGTTTTTAATTTTTCGGAAATTTTTTTTCCAGTAGTACGACTCGACACTTTGGTTATTTCCATTTTTCTCGGAAACCAAAAGTGTTAAACAATTTTTAGAAACGGTACAACGCGGTACAAACCTAGTACAAACTAGTACAACCTCGAGTTTTTAATTTTTCGCAAATTCTTTTTCCCAGTGGTACCACTCGACACTTCGGATATTTCCATTTTTCTCGGAAACCAAAAGTGTTAAACAATTTCTCCGAACGGTACAACGCGGTACAAACCTAGTACAAACTAGTACAACTTCGAGTTTTTAATTTTTCGCAAATTTTTTTTCCAGTAGTACGACTCGACACTTTGGTTATTTCCATTTTTCTCGGAAACCAAAAGAGGTAAACAATTTCTCCGAACGGTACAACGCGGTACAAACCTAGTAAAAACTAGTACAACCTCGAGTTTTTAATTTTCCGTAAATTTTTTTTCCCAGTTGTACGACTCGACACTTCGGTTATTTCCATCTTTCTCAGAAACCAAAAGTGTTAAACAATTTCTCCGAACGGTACAACGCGGTACAAACCTAGTACAAACTAGTACAACTTCGAGTTTTTAATTTTTCGCAAATTTTATTTCCAGTAGTACGACTCGACACTTTGGTTATTTCCATTTTTCTCGGAAACCAAAAGTGTTAAACAATTTTTAGGAACGGTACAACGCGGTACAAACCTAGTACAAACTGGTACAACCACGAGTTTTTAATTTTTCGCAAATTTTTTTTCCCAGTAGTACGAGTCGGCACTTTGGTTATTTCCATTTTTCTCGGAAACCAAAAGAGTTAAACAATTTCTCCGAACGGTACAACGCGGTACAAACCTAGTACAAACTGGTACAACTTCGAATTTTTAATTTTTCGCAAATTTTTTTTTCCAGTAGTACGACTCGACCCTTTGGTTATTTCCATTTTTCTCGGAAACCAAAAGTGTTAAACAATTTTTAGGAACGGTACAACGCGGTACAAACCTAGTACAAACTAGTACAACCTCGAGTTTTTAATTTTCCGTAAATTTTTTTTCCCAGTAGTATGACTCGACACTTCGGTTATTTCCATTTTCCTCTGAAACCAAAACAGGTAAACAATTTCTCCGAACGGTACAACGCGGTACAAACCTAGTACAAACTAGTACAACTTCGAGTTTTTAATTTTTCGCAAATTTTTTTCCAGTAGTACGACTCGACACTTTGGTTATTTCCATTTTTCTCGGAAACCAAAAGTGTTAAACAATTTTTAGAAACGGTACAACGCGGTACAAACCTAGTACAAACTAGTACATCCTCGAGTTTTTAATTTTTCGCAAATTCTTTTTCCCAGTGGTACGACTCGACACTTCGGATATTTCCATTTTTCTCGGAAACCAAAAGTGTTAAACAATTTCTCCGAACGGTACAACGCGGTACAAACCTAGTACAAACTAGTACAACTTCGAGTTTTTAATTTTTCGCAAATTTTTTTTCCAGTAGTACGACTCGACACTTTGGTTATTTCCATTTTTCTCGGAAACCAAAAGTGTTAAACAATTTTTAGGAACGGTACAACGCGGTACAAACCTAGTACAAACTAGTACAACCTCGAGTTTTTAATTTTTCGCAAATTCTTTTTCCCAGTGGTACGACTCGACACTTCGGATATTTCCATTTTTCTCGGAAACCAAAAGTGTTAAACAATTTCTCCGAACGGTACAACGCGGTACAAACCTAGTACAAACTGGTACAACTTCGAGTTTTTAATTTTTCGGAAATTTTTTTTTCCAGTAGTACGACTCGACACTTTGGTTATTTCCATTTTTCTCGGAAACCAAAAGTGTTAAACAATTTTTAGGAACGGTACAACGCGGTACAAACCTAGTACAAACTAGTACAACTTCGAGTTTTTAATTTTTCGCAAATTCTTTTTCCCAGTGGTACGACTCGACACTTCAGATATTTCCATTTTTCTCGGAAACCAAAAGTGTTAAACAACTTTTAGGAACGGTACAACGCGGTACAAACCTAGTACAAACTGGTACAACGACGAGTTTTTAATTTTTCGCAAATTTTTTTTCCCAGTAGTACGAGTCGGCACTTTGGTTATTTCCATTTTTCTCGGAAACCAAAAGAGTTAAACAATTTCTCCGAACGGTACAACGCGGTACAAACCTAGTACAAACTCGTACAACTTCGAATTTTTAATTTTTCGCAAATTTTTTTTTCCAGTCGTACGACTCGACCCTTTGGTTATTTCCATTTTTCTCGGAAACCAAAAGTGTTAAACAATTTTTAGGAACGGTACAACGCGGTACAAACCTAGTACAAACTAGTACAACCTCGAGTTTTTAATTTTTCGCAAATTCTTTTTCCCAGTGGTACGACTCGACACTTCGGATATTTCCATTTTTCTCGGAAACCAAAAGTGTTAAACAATTTCTCCGAACGGTACAACGCGGTACAAACCTAGTACAAACTGGTACAACTTCGAGTTTTTAATTTTTCGGAAATTTTTTTTTCCAGTAGTACGACTCGACACTTTGGTTATTTCCATTTTTCTCGGAAACCAAAGGAGGTAAGCAATTTCTCCGAACGGTACAACGCGGTACAAACCTAGTACAAACTAGTACATCCTCGAGTTTTTAATTTTTCGCAAATTCTTTTTCCCAGTGGTACGACTCGACACTTCGGATATTTCCATTTTTCTCGGAAACCAAAAGTGTTAAACAATTTCTCCGAACGGTACAACGCGGTACAAACCTAGTACAAACTAGTACAACTTCGAGTTTTTAATTTTTCGCAAATTTTTTTTCCAGTAGTACGACTCGACACTTTGGTTATTTCCATTTTTCTCGGAAACCAAAAGTGTTAAACAATTTTTAGGAACGGTACAACGCTGTACAAACCTAGTACAAACTAGTACAACCTCGAGTTTTTAATTTTTCGCAAATTCTTTTTCCCAGTGGTACGACTCGACACTTCGGATATTTCCATTTTTCTCGGAAACCAAAAGTGTTAAACAATTTCTCCGAACGGTACAACGCGGTACAAACCTAGTACAAACTGGTACAACTTCGAGTTTTTAATTTTTCGGAAATTTTTTTTTCCAGTAGTACGACTCGACACTTTGGTTATTTCCATTTTTCTCGGAAACCAAAAGTGTTAAACAATTTTTAGGAACGGTACAACGCGGTACAAACCTAGTACAAACTAGTACAACTTCGAGTTTTTAATTTTTCGCAAATTCTTTTTCCCAGTGGTACGACTCGACACTTCAGATATTTCCATTTTTCTCGGAAACCAAAAGTGTTAAACAACTTTTAGGAACGGTACAACGCGGTACAAACCTAGTACAAACTGGTACAACCACGAGTTTTTAATTTTTCGCAAATTTTTTTTCCCAGTAGTACGAGTCGGCACTTTGGTTATTTCCATTTTTCTCGGAAACCAAAAGAGTTAAACAATTTCTCCGAACGGTACAACGCGGTACAAACCTAGTACAAACTCGTACAACTTCGAATTTTTAATTTTTCGCAAATTTTTTTTTCCAGTCGTACGACTCGACCCTTTGGTTATTTCCATTTTTCTCGGAAACCAAAGGAGGTAAGCAATTTCTCCGAACGGTACAACGCGGTACAAACCTAGTACAAACTAGTACAACCTCGAGTTTTTAATTTTCCGTACATTTTTTTCCCCAGTTGTACGACTCGACACTTCGGTTATTTCCATTTTTCTCAGAAACCAAAAGTGTTAAACAATTTTTAGGAACGGTACAACGCGTTACAAACCTAGTACAAACTGGTACAACCACAAGTTTTTAATTTTTCGCAAATTTTTTTTCCCAGTAGTACGAGTCGGCACTTTGGTTATTTCCTTTTTTCTCGGAAACCAAAAGAGTTAAACAATTTCTGCGAGCGGTACAACGCGGTACAAACCTAGTACAAACTGGTACAACTTCGAGTTTTTAATTTTTCGCAAATTTTTTTTTCCAGTAGTACGACTCGGCACTTTGGTTATTTCCATTTTTCTCGGAAACCAAAAGAGGTAAACAATTTCTCCGAACGGTACAACGCGGTACAAACCTAGTAAAAACTAGTACAACCTCGAATTTCTAATTTTCCGAAAAATTTTTTTCCCAGTTGTACGACTCGACACTTCGGTTATTACCATTTTTCTCAGAAACCAAAAGTGTTAAACAATTTTTAGGAACGGTACAACGCGGTACAAACCTAGTACAAACTAGTACAACTTCGAGTTTTTAATTTTTCGCAAATTTTTTTTTCCAGTAGTACGACTCGACACTTTGGTTATTTCCACTTCTCTCGGAAACCAAAAGTGTTAAACAATTTTTAGGAACGGTACAACGCGGTACAAACCTAGTACAAACTAGTACAACCTCGAGTTTTTAATTTTTCGCAAATTCTTTTTCCCAGTGGTACGACTCGACACTTCGGATATTTCCATTTTTCTCGGAAACCAAAAGTGTTAAACAACTTTTAGGAACGGTACAACGCGGTACAAACCTAGTACAAACTGGTACAACCACGAGTATTTAATTTTTCGCAAATTTTTTTTCCCAGTAGTACGAGTCGGCACTTTGGTTATTTCCATTTTTCTCGGAAACCAAAAGAGTTAAACAATTTCTCCGAACGGTACAACGCGGTACAAACCTAGTACAAACTGGTACAACTTCGAGTTTTTAATTTTTCGCAAATTTTTTTTCCAGTAGTACGACTCGACTCTTTGGTTATTTCCATTTTTCTCGGAAACCAAAAGAGGTAAACAATTTCTCCGAACGGTACAACGCGGTACAAACCTAGTACAAACTAGTACAACCTCGAGTTTTTAATTTTCCGTAAATTTTTTTTCCCAGTTGTACGACTCGACACTTCGGTTATTTCCATTTCTCTCGGAAACCAAAAGTGTTAAACAATTTTTAGGAACGGTACAACGCGGTACAAACCTAGTACAAACTAGTACAACTTCGAGTTTTTAATTTATCGCAATTTTTTTTTCCAGTAGTACGACTCGACACTTTGGTTATTTCCATTTCTCTCGGAAACCAAAAGTGTTAAACAATTTTTAGGAACGGTACAACGCGGTACAAACATAGTACAAACTACTACAACTTCGAGTTTTTAATTTTTCGCAAATTTTTTTTTCCAGTAGTACGAATCGACACTTCGGTTATTTCCTTTTTTCTCGGAAACCAAAAGAGTTAAACAATTTTTAGGAACGGTACAACGCGGTACAAACCTAGTACAAACTAGTACAACCTCGAGTTTTTAATTTTCCGTAAATTTTTTTTCCCAGTAGTATGATTCGACACTTCGGTTATTTCCATTTTTCTCTGAAACCAAAAGAGGTAAACAATTTCTCCGAACGGTACAACGCGGTACAAACCTAGTACAAACTAGTACAACTTCGAGTTTTTAATTTTTCGGAAATTTTTTTTCCAGTAGTACGACTCGACACTTTGGTTATTTCCATTTTTCTCGGAAACCAAAAGTGTTAAACAATTTCTCCGAACGGTACAACGCGGTACAAACCTAGTACAAACTGGTACAACTTCGAGTTTTTAATTTTTCGGAAATTTTTTTTTCCAGTAGTACGACTCGACACTTTGGTTATTTCCATTTTTCTCGGAAACCAAAAGTGTTAAACAATTTTTAGGAACGGTACAACGCGGTACAAACCTAGTACAAACTAGTACAACTTCGAGTTTTTAATTTTTCGCAAATTCTTTTTCCCAGTGGTACGACTCGACACTTCAGATATTTCCATTTTTCTCGGAAACCAAAAGTGTTAAACAACTTTTAGGAACGGTACAACGCGGTACAAACCTAGTACAAACTGGTACAACCACGAGTTTTTAATTTTTCGCAAATTTTTTTTCCCAGTAGTACGAGTCGGCACTTTGGTTATTTCCATTTTTCTCGGAAACCAAAAGAGTTAAACAATTTCTCCGAACGGTACAACGCGGTACAAACCTAGTACAAACTCGTACAACTTCGAATTTTTAATTTTTCGCAAATTTTTTTTTCCAGTCGTACGACTCGACCCTTTGGTTATTTCCATTTTTCTCGGAAACCAAAGGAGGTAAGCAATTTCTCCGAACGGTACAACGCGGTACAAACCTAGTACAAACTAGTACATCCTCGAGTTTTTAATTTTTCGCAAATTCTTTTTCCCAGTGGTACGACTCGACACTTCGGATATTTCCATTTTTCTCGGAAACCAAAAGTGTTAAACAATTTCTCCGAACGGTACAACGCGGTACAAACCTAGTACAAACTAGTACAACTTCGAGTTTTTAATTTTTCGCAAATTTTTTTTCCAGTAGTACGACTCGACACTTTGGTTATTTCCATTTTTCTCGGAAACCAAAAGTGTTAAACAATTTTTAGGAACGGTACAACGCGGTACAAACCTAGTACAAACTAGTACAACCTCGAGTTTTTAATTTTTCGCAAATTCTTTTTCCCAGTGGTACGACTCGACACTACGGATATTTCCATTTTTCTCGGAAACCAAAAGTGTTAAACAATTTCTCCGAACGGTACAACGCGGTACAAACCTAGTACAAACTGGTACAACTTCGAGTTTTTAATTTTTCGGAAATTTTTTTTTCCAGTAGTACGACTCGACACTTTGGTTATTTCCATTTTTCTCGGAAACCAAAAGTGTTAAACAATTTTTAGGAACGGTACAACGCGGTACAAACCTAGTACAAACTAGTACAACTTCGAGTTTTTAATTTTTCGCAAATTCTTTTTCCCAGTGGTACGACTCGACACTTCAGATATTTCCATTTTTCTCGGAAACCAAAAGTGTTAAACAACTTTTAGGAACGGTACAACGCGGTACAAACCTAGTACAAACTGGTACAACCACGAGTTTTTAATTTTTCGCAAATTTTTTTTCCCAGTAGTACGAGTCGGCACTTTGGTTATTTCCATTTTTCTCGGAAACCAAAAGAGTTAAACAATTTCTCCGAACGGTACAACGCGGTACAAACCTAGTACAAACTCGTACAACTTCGAATTTTTAATTTTTCGCAAATTTTTTTTTCCAGTCGTACGACTCGACCCTTTGGTTATTTCCATTTTTCTCGGAAACCAAAGGAGGTAAGCAATTTCTCCGAACGGTACAACGCGGTACAAACCTAGTACAAACTAGTACAACCTCGAGTTTTTAATTTTCCGTACATTTTTTTCCCCAGTTGTACGACTCGACACTTCGGTTATTTCCATTTTTCTCAGAAACCAAAAGTGTTAAACAATTTTTAGGAACGGTACAACGCGTTACAAACCTAGTACAAACTGGTACAACCACAAGTTTTTAATTTTTCGCAAATTTTTTTTCCCAGTAGTACGAGTCGGCACTTTGGTTATTTCCTTTTTTCTCGGAAACCAAAAGAGTTAAACAATTTCTCCGAGCGGTACAACGCGGTACAAACCTAGTACAAACTGGTACAACTTCGAGTTTTTAATTTTTCGCAAATTTTTTTTTCCAGTAGTACGACTCGGCACTTTGGTTATTTCCATTTTTCTCGGAAACCAAAAGAGGTAAACAATTTCTCCGAACGGTACAACGCGGTACAAACCTAGTAAAAACTAGTACAACCTCGAATTTCTAATTTTCCGAAAATTTTTTTTCCCAGTTGTACGACTCGACACTTCGGTTATTTCCATTTTTCTCAGAAACCAAAAGTGTTAAACAATTTTTAGGAACGGTACAACGCGGTACAAACCTAGTACAAACTAGTACAACTTCGAGTTTTTAATTTTTCGCAAATTTTTTTTTCCAGTAGTACGACTCGACACTTTGGTTATTTCCACTTCTCTCGGAAACCAAAAGTGTTAAACAATTTTTAGGAACGGTACAACGCGGTACAAACCTAGTACAAACTAGTACAACCTCGAGTTTTTAATTTTTCGCAAATTCTATTTCCCAGTGGTACGACTCGACACTTCGGATATTTCCATTTTTCTCGGAAACCAAAAGTGTTAAACAACTTTTAGGAACGGTACAACGCGGTACAAACCTAGTACAAACTGGTACAACCACGAGTATTTAATTTTTCGCAAATTTTTTTTCCAGTAGTACGACTCGACTCTTTGGTTATTTCCATTTTTCTCGGAAACCAAAAGAGGTAAACAATTTTTAGGAACGGTACAACGCGGTACAAACATAGTACAAACTACTACAACTTCGAGTTTTTAATTTTTCGCAAATTTTTTTTTCCAGTAGTACGAATCGACACTTCGGTTATTTCCTTTTTTCTCGGAAACCAAAAGAGTTAAACAATTTTTAGGAACGGTACAACGCGGTACAAACCTAGTACAAACTAGTACAACCTCGAGTTTTTAATTTTTCGCAAATTCTTTTTCCCAGTGGTACGACTCGACACTTCGGATATTTCCATTTTTCTCGGAAACCAAAAGTGTTAAACAACTTTTAGGAACGGTACAACGCGGTACAAACCTAGTACAAACTGGTACAACCACGAGTATTTAATTTTTCGCAAATTTTTTTTCCCAGTAGTACGAGTCGGCACTTTGGTTATTTCCATTTTTCTCGGATACCAAAAGAGTTAAACAATTTCTCCGAACGGTACAACGCGGTACAAACCTAGTACAAACTGGTACAACTTCGAGTTTTTAATTTTTCGCAAATTTTTTTTCCAGTAGTACGACTCGACACTTTGGTTATTTCCATTTCTCTCGGAAACCAAAAGTGTTAAACAATTTTTAGGAACGGTACAACGCGGTACAAACATAGTACAAACTACTACAACTTCGAGTTTTTAATTTTTCGCAAATTTTTTTTTCCAGTAGTACGAATCGACACTTCGGTTATTTCCTTTTTTCTCGGAAACCAAAAGAGTTAAACAATTTTTAGGAACGGTACAACGCGGTACAAACCTAGTACAAACTAGTACAACCTCGAGTTTTTAATTTTCAGTAAATTTTTTTTCCCAGTAGTATGATTCGACACTTCGGTTATTTCCATTTTTCTCTGAAACCAAAAGAGGTAAACAATTTCTCCGAACGGTACAACGCGGTACAAACCTAGTACAAACTAGTACAACTTCGAGTTTTTAATTTTTCGGAAATTTTTTTTCCAGTAGTACGACTCGACACTTTGGTTATTTCCATTTTTCTCGGAAACCAAAAGTGTTAAACAATTTTTAGAAACGGTACAACGCGGTACAAACCTAGTACAAACTAGTACAACCTCGAGTTTTTAATTTTTCGCAAATTCTTTTTCCCAGTGGTACGACTCGACACTTCGGATATTTCCATTTTTCTCGGAAACCAAAAGTGTTAAACAATTTCTCCGAACGGTACAACGCGGTACAAACCTAGTACAAACTAGTACAACTTCGAGTTTTTAATTTTTCGCAAATTTTTTTTTCCAGTAGTACGAATCGACACTTCGGTTATTTCCTTTTTTCTCGGAAACCAAAAGTGTTAAACAATTTTTAGGAACGGTACAACGCGGTACAAACCTAGTACAAACTAGTACAACCTCGAGTTTTTAATTTTCCGTAAATTTTTTTTCCCAGTAGTATGATTCGACACTTCGGTTATTTCCATTTTTCTCTGAAACCAAAAGAGGTAAACAATTTCTCCGAACGGTACAACGCGGTACAAACCTAGTACAAACTAGTACAACTTCGAGTTTTTAATTTTTCGGAAATTTTTTTTCCAGTAGTACGACTCGACACTTTGGTTATTTCCATTTTTCTCGGAAACCAAAAGTGTTAAACAATTTCTCCGAACGGTACAACGCGGTACAAACCTAGTACAAACTAGTACAACTTCGAGTTTTTAATTTTTCGCAAATTTTTTTTCCAGTAGTACGACTCGACACTTTGGTTATTTCCATTTTTCTCGGAAACCAAAAGTGTTAAACAATTTTTAGGAACGGTACAACGCGGTACAAACCTAGTACAAACTAGTACAACCTCGAGTTTTTAATTTTTCGCAAATTCTTTTTCCCAGTGGTACGACTCGACACTTCGGATATTTCCATTTTTCTCGGAAACCAAAAGTGTTAAACAATTTCTCCGAACGGTACAACGCGGTACAAACCTAGTACAAACTGGTACAACTTCGAGTTTTTAATTTTTCGGAAATTTTTTTTCCAGTAGTACGACTCGACACTTTGGTTATTTCCATTTTTCTCGGAAACCAAAAGTGTTAAACAATTTTTAGGAACGGTACAACGCGGTACAAACCTAGTACAAACTAGTACAACTTCGAGTTTTTAATTTTTCGCAAATTCTTTTTCCCAGTGGTACGACTCGACACTTCAGATATTTCCATTTTTCTCGGAAACCAAAAGTGTTAAACAACTTTTAGGAACGGTACAACGCGGTACAAACCTAGTACAAACTGGTACAACCACGAGTTTTTAATTTTTCGCAAATTTTTTTTCCCAGTAGTACGAGTCGGCACTTTGGTTATTTCCATTTTTCTCGGAAACCAAAAGAGTTAAACAATTTCTCCGAACGGTACAACGCGGTACAAACCTAGTACAAACTCGTACAACTTCGAATTTTTAATTTTTCGCAAATTTTTTTTCCAGTCGTACGACTCGACCCTTTGGTTATTTCCATTTTTCTCGGAAACCAAAGGAGGTAAGCAATTTCTCCGAACGGTACAACGCGGTACAAACCTAGTACAAACTAGTACAACCTCGAGTTTTTAATTTTCCGTACATTTTTTTCCCCAGTTGTACGACTCGACACTTCGGTTATTTCCATTTTTCTCAGAAACCAAAAGTGTTAAACAATTTTTAGGAACGGTACAACGCGTTACAAACCTAGTACAAACTGGTACAACCACAAGTTTTTAATTTTTCGCAAATTTTTTTTCCCAGTAGTACGAGTCGGCACTTTGGTTATTTCCTTTTTTCTCGGAAACCAAAAGAGTTAAACAATTTCTCCGAGCGGTACAACGCGGTACAAACCTAGTACAAACTGGTACAACTTCGAGTTTTTAATTTTTCGCAAATTTTTTTTTCCAGTAGTACGACTCGGCACTTTGGTTATTTCCATTTTTCTCGGAAACCAAAAGAGGTAAACAATTTCTCCGAACGGTACAACGCGGTACAAACCTAGTAAAAACTAGTACAACCTCGAATTTCTAATTTTCCGAAAATTTTTTTTCCCAGTTGTACGACTCGACACTTCGGTTATTTCCATTTTTCTCAGAAACCAAAAGTGTTAAACAATTTTTAGGAACGGTACAACGCGGTACAAACCTAGTACAAACTAGTACAACTTCGAGTTTTTAATTTTCAAATTTTTTTTTCCAGTAGTACGACTCGACACTTTGGTTATTTCCACTTCTCTCGGAAACCAAAAGTGTTAAACAATTTTTAGGAACGGTACAACGCGGTACAAACCTAGTACAAACTAGTACAACCTCGAGTTTTTAATTTTTCGCAAATTCTTTTTCCCAGTGGTACGACTCGACACTTCGGATATTTCCATTTTTCTCGGAAACCAAAAGTGTTAAACAACTTTTAGGAACGGTACAACGCGGTACAAACCTAGTACAAACTGGTACAACCACGAGTATTTAATTTTTCGCAAATTTTTTTTCCCAGTAGTACGAGTCGGCACTTTGGTTATTTCCATTTTTCTCGGAAACCAAAAGAGTTAAACAATTTCTCCGAACGGTACAACGCGGTACAAACCTAGTACAAACTGGTACAACTTCGAGTTTTTAATTTTTCGCAAATTTTTTTTCCAGTAGTACGACTCGACTCTTTGGTTATTTCCATTTTTCTCGGAAACCAAAAGAGGTAAACAATTTCTCCGAACGGTACAACGCGGTACAAACCTAGTACAAACTAGTACAACCTCGAGTTTTTAATTTTCCGTAAATTTTTTTTCCCAGTTGTACGACTCGACACTTCGGTTATTTCCATTTCTCTCGGAAACCAAAAGTGTTAAACAATTTTTAGGAACGGTACAACGCGGTACAAACCTAGTACAAACTAGTACAACTTCGAGTTTTTAATTTATCGCAATTTTTTTTTCCAGTAGTACGACTCGACACTTTGGTTATTTCCATTTCTCTCGGAAACCAAAAGTGTTAAACAATTTTTAGGAACGGTACAACGCGGTACAAACCTAGTACAAACACTACAACTTCGAGTTTTTAATTTTTCGCAAATTTTTTTTTCCAGTAGTACGAATCGACACTTCGGTTATTTCCTTTTTTCTCGGAAACCAAAAGAGGTAAACAATTTCTCCGAACGGTACAACGCGGTACAAACCTAGTACAAACTAGTACAACTTCGAGTTTTTAATTTTTCGGAAATTTTTTTTCCAGTAGTACGACTCGACACTTTGGTTATTTCCATTTTTCTCGGAAACCAAAAGTGTTAAACAATTTTTAGAAACGGTACAATGCGGTACAAACCTAGTACAAACTAGTACAACCTCGAGTTTTTAATTTTTCGCAAATTCTTTTTCCCAGTGGTACGACTCGACACTTCGGATATTTCCATTTTTCTCGGAAACCAAAAGTGTTAAACAATTTCTCCGAACGGTACAACGCGGTACAAACCTAGTACAAACTAGTACAACTTCGAGTTTTTAATTTTTCGCAAATTCTTTTTCCAGTAGTACGACTCGACACTTTGGTTATTTCCATTTTTCTCGGAAACCAAAAGTGTTAAACAATTTTTAGGAACGGTACAACGCGGTACAAACCTAGTACAAACTAGTACAACCTCGAGTTTTTAATTTTTCGCAAATTCTTTTTCCCAGTGGTACGACTCGACACTTCGGATATTTCCATTTTTCTCGGAAACCAAAAGTGTTAAACAATTTCTCCGAACGGTACAACGCGGTACAAACCTAGTACAAACTGGTACAACTTCGAGTTTTTAATTTTTCGGAAATTTTTTTTTCCAGTAGTACGACTCGACACTTTGGTTATTTCCATTTTTCTCGGAAACCAACAGAGGTAAACAATTTCTCCGAACGGTACAACGCGGTACAAACCTAGTAAAAACTAGTGCAACCTCGAGTTTTTAATTTTCCGTAAATTTTTTTTCCCAGTTGTACGACTCGACACTTCGGTTATTTCCATTTTTCTCAGAAACCAAAAGTGTTAAACAATTTTTAGGAACGGTACAACGCGGTACAAACATAGTACAAACTAGTACAACTTCGAGTTTTTAATTTTTCGCAAATTTTTTTTTCCAGTAGTACGACTCGACACTTTGGTTATTTCCATTTCTCTCGGAAACCAAAAGTGTTAAACAATTTTTAGGAACGGTACAACGCGGTACAAACCTAGTACAAACTACTACAACTTCGAGTTTTTAATTTTTCGCAAATTCTTTTTCCCAGTGGTACGACTCGACACTTTGGTTATATCCATTCCTCTCGGAAACCAAAAGTGTTAAACAATTTTTAGGAACGGTACAACGCGGTACAAACCTAGTACAAACTAGTACAACTTCGAGTTTTTAATTTTTCGCAAATTTTTTTTCCAGTAGTACGACTCGACACTTCGGTTATTTCCATTTCTCTCGGAAACCAAAAGTGTTAAACAATTTTTAGGAACGGTACAACGCGGTACAAACCTAGTACAAACTAGTACAACTTCGAGTATTTAATTTTTCGCAAATTCTTTTTCCCAGTGGTACGACTCGACACTTCAGATATTTCCTTTTTTCTCGGAAACCAAAAGTGTTAAACAACTTTTAGGAACGGTACAACGCGGTACAAACCTAGTACAAACTGGTACAACCACGAGTTTTTAATTTTTCGCAAATTTTTTTTTCCAGTAGTACGACTCGACCCTTTGGTTATTTCCATTTTTCTCGGAAACCAAAGGAGGTAAACAATTTCTCCGAACGGTACAACGCGGTACAAACCTAGTACAAACTAGTACAACCTCGAGTTTTTAATTTTCCGTAAATTTTTTTTCCCAGTTGTACGACTCGACACTTCGGTTATTTCCATTTTTCTCAGAAACCAAAAGTGTTAAACAATTTTTAGGAACGGTACAACGCGGTACAAACCTAGTACAAACTGGTACAACCACAAGTTTTTAATTTTTCGCAAATTTTTTTTCCCAGTAGTACGAGTCGGCACTTTGGTTATTTCCATTTTTCTCGGAAACCAAAAGAGTTAAACAATTTCTCCGAACGGTACAACGCGGTACAAACCTAGTACAAACTGGTACAACTTCGAGTTTTTAATTTTTCGCAAATTTTTTTTTCCAGTAGTACGACTCGACACTTTGGTTATTTCCATTTTTCTCGGAAACCAAAAGAGGTAAACAATTTCTCCGAACGGTACAACGCGGTACAAACCTAGTACAAACTAGTACAACCTCGAGTTTTTAATTTTCCGTAAATTTTTTTTCCCAGTTGTACGACTCGACACTTCGGTTATTTCCATTTCTCTCGGAAACCAAAAGTGTTAAACAATTTTTAGGAACGGTACAACGCGGTACAAACCTAGTACAAACTAGTACAACTTCGAGTTTTTAATTTATCGCAATTTCTTTTTCCAGTAGTACGACTCGACACTTTGGTTATTTCCATTTCTCTCGGAAACCAAAAGTGTTAAACAATTTTTAGGAACGGTACAACGCGGTACAAACCTAGTACAAACTACTACAACTTCGAGTTTTTAATTTTTCGCAAATTTTTTTTTCCAGTAGTACGAATCGACACTTCGGTTATTTCCATTTTTCTCTGAAACCAAAAGAGGTAAACAATTTCTCCGAACGGTACAACGCGGTACAAACCTAGTACAAACTAGTACAACTTCGAGTTTTTAATTTTTCGGAAATTTTTTTTCCAGTAGTACGACTCGACACTTTGGTTATTTCCATTTTTCTCGGAAACCAAAAGTGTTAAACAATTTTTAGAAACGGTACAACGCGGTACAAACCTAGTACAAACTAGTACAACTTCGAGTTTTTAATTTTTCGGAAATTTTTTTTCCAGTAGTACGACTCGACACTTTGGTTATTTCCATTTTTCTCGGAAACCAAAAGTGTTAAACAATTTTTAGAAACGGTACAATGCGGTACAAACCTAGTACAAACTGGTACAACCACGAGTTTTTAATTTTTCGCAAATTTTTTTTCCCAGTAGTACGAGTCGGCACTTTGGTTATTTCCATTTTTCTCGGAAACCAAAAGAGTTAAACAATTTCTCCGAACGGTACAACGCGGTACAAACCTAGTACAAACTCGTACAACTTCGAATTTTTAATTTTTCGCAAATTTTTTTTTCCAGTCGTACGACTCGACCCTTTGGTTATTTCCATTTTTCTCGGAAACCAAAGGAGGTAAGCAATTTCTCCGAACGGTACAACGCGGTACAAACCTAGTACAAACTAGTACATCCTCGAGTTTTTAATTTTTCGCAAATTCTTTTTCCCAGTGGTACGACTCGACACTTCGGATATTTCCATTTTTCTCGGAAACCAAAAGTGTTAAACAATTTCTCCGAACGGTACAACGCGGTACAAACCTAGTACAAACTAGTACAACTTCGAGTTTTTAATTTTTCGCAAATTTTTTTTCCAGTAGTACGACTCGACACTTTGGTTATTTCCATTTTTCTCGGAAACCAAAAGTGTTAAACAATTTTTAGGAACGGTACAACGCGGTACAAACCTAGTACAAACTAGTACAACCTCGAGTTTTTAATTTTCCGTAAATTTTTTTTCCCAGTAGTATGATTCGACACTTCGGTTATTTCCATTTTTCTCTGAAACCAAAAGAGGTAAACAATTTCTCCGAACGGTACAACGCGGTACAAACCTAGTACAAACTAGTACAACTTCGAGTTTTTAATTTTTCGGAAATTTTTTTTCCAGTAGTACGACTCGACACTTTGGTTATTTCCATTTTTCTCGGAAACCAAAAGTGTTAAACAATTTCTCCGAACGGTACAACGCGGTACAAACCTAGTACAAACTAGTACAACTTCGAGTTTTTAATTTTTCGCAAATTTTTTTTCCAGTAGTACGACTCGACACTTTGGTTATTTCCATTTTTCTCGGAAACCAAAAGTGTTAAACAATTTTTAGGAACGGTACAACGCGGTACAAACCTAGTACAAACTAGTACAACCTCGAGTTTTTAATTTTTCGCAAATTCTTTTTCCCAGTGGTACGACTCGACACTTCGGATATTTCCATTTTTCTCGGAAACCAAAAGTGTTAAACAATTTCTCCGAACGGTACAACGCGGTACAAACCTAGTACAAACTGGTACAACTTCGAGTTTTTAATTTTTCGGAAATTTTTTTTCCAGTAGTACGACTCGACACTTTGGTTATTTCCATTTTTCTCGGAAACCAAAAGTGTTAAACAATTTTTAGGAACGGTACAACGCGGTACAAACCTAGTACAAACTAGTACAACTTCGAGTTTTTAATTTTTCGCAAATTCTTTTTCCCAGTGGTACGACTCGACACTTCAGATATTTCCATTTTTCTCGGAAACCAAAAGTGTTAAACAACTTTTAGGAACGGTACAACGCGGTACAAACCTAGTACAAACTGGTACAACCACGAGTTTTTAATTTTTCGCAAATTTTTTTTCCCAGTAGTACGAGTCGGCACTTTGGTTATTTCCATTTTTCTCGGAAACCAAAAGAGTTAAACAATTTCTCCGAACGGTACAACGCGGTACAAACCTAGTACAAACTCGTACAACTTCGAATTTTTAATTTTTCGCAAATTTTTTTTCCAGTCGTACGACTCGACCCTTTGGTTATTTCCATTTTTCTCGGAAACCAAAGGAGGTAAGCAATTTCTCCGAACGGTACAACGCGGTACAAACCTAGTACAAACTAGTACAACCTCGAGTTTTTAATTTTCCGTACATTTTTTTCCCCAGTTGTACGACTCGACACTTCGGTTATTTCCATTTTTCTCAGAAACCAAAAGTGTTAAACAATTTTTAGGAACGGTACAACGCGTTACAAACCTAGTACAAACTGGTACAACCACAAGTTTTTAATTTTTCGCAAATTTTTTTTCCCAGTAGTACGAGTCGGCACTTTGGTTATTTCCTTTTTTCTCGGAAACCAAAAGAGTTAAACAATTTCTCCGAGCGGTACAACGCGGTACAAACCTAGTACAAACTGGTACAACTTCGAGTTTTTAATTTTTCGCAAATTTTTTTTTCCAGTAGTACGACTCGGCACTTTGGTTATTTCCATTTTTCTCGGAAACCAAAAGAGGTAAACAATTTCTCCGAACGGTACAACGCGGTACAAACCTAGTAAAAACTAGTACAACCTCGAATTTCTAATTTTCCGAAAATTTTTTTTCCCAGTTGTACGACTCGACACTTCGGTTATTTCCATTTTTCTCAGAAACCAAAAGTGTTAAACAATTTTTAGGAACGGTACAACGCGGTACAAACCTAGTACAAACTAGTACAACTTCGAGTTTTTAATTTTCAAATTTTTTTTTCCAGTAGTACGACTCGACACTTTGGTTATTTCCACTTCTCTCGGAAACCAAAAGTGTTAAACAATTTTTAGGAACGGTACAACGCGGTACAAACCTAGTACAAACTAGTACAACCTCGAGTTTTTAATTTTTCGCAAATTCTTTTTCCCAGTGGTACGACTCGACACTTCGGATATTTCCATTTTTCTCGGAAACCAAAAGTGTTAAACAACTTTTAGGAACGGTACAACGCGGTACAAACCTAGTACAAACTGGTACAACCACGAGTATTTAATTTTTCGCAAATTTTTTTTCCCAGTAGTACGAGTCGGCACTTTGGTTATTTCCATTTTTCTCGGAAACCAAAAGAGTTAAACAATTTCTCCGAACGGTACAACGCGGTACAAACCTAGTACAAACTGGTACAACTTCGAGTTTTTAATTTTTCGCAAATTTTTTTTCCAGTAGTACGACTCGACTCTTTGGTTATTTCCATTTTTCTCGGAAACCAAAAGAGGTAAACAATTTCTCCGAACGGTACAACGCGGTACAAACCTAGTACAAACTAGTACAACCTCGAGTTTTTAATTTTCCGTAAATTTTTTTTCCCAGTTGTACGACTCGACACTTCGGTTATTTCCATTTCTCTCGGAAACCAAAAGTGTTAAACAATTTTTAGGAACGGTACAACGCGGTACAAACCTAGTACAAACTAGTACAACTTCGAGTTTTTAATTTATCGCAATTTTTTTTTCCAGTAGTACGACTCGACACTTTGGTTATTTCCATTTCTCTCGGAAACCAAAAGTGTTAAACAATTTTTAGGAACGGTACAACGCGGTACAAACCTAGTACAAACACTACAACTTCGAGTTTTTAATTTTTCGCAAATTTTTTTTTCCAGTAGTACGAATCGACACTTCGGTTATTTCCTTTTTTCTCGGAAACCAAAAGAGGTAAACAATTTCTCCGAACGGTACAACGCGGTACAAACCTAGTACAAACTAGTACAACTTCGAGTTTTTAATTTTTCGGAAATTTTTTTTCCAGTAGTACGACTCGACACTTTGGTTATTTCCATTTTTCTCGGAAACCAAAAGTGTTAAACAATTTTTAGAAACGGTACAATGCGGTACAAACCTAGTACAAACTAGTACAACCTCGAGTTTTTAATTTTTCGCAAATTCTTTTTCCCAGTGGTACGACTCGACACTTCGGATATTTCCATTTTTCTCGGAAACCAAAAGTGTTAAACAATTTCTCCGAACGGTACAACGCGGTACAAACCTAGTACAAACTAGTACAACTTCGAGTTTTTAATTTTTCGCAAATTCTTTTTCCAGTAGTACGACTCGACACTTTGGTTATTTCCATTTTTCTCGGAAACCAAAAGTGTTAAACAATTTTTAGGAACGGTACAACGCGGTACAAACCTAGTACAAACTAGTACAACCTCGAGTTTTTAATTTTTCGCAAATTCTTTTTCCCAGTGGTACGACTCGACACTTCGGATATTTCCATTTTTCTCGGAAACCAAAAGTGTTAAACAATTTCTCCGAACGGTACAACGCGGTACAAACCTAGTACAAACTGGTACAACTTCGAGTTTTTAATTTTTCGGAAATTTTTTTTTCCAGTAGTACGACTCGACACTTTGGTTATTTCCATTTTTCTCGGAAACCAACAGAGGTAAACAATTTCTCCGAACGGTACAACGCGGTACAAACCTAGTAAAAACTAGTGCAACCTCGAGTTTTTAATTTTCCGTAAATTTTTTTTCCCAGTTGTACGACTCGACACTTCGGTTATTTCCATTTTTCTCAGAAACCAAAAGTGTTAAACAATTTTTAGGAACGGTACAACGCGGTACAAACATAGTACAAACTAGTACAACTTCGAGTTTTTAATTTTTCGCAAATTTTTTTTTCCAGTAGTACGACTCGACACTTTGGTTATTTCCATTTCTCTCGGAAACCAAAAGTGTTAAACAATTTTTAGGAACGGTACAACGCGGTACAAACCTAGTACAAACTACTACAACTTCGAGTTTTTAATTTTTCGCAAATTCTTTTTCCCAGTGGTACGACTCGACACTTTGGTTATATCCATTCCTCTCGGAAACCAAAAGTGTTAAACAATTTTTAGGAACGGTACAACGCGGTACAAACCTAGTACAAACTAGTACAACTTCGAGTTTTTAATTTTTCGCAAATTTTTTTTCCAGTAGTACGACTCGACACTTCGGTTATTTCCATTTCTCTCGGAAACCAAAAGTGTTAAACAATTTTTAGGAACGGTACAACGCGGTACAAACCTAGTACAAACTAGTACAACTTCGAGTATTTAATTTTTCGCAAATTCTTTTTCCCAGTGGTACGACTCGACACTTCAGATATTTCCTTTTTTCTCGGAAACCAAAAGTGTTAAACAACTTTTAGGAACGGTACAACGCGGTACAAACCTAGTACAAACTGGTACAACCACGAGTTTTTAATTTTTCGCAAATTTTTTTTTCCAGTAGTACGACTCGACCCTTTGGTTATTTCCATTTTTCTCGGAAACCAAAGGAGGTAAACAATTTCTCCGAACGGTACAACGCGGTACAAACCTAGTACAAACTAGTACAACCTCGAGTTTTTAATTTTCCGTAAATTTTTTTTCCCAGTTGTACGACTCGACACTTCGGTTATTTCCATTTTTCTCAGAAACCAAAAGTGTTAAACAATTTTTAGGAACGGTACAACGCGGTACAAACCTAGTACAAACTGGTACAACCACAAGTTTTTAATTTTTCGCAAATTTTTTTTCCCAGTAGTACGAGTCGGCACTTTGGTTATTTCCATTTTTCTCGGAAACCAAAAGAGTTAAACAATTTCTCCGAACGGTACAACGCGGTACAAACCTAGTACAAACTGGTACAACTTCGAGTTTTTAATTTTTCGCAAATTTTTTTTTCCAGTAGTACGACTCGACACTTTGGTTATTTCCATTTTTCTCGGAAACCAAAAGAGGTAAACAATTTCTCCGAACGGTACAACGCGGTACAAACCTAGTACAAACTAGTACAACCTCGAGTTTTTAATTTTCCGTAAATTTTTTTTCCCAGTTGTACGACTCGACACTTCGGTTATTTCCATTTCTCTCGGAAACCAAAAGTGTTAAACAATTTTTAGGAACGGTACAACGCGGTACAAACCTAGTACAAACTAGTACAACTTCGAGTTTTTAATTTATCGCAATTTCTTTTTCCAGTAGTACGACTCGACACTTTGGTTATTTCCATTTCTCTCGGAAACCAAAAGTGTTAAACAATTTTTAGGAACGGTACAACGCGGTACAAACCTAGTACAAACTACTACAACTTCGAGTTTTTAATTTTTCGCAAATTTTTTTTTCCAGTAGTACGAATCGACACTTCGGTTATTTCCATTTTTCTCTGAAACCAAAAGAGGTAAACAATTTCTCCGAACGGTACAACGCGGTACAAACCTAGTACAAACTAGTACAACTTCGAGTTTTTAATTTTTCGGAAATTTTTTTTCCAGTAGTACGACTCGACACTTTGGTTATTTCCATTTTTCTCGGAAACCAAAAGTGTTAAACAATTTTTAGAAACGGTACAACGCGGTACAAACCTAGTACAAACTAGTACAACTTCGAGTTTTTAATTTTTCGGAAATTTTTTTTCCAGTAGTACGACTCGACACTTTGGTTATTTCCATTTTTCTCGGAAACCAAAAGTGTTAAACAATTTTTAGAAACGGTACAATGCGGTACAAACCTAGTACAAACTGGTACAACCACGAGTTTTTAATTTTTCGCAAATTTTTTTTCCCAGTAGTACGAGTCGGCACTTTGGTTATTTCCATTTTTCTCGGAAACCAAAAGAGTTAAACAATTTCTCCGAACGGTACAACGCGGTACAAACCTAGTACAAACTCGTACAACTTCGAATTTTTAATTTTTCGCAAATTTTTTTTTCCAGTCGTACGACTCGACCCTTTGGTTATTTCCATTTTTCTCGGAAACCAAAGGAGGTAAGCAATTTCTCCGAACGGTACAACGCGGTACAAACCTAGTACAAACTAGTACATCCTCGAGTTTTTAATTTTTCGCAAATTCTTTTTCCCAGTGGTACGACTCGACACTTCGGATATTTCCATTTTTCTCGGAAACCAAAAGTGTTAAACAATTTCTCCGAACGGTACAACGCGGTACAAACCTAGTACAAACTAGTACAACTTCGAGTTTTTAATTTTTCGCAAATTTTTTTTCCAGTAGTACGACTCGACACTTTGGTTATTTCCATTTTTCTCGGAAACCAAAAGTGTTAAACAATTTTTAGGAACGGTACAACGCGGTACAAACCTAGTACAAACTAGTACAACCTCGAGTTTTTAATTTTTCGCAAATTCTTTTTCCCAGTGGTACGACTCGACACTTCGGATATTTCCATTTTTCTCGGAAACCACAAGTGTTAAACAATTTCTCCGAACGGTACAACGCGGTACAAACCTAGTACAAACTGGTACAACTTCGAGTTTTTAATTTTTCGGAAATTTTTTTTTCCAGTAGTACGACTCGACACTTTGGTTATTTCCATTTTTCTCGGAAACCAAAAGTGTTAAACAATTTTTAGGAACGGTACAACGCGGTACAAACCTAGTACAAACTAGTACAACTTCGAGTTTTTAATTTTTCGGAAATTTTTTTTCCAGTAGTACGACTCGACACTTTGGTTATTTCCATTTTTCTCGGAAACCAAAAGTGTTAAACAATTTTTAGAAACGGTACAACGCGGTACAAACCTAGTACAAACTAGTACAACCTCGAGTTTTTAATTTTTCGCAAATTCTTTTTCCCAGTGGTACGACTCGACACTTCGGATATTTCCATTTTTCTCGGAAACCAAAAGTGTTAAACAATTTCTCCGAACGGTACAACGCGGTACAAACCTAGTACAAACTAGTACAACTTCGAGTTTTTAATTTTTCGCAAATTTTTTTTTCCAGTAGTACGAATCGACACTTCGGTTATTTCCTTTTTTCTCGGAAACCAAAAGTGTTAAACAATTTTTAGGAACGGTACAACGCGGTACAAACCTAGTACAAACTAGTACAACCTCGAGTTTTTAATTTTCCGTAAATTTTTTTTCCCAGTAGTATGATTCGACACTTCGGTTATTTCCATTTTTCTCTGAAACCAAAAGAGGTAAACAATTTCTCCGAACGGTACAACGCGGTACAAACCTAGTACAAACTAGTACAACTTCGAGTTTTTAATTTTTCGGAAATTTTTTTTCCAGTAGTACGACTCGACACTTTGGTTATTTCCATTTTTCTCGGAAACCAAAAGTGTTAAACAATTTCTCCGAACGGTACAACGCGGTACAAACCTAGTACAAACTAGTACAACTTCGAGTTTTTAATTTTTCGCAAATTTTTTTTCCAGTAGTACGACTCGACACTTTGGTTATTTCCATTTTTCTCGGAAACCAAAAGTGTTAAACAATTTTTAGGAACGGTACAACGCGGTACAAACCTAGTACAAACTAGTACAACCTCGAGTTTTTAATTTTACGCAAATTCTTTTTCCCAGTGGTACGACTCGACACTTCGGATATTTCCATTTTTCTCGGAAACCAAAAGTGTTAAACAATTTCTCCGAACGGTACAACGCGGTACAAACCTAGTACAAACTGGTACAACTTCGAGTTTTTAATTTTTCGGAAATTTTTTTTCCAGTAGTACGACTCGACACTTTGGTTATTTCCATTTTTCTCGGAAACCAAAAGTGTTAAACAATTTTTAGGAACGGTACAACGCGGTACAAACCTAGTACAAACTAGTACAACTTCGAGTTTTTAATTTTTCGCAAATTCTTTTTCCCAGTGGTACGACTCGACACTTCAGATATTTCCATTTTTCTCGGAAACCAAAAGTGTTAAACAACTTTTAGGAACGGTACAACGCGGTACAAACCTAGTACAAACTGGTACAACCACGAGTTTTTAATTTTTCGCAAATTTTTTTTCCCAGTAGTACGAGTCGGCACTTTGGTTATTTCCATTTTTCTCGGAAACCAAAAGAGTTAAACAATTTCTCCGAACGGTACAACGCGGTACAAACCTAGTACAAACTCGTACAACTTCGAATTTTTAATTTTTCGCAAATTTTTTTTCCAGTCGTACGACTCGACCCTTTGGTTATTTCCATTTTTCTCGGAAACCAAAGGAGGTAAGCAATTTCTCCGAACGGTACAACGCGGTACAAACCTAGTACAAACTAGTACAACCTCGAGTTTTTAATTTTTCGCAAATTCTTTTTCCCAGTGGTACGACTCGACACTTCGGATATTTCCATTTTTCTCGGAAACCAAAAGTGTTAAACAACTTTTAGGAACGGTACAACGCGGTACAAACCTAGTACAAACTGGTACAACCACGAGTATTTAATTTTTCGCAAATTTTTTTTCCCAGTAGTACGAGTCGGCACTTTGGTTATTTCCATTTTTCTCGGAAACCAAAAGAGTTAAACAATTTCTCCGAACGGTACAACGCGGTACAAACCTAGTACAAACTGGTACAACTTCGAGTTTTTAATTTTTCGCAAATTTTTTTTCCAGTAGTACGACTCGACTCTTTGGTTATTTCCATTTTTCTCGGAAACCAAAAGAGGTAAACAATTTCTCCGAACGGTACAACGCGGTACAAACCTAGTACAAACTAGTACAACCTCGAGTTTTTAATTTTCCGTAAATTTTTTTTCCCAGTTGTACGACTCGACACTTCGGTTATTTCCATTTCTCTCGGAAACCAAAAGTGTTAAACAATTTTTAGGAACGGTACAACGCGGTACAAACCTAGTACAAACTAGTACAACTTCGAGTTTTTAATTTATCGCAATTTTTTTTTCCAGTAGTACGACTCGACACTTTGGTTATTTCCATTTCTCTCGGAAACCAAAAGTGTTAAACAATTTTTAGGAACGGTACAACGCGGTACAAACCTAGTACAAACTACTACAACTTCGAGTTTTTAATTTTTCGCAAATTTTTTTTTCCAGTAGTACGAATCGACACTTCGGTTATTTCCTTTTTTCTCGGAAACCAAAAGAGGTAAACAATTTCTCCGAACGGTACAACGCGGTACAAACCTAGTACAAACTAGTACAACTTCGAGTTTTTAATTTTTCGGAAATTTTTTTTCCAGTAGTACGACTCGACACTTTGGTTATTTCCATTTTTCTCGGAAACCAAAAGTGTTAAACAATTTTTAGAAACGGTACAATGCGGTACAAACCTAGTACAAACTAGTACAACCTCGAGTTTTTAATTTTTCGCAAATTCTTTTTCCCAGTGGTACGACTCGACACTTCGGATATTTCCATTTTTCTCGGAAACCAAAAGTGTTAAACAATTTCTCCGAACGGTACAACGCGGTACAAACCTAGTACAAACTAGTACAACTTCGAGTTTTTAATTTTTCGCAAATTCTTTTTCCAGTAGTACGACTCGACACTTTGGTTATTTCCATTTTTCTCGGAAACCAAAAGTGTTAAACAATTTTTAGGAACGGTACAACGCGGTACAAACCTAGTACAAACTAGTACAACCTCGAGTTTTTAATTTTTCGCAAATTCTTTTTCCCAGTGGTACGACTCGACACTTCGGATATTTCCATTTTTCTCGGAAACCAAAAGTGTTAAACAATTTCTCCGAACGGTACAACGCGGTACAAACCTAGTACAAACTGGTACAACTTCGAGTTTTTAATTTTTCGGAAATTTTTTTTTCCAGTAGTACGACTCGACACTTTGGTTATTTCCATTTTTCTCGGAAACCAAAAGAGGTAAACAATTTCTCCGAACGGTACAACGCGGTACAAACCTAGTAAAAACTAGTGCAACCTCGAGTTTTTAATTTTCCGTAAATTTTTTTTCCCAGTTGTACGACTCGACACTTCGGTTATTTCCATTTTTCTCAGAAACCAAAAGTGTTAAACAATTTTTAGGAACGGTACAACGCGGTACAAACATAGTACAAACTAGTACAACTTCGAGTTTTTAATTTTTCGCAAATTTTTTTTTCCAGTAGTACGACTCGACACTTTGGTTATTTCCATTTCTCTCGGAAACCAAAAGTGTTAAACAATTTTTAGGAACGGTACAACGCGGTACAAACCTAGTACAAACTACTACAACTTCGAGTTTTTAATTTTTCGCAAATTCTTTTTCCCAGTGGTACGACTCGACACTTTGGTTATATCCATTTCTCTCGGAAACCAAAAGTGTTAAACAATTTTTAGGAACGGTACAACGCGGTACAAACCTAGTACAAACTAGTACAACTTCGAGTTTTTAATTTTTCGCAAATTTTTTTTCCAGTAGTACGACTCGACACTTCGGTTATTTCCATTTCTCTCGGAAACCAAAAGTGTTAAACAATTTTTAGGAACGGTACAACGCGGTACAAACCTAGTACAAACTAGTACAACTTCGAGTATTTAATTTTTCGCAAATTCTTTTTCCCAGTGGTACGACTCGACACTTCAGATATTTCCTTTTTTCTCGGAAACCAAAAGTGTTAAACAACTTTTAGGAACGGTACAACGCGGTACAAACCTAGTACAAACTGGTACAACCACGAGTTTTTAATTTTTCGCAAATTTTTTTTTCCAGTAGTACGACTCGACCCTTTGGTTATTTCCATTTTTCTCGGAAACCAAAGGAGGTAAACAATTTCTCCGAACGGTACAACGCGGTACAAACCTAGTACAAACTAGTACAACCTCGAGTTTTTAATTTTCCGTAAATTTTTTTTCCCAGTTGTACGACTCGACACTTCGGTTATTTCCATTTTTCTCAGAAACCAAAAGTGTTAAACAATTTTTAGGAACGGTACAACGCGGTACAAACCTAGTACAAACTGGTACAACCACAAGTTTTTAATTTTTCGCAAATTTTTTTTCCCAGTAGTACGAGTCGGCACTTTGGTTATTTCCATTTTTCTCGGAAACCAAAAGAGTTAAACAATTTCTCCGAACGGTACAACGCGGTACAAACCTAGTACAAACTGGTACAACTTCGAGTTTTTAATTTTTCGCAAATTTTTTTTTCCAGTAGTACGACTCGACACTTTGGTTATTTCCATTTTTCTCGGAAACCAAAAGAGGTAAACAATTTCTCCGAACGGTACAACGCGGTACAAACCTAGTACAAACTAGTACAACCTCGAGTTTTTAATTTTCCGTAAATTTTTTTTCCCAGTTGTACGACTCGACACTTCGGTTATTTCCATTTCTCTCGGAAACCAAAAGTGTTAAACAATTTTTAGGAACGGTACAACGCGGTACAAACCTAGTACAAACTAGTACAACTTCGAGTTTTTAATTTATCGCAATTTCTTTTTCCAGTAGTACGACTCGACACTTTGGTTATTTCCATTTCTCTCGGAAACCAAAAGTGTTAAACAATTTTTAGGAACGGTACAACGCGGTACAAACCTAGTACAAACTACTACAACTTCGAGTTTTTAATTTTTCGCAAATTTTTTTTTCCAGTAGTACGAATCGACACTTCGGTTATTTCCATTTTTCTCTGAAACCAAAAGAGGTAAACAATTTCTCCGAACGGTACAACGCGGTACAAACCTAGTACAAACTAGTACAACTTCGAGTTTTTAATTTTTCGGAAATTTTTTTTCCAGTAGTACGACTCGACACTTTGGTTATTTCCATTTTTCTCGGAAACCAAAAGTGTTAAACAATTTTTAGAAACGGTACAACGCGGTACAAACCTAGTACAAACTAGTACAACTTCGAGTTTTTAATTTTTCGGAAATTTTTTTTCCAGTAGTACGACTCGACACTTTGGTTATTTCCATTTTTCTCGGAAACCAAAAGTGTTAAACAATTTTTAGAAACGGTACAATGCGGTACAAACCTAGTACAAACTGGTACAACCACGAGTTTTTAATTTTTCGCAAATTTTTTTTCCCAGTAGTACGAGTCGGCACTTTGGTTATTTCCATTTTTCTCGGAAACCAAAAGAGTTAAACAATTTCTCCGAACGGTACAACGCGGTACAAACCTAGTACAAACTCGTACAACTTCGAATTTTTAATTTTTCGCAAATTTTTTTTTCCAGTCGTACGACTCGACCCTTTGGTTATTTCCATTTTTCTCGGAAACCAAAGGAGGTAAGCAATTTCTCCGAACGGTACAACGCGGTACAAACCTAGTACAAACTAGTACATCCTCGAGTTTTTAATTTTTCGCAAATTCTTTTTCCCAGTGGTACGACTCGACACTTCGGATATTTCCATTTTTCTCGGAAACCAAAAGTGTTAAACAATTTCTCCGAACGGTACAACGCGGTACAAACCTAGTACAAACTAGTACAACTTCGAGTTTTTAATTTTTCGCAAATTTTTTTTCCAGTAGTACGACTCGACACTTTGGTTATTTCCATTTTTCTCGGAAACCAAAAGTGTTAAACAATTTTTAGGAACGGTACAACGCGGTACAAACCTAGTACAAACTAGTACAACCTCGAGTTTTTAATTTTTCGCAAATTCTTTTTCCCAGTGGTACGACTCGACACTTCGGATATTTCCATTTTTCTCGGAAACCAAAAGTGTTAAACAATTTCTCCGAACGGTACAACGCGGTACAAACCTAGTACAAACTGGTACAACTTCGAGTTTTTAATTTTTCGGAAATTTTTTTTTCCAGTAGTACAACTCGACACTTTGGTTATTTCCATTTTTCTCGGAAACCAAAAGTGTTAAACAATTTTTAGGAACGGTACAACGCGGTACAAACCTAGTACAAACTAGTACAACTTCGAGTTTTTAATTTTTCGGAAATTTTTTTTCCAGTAGTACGACTCGACACTTTGGTTATTTCCATTTTTCTCGGAAACCAAAAGTGTTAAACAATTTTTAGAAACGGTACAACGCGGTACAAACCTAGTACAAACTAGTACAACCTCGAGTTTTTAATTTTTCGCAAATTCTTTTTCCCAGTGGTACGACTCGACACTTCGGATATTTCCATTTTTCTCGGAAACCAAAAGTGTTAAACAATTTCTCCGAACGGTACAACGCGGTACAAACCTAGTACAAACTAGTACAACTTCGAGTTTTTAATTTTTCGCAAATTTTTTTTTCCAGTAGTACGAATCGACACTTCGGTTATTTCCTTTTTTCTCGGAAACCAAAAGTGTTAAACAATTTTTAGGAACGGTACAACGCGGTACAAACCTAGTACAAACTAGTACAACCTCGAGTTTTTAATTTTCCGTAAATTTTTTTTCCCAGTAGTATGATTCGACACTTCGGTTATTTCCATTTTTCTCTGAAACCAAAAGAGGTAAACAATTTCTCCGAACGGTACAACGCGGTACAAACCTAGTACAAACTAGTACAACTTCGAGTTTTTAATTTTTCGGAAATTTTTTTTCCAGTAGTACGACTCGACACTTTGGTTATTTCCATTTTTCTCGGAAACCAAAAGTGTTAAACAATTTCTCCGAACGGTACAACGCGGTACAAACCTAGTACAAACTAGTACAACTTCGAGTTTTTAATTTTTCGCAAATTTTTTTTCCAGTAGTACGACTCGACACTTTGGTTATTTCCATTTTTCTCGGAAACCAAAAGTGTTAAACAATTTTTAGGAACGGTACAACGCGGTACAAACCTAGTACAAACTAGTACAACCTCGAGTTTTTAATTTTACGCAAATTCTTTTTCCCAGTGGTACGACTCGACACTTCGGATATTTCCATTTTTCTCGGAAACCAAAAGTGTTAAACAATTTCTCCGAACGGTACAACGCGGTACAAACCTAGTACAAACTGGTACAACTTCGAGTTTTTAATTTTTCGGAAATTTTTTTTCCAGTAGTACGACTCGACACTTTGGTTATTTCCATTTTTCTCGGAAACCAAAAGTGTTAAACAATTTTTAGGAACGGTACAACGCGGTACAAACCTAGTACAAACTAGTACAACTTCGAGTTTTTAATTTTTCGCAAATTCTTTTTCCCAGTGGTACGACTCGACACTTCAGATATTTCCATTTTTCTCGGAAACCAAAAGTGTTAAACAACTTTTAGGAACGGTACAACGCGGTACAAACCTAGTACAAACTGGTACAACCACGAGTTTTTAATTTTTCGCAAATTTTTTTTCCCAGTAGTACGAGTCGGCACTTTGGTTATTTCCATTTTTCTCGGAAACCAAAAGAGTTAAACAATTTCTCCGAACGGTACAACGCGGTACAAACCTAGTACAAACTCGTACAACTTCGAATTTTTAATTTTTCGCAAATTTTTTTTCCAGTCGTACGACTCGACCCTTTGGTTATTTCCATTTTTCTCGGAAACCAAAGGAGGTAAGCAATTTCTCCGAACGGTACAACGCGGTACAAACCTAGTACAAACTAGTACAACCTCGAGTTTTTAATTTTCCGTACATTTTTTTCCCCAGTTGTACGACTCGACACTTCGGTTATTTCCATTTTTCTCAGAAACCAAAAGTGTTAAACAATTTTTAGGAACGGTACAACGCGTTACAAACCTAGTACAAACTGGTACAACCACAAGTTTTTAATTTTTCGCAAATTTTTTTTCCCAGTAGTACGAGTCGGCACTTTGGTTATTTCCTTTTTTCTCGGAAACCAAAAGAGTTAAACAATTTCTCCGAGCGGTACAACGCGGTACAAACCTAGTACAAACTGGTACAACTTCGAGTTTTTAATTTTTCGCAAATTTTTTTTTCCAGTAGTACGACTCGGCACTTTGGTTATTTCCATTTTTCTCGGAAACCAAAAGAGGTAAACAATTTCTCCGAACGGTACTACGCGGTACAAACCTAGTAAAAACTAGTACAACCTCGAATTTCTAATTTTCCGAAAATTTTTTTTCCCAGTTGTACGACTCGACACTTCGGTTATTTCCATTTTTCTCAGAAACCAAAAGTGTTAAACAATTTTTAGGAACGGTACAACGCGGTACAAACCTAGTACAAACTAGTACAACTTCGAGTTTTTAATTTTTCGCAAATTTTTTTTTCCAGTAGTACGACTCGACACTTTGGTTATTTCCACTTCTCTCGGAAACCAAAAGTGTTAAACAATTTTTAGGAACGGTACAACGCGGTACAAACCTAGTACAAACTAGTACAACCTCGAGTTTTTAATTTTTCGCAAATTCTTTTTCCCAGTGGTACGACTCGACACTTCGGATATTTCCTTTTTTCTCGGAAACCAAAAGTGTTAAACAACTTTTAGGAACGGTACAACGCGGTACAAACCTAGTACAAACTGGTACAACCACGAGTATTTAATTTTTCGCAAATTTTTTTTCCCAGTAGTACGAGTCGGCACTTTGGTTATTTCCATTTTTCTCGGAAACCAAAAGAGTTAAACAATTTCTCCGAACGGTACAACGCGGTACAAACCTAGTACAAACTGGTACAACTTCGAGTTTTTAATTTTTCGCAAATTTTTTTTCCAGTAGTACGACTCGACTCTTTGGTTATTTCCATTTTTCTCGGAAACCAAAAGAGGTAAACAATTTCTCCGAACGGTACAACGCGGTACAAACCTAGTACAAACTAGTACAACCTCGAGTTTTTAATTTTCCGTAAATTTTTTTTCCCTGTTGTACGACTCGACACTTCGGTTATTTCCATTTCTCTCGGAAACCAAAAGTGTTAAACAATTTTTAGGAACGGTACAACGCGGTACAAACCTAGTACAAACTAGTACAACTTCGAGTTTTTAATTTATCGCAATTTTTTTTTCCAGTAGTACGACTCGACACTTTGGTTATTTCCATTTCTCTCGGAAACCAAAAGTGTTAAACAATTTTTAGGAACGGTACAACGCGGTACAAACCTAGTACAAACTACTACAACTTCGAGTTTTTAATTTTTCGCAAATTTTTTTTTCCAGTAGTACGAATCGACACTTCGGTTATTTCCTTTTTTCTCGGAAACCAAAAGTGTTAAACAATTTTTAGGAACGGTACAACGCGGTACAAACCTAGTACAAACTAGTACAACCTCGAGTTTTTAATTTTCCGTAAATTTTTTTTCCCAGCAGTATGATTCGACACTTCGGTTATTTCCATTTTTCTCTGAAACCAAAAGAGGTAAACAATTTCTCCGAACGGTACAACGCGGTACAAACCTAGTACAAACTAGTACAACTTCGAGTTTTTAATTTTTGGGAAATTTTTTTTCCAGTAGTACGACTCGACACTTCGGTTATTTCCATTTTTCTCGGAAACCAAAAGTGTTAAACAATTTTTAGAAACGGTACAATGCGGTACAAACCTAGTACAAACTAGTACAACCTCGAGTTTTTAATTTTTCGCAAATTCTTTTTCCCAGTGGTACGACTCGACACTTCGGATATTTCCATTTTTCTCGGAAACCAAAAGTGTTAAACAATTTCTCCGAACGGTACAACGCGGTACAAACCTAGTACAAACTAGTACAACTTCGAGTTTTTAATTTTTCGCAATTTCTTTTTCCAGTAGTACGACTCGACACTTTGGTTATTTCCATTTCTCTCGGAAACCAAAAGTGTTAAACAATTTTTAGGAACGGTACAACGCGGTACAAACCTAGTACAAACTACTACAACTTCGAGTTTTTAATTTTTCGCAAATTTTTTTTCCCAGTGGTACGACTCGACACTTCGGATATTTCCTTTTTTCTCGGAAACCAAAAGTGTTAAACAACTTTTAGGAACGGTACAACGCGGTACAAACCTAGTACAAACTGGTACAACCACGAGTATTTAATTTTTCGCAAATTTTTTTTCCCAGTAGTACGAGTCGGCACTTTGGTTATTTCCATTTTTCTCGGAAACCAAAAGAGTTAAACAATTTCTCCGAACGGTACAACGCGGTACAAACCTAGTACAAACTGGTACAACTTCGAGTTTTTAATTTTTCGCAAATTTTTTTTCCAGTAGTACGACTCGACTCTTTGGTTATTTCCATTTTTCTCGGAAACCAAAAGAGGTAAACAATTTCTCCGAACGGTACAACGCGGTACAAACCTAGTACAAACTACTACAACTTCGAGTTTTTAATTTTTCGCAAATTTTTTTTTCCAGTAGTACGAATCGACACTTCGGTTATTTCCATTTTTCTCTGAAACCAAAAGAGGTAAACAATTTCTCCGAACGGTACAACGCGGTACAAACCTAGTACAAACTAGTACAACTTCGAGTTTTTAATTTTTCGGAAATTTTTTTTCCAGTAGTACGACTCGACACTTTGGTTATTTCCATTTTTCTCGGAAACCAAAAGTGTTAAACAATTTTTAGAAACGGTACAACGCGGTACAAACCTAGTACAAACTAGTACAACTTCGAGTTTTTAATTTTTCGGAAATTTTTTTTCCAGTAGTACGACTCGACACTTTGGTTATTTCCATTTTTCTCGGAAACCAAAAGTGTTAAACAATTTTTAGAAACGGTACAATGCGGTACAAACCAAGTACAAACTAGTACAACCTCGAGTTTTTAATTTTTCGCAAATTCTTTTTCCCAGTGGTACGACTCGACACTTCGGATATTTCCATTTTTCTCGGAAACCAAAAGTGTTAAACAATTTCTCCGAACGGTACAACGCGGTACAAACCTAGTACAAACTAGTACAACTTCGAGTTTTTAATTTTTCGCAAATTCTTTTTCCAGTAGTACGACTCGACACTTTAGTTATTTCCATTTTTCTCGGAAACCAAAAGAGGTAAACAATTTCTCCGAACGGTACAACGCGGTACAAACCTAGTAAAAACTAGTACAACCTCGAGTTTTTAATTTTCCGTAAATTTTTTTTCCCAGTTGTACGACTCGACACTTCGGTTATTTCCATCTTTCTCAGAAACCAAAAGTGTTAAACAATTTTTAGGAACGGTACAACGCGGTACAAACCTAGTACAAACTGGTACAACCACGAGTTTTTAATTTTTCGCAAATTTTTTTTCCCAGTAGTACGAGTCGGCACTTTGGTTATTTCCATTTTTCTCGGAAACCAAAAGAGTTAAACAATTTCTCCGAACGGTACAACGCGGTACAAACCTAGTACAAACTGGTACAACTTCGAATTTTTAATTTTTCGCAAATTTTTTTTTCCAGTAGTACGACTCGACCCTTTGGTTATTTCCATTTTTCTCGGAAACCAAAAGTGTTAAACAATTTTTAGGAACGGTACAACGCGGTACAAACCTAGTACAAACTAGTACAACCTCGAGTTTTTAATTTTCCGTAAATTTTTTTTCCCAGTAGTATGACTCGACACTTCGGTTATTTCCATTTTTCTCTGAAACCAAAACAGGTAAACAATTTCTCCGAACGGTACAACGCGGTACAAACCTAGTACAAACTAGTACAACTTCGAGTTTTTAATTTTTCGCAAATTTTTTTCCAGTAGTACGACTCGACACTTTGGTTATTTCCATTTTTCTCGGAAACCAAAAGTGTTAAACAATTTTTAGAAACGGTACAACGCGGTACAAACCTAGTACAAACTAGTACATCCTCGAGTTTTTAATTTTTCGCAAATTCTTTTTCCCAGTGGTACGACTCGACACTTCGGATATTTCCATTTTTCTCGGAAACCAAAAGTGTTAAACAATTTCTCCGAACGGTACAACGCGGTACAAACCTAGTACAAACTAGTACAACTTCGAGTTTTTAATTTTTCGCAAATTTTTTTTCCAGTAGTACGACTCGACACTTTGGTTATTTCCATTTTTCTCGGAAACCAAAAGTGTTAAACAATTTTTAGGAACGATACAACGCGGTACAAACCTAGTACAAACTAGTACAACCTCGAGTTTTTAATTTTTCGCAAATTCTTTTTCCCAGTGGTACGACTCGACACTTCGGATATTTCCATTTTTCTCGGAAACCAAAAGTGTTAAACAATTTCTCCGAACGGTACAACGCGGTACAAACCTAGTACAAACTGGTACAACTTCGAGTTTTTAATTTTTCGGAAATTTTTTTTTCCAGTAGTACGACTCGACACTTTGGTTATTTCCATTTTTCTCGGAAACCAAAAGAGGTAAACAATTTCTCCGAACGGTACAACGCGGTACAAACCTAGTGAAAACTAGTGCAACCTCGAGTTTTTAATTTTCCGTAAATTTTTTTTCCCAGTTGTACGACTCGACACTTCGGTTATTTCCATTTTTCTCAGAAACCAAAAGTGTTAAACAATTTTTAGGAACGGTACAACGCGGTACAAACATAGTACAAACTAGTACAACTTCGAGTTTTTAATTTTTCGCAAATTTTTTTTTCCAGTAGTACGACTCGACACTTTGGTTATTTCCATTTCTCTCGGAAACCAAAAGTGTTAAACAATTTTTAGGAACGGTACAACGCGGTACAAACCTAGTACAAACTACTACAACTTCGAGTTTTTAATTTTTCGCAAATTCTTTTTCCCAGTGGTACGACTCGACACTTTGGTTATATCCATTTCTCTCGGAAACCAAAAGTGTTAAACAATTTTTAGGAACGGTACAACGCGGTACAAACCTAGTACAAACTAGTACAACTTCGAGTTTTTAATTTTTCGCAAATTTTTTTTCCAGTAGTACGACTCGACACTTCGGTTATTTCCATTTCTCTCGGAAACCAAAAGTGTTAAACAATTTTTAGGAACGGTACAACGCGGTACAAACCTAGTACAAACTAGTACAACTTCGAGTATTTAATTTTTCGCAAATTCTTTTTCCCAGTGGTACGACTCGACACTTCAGATATTTCCTTTTTTCTCGGAAACCAAAAGTGTTAAACAACTTTTAGGAACGGTACAACGCGGTACAAACCTAGTACAAACTGGTACAACCACGAGTTTTTAATTTTTCGCAAATTTTTTTTTCCAGTAGTACGACTCGACCCTTTGGTTATTTCCATTTTTCTCGGAAACCAAAGGAGGTAAACAATTTCTCCGAACGGTACAACGCGGTACAAACCTAGTACAAACTAGTACAACCTCGAGTTTTTAATTTTCCGTAAATTTTTTTTCCCAGTTGTACGACTCGACACTTCGGTTATTTCCATTTTTCTCAGAAACCAAAAGTGTTAAACAATTTTTAGGAACGGTACAACGCTGTACAAACCTAGTACAAACTGGTACAACCACAAGTTTTTAATTTTTCGCAAATTTTTTTTCCCAGTAGTACGAGTCGGCAATTTGGTTATTTCCATTTTTCTCGGAAACCAAAAGAGTTAAACAATTTCTCCGAACGGTACAACGCGGTACAAACCTAGTACAAACTGGTACAACTTCGAGTTTTTAATTTTTCGCAAATTTTTTTTTCCAGTAGTACGACTCGACACTTTGGTTATTTCCATTTTTCTCGGAAACCAAAAGAGGTAAACAATTTCTCCGAACGGTACAACGCGGTACAAACCTAGTACAAACTAGTACAACCTCGAGTTTTTAATTTTCCGTAAATTTTTTTTCCCAGTTGTACGACTCGACACTTCGGTTATTTCCATTTCTCTCGGAAACCAAAAGTGTTAAACAATTTTTAGGAACGGTACAACGCGGTACAAACCTAGTACAAACTAGTACAACTTCGAGTTTTTAATTTATCGCAATTTCTTTTTCCAGTAGTACGACTCGACACTTTGGTTATTTCCATTTCTCTCGGAAACCAAAAGTGTTAAACAATTTTTAGGAACGGTACAACGCGGTACAAACCTAGTACAAACTACTACAACTTCGAGTTTTTAATTTTTCGCAAATTTTTTTTTCCAGTAGTACGAATCGACACTTCGGTTATTTCCATTTTTCTCTGAAACCAAAAGAGGTAAACAATTTCTCCGAACGGTACAACGCGGTACAAACCTAGTACAAACTAGTACAACTTCGAGTTTTTAATTTTTCGGAAATTTTTTTTCCAGTAGTACGACTCGACACTTTGGTTATTTCCATTTTTCTCGGAAACCAAAAGTGTTAAACAATTTTTAGAAACGGTACAACGCGGTACAAACCTAGTACAAACTAGTACAACCTCGAGTTTTTAATTTTTCGCAAATTCTTTTTCCCAGTGGTACGACTCGACACTTCGGATATTTCCATTTTTCTCGGAAACCAAAAGTGTTAAACAATTTCTCCGAACGGTACAACGCGGTACAAACCTAGTACAAACTAGTACAACTTCGAGTTTTTAATTTTTCGCAAATTTTTTTTCCAGTAGTACGACTCGACACTTTGGTTATTTCCATTTTTCTCGGAAACCAAAAGAGGTAAACAATTTCTCCGAACGGTACAACGCGGTACAAACCTAGTAAAAACTAGTACAACCTCGAGTTTTTAATTTTCCGTAAATTTTTTTTCCCAGTTGTACGACTCGACACTTCGGTTATTTCCATCTTTCTCAGAAACCAAAAGTGTTAAACAATTTCTCCGAACGGTACAACGCGGTACAAACCTAGTACAAACTAGTACAACCTCGAGTTTTTAATTTTTCGCAAATTCTTTTTCCCAGTGGTACGACTCGACACTTCGGATATTTCCATTTTTCTCGGAAACCAAAAGTGTTAAACAATTTCTCCGAACGGTACAACGCGGTACAAACCTAGTACAAACTGGTACAACTTCGAGTTTTTAATTTTTCGGAAATTTTTTTTTCCAGTAGTACGACTCGACACTTTGGTTATTTCCATTTTTCTCGGAAACCAAAAGAGGTAAACAATTTCTCCGAACGGTACAACGCGGTACAAACCTAGTAAAAACTAGTACAACCTCGAGTTTTTAATTTTCCGTAAATTTTTTTTCCCAGTTGTACGACTCGACACTTCGGTTATTTCCATTTTTCTCAGATACCAAAAGTGTTAAACAATTTTTAGGAACGGTACAACGCGGTACAAACATAGTACAAACTAGTACAACTTCGAGTTTTTAATTTTTCGCAAATTTTTTTTCCAGTAGTACGACTCGACACTTCGGTTATTTCCATTTCTCTCGGAAACCAAAAGTGTTAAACAATTTTTAGGAACGGTACAACGCGATACAAACCTAGTACAAACTACTACAACTTCGAGTTTTTAATTTTTCGCAAATTCTTTTTCCCAGTGGTACGACTCGACACTTTGGTTATTTCCATTTCTCTCGGAAACCAAAAGTGTTAAACAATTTTTAGGAACGGTACAACGCGGTACAAACCTAGTACAAACTAGTACAACTTCGAGTTTTTAATTTTTCGCAAATTCTTTTTCCCAGTGGTACGACTCGACACTTCAGATATTTCCATTTTTCTCGGAAACCAAAAGTGTTAAACAACTTTTAGGAACGGTACAACGCGGTACAAACCTAGTACAAACTGGTACAACTTCGAATTTTTAATTTTTCGCAAATTTTTTTTTCCAGTAGTACGACTCGACCCTTTGGTTATTTCCATTTTTCTCGGAAACCAAAGGAGGTAAGCAATTTCTCCGAACGGTACAACGCGGTACAAACCTAGTACAAACTAGTACAACCTCGAGTTTTTAATTTTCCGTACATTTTTTTTCCCAGTTGTACGACTCGACACTTCGGTTATTTCCATTTTTCTCAGAAACCAAAAGTGTTAAACAATTTTTAGGAACGGTACAACGCGGTACAAACCTAGTACAAACTGGTACAACCACAAGTTTTTAATTTTTCGCAAATTTTTTTTCCCAGTAGTACGAGTCGGCACTTTGGTTATTTCCATTATTCTCGGAAACCAAAAGAGTTAAACAATTTCTCCGAGCGGTACAACGCGGTACAAACCTAGTGCAAACTGGTACAACTTCGAGTTTTTAATTTTTCGCAAATTTTTTTTCCAGTAGTACGACTCGACACTTTGGTTATTTCCATTTTTCTCGGAAACCAAAAGAGGTAAACAATTTCTCCGAACGGTACAACGCGGTACAAACCTAGTACAAACTAGTACAACCTCGAGTTTTTAATTTTCCGTAAATTTTTTTTCCCAGTTGTACGACTCGACACTTCGGTTATTTCCATTTTTCTCAGAAACCAAAAGTGTTAAACAATTTTTAGGAACGGTACAACGCGGTACAAACCTAGTACAAACTAGTACAACTTCGAGTTTTTAATTTTTCGCAAATTTTTTTTCCAGTAGTACGACTCGACACTTTGGTTATTTCCATTTCTCTCGGAAACCAAAAGTGTTAAACAATTTTTAGGAACGGTACAACGCGGTACAAACCTAGTACAAACTAGTACAACCTCGAGTTTTTAATTTTTCGCAAATTCTTTTTCCCAGTGGTACGACTCGACACTTTGGTTATTTCCATTTCTCTCGGAAACCAAAAGTGTTAAACAATTTTTAGGAACGGTACAACGCGGTACAAACCTAGTACAAACTAGTACAACTTCGAGTTTTTAATTTTTCGCAATTTTTTTTTCCAGTAGTACGACTCGACACTTTGGTTATTTCCATTTCTCTCGGAAACCAAAAGTGTTAAACAATTTTTAGGAACGGTACAACGCGGTACAAACCTAGTACAAACTACTACAACTTCGAGTTTTAATTTTTCGCAAATTTTTTTTTCCAGTAGTACGACTCGACACTTTGGTTATTTCCATTTCTCTCGGAAACCAAAAGTGTTAAACAATTTTTAGGAACGGTACAACGCGGTACAAACCTAGTACAAACTAGTACAACCTCGAGTTTTTAATTTTTCGCAAATTCTTTTTCCCAGTGGTACGACTCGACACTTCGGATATTTCCATTTTTCTCGGAAACCAAAAGAGTTAAACAATTTCTCCGAACGGTACAACGCGGTACAAACCTAGTACAAACTGGTACAACTTCGAGTTTTTAATTTTTCGCAAATTTTTTTTCCAGTAGTACGACTCGACACTTTGGTTATTTCCATTTTTCTCGGAAACCAAAAGAGGTAAACAATTTCTCCGAACGGTACAACGCGGTACAAACCTAGTACAAACTACTACAACTTCGAGTTTTAATTTTTCGCAAATTTTTTTTTCCATTAGTACGAATCGACACTTCGGTTATTTCCTTTTTTCTCGGAAACCAAAAGTGTTAAACAATTTTAAGGAACGGTACAACGCGGTACAAACCTAGTACAAACTAGTACAACCTCGAGTTTTTAATTTTCCGTAAATTTTTTTTCCCAGTTGTACGACTCCACACTTCGGTTATTTCCATTTTTCTCAGAAACCAAAAGTGTTAAACAATTTTTAGGAACGGTACAACGCGGTACAAACCTAGTACAAACTAGTACAACTTCGAGTTTTTAATTTTTCGCAAATTTTTTTTTCCAGTAGTACGACTCGACACTTTGGTTATTTCCATTTCTCTCGGAAACCAAAAGTGTTAAACAATTTTTAGGAACGGTACAAAGCGGTACAAACCTAGTACAAACTAGTATAACTTCGAGTTTTTAATTTTTCGCAAATTTTTTTTCCAGTAGTACGACTCGACACTTCGGTTATTTCCATTTCTCTCGGAAACCAAAAGTGTTAAACAATTTTTAGGAACGGTACAACGCGGTACAAACCTAGTACAAACTACTACAACTTCGAGTTTTTAATTTTTCGCAAATTCTTTTTCCCAGTAGTACGAGTCGGCACTTTGGTTATTTCCATTTTTCTCGGAAACCAAAAGTGTTAAACAATTTCTCCGAACGGTACAACGCGGTACAAACCTAGTACAAACTAGTACAACTTCGAGTTTTTAATTTTTCGCAAATTCTTTTTCCCAGTGGTACGTCTCGACACTTCAGATATTTCCATTTTTCTCGGAAACCGAAAGTGTTAAACAACTTTTAGGAGCGGTACAACGCGGTACAAACCTAGTACAAACTGGTACAACCACGAGTTTTTAATTTTTCGCAAATTTTTTTTCCCAGTAGTACGAGTCGGCACTTTGGTTATTTCCATTTTTCTCGGAAACCAAAAGAGTTAAACAATTTCTCCGAACGGTACAACGCGGTACAAACCTAGTACAAACTAGTACAACTTCGAGTTTTTAATTTTTCGCAAATTTTTTTTTCCAGTAGTACGACTCGACACTTTGGTTATTTCCATTTTTCTCGGAAACCAAAAGAGGTAAACAATTTCTCCGAACGGTACGACGCGGTACAAACCTAGTAAAAACTAGTACAACCTCAAGTTTTTAATTTTCCGTAAATTTTTTTTCCCAGTTGTACGACTCGACACTTCGGTTATTTCCATTTCTCTCGGAAACCAAAAGTGTTAAACAATTTTTAGGAACGGTACAACGCGGTACAAACCTAGTACAAACTAGTACAACTTCGAGTTTTTAATTTTTCGCAAATTCTTTTTCCCAGTGGTACGTCTCGACACTTCAGATATTTCCATTTTTCTCGGAAACCAAAAGTGTTAAACAACTTTTAGGAGCGGTACAACGCGGTACAAACCTAGTACAAACTGGTACAACCACGAGTTTTTAATTTTTCGCAAATTTTTTTTCCCAGTAGTACGAGTCGGCACTTTGGTTATTTCCATTTTTCTCGGAAACCAAAAGAGGTAAACAATTTCTCCGAACGGTACAACGCGGTACAAACCTAGTAAAAACTAGTACTACCTCGAGTTTTTAATTTTCCGTAAATTTTTTTCCCAGTTGTACGACTCGACACTTTGGTTATTTCCATTTCTCTCGGAAACCAAAAGTGTTAAACAATTTTTAGGAACGGTACAACGCGGTACAAACCTAGTACAAACTAGTACAACTTCGAGTTTTTAATTTTTCGCAAATTTTTTTTCCAGTAGTACGACTCGACACTTCGGTTATTTCCATTTCTCTCGGAAACCAAAAGTGTTAAACAATTTTTAGGAACGGTACAACGCGATACAAACCTAGTACAAACTACTACAACTTCGAGTTTTTAATTTTTCGCAAATTCTTTTTCCCAGTGGTACGACTCGACACTTTGGTTATTTCCATTTCTCTCGGAAACCAAAAGTGTTAAACAATTTTTAGGAACGGTACAACGCGGTACAAACCTAGTACAAACTAGTACAACTTCGAGTTTTTAATTTTTCGCAAATTCTTTTTCCCAGTGGTACGACTCGACACTTCAGATATTTCCATTTTTCTCGGAAACCAAAAGTGTTAAACAACTTTTAGGAACGGTACAACGCGGTAGAAACCTAGTACAAACTGGTACAACCACGAGTTTTTAATTTTTCGCAAATTTTTTTTCCCAGTAGTACGAATCGGCACTTTGGTTATTTCCATTTTTCTCGGAAACCAAAAGAGTTAAACAATTTCTCCGAACGGTACAACGCGGTACAAACCTAGTACAAACTGGTACAACTTCGAATTTTTAATTTTTCGCAAATTTTTTTTTCCAGTAGTACGACTCGACCCTTTGGTTATTTCCATTTTTCTCGGAAACCAAAGGAGGTAAGCAATTTCTCCGAACGGTACAACGCGGTACAAGCCTAGTACAAACTAGTACAACTTCGAGTTTTTAATTTTTCGCAAATTTTTTTTCCAGTAGTACGACTCGACACTTTGGTTATTTCCATTTTTCTCGGAAACCAAAAGTGTTAAACAATTTTTAGGAACGGTACAACGCGGTACAAACCTAGTACAAACTAGTACAACCTCGAGTTTTTAATTTTTCGCAAATTCTTTTTCCCAGTGGTACGACTCGACACTTCGGATATTTCCATTTTTCTCGGAAACCAAAAGTGTTAAACAATTTCTCCGAACGGTACAACGCGGTACAAACCTAGTACAAACTGGTACAACTTCGAGTTTTTAATTTTTCGCAAATTTTTTTTTCCAGTAGTACGACTCGACACTTTGGTTATTTCCATTTTTCTCGGAAACCAAAAGAGGTAAACAATTTCTCCGAACGGTACAACGCGGTACAAACCTAGTAAAAACTAGTACAACCTCGAGTTTTTAATTTTCCGTAAATTTTTTTCCCAGTTGTACGACTCGACACTTTGGTTATTTCCATTTCTCTCGGAAACCAAAAGTGTTAAACAATTTTTAGGAACGGTACAACGCGGTACAAACCTAGTACAAACTAGTACAACTTCGAGTTTTTAATTTTTCGCAAATTTTTTTTCCAGTAGTACGACTCGACACTTCGGTTATTTCCATTTCTCTCGGAAACCAAAAGTGTTAAACAATTTTTAGGAACGGTACAACGCGATACAAACCTAGTACAAACTACTACAACTTCGAGTTTTTAATTTTTCGCAAATTCTTTTTCCCAGTAGTACGAGTCGGCACTTTGGTTATTTCCATTTTTCTCGGAAACCAAATGTGTTAAACAATTTCTCCGAACTGTACAACGCGGTACAAACCTAGTACAAACTGGTACAACTTCGAGTTTTTAATTTTTCGCAAATTTTTTTTTCCAGTAGTACGACTCGACACTTTGGTTATTTCCATTTTTCTCGGAAACCAAAAGAGGTAAACAATTTCTCCGAACGGTACGACGCGGTACAAACCTAGTAAAAACTAGTACAACCTCAAGTTTTTAATTTTCCGTAAATTTTTTTTCCCAGTTGTACGACTCGACACTTCGGTTATTTCCATTTCTCTCGGAAACCAAAAGTGTTAAACAATTTTTAGGAACGGTACAACGCGGTACAAACCTAGTACAAACTAGTACAACTTCGAGTTTTTAATTTTTCGCAAATTCTTTTTCCCAGTGGTACGTCTCGACACTTCAGATATTTCCATTTTTCTCGGAAACCAAAAGTGTTAAACAACTTTTAGGAGCGGTACAACGCGGTACAAACCTAGTACAAACTGGTACAACCACGAGTTTTTAATTTTTCGCAAATTTTTTTTCCCAGTAGTACGAGTCGGCACTTTGGTTATTTCCATTTTTCTCGGAAACCAAAAGAGGTAAACAATTTCTCCGAACGGTACAACGCGGTACAAACCTAGTAAAAACTAGTACAACCTCGAGTTTTTAATTTTCCGTAAATTTTTTTCCCAGTTGTACGACTCGACACTTTGGTTATTTCCATTTCTCTCGGAAACCAAAAGTGTTAAACAATTTTTAGGAACGGTACAACGCGATACAAACCTAGTACAAACTACTACAACTTCGAGTTTTTAATTTTTCGCAAATTCTTTTTCCCAGTGGTACGACTCGACACTTTGGTTATTTCCATTTCTCTCGGAAACCAAAAGTGTTAAACAATTTTTAGGAACGGTACAACGCGGTACAAACCTAGTACAAACTAGTACAACTTCGAGTTTTTAATTTTTCGCAAATTCTTTTTCCCAGTGGTACGACTCGACACTTCAGATATTTCCATTTTTCTCGGAAACCAAAAGTGTTAAACAACTTTTAGGAACGGTACAACGCGGTACAAACCTAGTACAAACTGGTACAACCACGAGTTTTTAATTTTTCGCAAATTTTTTTTCCCAGTAGTACGAATCGGCACTTTGGTTATTTCCATTTTTCTCGGAAACCAAAAGAGTTAAACAATTTCTCCGAACGGTACAACGCGGTACAAACCTAGTACAAACTGGTACAACTTCGAATTTTTAATTTTTCGCAAATTTTTTTTTCCAGTAGTACGACTCGACCCTTTGGTTATTTCCATTTTTCTCGGAAACCAAAGGAGGTAAGCAATTTCTCCGAACGGTACAACGCGGTACAAACCTAGTACAAACTAGTACAACCTCGAGTTTTTAATTTTCCGTACATTTTTTTTCCCAGTTGTACGACTCGACACTTCGGTTATTTCCATTTTTCTCAGAAACCAAAAGTGTTAAACAATTTTTAGGAACGGTACAACGCGGTACAAACCTAGTACAAACTAGTACAACTTCGAGTTTTTAATTTTTCGCAAATTTTTTTTCCAGTAGTACGACTCGACACTTCGGTTATTTCCATTTCTCTCGGAAACCAAAAGTGTTAAACAATTTTTAGGAACGGTACAACGCGATACAAACCTAGTACAAACTACTACAACTTCGAGTTTTTAATTTTTCGCAAATTCTTTTTCCCAGTAGTACGAGTCGGCACTTTGGTTATTTCCATTTTTCTCGGAAACCAAATGTGTTAAACAATTTCTCCGAACTGTACAACGCGGTACAAACCTAGTACAAACTGGTACAACTTCGAGTTTTTAATTTTTCGCAAATTTTTTTTTCCAGTAGTACGACTCGACACTTTGGTTATTTCCATTTTTCTCGGAAACCAAAAGAGGTAAACAATTTCTCCGAACGGTACGACGCGGTACAAACCTAGTAAAAACTAGTACAACCTCAAGTTTTTAATTTTCCGTAAATTTTTTTTCCCAGTTGTACGACTCGACACTTCGGTTATTTCCATTTCTCTCGGAAACCAAAAGTGTTAAACAATTTTTAGGAACGGTACAACGCGGTACAAACCTAGTACAAACTAGTACAACTTCGAGTTTTTAATTTTTCGCAAATTCTTTTTCCCAGTGGTACGTCTCGACACTTCAGATATTTCCATTTTTCTCGGAAACCAAAAGTGTTAAACAACTTTTAGGAGCGGTACAACGCGGTACAAACCTAGTACAAACTGGTACAACCACGAGTTTTTAATTTTTCGCAAATTTTTTTTCCCAGTAGTACGAGTCGGCACTTTGGTTATTTCCATTTTTCTCGGAAACCAAAAGAGGTAAACAATTTCTCCGAACGGTACAACGCGGTACAAACCTAGTAAAAACTAGTACAACCTCGAGTTTTTAATTTTCCGTAAATTTTTTTCCCAGTTGTACGACTCGACACTTTGGTTATTTCCATTTCTCTCGGAAACCAAAAGTGTTAAACAATTTTTAGGAACGGTACAACGCGGTACAAACCTAGTACAAACTAGTACAACTTCGAGTTTTTAATTTTTCGCAAATTTTTTTTCCAGTAGTACGACTCGACACTTCGGTTATTTCCATTTCTCTCGGAAACCAAAAGTGTTAAACAATTTTTAGGAACGGTACAACGCGATACAAACCTAGTACAAACTACTACAACTTCGAGTTTTTAATTTTTCGCAAATTTTTTTTCCCAGTAGTACGAGTCGGCACTTTGGTTATTTCCATTTTTCTCGGAAACCAAAAGAGGTAAACAATTTCTCCGAACGGTACAACGCGGTACAAACCTAGTAAAAACTAGTACAACCTCGAGTTTTTAATTTTCCGTAAATTTTTTTCCCAGTTGTACGACTCGACACTTTGGTTATTTCCATTTCTCTCGGAAACCAAAAGTGTTAAACAATTTTTAGGAACGGTACAACGCGGTACAAACCTAGTACAAACTAGTACAACTTCGAGTTTTTAATTTTTCGCAAATTCTTTTTCCCAGTGGTACGACTCGACACTTCAGATATTTCCATTTTTCTCGGAAACCAAAAGTGTTAAACAACTTTTAGGAACGGTACAACGCGGTACAAACCTAGTACAAACTGGTACAACCACGAGTTTTTAATTTTTCGCAAATTTTTTTTCCCAGTAGTACGAATCGGCACTTTGGTTATTTCCATTTTTCTCGGAAACCAAAAGAGTTAAACAATTTCTCCGAACGGTACAACGCGGTACAAACCTAGTACAAACTGGTACAACTTCGAATTTTTAATTTTTCGCAAATTTTTTTTTCCAGTAGTACGACTCGACCCTTTGGTTATTTCCATTTTTCTCGGAAACCAAAGGAGGTAAGCAATTTCTCCGAACGGTACAACGCGGTACAAACCTAGTACAAACTAGTACAACCTCGAGTTTTTAATTTTCCGTACATTTTTTTTCCCAGTTGTACGACTCGACACTTCGGTTATTTCCATTTTTCTCAGAAACCAAAAGTGTTAAACAATTTTTAGGAACGGTACAACGCGGTACAAACCTAGTACAAACTGGTACAACCACAAGTTTTTAATTTTTCGCAAATTTTTTTTCCCAGTAGTACGAGTCGGCACTTTGGTTATTTCCATTTTTCTCGGAAACCAAAAGAGTTAAACAATTTCTCCGAGCGGTACAACGCGGTACAAACCTAGTACAAACTGGTACAACTTCGAGTTTTTAATTTTTCGCAAATTTTTTTTCCAGTAGTACGACTCGACACTTTGGTTATTTCCATTTCTCTCGGAAACCAAAAGTGTTAAACAATTTTTAGGAACGGTACAACGCGGTACAAACCTAGTACAAACTAGTACAACCTCGAGTTTTTAATTTTCCGTAAATTTTTTTTCCCAGTAGTATGACTCGACACTTCGGTTATTTCCATTTTTCTCTGAAACCAAAAGAGGTAAACAATTTCTCCGAACGGTACAACGCGGTACAAACCTAGTACAAACTAGTACAACTTCGAGTTTTTAATTTTTCGCAAATTTTTTTCCAGTAGTACGACTCGACACTTTGGTTATTTCCATTTTTCTCAGAAACCAAATGTGTTAAACAATTTTTAGAAACGGTACAACGCGGTACAAACCTAGTACAAACTAGTACATCCTCGAGTTTTTAATTTTTCGCAAATTCTTTTTCCCAGTGGTACGACTCGACACTTCGGATATTTCCATTTTTCTCGGAAACCAAAAGTGTTAAACAATTTCTCCGAACGGTACAACGCGGTACAAACCTAGTACAAACTAGTACAACTTCGAGTTTTTAATTTTTCGCAAATTTTTTTTCCAGTAGTACGACTCGACACTTTGGTTATTTCCATTTTTCTCGGAAACCAAAAGTGTTAAACAATTTTTAGGAACGGTACAACGCGGTACAAACCTAGTACAAACTAGTACAACCTCGAGTTTTTAATTTTTCGCAAATTCTTTTTCCCAGTGGTACGACTCGACACTTCGGATATTTCCATTTTTCTCGGAAACCAAAAGTGTTAAACAATTTCTCCGAACGGTACAACGCGGTACAAACCTAGTACAAACTGGTACAACTTCGAGTTTTTAATTTTTCGCAAATTTTTTTTTCCAGTAGTACGACTCGACACTTTGGTTATTTCCATTTTTCTCGGAAACCAAAAGAGGAAAACAATTTCTCCGAACGGTACAACGCGGTACAAACCTAGTAAAAACTAGTACAACCTCGAGTTTTTAATTTTCCGTAAATTTTTTTTCCCAGTTGTACGACTCGACACTTCGGTTATTTCCATTTTTCTCAGAAACCAAACGTGTTAAACAATTTTTAGGAACGGTACAACGCGGTACAAACCTAGTACAAACTAGTACAACTTCGAGTTTTTAATTTTTCGCAAATTTTTTTTTCCAGTAGTACGACTCGACACTTTGGTTATTTCCATTTCTCTCGGAAACCAAAAGTGTTAAACAATTTTTAGGAACGGTACAACGCGGTACAAACCTAGTACAAACTAGTACAACTTCGAGTTTTTAATTTTTCGCAAATTTTTTTTCCAGTAGTACGACTCGACACTTCGGTTATTTCCATTTCTCTCGGAAACCAAAAGTGTTAAACAATTTTTAGGAACGGTACAACGCGGTACAAACCTAGTACAAACTAGTACAACTTCGAGTTTTTAATTTTTCGCAAATTCTTTTTCCCAGTGGTACGACTCGACACTTCAGATATTTCCATTTTTCTCGGAAAACAAAAGTGTTAAACAACTTTTAGGAACGGTACAACGCGGTACAAACCTAGTACAAACTGGTACAACCACGAGTTTTTAATTTTTCGCAAATTTTTTTTCCCAGTAGTACGAGTCGGCACTTTGGTTATTTCCATTTTTCTCGGAAACCAAAAGAGTTAAACAATTTCTCCGAACGGTACAACGCGGTACAAACCTAGTACAAACTGGTACAACTTCGAGTTTTTAATTTTTCGCAAATTTTTTTTTCCAGTAGTACGACGCGACACTTTGGTTATTTCCATTTTTCTCGGAAACCAAAAGAGGTAAACAATTTCTCCGAACGGTACAACGCGGTACAAACCTAGTAAAAACTTGTACAACCTCAAGTTTTTAATTTTCCGTAAATTTTTTTTCCCAGTTGTACGACTCGACACTTTGGTTATTTCCATTTCTCTCGGAAACCAAAAGTGTTAAACAGTTTTTAGGAACGGTACAACGCGGTACAAACCTAGTACAAACTAGTACAACTTCGAGTTTTTAATTTTTCGCAAATTTTTTTTCCAGTAGTACGACTCGACACTTCGGTTATTTCCATTTCTCTCGGAAACCAAAAGTGTTAAACAATTTTTAGGAACGGTACCACGCGATACAAACCTAGTACAAACTACTACAACTTCGAGTTTTTACTTTTTCGCAAATTCTTTTTCCCAGTGGTACGACTCGACACTTTGGTTATTTCCATTTCTCTCGGAAACCAAAAGTGTTAAACAATTTTTAGGAACGGTACAACGCGGTACAAACCTAGTACAAACTAGTACAACTTCGAGTTTTTAATTTTTCGCAAATTTTTTTTCCAGTAGTACGACTCGACACTTCGGTTATTTCCATTTCTCTCGGAAACCAGAAGTGTTAAACAATTTTTAGGAACGGTACAACGCGGTACAAACCTAGTACAAACTAGTACAACTTCGAGTTTTTAATTTTTCGCAAATTCTTTTTCCCAGTGGTACGACTCGACACTTCAGATATTTCCATTTTTCTCGGAAACCAAAAGTGTTAAACAACTTTTAGGAACGGTACAACGCGGTACAAACCTAGTACAAACTGGTACAACCACGAGTTTTTAATTTTTCGCAAATTTTTTTTCCCAGTAGTACGAGTCGGCACTTTGGTTATTTCCATTTTTCTCGGAAACCAAAAGAGTTAAACAATTTCTCCGAACGGTACAACGCGGTACAAACCTAGTACAAACTGGTACAACTTCGAATTTTTAATTTTTCGCAAATTTTTTTTTCCAGTAGTACGACTCGACCCTTTGGTTATTTCCATTTTTCTCGGAAACCAAAGGAGGTAAGCAATTTCTCCGAACGGTACAACGCGGTACAAACTTAGTACAAACTAGTACAACCTCGAGTTTTTAATTTTCCGTACATTTTTTTTCCCAGTTGTACGACTCGACACTTCGGTTATTTCCATTTTTCTCAGAAACCAAAAGTGTTAAACAATTTTTATGAACGGTACAACGCGGTACAAACCTAGTACAAACTAGTACAACTTAGAGTTTTTAATTTTTCGCAAATTTTTTTTTCCAGTAGTACGACTCGACACTTTGGTTATTTCCATTTCTCTCGGAAACCAAAAGTGTTAAACAATTTTTAGGAACGGTACAACGCGGTACAAACCTAGTACAAACTAGTACAACCTCGAGTTTTTAATTTTTCGCAAATTCTTTTTCCCAGTGGTACGACTCGACACTTCGGATATTTCCATTTTTCTCGGAAACCAAAAGTGTTAAACAACTTTTAGGAACGGTACAACGCGGTACAAACCTAGTACAAACTGGTACAACCACGAGTTTTTAATTTTTCGCTAATTTTTTTTCCCAGTAGTACGAGTCGGCACTTTGGTTATTTCCATTTTTCTCGGAAACCAAAAGAGTTAAACAATTTCTCCGAACGGTACAACGCGGTACAAACCTAGTACAAACTGGTACAACTTCGAGTTTTTAATTTTTCGCAAATTTTTTTTTCCAGTAGTACGACTCGACACTTTGGTTATTTCCATTTTTCTCGGAAACCAAAAGAGGTAAACAATTTCTCCGAACGGTACAACGCGGTACAAACCTAGTAAAAACTAGTACATCCTCAAGTTTTTAATTTTCCGTAAATTTTTTTTCCCAGTTGTACGACTCGACACTTTGGTTATTTCCATTTCTCTCGGAAACCAAAAGTGTTAAACAATTTTTAGGAACGGTACAACGCGGTACAAACCTAGTACAAACTAGTACAACTTCGAGTTTTTAATTTTTCGCAAATTTTTTTTCCAGTAGTACGACTCGACACTTCGGTTATTTCCATTTCTCACGGAAACCAAAAGTGTTAAACAATTTTTAGGAACGGTACAACGCGGTACAAACCTAGTACAAACTAGTACAACTTCGAGTTTTTAATTTTTCGCAAATTTTTTTTCCAGTAGTACGACTCGACACTTCGGATATTTCCATTTTTCTCGGAAACCAAAAGTGTTAAACAACTTTTAGGAACGGTACAACGCGGTACAAACCTAGTACAAACTGGTACAACCACGAGTTTTTAATTTTTCGCAAATTTTTTGTCCCAGTAGTACGAGTCGGCACTTTGGTTATTTCCATTTTTCTCGGAAACCAAAAGAGTTAAACAATTTCTCCGAACGTTGCACCGCGGCGGTACAAACCTAGTACAAACTGGTACAACTTCGAATTTTTAATTTTTCGCAAATTCTTTTTCCCAGTGGTACGACTCGACACATTGGTTATTTCCATTTCTCTCGGAAACCAAAAGTGTTAAACAATTTTTAGGAACGGTACAACGCGGTACAAACCTAGTACAAACTAGTACAACTTCGAGTTTTTAATTTTTCGCAATTTTTTTTTCCAGTAGTACGACTCGACACTTTGGTTATTTCCATTTCTCTCGGAAACCAAAAGTGTTAAACAATTTTTAGGAACGGTACAACGCGGTACAAACCTAGTACAAACTACTACAACTTCGAGTTTTTAATTTTTCGCAAATTTTTTTTTCCATTAGTACGAATCGACACTTCGGTTATTTCCTTTTTTCTCGGAAACCAAAAGTGTTAAACAATTTTTAGGAACGGTACAACGCGGTACAAACCTAGTACAAACTGGTACAACCACGAGTTTTTAATTTTTCGCAAATTTTTTTTCCCAGTAGTACGAGTCGGCACTTTGGTTATTTCCATTTTTCTCGGAAACCAAAAGAGTTAAACAATTTCTCCGAACGGTACAACGCGGTACAAACCTAGTACAAACTGGTACAACTTCGAATTTTTAATTTTTCGCAAATTTTTTTTTCCAGTAGTACGACTCGACCCTTTGGTTATTTCCATTTTTCTCGGAAACCAAAGGAGGTAAGCAATTTCTCCGAACGGTACAACGCGGTACAAACTTAGTACAAACTAGTACAACCTCGAGTTTTTAATTTTCCGTACATTTTTTTTCCCAGTTGTACGACTCGACACTTCGGTTATTTCCATTTTTCTCAGAAACCAAAAGTGTTAAACAATTTTTATGAACGGTACAACGCGGTACAAACCTAGTACAAACTAGTACAACTTAGAGTTTTTAATTTTTCGCAAATTTTTTTTTCCAGTAGTACGACTCGACACTTTGGTTATTTCCATTTCTCTCGGAAACCAAAAGTGTTAAACAATTTTTAGGAACGGTACAACGCGGTACAAACCTAGTACAAACTAGTACAACCTCGAGTTTTTAATTTTTCGCAAATTCTTTTTCCCAGTGGTACGACTCGACACTTCGGATATTTCCATTTTTCTCGGAAACCAAAAGTGTTAAACAACTTTTAGGAACGGTACAACGCGGTACAAACCTAGTACAAACTGGTACAACCACGAGTTTTTAATTTTTCGCTAATTTTTTTTCCCAGTAGTACGAGTCGGCACTTTGGTTATTTCCATTTTTCTCGGAAACCAAAAGAGTTAAACAATTTCTCCGAACGGTACAACGCGGTACAAACCTAGTACAAACTGGTACAACTTCGAGTTTTTAATTTTTCGCAAATTTTTTTTTCCAGTAGTACGACTCGACACTTTGGTTATTTCCATTTTTCTCGGAAACCAAAAGAGGTAAACAATTTCTCCGAACGGTACAACGCGGTACAAACCTAGTAAAAACTAGTACATCCTCAAGTTTTTAATTTTCCGTAAATTTTTTTTCCCAGTTGTACGACTCGACACTTTGGTTATTTCCATTTCTCTCGGAAACCAAAAGTGTTAAACAATTTTTAGGAACGGTACAACGCGGTACAAACCTAGTACAAACTAGTACAACTTCGAGTTTTTAATTTTTCGCAAATTTTTTTTCCAGTAGTACGACTCGACACTTCGGTTATTTCCATTTCTCTCGGAAACCAAAAGTGTTAAACAATTTTTAGGAACGGTACAACGCGATACAAACCTAGTACAAACTACTACAACTTCGAGTTTTTAATTTTTCGCAAATTCTTTTTCCCAGTGGTACGACTCGACACTTTGGTTATTTCCATTTCTCTCGGAAACCAAAAGTGTTAAACAATTTTTAGGAACGGTACAACGCGGTACAAACCTAGTACAAACTAGTACAACTTCGAGTTTTTAATTTTTCGCAAATTTTTTTTCCAGTAGTACGACTCGACACTTCGGATATTTCCATTTTTCTCGGAAACCAAAAGTGTTAAACAACTTTTAGGAACGGTACAACGCGGTACAAACCTAGTACAAACTGGTACAACCACGAGTTTTTAATTTTTCGCAAATTTTTTGTCCCAGTAGTACGAGTCGGCACTTTGGTTATTTCCATTTTTCTCGGAAACCAAAAGAGTTAAACAATTTCTCCGAACGTTGCACCGCGGCGGTACAAACCTAGTACAAACTGGTACAACTTCGAATTTTTAATTTTTCGCAAATTCTTTTTCCCAGTGGTACGACTCGACACATTGGTTATTTCCATTTCTCTCGGAAACCAAAAGTGTTAAACAATTTTTAGGAACGGTACAACGCGGTACAAACCTAGTACAAACTAGTACAACTTCGAGTTTTTAATTTTTCGCAATTTTTTTTTCCAGTAGTACGACTCGACACTTTGGTTATTTCCATTTCTCTCGGAAACCAAAAGTGTTAAACAATTTTTAGGAACGGTACAACGCGGTACAAACCTAGTACAAACTACTACAACTTCGAGTTTTTAATTTTTCGCAAATTTTTTTTTCCATTAGTACGAATCGACACTTCGGTTATTTCCTTTTTTCTCGGAAACCAAAAGTGTTAAACAATTTTTAGGAACGGTACAACGCGGTACAAACCTAGTACAAACTAGTACAACCTCGAGTTTTTAATTTTTCGCAAATTCTTTTTCCCAGTGGTACGACTCGACACTTCGGATATTTCCATTTTTCTCGGAAACCAAAAGTGTTAAACAACTTTTAGGAACGGTACAACGCGGTACAAACCTAGTACAAACTGGTACAACCACGAGTTTTTAATTTTTCGCTAATTTTTTTTCCCAGTAGTACGAGTCGGCACTTTGGTTATTTCCATTTTTCTCGGAAACCAAAAGAGTTAAACAATTTCTCCGAACGGTACAACGCGGTACAAACCTAGTACAAACTGGTACAACTTCGAGTTTTTAATTTTTCGCAAATTTTTTTTTCCAGTAGTACGACTCGACACTTTGGTTATTTCCATTTTTCTCGGAAACCAAAAGAGGTAAACAATTTCTCCGAACGGTACAACGCGGTACAAACCTAGTAAAAACTAGTACATCCTCAAGTTTTTAATTTTCCGTAAATTTTTTTTCCCAGTTGTACGACTCGACACTTTGGTTATTTCCATTTCTCTCGGAAACCAAAAGTGTTAAACAATTTTTAGGAACGGTACAACGCGGTACAAACCTAGTACAAACTAGTACAACTTCGAGTTTTTAATTTTTCGCAAATTTTTTTTCCAGTAGTACGACTCGACACTTCGGTTATTTCCATTTCTCTCGGAAACCAAAAGTGTTAAACAATTTTTAGGAACGGTACAACGCGATACAAACCTAGTACAAACTACTACAACTTCGAGTTTTTAATTTTTCGCAAATTCTTTTTCCCAGTGGTACGACTCGACACTTTGGTTATTTCCATTTCTCTCGGAAACCAAAAGTGTTAAACAATTTTTAGGAACGGTACAACGCGGTACAAACCTAGTACAAACTAGTACAACTTCGAGTTTTTAATTTTTCGCAAATTTTTTTTCCAGTAGTACGACTCGACACTTCGGATATTTCCATTTTTCTCGGAAACCAAAAGTGTTAAACAACTTTTAGGAACGGTACAACGCGGTACAAACCTAGTACAAACTGGTACAACCACGAGTTTTTAATTTTTCGCAAATTTTTTGTCCCAGTAGTACGAGTCGGCACTTTGGTTATTTCCATTTTTCTCGGAAACCAAAAGAGTTAAACAATTTCTCCGAACGTTGCACCGCGGCGGTACAAACCTAGTACAAACTGGTACAACTTCGAATTTTTAATTTTTCGCAAATTCTTTTTCCCAGTGGTACGACTCGACACATTGGTTATTTCCATTTCTCTCGGAAACCAAAAGTGTTAAACAATTTTTAGGAACGGTACAACGCGGTACAAACCTAGTACAAACTAGTACAACTTCGAGTTTTTAATTTTTCGCAATTTTTTTTTCCAGTAGTACGACTCGACACTTTGGTTATTTCCATTTCTCTCGGAAACCAAAAGTGTTAAACAATTTTTAGGAACGGTACAACGCGGTACAAACCTAGTACAAACTACTACAACTTCGAGTTTTTAATTTTTCGCAAATTTTTTTTTCCATTAGTACGAATCGACACTTCGGTTATTTCCTTTTTTCTCGGAAACCAAAAGTGTTAAACAATTTTTAGGAACGGTACAACGCGGTACAAACCTAGAACAAACTAGTACAACCTCGAGTTTTTAATTTTCCGTAAATTTTTTTTCCCAGTTTACGACTCCACACTTCGGTTATTTCCATTTTTCTCAGAAACCAAAAGTGTTAAACAATTTTTAGGAACGGTACAACGCGGTACAAACCTAGTACAAACTAGTACAACTTCGAGTTTTTAATTTTTCGCAAATTTTTTTTCCAGTAGTACGACTCGACACTTTGGTTATTTCCATTTCTCTCGGAAACCAAAAGTGTCAAACAATTTTTAGGAACGGTACAACGCGGTACAAACCTAGTACAAACTAGTACAACCTCGAGTTTTTAATTTTTCGCAAATTCTTTTTCCCAGTGGTACGACTCGACACTTCGGATATTTCCATTTTTCTCGGAAACCAAAAGTGTTAAACAACTTTTAGGAACGGTACAACGCGGTACAAACCTAGTACAAACTGGTACAACCACGAGTTTTTAATTTTTCGCAAATTTTTTGTCCCAGTAGTACGAGTCGGCACTTTGGTTATTTCCATTTCTCTCGGAAACCAAAAGTGTCAAACAATTTTTAGGAACGGTACAACGCGGTACAAACCTAGTACAAACTAGTACAACCTCGAGTTTTTAATTTTCCGTAAATTTTTTTTCCCAGTTGTACGACTCGACACTTCGGTTATTTCCATTTTTCTCAGAAACCAGAAGTGTTAAACAATTTTTAGGAACGGTACAACGCGGTACAAACCTAGTACAAACTACTACAACTTCGAGTTTTTAATTTTTCGCAAATTCTTTTTCCCAGTGGTACGACTCGACACATTGGTTATTTCCATTTCTCTCGGAAACCAAAAGTGTTAAACAATTTTTAGGAACGGTACAACGCGGTACAAACCTAGTACAAACTAGTACAACTTCGAGTTTTTAATTTTTCGCAATTTTTTTTTCCAGTAGTACGACTCGACACTTTGGTTATTTCCATTTCTCTCGGAAACCAAAAGTGTTAAACAATTTTTAGGAACGGTACAACGCGGTACAAACCTAGTACAAACTACTACAACTTCGAGTTTTTAATTTTTCGCAAATTTTTTTTTCCATTAGTACGAATCGACACTTCGGTTATTTCCTTTTTTCTCGGAAACCAAAAGTGTTCAACAATTTTTAGGAACGGTACAACGCGGTACAAACCTAGAACAAACTAGTACAACCTCGAGTTTTTAATTTTCCGTAAATTTTTTTTCCCAGTTTACGACTCGACACTTTGGTTATTTCCATTTCTCTCGGAAACCAAAAGTGTTAAACAATTTTTAGGAACGGTACAACGCGGTACAAACCTAGTACAAACTACTACAACTTCGAGTTTTTAATTTTTCGCAAATTTTTTTTTCCATTAGTACGAATCGACACTTCGGTTATTTCCTTTTTTCTCGGAAACCAAAAGTGTTAAACAATTTTTAGGAACGGTACAACGCGGTACAAACCTAGAACAAACTAGTACAACCTCGAGTTTTTAATTTTCCGTAAATTTTTTTTCCCAGTTTACGACTCCACACTTCGGTTATTTCCATTTTTCTCAGAAACCAAAAGTGTTAAACAATTTTTAGGAACGGTACAACGCGGTACAAACCTAGTACAAACTAGTACAACTTCGAGTTTTTAATTTTTCGCAAATTTTTTTTCCAGTAGTACGACTCGACACTTTGGTTATTTCCATTTCTCTCGGAAACCAAAAGTGTCAAACAATTTTTAGGAACGGTACAACGCGGTACAAACCTAGTACAAACTAGTACAACCTCGAGTTTTTAATTTTTCGCAAATTCTTTTTCCCAGTGGTACGACTCGACACTTCGGATATTTCCATTTTTCTCGGAAACCAAAAGTGTTAAACAACTTTTAGGAACGGTACAACGCGGTACAAACCTAGTACAAACTGGTACAACCACGAGTTTTTAATTTTTCGCAAATTTTTTGTCCCAGTAGTACGAGTCGGCACTTTGGTTATTTCCATTTCTCTCGGAAACCAAAAGTGTCAAACAATTTTTAGGAACGGTACAACGCGGTACAAACCTAGTACAAACTAGTACAACCTCGAGTTTTTAATTTTCCGTAAATTTTTTTTCCCAGTTGTACGACTCGACACTTCGGTTATTTCCATTTTTCTCAGAAACCAGAAGTGTTAAACAATTTTTAGGAACGGTACAACGCGGTACAAACCTAGTACAAACTACTACAACTTCGAGTTTTTAATTTTTCGCAAATTCTTTTTCCCAGTGGTACGACTCGACACATTGGTTATTTCCATTTCTCTCGGAAACCAAAAGTGTTAAACAATTTTTAGGAACGGTACAACGCGGTACAAACCTAGTACAAACTAGTACAACTTCGAGTTTTTAATTTTTCGCAATTTTTTTTTCCAGTAGTACGACTCGACACTTTGGTTATTTCCATTTCTCTCGGAAACCAAAAGTGTTAAACAATTTTTAGGAACGGTACAACGCGGTACAAACCTAGTACAAACTACTACAACTTCGAGTTTTTAATTTTTCGCAAATTTTTTTTTCCATTAGTACGAATCGACACTTCGGTTATTTCCTTTTTTCTCGGAAACCAAAAGTGTTAAACAATTTTTAGGAACGGTACAACGCGGTACAAACCTAGAACAAACTAGTACAACCTCGAGTTTTTAATTTTCCGTAAATTTTTTTTCCCAGTTTACGACTCCACACTTCGGTTATTTCCATTTTTCTCAGAAACCAAAAGTGTTAAACAATTTTTAGGAACGGTACAACGCGGTACAAACCTAGTACAAACTAGTACAACTTCGAGTTTTTAATTTTTCGCAAATTTTTTTTCCAGTAGTACGACTCGACACTTTGGTTATTTCCATTTCTCTCGGAAACCAAAAGTGTCAAACAATTTTTAGGAACGGTACAACGCGGTACAAACCTAGTACAAACTAGTACAACCTCGAGTTTTTAATTTTTCGCAAATTCTTTTTCCCAGTGGTACGACTCGACACTTCGGATATTTCCATTTTTCTCGGAAACCAAAAGTGTTAAACAACTTTTAGGAACGGTACAACGCGGTACAAACCTAGTACAAACTGGTACAACCACGAGTTTTTAATTTTTCGCAAATTTTTTGTCCCAGTAGTACGAGTCGGCACTTTGGTTATTTCCATTTTTCTCGGAAACCAAAAGAGTTAAACAATTTCTCCGAACGGTGCACCGCGGTACAAACCTAGTACAAACTGGTACAACTTCGAATTTTTAATTTTTCGCAAATTTTTTTTTCCAGTAGTACGACTCGACCCATTGGTTATTTCCATTTTTCTCGGAAACCAAAGGAGGTAAACAATTTCTCCGAACGGTACAACGCGGTACAAACCTAGTACAAACTAGTACAACCTCGAGTTTTTAATTTTCCGTAAATTCTTTTTCCCAGTGGTACGACTCGACACATTGGTTATTTCCATTTCTCTCGGAAACCAAAAGTGTTAAACAATTTTTAGGAACGGTACAACGCGGTACAAACCTAGTACAAACTACTACAACTTCGAGTTTTTAATTTTTCGCAAATTTTTTTTTCCATTAGTACGAATCGACACTTCGGTTATTTCCTTTTTTCTCGGAAACCAAAAGTGTTAAACAATTTTTAGGAACGGTACAACGCGGTACAAACCTAGAACAAACTAGTACAACCTCGAGTTTTTAATTTTCCGTAAATTTTTTTTCCCAGTTTACGACTCCACACTTCGGTTATTTCCATTTTTCTCAGAAACCAAAAGTGTTAAACAAATTTTAGGAACGGTACAACGCGGTACAAACCTATTACAAACTAGTACAACTTCGAGTTTTTAATTTTTCGCAAATTTTTTTTTCCAGTAGTACGACTCGACACTTTGGTTATTTCCATTTCTCTCGGAAACCAAAAGTGTCAAACAATTTTTAGGAACGGTACAACGCGGTACAAACCTAGTACAAACTAGTACAACTTCGAGTTTTTAATTTTTCGCAATTTTTTTTTCCAGTAGTACGACTCGACACTTTGGTTATTTCCATTTCTCTCGGAAACCAAAAGTGTTAAACAATTTTTAGGAACGGTACAACGCGGTACAAACCTAGTACAAACTACTACAACTTCGAGTTTTTAATTTTTCGCAAATTTTTTTTTCCAGTAGTACGAATCGACACTTCGGTTATTTCCTTTTTTCTCGGAAACCAAAAGTGTTAAACAATTTTTAGGAACGGTACAACGCGGTACAAACCTAGTACAAACTAGTACAACCGCGAGTTTTTAATTTTTCGCAAATTCTTTTTCCCAGTGGTACGACTCGACACTTCGGATATTTCCATTTTTCTCGGAAACCAAAAGTGTTAAACAATTTCTCCGAACTGTACAACGCGGTACAAATCTAGTACAAACTAGTACAACTTCGAGTTTTTAATTTTTCGCAAATTTTTTTTCCAGTAGTACGACTCGACACTTTGGTTGTTTCCATTTTTCTCGGAAACCAAAAGTGTTAAACAATTTTTAGAAACGGTACAACGCGGTACAAACCTAGTACAAACTAGTACAACCTCGAGTTTTTAATTTTTCGCAAATTCTTTTTCCCAGTGGTACAACTCGACACTTCGGATATTTCCATTTTTCTCGGAAACCAAAAGTGTTAAACAATTTCTCCGAACGGTACAACGCGGTACAAACATAGTACAAACTGGTACAACTTCGAGTTTTTAATTTTCCGTAAATTTTTTTTCCCAGTTGTACGACTCGACACTTTGGTTATTTCCATTTTTCTCTGAAACCAAAAGTGTTAAACAATTTTTAGGAACGGTACAAAGCGGTACAAACCTAGTACAAACTAGTACAACTTCGAGTTTTTAATTTTTCGCAAATTTTTTTTCCAGTAGTACGACTCGACACTTTGGTTATTTCCATTTCTCTCGGAAACCAAAAGTGTTAAACAATTTTTAGGAACGGTACAACGCGGTACAAACCTAGTACAAACTAGTACAACTTCGAGTTTTTAATTTTTCGCAAATTTTTTTTCCAGTAGTACGACTCGACACTTCGGTTATTTCCATTTCTCTCGGAAACCAAAAGTGTTAAACAATTTTTAGGATCGGTACAACGCGGTACAAACCTAGTACAAACTAGTACAACTTCGAGTTTTTAATTTTTCGCAAATTCTTTTTCCCAGTGGTACGACTCGACACTTCAGATATTTCCATTTTTCTCGGAAACCAAAAGTGTTAAACAACTTTTAGGAACAGTACAACGCGGTACAAACCTAGTACAAACTGGTACAACTTCGAATTTTTAATTTTTCGCAAATTTTTTTTTCCAGTAGTACGACTCGACCCTTTGGTTATTTCCATTTTTCTCGGAAACCAAAGGAGGTAAACAATTTCTCCGAACGGTACAACGCGGTACAAACCTAGTACAAACTAGTACAACCTCGAGTTTTTAATTTTCCGTAAATTTTTTTTCCCAGTTGTACGACTCGACACTTCGGTTATTTCCATTTTTCTCAGAAACCAAAAGTGTTAAACAATTTTTAGGAACGGTACAACGCGGTACAAACCTAGTACAAACTGGTACAACCACAAGTTTTTAATTTTTCGCAAATTTTTTTTCCCAGTACTACGAGTCGGCACTTTGGTTATTTCCATTTTTCTCGGAAACCAAAAGAGTTAAACAATTTCTCCAAACGGTACAACGCGGTACAAACCTAGTAAAAACTAGTACAACCTCGAGTTTTTAATTTTCCGTAATTTTTTTTTCCCAGTTGTACGACTCGACACTTTGGTTATTTCCATTTCTCTCGGAAACCAAAAGTGTTAAACAATTTTTAGGAACGGTACAACGCGGTACAAACCTAGTACAAACTAGTACAACTTCGAGTTTTTAATTTTTCGCAAATTCTTTTTCCCAGTGGTACGACTCGACACTTCAGATATTTCCATTTTTCTCGGAAACCAAAAGTGTTAAACAACTTTTAGGAACGGTACAACGCGGTACAAACCTAGTACAAACTGGTACAACCACGAGTTTTTAATTTTTCGCAAATTTTTTTTTCCAGTAGTACGACTCGACCCTTTGGTTATTTCCATTTTTCTCGGAAACCAAAGGAGGTAAGCAATTTCTCCGAACGGTACAACGCGGTACAAACCTAGTACAAACTAGTACAACCTCGAGTTTTTAATTTTCCGTACATTTTTTTTCCCAGTTGTACGACTCGACACTTCGGTTATTTCCATTTTTCTCAGAAACCAAAAGTGTTAAACAATTTTTAGGAACGGTACAACGCGGTACAAACCTAGTACAAACTGGTACAACCACAAGTTTTTAATTTTTCGCAAATTTTTTTTCCCAGTAGTACGAGTCGGCACTTTGGTTATTTCCATTTTTCTCGGAAACCAAAAGAGTTAAAAAATTTCTCCGAGCGGTACAACGCGGTACAAACCTAGTACAAACTAGTACAACCTCGAGTTTTTAATTTTCCGTAAATTTTTTTTCCCAGTAGTATGACTCGACACTTCGGTTATTTCCATTTTTCTCAGAAACCGAAAGAGTTAAACAATTTCTCCGAACGGTACAACGCGGTACAAACCTAGTACAAACTGGTACAACTTCGAATTTTTAATTTTTCGCAAATTTTTTTTTCCAGTAGTACGACTCGACCCTTTGGTTATTTCCATTTTTCTCGGAAACCAAAGGAGGTAAACAATTTCTCCGAACGGTAAAACGCGGTACAAACCTAGTACAAACTAGTACAACCTCGAGTTTTTAATTTTCCGTAAATTTTTTTTCCCAGTTGTACGACTCGACACTTCGGTTATTTCCATTTTTCTCAGAAACCAAAAGTGTTAAACAATTTTTAGGAACGGTACAACGCGGTACAAACCTAGTACAAACTGGTACAACCACAAGTTTTTAATTTTTCGCAAATTTTTTTTCCCAGTACTACGAGTCGGCACTTTGGTTATTTCCATTTTTCTCGGAAACCAAAAGAGTTAAACAATTTCTCCAAACGGTACAACGCGGTACAAACCTAGTAAAAACTAGTACAACCTCGAGTTTTTAATTTTCCGTAAATTTTTTTTCCCAGTTGTACGACTCGACACTTTGGTTATTTCCATTTCTCTCGGAAACCAAAAGTGTTAAACAATTTTTAGGAACGGTACAACGCGGTACAAACCTAGTACAAACTAGTACAACTTCGAGTTTTTAATTTTTCGCAAATTCTTTTTCCCAGTGGTACGACTCGACACTTCAGATATTTCCATTTTTCTCGGAAACCAAAAGTGTTAAACAACTTTTAGGAACGGTACAACGCGGTACAAACCTAGTACAAACTGGTACAACCACGAGTTTTTAATTTTTCGCAAATTTTTTTTTCCAGTAGTACGACTCGACCCTTTGGTTAGTTCCATTTTTCTCGGAAACCAAAGGAGGTAAGCAATTTCTCCGAACGGTACAACGCGGTACAAACCTAGTACAAACTAGTACAACCTCGAGTTTTTAATTTTCCGTACATTTTTTTTCCCAGTTGTACGACTCGACACTTCGGTTATTTCCATTTTTCTCAGAAACCAAAAGTGTTAAACAATTTTTAGGAACGGTACAACGCGGTACAAACCTAGTACAAACTGGTACAACCACAAGTTTTTAATTTTTCGCAAATTTTTTTTCCCAGTAGTACGAGTCGGCACTTTGGTTATTTCCATTTTTCTCGGAAACCAAAAGAGTTAAAAAATTTCTCCGAGCGGTACAACGCGGTACAAACCTAGTACAAACTAGTACAACCTCGAGTTTTTAATTTTCCGTAAATTTTTTTTCCCAGTAGTATGACTCGACACTTCGGTTATTTCCATTTTTCTCTGAAACCAAAAGAGGTAAACAATTTCTCCGAACGGTACAACGCGGTACAAACCTAGTACAAACTAGTACAACTTCGAGTTTTTAATTTTTCGCAAATTTTTTTTTCCAGTAGTTCGACTCGACACTTTGGTTATTTCCATTTCTCTCGGAAACCAAAAGTGTTAAACAATTTTTAGGAACGGAACAACGCGGTACAAACCTAGTACAAACTAGTACAACCTCGAGTTTTTAATTTTTCGCAAATTCTTTTTCCCAGTGGTACGACTCGACACTTCGGATATTTCCATTTTTCTCGGAAACCAAAAGTGTTAAACAACTTTTAGGAACGGTACAACGCGGTACAAACCTAGTACAAACTGGTACAACCACGAGTTTTTAATTTTTCGCAAATTTTTTTTCCCAGTAGTACGAGTCGGCACTTTGGTTATTTCCATTTTTCTCGGAAACCAAAAGAGTTAAACAATTTCTCCGAACGGTACAACGCGGTACAAACCTAGTACAAACTGGTACAACTTCGAGTTTTTAATTTTTCGCAAATTTTTTTTCCAGTAGTACGACTCGACACTTTGGTTATTTCCATTTTTCTCGGAAACCAAAAGAGGTAAACAATTTCTCCGAACGGTACAACGCGGTACAAACCTAGTACAAACTAGTACAACCTCGAGTTTTTAATTTTCCGTAAATTTTTTTTCCCAGTTGTACGACTCGACACTTCGGTTATTTCCATTTTTCTCGGAAACCAAAAGAGGTAAACAATTTCTCCGAACGGTACAACGCGGTACAAACCTAGTACAAACTGGTACAACTTCGAATTTTTAATTTTTCGCAAATTTTTTTTTCCAGTAGTACGACTCGACCCTTTGGTTATTTCCATTTTTCTCGGAAACCAAAGGAGGTAAACAATTTCTCCGAACGGTACAACGCGGTACAAACCTAGTACAAACTAGTACAACCTCGAGTTTTTAATTTTCCGTAAATTTTTTTTCCCAGTTGTACGACTCGACACTTCGGTTATTTCCATTTTTCTCAGAAACCAAAAGTGTTAAACAATTTTTAGGAACGGTACAACGCGGTACAAACCTAGTACAAACTGGTACAACCACAAGTTTTTAATTTTTCGCAAATTTTTTTTCCCTGTAGTACGAGTCGGCACTTTGGTTATTTCCATTTTTCTCGGAAACCAAAAGAGTTAAACAATTTCTCCAAACGGTACAACGCGGTACAAACCTAGTAAAAACTAGTACAACCTCGAGTTTTTAATTTTCCGTAATTTTTTTTTCCCAGTTGTACGACTCGACACTTTGGTTATTTCCATTTCTCTCGGAAACCAAAAGTGTTAAACAATTTTTAGGAACGGTACAACGCGGTACAAACCTAGTACAAACTAGTACAACTTCGAGTTTTTAATTTTTCGCAAATTCTTTTTCCCAGTGGTACGACTCGACACTTCAGATATTTCCATTTTTCTCGGAAACCAAAAGTGTTAAACAACTTTTAGGAACGGTACAACGCGGTACAAACCTAGTACAAACTGGTACAACCACGAGTTTTTAATTTTTCGCAAATTTTTTTTTCCAGTAGTACGACTCGACCCTTTGGTTATTTCCATTTTTCTCGGAAACCAAAGGAGGTAAGCAATTTCTCCGAACGGTACAACGCGGTACAAACCTAGTACAAACTAGTACAACCTCGAGTTTTTAATTTTCCGTACATTTTTTTTCCCAGTTGTACGACTCGACACTTCGGTTATTTCCATTTTTCTCAGAAACCAAAAGTGTTAAACAATTTTTAGGAACGGTACAACGCGGTACAAACCTAGTACAAACTGGTACAACCACAAGTTTTTAATTTTTCGCAAATTTTTTTTCCCAGTAGTACGAGTCGGCACTTTGGTTATTTCCATTTTTCTCGGAAACCAAAAGAGTTAAAAAATTTCTCCGAGCGGTACAACGCGGTACAAACCTAGTACAAACTAGTACAACCTCGAGTTTTTAATTTTCCGTAAATTTTTTTTCCCAGTAGTATGACTCGACACTTCGGTTATTTCCATTTTTCTCAGAAACCGAAAGAGTTAAACAATTTCTCCGAACGGTACAACGCGGTACAAACCTAGTACAAACTGGTACAACTTCGAATTTTTAATTTTTCGCAAATTTTTTTTTCCAGTAGTACGACTCGACCCTTTGGTTATTTCCATTTTTCTCGGAAACCAAAGGAGGTAAACAATTTCTCCGAACGGTAAAACGCGGTACAAACCTAGTACAAACTAGTACAACCTCGAGTTTTTAATTTTCCGTAAATTTTTTTTCCCAGTTGTACGACTCGACACTTCGGTTATTTCCATTTTTCTCAGAAACCAAAAGTGTTAAACAATTTTTAGGAACGGTACAACGCGGTACAAACCTAGTACAAACTGGTACAACCACAAGTTTTTAATTTTTCGCAAATTTTTTTTCCCAGTACTACGAGTCGGCACTTTGGTTATTTCCATTTTTCTCGGAAACCAAAAGAGTTAAACAATTTCTCAAAACGGTACAACGCGGTACAAACCTAGTAAAAACTAGTACAACCTCGAGTTTTTAATTTTCCGTAAATTTTTTTTCCCAGTTGTACGACTCGACACTTTGGTTATTTCCATTTCTCTCGGAAACCAAAAGTGTTAAACAATTTTTAGGAACGGTACAACGCGGTACAAACCTAGTACAAACTAGTACAACTTCGAGTTTTTAATTTTTCGCAAATTCTTTTTCCCAGTGGTACGACTCGACACTTCAGATATTTCCATTTTTCTCGGAAACCAAAAGTGTTAAACAACTTTTAGGAACGGTACAACGCGGTACAAACCTAGTACAAACTGGTACAACCACGAGTTTTTAATTTTTCGCAAATTTTTTTTTCCAGTAGTACGACTCGACCCTTTGGTTAGTTCCATTTTTCTCGGAAACCAAAGGAGGTAAGCAATTTCTCCGAACGGTACAACGCGGTACAAACCTAGTACAAACTAGTACAACCTCGAGTTTTTAATTTTCCGTACATTTTTTTTCCCAGTTGTACGACTCGACACTTCGGTTATTTCCATTTTTCTCAGAAACCAAAAGTGTTAAACAATTTTTAGGAACGGTACAACGCGGTACAAACCTAGTACAAACTGGTACAACCACAAGTTTTTAATTTTTCGCAAATTTTTTTTCCCAGTAGTACGAGTCGGCACTTTGGTTATTTCCATTTTTCTCGGAAACCAAAAGAGTTAAAAAATTTCTCCGAGCGGTACAACGCGGTACAAACCTAGTACAAACTAGTACAACCTCGAGTTTTTAATTTTCCGTAAATTTTTTTTCCCAGTAGTATGACTCGACACTTCGGTTATTTCCATTTTTCTCTGAAACCAAAAGAGGTAAACAATTTCTCCGAACGGTACAACGCGGTACAAACCTAGTACAAACTAGTACAACTTCGAGTTTTTAATTTTTCGCAAATTTTTTTTTCCAGTAGTTCGACTCGACACTTTGGTTATTTCCATTTCTCTCGGAAACCAAAAGTGTTAAACAATTTTTAGGAACGGAACAACGCGGTACAAACCTAGTACAAACTAGTACAACCTCGAGTTTTTAATTTTTCGCAAATTCTTTTTCCCAGTGGTACGACTCGACACTTCGGATATTTCCATTTTTCTCGGAAACCAAAAGTGTTAAACAACTTTTAGGAACGGTACAACGCGGTACAAACCTAGTACAAACTGGTACAACCACGAGTTTTTAATTTTTCGCAAATTTTTTTTCCCAGTAGTACGAGTCGGCACTTTGGTTATTTCCATTTTTCTCGGAAACCAAAAGAGTTAAACAATTTCTCCGAACGGTACAACGCGGTACAAACCTAGTACAAACTGGTACAACTTCGAGTTTTTAATTTTTCGCAAATTTTTTTTCCAGTAGTACGACTCGACACTTTGGTTATTTCCATTTTTCTCGGAAACCAAAAGAGGTAAACAATTTCTCCGAACGGTACAACGCGGTACAAACCTAGTACAAACTAGTACAACCTCGAGTTTTTAATTTTCCGTAAATTTTTTTTCCCAGTTGTACGACTCGACACTTCGGTTATTTCCATTTTTCTCGGAAACCAAAAGAGGTAAACAATTTCTCCGAACGGTACAACGCGGTACAAACCTAGTACAAACTGGTACAACTTCGAATTTTTAATTTTTCGCAAATTTTTTTTTCCAGTAGTACGACTCGACCCTTTGGTTATTTCCATTTTTCTCGGAAACCAAAGGAGGTAAACAATTTCTCCGAACGGTACAACGCGGTACAAACCTAGTACAAACTAGTACAACCTCGAGTTTTTAATTTTCCGTAAATTTTTTTTCCCAGTTGTACGACTCGACACTTCGGTTATTTCCATTTTTCTCAGAAACCAAAAGTGTTAAACAATTTTTAGGAACGGTACAACGCGGTACAAACCTAGTACAAACTGGTACAACCACAAGTTTTTAATTTTTCGCAAATTTTTTTTCCCTGTAGTACGAGTCGGCACTTTGGTTATTTCCATTTTTCTCGGAAACCAAAAGAGTTAAACAATTTCTCCGAACGGTACAACGCGGTACAAACCTAGTACAAACTGGTACAACTTCGAGTTTTTAATTTTTCGCAAATTCTTTTTCCCAGTGGTACGACTCGACACTTTGGTTATTTCCATTTCTCTCGGAAACCAAAAGTGTTAAACAATTTTTAGGAACGGTACAACGCGGTACAAACCTAGTACAAACTAGTACAACTTCGAGTTTTTAATTTTTCGCAAATTTTTTTTCCAGTAGTACGACTCGACACTTCGGTTATTTCCATTTCTCTCGGAAACCATAAGTGTTAAACAATTTTTAGGAACGGTACAACGCGGTACAAACCTAGTACAAACTAGTACAACTTCGAGTTTTTAATTTTTCGCAAATTCTTTTTCCCAGTGGTACGACTCGACACTTCAGATATTTCCATTTTTCTCGGAAACCAAAAGTGTTAAACAACTTTTAGGAACGGTACAACGCGGTACAAACCTAGTACAAACTGGTAAAACCACGAGTTTTTAATTTTTCGCAAATTTTTTTTCCCAGTAGTACGAGTCGGCACTTTGGTTATTTCCATTTTTCTCGGAAACCAAAAGAGTTAAACAATTTCTCCGAACGGTACAACGCGGTACAAACCTAGTACAAACTGGTACAACTTCGAGTTTTTAATTTTTCGCAAATTTTTTTTCCAGTAGTACGACTCGACACTTTGGTTATTTCCATTTTTCTCGGAAACCAAAAGAGGTAAACAATTTCTCCGAACGGTACAACGCGGTACAAACCTAGTACAAACTAGTACAACCTCGAGTTTTTAATTTTCCGTAAATTTTTTTTCCCAGTTGTACGACTCGACACTTCGGTTATTTCCATTTTTCTCGGAAACCAAAAGAGGTAAACAATTTCTCCGAACGGTACAACGCGGTACAAACCTAGTACAAACTGGTACAACTTCGAATTTTTAATTTTTCGCAAATTTTTTTTTCCAGTAGTACGACTCGACCCTTTGGTTATTTCCATTTTTCTCGGAAACCAAAGGAGGTAAACAATTTCTCCGAACGGTACAACGCGGTACAAACCTAGTACAAACTAGTACAACCTCGAGTTTTTAATTTTCCGTAAATTTTTTTTCCCAGTTGTACGACTCGACACTTCGGTTATTTCCATTTTTCTCAGAAACCAAAAGTGTTAAACAATTTTTAGGAACGGTACAACGCGGTACAAACCTAGTACAAACTGGTACAACCACAAGTTTTTAATTTTTCGCAAATTTTTTTTCCCTGTAGTACGAGTCGGCACTTTGGTTATTTCCATTTTTCTCGGAAACCAAAAGAGTTAAACAATTTCTCCAAACGGTACAACGCGGTACAAACCTAGTAAAAACTAGTACAACCTCGAGTTTTTAATTTTCCGTAATTTTTTTTTCCCAGTTGTACGACTCGACACTTTGGTTATTTCCATTTCTCTCGGAAACCAAAAGTGTTAAACAATTTTTAGGAACGGTACAACGCGGTACAAACCTAGTACAAACTAGTACAACTTCGAGTTTTTAATTTTTCGCAAATTCTTTTTCCCAGTGGTACGACTCGACACTTCAGATATTTCCATTTTTCTCGGAAACCAAAAGTGTTAAACAACTTTTAGGAACGGTACAACGCGGTACAAACCTAGTACAAACTGGTACAACCACGAGTTTTTAATTTTTCGCAAATTTTTTTTTCCAGTAGTACGACTCGACCCTTTGGTTATTTCCATTTTTCTCGGAAACCAAAGGAGGTAAGCAATTTCTCCGAACGGTACAACGCGGTACAAACCTAGTACAAACTAGTACAACCTCGAGTTTTTAATTTTCCGTACATTTTTTTTCCCAGTTGTACGACTCGACACTTCGGTTATTTCCATTTTTCTCAGAAACCAAAAGTGTTAAACAATTTTTAGGAACGGTACAACGCGGTACAAACCTAGTACAAACTGGTACAACCACAAGTTTTTAATTTTTCGCAAATTTTTTTTCCCAGTAGTACGAGTCGGCACTTTGGTTATTTCCATTTTTCTCGGAAACCAAAAGAGTTAAAAAATTTCTCCGAGCGGTACAACGCGGTACAAACCTAGTACAAACTAGTACAACCTCGAGTTTTTAATTTTCCGTAAATTTTTTTTCCCAGTAGTATGACTCGACACTTCGGTTATTTCCATTTTTCTCAGAAACCGAAAGAGTTAAACAATTTCTCCGAACGGTACAACGCGGTACAAACCTAGTACAAACTGGTACAACTTCGAATTTTTAATTTTTCGCAAATTTTTTTTTCCAGTAGTACGACTCGACCCTTTGGTTATTTCCATTTTTCTCGGAAACCAAAGGAGGTAAACAATTTCTCCGAACGGTAAAACGCGGTACAAACCTAGTACAAACTAGTACAACCTCGAGTTTTTAATTTTCCGTAAATTTTTTTTCCCAGTTGTACGACTCGACACTTCGGTTATTTCCATTTTTCTCAGAAACCAAAAGTGTTAAACAATTTTTAGGAACGGTACAACGCGGTACAAACCTAGTACAAACTGGTACAACCACAAGTTTTTAATTTTTCGCAAATTTTTTTTCCCAGTACTACGAGTCGGCACTTTGGTTATTTCCATTTTTCTCGGAAACCAAAAGAGTTAAACAATTTCTCCAAACGGTACAACGCGGTACAAACCTAGTAAAAACTAGTACAACCTCGAGTTTTTAATTTTCCGTAAATTTTTTTTCCCAGTTGTACGACTCGACACTTTGGTTATTTCCATTTCTCTCGGAAACCAAAAGTGTTAAACAATTTTTAGGAACGGTACAACGCGGTACAAACCTAGTACAAACTAGTACAACTTCGAGTTTTTAATTTTTCGCAAATTCTTTTTCCCAGTGGTACGACTCGACACTTCAGATATTTCCATTTTTCTCGGAAACCAAAAGTGTTAAACAACTTTTAGGAACGGTACAACGCGGTACAAACCTAGTACAAACTGGTACAACCACGAGTTTTTAATTTTTCGCAAATTTTTTTTTCCAGTAGTACGACTCGACCCTTTGGTTAGTTCCATTTTTCTCGGAAACCAAAGGAGGTAAGCAATTTCTCCGAACGGTACAACGCGGTACAAACCTAGTACAAACTAGTACAACCTCGAGTTTTTAATTTTCCGTACATTTTTTTTCCCAGTTGTACGACTCGACACTTCGGTTATTTCCATTTTTCTCAGAAACCAAAAGTGTTAAACAATTTTTAGGAACGGTACAACGCGGTACAAACCTAGTACAAACTGGTACAACCACAAGTTTTTAATTTTTCGCAAATTTTTTTTCCCAGTAGTACGAGTCGGCACTTTGGTTATTTCCATTTTTCTCGGAAACCAAAAGAGTTAAAAAATTTCTCCGAGCGGTACAACGCGGTACAAACCTAGTACAAACTAGTACAACCTCGAGTTTTTAATTTTCCGTAAATTTTTTTTCCCAGTAGTATGACTCGACACTTCGGTTATTTCCATTTTTCTCTGAAACCAAAAGAGGTAAACAATTTCTCCGAACGGTACAACGCGGTACAAACCTAGTACAAACTAGTACAACTTCGAGTTTTTAATTTTTCGCAAATTTTTTTTTCCAGTAGTTCGACTCGACACTTTGGTTATTTCCATTTCTCTCGGAAACCAAAAGTGTTAAACAATTTTTAGGAACGGAACAACGCGGTACAAACCTAGTACAAACTAGTACAACCTCGAGTTTTTAATTTTTCGCAAATTCTTTTTCCCAGTGGTACGACTCGACACTTCGGATATTTCCATTTTTCTCGGAAACCAAAAGTGTTAAACAACTTTTAGGAACGGTACAACGCGGTACAAACCTAGTACAAACTGGTACAACCACGAGTTTTTAATTTTTCGCAAATTTTTTTTCCCAGTAGTACGAGTCGGCACTTTGGTTATTTCCATTTTTCTCGGAAACCAAAAGAGTTAAACAATTTCTCCGAACGGTACAACGCGGTACAAACCTAGTACAAACTGGTACAACTTCGAGTTTTTAATTTTTCGCAAATTTTTTTTCCAGTAGTACGACTCGACACTTTGGTTATTTCCATTTTTCTCGGAAACCAAAAGAGGTAAACAATTTCTCCGAACGGTACAACGCGGTACAAACCTAGTACAAACTAGTACAACCTCGAGTTTTTAATTTTCCGTAAATTTTTTTTCCCAGTTGTACGACTCGACACTTCGGTTATTTCCATTTTTCTCGGAAACCAAAAGAGGTAAACAATTTCTCCGAACGGTACAACGCGGTACAAACCTAGTACAAACTGGTACAACTTCGAATTTTTAATTTTTCGCAAATTTTTTTTTCCAGTAGTACGACTCGACCCTTTGGTTATTTCCATTTTTCTCGGAAACCAAAGGAGGTAAACAATTTCTCCGAACGGTACAACGCGGTACAAACCTAGTACAAACTAGTACAACCTCGAGTTTTTAATTTTCCGTAAATTTTTTTTCCCAGTTGTACGACTCGACACTTCGGTTATTTCCATTTTTCTCAGAAACCAAAAGTGTTAAACAATTTTTAGGAACGGTACAACGCGGTACAAACCTAGTACAAACTGGTACAACCACAAGTTTTTAATTTTTCGCAAATTTTTTTTCCCTGTAGTACGAGTCGGCACTTTGGTTATTTCCATTTTTCTCGGAAACCAAAAGAGTTAAACAATTTCTCCGAACGGTACAACGCGGTACAAACCTAGTACAAACTGGTACAACTTCGAGTTTTTAATTTTTCGCAAATTCTTTTTCCCAGTGGTACGACTCGACACTTTGGTTATTTCCATTTCTCTCGGAAACCAAAAGTGTTAAACAATTTTTAGGAACGGTACAACGCGGTACAAACCTAGTACAAACTAGTACAACTTCGAGTTTTTAATTTTTCGCAAATTTTTTTTCCAGTAGTACGACTCGACACTTCGGTTATTTCCATTTCTCTCGGAAACCATAAGTGTTAAACAATTTTTAGGAACGGTACAACGCGGTACAAACCTAGTACAAACTAGTACAACTTCGAGTTTTTAATTTTTCGCAAATTCTTTTTCCCAGTGGTACGACTCGACACTTCAGATATTTCCATTTTTCTCGGAAACCAAAAGTGTTAAACAACTTTTAGGAACGGTACAACGCGGTACAAACCTAGTACAAACTGGTAAAACCACGAGTTTTTAATTTTTCGCAAATTTTTTTTCCCAGTAGTACGAGTCGGCACTTTGGTTATTTCCATTTTTCTCGGAAACCAAAAGAGTTAAACAATTTCTCCGAACGGTACAACGCGGTACAAACCTAGTACAAACTGGTACAACTTCGAATTTTTATTTTTTCGCAAATTTTTTTTTCCAGTAGTACGACTCGACCCTTTGGTTATTTCCATTTTTCTCGGAAACCAAAGGAGGAAAGCAATTTCTCCGAACGGTACAACGCGGTACAAACCTAGTACAAACTAGTACAATCTCGAGTTTTTAATTTTTCGCAAATTCTTTTTCCCAGTGGTACGACTCGACACTTCGGATATTTCCATTTTTCTCGGAAACCAAAAGTGTTAAACAACTTTTAGGAACGGTACAACGCGGTACAAACCTAGTACAAACTGGTACAACCACAAGTTTTTAATTTTTCGCAAATTTTTTTTCCCAGTAGTACGAGTCGGCACTTTGGTTATTTCCATTTTTCTCGGAAACCAAAAGAGTTAAACAATTTCTCCGAGCGGTACAACGCGGTACAAACCTAGTACAAACTGGTACAACTTCGAGTTTTTAATTTTTCGCAAATTTTTTTTCCAGTAGTACGACTCGACACTTTGGTTATTTCCATTTTTCTCGGAAACCAATGGAGGTAAACAATTTCTCCGAACGGTACAACGCGGTACAAATCTAGTACAAACTAGTACAACCTCGAGTTTTTAATTTTCCGTAAATTTTTTTTCCCAGTTGTACGACTCGACACTTCGGTTATTTCCATTTTTCTCAGAAACCAAAAGTGTTAAACAATTTTTAGGAACGGTACAACGCGGTACAAACCTAGTACAAACTAGTACAATCTCGAGTTTTTAATTTTTCGCAAATTCTTTTTCCCAGTGGTACGACTCGACACTTCGGATATTTCCATTTTTCTCGGAAACCAAAAGTGTTAAACAACTTTTAGGAACGGTACAACGCGGTACAAACCTAGTACAAACTGGTACAACCACGAGTTTTTAATTTTTCGCAAATTTTTTTTCCCAGTAGTACGAGTCGGCACTTTGGTTATTTCCTTTTTTCTCGGAAACCAAAAGAGTTAAACAATTTCTCCGAACGGTACAACGCGGTACAAACCTAGTACAAACTGGTACAACTTCGAGTTTTTAATTTTTCGCAAATTTTTTTTCCAGTAGTACGACTCGACACTTTGGTTATTTCCATTTTTCTCGGAAACCAAAAGAGGTAAACAATTTCTCCGAACGGTACAACGCGGTACAAACCTAGTACAAACTAGTACAACCTCGAGTTTTTAATTTTCCGTAAATTTTTTTTCCCAGTTGTACGACTCGACACTTCGGTTATTTCCATTTTTCTCGGAAACCAAAAGAGTTAAACAATTTCTCCGAACGGTACAACGCGGTACAAACCTAGTACAAACTGGTACAACTTCGAATTTTTAATTTTTCGCAAATTTTTTTTGCCAGTAGTACGACTCGACCCTTTGGTTATTTCCATTTTTCTCGGAAACCAAAGGAGGTAAACAATTTCTCCGAACGGTACAACGCGGTACAAACCTAGTACAAACTAGTACAACCTCGAGTTTTTAATTTTCCGTAAATTTTTTTTCCCAGTTGTACGACTCGACACTTCGGTTATTTCCATTTTTCTCAGAAACCAAAAGTGTTAAACAATTTTTAGGAACGGTACAACGCGGTACAAACCTAGTACAAACTAGTACAACTTCGAGTTTTTAATTTTTCGCAAATTTTTTTTTCCAGTAGTACGACTCGACACTTTGGTTATTTCCATTTCTCTCGGAAACCAAAAGTGTTAAACAATTTTTAGGAACGGAACAACGCGGTACAAACCTAGTACAAACTAGTACAACCTCGAGTTTTTAATTTTTCGCAAATTCTTTTTCCCAGTGGTACGACTCGACACTTCGGATATTTCCATTTTTCTCGGAAACCAAAAGTGTTAAACAACTTTTAGGAACGGTACAACGCGGTACAAACCTAGTACAAACTGGTACAACCACGAGTTTTTAATTTTTCGCAAATTTTTTTTCCCAGTAGTACGAGTCGGCACTTTGGTTATTTCCATTTTTCTCGGAAACCAAAAGAGTTAAACAATTTCTCCGAACGGTACAACGCGGTACAAACCTAGTACAAACTGGTACAACTTCGAGTTTTTAATTTTTCGCAAATTTTTTTTCCAGTAGTACGACTCGACACTTTGGTTATTTCCATTTTTCTCGGAAACCAAAAGAGGTAAACAATTTCTCCGAACGGTACAACGCGGTACAAACCTAGTACAAACTAGTACAACCTCGAGTTTTTAATTTTCCGTAAATTTTTTTTCCCAGTTGTACGACTCGACACTTCGGTTATTTCCATTTTTCTCAGAAACCAAAAGTGTTAAACAATTTTTAGGAACGGTACAACGCGGTACAAACCTAGTACAAACTGGTACAACCACAAGTTTTTAATTTTTCGCAAATTTTTTTTCCCTGTAGTACGAGTCGGCACTTTGGTTATTTCCATTTTTCTCGGAAACCAAAAGAGTTAAACAATTTCTCCGAACGGTACAACGCGGTACAAACCTAGTACAAACTGGTACAACTTCGAGTTTTTAATTTTTCGCAAATTTTTTTTTCCAGTAGTACGACTCGACACTTTGGTTATTTCCATTTTTCTCGGAAACCAAAAGAGGTAAACAATTTCTCCGAACGGTACAACGCGGTACAAACCTAGTAAAAACTAGTACAACCTCGAGTTTTTAATTTTCCGTAAATTTTTTTTCCCAGTTGTACGACTCGACACTTTGGTTATTTCCATTTCTCTCGGAAACCAAAAGTGTTAAACAATTTTTAGGAACGGTACAACGCGATACAAACCTAGTACAAACTACTACAACTTCGAGTTTTTAATTTTTCGCAAATTCTTTTTCCCAGTGGTACGACTCGACACTTTGGTTATTTCCATTTCTCTCGGAAACCAAAAGTGTTAAACAATTTTTAGGAACGGTACAACGCGGTACAAACCTAGTACAAACTAGTACAACTTCGAGTTTTTAATTTTTCGCAAATTTTTTTTCCAGTAGTACGACTCGACACTTCGGTTATTTCCATTTCTCTCGGAAACCATAAGTGTTAAACAATTTTTAGGAACGGTACAACGCGGTACAAACCTAGTACAAACTAGTACAACTTCGAGTTTTTAATTTTTCGCAAATTCTTTTTCCCAGTGGTACGACTCGACACTTCAGATATTTCCATTTTTCTCGGAAACCAAAAGTGTTAAACAACTTTTAGGAACGGTACAACGCGGTACAAACCTAGTACAAACTGGTAAAACCACGAGTTTTTAATTTTTCGCAAATTTTTTTTCCCAGTAGTACGAGTCGGCACTTTGGTTATTTCCATTTTTCTCGGAAACCAAAAGAGTTAAACAATTTCTCCGAACGGTACAACGCGGTACAAACCTAGTACAAACTGGTACAACTTCGAATTTTTAATTTTTCGCAAATTTTTTTTTCCAGTAGTACGACTCGACCCTTTGGTTATTTCCATTTTTCTCGGAAACCAAAGGAGGAAAGCAATTTCTCCGAACGGTACAACGCGGTACAAACCTAGTACAAACTAGTACAATCTCGAGTTTTTAATTTTTCGCAAATTCTTTTTCCCAGTGGTACGACTCGACACTTCGGATATTTCCATTTTTCTCGGAAACCAAAAGTGTTAAACAACTTTTAGGAACGGTACAACGCGGTACAAACCTAGTACAAACTGGTACAACCACAAGTTTTTAATTTTTCGCAAATTTTTTTTCCCAGTAGTACGAGTCGGCACTTTGGTTATTTCCATTTTTCTCGGAAACCAAAAGAGTTAAACAATTTCTCCGAGCGGTACAACGCGGTACAAACCTAGTACAAACTGGTACAACTTCGAGTTTTTAATTTTTCGCAAATTTTTTTTCCAGTAGTACGACTCGACACTTTGGTTATTTCCATTTTTCTCGGAAACCAATGGAGGTAAACAATTTCTCCGAACGGTACAACGCGGTACAAATCTAGTACAAACTAGTACAACCTCGAGTTTTTAATTTTCCGTAAATTTTTTTTCCCAGTTGTACGACTCGACACTTCGGTTATTTCCATTTTTCTCAGAAACCAAAAGTGTTAAACAATTTTTAGGAACGGTACAACGCGGTACAAACCTAGTACAAACTAGTACAATCTCGAGTTTTTAATTTTTCGCAAATTCTTTTTCCCAGTGGTACGACTCGACACTTCGGATATTTCCATTTTTCTCGGAAACCAAAAGTGTTAAACAACTTTTAGGAACGGTACAACGCGGTACAAACCTAGTACAAACTGGTACAACCACGAGTTTTTAATTTTTCGCAAATTTTTTTTCCCAGTAGTACGAGTCGGCACTTTGGTTATTTCCTTTTTTCTCGGAAACCAAAAGAGTTAAACAATTTCTCCGAACGGTACAACGCGGTACAAACCTAGTACAAACTGGTACAACTTCGAGTTTTTAATTTTTCGCAAATTTTTTTTCCAGTAGTACGACTCGACACTTTGGTTATTTCCATTTTTCTCGGAAACCAAAAGAGGTAAACAATTTCTCCGAACGGTACAACGCGGTACAAACCTAGTACAAACTAGTACAACCTCGAGTTTTTAATTTTCCGTAAATTTTTTTTCCCAGTTGTACGACTCGACACTTCGGTTATTTCCATTTTTCTCAGAAACCAAAAGTGTTAAACAATTTTTAGGAACGGTACAACGCGGTACAAACCTAGTACAAACTGGTACAACCACGAGTTTTTAATTTTTCGCAAATTTTTTTTCCCAGTAGTACGAGTCGGCACTTTGGTTATTTCCATTTTTCTCGGAAACCAAAAGAGTTAAACAATTTCTCCGAACGGTACAACGCGGTACAAACCTAGTACAAACTGGTACAACTTCGAATTTTTAATTTTTCGCAAATTTTTTTTGCCAGTAGTACGACTCGACCCTTTGGTTATTTCCATTTTTCTCGGAAACCAAAGGAGGTAAACAATTTCTCCGAACGGTACAACGCGGTACAAACCTAGTACAAACTAGTACAACCTCGAGTTTTTAATTTTCCGTAAATTTTTTTTCCCAGTTGTACGACTCGACACTTCGGTTATTTCCATTTTTCTCAGAAACCAAAAGTGTTAAACAATTTTTAGGAACGGTACAACGCGGTACAAACCTAGTACAAACTAGTACAACTTCGAGTTTTTAATTTTTCGCAAATTTTTTTTTCCAGTAGTACGACTCGACACTTTGGTTATTTCCATTTCTCTCGGAAACCAAAAGTGTTAAACAATTTTTAGGAACGGAACAACGCGGTACAAACCTAGTACAAACTAGTACAACCTCGAGTTTTTAATTTTTCGCAAATTCTTTTTCCCAGTGGTACGACTCGACACTTCGGATATTTCCATTTTTCTCGGAAACCAAAAGTGTTAAACAACTTTTAGGAACGGTACAACGCGGTACAAACCTAGTACAAACTGGTACAACCACGAGTTTTTAATTTTTCGCAAATTTTTTTTCCCAGTAGTACGAGTCGGCACTTTGGTTATTTCCATTTTTCTCGGAAACCAAAAGAGTTAAACAATTTCTCCGAACGGTACAACGCGGTACAAACCTAGTACAAACTGGTACAACTTCGAGTTTTTAATTTTTCGCAAATTTTTTTTCCAGTAGTACGACTCGACACTTTGGTTATTTCCATTTTTCTCGGAAACCAAAAGAGGTAAACAATTTCTCCGAACGGTACAACGCGGTACAAACCTAGTACAAACTAGTACAACCTCGAGTTTTTAATTTTCCGTAAATTTTTTTTCCCAGTTGTACGACTCGACACTTCGGTTATTTCCATTTTTCTCAGAAACCAAAAGTGTTAAACAATTTTTAGGAACAGTACAACGCGGTACAAACCTAGTACAAACTAGTACAACTTCGAGTTTTTAATTTTTCGCAAATTTTTTTTTCCAGTAGTACGACTCGACACTTTGGTTATTTCCATTTCTCTCGGAAACCAAAAGTGTTAAACAATTTTTAGGAACGGTACAACGCGGTACAAACCTAGTACAAACTAGTACAACTTCGAGTTTTTAATTTTTCGCAAATTTTTTTTTCCAGTAGTACGACTCGACACTTTGGTTATTTCCATTTCTCTCGGAAACCAAAAGTGTTAAACAATTTTTAGGAACGGTACAACGCGGTACAAACCTAGTACAAACTAGTACAACCTCGAGTTTTTAATTTTCCGTAAATTTTTTTTCCCAGTTGTACGACTCGACACTTCGGTTATTTCCATTTTTCTCAGAAACCAAAAGTGTTAAACAATTTTTAGGAACGGTACAACGCGGTACAAACCTAGTACAAACTAGTACAACTTCGAGTTTTTAATTTTTCGCAAATTTTTTTTCCAGTAGTACGACTCGACACTGTTACGTGAGGGCGTTAATTTCAAAAGAGACCGAGCGGTTGAATCTTTTCTCTTCACGCAACGCTTAACAACTTTAAAAGATAATTATAAATTTTAAGTAATTAGATTATTACTAAATAAATCAGGAATAAATTGGAGGGCGGCCTTTGTCTACAACCCATACAGGTTGTCCAATCGGGATGTGGTATTTTGGTGGAGACTGGTTCGAAACAAAATTAGACAAGTTAAGGAATAATATACCATGTATTACAAAATATATATATAAAGGAGTTTTTGAAAGGTGGTACAAAATGGGGAAAATTACATGGATTTGTGTTACGCCAAATCATATATAAAAAGTCCAATTACAATGTGTAAAATCCTAGGCTTGTTTGTGAGGTTTGAATTTAGTCAGAATTGAATGTGAACGGAAACAAGAAGTCGACAATAATTGATCGAGGGAAAACCCACAACCCACTAAGTGGTTGGATCAATAATCACGTTTGTTCTTAATTTTGTACATTCACTCGAGTTGTTTGAATGATTAATTTGGTCGCAATTTATATTACTCGAAACAAGACAATTTTTAAATCACGTCACACGCCGGTGGGAAGGTAACAGCTAATTGAGGGAAAACCCATAACCCACTAGGTGGTTGAATCAGCTGCTGCTTCCGTACAATATCATGGATAGATGGAATCACTCACCAACTCTGTACAAGAGATTATTAATTTGTACTACCTCTCCCTCTCTCTCTCTCGCTCTCGCTCTCTCTCTCTCTCGCTCTCGCTCTCTCTGAATGACCTGAGGGTCCGCGTACTGGATGGTGAATCGCAGGAGCGTCGCACAACACACAATGTCAAAACTTGGTTCGCTATATGTTTTTAATTATTAAACGGTAGAAGTTAAATGATTTAATTAACGGTTAAGGTTGATGATAGTTTAAACAGTGAAAATAACGCGAAAATATATATAATGTTTGAGTCTCTACGGGGACTGAGTCCTTCCACGCACTACAAGAAACACGGGAACTCCGGCTCAAAGACTATTTTAACGAATAGTAATGTGTCCTCGGACAGAACGTCAGCGCACTATGCGACTTAACAGGCGACTGCCGTAAAATGGTAGATTTTGAATAAAATGATAAGTAATTATGTAGTAACTACGAGGGAACTGAGTCTTTCCACGTTATTATTGCACGATGGAACCCTAGCTCAAGCGCTTATTAATAATAATAGCGATGTCCCTCGGACAGATCAACTGCGCACTACGCGACTTGCTAGCTGACTGCCCCGAGCGTTCGCAGGGTAGGCCCGAGCACTCGGGCCTTTGCACAAAGAGCGCCAAAATTGCTGACTTTGCACCTCGTGCACACGGGCCTAACCGTCGTCGCCTCGGACCGTTCCCAGCCTCACAGTGCTTAGGTTTTCAGAATGTTATCGCATCCGGCGTTCCAAGAACGTTCTGCAGTGTCGAGATTTTTGCATGGGAAAATGCAGTGGCGTAATGAATTATAATAATTCGGTTTACAGATCATTGACAACTGATCGAGGGAAACTCCCATAACACGTGATGGTTGAATCAATCCTCGACATCTGTGAACTGACTACAATGAGGATATCGCAAAGATTTAGAAATGAATTTCGAAAAATAGCCGGCACGTAACACTCTCCCCCCCTTGAAATCATCGTCCCCGATGATAACTAGTCATAAGGACATTTGGAGTGCCGGGTATAATTTATAAAAACATGGAGTAGCTGCCTGTCACGCTTACGAGGCATCGCGCTCGTTCCGCCGACACGGATTTGGGTTCGGTGGTAGTGAGGATCGCCGCGCAGGGCGAAATATACGCATTTCACAAAAGGGCTTCCTATATGCACGCAGCCCTCAAGATTCACTATTGCTATTTTTTTTTTTTTTTTTTTTTAACAATTTCTAACGAGACCACAAACATTCACCCCGACTGTTCCTACAAGTCAATTCCCCGAGAAACGACATGTCCTTAAGGAATCGAGCACCGACGTCCGAGTACAACAACTCGTTTATAATGTCGCACTATGTTCCATACACTTAGTGCATTCACCACGAACTTCTCGCACGTTGGTACACCCGGCGATGTTAAGTATGATGATGGGTTTTAGACGTTGATCTCCTCGATGGATTCGTTCATTGTCCACCCATCCGCAGCATTTAGCTCCAGGACTCACGACATGAATTCCATCTGGACAGTCTGATGTTCGTCAGGCTCTGCAATCTATTGTGGTGGAGTTTTTCGGATGTAGGAAAATCGGTGCTCTTAACGCCAAAACTCTGTAGGTTCGGATTGGCCGCCAAAAATGTCCCCAGTATGGTGCCGCTACAATTCACGCAGCGTCCAATTGAGAGGTTCCTCAAGGAATTGACCCGCAGGTACTGCCAGCTCCTGAAAGGCCATGGATAAGCGGAAAATGCTGTCACACTCTATCCTTCCAGTGCTGTACAGTTTTTTCGCAACCAGGGTCAACAGCCGTGACCATAAATTCGTGGCAACCAATTCGTCATCTAAAACAATGTATCTTATAATAACGGCACATCGCATACAAAATACCCAATAGAAAGCGGTGATTGATACTATCCTGCAGAACTCAGCAATCCGTAGGTCGCAATTCACAGTCCATAGGTCATACTCCGGCAGGATGTATGTTACTGGAGCGGTGTTCGGCTTCATGACAACTGAAGAGCGACTCGGTAGATCCTTCGACACGGTGTATCAGTGGAAGATGGTAGTAGGTTGATCCAATAACGAACAGGCGTGATTGTATAGTAGGCGCATTCTCCTCCTCCAAATTACGAGTATCGAGAAGTATCGTATCAGTCTTGCAATGAGCAAATTTTTTTTTTTTTTTTTTTAAATACAATCCCAGAACGAATGAACTCTTGATGTTTCATGTGTTCCCCGATGGTTTGCGGAGGTTAGCGTGATCCAGGTCATCACAGAGAGAAGAGTTACCAATTTTCTTAATTTAATTTAACTCTATTCTACGATTAGATCGGAAACTGAGGCCTAATCATTTTGGTGGTGTAGTAATAGTTTATCAGCATGCTTTACAAATCGTTCGCCAGATTTCTTTTGTAGTATAATATTATTCTTTTCTAAAATTCCAACAATTTTATAAGGGCCGTGATATCGACTGCCAAATTTTCCTTTTCTGACTTCTACCAAAACGCGTGCCATGTCGCCAATTTTACCCTGAAAGGGTCGCGCTTTTTCATCGTACTGTAATTTTGACTTATGTTTAGCCGATATCAAATTTTGTGCAGCCAACGTCTGCATCTCAGTTAATCGAGTTAATAAATTTTGAAGATAATCGTTATACGTCAATAAAGTCTCGTCTGTAGGGAATGCACTAGGACAGCGTGCTATTTCGCCAAATACTAATTCGTGTGGAGTGAAATTTGTTGCCTCGTGAACGGACGTGTTATACGAAAATATTGCAAATGGTACTATTTTATCCCAATCATCAAAGTCATTTAGATAATGTTTTATATATTCAGTCAAGACTATATGGCTACGTTCCAAAGCACCATTTGTTTGTGGACGATACCCAGAGGTAGTTACATGATTAATTTTGAAAACTTTCGCTAATTCTTTTAACACCTTGTTAATGAAGCTAGTGCCTTGATCAGTTAAAATTGCGCGTGGAGTCCCATATTGCAAAACCAGATGCGTGACCAGCGCATGAGCTACAGTTTCTGCTTTTATATCCGGTACAGGAACTGCAATGCAGTATTTTGTAAGATTATCCTGCATAGTCAAAATGTGCCGATTCCCGCTAGGAGTCAATGGAAGAGGTCCCACAGTATCTAATGATATTTTATCGAATGGTTTTAATGGTGTATCGGTTATGAGCATCGGTTCGCGAGTTTTTGTCCTAACAAGTTTATTTTCCTGACAACTATTGCATGTTCTAATGAAATTTTGAATATCGTTACGCATCGATGGCCAATAAAATCTTTCCCGAATTCTTTGATATGTTTTTGTTACGCCCTTATGCCCTCCTATTAAACTTTCATGTAATTCCGAAATGATTTTCGGACGGAGTTCTTCGGGCGGTACCTGTACGTTTCCGGTGCACAATGTTATTTTGATATCGCTATCCGCAAAAATATTTGATAAGATACCAGCTAGTGTACCCTGCGGAAGTGTATCTGTAAATTCACCGGATTTCGAAATTCTAAAGGACTTTATGCCTGATTGTAAAAGTGTAAGTTTTAAATTTTTCAAAGCATTACCTAATTTTGCGACAGAGGTATCATCATAATACCTTTCTTTGATTACTACACTGAAAATTTTGTATTTACCTCGCGGCGTAACGAGTACTTGGCCTTCTTTTGGCTTCGAATTTCGCAAATTGTCTATGCTTATGGCTCCTATATCTGCGAGCAATCTACTGATCGGGGTTACTAATTCCACATCGGAAGAAATGAAATGAACATAATTTTCACGAATGTTTGTTAAACTGTTTCGAGTAAATTTAATATTCTCTTCGCGTGGGCTTCGGGAGAAAGTTGGTGACGTTAATACGTCGGGAAGTATACTTTCTGTTATTTGAATTCCTGGTCGATACTGGTCAATTTTACTGTAGTCCATTGATTCAGGAGCAGGTGCACGTTTGGGGGTGGAAGGTGGATCAGAAACTGTTGTTCTTGGTTTTGAATAAATGGATTGTGAATAAGGTGTGGATAATGCAAGCGGTCTATTGGATGGTAACGGGGTTGGTATCATGGATCTGCGCGGTGGACGGTGAATTAGCGTATTGTCGAATCTTGAGGCATTGTTTGGTTCCTCTTCTTCTTCTTGTATGGATTCCAAAGGAGGTCTCCCTATTTCGGATCTCGAAGGTGCTACCTCGACGCTTGTTCCAGCACTATCTTGTCCTCGCGATTTATATTGAGCCCACAAGTCTTCTGCGCGTTTGTCCAATTCTTCCCGGAATGAATTTTCTGCATCCAGTTCTGATTCATCGGATGAGTTTTGAAGAATATCGCTATGCTCTTGCAACGATTTTTCGAAACGGTTAAAAGATTCCTGAAGTTCCTGTAGCCTAATGGGTTGAGTAGTGTCGAGGTGGATCTCGTTATCGTCACTATCATTGGATGGAGGTGCAACCTCTATTGTTATGCTTTCGGCGGGTGTTGGAGCCGCGGCAGCTTCATCCTCTGTAGTGTCCAAAGCCTCGGACTGGTCTTCAGATTGTACTTCTTTAGAAAGGGTCCGTTGAAATTCTTGAACCAATATCGGTGATTTGAGATTAGGTAACACGCTTTTTCGTCCTCGGAATACCGGCGGATCGACCACCTCGGTAGGCAGTTCTTCTTCGGAATTTTGTGAAGATTCGGTAGTAGTTAATTCCGCGTAATTAATGGGAGTTCTAGATTCGGCAGGTTGAACTGCGGAACGCGTTCTTGTTGCAATGGCACTTTTATCTAATGAAAATGTACGTTTACTTTTCTTAACAATTGGTTTAGCTACAGATTTTGATTTTGAAGATACGGATCTAGAAGTGCTTGGCGTTGGTAATCTTTTATCCACGGGAGGTTTTTTAATAGGCATAACTTTGGAAATCTTAGTATTGCATTCCGAGTCGCTATCGGATGTATCTTTTGAACTGGAATCAGAACTAGTATTAATTTCTGTTACCGGATTTCGAGACAGAGCGTCCGCATTGGAATTTAGACGTCCAGGTTTATGTACAAATTCGTATTCGTAATCATGCAATTTTAATCTCCAACGTACTAATCGTTGTCCTGGATCTTTTATCGAATCTATCCATTTTAAAGGCTCGTGATCACTAACCAAAGTAAATTTTCTTCCGTAAAGGTATGGTCGAAAATGTAATACCGCAAAGAGAACTGCTAGACATTCTTTTTCCGTGGTAAAATAATTTTGTTCCGGCTTCGTTAAATTTCTCGAAAGGTAAGCTACCGGTAAGTCGTGTCCGTCCACATTTTGACTGAGTACGGCTCCTATTGCGTAATCCGATGCATCGGTAGTTAATGTGAATGGTTTATCGAAATCAGGGTATTGCAATATAGGACTCTTGCACAGAGCTTTACGTAAAATTTTAAAACTCTTTTTATGTTCTTTCTTCCATACAAATTTAGCATTCTTTTGCAATAATTCTGTAAGAGGCTTGGCTTTGGCTGCAAAATCTCCGATGAATCGGCGATAATATCCGGCTAGCCCAAGAAATTGTCGTACATTTTTTTGGTTTTTAGGACGGGGAAAATATTTTACTGCCGTTAATTTCTTTGGATCTGGTCTTACTCCGGAACGACTAATAATATGGCCTAAATATGTGACTTCGGTTCTCAAAAATTCACATTTGTCTGGTTGAAGGGTTAATTTTGCATCATTTAATCGCGTAAACAGACGTCGGACTTTCTTTTCGTGTTCTTCCAAATTTTTCGCGTAAACAACAATGTCATCAAGGTAGACAAATACTTCCACACCCTGTAATCCGCGCAATACCTGATCCATCAGCCGTTGAAACGTCGCGGGAGCATTCTTAAGCCCTTCGGGCATACGAATATACTCATAATGACCATTAGGTGTAGTAAAGGCTGTTTTAGCACGGTCTCGCGGATCCATTTCAATTTGTTGGAATCCACTAGCGAGATCAAAGGTGGAAAAGTATTTCGCTTCGCCTAGGTGATCTAGAATTTCCGTGATGTTAGGAAGGGGATATGCGTCACCAATTGTTTTTTCATTGAGATATCGAAAATCGATTACCAATCTCCACCTTGGATTTCCCTCGGAATCAGGTTTCTTTGGTACTATCCAGATTGGTGAATTGTACGGAGAATTTGAAAGTGCAATAATTTTATCTGCCAATTTATTAGAAATTTGACGAGCTATTTCTTTTTGGTGGACTCGTGGAAACCGATATTGCCTAGTGTTAATGGGCAAGTCATCTATTGTGGGTATTCGATGTTGTATTAAAGGAGTGGATTCTAATTTGTCACCTGGTAGACGAAATCGTTCAGGAAATTCCTCGATTAATTTAATTACATGTTCTTTTTCTTCATCATTTAAATGATCTAGACGCAATTTTGGTAAAATTCTGGTTACTCGGTCCGTCGATACCGATGACTCCTGCAGTTCAGAGTCAGAATCGAAATATTCGCGTTCTTCAGGAAAGTTATGATATTCAAATGGTAAAATTTCTTGAGGCGGTATTTCTATTTCAATATCTTTATCCAAGGTATTTATTGCGAGAACATGGCACACGTTGTTTTTAACTTTTACCAGCGCTTCTCCAATATAAATTCCATCTATTGTTTTAATCAGTGGTAAATATCCTTCTTTCAAATTACAATCAATGGCATCTATGGCGATTGCTTGTCGGGTACGACTATTAATACGATAAACACGCGGTGTACTATTTTTCTGAGGTGCTTCCTCCGGAGGAGCCTCGCCAATAAAATGGATCGGTCGAATTGGTTGACTTTGGGTAACTATTGTATTGTGTGCAAAAGAAATTTCGGCTTTTTCTTGTCTCAAATAAGCTTTTCCTAAAATACCGTCACTATGTATCGGAAAATTTGATCTTACTACATGAAATAGGACTGGTTGATTCAAAATTTCTACTATTGTGGTTCCTAATGTTTCCATTCTTTCGTGCGTAATTCCTCTCATTTCTATAGAATCGTGTACGTCGACTGTTATATCCTCATGCAATGCGTTTAATTTTATTACATTTATGTCAGCACCCGTATCAATCAAAAATGTTGCAGTTTTATATCGTAATTGTTCCGCGGTTAATTTTACAACAGGCGATTCGTCATTACAACCCAAATTTAATATTGTTGATCTTTTTCCAGAAATCTTACCGTCGGGCGACGCTCGGAATTTTGATTGTTCGACGGGCGACGCTCGGGATTTTGGTAACTCGTCGTCGCGTCTGTTCGAGGAGTTACACGGGAGTTTAAATCCGAATTATTACGTGCTTCTAACGAATTTTGATTCGGCGAATACGGTCGATTTTGATTTGGCGAATACGGTCGATTTTGATTTGGCGAATACGGCCTGGATTCCCGAAATCCTACGGAATTCCGCGAATCGGAATTCGAGTTTCGGAAACTATTTTGGAAATTTGAATTTTGGGGAGTGACTTGCGTCGACTGGGGAATTGGACTCGTGCTCCGTGCCAATTGTGGAGCCGTCGGAGTTTGTGCGTACGGCGAATTTAACGGAAAACGCGGATCCTGTGGATATGGTGAATAATATGGTGGATAAGGCATTTGATAAAAAGGTGGATAAGGCATATAAGGATACGGAGAATAGACAGGATACCCATGTTCGGGATATCTACTCGAGTCCATGTTATTCCGCGGTGGTTTAAGAATACCTGTTGAGAATCTTGAATAATCTGAATTTTCTGTCGCGTTTGGACTCGGACTTCGCGAACGAGAATCTCCAAAAATTTGATTTCGCGAATCGCGATGAGTGAATAAGCTTTGACGTGAATTACTTTGAACAGGGGAATCTGGACGGGAATTTAAACGAGAATCATCCTGTCGTGAAAGAAACAGTCTGTTTATATCTCCAGACGGTATTACTCCAGACCTCATTCGCGTCTCGACTCGCGTCGCATGTTTTAGCGCATCTTCTAGAGTTTTCGGATCCCGCGCGTCTACGGCCCTGGCTATCTCGTCCGGCAAGCCCCGAATAAATGCTTCTAGTGCGCAATCCTTTATCGGGCGCAGCATCTTATCCGCGTCCTCGCCATACGAGTCTTCCAGCGCGAGCCGGGCTCCACTAACCAAGATATTAAGCCGATCATAAAAATCATTTACAGTTTCGTTTCTATGCATGCGGATATTTTCAATTTCATGATGGTAATATGGATAATCTTTCCCGGGAGCAAATCTAGTTTTCAAATGTTTAATTAATTCGTTTACGGTATTAAAAGTTTTTCCGAAAGTACTATCGCGTGCAGCTCCTTGTAATTTTCCTAGAACTGCTTTGACAAACGGGCCTTCCGACGCTGGCGGTACGAAAACTGCGCCGTTTTGCACGTCTTGTAAGAAATCTTTTAGAGGTATGTTTTTCCCGTTAAAGAAAGGAATATTCAATGTCCCGTGCTGTAAAGCAAAGCATTCTGCCATAGACGTCATCATCGCATTTGTAACTGATAGATTCGCGGACGCGTTAGCGGTTTCGTCGGGGTTAGCCATTTTGTTAAAATTTTAATATATAAATATATAAATAAGCTGAAAATAAATTAGAAGTCGATATCACAGATTTTCCTAAAACGATTCAAGAAACACAACAAGAGATGCAAGGCGTAACGATTAAATCACATATACCAAATAACATATATTGCTTTTCTCTCGAACGTCTCAGAAAACACCACAACGGACGGGTTTGACAAAAGCAGATCCCACTTCTGACACCAGTTTAGCTGTTACGTGAGGGCGTTAATTTCAAAAGAGACCGAGCGGTTGAATCTTTTCTCTTCACGCAACGCTTAACAACTTTAAAAGATAATTATAAATTTTAAGTAATTAGATTATTACTAAATAAATCAGGAATAAATTGGAGGGCGGCCTTTGTCTACAACCCATACAGGTTGTCCAATCGGGATGTGGTATTTTGGTGGAGACTGGTTCGAAACAAAATTAGACAAGTTAAGGAATAATATACCATGTATTACAAAATATATATATAAAGGAGTTTTTGAAAGGTGGTACAAAATGGGGAAAATTACATGGATTTGTGTTACGCCAAATCATATATAAAAAGTCCAATTACAATGTGTAAAATCCTAGACTTGTTTGTGAGGTTTGAATTTAGTCAGAATTGAATGTGAACGGAAACAAGAAGTCGACAATAATTGATCGAGGGAAAACCCACAACCCACTAAGTGGTTGGATCAATAATCACGTTTGTTCTTAATTTTGTACATTCACTCGAGTTGTTTGAATGATTAATTTGGTCGCAATTTATATTACTCGAAACAAGACAATTTTTAAATCACGTCACACGCCGGAGGGAAGGTAACAGCTAATTGAGGGAAAACCCATAACCCACTAGGTGGTTGAATCAGCTGCTGCTTCCGTACAATATCATGGATAGATGGAATCACTCACCAACTCTGTACAAGAGATTATTAATTTGTACTACCTCTCCCTCTCTCTCTCTCGCTCTCGCTCTCTCTCTCTCTCGCTCTCGCTCTCTCTGAATGACCTGAGGGTCCGCGTACTGGATGGTGAATCGCAGGAGCGTCGCACAACACACAATGTCAAAACTTGGTTCGCTATATGTTTTTAATTATTAAACGGTAGAAGTTAAATGATTTAATTAACGGTTAAGGTTGATGATAGTTTAAACAGTGAAAATAACGCGAAAATATATATAATGTTTGAGTCTCTACGGGGACTGAGTCCTTCCACGCACTACAAGAAACACGGGAACTCCGGCTCAAAGACTATTTTAACGAATAGTAATGTGTCCTCGGACAGAACGTCAGCGCACTATGCGACTTAACAGGCGACTGCCGTAAAATGGTAGATTTTGAATAAAATGATAAGTAATTATGTAGTAACTACGAGGGAACTGAGTCTTTCCACGTTATTATTGCACGATGGAACCCTAGCTCAAGCGCTTATTAATAATAATAGCGATGTCCCTCGGACAGATCAACTGCGCACTACGCGACTTGCTAGCTGACTGCCCCGAGCGTTCGCAGGGTAGGCCCGAGCACTCGGGCCTTTGCACAAAGAGCGCCAAAATTGCTGACTTTGCACCTCGTGCACACGGGCCTAACCGTCGTCGCCTCGGACCGTTCCCAGCCTCACAGTGCTTAGGTTTTCAGAATGTTATCGCATCCGGCGTTCCAAGAACGTTCTGCAGTGTCGAGATTTTTGCATGGGAAAATGCAGTGGCGTAATGAATTATAATAATTCGGTTTACAGATCATTGACAACTGATCGAGGGAAACTCCCATAACACGTGATGGTTGAATCAATCGTCGACATCTGTGAACTGACTACAATGAGGATATCGCAAAGATTTAGAAATGAATTTCGAAAAATAGCCGGCACGTAACAACACTTTGGTTATTTCCATTTCTCTCGGAAACCAAAAGTGTTAAACAATTTTTAGGAACGGTACAACGCGGTACAAACCTAGTACAAACTAGTACAACTTCGAGTTTTTAATTTTTCGCAATTTTTTTTTCCAGTAGTACGACTCGACACTTTGGATATTTCCATTTTTCTCGGAAACCAAAAGAGGTAAACAATTTCTCCGAACGGTACAACGCGGTACAAACCTAGTACAAACTAGTACAACCTCGAGTTTTTAATTTTCCGTAAATTTTTTTTCCCAGTTTTACGACTCGACACTTCGGTTATTTCCATTTTTCTCAGAAACCAAAAGTGTTAAACAATTTTTAGGAACGGTACAACGCGGTACAAACCTAGTACAAACTAGTACAACTTCGAGTTTTTAATTTTTCGCAAATTCTTTTTCCCAGTAGTACGAGTCGACACTTTGGTTATTTCCTTTTTTCTCGGAAACCAAAAGAGTTAAACTATTTTTACGAACGGTACAATGTTCGGTACAACTAGTAGAATGCAGTACAATCGCGAAAAATCATAATTTCCGAAAAGGGGGGCTAGCCTGATTTCTTATTTTCTATTTTTCTCGAAAACGGTTTCGAATTTTTGAAAACTCGGAACGGTACAATGTTCGGTACAACCAGTACAATGCAGTACAATCGCTAAAAATTGAAATTTCCAAAAATGGGGGGGCTAGCTTCATTTTTTATTTTCTTATTTTCTCGAAAACGGTTTCGAATTTTTGAAAACTCGAATCGGTACAATGTTCGGTACAACTAGTACAATGCAGTACAATCGCGAAAAATGATAATTTCCAAAAAAGGGGGGCTAGCCTAAATATTAGTTTTTTCTTATTTTCTCGAAAACGGTTTCGAATTTTTGAAAGTTCGGAACGGTACAACGCGGTACAAACTGGTACAATTTCGAAAATTTAGGTTTTCAAAAAAAGGGGGGCTAACTTCATACAGGTGAAATTGTCGCAGAATATTGTGAAAGTGGCTTATATGCGTGTCTTCTAACCACTCCCCTATTAGAATGGTCTTTTCATCTTTTTCTGACAATTCCCTTTTTCTTAATTTCCTCGGTCGTGGAATTGTTGTAGAGTTATTTGTTCTCGAAATCGAATGCTTACGAGGATGTTTCAAATCAGTTACTATTTTATCATTCATAAATTTATTCTCATCAACAAACAGTTTTTTGTTATCCTTAGTCATTATATTACCGTTGGATGGCTGTCTAACATCTACCTTGATTTTTCGATTTCGAATATTTTTGCGTAACCTTTCGTAACATTTTTTCCGTGCAACTTGTAATGGCAAAACTTGTTGAGGAGTTTTAACATTAAGATCTTGCGGAAAATGTTCGAACTGTATTTCTTCCGTCAACAATTTCAAGAGGTGATTTCGCATAAGTGTTGTATTATAGTGAACATTTTGTGGTTTAATACCAAATGCTAATGAAACGGCAATTGCTATAGCCATGACTCCACAATCTCTTTTATTTTTTTGTGGTTGAACCATCGGAAAATGCACGGTTTTTTCCGCAATTGTAATATGAGGATACAGTTTTTCTAAAAACAGTTTTTGCTCTATATGTAATGGATCCGCAAAATTCTGCAGCGTATTGTATATGTAAATATTTGTCCCGTCATAGTAACTGCATGTCCAACAATGTTGTGGACGATGCCAAATTTGAATGTGATCTAAATCTTTCCTAACGGGTTTGATTTCTAAAAGGTTATGTCTAAGATAGGTAGGTCGAATTTCGTAATTAGTGACTTTGTACAATAAGTAAGAAAAAACCGACATATGTGAATCCTCAAGCCAGCCATCGTTTGACTCACAGCTTATAGCTTTCTTATCCTCTTCGGTTAAATATTTCTGAGGAACATTCAAATTTAGATCCTGTGTTCTAGATATCAGATCTTTATTTTCTACATATACATACATTTTGGTATTTTTATATATTAACTATACCTTTAACCTTTATTAAAAGTTTTTATATTCGAGTTTTATATAAAGTTTACTCGGAATAGCGCACAGCAGCTGACCGAGTGTACTTTATTTAATTTGGAATTATTCCAACCTGAAAAAATAAAAAAATTTGTAATAAACACTATTATATATCATACGTATTATTATTCATAAATGTAAAGGTCACTTACCAAATTGTTTGAGATTCGGTAGTTCCGATCTCCGCCACACCCAACTCATCGCAGCACCTCCTGGACAGCGGATCGACAAGCCCGATCCACAATCGATCGACCAATCATGTGTCAGCGACAGAATGCTCAGCCAATCGCATTTCCCCACGTCGCTCGATCCTCCAGACTTTTGGAGAAGACGACTAACGGAAATGGATCGGCTATATTGCTCTTATTCTTGTTCACGCAGAGTACAAGTACGGACGCGTCGGTTCTCTGAACGTTTAGATTACATTGTAACTCGTGAATTCTCACAAAATTGCTCACTGTAGGGCTCAATCTCTTAATTTCTCACATCTCAACTCAATACAGTGCTCAGACTAGTCGTTTATTGATTGTGGATCGCGGCTTGTTACGCGGCCACGTGTGCGTCGTTTGCGTTTTAGCTCAACGATACAATAACTGTACATTTTCCGCACAACGTGCATCTGCTCAGACTCACCCGCTCACCATTTAACGTTGTGACTCACTCGGCGAGTGTGAAATAAAATAATTGTACATTGCTCATTAATACTGTGCGTTCTTCACATAACCTCACCGGCATCTCACGCTCATCGCGATCTCTTTCGCGAACACAAATATAATATTTGAACTTTTATTTCTCCTACTGAGAAGTATAGAATGTCCTTCCAGGGGACTTGATACTAAAAAGATACACATTTGAATAGAGAAACAGGTTAGTAAAAATCTGCGCAGACTATTATTTGACTGCAAATAAATCTGTATACATGTATAATGAAACAATAACCCATTCATTGAAAATATGTTCGTTTCATTATGCATAGAGCTTAATTAAAATAATGATGAAGCACACTTACATGTAAGAAAATAATGAAGATTTTTCGAATGTCAGGACACGTATCTCTGTCGATACGAAAAAGAATAGAGCTCCTGTCACCAGCTTCGTTTTGTGTTTCGCGCGACCCTAGGCTCACATGCCCGTCGGTAAGAGCGAGCCCTCTACGTACCAAACAAACCGATCACGTCCCGCCGCTATCGCGCGAGATCTTCTTTACCATCGTGACATTTCAAAAATGTTAACAACTAGCAGGTTAAGATTGAATGACAGCCAAGTGACATTTATATAAATTATGCTTTCGAGGTGACACCTACTGGCGTCAATTGGAGGAGCAAAACGTGACGTCAATCTCGTAATTTTAAAAGTATCACTTTTATAACTATTAATTCAGAATAAATCTTATATCTTTTAGACAAATAGCTTGATACATTAAGTAAAACGACATATGGGTTCGAAAAAAAAAATGATTCGCTTAATCATGTAAAAACACCAGCACTATGTCATAAAATAAGATAATAAGGCTAAATATTTTCGACGACCTGTCAATTTCGCTATCTTTCGTGTATACCCACACAGCACAACGTCCCAAAGACGTCTACAGACGTCCCACAGACGTCCCCAAGACGTCTGTGGGACGTCTGTAGACGTCTTTGGGACGTTGCGGGACGTTGTGCTGTGTGGGTAGAGACATGGTCGCTCAGTGTGCCTATGGGTAGAGGGGAAGGGGGAATTAGCTTCCAGACGCGACCGCGTCGGTTGATTTCCGTTACCTTGCCATGATGTGAACGTAGCTTTACACTAGGAGGGAAATTTGAATTAAAGTAACGGGAGGAACTTCATGAAGTTGTTGGTTTTTCTTATGCCTTTATACTGAAATTATGCAATTAAATATATTCATATCTAATAGGTAATCAAACACTCGTTATCATTGTAATTTTTATTAATCATCACCGAATTATGTAAACGCTCGTTAGAAAACAAATGTAGTTGATTATTTATGTTAACAACCGAAATTGAAGATCATTCATTCTATTGCGAGAGTTAATTCTGAATAGACGTATTCGTATAATCACATCAAAATATATATATTTGTTCAACCTTGAATATAAAGTTTCCTTTTAATTCTTCTAATTCCTGAATTCAAAACCCGAACGCATCATCCGAGCAGAGTGCTTCTGCATTCCACGGGCATCGGCTCCACTCCCTGGAATTGGACGCAAGTTCCCGAAGATCCCCGCAACATACATTCGTGTGATCCGATTCGAAATTCGCGCTTCTAAAGTTTATACTACACGCCGCTAGACAGGAGTCGCAACAGCGTAGCCAAAGCCTGCCCTCTCTGTCAAAATCACACCAAAGAGGAGATATAATAAGAGGCGTCACTCGACAAGGACAGAAATAACCTAGGGAAATCACTAGACAACCAATTTAAATGCCCATTCGGCAATGATCGGTAAACTTCGGCAGTAATCGGTAAACTTCAGTAATAATCAGCCAATTGCAGTAAAGTACATTTAGTCGATTTGAATATCCCGCTCGAATAGACAACCAATTTAAATGCCAAAGTCAAGTAAGGACTTCAAAGGTTCCGCCCGGAGTGACGCCTCTTATTATATCTCCTCTTTGCTCATACTCTAAACAAGTCACACGTATACAAGCACGCACACACCTTTCAGCATTTCAACACATTTCAGAGTAGTTCCTAAGTTGGACGCTGTTCATGAGCAGAGGCCGCTAAATTTAGTCCTCAAATTATGAGTCGGTAACACAGTTTGGGTGGTGACACGAACATCCATAAGGTGATAGGTCTATTCTATACCTCGTCTGTGCTGCTGTAATACCGACTTGCCAAATCGGCCAGGTCACGTGACGTGTCTACCCCCTTAAGCGTATTTATTTTATTTACCTGTGTATTATGTCTAGTTAGCTGTTCTTAAGCTACATTTTTACAGAGTGTAACAGAATAAGTTAACTATAATTAACTGACATGCAAATACCACATAAGTACGTCATGATCAAAACATTTTTGGTTACACTGTTTAATTAATAAAGTTGCAGATAAAATATGCTGATAATAAATTTATGAAAGGGACGAAATTTGACGAATGTCTATTTGTAATAAACAGAAATCATATACAATTTTAATATTTCTGAATCTATGAAATAAAAAAATGGGAGATATATTAACTCCATTTGTATATTGGGCTCAAACAGAAAGTCAAATTACCTTGAAAGTAGATTTGACTGATGTTAAGGTATGTAATGTAAGATATACCATGGAGGGTGCAGTATAATTTATGGTACAATAGGCAAGTGCGATTATTTCGTTTTGGAGAATAAGTAGGCAAAGTAAAGTAATTTCTGTTGTATAAAGCTTGTTTACTAGTTTATAAACTTATTGCAAGCTGTATATTTCTTTATCGTACAGAGGAGGAATATATATCACAGATATATGTGCATATCTATATATGGTTTAGAATGTATTATCTTTTGCTGTTTTATGTTTTACTTCCCATTGCAATGATGTACAAGATAATATGATGACTTACAAAATAAACAGTTTTGAGTTCGTAAGCATTAAATATTTCACATTTACCAATGTAATTTACTAATAAGCTTTCTAATTTACAAAATGTCTTGGGTGTAAGAGTATTTACTACAGATCATAGTGATTTAGTTAAAGAATTATAGAAATAATTTATACTTAAGATAGGAAAAATATTTTGTTGAATAGGATGAACGATTAAGGATTAAGAAGAAATTAGCATCATTTATATACCAAATTTAAATTTATGTTCAGTAACAAATAATAATTTCAATAATTCATAAATTCATGAAAATATAAATTATTTGAACTGCGAATTATGATTTTATTGATTAATCAAGTTAATGAACATGTCAGAATTTACTATAATATTACTTATGTTTATAAATTAGCGCAAACGTTGTGTTAGTATAAATACTAAGTACTAGATTATTAAAATCAGTGATTTCAGAAATTAAGTTTTCATTATTGTCCATTCCGTTTTGATTGTACCATAAATTATGTGACTTCGTATTTATTCTTATTGTTCACAAAAATGTTCAAATCTTAACTATATTTTGCAGGGTCTCAGTGTCGATATGGAAGAAAGAAAGTTACGAGTTGTCGCTTATGGACAAGGTGCCAGAGGTCTTAATAATTATGGATTTAATCTTGATTTGCATTCATCTATTAACACTGAGGTAATACTTCTATGATTAACTTCTTAAGAGGAGTCTGTGTCTTACATGTGTATACCAATGGTCTGAAATGTACATGCTATGTCTCACATTGGTAATATTTAAATACATTTTCAACCAGTGATTTGTTAAACCTAGACATTAAACTCAGAAATGTATACGGTACCTTCTGAAAGTAAGTGTATATTTTAGATTCATCACATACCTCAATGTATATACTTTTTATTTATAATCTCGTAAGCTTGTGAATCTTGGTGAAATTCAAATTCTATTTCCCCAGTAGAGATATGAGGCATCGCCCTTTCTTTCATATTGATAGACATCACACACTGTACGATAACTACAATTGCGTTGACAGAATGTGTATGCTCTCTAATAGATACTGCCATAATATTGACTTTTCCCTACTTTCTTATTTATTTTCAGAAATTCAGTTCTGCGCATGCTGGATGATTAAGTTGCAAAATTCATACTTGTTATTTCATCTCTTTCTGTTGTGTTCTTTGCTGTTGGTGTAATTTAATCTTTATCTTAATATTATCCTATTTGTCCGTTCTCTACTCATGTCGTTTCATGTGATTATAATGTACCAAACGGTTATTTCCCATAATAAATAAAAAAAAAATATATATATATTGATTAGGGTGGACCTTATTTTTCGACCATCGGTTTTTTTGGACTCCCCCTCCCCAGAATTGTAACACTTGTTGGAAAAATGATCTGGAAAAAATTTCAGGCCGATTCGACCACTGGAAAACGAAACGCATCGTATTTGAAGATTTGGAATTTTTTAAAACTTGACATAAATATACATAATATATCATTGAATTTGTATTTTTTTTTTCTGCTTAAGAATACATACACAGCATACACGATAATTAACAAAAAGCATCTGTGACCTTGAAAACTCGAGAAAGTAACCTTGAAGAAAGAATTTTTCTACCATTAAATTCGCTTCTTTATATACTACAACTTTTGTGCGTAGAGTTTTTTCATATATGCATAAACGATGAAGATATTAAACATTTTTGATTTTCATTAAAACGCTCTATTGTACAGAAGAAAAACAGTTCTAAGACTGAAAATAAGTTATTATAGCTATTATGTAAATTACAAATACAAACGTCATCAAAGTATTGCGTTCCAGATCTGCTCGTGGACTCGTCAGTAGGGCCCAACAGATCCTGTCTTAATTCCCGATACAACGGCTTAGTACGCTCACCTTGAAGTTAAGCTATCAGTAGAGCGTCAAGTATCCGAATCTCGATTAAGGTCCGCGCACACATATCCGTTCCGTGTCAGTGCCGTGTCAGTTACGTGGACGTAAAAGGTATTGGTTGCTTGTTTTGGAATGGAGCAGTGCACACTTGTCCGTGTCACGGATGTCAGCAGATGTCAGTGTGGAACCCCTATCCGTTCAGTGAAACTAAAATTTGGTTGCCCACGATATTTGGGTGTTTGGACTGACGGAGTCCTGAAATCGCGGAAAGGTGAAAGGGACGACCTTTTTTTATGACCGTGAAAGGTTCTCGAGCCGAAGCTATCGAACCATGCGCTTGGGGGGTCCTAGACCCTAAAAACAAGGACAATAATAGACCGTTCAGTAATGAAAATGAGATTTCTATAATTAATATTAGACCTCTATACAAATACCACTAATGGATTGCTGGAGTTTTTGCAATGAAAATGATACCAAACATGATATAATTCTGATCATTATTAATAATTGTAATGAAAAGAGTTTTGTATTTGAATTTTGCGTGGTAAGATAGAGGGTATGATCGGATGCATGCATGCTGGGTGTTAGGGAAATGGAGCTGGATGTGCGTTTCAACAGGACGTGCAAACTTTAGAGCTTTTTCACACGGCGATACATGCATCGCGATACGTGTATGATGCGTACCGATTTTCAATTGTTCATTATAGCTTCCATAGGAACTGTTCACACGACGATTTTCGTATCGCGATACTGATTTTTTGTACAGTAATACCTCGTTAGTGTCCCGTTTTTACCATGCGTTATAATCCCGCTCACTATCCCCACCATTTCTTGGAATCCTTCAGTCGAGAGTGAGAGAACGAAAGAGACGACGACAACTTCGTGTCAACTGTTTCGTTCCCTCTCGCTCTGCTCTTGGGTTTTCTCACTCGCGGCATCGGCCGCACGGAATAGTCTTAGAGCATATATTACTCCAAGGAAATAGTGTCCGCATCGCGTTAGTGTCCCGCCGCCAGCCCCGATCGTCGGGATTCTAACGAGGCATTACTGTACTCCACAAACGTCGGCCGTACGATACTTTTTGTCTGAAGTCGACAGATGAAACGTGGAAACGAGCGGACTCTTTCACACGGCGCGGGGCGAAACACGTATCGCGATACGTGTCGATCATTTGTTCTTCAATAAAAAATATCTTCTCGTGCCCCACACATTTTTAGACAAAATATTTCTCTGACGAAATGAATGAGATTGAAGCGTTATCTATTTGGATTTTACACAAAAGATGTAGTAATAAACGAGCGAAGAGGAAGCATTGGATTCATCCCATAAACAGCAGTAGACATTAAAAGGGAACTTTTCATGTACTAGGTAGTTCATGAACTTCTAAAATCTAAAGGATTTAGAATTTACAACAGGGACGGATTATGAAATAGTGTGTGCACAAATTGTATAGTAGGTATATACAGCTACGGTTGCCAGAAACGGGACGCGCCCCTACTCCTGACTGAAGGCCTACGGAAACGACTGAATTGGGACTGCAGTGTGACTGTTATGAATATTCGAGTAGGGGAAGGGGGGCATGATGGGGAAGCTAAGCAAACATGCAAAAAAATTGATAATTATACCTTTTATTTAAGCTTTTATGAATCAATATATAATTATAAGTTAATACTTTAACCTTTGGTACATACAGTTTGAGCAACATTTAAATAAAAATTTGAAGTTATTAAACTTTTAAAAAAATGTAATGAAAAACCATCTTGCCCCTGCCACGGGGTATGACGTGGTACCGAAACGGGGCAACACTGTTCCTCTAAATATTTTCACAATCGATGTAAATATGAATTTCTTCTAAATTATTTTCTTCCTACACTCCTGCAGAAGTTGTGGGACCATATCTTCTAAATATTCGACAAGTTCTTCCTCATCTGTTTGTGAAAATACACTCTTAATTGGACCTAATGTCACACCCTGTTTCAATTTTTGGACACAGCTTTCCAATGTTGTTTGTGGAAGGCAATATTCTCGAGTAGCTTTCTTGTACCCCATTTTGTTGCTTAAAACTTCATCTACAGATTTCTTCATAACTTCTTTTGACCATTTTCCTCGTTTAGTTTCATTTTATACTTACTGACAAAAGTTAAGAAACAAAATAATCGTTTGGGTACTGTATATTCTTCATCTTGTGGGATACATACATTGTAACTAAAATTAGCATAAAGAGATAACATTTCATACATCAACATACAATAAATGTTTTTTAAAATGTACTTGCCTAACGACTACAATTAATATTGATCGAAGAAACGAAACAAAAGCTTTGTGACAAAAGTTAAGAAACATACGTGACAAAAGTTAAGAAACATAATTTATAATCACTTTTAACAATAAATAATGGTGTGTAATGTCTGTAATTTTCGTGAGAATGTTGGGTAACCCTTGGAACTTATGACTGCATGGCATCTGCGTAGCATTGATTCGATTAATCGAAGACAAAACTCAGCCGGTATTTGAGACCATATTGTTGTGATTTTTTGCATTATAATATTTATTATAAGTCTTTTTAGTACACAAAATAAGATCCACGCAGCATGTGGACGATTTCACAGCTCTAAACCAAAGACGTGCTCCCCCACTCATTTTATCAATGGCTTAACTGTTGGTAAACTACATAGTAAACTAATCCTTCCAGCTTCTAAAAAAAAATCACGTCGTTTGAACCAATTTTAAAGATGTTATTCTGTTTTGAAGGGTATACGAATACTTTTGTCACCTACTGACTGACAAAACTATACAGCAGGCTTGCAGAAACGACTGAATTGGGACTGACCGGGCCAGAGCAGGCCTCCTGTCAGTGAAATTAGGGACACCGCACGGATACGGAACTGACACGGAACAGATATGTGTGCGCGGACCTTTATGCGGCGCGTAACTTGCATAATGGCTCCGCCGACCCTGCGTATACGCGATGTAGTAAACAAACCGTAAATTACAACTTTCGTCCTGGAATCGACAAGAAGGACGAAATGGAACGAGAGCGAGCGAGGGCGGTACGAGATAGACGACGGGATGATGTTTTGTCTCGCTCCGTCTTTCGGACGCCTGACACTCCGTCCTTTGCGTTCGCGGCGGTCGCGCAGGCAAATCGTTCCATCTCGCTTTCCCTTTCGGCCAGAAAGAAGCGAGAAACGAACACTTGGAATTAGGGATCTGTTCACGACAGGAGCTCAACGCCGGTCCGGACCAGCGAGCACATACGGAGACAATACTGTACACACACATTCAACATAACTTACTTTGACTACATCTTTCATCAGCTTCTCCTCCTTCTCCTCCTTCTTCTCTTCCTTCTTCTCATCCTTCTTCTTTTCCTTCTTCTCTTCCTTCTTCTCTTCCTTTTTCTCTTCCTTCTTCTCCTCCTTCTTCTCTTCCTTCTTCTTCTACTTCTTCTCGTTTTCTCTTTCTTTCGCTTCCTCCCCCTCCTTTCTCTTTCTCTCCTCTTTCTCTTCACTTTCCGCCGATACGGCGGACGGGACAGTATCTTTCATCTGGAAATGAAATGATGAATGTATTATTTTATGGCAAATAGTAAGATTGTACAGCGTGATTCTCTCGCTAGAGTCCTCAAAGACAATAGTCTAAGAGCTGGCTACATAGGGATCAACGTGACTCGATGAAGTCACAGTTCTTATTGTTGGATTAGTGTTGCCGAATACGAAATCGCCGGTCTGCCGCGTCAGTCGAGGGAACTAACGGTGGGGGGGGGGGGGGGGCGGGTAAACAGATAACGGTCAAACAGATGGAACGACAGTCTTTACGGCCGTTCCGGCAGCCGTACGGCAGCCTTTACGGCAACCTTTAGGGCCGTTCCAATATGCGGCCGGCGGCGGTCCCACTAGTGCAAAGGAGAAACAGATGTATACTTCTCCCTTGCACTAGCGCGCAAGCCACGTATCGCGCTTCTCATCGACGTCTGCCAGGGTCTTATACCCCACTTGGTGGTCTGCCATTTTGCATATCGTTCATTAAATGCGTAAATAAGTATATGAAATTTCAGAACTGCAGGAATGACGTTATTACGCTAGAAATTTTACCTGTTTGACCGTCCACCCCCGCGTTAGTTCCCCGAACTGATGCGGTAGACCGGCGATTTCATATTCGGCAACACTAATCCAACATTTTTAAATAAAAACTGTGACTGCATTGAGTTACGTTGACCCCTATCTAGCCAGCTCTCGGTCTACAATGCCGCCACTAAACCGCGCCTCGCTGAGTTTCGTGGAAGTGAGGAATTCCACGTTCTGCATTTCTCAATTGATCTTTGCGAAAATGGCGTCAATCGTTGTCGTGCCGATGAAAATGGTACCACGCTAACTTCGTTAAAAATAGTCCGATTTACATGACATGATTTTAATCGAGAGAACGCCAGGAATTCATTGGTATCACTGCCATATTGATGCGATGAAGAATAAAGAATTTTTTAATACGCCGTAGTACATCTTGTCGCAAGCTTCGACATCCACGAATCTCAGCGAGGCGCGGCTTATTGGCGGCATCGCCTTTGAATATTCTAGCCAGAGAGTCACTCTGTATAATAGTATACAATATAATACTTACATTTTCCGAATTCTGCATCACCTAACCCCTTTGGTCGACTACTAATCACGTGCGAATATCGTGCGCTTTCCTTTGCTCAACTGACTGACTGGCAGGAATCGACGGGGTCCAGCTAGTGCTGCTGGAGGGGGAAACACCTATAGGAGCTGTGGTTACGTGTGCGTGACTGATGCAGGCGCAGTTCACGCACACACAACCACCGCTCCTGTAGGTGTTTCTACCACCATCAGCGGTGGACGGAGCTCGCCGATTCCTGACTGACTGTTTGTGCCCTTGCCTGGTTTGTAAAGCCTCATTTGTTCCAGAACGCACCACAGACGAATCCTCGGAGTCACGGTTCGCGTTTACGTTTTTTTGTAACGGGCAGAACGATTTTGAGTTGCGTTGCGTTGTGTTGTATTGTGTTTGTGTTGTGTTTGTTGGTTTAGTGTAAAATGTGTGACACTCTAAATGTGAATATGCAAGATGTGCAAGAAGATATGAACAATAATTCTCCGTTTCGTCCGCGAAAATTACGTCCGTCCGCAAGGAGATTTTCGAAACGGAAAGTACATCGCCAAAAGAGAAGGTCTTCAGCCCGTCAGAAGAAACAAAAAAACGCAAAAACGGCAGACGACACTGCCGTAGGACAAAGTCCAGAAGAAGTGGCCGAAGAGCGTATAGTAGAGGAACCACCAATATCCGATGGACGAAATCATACACATCAAGAGATAATGTACTTGCCATCTGATGAAGATACTGATACGGCCAGTTTGGGAGAAACTGAAGAGGCGCTTGAAGACTTTGATATAGAAAGTAACGAAGAAGAAAACTTCTTTATAGAAAAAGTTGCGAAGAACGTGCCGCAAGAGCAATCGCGTTTCCTAAATAGCAACGATATAATGAATTTCGCAAATGTGCTTGCTCAATTGCAGAAAATAGTCCAGCATGCAAAACGTAGGGAAGACAGTGGTATTGAACACCTACGAATAACTAGTGTGAAACGGTGTGGCTTCAAAAGCATCTTCAGCGTAACGTGCACTTTATGCAATTACAAAGCTGAAATCCGCAATCAATCGGACGAAACGGAAGAAGTGGATAGCAATCAGGGCGCTGTTAATGCAACAATTTTTTATGAAGGCAGTTATGCCCAGCTGGAACACACTTTTGCAGGAGTTAACATACGTTGCATGTCGAAGAAAGACTTCGTGAAGAATCAAGATGAATTCGTCAAGTCTGCAATTGCCGCTGCAGAAAAAGAGATGTTAGCAGCGGCTGAAGAAGAAAAACGTTTGGCGATTGAAAGAGGCGACGTTCTTCCCGGATCAGGGACCCCTCACATCCCCGTTGTGGCCGACGGAAGCTGGATGAAGAGATCCTACCGCAGTGGATGTTACGATTCTGCGTCTGGAGTCGGCGTGATAGTTGGCTATCACACGAAAAAAGTTTTATTTTACGGCGTTCGAAGTAAAGTTTGCAGAATTTGTCGGATTGCTGCGAAAAAGGAGAAAGAACCCCGAAAGCACACATGTTTCAAAAACTGGAACACATCTCGAGCATCGACTGCTATGGAAAGCGATGCTATAGTAGAAGGATTCAATACTAGTGTAGAAAAACGTGGGCTCGTTTATTCTACTCTGATTGGTGATGGGGACAGCAGCGTGTATAAGAAGATTATTGATGCTGACCCATATAAGAGACAGATTCGCGTAAAAAAAATTGAATGCACGAATCATTTGTTGCGAAACTTCTGCAACAAAATGAAAGCGATTGTGAAGAAGACTACACCTGGACCATTGAGGCAAGCTGTGGAAAGCAGCATTCGCCGGATACGCACGGACGTCGTAAAAGCGGCAAAGTTTCGATACAATCAAAATGTGTCAATCGCGGAGAAAACGAAGAATTTGTATGACGACATATAGAATGTTCCGAGCCACGTGTTTGGTGAACACAAAAAGTGTGCCCGACTCAAATATATCTGCGATGGAAAGAATAAAGAAAATCAAAGAAACATCGTTCCAGAATTGATGAATATTGGTGTGTACCAGGACGTACAAGAAATACTTCGTACACTGTTAGCTCATGCGGAGAGCTTACTCTACAACACCAATAATAACGCTGTGGAAAGTTTGAACGCAATAATTGCCAAGTACATTGGCGGAAAATGATTAAATTTCGCCGAAAGAGGATCCTATACAGGAAGATGTGCTGCTGCTGTCGTGGACTACAACAGTAACCAAGTGCACTCGCGATTGAACGCAGTAATGAATAAGAAAACGTCCGAGGTTGTTAGCCAAATGGAAGAAAAGAAGAAGAAAGAAAAGGAAAAGAGAGCTGCAAAACAGAAGGAAACGAAGGTTGCGCGATATGTACGCAAACAATTGCCCTCGCGGAAAGATTCCGATTATGGGCAAAATGCACAGAAGCCAGACATGCCATCCGAAATGTAGGAACTGGAGCGGGAAAAGCATGTGCAAATGCTCAGTGACTGACAAGAGAAAAGACACGGTATTGAAGATGAAACCATCGGACAAGCAAAGAACCGCAGATGGTTGCAGTACAGGTCCAAATTGTTGACAGCATCCAATTTTAGACAAGTGTGCCGTCGCCGACCTGACACGCTTTGCGCAAATGCAGTGAAGTCATTTCTGTATCCGAGGATAATTAGTGCACCCGCGGTGGAATATGGGAAAGAATGCGAGAAAATTGCTCCCGAAGACTTGAAGAAGAAATTTACAGATATTGTAGAATGTGGAATTTTCATCGACAGCTGCATTCCCTTCTTAGGAGCTTCACCGGATGGAATCATCGGTGAAGAGTAATTAGAAGAGGAATTACACAGAATGAGAGAAGATATTATTACAGTATTGTCACGTTAGCGGATCGCTGTTCGTGACCGGCGTTGAGTCCGTACCGCGAACAGAGCCCTAATTCTCAGTGTTCGTTTTTCGCTTCTTTCTGGCTGAAGGGGGGAGCGAGATGGAATGCTTTGCCTGCGCGACGGGCGCGAACGCAAAGGACGGAGTGTCAGGCGTCTGAAAGACGGAGCGAGAAAAACCATCATCCCGTCGTCTGTCTCGTACCGTTTTCGCTCGCTTTCGGTGCCTCTCGCTCGCTCTCGCCTTCGCCGGACTAGAGTGAGACAGAAGTGGTGGGGATAGCGAAAAGTCCACATCGTGTACACCAAACCGAGCCGCTAACGAGACAATACTGTATTCTTCGAAAAATATACACTTTTTTATCTGTAATTGTCCATTTCAAGGGGGCCAAAGCTGTCCAATTTCAATTCTCCAATGAAGTTGGATTGAGTTATTGTGATGACTGTAACTTGATTAGAGACAAAAAGAATATATAAAAAAATGTTCTATTAAACGATTTTGTCAAAAAGGCACTAACAACTAAAAAATACTTCTATTCTTGTACTACAATTTCGATGGTGTTTTTTTAACTTTAAATAAAAACGTGGAGCAGGATATTTCATAACAGAATATGAATCAATTTAGTACAGCATCAAGTGTCGAAATGAATTTATTGCGAGATATCCTGCTCCACAATTTTATTTAAAGTGAAAATGAACCATCGAAGTAGTAGTATAAGAAAATAATTATTTTTTAGTTTTTAATGCATTTTTAATAAAATCGTTTATTAGAATTTTTTTATTTTCTAGTTTTTAGTGTTCGTGGATTTACATTTCATAGTTCAAACATCTGTACAAATATCTTTTATTGCTGTACTTTATAAAACAATAGTACTGCATCTGAAAAAATCGATAAAAAGTTTAAAACATCTTCGTTTGTATTGCAATGAGAATATTCCAAGCGTACAATCTTTTCTTTACTTTTTAAAACCTTTATTTCTGCCATCTTGGGTCCCTTTACCCAATTAGCCGATTGGAAAGTTGCCCAAATACCTATTGTATAATTTCGTAGGAATGTATTATCACTTTGTGAACAGTATTTGGTATATAGGATATCATGGATACAGGTTTGCAAATATTTCTGCACTATCCATAGTATGTAGGTATATTTATCAAATTGTTCTAGTTTTATTGGAATTATTGACATTACTTTTTTTAAATAACGTCAATCCTCCGTACGAGTTGTATATTAATACTTTTTTTATGATCTTCCTTAATTATATTCCGCAGGTTCAGTGCGAAAAATGTGATGTTGTTGAATTTTCCCCTATTTCTTGGAATTCAGCCTCGCTGTGCGACATAGAATACAGATAATTACTCTATTATTGGTAAATATTGCCAAATCTTGTTTTCGCAGTTGCAAAGTCAAATGTATGTTGATTATATAATAAAAAAGAAATTTGCCCTGAAGTTCCCGCAGGGCAACTAAAAAACCGATAATTGCTGATATTTCTTCAATGGGTTTCTTATGGAAAAGAACTGCATGTAACTAATTATTTGCTATTGCTTAGCGAAAACGATACTACGCATTTCGGTTCCCAAAAAATTTATATCATCAAAATTTAAAAGACTCGATTCAAAATCTTTCACAAGAAAAAACATACAAACTTTGACACGTATTTACACACAGATCAGAAGTAGCCGCCACGATATTTTTCCCTTTTTTACGAGCTCATATTATTAGTTTACAAGAAATATATAAAAAAAACATAATTCCATAACTTTTGAATTCTGCATTGTTTCCTTATTTTTTGTGATTATGTCCCACTGTCGCGTAGGATTGCAGCGCGGCCGCGGGTATGACTCCCTTTGGAGCAGTCAAGCGATTTACTGCCATGGCTAGCCGCGCGGCTAGTAGATTCCGCCGTTATGGCGGAAAACAGACACTAATCGCATTGTGTTGCGTCTCGAGTAGCCTAGGTTGCTGCTGTAGCAGACGCGCGGCCGCAGCCGCTCGAAAACGCGGCTAGGAAAACGGTTGCATGCTTCTCCATAAGAGCGGTGTTAGGATTTGGCCGCCGCCGGACGCGGCTAGGAAACTCAACCTTAAGACGTTGTATGGACGAGTTCACAAGCAGATCTCGGACACTTGTACTCGTAATTTACATAATAGCTATAATAACTTTATTTTTAGTCTTAGAACTACTTTTCTTCTGTACAATGGAGTAGTATGTCTGACAGTTCCAACTCAGGTCCTCTGAGGGGAGCGCGGGGGTGGGGGGAAGTGAGGGCGCGCGGGTGAGCGCGGCGGAGGGAAACATGGGCGTGGGGACAGTGGGGAGAGGAAGACCGGTTGCGCATGCACGAGCCGCAGAGTGGGGGGAGCCGCGATGATGGAGGGGATCAGTCCGGGCCGAGCCGCCGCGGAGACCTCTCCAGACCTGACCCTCCCCCGAAAAGTTTTCAGAGGGAGGGAATGACCCCCCCCCAGAAAGTTGTTAAAGGAGTGAATGACCCCCGAAAACTTTTTTAGACCGGGCCCACCCCCGAAAATTGTTTTCCAAACTTATGTGCGGCATACAGACATTTTCCCCCCAGTGCAGAGAAATAATAATAATTTTTATTGGAAATTGTTTCGGAAGATCTCGGGATAGATCGACGTTTTACAAACCATATATTCGGAGGGTGGAAAAGAGAGAGCATTACTTTTAAAGCTAAATTCGCGAGAGGGAAAGAGACGGCATTACAGTGGTACAATCACAGTTTATTCTAAAGCTAACAGTATTTCAAAGCGTTCCGATTTAACGTCGCGGCGTATCGCGCGATTACGCGAAATGTGACTCCTCTGGAGCAGCCGCGCGAGATGACGTCATTTGGCGGCGCGAAGAACGCTCGAACGAAATAAACGCTGAATCTTAAAATTATGTGGCGTGGAGGAAGACGGGTAAATAAAATGGGGACAGAATCTCTGTTTAAGGTATATATATTGTTACAAAAAATATAAAAATCGAATATAAAATATAAAAAATAGAAAAATAGAAAAATCTAAAACTATCTTAAGAAGGGGGAAGGGGGTGATGGGGCGACGGAGGTGATGGTGGTGATGGGGGTGATGGTGGCGATGGGGGTGATAGCGGTGACGACGGCTGCGGAATTTGGTATGGGGCCCACCTCGGCCCAACATGCGGCTCCTGCCGTAGCCGATCCGCCATCATGGGGCCAACCACCGGCCCCGACCGCCGCATCTGCACCCCTTGGGGTGCAACTTGGAGCGCGCGGGCCTCCAGACCCGCCAGCCATGCCCTCAGTACAGGTAGTGACATGTCCTAGATCACAAACAGAACCGTTGATATAACACTGATACATTAAACATATTAAACATGAAGCACACAAAACAATGCAAAGTATTACATACTTGCGGAGGCGACGACGGCGGCGATGGGGGCGGCGGCGGCGACCAACGTGGTCGTGAGGGGGGTGACGGTGGTGGTGATCCCCAATCACTCGACCACACGGGTGACGGTGGTGGCGAGCCCTACAACATAATTAGTAATATAATATTCGCACGAACGCCTGGTTTAATCTCGCTCGATTTCAACGGTTAAACGCGATAAGTGTCAAAATATTGATAAGTACATACCTCGGGGTCACACACCGGCGCAATGCGAGTTAATCCCATTTTATTCAGAAAAAGTGTCACACAAAACTGTTTCAAAATTGCTTAAAATAATCTGACTGTTGTTGTCGAAGATTTGAAGACAACTGGTGTCGCTGCATCTCCTGGCTCTCACATGTAAAAACCCCCTCCTATCATGAAATCGAGAAGTGCGTAGCTTTGCAAAAATAAGATACTGTTGTTCTTCACATCCCTTTTCGCTGACCATCCTCTCCTTATTCACACGCATCTTCTTTCCCTTCTTATTCACACGCATCTTCATTCCCTTCTTCTTTGGACACATCAAGCGACTAGGCCAAATCACTTTGATAGCATATCGAATGTGTATGGTACCACTTTGATCGGATATCGAACGCATATTGAACGTGCATCAAACGGGTATTGAACAGCTTTGATCGCGTATCGAACGGTTTTGAACGTATATCGAACGGGCATTGAACGACGTTGGGCGCGTATCGAGCATGTATTTGGTGGTATTGAACGATTTTGAACGTATATCGAACGGCTTTGATCACGTATCGAACGGGTATTGAACGGTATTGAACGGTTTTGATCGACTTTGATCGAGTAATGAACGCGTATTGAACGACTTATATCGAGTATTGAACGACTTCTACATAATAATGATAAGTATCGTCTTAATCCAGCGTATATCACATGTAGGAAGTTGGATTCGGAGGAGGGTGAAGAAAAACATTTTCATATACATTAAAAATTGATTATATTTTATTTATGCATTTCTCTGGTGTTTAGACCACCAGTTGAATATTTTAAATACATTTTGCATGGCACAGTGTTTCGCGTGTCTGTCACATCGCAGAGTATTAACTACATTTAGCTTATTTAGAGATTTGATATCCTCGTAGTCAGTGTCCAGCGTCTCGATGACCACGTCCGCTCTCGTATTTTCATCGAGGAAATCCGCAAGCCAGTCGCGTTTCTGCAGCCCTTTAACGTATACTATATGGAATACGTCATCTTCTTCATCGATCGCATCAGCTACAGCTTTCGTAATTAGCTGTTTGGCCATACTGTACGGAACGTCTCCATCGTCCCAACGTAGTCCATGAGGTTTTGTCACCAACCATGGGATGCTCGATTTGTCGGATTTCGAAAGAAGAAATTGTGGCATAGGACTCCCAAAAATATAGTGCGAGAAAATTGTCCCCTTTCGTAGGACGGCCACTTCTTTCACGATAAATCCTCCATCAACGATGAACCCTTGCAGGTCAATGAACGTTGGTACAACCATTATCGGTACAATTTGGAGGTGCACTCTCTTCCCAGACAGACGAGAGAATGCAGTCTTTCTCGTAAAGCATCTCGATTTTCACGATGAAATATTGTATGAATTTGGTACAGGAAAGGGCGGGCAAGTAGCGTGGCAATTTAATTTATTTTGCGCACCATGTTTGTCAGCGGATTGTATTCAACCACCCGATCGTGCAGAATCAGACAGTAGGCCGTAGTATTTGCAGGCACATTCTCTTTACACTCGAATTTTATGCGCACGTCCACGGTGCCATTCTTGATCGACTCATTTTGTGGCAATCAATCACCACGAGGGGGCCAAATTGTAAAAATTCAGCCACAGTGAATAATGCCTCGTTGCAACTATACCCATAATATGATTTACGGAATTGCGTATACATGTGGTACAAGATGGCGTGCTTATTCTTGTCAAAGTCCAAGTTCAGGTCATCATATGGGTAAATTTCCGAGTTGAGAAAAAGTTTTACATTGGCCAATTTACAGTTGTTGAACTTAGTAACGTCTTCGCTCATCACATTCCTTCTACCAGTCTGTAGAGCAAGGATGATGCATCGCGGCTTCTCTAGCTGTGCAGATGCCTTCACGGCCCACGAATGCTTAGGCGTGCTCTGTCAGAGCTCATACAGATCCCACGATTGAAAACAAATGCTCAGGTTTTGTCCACTTTCCAAACTATCGTATGTAGCAAGGATAGCTTATTAACGTCATTTCACGTCACATGGGGCATCCGCCATTGTAGTTTAACTAATTCAATTTCTGGTTCCAACATCGACGATCCTTTTGGAGCATTGTTGTCGTTGCGCGATCGTATTAAAATCAATTCGTGACGCGCATTAATAATCATGCGTTTGTAGTCCTCGCAAAATCCCAGCAAATATTTGAGTGGGATGCAAAAATTGAAATGGTTTTTCACAATTGGCCCATCGCGCCGTTTCAAGCCCCATCCGACATTCTCCATATTTTTGTCTTCGCCAGATGTCAGCGATACATAGTTTTTAAGCGTGCTAGTTATTCCAACGTTTCTGTTGCGATCAATCTCCACGTCATTCAGCTCGTATCAAATCTCATCAAATAAGAATGTCACGCAATTATTTCCCAACGTCACCGTTAATGCATCATTTGGCTTATTTATCTTCAATTTCCCCTCCACATAGAGGAAACTTTGACAGGGCAATGTGTATAAATCCTGCTGCTGTATCGGTATTCTTATCTCATCGCTGTATCCAAACGTCGTGTTGACGTATGGATTGTATGTGTGAGTCTGAGGCTTAACGATGCGTTCATCAAACGTCGGCTTCCCTCCTATACTTAGAATGTCAGCCATTTTTCAACCTAAATGCGCACAATGAATCCCAATGATTTCAAAAATGCAATGTTCGCAGCACTGAGCCTCTTCTTTTTAGCGTGATCGGAGCTGTTGCAGATGTTGTTGTTGTAAACGATTTCACTTGGAAGAAACGGGTTTCTGGAGTCGTTCAATACAAGCATCTCTTTCGTTCGCACCACATGTATTGTCGTCGTCGCCGTCGTACGTGCAGTCTGATGGTAATCTCTTCACCTCGAAAATCAAGCAGCCGTCCGTCTTGATCCACAACCCGTATCGTTAGATCCGTAATGACTCGTGCGGTGATTGGAAGGTAAATGATCTGCGCGGGCGTTTCCGATATCTTATATCCTGGTGGAACTCTCGGAGAAAATTCATGTATCACGCTACATTCTATACGAACAATGTTCACGTTCATGATATTAATTGGATCGTCCGATTCGTGCCACCGTCCTGGTTCTAATACCCGATTCGTTGTGAATCCCAGTAGCGATCCAATGTTATTGGGCTTTGTAAAGTCCACAGCGAGCCGGCAGTACAGTTCGCTTTTCACGGTGTCGTTGTTGGGACGCAACACTATTGGATACGCATCGTTGTCACCGCCATCGGTACCGCCGAGATTTTGAGGATAAAGTTCGAGTAATCGCTGCTTCAAATACTTGGCAATGGCGTCTAGTTCGTAGGAGCCGTGGGGAATCGTAATGTATTCATAAGGGGTGTCAACGCCGTTGTTGTTGATATCATAGTTTACGGTGAAGTAGAATTTATCGTTGCTCGAGTCGATGTTTGGTATTGTGTGATACGTTTCAAAGGTTGTCAGGCCAAGCTCGTAATCATCGACGCTCAAATCTATGGGTGGAAAGTAGCTCGCCGCGAGGGTGCTACTCTTGCCGGTTAGAGTGAATGTTAACGACATATTCCGAAGTGCACGGCTCGACTAGTACTGAATCAGAGTGGTGGGAAGTCAATCCTTAAATTTGGTACCGATCGTTTGTAGAAAGCGTAGACATAGTTGTCCACAATTGCTCTGATTGTACTTCTGATAAGTTGTTCGATTGTATTCAATTTTCACAGCATCTTTATCCAGATATTTTACCAATTCCTTAGGCGGTCGAAGGTTCCCAAAGCTGTCGAAATATATAGCTCGAGACCTTCTCTTCGCATACGCCACCCAATGAGTACCCGGTCCCTCGACATTGTCCAAATTTACGATACCGCTCTCGTTTCGACGTACTCCTCCCGCTGGTAGCGCGTTACGCATAACAACACCTCTAAAGAATGGAATACGCATACGTTTTGCCAACTGCTCCAATTGTGCATCGGTAGTTACGCCCGCGGGCATTTTTATTTTTTTTTCAACGTTTTTTTTCGTTTCGATATTCCCTGTCCGCGCTTGTATGGTGCGAGATAAAGTCCGCGACCTTCCATGGAGCGATTGTGGCGTTGCATTTCCTGCAGCTGGTGTTGCGCCGCCTTATTATCGTTTACCGTCTTGGCGATCCCCGCCGCTCCACCTGCGAATGATCCGAGAACACCTAACAGCGGGAGAAGTGGAATATACCACTCCGTTTTGCCACCGGAAGAATCCGCTTTTTCGATGCTCTCTTTGGAGTCCCTTTGCGCAATTTAGTTTTTATCCCCATTCCGATTTTCGTCTTGGTCTTCATTGCTGCCCGAACAGCTGTAGCAGCACTCTTTCACCCAGAGTCGAGTCTCGAGCAACGATGCGTTTTCGCGCTTTGTCAGCGAGAGCGTTATCTGCCGCGTGCCTTTCACTGAGGTCGTTGCTACGTAACGTAAATACGCAATTAAATACGCAATATCGTGTTCGTGACACGCCGCGTCCAACGGATTGATACCTCGATCCCCTCTAGCCAATCGTTTTGCCAGATGAGTTCCCGGGCCGCAAAACCGGTATCCCGGAATATGTAATTCGATAGGTAGCGCGTTTATCGCTCGATTTAACAGCCTTTCTTTACTCTCGTCGGCGACATTCGCCACACTTTGTAATCAATGGTGCTGGACTGTCGATATGCATTCACTGCCAAGGGCGATTATAATGCTCCAGACACCGACGATACTGCCGAACCTCAGAATCGGCTTTTATATGCTCGGGGAGTCTGTCCCACAACTGATCAATGTGTCTCCCAAACTCTCGGAGTAGAATAATCTTTGGTATATATTTCAACTGCTCAGAGGTTAGGTCACGAATAACGCAATTATCCGACAGGACCAGAAGCATTTTGAATACTGAGTTTTGTTTTGGCGTGGAACTATAAATCAAAATCATTTTTCACAGTTTGCGGAGAGGATACGATTCGTGCGACAACCTGTAACGATACGTGTGACAAATTTTGACGATAAATCGCAAATGATGTCTTCGAAAACCAGACGCAGACATGGTAGCATGCTACCAAACACTATACGCTGTGTCATTTGTGGCTCATCAAATTGTGGAAAGACCAACGTGTAGCTGAGCTTGTTGGAAAGTCCTCACGGCGTCCGCTTCGAGAACGTGTACATGTACTCCAAATCGTTGCACCAGCCGAAATATCAGTATCTGGAGAATTTATTGACTCCGATAGATGAAATTGGCTACTGTACGTTTTCGAATAATAGTGACGTCATCCCAACGAGCGAATCGCTTCCGAATTCCATTTTTATCTTTGATGACGTGGCATGCGACAAGCAAGATACGATAAGGGAATACTTTGCAATGGGGCAGGATGGAACCAACTTGAAACATGTGTACAACGATCATGTAAACACTGACATGTCTTATGAGGATTTCTGCGCTTTGTGTCGTAATTGTTGGCAACGGGAGTATGGTTTCGTAGTAATAGACAAGGATAGCGCGGTGTCCAATGGACGTTATAGAAAGGGATTTAACGAGTTTGCCGTACCGTGAGATGGTCAATTGTCGTCAACACGTCCGTGGGAAAGCAACGTCTGCAACAAAATGATGACTGATATCGATACTCTGGAGATTTAGTATCGCGAGAGTATAGCGAAGGAAATTGCAAAAACCAGCGAATCCATTCACAAGAAACATCAGGCTGTGAAGATTGGCAAGATGGAGGAAGATGCCGCGTTGGAGAGATACTTTAAATCTATCGTCGAACCCTTAAAACATATTGTGGAAAATACCACAGCGACAGAAGCTGGCACATCACCGCTGATGAGCACAGACGTTGAAGGGAATGAAACATTAACGCCTAAAAAATCTATCCGAAAGGGAACACATCGCGCAAGGCAAAGAGGAAAATGCACATGTCCCCGGAATATTCACCCATAACCTCAACACCAGTTCAATCGTAGCATAAACGGTGGAATGCTACATCAAACGAGTCTCCCGTTCCTCCCACACCAATAAGTACATTTCCCAGTGTGCGATCGCTCTCAACCAATGATGATGATGACGTTTTCGAAACTAGTCCCAATGAGTCGTTTGTAACATCTATTAGACAGCAATTCCAAACATCCGAGGGACAAGAAACGTTTCGCAGTCATTTCGGTCCGCTGGGGCAAAAATACATGAGCGCAATCCTAAGTGGTGATAAGGATACAACAATGGACTATGTGTACGGCGTACACTTTGGCAATAGTGGAACGATGCTTGGGGATAAGGCTTTCGATATAGACAAGGATGATAATATAATCATAGATGGTGTAAAATACGGAGGAAGACCTGGTCTTTACGAACTGATTTTCAAGAGAATTCCCGATGATGCTGTATACACCGATACCGATAAACAGAAATACAAAAGTATACTGCAGGCGACGAATGCCCACAGACGCGGTCATGGTGCTAAAAATCCCATATTGAGCAACAAGGGATACAAGTACAAACATGTAATTGCACCGCTAATCCCCCGCGTATCAGTTAGTAGGGCAGGGTGTTGGAAATAATAAATGTGTAATTAATTTCAGGAAAATGTGTTCTCTTTAGGTTGGTATGACTGAGAATGTGTGTGTGAGTGTGTGTATGCTAGAGAGTTTGAACAGGTCGACCGGTATGATTGAGGTAGTCAGAGTATGAACAGAGAGCAAGCCAGACGTGTGTGGAAGAGAGATTATTATAACAAAGGAAAAGCCTTATTGTATACCGCGTGTAAATACCGTTAGTCTGCAGTATAGTTTGGCAGTGTGAAAACTAAAATTAAAATTAGTCTTGAACCCGACACAGATTTATTTTTTCCTTATTACAACACAGGGAAAGGTCTAAGGACACCACGAGCCATGGTGGTAAACAATAACAAGATCGATTACGTACACTGGGACGATCCCAACGAGCTGGTGGATCGATTGCGTTTGCTGGAAGCATCGCGTCAGGCGGGTAACAACTCTCACGATCCCGAAATTCTATCGATTGTCATAGAACTCCGTGAGGTAGGCCTCATTATATAAATTAAACCGCACACCGATGATGTACTCTGTATGCATCGAGATACCGATCAACAAATTTTTGGTATCACTTGAGAAGAGTGGAGCAGCTAGAATGGACTATGCGTGGTTGGTGCCGACTTTGATGCAAAATCACGCAAGATACGACGCGTAGCTCAGCCGGTGGCCGACACCGATGCCATCAATAAACTATACATGGAAAAGAGCATTAAACTTTTGAGAGAGCAGCAGGAAGAATTAGAGAGCAAGCTGGTTGTGTTTTAAAGAGATATGCTGACGCGTTCAAAAGATATCGCAGGCGTTGAATTCTATCCCGCTGCAGCACTGCGATGGAGAATCATGCGAGACGGAAGAACTTGTCCCTGGGCCGATGGGGAGAACTTAATTGCACGTGCCCGATAATTATCACATCATTCGCGTCAAAGACACCTCTGCGATCAAACATGCATCCAATATCGAAATCCAATAGTAAAGAAATCCACGGCCACAAGAAGCTACAACTTGTTGAGAAATTGCATGCTTCAGCTCGAAGACATTTCTGTGGGATGATCTGTGGCAAGCTGACATTGTAGAAATGCGTCCATACTCGCGATACAACCAGGGTCACCACTACATACTCACCGTCATCGATGTGTTAAGCAAGTATTCATGCGTGTTGCCGCTCAAGACTTTAAGTGGCGCTGAGGTGACTAAAGCGTTTGCTAAGATATTTAGAGATCAATATCCGAAAAATTTGCAAACCGATCAAGGAAAAGAATTTTACAACGCCGATGTGCAGAAACTATTGGCAAAGCATAACGTTAATCATTATTCGACGTATTCGGTGATGAAGGCCTCCGTCGTAGAACGTTTCAATCGAACTTTGAAGAACAATATGTGAAAACTGTTTACGCTGAATGGAACCTACTGATGGATCGATACGCTACCAAGTCTACTTCCAGAGTATAACACACGAAAACATAGAACCATCAGAATGCGTCCTTGCGATGTTACCCCTGCGATCGCCGATAAGCTGCTAGCCACTGTATACAGCAACATAAAGATCGCTGCTCCAGTGAGATTCAAATTGGGCGAGTTTGTGCGCGTGAGCAAATTTAAAACCATATTCGATAAAGGCTATACGCCGAATTGGACAACGGAGGTGTTTAAGATAGCCAAAGTACAGACAACTAATTCCGCGACGTATCTGCTGGTCGATTCCTGTGGAAAATCTGTTGCCAGAGGATTCTATGAACACGAGCTGCAACGCGTCACCGATCCTAATGTGTATCTAGTGGAAAAAGTGTTGCGTAGAGAGGGGGATAAGGTTTACGTCAAGTGGTTGGGATTTGATAAATTACACAATTCATGGATAAATAAAAATAATGTATTGTAAAAAATAATATATGGTTCAATAAATACAATGATACATATATGTAAATGTGTGAAGAATTTTTTTTATTTTTAACACATTATTTCAACCATTTATAATCCAGTTAATATATACAATGATACATATGCATGTCTGATACGCGAGTCTGAATCAGCAGTATCTTCGACATTTATTGTGAAAGAAATATACTTTTCTTTCGTTCTGGGTAATACGTCAACGTGACCTTCAAAAGCGGTAGCTATTTCCTGGATAATAAAATGTGAATCATAGCCGGATAAATTGTGGAAAACTATGGGGATGTAAAACGCGTTTTTATAATTTAAATTGCACTCCGAATGTGCTGGGCCTCTGAACCGTCCGGACAGATGGCAATGATCGTGGACTCGTACATCGCTAGCCTCGAATGGTTCTCCGCAAATATGACAGTGTGTTGCATTGTGAAATGTTGTCAACTGTTCGGGAGTTAAATCCTGCATTGGAACATTACTGGTCAAGATGGGTTTGACAAAATTCGCAAATTTTTTAAGTTCATCTACGAACCACGAAACACAATCCGCGTCGCGGCGACATCGATACGTCGATAACGATTCATCCTACGAACAATGCGTATAATATGCAATGCTATGCACATTGTGGTGCTGATACGCGCGCAATTTATTTATATCACCAATTTGGTGCTTGCCCTCTGTTTTCTCGATGATGCACTCGAGATCTGCATACATCACGAAGGGGAGTCGCTCCTTCCTGCAGTGGTTGCTGGAGCTGAGAAAATTTTTGCATTCGCTGGGCAGCAGGATGGCACAATCGTTCATTTGCCTACAGTCCAGCGAATGGGCCTCCAACTTTGCGGCGGATCTGAAATAGTGCATGCATCTCTAAACCCAAACATTAATAATTAATATAATTTGTTTCGCGAGAAATTTCATCATTTTATAAGTTTATATACATACCGATCGCAGATAAATTTCTTTTTTTGGTGCCTGCTCAACTGGGCGCTCGTGCAGATTGATCCAACAATTGGAGTTCTATTTGCGCGGATTCTTCCATGATCGTAAATGGAATGTAAATGTAATGTCTTTTCCGCGCAACACGTTGCAACGATTTGAGGCTTTGTACAGTTTGGAGCGCGCTTTTATGACTGGTGTCATGATTTGTGATCTCTGTCTAACTCTTTTGGCTTATCCGCTACTTCGAATGCAAAAAACGACGATCCGACCCAACATGGTTCTCTGCAGTTTCTGTCGATACAGCCTAATTCTTTCTATGATTCACTCGTATGGCGAATTAGTGCGCAAGATCATCCGACACAGTTTCTGCTGATTCCGCATAATTCTAAGATTCGACGTTCCCAAAAGTATTATATTACATTCACCACGTGTCGAGACTTTTATCCTTGAGGATGGGGCTCAAGTTACATGCGATCTTTCGATATGCTGCGATATGCTGCGTTAAGATTGAAACACATTATGGAAGAATTGGTTGCTTTAAAATAAATTGCTGTTGTGGGGGAAGCAATTGCATCTCTATTTAAGCCAGTCTCCCGGATGGTATCCCATCAATCGCTCAATAACCTCAGTGACTTTTGACGGAACAAATAGTGCTCTGGAAAAAAAATGTGCAGTATCAATGCAGACGGAAACGTTGTACGCATGAATTATTACGTTCCGATCGTGCGAGATGATGGCGTAGCTCAATGTGGGGGGATATAGTTGCTTGGTAAGGCTTAATTTTTACATCTTCTCAAAATTTTTATGTTTATTCCTAATATGAGCAAACAATTTCATAGCTTTGATTGTTCTCTTAGCCCGCGCCGAACATCGCGTATCATGGTCAGAAGATACGCATTAACATTCATGGGCAGCAAATATTTGTAAATTGGAATCAGAGTACGGCCTACGATCGATGTAGAAATTGTTCTCGGCGACAATCGTGGGATGTATCTCGCGTTACCATATAATACATGGTTTATGCTATGTAACAATCGTACAGCTATTGAAGAACGTTCACGATTACCTGGATCACCTTCGATGCAGACGGATCAATTAACGATGGATTTTTGTGATATCTATAATTCTCCGATTGTAAGGATGACGCTACATAATAAGCCGCTGTATTTCAAACCGGAAACAGTATCATTTTTATTAAATCTTGAACCATGTATAGACTATGTGTATCCGAGGCTGCATCGAATTAGCAGAGATGTGAGGATGAAATTTGAAACTTTTGTTAACGTGCTAAAACAGAGCGATGTTGCCTGCGAAACATTAGATGCGCGTCGTGCTGCTAAAATCATATGTGATAGCGAAAATTACTGTGAGGATTATCATGTAGATTGCGAACTGGTAGCATGCACCATCAATGATATTCTAGCTGATGCTCGTAGGAAAAAATGTTAAATTATATTCTGTTACTTTTAAATAAAATTTCTTAAACGTATATTTTTTTCTCCATTTTATTTATCCATCATCCTCCTTCTGTCCTCGCCACCTGATTCTAAGATTCGGCGTTTATTTCGTTCGAGCGTTCTTCGCGCCGTGACAATGACATCATCGCATGCAAGTGTCTCGGGGAGGATTCATATTACACACAATCGCGCGATACGTTGCGGTGTTAAGATTGAAAATCATTTTGAAAAGAAATTGGTAGCTTTAGAATAAAATGTGGTGTTGGGGGAAAGCAATTGCACCTCTATTTAAGCCAGTTCCCGGACGCTATTCAATTAATCGCTCAGTAGCCTCAGTGACTTTTGACGGAACAAATAGTGCTCTGAAAAAATGTACGGTACCATTTATGAAATACCCGCTGGGTGTGAGGATTGTTTCGTTCCGATCTCCATGTGGGGAGAATATATATCGCGACCGGTAAGGTGTAATTTTTACATCTTCTCAAATTATTTATGTTTGTTTCTAATACGAGCGAGCACTTTCATAACTTTGATTGTTCTCTTAGCCCGCGCCGAACATCGCGTATCATGGTCAGAAGATACGCATTAACAATCATGGGTAGCAAATGTTTGGAAATTGGAATCGACGTAGGCCATACGGTCGATGTATATGTTCTTCTCGGCGACAATCATGGAAATAATCTCATATTATCCTGGCATACATGGGGTGCAGTATTCGACAACCGTGATGTTATCGGAGAACATTCACGATTACCTGGATCATGTTCGATGGGGATTGATAATTTATCGTTGGAATTTTATCGGATCTTTGATTCGCCAATTATAAAGATAGATTGTGATGATGATACAATGTATTTCACACTGGACACAGCAATATTTTTATTTAGTCTTCAGCCAAGTATAGAGTATTTGTATCCGCGGCTGTATCAAACTGCAGAAGATGCGAGAGTAAAATTTGAAACTTTTGTTAACGTGCTACAGCAGAGCGATGTTGCCTGTGGAACATTAGATGCGCGTCGTTCTGCTACAATCATATGTGATAGCGACCATTTCGATGAGGAGTATCTTGTAGATTGCGAACTGGTAGCATGCGCCATCGATGATATTCTAGCTGCTGCCCGTTGGAAGAAAAAATGTTTATTATATTCTTTTATTTTTAAATAAGTTTCTTAAACGCATATTCTGTCTCCATATTATTTACCCGTCTTCCTTCTCCTTTCGCCACATAATTTTAAGATTCGGCGTTTATTTCGTTCGAGCCTTCTTCGCGCCGCCAAATGGTAGGTATCATCTTGCATAGCTTTCTCAGAGAAATCATGTTACGCGCGATCGCGCTATACGCCGCGGCGGAACGCTTTGAAATACTGTTAGCTTTAGAATAAAAAGTGATTGTACCACTATGTAATGCCGTCTCTTACCCTCTCTCAAATTTAGCTTTAAAAGTAATGCTCTCTCTTTCCCACCCTCCGAATATGTGGTTTGTAAAACGTCGATCTTTCCCGAGAGCATCCGAAACAATTCCCAATAAAAATAAATTATTATTTCTCTGCGTTGGAAATGTCTGTATGTCGCATATTGGTTTGGAAAAAATTTTTGGGGGTGGGCCAAGGTCATACCCTCGCTCGGTCAGGGCTAAAAAGTTCTCGGGGGTGGATTGGGGTCTGAAAAAGTTCTCGGGGGGGGGGGGTCATTCCCTCCCTCCGGTTTGGTCTAAAAAGTTTTCCGAGGTGAGTCCGGTCTGGAGAGGTCTCCGCGGCGGCTCGGCCCGGACTGATCCCCTCCATCATCGCGGCTTCCTCCTCTCCGCGGCTCGTGCGCGCGCAACCTGTCTTCCTCTCCTCGCAGGCCCCGCGCCCATGTTTTCCTCCGCCGCGCTCCCCCGCCCCCGCGCTCCCCTAGAGGATCTGCGTTAGAAACGGCCTAGCCTTACTACTAATATCGGTATGTGTACTATGATTATGTTACAATGGATCCATGCGTAGTGACAATCCACACCTCCTATAATAATAAAGACTCATAATATCGATAAATTGCCGAGTATTCGTACGCGCGCGTCACTTACCCTCTCCCCCTCTCGCGAGTGTAATCTATGATATGTCGTGCACGCTTACGTTAACGGGTCGCAGTAGCGTGCTCACGGTAAACTATTTCCCTCCGATATATTTGAGTGATGGTCAATACGAGTTAGGACTCGTGGACTTGGAGACGTTTCACACGACACCGAACATCGACTCGAGCAACGATAAATTTTATTTCGTCGTGAATTATGACACCGAAAACAACACCATCGCTGACGCCACTCATGAATGCATTACGATCCCCCACGGCTCCTACGAATTAGACGCTATCGCCGAGTATCTGAAGCAACGATTACTCGATCGATATCCTCGAAGATGCGGAAACAACGATAACAACGATGACAACAAGTACCCTCTAATGCTACGAGCTAGCAACAACACCATGAAAAACGAGCTGTACTGCTCGTTCTTTGTAGACTTTACGAAAGCGAACAATGTGGGCTCGTTGCTAGGATTTTCTCCGAATCGCGTCTTATTACCGAGAATCTGGCACGAGTCCGACGTACCCGTGAATATTATAAACGTTAACGTGATCAGAGTAACGTGCAACGTCACTACCGGCGCGTACAGCAACGATAAGCCGGTACACACGATTCATGAATTTTCGCCTCGTGTACCGCCGGGATATAAGATATCGGAAACTCCGCGACACGTCATTTACCTGCCGATCGTTGCACGAGCAATACACGATCTAATGTTGTGCATCGTCGATCAACACGATCGTCCTATAGATTTCCGCGGAGAACAAATAACTATTCAACGACGTCCGCGCGATAGGCTAGCGTGACTGCACGTGTATTCACGGGTGTGTAGTATGTTAGTGTTAGATCACACATACGATTCATCAATCGTCGCTGCCGCTGCTATTCCTACCGCCTCCGTCTCGCGTCATCGATGCAAACCTTTATCGGAAGGCGAAAGTAGAAGAATATAGGCTGGTGGAGCGATAAGAAGAGGACCCATAAGGAAAAGAAAGCCGTTGACTCGTCGAAACGTAAGTTTCTTATGATCGTTAGGGTTCATCGTCGCCTATTAGACACGCAACCACGATGTCGATAATTCTGGACGTGGCGAATACGCCAACCTTTGACAATCGAATCACAAAGATCGAGTTACACACGTACAATCCATACGCCAACACGACGTTCGACAATAGCGACGAGATAAGAATCCCCATACAGCAGCAAGATCTATACACGCTTCCATGCGAAAGTTTTCTCTACATCGAAGGTCGTGGCACGTTGACGGCGCAGGATGCGAAAGGTCCGGCAACGTCCGCGACCGCTGTTCTCGACAATAATTGCGTTGCGTTCATGTTCGATGAGATTCGATACGAATTGAACGATGTCGAGATCGATCGTTGCCGAAATCCAGGAATCACTACCAGATTGAAAAATTACGTTTTGTTGTCGGCCGAGAGGAGCAAAGCGCTTGCGAATGCCGGTTGGAATTATGCCATGGATTACGATAAAGACATTTTTCATTCGGGTGCTTTCAATTTCTGCGTACCCCTGAACATGTTATTAGGATTCTGCGAGGATTACAAACACATCGTGATGAACGCGCGGCACGAGCTAATCCTTATACGATCGCGAGTGGATTCGAACGCGATGCACTGCACCTGCGCCACTGCGATACCGAAACTAGAGATACGCAAGGTGCAGTGGCGTATGCCCCACGTTGTTTTGGAGGAAGTGAATAAGTTATCGATGCTGCGTATCCTGGAAAGCGGTCGGCCGATCGCGATGAGTTTCCATTCGTGGAGCCCGCATGAGTACCCGTTACTGCAAGAGACAACGAAACACACGTGGACCGTGAAAGCTACGTCGCAAATTCAGAAACCTCGATTCGTGATATTCGCCGTGCAAACCAATCGAAAGAATCGTCCCGATAAATGCGCGGGTGTATTCGACCCGAATCATCTTACGAACGTTTGACTGTATCTAAATTCCGAGACATATCCGTACGATGACTTGAACTTAGATTTCGATAAGTATAAATACGCGCTCCTATACGATATGTACGCGAAATTCGGCAGATCGTACTACGGTCACGAGGAACCGTTGCTGAACGCGATCGCATTCTTGCAATACGCATCTATCGCGGTCATAGATTGTTCCAGGCAAAACGAGTCGTTGAAGTGTGCTACGGTGGATGTGCGAATAGATTTCTAATGTAAAGAAAATGTTCCCGCTAATACCACCGCTTTCTGTTTGATAATACACGATCGTATAGTCGAATACGGCCCATTAACCAACGTGGTACGCAAACTAATATAGCGTGCGTGCATATACTACTACTACTACCACTACCACTACCACTACCATTACCACTACTACTACTACTACTACTACTACTACTACTACTACTACTACTACTCCTACTACTACTACTACTATTACTGTGGATACTGCTACTGTTTTAAAACGTCGATGTCGAAGACCACAGTTACTGTTCCGACACCGTCGCCGGCGATGCTACCTAAACGAATAATAATGTTCGCCATTGTCGATCTGCAAGGTTTCAATATCGAACGTGAGTTCGTCGCCAAAAAGATCGCGATTCGCGCAAACAGCAACAACGATAAAAGGACGACAACTACGACGATAATCAGCCATTGGATCTTCGAACCACCATACTTCTGGCAACATCTGAATTCGTGGGATAACCGTCAAGCGTCCTGGCTCGCGAAGCATCATGACGGACTTCGCTGGTCTGACGGCTATGTTCCATACTCCAAACTTCCGGGGCTCCTCACCAGCGTACTCGCGAACATTGATTTCGTCATCGTGAAAGGCGCGGAAAAGAAAACGTGGATGCTACAACTATTACCTGACATAATCGTTGAGGATGTATGCAATTTGTACGAACTGACGGCGCGAAAGATCAACAACAACAACAGCAATAACAACGCTCGAACTGTCGAAGACGACGGCGGCTACGACGTTGACGATGATTATTGCGAGATCATGCCTGACGTCCCTAATCTGAAGTCTATGTCTTCAACGAATGCTATTCGATGTGCATTTCACAACAACGACGGTGTTTGCGCGCTGGAGAATGTCGAGAAAATATGGAATTATATACGTAGCGTCACCTAATGTAAGTCCCACACACGCATTGCATCTACTTTACGCGTCATATGCAGAGAAACGAGTATGTAAGAGTTATTTTTTTTTGTTTTCTATAGTGAACACAACGGCGGCGGTGATGAGATCAATGACAACGGCGACTGATTCCTCTACCCACGAGCATGAATATCCCTCCCATACAAATGTTATTTTTACGCAAATACTGATTTTATAATTCAGGGACGCATGGATGGATGTACATTAATAAAAATACACTGTTTTGAATAAAAAATTATATTTATTTAAAAAATGTTTGAAATCCTATAAAATTTAATAGTTATAAAATCTTGATTTATGTTAGTCCGAAATTATTTCACAAACATATTTTAATTAATTTTAACAAATATTACAAGCCGCCTTTGTTGAATTCATTTTTATTTGTTGCTTCTTCTTCGTTGTTTTTATGAAAATGAAATTTTGTACACTTCCAATACGCACCTCAACACATAATCCCACCAAAAATTAGTTGAATAACAAGAAAGCTTTAAATAACAATTCTAATTGTGAAGAATTTCGAGGCTGCCCACTTCAAAACCACGTACTCGCGTTAATAAATTTTGGAATGTGAAAAACAATCATGTTACATTATGATCCAAATGTTCAATCAACTACCCGTAAAAAAGAATTACAGTATGGCGATATTTTTTTAAAAGGACTTAGTGCCGCGTTTCGACCCCATCTGCCCCACTGTGCGCCGTGCTCACCTTCACGGAAACATCAGCTTGGCACGTGCCATCATCCATACAACACACTTCGTGGCGGCAACGTTGCAGGATGGTTGCAGTAACCTTGCAGTTACTTGCAGTGTGTATGATTTCCGCGCAATGTCGATGTACCGTTACTGCGACGTTTCCGTACAACATGGCACAGGACGGACATAGAATTATTGCTGTATAGTTGCATCAATGTTGTGTTGCAATATTGCACTGCAATGATCCGGCAACTTTGCTGCAATGTGGCGGCAACGTCCCTGTAATGTTACCGCAACGTTGCTGCAACTACCATTTAAACCTTAAATATTTCCGTTGTTTTTAATGATAAGAGAAAATGTCTAAGGAAAAAAATGTTTGTTTCAGTGAGACAATTATTCTGACGGAGACGATTGTTTTCTCAAGGTTATATTTCCCAAAATTTCAATATTATTGATGGTTCTTTTAATGGGATAACGTATTTTCATTACTGTAACGTTATAGCCAATAAAAATACAAATTTGACCACGTATAATATGTTGTACTTTTTGTCTAGCAATCATTTTTTTCCTGAGACATTTTCTCGTATCATTAAAAACAACGGAGATATTTTAAGTTTAAATGTTAGGTGACTCACCCTGTATATTTGAATGTGTAGAATGACACAAGGTGGAAGTTCTAGTACATACCTACAGTGTTACAAAACACTAATGGAGTTTGTAAAATGAGCCTTCGTTTTTGAATAATTTGAGTTTAAAGTTTTGCACGGTAAGAATATAAGTTCGATTACGTAGTAGTTTTAGCTGCGGTGGTAAAGTGTTCGCCTACAACGCTACAGGTCGCCGGTTCGAATCCCCTTGGGGAAAAATAATTTTCTATGAGAAACAACCCCGTGCCTTTATACTTCTATAATTCCTCCGCACAAGAGGCGGACATAGAATTATTGCTGCACCCTTGCGGCAAAGTTGCGTGGAAACATTGCAATCTTGCATTGCAACCATCCTGCAACTTTGCTGCAACGAGAGTGTGCTGTATGAGCAATAAAGTAGATTCTGACTTATACTTGGAACTGATTAAATGGTTGCGTTCTCCGACATATCTATATCTATACTATTATATAAAGAGAGAGCCGATTTTTCTGTTCGCGCAAAACTCAAGACCTATTGAACCGATCTTCCTCAAATTTTGACACGTTATTCCTGCATACTCTAGGACGGGCATAGGCTATGTAGCGTGTCTCAGAAACGCGTTATTAACGTGTAATTTATATGTAAACATGTCATGTGTACGGCTGGTTTGCAGACCACGTGACCCGTGTATACGACATTCTACTTCGCGCGCGCCTGCGCATATTCGGCCCGCGCGATACCTCGCCCGTAGCAGTACCGCGATGTTACCACTAGGTGGCGGAGCTTCTCGTGCGTTTTTGCGCGGACATATATGTTAGAATGATCGTCAGGTTACAAATTGCTGTTGCAAATTAATTTGTACCCCCTGTGGATGTTATTACTTATGTTCCGAGTGCGATCAAATTTGTCAAGATCAACCGCGCCTGCTCGACGTTTCCAAATACTAGCTTTGCTCTTCGGCTTCACCCGAAATTTAGATTTTGATTTTTTAAAAAAAATCGTTTTTTATTTATTTATTTATTTTTTAAATAGCCACGTGCATCTGTATTAGGTAGGTATAATGAGCTGGGCGACACATTCCGTGATCCCTAAGTTTACCGTTCGAGAGATTTTAGGCGACAGAAAAACACACAAACACTTTCTGCTTTATATATTAAGATACACCAGGGTTCGGCGGGTATACACGCCGAGCAACGCGGAATGTAAAACCTGGACTTATAAGAATGAATGTTACCGGAAGGATTGCACTCAATTATGATCCAGGAATTGACTAGGTATGTTAACTTACGAGAAGTTAAAATAGGATGCGCAGTAACAATTCATCCTAATGTTAGAAAATCATTATACCAAGAATGTTATCTTTTTCGAAATATTATGAAGAAATTAAGATTTTTTTCAAAATACTTAATTTCCTTAAAAGATATTAATTCTAATAAACACGGATCAGTCAGGCTAATATCTCGGGCGAAGCCGGGACGGGGCATGCTAGTATTTTATATTTTAGTTGATTATACAGGATGTCCGCGGGAACAGTAAACACCTGGATATTTCCTAACGTATTGGAGATATAAAAGAAATTGTTTATATGAAATTGCATGGTTGGAGGAGGCAAATTTACTGGGGCAAACGATTTTTTCTTGGATTATTATTTTACGAGATACGATGATCAATTTGTTTTTAAATGGAACTCTTTTTTTAACAGATCACTTGATAGTGCGTTTCAAGACGAATTCAATAAGATATAATGTATACACTTTATTTCAGCCGGTTGTTGAGACATTATGTTTTAAAATTTGCTGACGCCGCAAAGTTTGCGACAAAGTTGCGACAAAGTTGCGGCATAGATGCGGCTAAGTTGCGGCAAAGCTGCGGCAAAGCTGCGGCAACGCTGCGGCAAAGCTGCGGCAAAGTTGGGGCAAAGTTGCGGCAAAGTTGCGGCAAAGTTGCAGTGCATTATTGCAACGCAACTATACAGCAACAATTCTATGTCCGCCCCGTCCAATGTTGCACGGCAGCGTCGCAGCAACCATACATCGACATTGCGCTGCAACCATGCAACATCGCAAGGTTACTGCGACCATCTTGCAACTTTGCCGCAACGAAGTGTGCTGTATGGGTTGTAACGATACATTGAGTTTACTCAAGTGATCGACAATGTCGGATAAAAAAGCAAGGTCCCTTATCCAGGTATTGTCCACAAGTTGAGGAACTGGACGTCCCGCTCAAATCATAAATATATCAATTTTTTTACGAAGGTGAAAAAATCTATCCAAAACTTTTCCGCGGCTGAGCCAACGAACTTCTGTATGATATGACAGTTCGCCATACTCAGCGTCCAGTTCCTCCAAAAATGTTTTGAATTGTCCACGTTTATTTCTATTATGTCTAATATAATTAGTAGTTTGGACAACAACTGTCATTACATCGCTTAATTCGACGTTTTTAGCACATAAATGCTCCTGGTGAATTAAGTAATGTATAGCAATTATTTCCCGAGGAATTACTAAATTTTTTACCTTCGATTGAATGCGGCCTACTAATCCGGTGAATCTACCAGCCATAGCGGGGACTCGTGACGTTTCTTAATCGGTCCGTCACATTGTTTCCCATTTTTTCTGTCCGGCGCAGTATCGTCATACGTGAAAGATTAATAGATTTATATATATTTACCTGTGTTGGGCTTACCTCGTGCACCACCTTCAGTAGCAGTTCCTTGAAAAACGGACCTGATGTAAATGGTTGACATGTCTTCGCAAGCTCCAATGCAACGTTGTAACTGGAACGTAAAGCTGCATCATTGATGGGTCCCTCTTCCTAAGAACAAATTAAACAATGGTTTAGCATGCCACTTTAAGTTCTTCAAAAACTGACAATCATACAGTATTTTCAGAAAGATAACTTACTTCGTCCTGTGATTCTTCGTCTGCTACTATTAATGCTGCCTTCACAGCGTTTCAATTTCCTCAACTCTCTCCTCCGGTGACAGATGAACGTAGTCCTTGGAATGAGGCACCGTATAGTGCCGCTGGATATTATATTTTTTCAGTTGTTTCATTACTTTGTGACACACTAAACACACTGCGGCACCTTTATGTTCCATGAAAAAAGGCTTCTTCCCACAATGGGTTAAAGCTGGCGCTCACCTCGCACTTTTCTTCGCGTTGGAACTTCCGGCCATGATTAATATTCGAAGTGATGTTACTCGGGTCACTAATGAATACGAACTGACAAGCCTGCTCAAATTGTTTCACCTCGAAACTGTTGACCTGCTAATTTGTCCGCTGCGTGGGGGTAGGGAGGGGAAATCTCTAGCCCTAGATTCCTGCAAGCTCATTTAACAGGTCAAATAAACTTAATTTCGCGGTACCTAAAAGAAATTGGAACGCAGCGAAGTATACTCGAAAAGTACACACACCATTCTCGTCATTTTCATTTTGGAATGCGGATTGAGTTACATCCATAGCTTAATTTTATTAAAAACACAAAACTATTTATTTTTTTGGTGGCAGGCTACTTCAACGCGCTCTAAACTGCGCGCATCTGAACAACTTAGCCGCTCCAAAACCCTTGCGCCATTCGCAATTGCCGCGTTTTTATATAAAAAAATGTTTATTCCCTTCTCGAAATACATAATACTATGGCCTGAAGGTTTTAAACAGACTGCATGTATAGTTTTCTTACAAAAACTTCCTCAAAAGAACCTTGTTATTTGCCGATTACGACGCCAATCGATTTCTTATGACCATAATAGCTGGCCATACACGGAGGGATTTCCCGGCGGTTTTCATCCATCGCGTTTCAAGTCTGCGGACTTAACTGCATGTTAGTGGTGCATGTCTATGAACGATTTATAGTTATACCGTCACAGTTCTCGTGACAAACTTCAACCGCGTGAAGTGCAACTCCATTCAAGTCTGCATGACAACTGAGAAAACTTTCAACAAGACGAAGGTCCACAGTTTCGATCAAATCCGCGGATAAACTAGCGGTTTTCATCCATTAACACGCAGTTTAATCTGTGACCGATTTATCCAACGTGCTTTGTCTGTGAACTTTCGTTGTAAGTTAGTGGGTATTTGCAGTTTTGATCCGCCGCAGCCTTTGATCGCGGGTTTGTCCGGGACGGATGAAGACCGCGGAGAAACCTCCCCGTGTGTGGCCAGCTATTGAAGGGAATTACATGAACAATTGTTTTACATAATTTCAAGTTAACTTCGTTAAAAATAGTCCGATATACATGCCATAAGCGTCCTCTTTTCCTGTTCGGTCACATATTTCTATTAAAATTACTATCATTCAGAGAAAGATTTTGTAAATTCCCATTGCATGATGGTGTAGAGGCTAGCGGTGCGTGCGCATCTACCGGTCGCGTGTTCGTTCGCTTTTTCTTCTTCATTTCTTTCCTCTCGACTATATTATATTATATTATAAATAATAAAGTGTTTGTTTCAACATAAAGTGGTTATTTCACTAGGTTATGGGCCCAGAGCCACAAAGGTTGAAATAAAAAGTAAAATCGTAAAGTAAACATTTTGAGGTTAGGGCAACACGTGCTAAGCAGCCATGAGTAGTATAAATACAAAGATCCAAATGTTGGAAAAGGACAATTATGAAACATGGCGAATGCAAATGGAAGCTGTATTAGTCAAAAACGATTTATGGCAATACCTGAATGGCAAACTGGTGAAGCCTGAAAATACGAGAGAGCAGCCGAATCTGGATATGGACTGGGTGAAGAATGATGAGAAGGCAAAAGCAGACATTATACTATGTGTGAGCCCAAACCAGCTCACACAGCTAAAGGGTTGTGAAACCTCAAGGGAAGTATGGCTAAAATTAGAGAATATATTTGCATCAAAGGGACCTGCTAGAAAAGCTACGCTTCTAAAGCAGCTTACGCTGCATAGGATGAACGAAGGTGACGAAGTGAGAAGTCACATAAATAAGTTCTTTAACATTAAAGACAAGTTAAGTGATATGAACGTAGAAATAAATGCAGATTTGTTCTCAATAATGCTCTTATACAGTCTTCCAGCCTCATTTGAAAGTTTTAGATGCGCTATAGAGACCAGAGATGAGTTACCAGATCCAGAATCACTGAAAGTGAAGATTCAGGAAGAGTATCATGCCAGAATCCAGAAGTAGCATCACAAAAACGGGTTGCTGAAAAGACCCAGATGAGAAACGATAACAAGGATAAAGGGACACAAGGTCCAAGCAAAAACAGAACGGGTAACAATAAATATGCAAATTTAAGATGTTACAGGTGTCAAAAACTAGGTCATATTGCACCCAAATGCAAGTCAAAATACCCCACGAATCGTACATATAAAAGTGAAAGTCAAAGTGCAAATACAGTTGAAGATGACGCATACTTTGCTTTCAGTGGTGGTGAAAATAGTTATAGCGAAATATCACATGATGACAAAAGATGGATTATGGATAGTGGATGTACTGCACATTTATGCAAGAATAATGATACCTTTGAAAACATGAAAGGAAGAGGCACAGTGAGATTGCAAATAAATACAGACAAAGAGAAGAGAAATATAAAACTAGAAAATACATTGTATGTACCAGATTTGAGGTGCAATCTTATGTCTGTATCAAAAATCGTTGACAAAGGCAACATAATTATTTTTGATAAGGAGACGGCCATTGTGAAAGATAAGGAAAGCAAAAGGACAAAGTTAATTGCTGACAGAATTGGAAATCTATATTATTTAAGAAAGCCAAAAAATGAAGAAGCGAATTATGTAAGGGAAAATGAAAATGATTCTTTAGCATTATGGCATAATAGAATGGCTCATCTAAATGAAAGAAGTCTTAGAGAAGTGATGTCAAGGACTTGCAATATAAAATTTAAAAATGACAAAGGCATTTTAAAATGTGATGCATGTGCAATGGGAAAACAAACAGCGAAGCCATTTAATCATACAAGTGATCGATGCAAAAATCTGTTGGACATAGTTCATTCAGATGTGTGTGGCCCATTTAACGTTCCAACTATGGGAGGCGGAAGGTACTTTGTCACGTTCATTGACAATCACTCACGCTGGTGTGTTGCTTACCTGTTAAAACGTAAAGATGAAGTCTTTGAAAAATTCACACAGTACAAGGAAATGGTGGAGAACATCACAGGTAGAAGGGTAAAAGCTCTACAAACTGACAATGGCACCGAATTTTGTAATGAGAAATTCGACAATCTGCTGGCATCATCAGGGATCCGCAGAAGACTTAGTGCGCCAAGAACACAAGAACAAACTAGATTGGCGGAGAGGAAAAATCGCACATTGGTGGAAGCGGTAAGATGTTTGTTAATCCATTCTGGTCTAACATTATCTTTTTGGGGAGAAGCTTTAATGACAGCGAACTATGTAAGAAACAGATGTCCTACTATGGGTTTGAATGGAGATATTCCGTATAATGTGTGGCATGGAAGAATGCCCAATTTTACACACATGAGAACATTTGGAGCAAAAGTTTTTGTTTTAGGCAAAACGCAGAAAAGTAAATTAACAGGTCGAGCCCATGAAGGTAAATTTGTAGGCTATTCAGAGGAAGCAAAAGCTTTTAAAATATGGGTACCTACAATGAAAAGAGTAATTGTATCCAGAGATGTAAAGTTCGTCGAAGAAAATATGTATACGATTAAAAAACAAGAATCCTCATACGACGAACAAATCATTGATAAAAATGAAAACAGTATTTTCAAGGAGATGGAGATTACTTTATCAATGCCTCTTGAAGCGAAAAGTGAAAATGAAAAAGGCACAATAGATAACAGCCAAAACTTAGATTCAACAAGACGTCTACCTGGAAGACCAACATTAATAAGAACTGGTAAACGAGGCAGACCAAGAAAAGAATACAGAACACGCACTCAGTCAGAAAATCCGAGTGATATTGAGAGTATGCAAGAAGAAGAAGCGACTCAAGGTGACCAAAATAGCAATGAGGAAGCTGATGATGTGTTCGAAGATGCAGAAGCTAACTTTGCACACATTGATTATCACGAGGCTTTGAATGGAAAAAACAGTGAAGAGTGGAAGGAGTCAATAAGCGAAGAGGTAAAACAGCTGATCAAAAATGATACGTGGGACATCATTGAAAAACCGAGCGATCATAAACCAAATATAATAGACTCAAAGTTAGTATTAACAAATAAGACTGATGCACCAGGAAATGTGATAAGTAGAAAGGCTAGGTTAGTAGCGAGAGGTTTTGCACAGCTTTATGGGATTGATTATTTTAAAACATTTGCTCCAGTAGTAAGGCTGGAGTGCTTTCGCATTCTAATTGCTCTTGCGGTTCAATTAGACCTAAAAATTGATCAAATGGATATAACAAGTGCATTTTTACACAGTAGGTTAGATGAAAAGGTTTATATGAAAATCCCAGACTTTCTAGAGAACTTTCTAACTTTAATGGTAAACAGTAATAAATATAATGATATTTCTGACAAAGCTCAGGATATGTTAAATAAAATAAAAAGGGAAATAAGGTATGTTCATTAAAAGGATCATTGTACGGACTAAAGCAGGTAGGTAGAGTTTGGAATACAAAAATTGATGACATCCTTAAAAATTTAAATTTAAAAGCGTCAAAAGCAGAACCTTGTTTATATTATGACATTAATGAAAATTATATTATTATTATTATCTTGTATGTTGATGATATGCTCATAGCTTATAATGATGGTAGGAAGTTAAGAGAGTTGAAAAACAAAATAAAGTGTGAATTAGAAATAAAAGATCTTGGCGAAGCAAAATATTGCATAGGGACAGAAATTATCAGAAAAGGTAATCAAATTTGTCTTATGCAAAGAAAACACATAAATAAAATTTTAGAAAAATTTAATTTGATCGACGCGAAAATATGCAACACTCCGAGTGATAGAAGTTTATTGTACTCTTTAAAGGAAAACAAACCAAGCATAGAAGTGCCTTATCGGGAACTAATAGGAAGTTTAATGTATCTATCTGTTGCAACCAGACCAGATATAATGCACAGTGTGATATTTCTATCACAGTTCAATACATGTTTTGGAAATGAACATTGGAGTGCAGCGAAGCGAATAGTTAAATATTTAAAATACACTATCAATAATAGCTTGGTGTATGAGAAGTGTGATTTCCAGATCAAAGCATTTGTGGATGCTGACTGGGGTTCCAGTACCTTCGACAGAAAATCATTTACTGGATATGCGTTTATGTTAAGGGGGTAGACACGGGTAATGCAGCGCGCTGTATACCGACACAATCTGACCCGAAACATGGGTTTGGGAAATTACGTTGTTTGTCCTTATATGATCAGATTTTGGGCTGGGTGAGGTCTCATTTGAAAGAGGAAGGTTCATTGCAGCCCGCTCTGGTCATGGCTCAACGAGATTGTATTGATATCTGATAATATGAGTGTCTAAAGTAGAGAAAAAATCGACAAAATACCCTCGCAGATTCCAAGTATTTGTAGGTCACTAAAAGAGTTTTATGACTGAAACGATGACCAGAGCGGGCTGCATTGAAGCTTCCTCTTTCGAATGAGACCTCACTCAGCCCGAAATCTGATCATGTAAGGACAAACAACGTAATTTCGTGATTGCATTCCCAAATACGAATTCCGCCATATTGGCGATAATACAGAGCAAGTCACGTGACAAATTTAGTTCACGCAGTGGATACGAGATGGCGCCTACTCGGGAGGACTGCCAACGTGGAATCGTAGCAAAACTGAAGCGTTAGCTGGATACATGTGCTACAGTAAAAGCGTGATGCAGTCAATGTATGCATTTTCGGACGATTGTAGGTTAGGTTATATGCAGTCAGAGTTGGGCAAAATGTAATCTAATTACAAATTATAAGTTACAATTAAAATGTAATTGTGTAATTGATTACAATCTTTTCTGTAATCGTTAATATTTAGATAGTTGAGAAAATTGTGGTCAACTACCTAAATTAATGATTACAGAAAATAATGTAATCAATTAGGGTGAATTGACCAGTGAATGAACAGCTAAGCGTTTTTTCAGTTTCAAATAACGATAAAAATGAAATAATGTCCTAATTTATTAATGGAACAAGAATTTGTAACAGAATAGGCTTTAAAAATGTCTAAAAAAATTGTTTGTGCTTTTTTACTTGAACGGTGTCTGAAATAAATCATAAAAATGTAATCAATGCCCAATATACTAGCGAATGAACGAAATACCCAATAAATGAACATCTTGTACCCAGTGAATGAACACAAAGAATAATACTTCATTTTCTGACAAGAAATCGCTGAAAACGCTACAAAAGTAGAAGGGAAGGGACCTAACATAAGAATATAAAAATATAATCTATATATTATAATTTTTTTTTTGGAAGGCCTTTCATCCGTCGGCCATTAATTAATTTGTACTTTAGTCGAGAATCATACATTTATTAATTTAAAAAATGGTACATTAAAAGTTACATGTAAAAGAAATTTGTAACTCCTCTTCCTCTTCCTCTTCTTCCTCCTCTTCCACCTCTTCCACCTCTATCTCCTCCAAATTTGACCTTTCTCAGCTCTGCTTTGAGCTCGCTGTTCTGTAATATGAAAAATAAACATAAATCTTATGTTAATTACTGCAATAATGTCTAGACGTTTTCACACTTTCATGAGAATGGGACATTCCATGCGAAATCGAACACTTTTCGAAGTAACATTTCGGATGTTGCTGAAATTTCAATATGTTATAGTCTTTACTGATGTACCTCAAAGGATTTTTCAAAATTTTGAAAAATGTCGATTTTACAGCTGTTTGAAGGTAAGTGCTAAATTTTTTCAGTAAATTATAGCTATGGAAGTAGTAACCGAATGGAGATGAGCTTTACGGTGCTTATAGAGAAGACATTGAAGTTTCAAGAAAAATTATTTCAGTTTAAAGAAAAAAGAATTTGAAACATTTGTGTGCAATTATTTTAAACAAATGCAGGTTTTTAACATTGGGCACGATTTTAAAAATCTAAAAAAGAAGAGAATATAGTTCTATCCTTCCCCTTGATGGACAAATTTTCAAAAATATGAACATTTTAAAATTGGCCCTGTAAAAATTGCCGAAATTTGACGGTGCGTGAAATCACACCGGCTCGACTGGCTGAGCCGTGCGGTACTCGCAGCGGACAAGCGACTATATCTGCTATTCTTATACAGTGTTCTCGAATATGGTAGGTATTTGTAAAAAACTGAAGAAGGAAAACTTTTACTGTGTTTTATACACAACATAATACGGTAACTCAGCTTTTGGTGTTCGCGATAATTTCCTTGAAACGGAGGTGACCTTCAATTGTTTAAATAGAATGCTATATATTTGATTATCCAGTATGAAAGCGACTGTCAGCATAAATTCAACCATATGGTATGCTATGACCTTCAAGGCTACACATGGTTAGAAATGAAATAAATATATCAAATAATTTATTTTTATTGGGAATTGTTTCGGACGATCTCGGGAAAGTTCGGCGTTTTCGCACCGCGTCTTCGGAGGGTGGGAAAGAGATAGAGCATTACTTTGAAGCTAAAATCTGGGAGAGGGAAAGAGACAGCGTTACATAGTGATACAAACACATTTTATTCTAAAGCTAACAGTATTTCAAAGCGTTCCGATTTAACGTCGCGGCATATCGTGTGTAATTTGAATCTCTTGGAGCAGTCGTGCAGGATGGCGACATTTGGCAGCGCGAATCATAGAAAGAATTATGCGGCGTCAGCAGAAACTTTTTTCCATACCAATATGTGATGAAAAGTTTTCCCCAACACAGAGAAATAATAATAATTTTTTAATCACCGATATAGCAAACTGTTATGTAGCAAACAGACATATTTTTCCGAACCATTATGTAGCAAACATTCTAAAGCTAACAGTATTTCGAAGCGTTCCGATTTAACGTCGCGAGACACCTGCATGCGATGATATGATTTTCACGGCGCGTAGAACGCTCGAACGAAATAAACGCCGAATCTTAGAATTAGGTGGCGAAACCCCCGGAAACTTTTTCAGACCCCGATCCACCACGGGAAATTTTTTCCGAGGGAGGGGACAACCTTGACCCACCCGCACCGATCTACTTACTTAAGAGGCGTTCTCGCTCGGTGCATTCGGCGCTACTATTTATAGGGCGCACTTTAAGCAAAAGGTTTCTGCAACGAGGGCACTCGGGGAATGTATCGTTAGGTTGGTGGTAGTGCTCTTGGTATATTTCATCTACTTCCACCGGGTCTGAATTAAAACAATTTAAACAAATATCTATGCCTTCCGTGGTCGTTGCTACGCCTCCAGAGACATAAATCAATGTATTCAAATCAGACAATACGCTCCGTAGTCTGCGGCTTGGGTAATATGGCGTGTCTCGAATTTGACTTTGGTTGCTCATAATAGTTAGTTGGGTATTTTGGGTACCGAAAAATTTGGAGGTCCTATTTCCTGTTAGAGGCAAACGAACGTCCCACCTTTGGTGACCAAATTATTTTAAATATCGAGGTCCTCTTGGTTATTGAATTGATCGTAATCCTCGTTAGAGAGGTTGTAATATTCCGTGCACACGGCGCACCTACTTACGGGGCGAATTTTGTATATTTCCTTATTGCATCGAGGGCAAGGGGAAAACGAATAAGGTGTTTGATAATAGTGGACGATGTATAAGTCACCGTATTCGCAGGCTCCAACCAGGAACAGCACAGGCACATATCGTCGCCCTGGTTCGTTGTTGCTAGACTCCCTTTTACACAAATTAGTGATCGCATATATGCATTAATGCTTTCTACCTCGCGGCTCCTGTAAGCTACCGCGATCTGTTGAGGGCGCGTAATATACATGTAAATAGGCAATTGTGGGTACCGTATGTTAGAATTTATTCTATCGACAGTTGACGGATCCCACCGCTGTCACCAAAATTATGTCACGTCCCGAGTGAGGTATTTGGAACGATGGCGCGAATCTTGCATCCAGCACACTGAGGATTTTAACGGAAATCAGGCGCGAATCTTGCATCCAGCACACTGAGGATTTTAACGGAAATCAGGCGCGAATCTTGCATCCAGCACACTGAGGATTTTGAAGGAGTTCAGGCACGAATCTTACATCCAGCATGCTGAGGATTTTGAAGGAGATCAGGCGCGAATCTTACATCCAGCACGCTGAGGATTTTAAAGGAGTTCAGGCGCGAATCTTGCATCCAGCACGCTGAGGATTTTGAAGGAGATCAGGCGCGAATCTTGCATCCAGCATGCTGAGGATTTTGAAGGAAAGTTAGGCGCGAATCTTACATCCAGCACGCTGAGGATTTTGAAGGAAGGTTAGGCGCGAATCTTACATCCAGCACGCTGAAGCTAAAGGAGATCAGGCGCGAATCTCAAATCCAACACTCTAATCGACCAGGGAAGGTTTAAATAGTGAATACACACCCGGGCAACACCCGTTAGAGCACCTTATGTTTGTTTTGATTTTGGTAGGAGGATTTACCGTTGCATTTATGTAAAGAAAAGCACACGTAATATTTCGTGAATTGCACGGCTCGAGCAAAAGTATGTTTGTAAACAGTGTAAGCGTTCTCGCGTTCACAACAGAAATCAGCTGATGCGGCAGCCTGTCTTGGTTTTGAATCTTTGTAACCAAAGGATGCACACAATAATTCGAAGCGTGATTTAAAAATAAAGACGTTTATTTACTTTAAACACGGGTACGTTATTAATGTTTAATGGTAATTAAGCACAATATATGAATGTGAACATGAAACATAGTATTTTGACATAAGCAATAAGCGTTTATATAGAAAGTAATAATATGAATAGTTATACAAACAATAAATGATCGCAATAAGCGTTGATATAGAAAACAAAAATAAATGTTCGCAATAAGCGTTAATATGGAAAGTAATAATATGAATAGTTAAACAAAAATAAATGTTCGGAATAAGCGTTAATATGGAAAGTAATAATATGAATAGTTATACAAAATAAATGTTCGCAATAAGCGTTAATAAGACACAATAATATAGAAAGCAATAGAAACGGTAATACAAAATATAAATGATGGTGGTGATATACAGTATTAAAATGGTATTTGTAATATCTTACAATGTTTGATGAACGGTGATTATGGGTCACTGAATTTAGTATTTTAATAGATGCTTAATGAACACTCAAATAATATAATGATAGAATAATAATGAATCTTAGTATCACTTGAATAAAATGAATCTTAGTATTACTTGAACAAGACGAATCTTTGAATAATAATGAATCTTAGTATTACTTGAACAAGACGAATCTTTGAATAATAATGAATCTGCGGCCTCTCGGGACCTCATATTTATGTATCCTCACAGGAATGTTGCGGGGGTACGCGCGGTAGGAGCCTTGACATATTTAACAAATAAGTCGCAGCAGGACTTCCGGGGTTTTTATGAACGGTACGTCTATTATTAGACATATTTATGTCACGTACGCCCAATATTCGTCGTAATTTAGACTTCGGGGGTTTTATGAACGGTAAAAGGAGATACTCAACCCATTGAATGGATTTTGTGTGTTTTAATAAAAAAGGGGTTTCGTACCGACCATCTTGAGATGGGGACCGCTAAGGTACATCGTCAAGGTGATTGACGATTGGGGAAAAGGGGTAATAATTGAGTTTAAGGGACTTTGATGGAGTGATATTGACATATATGGGAAAGTATTTAGAATAGTACCGCGCGAAAAATAGTGGGATATCACAAGACCGTGCCAGAATATTTTTTCTAAACCAATATGTAATATCAGCAGAATTTTTTCCAGCGCAGAAAAATAATAAATAATTTATTTTTGATTGGAAATTGTTTAGGATGATCTTTGGAAAGATCGGCGTTTTTTACACACCGCATCTTCGGAGGAGGGAAAGAGATACCATTATTCTAAAAGCTAAATTCGAGAGCGGGAAAGAGTCGGCCCTACATAGCGATACAAACACATTTTATTCTACAGCTAACAGTATTCTAAAGCTTTCCGATTTATCGTCGCGGCGTATCGTTTAACCTCCGGGACACCTGCATGTGATGATGTCATTTTCACGGCGCAAAGAACGAAATAAACGCTGAATCTTAGAATTAAGTGGCGAGGAGGATGATGGATAAATAAAATGGAGAAATAATATATGTTTAAGAAATTTTATTTAAAATTAAAAGAATATAAAAATCGAATATAAATAGAAAATAAAAAATATAAAATAGAAATAGAAATAGAAATTGATAAATATAAACAAATGAAAAAATAAATAAAGATTAAAATCTATATAAATGGCACACCGCGGGCGACGGCAGCGCGAGCGGCGTTGGCGGTGGCGAGAGCGATGGTAGGGAGCATGTCCTGCAAATGCTAAGACGATATCCTCTATCTGGGGCGGCGGTGGCAGTGGTGGCAGGTTCTAAAACACGTAAACCTCAATATAATATTGATACGTGTAAACATTCCGTATAATGCATTATCGCAGCATCACTAACCGGCCAGACGTCAGTACTGATATCTTCGCTAGTATCGCTAGCGATGTCATCAGTATCAATATCACTGCCATCGTCGCCATTGCCAACGCTAACGCCGGATGCATCCTGCGGACCCTGATGATGCGGTGTTTGCGGCTGCGATAGGTCCTAGAACACAGAAATCTCGATAAAACATTGCAACATTTAAACAACATAAACACCAAAACGCTTAAAAACATTGCAAAGTATCACTTACCGTCAGATCTACGCCGAAAACCCGCCTTAGATCATCATCATCACCGTCGGGGCACGCAGCCACCGCGATGCGTGGCAACACGCGTTCAAGATACATTTAAATTACTGTGGCTGCACCCTTTCATTTCAAGTCGTAGGTGCTCGCACGCGGAAGCTTATCTTAGGTGAGTGTTGCTTACGTTGCAAAGTAGTGTGCCTTTTTTTCTCCACATTCTTCTTCATTAACCACCCCCTTCGTCCTCCATGCACATATCATCTTCTTCTCCTCGTCTCATTATTCACACGCACCTTCTTTCCCTTCTTCTTTGGACACATCATTCGACTAGACCACGCCACTTTGATCCAAGAGGTACGATTGACGTTCGATACATGTTCGAAGTGGCTCATTACATGTTCGAAGTGGTTCATTACATGTCCAATACACGTTCGATACACGTTCGAAGTGGTACGATTCACGTTCAGAGTGGTACGATTCACGTTCGAAGCACGTTCGATGCACGATCAAAGTGGTACAATACACGTTCGATACCCGATCAAAGTGGCGTGGTCTAGTCGAATGATGTGTCCAAAGAAGAAGGGAAAGAAGGTGCGTGTGAATAATGAGAGGATAATCAGCGAAGAAGATGATATGTGCATGGAGGACGAAGGGGGTGGTTAATGAAGAAGAATGTGGAGAAAAAAAGGCACACTACTTTGCAACGTAAGCAACACTCACCTAAGATAAGCTTCCGCGTGCGAGCACCTACGACTTGCAATGAAAGGGTGCAGCCACAGTAATTTAAATGTATCTTGAACGCGTGTTGCCACGCATCGCGGTGGCTGCGTGCCCCGACGGTGATGATGATGATCTAAGGCGGGTTTTCGGCGTAGATCTGACGGTAAGTGATACTTTGCAATGTTTTTAAGCGTTATGGTGTTTATGTTGTTTAAATGTTGCAATGTTATATCGAGATTTCTGTGTTCTAGGACCTATCGCAGCCGCAAACACCGCATCATCAGGGTCCGCAGGATGCATCCGGCGTTGGCGTTGGCAATGGCGACGATGGCAGTGATATTGATACTGATGACATCGCTAGCAATACTAGCGAAGATATCAGTACTGACGTCTGGCCGGTTAGTGATGCTGCGATAATGCATTATACGGAATGTTTACACGTATCAATATTATATTGAGGTTTACGTGTTTTAGAACCTGCCACCACTGCCACCGCCGCCCCAGATAGAGGATATCGTCTTAGCATTTGCAGGACATGCTCCCTACCATCGCTCTCGCCACCGCCAACGCCGCTTGCGCTGCCGTCGCCCGCGGTGTGCCATTTATATAGATTTTAATCTTTATTTATTTTTCATTTGTTTATATTTTTCAATTTCTATTTCTATTTCTATTTTATATTTTTTATTTTCTATTTATATTCGATTTTTATATTCTTTTAATTTTAAATAAAATTTCTTAAACATATATTATTTCTCCATTTTATTTATCCATCATCCTCCTCGCCACTTAATTCTAAGATTCAGCGTTTATTTCGTTCTTTGCGCCGTGAAAATGACATCATCACATGCAGGTGTCCCGGAGGTTACACAATACGCCGCGACGTTAAATCGCAAAGCTTTAGAATACTGTTAGCTGTAGAATAAAATGTGTTTGTATCGCTATGTAGGGCCGACTCTTTCCCGCTCTCGAATTTAGCTTTTAGAATAATGGTATCTCTTTCCCTCCTCCGAATACGCTTTGTGTAAAAAACGCCGATGTTTCCAGAGATCGTCCAAAACAATTTCCAATTAAAAATAAATTAATATTTTTCTGCGCTGGAAAAAATTCTGCTGATATTACACATTGGTATAGAAAAAATATTCTGTCCCGGTCTAAAAAAAGTTGGAGGTGGGCCAAGCTCATTCCCTCCCTCGGTTAGTTATAAAAAAAATTTTGGGGTTGGGCCAAGGTCATTCCCTCCCTCGGTTAGGTATAAAAAAATTTCGGGGATGGGCCAGGTCTGGAGAGGTCTCCGTGGTTGGCTATTGAAAGAAGAAAGGATATGTAGGGTTTGTAAGAAAGAAGAAGAAACAGTGAAACACGTGATTGAAGCATGTGAAGTAAGTGGAGAGAGTGGCAGCAATTGGAAAGAGGTAATTAGAGGAGAAGGGACAAACTTGGTTATTCTATAGGAGATAATGGGGAGAAGGAAAAGATGGGAAGGACAGGGAAGTGATAAAAGAAAATTATGTAACATATAATAGATTACGAAACACTTGTAAAATAGAAAAATTTGTTAAGACACAGCAGGATACATTAGAAGGGTAGGCCTTACACTGACACAATCATGGGAATGAAATGGAAAGAGTATATGATCGTTAAGGCTGCCGTCTCAGTGGGCCTTGAATGTGTGCGTACGTTCACACAAGCTAGGAAAAGCGTGTACGTATATGCGTTTAGTAAACAAACCGTAAATTACAACTTTCGTGCTGGAATCGGTCAGAAGGTAGTTTTTGCGGGTACAATTGCCTTCAGTAGACATCTGTGCAGGATGGTCTGGTGCGTTTGAACGCTAATAACCACCGTACGTTGAAATAATAATGAATTTATGAATCGAAAACTTAACAGAATGAGGCTCAAAGGCTTCTCCGTTGGTGGCGCTAGTCGTGTACCGCAGCCGCGTAGCACCAGCGTGACGTATACGCAGGGCCGACGTGAGGTTAGTTGGCGGCCTTATGCAAGAAACTTTGTGGTGCTCCCTAATTTTTGCACCTGTTTTCTATTTAATATGATTTGTCTTTACGGGGTGTACATTTTATTTATGTGGGGGTCGGATTCCTTTATTATTAAGCGTGCCATATAGTTTTTTAGCGCCCCATTCGGCTGGCGCCCTTATGTAGCGCATAACTTGCATAATGGTTCCGCCGGCCCTGCGTATACGCGATGTAGTAAACAAACCGTAAATTACAACTTTCACCTTGGAATCGGCAAGAAGGAAGTTTTTGCGGATATAGTTGCCTCCAGTAGACATCCGTGCAGGGTGGTCTGGTGCGTTTGAGCGCTAATAGCCACCGTACGTTCAAATATTAATGAATTTATGAATCGTGTACTGAGACAGACTGGAGAAATGACAGAATGAAGCTTCAAGGATTCTCCGTCACCGGCGCTGACGGTATATTCGTGCCTTGTACCATCAAAACCGGTGGAAGACCAAACTAGCCGATAAATGTAGGAAAGACATAGTTGCCGAGACGTATCTAGAGTCAAATCGCGCTGTTGCCGCATTTCCCCTATTACTATTTTGTCGTCACGGAGGCTTGGATGAATCACGGCGAAGCGGCTGGGGAACAGAGATGGGCAAAGATAATATCTGGATAAACTCAAATAAAAGATGCTATAGTATTGTCTCATTACGGGCTCGGTTTGGTGTACACGATGTGGACTTTTCGCTATCCCCACCACTTCTGTCTCACTCTTGTCCGGTGAAGGCGAGAGCGAGCGAGAGGCACTGAAAGCGAGCGAGGACGGTACGAGACAGACGACACGTTGATGTTTTGTCTCGTTCCATCTTCCGGACGCCTGACACTCGGTCCTTTGCGTTCGCGCCCGTCGCGCACGCAAAGCGTCCCATCTCGACCCCCCCATCGGCCAGAAAGAAGCGAGACACGAACACTCGGAATTAGGACTATTCACGATACGGGCTCACCGCCGGTCCCGACCAGCGAGGATTTGGGCTGTTCGGCGGCGGCTTGTAATCTGGGTTGGAGGGCCTACAGTTTTGATAAAATGTAGAATGTGATGTTTTCAGTATTCAGTAACATACTGCTGAGATTTTCCACATTAAACTGAATTCAAATACGGTATAAATTGGATTACTTCTAGAACTGTAGTAGATAATTAAATATAAATGCGTAACATTTCTAATCTAATAATGCTACAATTAATCCGATTTATACCGTGTTTAAATTCATTTTCATCTGGAAAATCTCAGCAGTATGTTACTGAAACGTTCATGCCGATACGATAGAAAATATGAAAGTTTTACATTCTATTAAAACAAACAAAATAAACAATCATATAATCATATTTTTTTTCACAAGAAAATATAAATATTTCCCTCACCGCATACGTTATATTTCGTAACTCAAAATTCACGATTTTTGGGGAAACGGGTTTTGTTAACGGGAAAAGTTTTGTTAGACAACAACCGCTTTTTCTATACTAATAACTCAAAAACTGCAAATTTTGAGTTGCATCGTTGTTACAGCAAATGAGCGATTTCATTACGAGCGATCTGATAAAATTGTAGGAAGACCGTCAATGGAGAAGAGGAATTACACAGAATGAGAAAAGATAATTAGAATTGCGAAGTGTAGAAGAGATACTGATACCGAAATAAGTATTGTTTCATTGATATATTTCCTAACTTCACTACCCAACCTCCCTATCTTTCATTATTGCCATCCTCCTTTACGTTCAGCGAGGCTCTGACGCTAGACGCAGCTCTCGTGCCGTATTCTTTCCAGACTTCTCGATAGAAAGAGGTGTGGCAACAGCGCGGGAGAGACGGAGAGAACAGAAATTGTGGCAACTATGCATACAAAATTCGTCTACATAGAGTACCTAGAGATGTCACCTCTATTTGAGTTCTTTTTATCGACTGCAGTAGTTTCATTAGGGTCCGTCTGTTTACTGAGGACGCTTCGATCGATTCGGACCATAACAAACTTGAGACGGCAGCCTTAAATTGTAACACAAAAGTGGGCAATAAATTAAATTATTATTATTATTATATTTTTTTCTTTTTATAATGTATTTTTATATTGAATTTTTATATTTCTATTTTTTATTTTCTTATTTAATTGTATTTTATTTTCTTTTGTATTTTTATTTTCATTTATATTAATTTTTTTTATATTATATTGTGTTTTATCTTATATTTTTATTGTATTTTTATATTTTTTCTTTTTTATATTCTTTTATATTCTATTTTATGTTTTTTCTTTTTTATATTATTGTGACGTCCTGGCCCCACCACGGTATCGTGACTTAGTGTCGACGAGCGCCACCAGAGGTCTCTAATCTTTCCCGCTAGTCCTAACTCTCAATATCATTCGTATATATACAAGTTCCAAATCATATCCTCTGTGTCCCCGTGTGTGTCTAGGGCAGGGGCCGTCAGCTGTAGCCCTACTGATGAGTCTGGCTGGCGGTCCCAAGACGAAACGCACCTCTTCTTTTCCTCCTCGATCCTCCAACGCCGATCCACCCGCCACGCATAGTTACTCCATGGTGGCGTTACCGGGCCCGCCTTAGGGTTTACGGTGCGTCGGGGGCGACGGGGCAAGAACTCCCTTCTCGTCCTGAACGTTCCGGCAGTTCAGGACTTGACAATTCCGGCGTTTCGTCTTGGGACCGTCAGCCAAGACTCATCAGTAGGGCTATAGCTGACGGCTCCTGCCCTAGACACACACGGGGACACAGAGAATATGATTTGGAACTTGTATACATACGAATGATATTGAGAGTTAGGACTAGCGGGAAAGATTAGAGACCTCTGGTGGCGCTCGTCGACACTAAGTCGCGATACCGTGGTGGGGCCAGGACGTCACATTTATATTGTTTTTTATATTGTTTTTTATATTATATTGTATTTTATTTTCTTATTTAATTGTACTTTCCTTTCTTTTATTGCTTTATTTTAGCTTCTTTTATATTTATATTGTTTTTTATATTGTACTGTATTGTATTTTATTTTCTTATTTAATTGTATTTTTATATTTTTATTGGAGGAGAAATGCGGATAAAAAAATAAAGCAGATAAGTAAAAGACATCCAAGAAAAAGAAAGACAGATGAAAGTAAAAGAGTCAAAGTTCCTAAGAGAATTAACACCATTCCTACCACGAACCGGTCAAATGACCGTTTTTAAAATATCGGTTAGAATTTCCTATATACAACGTAATTGAATCGCCTTTAAACTTCACGACTTTGCCTCAAATATACGTATAATACATTTTTGAATATTCACTTCGTGTTTTATTGTTTATTTTCTGAGAAAAATTTGTAGTCTGTCTTACCTAAAGCGACCGGTCAAATGACGTGAAATGTGTCGGTAGGAATAGTGTTAAAAGAGGTGGCAAGGAAACGAGGAGATAAGCCGAAATGCTTATGGGGGAAAAATGATAAAAGGAGAGGAGACTTAGAAAGGATTGGAAGATTCATACAGGGTAGTGAAACAAGGGCATGCAAATATTGGCTAATGAAAGAAGAAAGGGTATGTAAGAAAGAGGAAGAAACAGTGAAACACGCGATTGAAACATATGAAATAAGTGGGGAGAATGACGGGAATTGGGCAGAGGTAATTAGAGGAGAAGGGGAAAACTTGGCTATTCTATGGGAGAATACTTCTTCGAAATACTGTTAGCTTTAGAATAAAATGTGTTTGTATCACTATGTAGCGCTGTCTCTTTCCCTCTCCCAGATTTTAGCTTTAAAGTAATGCTCTATCTCTTTCCCACCCTCCGAAGACGCGGTGCGAAAACGCCGATCTTTCCCGAGATCGTCCGAAACAATTCCCAATAAAAATAAATTATTATTTCTCTGCGTTGGAAATGCCTGTATGTCGCATATTGGTTTGGATAAAAATATTTGGGGGTGGGCCAAGGTCATTTTCTCGCTCGGAAAAAAGTTCTCGGGGGTCATTCACTCCCTCCGGTTAGGTCTAAAAAGTTTTCGGCGGTGGGCCCGGTCTCCGCGGCGGCTCGGCCTGGAGTGATCCCCTCCACGATTGTGGCTTTCCCCACTCCGCGGCTCGTGCGCGCGCAACCGGTCTTCCTCTCCCCGCAGGCCCCGCGCCCATGTTTCCCTCCGCCGCGCTCCCCCGCGCGCCCTCACTTCCCCCCCGCCCCCGCGCTCCCCTCAGAGGACCTGGGTTAGAACCCGCTTTGCCTTACTACTGACGCACCGTTTCTTCCAGCTGTTTTCGTGCTGCCTTCGTGTCGTTGACCGCTTTGGCGATACCCGCCACTCCACCGGCTAATGTCCCGATAACGGACAGAGCGGGCAGATGAAGCGGGAGAAAGCCTCCGCGTTTCGCTAGCGGTAGGATACGTCGTTGTCCTCTGGGCTCGCGTTTCCGCCTCGTGGTCCGTCTGCTTCTTCCTCTTTTCATACCCATACCGAATTTAGTCTTAGCTTTCATCGCGGCCCACACTCCGGTCGCCGCTGCTTTTTCACCGAAAGTCGTGTCGTTCGCGAACACTCGTTCTCGTGCTCGTTCGGCTAGCGTTCGATCCGTCTCGTGTCGTCCCTCTAAATCCTTTCGACGAGAGTACGCGATATCGTGCTCCTGACAAGCGGCGTCCAGCGGATTTATACCTTCGTCGCCGCGAGCCAATCGCTTCGACAAACGTCGTCCCCGGTCCGCAGAACTGATATCCCGGAATGTGTAGCTCTATCGGTAAACGGTTTATGATCTTGTTCACGAGTCCCGATCCTGTTTTCGTTGACTTCTTCTTCTTCGTTGTCGTTGGTCTACGCGTTGCCGACGCAACCACACACGTGAAAATGCGGATACACGGGGGATGCAAGGACAGTCGTAAATCGACGGTTCCCGAATAGCGATCGATTCGAGGAGCGCTACGATTTTGATTCGCTCGACAGGTGTCGCGGGTATAAATAGCGGAGACGGCACGGTTTCGGTGCGTGAGAGAGAGAGAGAGAGAGAGAGAGAGAGAGAGCATGCAATTCGCGAAACAACCGAACGCTATTCGCGTGACCGCGAACAGGACGTTGGAGGATTCGACGTGGGCCGAGAGTCGTTCGCGCAGGCACGGTTCGTTGTTGCCGAACAGCGTGCGAGCCGTAATCTGCGGTCCGTCCGGGTGCGGAAAAACGAACGTGCTTCTCAGCCTGTTGGAGAGTCCGAACGGATTGCGTTTCGAGAACGTGTACGTGTACTCGAAATCGTTGCGACAGCCAAAGTATCGGTATCTGGAGCGAGTGTTGTCGTGCGTCGGAGGACTCGGGTACTTTCCCTACTCGGACACCGCCGAGATCGTCCCGCTGAGAGACGCTCTGCCCGATTCGATCTTCGTGTTCGACAACGTGGCGTGCGACGAACAGAACGCGATCCGCGAATACTTCTCCATGGGCAGGCACGCGAACGTGGATTGCTTTTACCTGTGCCAATCGTACGCGCGAATACCGAAACACATGATCAGAGACAACGCGAATTTTCTCGTGTTGTTCAAACAGGACGGGACGATCTTGCGACGCGTGTACAGCGATCACGTGAACACGGACATGACGTTCGAGGCGTTCAACGACCTGTGCGCGAGATGTTGGAGACGACGCTACGATTTCGTGGTCATAGATAAGGACCGCGCCATGTACGATGGTCGGTATCGACGAGGATTTAACGAGTTCGTGGTAGCTCGCGAACCTCAGTAGATCGCGAGTCCTTCGTCGAGCAACACGAGGATGTCTAACGGAGCAGCGACTAGCGGTGTCAACATGCAGAGCACGCAACAACAACAACAACAACCACAAGCAAGGAAACAGAAACGGTGTCGTAGACAACAGCCGGGAGACGGCGAGACGAAGAAGAAAATTGCTAAAATCAGCGACGCTATACGACGGAAGTACTTGAGCCTGAAATTCGGTAAAATGGCGACGAAAGCTGCCGTGGAGGAGAGCACGCGTCCGATCGTCGAATCGCTGAAACACTTGGTCCAGAACACTGCGACGTTGAAAACGAGTCCAGCGATACCATTGCTCGTCAAGCGGAAACAGCAGCAGCAACAACAACGTTTGACGAAGAAACGATTATCCTTTACTCCGGCCACAGCCGAAGCGACGATACGACCCGAAACGACTCCGCTACCGGATTCGAACGACGACGACGGCGGCAGCGCCGACTACAAAACAACCGAGGAACACGACCCTGGTGAGATGGACGAAACGATTCGAGAAGTTCTCGAACCAAAAACCCCTACCACCGCAATCGAAAACCTCGACGCGTACACCCGAAACGTCAGCGGCCCGCTTTCGCACGAATATCTGCGCTTGTTCTTCACCGACACTAAGAAACTGATCGACAACGTGTACGGCGGTGTACCTGGATGACGACGAGCGGCTGATGATCGGTGATTCCGTGCTCACCATCGGCGAGAACGACGACGACGACGATGTTAGCGTGAAAGGCAAGCGATACGCGGGCACGCGAGGCTTGTACGAACTGCTGTTTAAGCGAGTGCCTGACGAGCATGCGTACACGAGCGATGATCTCAACGCGTATCGCGAAATCTTGTTGTCGACGAACGCGCATCGCCGGGACCATTCGGCTAACAAACCCACGCTAGGCAACAAGAGCTACAAGTACAGAAAGATCGTGTCTTTGCACGGTAGAACCGCCGATACTGCCGGTGATAACGATCGACGCATGGACACGATTCGCTCGCGGAATCTGTACGTCGCGAATTACGCGCGGGAGAACGCGCTGTGTCTGGGCATCGATAGGTCAACGTTCGACGTGATGAAATGCAAGCCGGGTGGCACATCCGGAGGAGGATACCGACGCTGCAACGAAACGATATGTGAACGACATGGAACGTACCGTCGGACGTGCTCGCGACACTATGGAGGAAGTCATGTACGAATTGACGAAGAGACGACTGGACGCTTCGACTACCACGATAAATACCGCGGTAGAAAAACGTTTGCGCGACCTGAGGAACGACTTAAATACCACGCTGCAACGACGCTTCGATCACTTGAAGGATAGACTCGACGACCTTGCGACACCGATCGCGGAGGCGCAGAAACGCATGGAAGCGCGACGATGAGCAATGACGACGACGACGACGACGAGAAACTCCGCCAACACCGTACATGCTTCGAGTGCCTGGTACAGTATCTGCTGCTGCTGCTGCTGGAACGTTACCTTCGCCGCCATCGCCATCGCTATGGGCACGAGTAAAGAACGAATGCAATTGGTCAACGAAATGCACGCTCCCGCGAGACGAAATTTCCCGCGGAGACGCGTAGTTACTCGAGGCTACGACGACCTGTGGCAGGCGGATTTGGCGGAAATGCGCGCGTACGCGACCCACAATCGCGGCTACAACTACATACTCACGATCATCGATACGTTCAGCAAGTACGCTTGGGCCGTGCCCGTGAAAACGAAAAGCGGGCGCGACGTGACCGAGGCGTTCGCGACCGTGTTGCGACGAAGCGGCAGATGTCTACGAAACCTACAAACCGACATGGGAAAGGAGTTCTACAACGCGGAGTTTCAACGACTGACGAAGACTCGCGGAATCAACCACTATTCGACGTACAGCGTGATGAAAGTGTCGATCGTCGAGCGTTTCAATCGTACGCTGAAGAATCTGATGTGGAAACGATTCTCCATGAACGCCTCCTATTGCTGGTTGGATCTACTACCGACGCTCGTGCGCACCTACAATCATCGTGAACATCGTACGATCAACGCCCGACCCGTCGATGTCACCTCCGCGACTCGTTTACCGTTCTTCGTATCGTCGTCGTCGTCGGATGTGGAGCAACGACGACGACGATGACGACGACTACCCGCGAAATTCCACTTCGGCGACAAAGTACGCGTGAGCAAATTCAAGACGATCTTCGCGAAGGGATACACGCCGGAGTGGTCGAACGAGGTGTTCGAAATCATCGCGGTACAACGAACGCAACCTGTGACGTACATTCTACGCGATTCCGCGGGAGAGCTGATCTCGGGCGGATTCTACGAGCACGAACTGTATTCGGTCGCGAATCCGGACGTCTATCTGATCGAGAAGATTATTCGTCGCAAGGGAGACCAGGTGTACGTGAAATGGTTGGGATTCGACTCGACCAAGAACTCGTGGATACGGGAGAAGGGTGTTCTGTGACGCAACAGCGACTCTTTATTACTATTAATTAAATAAATATACATTACATACACTGTGATATCCCACTATTTTTCGCGCGGTACTATTCTAAATACTTTCCCATATATGTCAAAATCACTCCATCAAAGTCCCTTAACCCTTATGTATGCAACCAAAAATGAACAAAAGTATGAAGCTTTACTATTTAAAATCTTTTGCATAAATTTTTATTTCAAAAACGTATATCCGGGCAAAAGACCTCAAAGAATGGGGATCCGGAGCGGTTTTGCGATATTTTTACCAGAACATAATAAAATTACTAAAGGAAAAATGGAAATGGGTACCCGGGTACCCGGTTGGCTACATAAGGGTTAAACTCAATTATTACCCCTTTTCCCCAATCGCCAATCACCTTGACGATGTACCTTAGCGGTCCCCATCTCAAGATGGTCGGTACGAAACCCCTTTCCTATTAAAACACACAAAATCGATTCAATGGGTTGAGTATCTCCTTTTACCGTTCATAAAACCCCCGAAGTCTAAATTACGACGAATATTGGGCGTACGTGACATAAATATGTCTAATAATAGACGTACCGTTCATAAAAACCCCGGAAGTCCTGCTGCGACTTATTTGTTAAATATGTCAAGGCTCCTACCGCGCGTACCCCCGCAACATTCCTGTCAGGATACATAAATATGAGGTCCCGAGAGGCCGCAGATTCATTATTATTCAAAGATTCGTCTTGTTCAAGTAATACTAAGATTCATTATTATTCAAAGATTCGCCTTGTTCAAGTAATACTAAGATTCATTTTGTTCAAGTGATACTAAGATTCATTATTATTCCATCATTATACTTTATTATTTGAGTGTTCATTAAGCATCTATTAAAATACTAAATTCAGTGACCAACAATCACCGTTCATCAAAAATTGTAAGATATTACAATTACCATTTTAATACTGTATATCACCACCATCATTTATATTTTGTATTACCGTTTCTATTGCTTTCTATATTATTGTGTCTTATTAACGCTTATTGCGAACATTTATTTTGTATAACTATTCATATTATTACTTTCCATATTAACGCTTATTGCGAACATTTATTTTTGTTTTCTATATCAACGCTTATTGCGATCATTTATTGTTTGTATGACTATTCATATTATTACTTTCTATATAAACGCTTATTGCTTATGTCAAAATACTATGTTTCATGTTCACATTCATATATTGTGCTTAATTACCATTAAACATTAATAACGTACCCGTGTTTAAAGTAAATAAACGTCTTTATTTTTAAATCACGCTTCGAATTATTGTGTGCATCCTTTGGTTACAAAGATTCAAAACCAAGACAGGCTGCCGCATCAGCTGATTTCTGTTGTGAACGCGAGAACGCTTACCCTGTTTACAAACATACTTTTGCTCAAGAAATATGCAATTCACGAAATATTGCGTGTGCTTTTCTTTACATAAATGCAACGGTAAATCCTCCTACCAAAATCAAAACAAACATAAGGTGCTCTAACGGGTGTTGCCCGGGTGTGTATTCACTATTTAAACCTTCCCTGGTCGATTAGAGTGTTGGATTTGAGATTCGCGCCTGATCTCCTTTAGCTTCAGCGTGCTGGATGTAAGATTCGCGCCTGAACTCCTTCAAAATCCTCAGTGTGCTGGATGCAAGATTCGCGCCTGATTTCCTTTAAAATCCTCAGTGTGCTGGATGCCAGATTCGCGCCTGAACTCCTTCAAAATCCTCAGTGTGCTGGATGCAAGATTCGCGTCTGATCTCCTTTAAAATCCTCAGTGTGCTGGATGCCAGATTCGCGCCTAACTTTCCTTCCCCCAAAAGTCATCGTTCCAAATACCTCACCTGGGACGTGACATAATTTTGGTGACAGCGGTGGGATCCGTCAACTGTCGATAGAATAAATTCTAACATACGGTACCCACAATTGCCTATTTACATGTATATTACGCGCCCTCAACAGATTGCGGGAGCTTACAGGAGCCGCGAGGTAGAAAGCATTAATGCATATATGCGATCACTAATTTGTGTAAAAGGGAGTCTAGCAACAACGAACCAGGGCGACGATATTTGTCTGTGCTGTTCCTGGTTGGAGCCTGCGAATACGGTGACTGTATACATCGTCCACAGTAGTATGGTAAGGCCGATTCCAAAACAGGTCCTCTGAGGGGAGCGCGGGGGCGTGGGGAAGTGAGGGCGCGCGGGGTAGCGCGGCGGAGGGAAACATGGGCGCGGGGCCTGCGGGGAGAGGAAAACCGATTGCGCGCGCACGAGCCGCGGAGTGGGGGAAGCCGCGATGATGGAGGGGATCACTCCAGGCCGAGCCGCCGCGTAGACCGGACCCACCGCCGAAAACTTTTAAGAGGGAGTGAATGACCCCCGAGAACTTTTTTAAACCCCGATCCACCACCGGAAATTTTTTCCGAGCGAGAGAATGACCTTGGCCCACCCCCAAATATTTTTCCAAACCATTATGTGACATGCGGCGCGAAGAATGAAATAGATTTATGCAGTGTCTACAAATCTTAGAATTAGGAGGCGAGGAGGAAGACGAGTAAATAAAATGGAGACAGAATATACGTTTAAGAAATTTATTTAAAAAGAATATAATTTAACATTTTTTCTTCCTACGAGCTTCAACTAGAATATCACTGATGGCGCATGCTACCAGTTCGCAATCTACAAGATACTCCTCGTCGTAGTATTTGCTATCACGTATTATTTTAGCAGCACGACGAGCATCTAATGTTTCGCAGGCAACATCGCTCTGCCGTAGCACGTTAACAAAAGTTTCAAATTTTTCACTCGCATCTTCTGCAGTTTGATACAGCCGCGGATACAAATACTCTATACATGGCCGAAGACTAAATAAAAATATTGCTGTATCCAGTGTGAAATACACTGTATCATCACCATGTGTCATCTTTATAATTGGGGAATCAGAGATCCGAAAAAAGTCCAACGATAAATCATCAAACTGCATCGAAGATAATCCAGGTAATCGTGCACATTCTTCGATGTTATCACAGTTGTCGAATAGTAGACCCCATGTATGCCATGATAATATGAGATGATTTCCATGATTGTCGCCGAGAAGAACTTCTACATCGGCCGTATGGCCTACGTCGATTCCAATTTCCAAATATTTAGTACCCATGGTTGTTAATGCGTATCTTCTGACCATGATACGTGACGTTTGGCGCGGGCTAAGAGAACAATCAAAGCTATGAAAGTACTCGCTCGTATTAGGAACAAACATAAATATTTTGAGAAGATGTGAAAATTACACCGTACCGGTCACGATATATATTCTCCCCACATGGAGCTACGCCGTCATCTCGCACGATCGGAACGAAACAATCCTCACACCCAGCGAGTATTTCATCAATGGTATACATTTTTTCAGAGCACTATTTGTTCCGTCGAAAGTCACTGATGCTACTGAGCGATTGATTGAATAGCGTCCGGGAACTGGTTTAAATAGAGGTTGCTTCCCCCCCACCACCACCACCGCATCTTATTCTAAAGCTACCAATTTTTTAAAATGATTTTCAATCTTAACACCGCAATGTATCGCGCGATCGTGTGTAATATGAGTCCTCCCCGAGCATATCCATACGATGATATCATTTTCACGGTGTGAAGAACGAAATAAACGCTGAATCTTAGAATTAGGTGTGGAAGAGGAAGACGGATAAGTAAATGGAGAAAAAATATACGTTTAAGAAATTTTATTTAAAATTAAAGAATATAATTTTAACATTTTTTCCCACGAGCATCAGCTAGAATATCAATGATGGCGCATGCTGCCAGTTCGCAATCTACATGATAATCCTCACAGTAATGTTCGCTATCATATATGATTTTAGCAGCACGACGCGCATCTAATGTTTCGCAGGCAACATCGCTCTGCCGTAGCACGTTAACAAAAGTTTTAAATTTCGCCTCCACATCTCTGCTAATTCGATGCAGCCGTGGATACACATAGTCTATACATGATTCAAGATTTAATAAAAATGATACTGTATCCGGTTTGAAATACAGCGGCTTATTATGCAGCATCATCCTTACAATTGGAGAATTATAGATATCACAAAAATCTATCGTTAATTGATCCATCTGCATCGAAGGTGATCCAGGTAATCGTGAACGTTCTTCGATAGCATCACGATTGTTGCATAGTAGACCCCATGTATTATATGGTAACGTGAGATACATCCCACGATTGTCGCCGAGAATAATTTCTACATCGATCGTAGGTCGTACTCTGATTCCAATTTCCAAATATTTGCTGCCCATAGATGTTAATGCGTATCTTCTGACCATGATCCGCGATGTTCGGCGCGGGCTAAGAGAACAATCAAAGCTATGAAAGTGCTGGAATAAACATAAAAAAATTTGAGAAGATGTGAAAAATTAAGCCTTACCAAGCAACTGTATCCTCCCCGCATTGAGCTATGCCATCATCTTGCATGATCGGAACGTAATAATTCATGTGTCCGGCGTTTCCTTCGGCACTGGTACTACACATTTTTTCAGAGCACAAATTGTTTCGTCGAAAGTCACTGAGGCTACTGAGCGATTGATTGAATGGCGTTCGGGAGACTGGCTTAAATAGAGGTACAATTGCTTCCCCCACCACAGCATTTTATTTTAAAGCATCCGATTTTTCCATAATGTATTTCAATCTTAACGTCGCAGCATATCTAAAGATCGTATGTAACTTGAGCCCCAATCCTCAAGGATAAAAGTCTCAACACGTGCTGAATGTAATATAATACTTTTGCGCGCCATACGCGTGAATCATAGAAAGAATTTTGCTGTATCAGCAGAAACTGCATAGAACCATGTTGGGTTGGATCGTCAAAAGAGTAAGACAGAGATCGCAAATCATGACACCAGTCATAAAAGCGTGCTCCAAACTGCACAAAACCTCAAATCGTTGCAACGTGTTGCGAGGAAAAGACATTACATTTACATTCTATTTACGACCATGGGAGAATTCGTGCAAGTGTTGGATCAATCTGCGCGATTGATTTCGCGGGAAGAATACCTCGCGTGGGAAGAACGGTGCAACGAGTGCATCGAATCGTTGGAAGAACAGAGCCGAGTGAAACGTCCTCGATTATCGATCGGTGTTCGGCAATCGTTGGTTGCTCGAATCGCGCAGCTCGAAGGGCTGAAACATTCGTTGCGCGGACGTTTTGTGCATGATGGTGCAGGACATTCGAGCACAGGACTTTTTTGGCGCGAAATAGACGCTGCGTTCGATAGTCGCGTATTAACCGGTGCCGTGCTAAATTCGAACTATATCGAGCCGCGCAACTTCCTCCAGGATGCAGGAACCATTGTGTTGGAACATGTGCGGGGTGCTTTGAGGAAACAGCGGAACCTCAAAGTGAACACAGTGTTCAACGGCGAATTTGTGGCGGGCGATAAACGTGCAAGTAAGAGCATCAACACCCGGAACTGCGAACTCTTCCGCACATCCGATCTACAGGAGTGGTACCAACGATGCGTCATCGAACCCACCCTGGCATCGTTGGAAGAGTTCCAGGAACGCGACAGCGGATGGGCATTGACGAGAATCCTCAACCTGACCGTCAATATCAACAAGTACAATCCGCTGCGCGCGGGGTGCCACTTCAAGTTGCCACAGGATTTATTGTTGAAGAATGCAACGATCAATGTGCAATCCCCAGACAATGCGTGTTTCGCGTGGGCAGTGGTCGCCGCTCTCCATCCTACGGAAAGACATCCCGATCGTCCAAGTTCATACCCGCACTATACGTCTGTGCTAAATCTCCAGGGCATTGAGTTCCCAATGTCCCTGAGGCAAATTGGAAAATTTGAGCGGTTGAATGAAATCTCCATCAACATCTACACCTTCGAGACGAAGAAAGGGTCGACAGTCTTTCCGTTGCGCCTCACTAGCCAAAAAAGGGATCGACACGTCAACCTGCTCTACACACCGAATCAAGAGCACGGCGATGTAGGACACTTTGTGTGGATCAAGAATTTGTCCCGGCTGGTGAGCGCACAGCTGAGCAGGCACCAAAAAAAGAAATTCATCTGCGATCGGTATGTATATAAAATGATGAAATGTCTCGCGAAACAAATTAAATAAAAAAAAATTTTGGGTTTACAGATGCATGCACTATTTCGGATCTGCCGCGAAGTTGCAGCTTCATTCGCTGGACTGTGGCAAGATGAATGACTGCGCCATCCTGCTGCCCAGCGAAGGCAAAAATCTCCTCAACTTCGACAACCATTGCAGGAAGGAGCGGCTCCCTTTCGTGGTGTACGCAGATCTCGAGTGCATCATCGCAAAAACGGAGGACAGTCACCGAATGGGTGATAAATTATGCGCGTATCAGCACCATAAAGTACACAGTATTGCCTATTATATGCATTGTTCGTACGATACATCGCTGTCGACGTATCGATGTCGCCGCGACGCAGATTGCGTTTCATGGTTCGTAGACGAATTGAAAAATTTCGCGAATTTTGTCAAACCCATTCTGGCCAGTAATGTTCCAATGCTGGATTTAACTCCCGAACAGTTGTCGACATTTCACAATGCAACACACTGTCATATTTGCGAAAAACCATTCGAGGCTAGCGATGTACGAGTCCACGATCATTGCCATCTGTCCGGACGGTTTAGAGGCCCAGCACATACGGAGTGCAATTTAAATTATAAAAACGCGTTTTACATCCCCATAGTTTTCCACAATTTATCCGGCTATGATTCACATTTCATTATCGAGGAAATAGCTATCGCTTTCGAAGGTCACGTTGACGTATTACCCATAACTAAAGAAAAGTATATTTCTTTCACAAAAAATGTCGAAGATACGGCTGATTCAGACTCGCGAAATTGTATTAAATTGCGGTTCATCGATTCGTACAAATTTCTCAACGCCAGTCTCGACAAATTAGCATCCTTTCTTAGCACAGATAAATTAAAAAATTTTACAATCCCAATTTGAAACATTATCCACCGAGGATTTCATTTTATTGACACGAAAGGGTGTCTTTCCGTACGAATACCTTGATTGCGAGGACAAACTGCAGGACCCATGCTTACCGCCGCGCGAGTCATTCTACAGTTCGTTAACGGGTGAGACTGTATCCGAGAGCGATTACGCGCACGCCGAGACTGTCTGGCAGCGTTTCGAGATTAGAACCTTGGGCGAATACAGCGACTTGTATTTGAAAACAGATGTCTTGTTATTGGCAGATATTTTTGAAAATTTTCGCGAAAGTTGTATCAAGAGTTACGGATTAGATTCAGCACATTATTATACTCTACCTGGTTTCACATGGGATGCAATGCTAAAACATACTAAAATTACATTCGAATTGCTCACAGACATCGATATGGTTATGTTTATCGAACGCGGTATACGTGGGGGTTTAAGCCAATGTTCCGGAAGATACGCACATGCCAATAACAAGTACATGTCATCTTACGACTTATCGGAAAAGTCATCGTACTTGATGTACTTTGACGTGAACAATTTGTATGGATGGGCAATGTGTCAGCCCCTGCCATACGCTAAATTTCAATGGGTCGAAGATGTTGTGAATTTTGACGTGTCTTCAATCCCGATCGATTCACCTACGGGATACATTCTTGAGGTAGATCTGGAATATCCGCAACGTCTGCACGACGCTCATGCCGATCTACCGTTCTGCCCGACGCGTGCCAAACCACCTGGTTGCAAGCAGGACAAATTACTCGCGACGGTATACGATAAGCAGCGTTACGTTATTCATTATCGCAACCTGCAACAGTGCACGCGACACGGTCTTCGTATTACAAAGATACACCGCGTGCTTCAATTCGCTCAATCTCCCTGGCTCCGCGATTATATCGAACTCAATACACGGTTTAGAACAAGCGCGACAAACGACTTTGAAAAAAATTTGTACAAATTGATGAACAACGCGGTATTTGGTAAAACTATGGAAAATGTACGAAATCACGTGGATGTAAAACTTTTGACACATTGGGAAGGGCGATATGGTGCGGAGGCAATGATTGCGAAACCGAATTTCCACAGCAGAAGTGTTTTTTCGGAAAATTTAATAGCTGTTGAATTGCGAAAACTCGAGGTGAAATTCAACAAGCCGATATTTGTGGGTATGTGCATTCTGGACATATCAAAAATTTGTTTGTACGAATTTCACCACGAGTACATGTCGCCCAAGCATGGAAAAAATTGTAAAATTCTATATACCGACACAGATAGTCTCATTTATCACATTCAATGCGATGATATCTACGAGTCCATGAAACACAATATCGATAGATTCGACACGAGCGATTATCCTACAGACAATCCATATAATATGCCGCGCGTAAATAAGAAGGTTCCGGGGCTGATGAAGGATGAAAATAACGGTGCGATAATGACCGAATTCGTAGGTCTTAGAGCGAAAATGTATGCACTTCGCGTAGACGGCAAAAAAGATACGAAAAAGGCGAAAGGCGTCAAGACCAACGTCATAGCCAGAACGATAACTTTCGACGACTACGCGCAATGTTTGCATAGGGAGATCGAAATGATTCGCAGACAATCATGCATACGGTCTAAATTGCATAAAGTGTACACCATTTCGGAATCTAAAATCGCTCTAAGCCCACACGATGACAAGCGGCATATCGTACCCAATTCGATCGACACTCTGCCCTGGGGTCATTATAATATCCCATTGTAAAATAGAAATTGTATTTATTGTATAATATAAAATTATTTGAGAATGTATAATATAAAATTATTATTGTGTTTATTCTATTTATTGTGTAAAATATAAATGGTGGAATTAATGTATAAAAAAATTGTTCACACATATATATGTATCATTGTATTTATTGAACCATGTATTATTATGCTACAATACATTATTTTTATTTATCCAAGAATTGTGTGATTTATCAAATCCCAACCACTTGACGTACACCTTATCCCCCTTCCTACGTAAGACTTTTTCCACTAGATACACATCAGGATCGGTGACGCGTTGCAGCTCGTGTTCATAGAATCCTCCGGCAACAGGTTTTCCACAGGAATCGACCAGCAGATACGTTGCAGGATTAGTTGCTTGTACTTTGGCTATCTTGAACACCTCCGTTGTCCAATTCGGCGTATAGCCTTTATCGAATATGGTTTTAAATTTGCTCACGCGCACAAACTCGCCCAACTTGAATCTCGCTGGAGCAGCGATCTTTATGTTGCTGTATACGCTGGCTAGCAGCTTATCGGCGATCGCAGGGGTAACATCGCAAGGACGCATTCAGATGGTTCTATGTTTTCGTGCGTTATACTCTGCAAGTAGACTTGGTAGAGCATCGGTCCATCTATAGGTTCCATTGAGCGTAAACAGTTTCCACATATTGTTTTTCAAAGTTCGATTGAAACGTTCTACGACGGAGGCCTTCATCACAGAATACGTCGAATAATGATTAACGTTATGCTTTGCCAAGAGTTTCTGCACATCAGCGTTGTAAAATTCTTTTCCTTGATCGGTTTGCAAATTTTTCGGATATCGATCTCTAAATATCTTTGCAAACGCTTTAGTCACCTCAGCGCCACTTTTAGTCTTGAGCGGCAACGCCCATGCATACTTGCTCAACACATCGATGACGGTGAGTATGTAGTGGTGTCCCTGGTTGAATCGTGAGTATGGACGCATTTCTACAATGTCAGCTTGCCACAGATCATCGTATCCATGCACTATGACACGCCTCCGCGGAAAATGTCTTCGAGCTGGAGCATGCAATTCCTCAACGAGTTGTAGCTTCTTGCGGCCGTGGTTTTCTTTACTCTTGGATTTCGATAATGGCTGCATGTTTGATCGCAGAGGTGTCTTTGACACCAATGATGCGATAATTATCGAGTACATGCATTAAGTGCTCCCCATCGGCCCGAGAAAAGTCTGGACAAATTCAATCGTCTCGCACGCTTCTCCTTCGCAGCGCTGATGCTGTGGGATAGAATTCGACGCTTGCGATATCTTTTGAACGCTGTTTTGCAGCGTCAGCATATCTCTTTGAAACGCGATCAGTTTCCTCTCTAATTCTTCCTGCCGCTCTCTCAAAAGTTTAATGTTCTTTTCCATGTATAGTTTATTGACAGCATCGGTGTCAGCCACCGGTTGAGCTACGCGTCGTATCTTGCATGATTTTGCATCAAAGTCGGCACCAACCACGCAAAGAGCGTTATCTCGCATGTAATTTCGAAGCAAACCACTCCATTTGTAATAGTCCATTCTAGCTGCTCCACTCTTCTCGAGCGATACCCCAAATTTGTTGATCGGCATCTCGATGCATACAGTGCACATCATTGGCGTGCGGCTTAATTTATATAATGAGGCCTACCTCGCGTAGTTCCTCGACAATCGATAGAATTTCGGGATCATGAGAGTTGTTACCCGCCTGACGTGACGCTTCCAACAAACGCAATCGATCCACCAGCTCGTTGGGATCGTCCCAGTGTACGTAATCGATCTTGTTATCGTTTACCACCATGGCTCGTGGTGTCCTAAGACCTTTCCCTGCTTTATTGACTGATGTGCGTGGGATTAGCGGTGCAATTACATGTCGGTACTTGTATCCCTTGTTGCTCAATATGGGATTTTTAGCACCATGACCGCGTCTGTGGGCATTCGTCGCCAGCAGTATACTTTTGTATTTTTGTTTATCAGCATCGGTGTATATAGCATCATTGGGAATTCTCTTGAAAATCAGTTCGTAAAGACCGGATGTTCCTCCGTATCTTACACCATCTATGATTATATTATCATCCTTGTCTATATCGAAAGCCTTATCCCCAAGCATCGTTCCACTATTGCCAAAGTATACACCGTACACATAGTCCATTGTTGTATCCTTATCACCACTTAGGATCGCGCTCATGTATTTTTGCCCCAGCGGACCGAAATGACTGCGAAACGTTTCTTGTCCCTCGGATGTTTGAAGTTGCTGTCTGATAGATGTTACAAACGACTCATTGGGACTAGTTTCAAAAACGTCGTCATCAATGGTTGCGAGCGATTGTACACTGGGAAATGTACTTATTGGTGTGTGAGGAACGGGAGACTCGTTTGATGTAGCATTCCGTCGTTTATGCTTCGATTGAACTGGTGTTGAGGTTATGGGTGAATATTCAGACGACATGTGCCGTTTCCTCTTTGTCTTGCGCGATGTGTTGCCTTTCGGATGGATTTTTTTAGGCGTTAATGTTTCATTCCCTTCAACGTCTATGCTCATCGGTGGTGATGTGCTAGCTTCTGTCGCTGAGGTATTTTCCACAATATGTTTTAAGGGTTCGACGATAGGTTTGAAGTATCTCTCCAACGCGACATCTTCCTCCATCTTGCCTGTCTTCAAAGCCTGATGTTTCTTGCGAATGGATTCGCTAGTTTTTGCAATTTCCTTCGCTATTCTCTCGCGATCCTTAATCTCCAGAGTATCGATATCAATCATCGTTGTACCGCTGACGTTGCTTTCCCACCGACGTGTTGATGACAATTGACCGTCTCACGGTACGGCAAACTCGTTAAATCCCTTTCTGTAACGTCCATTGGACATCGCGCTATCCTTGTCTATTACCACGAAACCATACTCCCGTTGCCAACAATTACGACACAAAGCGCAGAAATCCTCGTAAGACATGTCAGTGTTTACGTGATCGTTGTACACATGTTTCAAGTTGGTACCATCCTGCTTAAACAGAATCAGCAGATTGGCATTGTCGCGGATAAGATGTTTGGGTATCTTTGCATACGTCTGACAGAGATAGAAGCAGTCAACGTTCGAGTGGCGCCCCATTGCGAAGTATTCCCTTATCGTATCTTGCTTGTCGCATGCCACGTCATCAAAGATGAAAATAGAATTCGGAAGCGATTCACACGGTGGGATGACGTCACTGTTATTCGAAAACGTAAAGTAGCCAATTTCATCTATCGGAGTCAATAAATTCTCCAAATACTGGTATTTCGGCTGTTGCAACGACTTGGAGTACACGTACACGTTCTAGAAGCGGACGCCGAGAGGACTTTCCAACAAGCTCACCAACACGTTTGTCTTTCCGCAATTTGATGGGCCACAAACGAGGCAGCGTATAGTGTTTGGTAGCATGCTACCATGTCTGCGTCTTGTTTTCGAAGACATCACTCGTGATTTATCGTCAAAATTTGTCACGCGTATCGTTACAGGTTGTCGCACGAATCGCATCCTCTCCGCAAACTGTGAAAAATGATTTTTATACGTCGAAGCGCCCTATTTATAGGTCCGCATCGACTCAAAACAGCTCAGTATTCAAAATGCTTCTGATCCTGTCGGATAATTGCGATATTCGAGACCTAACCTCTGAGCAGTTGAAATATATACCAAAGATTATTCTACTCCGAGAGTTTGGGAGACACATTGATCAGTTGTGGGACAGACTCCCCGAGCACATAAAAGCCGATTCTGAGGTTCGGCAGTATCGTCGGTGTCTGGAGCATTATAATCGTCCTTGGCAGCGAACGCATATCGACGGTCCAGCACCATTGATTAAAAACTGTAGCGAATGTCGCCGACGAGAGTAAAGAAAGGCTGTGGTTTGTTAAATCGAGCGATAAACGCGCTACCTATCGAATTACATATTCCGGGATACCAGTTTTGTGGTCCAGGAACACATCTGGCAAAACGATTGGCTAGAGGGGATCAAGGCATCAATCCATTGGACGCGGCGTGTCGCGAAAACGATATTGCATATTCGCGCAGCAACGACCTCGGCGAAAGGCACGCGGCAGATAAAGTTCTCGCTGACAAAGCGCGAAAACGCATCGTTGCGCGAGACTCGACTCTGGGTGAAAGAGGTGCTGCTACAGCTGTTTGGGCAGCTATGAAGGCCTAGACGAAAATCGGAATGGGGATGAAAACAAAACCCCGCAAAAGTACTCCAAAGAGAGCGCCGAAAAAGCGGATTCTTCCGGTGGCAAAACGGGGTGGTATATTACCACTTCTCCCGCTGCTAGGTGTTCTCGGATCATTAGCTGGTGGAGCGGCGGGAATCGCCAAGGCGGTAAACGATAATAAGGCGGCGCAACATCAGCTGCAGGAAATGCAACGTCATAATCGCTCCATGGAAGGCCGCGGACTTTATCTCGCGCCATACAAGCGTGGACAGGGAATATCGAAACGAAAAAAAAAACGCCGAAAAGAAAATAAAAATGCCCGCGGGTGTAACTACCGATGCACAATTGGAGGAGTTGGCAAAACGTATGCGTATTCCATTCTTTAGAGGTGTTTTTATGCGAAACGCGCTACCAGTCGGAGGAGTACGTCGAAACGAGAGCGGTATTGTAAATTTGGACAATGTCGAGGGGTCGGGGACTCATTGGGTGGCATATGCGAAGAGAGGGTGTCGAGCTATATATTTCGACAGCTTTGGAAATCTTCGACCGCCCAAGGAATTGGTAAAATATCTGGATAAGGATGCTGTGAAAATTGAATACAATCGAACGTCTTATCAGAAGTACAATCAGAGCAATTGTGGACAACTATGTCTACGCTTTCTACAAACGATCGGTACCAAATTTAAGGATTGACTTCCCGCCACTCTGATTCAGTACTAATCGAGCCGTACAGTTCGGAATATGTCGTTAACATTCACTCTAACCGGCAAGAGTAGCACCCTCGCGGTGAGCTACTTTCCACCCATAGATTTGAGCGACGATGATTACGAGCTTGGTCTAACAACCTTTGAAACTTATCACACCATACCAAACATCGACTCGAGCAATGATAAATTCTACTTCACCGTAAACTATGACATCAGCAACAGCGTCGACACCACTCCTGAATACATTACGATTCCCCATGGCTCCTACGAACTAGACGCCATTGCCAAGTATTTGAAGCAGCGATTACTCGAACGGTATCCTCAAAATCTCGACGGTACCGATGACAGTGACAACGATGCGTATCCAATAGTGTTGCGTCCCAACAACAACACCATGAAAAGCGAACTGTACTGTTGGTTCACCGTAGATTCTACAAAGCCTAATAACATTGGATCGCTATTGGTATTCTCGACGAATCGGGTATTAGATTCACGACGGTGGCACGAATCGGACGATCCAATTAATATCATGAACGTGAACATTGTTCGTATAGAATGTAGCGTGACCGCTGGCGCGTACAACAGTTGGAGGCGTGTCCATACGATACATGAATTTTCTCCGAGAGTTCCACCAGGATATAAGATATCGGAAACGCCCGCGCAGATCATTTACCTTCCAATCACCGCACGGATCATTACAGATCTAACGATACGCGTTGTGGATCAAAACGGACGGTTGCTCGATTTTCGAGGTGAAGTGATTACCATCAGATTGCACGTACGACGGCGACGACGATAATACATGTGGTGCGAACGAAAGAGATGCTTGTATTGAACGACTCTAGAAACCCGTTTCTTCCAAGTGAAATTGTTTACAACTGCAACAACAACTGCAACAGCTCCGATCACGCTAAAAAGAAGAGGCTCAGTGCTGCGAACATTGCATTTTTGAAATCATTGGGATTCATTGTGCGCATTTAGGTTGAAAAATGGTTGACATTCTAAGTATTGGAGGGAAGCCGACGTTTGATGACCGCATCGTCAAGCTTCAGACTCACACATACAACCCATACGTCAACACAACGTTTGGATACAGCGATGAGATAAGAATACCGATACAACAGCAGGATTTATACACATTGCCGTGTGAAAGTTTTCTCTATGTGGAGGGGAAATTGAAGATAAATAAGCCAAAAGATGCATTAACGGTGACGTTGGGAAATAATTGCATGGCGTTCTTATTCGATGAGATTCGATACGAGCTGAATGGCGTGGAGATTGATCGCAGCAGAAACGTTGGAATAACTAGCACGCTTAAAAACTATGTATCGCTGACATCTGGCGAAGACAAAAATATGGAGAATGTTGGATGGGGGTTGAAACGGCGGGATGGGCCAATAGTGGAAAGTCATTTCAATTTTTGCATCCCACTCAAATATTTGCTGGGATTTTGTGAGGACTACAAACGCATGATTATTAATGCGCGTCACGAATTGATTTTAATACGATCGCGCAACGACAACAATGCTCTGATAGGATCGTCGATGTTGGAACCAGAAATTGAATTGGTTAAACTACAATGGCGGATGCCCCATGTGACGTTAAATGACGTTAATAAGCTATCGTTGCTACATACTTTGGAACGTGGACAAAACCTGAGCATTTGTTTTCAATCGTGGGATCTGTACGAGTATCCTCTCTTACAGAGCACGACCAAGCATTCGTGGGCCGTGAAGGCATCTGCACAGCTGGAGAAGCCGCGATGCGTGATCCTTGCTCTACAGACTGGTCGAAGAAATGTGATGAGTGAAGACGTTACTATGTTCAACAACTGCAAATTGGCCAATGTAAAACTTTTTCTCAACTCGGAATTTTACCCATATGATGATCTGAACTTGGACTTTGACAACAATAAGCACGCCATCTTGTATCACATGTATACGCAATTCCGTAAATCATATTATGGGTATAGTTGCAACGAGGCATTATTCACCGTGGCTGAATTTTTACAATTTGGCCCCCTCGTGGTGATTGATTGCCACAAAATGAGTCGATCAAGAATGGCACCGTGGACGTGCGCATAGAATTCGAGTGTAAAGAGAATTTGCCTGCAAATACTACAGCCTACTGTCTGATTCTACACGATAGAGTGGTTGAATACAATCCATTGACAAACATGGTGCGTAAAATAAATTAAATTACCACGCTACTTGCCCGCCCTCTCCTGTATGAAATTCGCAAAAAAATTTCATCGTGAAAATCGAGATGTTTTACGAGAAAGACTGCATTCTCTCGTCTGTCTTGGAAGCGAGTGGACCTCCAAATTGTATCGATAATGGCTGTACCAACGTTCGTTGACATGCAAGGGTTCATCGTTGATGGAAGATTTGTCGTCAAGGAAGTGGCTGTCCTACGAATGGGAACAATTCTCTCGCACTATATTTTTGGGAGTTCGATGCCGCATTATCTTCTTTCGAAATCTGACAAATCAAGCATCCGCTGGTTAACAGCGAAACATCATGGGTTACGCTGGGACGATGGAGAAGTTCCATACAGTATGGCTAAACGGCTAATTTCGAAAGCTGTAGCTGATGCGATCGATGAAGAAGAGGATGACACGTGCCATGTCGTATATGTTAAAGGGCTGCAGAAACGCGACTGGCTTGCGGATTTCCTCGATGAAAGTACGAGAGCAGACGCGGTCATCGAGACGCTGGACATTGACTACGAGGATGTCAAATCTCTAAATAAGCTAAATGTAGTTAATACTCTGCGATGTGGTAGACACGCGAAACACTGTGCCATGCAAAATGTATTTAAAATATTCAACTGGTGGTCTAAACACCAGGGAAATTCATAAATAAAATATAATCAATTTTTTAATGCGTATAATTTTCTTCACCCTCACCCAACCCAACCTCATGCGTTTGATGTCCGCTAGATTAAGACGATACTTATGCAGAAGTCGTTCGATACACGTTCGATACCCGATCAAAGCCGTTCGATGCACGATCAAAGTGGTATGATAGACGTTCAATATCCGATCAAAGCCGTTCAATACCCGTTCAATGCACGTTCGAAGCCGTTCAATATCCGTTTGATATATGTTCAAAAACATTCAATACCCGTTCGATACGTATTCAAAGTGATGTGGTCTTGTCGCATGATGTGTCTAAAGAAGAAGGGAAAAAGATGTGTGGGAATAAGGAGAGGATGGTCTACGAAGAAGAAATGTACAGTTTGTGAAAATGAATGCGGAGAACAACAGCATCGTACTTTTGCAAAGCTATGCACTTCTCGATTTCATGATAGGAGGGGGTTTTTACATGTGAGAGCTAGGAGATGCAGCGAGACCAGTCGTCTGTTAATTGTGGAAGGCGAACAGTCTGATTTTTAATCGTTAGACATTTGTGCAATTTGTGTAATTTGTGTGGGACAATTTTTTTCTTGTGCTAGAAAAAATGGGATTAAAACGCATCGCCCCGGAGTATGACTCATTGGTATGTACAATATATTTTGACATTATTCGTCTTTAACCATTGAAATCGAGCGAGATTAAAATCAAGTGGACATGTTAATATCATGGTGTTCTATGCTTTAGTATTCACCATCGCCATCGCCATCGCCATCGCCACCACCCCGTTCGCCGTCGCCGCCGCCTCCGCAGGTATGTAGTTTGCATTGTTTTGCATGTTTCATGTTTATTATGTTTGATATGTGTCATATTTATTATGTTTGTGTATCTGTTCTGGGACCGTGTGCCTATGATTATAATGGCGCTCATGGCACGGGTTCTGGCAGGGGAGGCTGAGGCTGCACCCCTAGCGGTGCATATGCAGCGCTCGGGCCTGGTATTCGGGTCTAGGATGGCGGCCAGATTGCGACGGCCCTGGGTACCTTACCACCAAATGGGGCCCCTGCGACGTCCGCAGCCCCCATCGCCACCATCGCCTCCCTCGATCGATGTGAGGAGACCGCAGCCATCGCTTCAAGAGCCCCTATCACCTCCATGGCAGTTCGAGGGGGTGATGTTGTCGTCATCGTCCTCGGCGTCATCATCACCGCCACCGTCGCGGCAGTTAACACCACCGCCGCGGTGGTCGCCGCCCCCCGCATGGATGGAAGAGGGGCTCGTGACGCCACCTCTGCAATTGTCATCCGACGAGGAGGATATTTAAATTCTTTTTCATTTTTTTTTCTTTTGTTATCTCATGTATTTCATCCTTATTAACTATTTTATTATTACTATTCATATTACTATTATTATATTATATTCACTATTACTATTACTATTCATTCATTATTTGTAACAATATATTATCATTTTTAAACACATATTATTTCTCCATTTTATTCACCCGTCTTCCTTCTCCTTTCGCTGTCTAATTTTAAGATTCGGTGTAAGATTTAGCGTTCACAATGATATTATACTACATTCAACACATGTCGAGACTTTTATCCTTGAGTTCGAAGCCGTTCAATATCCGTTTGATATACGTTCTAAAACGTTCAATACCCGTTCGATACGTATTCAAAGTGATGTGGTCTTGTCGCATGATGTGTCAAAGAAGAAGGGAAAGAAGATGCGTGTGAATAAGGAAAGGATGGTCAGCGAAAATGAATGTGAAGAACAACAGCATGTCACTTTTGCAAAGCTACGCACTTCTCGATTTCATGATAGGAGTTTGCATGCGAGAGCCTGGAGATGCAGCGAGACCAGTTGTCTTCAAACATCAAAGAAGTGTAGTACTATCATTAAAAATTATGGGATATTGGAGGTCGCCCTCCATTTATGATTCGATGAGGTGGCGAGGTATGTACATAACAATATTTTGACATTTATCGCGTTTAACTGTTGAAACCAAGTGCTCTAAAATCAGGTGTTCGTATCAATATTTTACCATGAGTTTCTATGTCTAGGGCTCACACCGTCCCCATCCCCATCACCATCCCCATCGCCACCACGTGGGCCATCACCTCCACCACCGCCGTCGCCCACGTGGTCGAGCGATTGGGGATCGCCGCGGCCGTCGCCGCAGCCGTCGCCACCACCCCGTTCGCCGTCGCCACCACCCCGTTCGCCGTCACCGTCGCCGCATCCACAGGTATGTAATACTTTGCATTGTTTTATGTGTTTCATGTTTATTATGTTTAATGTGTTAGTATTATATTGATGTGTCTGTGTGTTCTAGGCAACGACGTATGGGGCTGCGCGGCTGCGGGTTGCGCGGGTGCGGTTGCACGCACCGCGGTCGGGGGCTCTGCGGCGGCCGCGGTCGTATAGGGGTGCGCGGGTGCGGCCCCCGCCCTCAGCATCGTCGGGACTTTCACCCCCATCACCTCCATCACCCCCCCTCGTCCCCCAATAGTTTTTTATTCCTTTATATTCTTTTCTTTTTATATTCTATTCTATTCTATTTTATATTAAATTTCTATTTACTTTTATTTATATATTATTCAATCTTTTTTATATAACAATATATATATCTTAAACGTATATTCTGTCTCCATTTTATTTACTCGTCTTCCTCCTCGCCTCCTAATTCTAAGATTTGTAGACACTGCATAAATCTATTTCATTCTTCGCGCCGCATGTCACATAATGGTTTGGAAAAATATTTGGGGGTGGGCCAAGGTCATTCTCTCGCTCGGAAAAAATTTCCGGTGGTGGATCGGGGTTTAAAAAAGTTCTCGGGGGTCATTCACTCCCTCTTAAAAGTTTTCGGCGGTGGGTCCGGTCTACGCGGCGGCTCGGCCTGGAGTGATCCCCTCCATCATCGCAGCTTCCCCCACTCCGCGGCTCGTGCGCGCGCAACCGGTTTTCCTCTCCCCGCAGGCCCCGCGCCCATGTTTCCCTCCGCCGCGCTCCCCCGCGCGCCCTCACTTCCCCCCGCCCCCGCGCTCCCCTCAGAGGACCTGGGTTGGAAACGGCATTACCATACTACTGTCCACTATTATCAAACACCTTATTCGTTTTCCCCTTGCCCTCGGTGCAATAACGAATTATACAAAATTTGCCCCATAAGTAGGTGCGCCGTGTGCACGGAATATTACAACCTCTCTAACGAGGATTACGATCAATTCAATAACCAAGAGGACCTCGATATTTAAAATAATTTGGTCACCAAAGGTGGGACGTTCGTTTGCCTCTAACAGGAAATAGGACCTCCAAATTTTTCGGTACCCAAAATACCCAACTAACTATTATGAGCAACCAAAGTCAAATTCGAGACACGCCATATTACCCAAGCCGCAGACTACGGAGCGTATTGTCAGATTTGAACACATTGATTTATGTCTCTGGAGGCGTAGCAACGACCACGGAAGGCATAGATATTTGTTTAAATTGTTTTAATTCAGACCTGGTGGAAGTAGATGAAATATACCAAGAGCACTACCACCAACCTAACGATACATTCCCCGAGTGCCCTCGTTGCAGAAACCTTTTGCTTAAAGTGCGCCCTATAAATAGTAGCGCCGAATGCACCGAACGAGAACGCCTCTTAAGTAAAAACTATAACAGATTTGATATTAACTACCCGGGTAGAGAGCACGATAGGCTTTGCATAACGGCTACCGTACGCCCAAGTTAAGAAAACCTAAAACTTTTCAAAAATAAAAAATATTAAAATCGGGAGAAATCAAACATGTCCGTGTACGGGGAAACCGACGATCCTTGCGTGATGGACCAAGACGCGGGCCCTTCCGCTAGCATTGTAGAAGTCGCGACCGCTGAGATAATAGAACAGTTACAATTATTACGCGAAAAACAAGCTGAAATAGAAAGGTTGCACGCGAAATATATCGTAAACCCCTAATCCAATACGCGTTCGGGCGTATTTACCGGATCGGGCGGCCCCACGTTGGAAGATCTTTCCAGTCAGATAGAAACCATGCGCGGAAGAATGGAAAAACTTCTTGCACCCCCGTCGTTTGCAAATAATTTTGCCACACCGGGTTCCTCCCGTTTCGACAGAAAACCAGTATTGAATCGTAATGAGGTTCCGGAAATAGTAAATCGTAACAATGTTCCGGACCAGAATCCGTCGCCCCAGATCACGTTAAAGGACGCCATAGAAAAGGTCCCGAATTTTAACGGGCATAATATACCTATAGAACAATTCGCAAGAGCCTGCAATAGGGCTAAGGCTCTGGTTCCCCCGCAAGCCGAACCCCAGCTCGCGAGGTTGTTCCGAAACAAGCTGCAAGACCATGCATGCTTGGCCGTTGAGGATAGGGTTCTTGACTCCGTAAACGACCTAATTAAACAACTCAAACGCACCTTTTCTCCTGCCAAAACTTCTGATCACTATCGTGGAGAACTTGCAAACATTATTAAAGGAACCAATGAAGTAGTAAGGCTATGCCGATTCCAACGCAGGTCCTCTGACGGGGGCGGGAGGAAGTGGGGGAGCGTGGCGGAGGGAAACATGGGCGCGGGGCCTGCGGGGAGAGGAAGACCGGTTGCGCGCGCACGAGCCGCGGAGTGGGGGAAGCTGCGATGATGGAGGGGATCACTCCAGGCCGAGCCGCCGCGGAGACCGGACCCACCGCCGAAAACATTTTAGAGGGAGGTAATGACCCCCGAGAACTTTTTCAGACCTAACCGGAGGGAGTGAATGACCTTGGCCCACCCCCAAATATTTTTCCAAACCATTATGTGACATGCGGCGCGAAGAACGAAATAGATTTATGCAGTGTCTACAAATCTTAGAATTAGGAGGGGAGGAGGAAGACGAGTAAATAAAATGGAGACAGAATATGCGTTTAAGAAATTTATTTAAAAATAAAAGAATATAATTTAACATTTTTTCTTCCTACGAGCATCAACTAGAATATCACTGATGGCGCATGCTACTTCTTCTTCGCAGACCATCCTCTCCTTATTCCCACGCATCTTCTTTCCCTTCTTCTTTGGACACATCATGCGACAAGACCACATCACTTTGAATACGTATCGAACGGGTATTGAACGTTTTTGAACGTATATCAAACGGATATTGAACGGCTTCGAACGTGCATTGAACGGGTATTGAACGGCTTTGATCGGGTATTGAACGTCTATCATACCACATTGATCGTGCATCGAACGGCTTTGATCGGGTATCGAACGTGTATTGGACGACTTCTACATAATAATGATAAGTATCGTCTTAATCTAGCGCACATCAAACGCATGAGGTTGGGTTGGGGGAGGGTGAAGAAAATTATACGCATTAAAAAATTGATTATATTTTATTTATGAATTTCCCTGGTGTTTAGACCACCAGGTCTTAGTTGAATATTTTAAATACATTTTGCATGGCACAGTGTTTCGCGTGTCTACCACATCGCAGAGTATTAACTACATTTAGCTTATTTAGAGATTTGATATCCTCGTAGTCAATGTCCAGCGTCTCGATGACCGCGTCTGCTCTCGTACTTTCATCGAGGAAATCCGCAAGCCAGTCGCGTTTCTGCAGCCCTTTAACATATACGACATGGCACGTGTCATCCTCTTCTTCATCGATCGCATCAGCTACAGCTTTCGAAATTAGCCGTTTAGCCATACTGTATGGAACTTCTCCATCGTCCCAGCGTAACCCATGATGTTTCGCCGTTAACCAGCGGATGCTTGATTTGTCAGATTTCGAAAGAAGATAATGCGGCATCGAACTCCCAAAAATATAGTGCGAGAGAATTGTTCCCATTCGTAGGACAGCCACTTCCTTGACGACAAATCTTCCATCAACGATGAACCCTTGCATGTCAACGAACGTTGGTACAGCCATTATCGATACAATTTGGAGGTCCACTCGCTTCCAAGACAGACGAGAGAATGCAGTCTTTCTCGTAAAACATCTCGATTTTCACGATGAAATTTTTTTGCGAATTTCATACAGGAGAGGGCGGGCAAGTAGCGTGGTAATTTAATTTATTTTGCGCACCATGTTTGTCAATGGATTGTATTCAACCACTCTATCGTGTAGAATCAGACAGTAGGCTGTAGTATTTGCAGGCACATTCTCTTTACACTCGAATTCTATGCGCACGTCCACAGTGCCATTCTTGATCGACTCATTTTGTCACGAGCAATCAATTACCACGAGGGGGCCAAATTGTAAAAATTCAGCCACGGTGAATAATGCCGCGTTGCAACTATACCCATAATATGATTTACGGAATTGCGTATACATGTGATACAAGATGGCGTGCTTATTCTTGTCAAAGTCCAAGTTCAGGTCATCATATGGGTAAAATTCCGAGTTGAGAAAAAGTTTTACATTGGCCAATTTGCAGTTGTTGAACATAGTAACGTCTTCACTCATCACATTTCTTCGACCAGTCTGTAGAGCAAGGATCACGCATCGCGGCTTCTCCAGCTGTGCAGATGCCTTCACGGCCCACGAATGCTTGGTCGTGCTCTGTAAGAGAGGATACTCGTACAGATCCCACGATTGAAAACAAATGCTCAGGTTTTGTCCACGTTCCAAAGTATGTAGCAACGATAGCTTATTAACGTCATTTAACGTCACATGGGGCATCCGCCATTGTAGTTTAACCAATTCAATTTCTGGTTCCAACATCAGCGATCCTATCAGAGCATTGTTGTCGTTGCGCGATCGTATTAAAATCAATTCGTGACGCGCATTAATAATCATGCGTTTGTAGTCCTCACAAAATCCCAGCAAATATTTGAGTGGGATGCAAAAATTGAAATGACTTTTCACTATTGGCCCATCGCGCTGTTTCAAGCCCCATCCGACATTCTCCATATTTTTGTCTTCGCCAGATGTCAGCGATACATAGTTTTTAAGCGTGCTAGTTATTCCAACGTTTCTGCTGCGATCAATCTCCACGCCATTCAGCTCGTATCGAATCTCATCGAATAAGAACGCCATGCAATTATTTCCCAACGTCACCGTTAATGCATCTTTTGGCTTATTTATCTTCAATTTCCCCTCCACATAGAGAAAACTTTCACACGGCAATGTGTATAAATCCTGCTGTTGTATCGGTATTCTTATCTCATCGCTGTATCCAAACGTCGTGTTGACGTATGGGTTGTATGTGTGAGTCTGAAGCTTGACGATGCGGTCATCAAACGTCGGCTTCCCTCCAATACTTAGAATGTCAGCCATTTTTCAACCTAAATGCGCACAATGAATCCCAATGATTTCAAAAATGCAATGTTCGCAGCACTGAGCCTCTTCTTTTTAGCGTGATCGGAGCTGTTGCAGTTGTTGTTGCAGTTGTTGTAAACAATTTCACTTGGAAGAAACGGGTTTCTAGAGTCGTTCATGTATTATCGTCGTCGCCGTCGTACGTGCAATCTGATGGTAATCTCTTCACCTCGAAAATGGAGCAACCGTCCGTTTTGATCCACAACGCGTATCGTTAGATCCGTAATGATCCGTGCGGTGATTGGAAGGTAAATGATCTGCGCGGGCGTTTCCGATATCTTATATCCTGGTGGAACTCTCGGAGAAAATTCATGTATCGTATGTACACGCCTCCCACTGTTGTACGCGCCAGCGATCACGCTACATTCTATACGAACAATGTTCGCGTTCATGATATTAATTGGATCGTCCGATTCGTGCCACCGTCCTGGTTCTAATACCCGATTCGTCGAGATTCCCAATAGCGATCCAATGTTATTGGGCTTTGTAAAATCTACGGCGAACCGACAGTACAGTTCGCTCTTCATGGTGTTGTTGTTGGGACGCAACACTATTGGATACGCATCGTTGTCACTGTCATAGGTACCGTCGAGATTTTGAGGATACCGCTCGAGTAATCGCTGCTTCAAATACTTGGCAATGGCGTCTAGTTCGTAGGAGCCGTGGGGAATCGTAATGTATTCAGGAGTAGTGTCGACGCTGTTGCTGATGTCATAGTTTACGGTGAAGTAGAATTTATCGTTGCTCGAGTCGATGTTTGGTATGGTGTGATAAGTTTCAAAGGTTGTTAGACCAAGCTCGTAATCATCGTCGCTCAAATCTATGGGTGGAAAGTAGCTCACCGCGAGGGTGCTACTCTTGCCGGTTAGAGTGAATGTTAACGACATATTCCGAACTGTACGGCTCGATTAGTACTGAATCAGAGTGGCGGGAAGTCAATCCTTAAATTTGGTACTGATCGTTTGTAGAAAGCATAGACATAGTTGTCCACAATTGCTCTGATTGTACTTCTGATAAGACGTTCGATTGTATTCAATTTTCACAGCATCCTTATCCAGATATTTTACCAATTCCTTGGGCGGTCGAAGATTTCCAAAGCTGTCGAAATATATAGCTCGACACCCTCTCTTCGCATATGCCACCCAGTGAGTCCCCGACCCCTCGACATTGTCCAAATTTACAATACCGCTCTCGTTTCGACGTACTCCTCCGACTGGTAGCGCGTTTCGCATAAATACACCTCTAAAGAATGGAATACGCATACGTTTTGCCAACTCCTCCAATTGTGCATCGGTAGTTACACCCGCGGGCATTTTTATTTTCTTTTCGGCGTTTTTTTTTTCGTTTCGATATTCCCTGTCCACGCTTGTATGGTGCGAGATAAAGTCCGCGACCTTCCATGGAGCGATTATGACGTTGCATTTCCTGCAGCTGATGTTGCGCCGCCTTATTATCGTTTACCGCCTTGGCGATCCCCGCCGCTCCACCAGCTAATGATCCGAGAACACCTAGCAGCGGGAGAAGTGGTAATATACCACCCCGTTTTGCCACCGGAAGAATCCGCTTTTTCGGCGCTCTCTTTGGAGTACTTTTGCGGGGTTTTGTTTTCATCCCCATTCCGATTTTCGTCTTGGCCTTCATAGCTGCCCAAACAGCTGTAGCAGCACCTCTTTCACCCAGAGTCGAGTCTCGCGCAACGATGCGTTTTCGCGCTTTGTCAGCGAGAACTTTATCTGCCGCGTGCCTTTCGCCGAGGTCGTTGCTGCGCGAATACGCAATATCGTGTTCGCGACACGCCGCGTCCAATGGATTGATGCCTTGATCCCCTCTAGCCAATCGTTTTGCCAGATGTGTTCCTGGACCACAAAACTGGTATCCCGGAATATGTAATTCGATAGGTAGCGCGTTTATCGCTCGATTTAACAAACCACAGCCTTTCTTTACTCTCGTCGGCGACATTCGCTACAGTTTTTAATCAATGGTGCTGGACCGTCGATATGCGTTTGCTGCCAAGGACGATTATAATGCTCCAGACACCGACGATACTGCCGAACCTCAGAATCGGCTTTTATGTGCTCGGGGAGTCTGTCCCACAACTGATCAATGTGTCTCCCAAACTCTCGGAGTAGAATAATATTTGGTATATATTTCAACTGCTCAGAGGTTAGGTCTCGAATATCGCAATTATCCGACAGGATCAGAAGCATTTTGAATACTGAGCTGTTTTGAGTCGATGCGGACCTATAAATAGGGCGCTTCGACGTATCAAAATCATTTTTCACAGTTTGCGGAGAGGATGCGATTCGTGCGACAACCTGTAACGATACGCGTGACAAATTTTGACGATAAATCACGAGTGATGTCTTCGAAAACAAGACGCAGACATGGTAGCATGCTACCAAACACTATACGCTGCCTCGTTTGTGGCCCATCAAATTGCGGAAAGACAAACGTGTTGGTGAGCTTGTTGGAAAGTCCTCACGGCGTCCGCTTCGAGAACGTGTACGTGTACTCCAAGTCGTTGCAACAGCAGAAATATCAGTATTTGGAGAATTTATTGACTCCGATAGATGAAATTGGCTACTTTACGTTTTCGAATAACAGTGACGTCATCCCACCGTGCGAATCGCTTCCGAATTCTATTTTCATCTTTGATGACGTGGCATGCGACAAGCAAGATACGATAAGGGAATATTTTGCAATGGGACGCCACTCGAACGTTGACTGCTTCTATCTCTGTCAGACGTATGCACATATACCCAAACATCTTATCCGCGATAATGCCAATCTGTTGATTCTGTTTAAGCAGGATGGTACCAACTTGAAACATGTGTACAACGATCACGTAAACACTGACATGTCTTACGAGGATTTCTGCGCTTTGTGTCGTATTTGTTGGCAACGGGAGTATGGTTTCATAGTAATAGACAAGGATAGCGCGATGTCCAATGGACGTTACAGAAAGGGATTTAACGAGTTTGCCATACCGTGAGACGGTCAATTGTCGTCAACACGTCGGTGGGAAAGCAACGTCAGCGATAAAACGATGATTGATATCGATACTCTGGAGATTAAGGATCGCGAGAGAATAGCGAAGGAAATTGCAAAATCTAGCGAATCCATTCGCAAGAAACATCAGGCTTTGAAGACAGGTAAGATGGAGGAAGATGTCGCGTTGGAGAGATACTTCAAACCTATCGTCGAACCCTTAAAACATATTGTGGAAAATACCTCAGCGACAGAAGCTAACACATCACCACCGATGAGCATAGACGTTGAAGGGAATGAAACATTAACGCCTAAAAAAATCCATCCGAAAGGGAACACATCGCGCAAGACAAAGAGGAAACGGCACATGTCGTCTGAATATTCACCCATAACCTCAAGACCAGTTCAATCGAAGCATAAACGACGGAATGCTACATCAAACGAGTCTCCCGTTCCTCACACACCAATAAGTACATTTCCCAGTGTACAATCGCTCGCAACTATTGATGACGACGTTTTCGAAACTAGTCCCAATGAGTCGTTTGTAACATCTATCAGACAGCAACTTCAAACATCCGAGGGACAAGAAACGTTTCGCAGTCATTTCGGTCCGCTGGGGCAAAAATACATGAGCGCGATCCTAAGTGGTGATAAGGATACAACAATGGACTATGTGTACGGCGTATACTTTGGCAATAGTGGAACGATGCTTGGGGATAAGGCTTTCGATATAGACAAGGATGATAATATAATCATAGATGATGTAAGACACGGAGGAACATCCGGTCTTTACGAACTGATTTTCAAGAGAATTCCCAATGATGCTATATACACCGATGCTGATAAACAAAAATACAAAAGTATACTGCTGGCGACGAATGCCCACAGACACGGTCATGGTGCTAAAAATCCCACATTGAGCAACAAGGGATACAAGTACAGACATGTAATTGCACCGCTAATCCCACGCGCATCAGTCAATATAGCAGGGAAAGGTCTTAGGACACCACGAGCCATGGTGGTAAACGATAACAAGATCGATTACGTACACTGGGACGATCCCAACGAGCTGGTGGATCGATTGCGTTTGCTGGAAGCGTCACGTTAGGCGGGTAACATCTCTCATGATCCCGAAATTCTATCGATTGTTGAGGAACTACGCGAGATAGGCCTCATTATATAAGTTAAGCCGCACGCCAATGATGTGCACTGTATGCATCGAGATGCCGATCAACAAATTTGGGGTATCGCTCGAGAAGAGTGGAGCAGCTAGAATGGACTATTACAAATGGAGTGGTTTGCTTCGAAATTACATGCGAGATAACGCTCTTTGCGTGGTTGGTGCCGACTTTGATGCAAAATCATGCAAGATACGACGCGTAGCTCAACCGGTGGCTGACACCGATGCTGTCAATAAACTATACATGGAAAAGAACATTAAACTTTTGAGAGAGCGGCAGGAAGAATTAGAGAGGAAACTGATCGCGTTTCAAAGAGATATGCTGACGCTGCAAAACAGCGTTCAAAAGATATCGCAGGCGTCGAATTCTATCCCGCAGCAGCGCTGCGAAGGAGAATCATGCGAGGCGGATGAACTTGCCCCTGGACCGATTGGGAGCACTTAATGAACGTGCCCGATAATTATCGCATCATTCGTGTCAAAGACACCTCTGCGATCAAACATGCAGCCATTATCGAAATCCAAGAGTAAAGAAAACCACGGCCACAAGAAGATACAACTCGTTGAGGAATTGCATGCTCCAGCTCGAAGACATTTTCCGCGGAGGCGTGTCATAGTGCATGGATACGATGATCTGTGGCAAGCTGACATTGTAGAAATGCGTCCATACTCACGATTCAACCAGGGTCACCACTACATACTCACCGTCATCGATGTGTTGAGCAAGTATGCATGGGCGTTGCCGCTCAAGACTAAAAGTGTTGCTGAGGTGACTAAAGCGTTTGCAAAGATATTTAGAGATCGATATCCGAAAAATTTGCAAACCGATCAAGGAAAATAATTTTACAACACTGATGTGCAGAAACTCTTGGCAAAGCATAACGTTAATCATTATTCGACGTATTCTGTGATGAAGGCCTCCGTCGTAGAACGTTTCAATCGAACTTTGAAAAACAATATGTGGAAACTGTTTACGCTCAATGGAACCTATAGATGGACCGATGCGCTACCAAGTCTACTTGCAGAGTATAACGCACGAAAACATAGAACCATCGGAATGCGTCCTTGCGATGTTACCCCTGCGATCGCCGATAAGCTGCTAGCCACCGTATACAGCAACATAAAGATCGCTGCTCCAGCGAGATTCAAGTTGGGTGAGTTTGTGCGCGTGAGCAAATTTAAAACCATATTCGATAAAGGCTATACTCCGAATTGGACAACGGAGGTGTTCAAGATAGTCAAAGTACAAGCAACTAATCCCGCAACGTATCTGCTTGCCGATTCCTGTGGAAAACCTGTTGCCGGAGGATTCTATGAACACGAGCTGCAACGCGTCACCGATCCTGATGTGTATCTAGTGGAAAAAGTCTTACGTAGGAAGGGGGATAAGGTGTACGTCAAGTGGTTGGGATTTGATAAATCACACAATTCTTGGATAAATAAAAATCATTTAAATTTGGTATGGACAACATGGAGAATGTAAGTATTAAAATTACTAATACTATTAAACAGGATGATTCTTCCGTTAGAGTTCTCAAAGGCGATGCCGCGAATAAGCCCCGTTTCACACACTCACGGCACGGCACCGTGTTCTCGGCAAAAAACGTGACGATCTTATAGAAATTTCCCGCCTCTGGGGCGAGGGCACGTGTGGAAGGTCTCCATATGATTGTCGTTCTTTTCGCCGTATAAACGGCGCCGTTGCCGTCCCGTGCCGCGACGTGTGAAACAAGGCTAAGTCGCGCCCCTTTTAATCGGGATATTTTTAAGGAAGTTAACTTTACATTATGGAAATAGAATTTTCAAATAGGCCATTTTCGTTGGGGCGGCATAACGACGTACGTTACGAAAAACAGCACGTGTGTCTTCGTTGTGTAGAACGATAAATAACTACTGTCATATTATTGTAAGATTATTACTGTTCGACAAAATTTAACTTTTTTTCGGACATATAACATTCAATAGCCGTTTCTTCGTTCCACGCGATGCGACAGACATTTTTCCTCCGGGAACCATCGTCGGAAGTAGTAAAACACCTCTCGGTTTCAATACAGAAACGAAAAAGTTTGGCAACACGTGTGCAGTCAACAGTGGTAGTCAATGGCACGTGGGCCGTTCTGCGTCACGGAACGCGTAACGCGTGTACATTGTAACCTTTTCCAAAGTTCTGCTCGCCCGTCGGCGCTCGGTCGTGATAGTTCCTACCGTATAATCCAAAATTTGCTATTCTTCGTGGCGATGCACTGAAGTATGCTAGTCAGGGCCGCCCCTGTGTTTTAGTCGTTCAAGTGCGCGGGCACTTTCTGCAGACACGCCAGGAACGGGCCTGAAGCTAGGTTTCGCGGCGGAAGACCAAACGTGCTAATATTCGTTAGAAACGATGCAATGTGCTTCTTTAGGTGGCAAACTGAAACGTGTTGTTTTTCGTAAATGAAACGTGCTGTTTTCCCTAACGCACATCGCTATGTCGTCCCGATGAATACGGCCCACATACAAAATTTATAAATTTCCCAAACGTTAACCATCCATTCCCAACCTACTACCCTTTAACCTAAGTTAAATAAAATCCTTTAACGTGAAATTTTTTTTATATATTCTGTTTCATTTTAAGATGCACAGAGCGTTGAAGGACATGGATGCCCCCCAGGCGCCACCACCACCGCCCCAAAATTCTCCTATGGCGGCGGAAGGGGGGGGGGGCTCCCCGTTTCTAATTTACTTCAGCAATTGAACCAAGTAAGTATGTGGAATATGGTTCTATGGCTTACTTCCTATTAAACTACTTTGTGCGAAACTTTCATTTCGATTCTTGATTCTGTAATAAATCGATTCATATCCTGTTATGAAATATCCTGCCCCACGGTTTTATTTAAAGCGACATATCACCATCGCAATTGTAGTACAAGGATATAAGTCTTTTTTAGTTTTCAGTGCATTTTCGATCAAGTTAAATAAAATCTTTTAACATGAAATTTTTGTATATATTTTGTTTCATTTTCAGATGGAAATAGCTCTGAGGGGGTTCATTGGTGCTCCCCAGGCGCCACCACGTCCGCCCCAAAATCCTCCTTTGGAGGTGGAAGGGAGGGGTGCAGGCCCGCTCCCCGCCCCCCAAGAGGTCCGTGTGGAGAGACAATTGAACCAAGTAAGTATGTGGAATATGGTTCTATGGCTTACTTCCTATTAAACTAGTTTGTGCGAAACGTTGCAATTGTTAGAATGTTATTCCGTTTTAAGAAATGTCTTAATGTTTATGTTACTGTTTCAGCTTCAGAAACTGGTCAAAAAGGCCATCCACTCCCGCGGCCGTGGAGGAGAGCCGCACCGTAGGGCGCGGGGTGGCCGAAAAGGCCACCCGTATAGAGGAGGCTGGGGGGAGGAAGAGGGTGGGGAGGCCACAGGCGCGGTGGTGGAGGAAGAGGAGGAGCAGGAGGAAGATGGGGGGGGGGGGAATAAATCTTTTACTTTAAATTTTTAAAATAAAATATATTTTTCAATTTTTTAAAAAGATTAATTTTTTCATTTCAATTGGATACAGGGTGATCGTGGAGCGACTGGACTCAAAGAGACAACCCCCCGCAGTGCAGCACCGAATTTGATGATTTTTGGCCTCCGAAGAGGTTGGAGTACCTATTAAGAAGTGAGAAATGCCCACGACGCCAATAGATTCCTTATGTTTCGCCGATGAAACTAACACTAAGGACGACGTAATTCGGATCTTAATGAAGGAAATTAGATGAAAAATTTGTTTATATAATTTCACGCTAGCTTCGTTAAAAATAATCCAATTTACATGAAATTTGGTACGATCTTAATCGGAAAAACATAAGGAATCGATTTACGTCGTCTTCGCAGAGATCTGATGAGAAATGCGGAAATCGTGAACATTTCTCACTTTTTATTGTATTCCAACCCCTTCGAGGATTAAAAAAAGGTACCAGGCGGCATCTCTTTGGCAGGCGTCGCTCCAGAATCGCCCTGTACGTCTTTCCTATATTTATCGGCTAGCGTGGATTTCCACCGATGCTGGTGGCTCGACCATTTTCACCTTTTATAATAATTTTGTATAAGAATACCTATGTTTCTTGTCACCATTTAGTTTTTCTATTGTTTTCACTAATTTCCAGTCGCGTCTATTTCTATTTGCCTGCACGTTTTAATTAAAGTTTTATACAATTCCATTTGCATACGAGACCAGTAAAAACAATAGAAATCATCCTATGAAATCTGATTAATGTACCCAGAGTATTGCCCCTTATACTTCAATTCACTTAACGAATTGATAAGATTAAGATTTTTATTGAATCCTAATTCTCGCACGATAGCTTAATCATATATTTTTCTCAAAGTACACTGTCGTGGAACGTAGTATAATTCACCTTTAAAGCCGCGTATTCACCCGAGCATTCGCCACGAATGAGCATTGCACGAGCACCGATCAATTCAAAAACTTCACGAGAATGTCTTGAGAAGACTTTTTTCTTATATTAAATTATATTCATGATAAAGTTACAAAGCACGATACTGCCGTCATAAAATCCACTACACCTGAAGAAAGATTGGCAATTACTTTCACATTTCTTGCAACCGGTGATTGTTATAGTAGCTCACAATATCTTTAGAAATATCTAAAGAGGTTATGTAAAAAAATTATACCAGAAGTGTGTAAAGCTGTAATTGAGAGTCTAATGCATTATGTAAAGGTGAGTGATTTATTAACATTTTATCGACTTACTGGTTAGCAGTTAATTGTAGCCGATTAATGGGCTACCGATCGGTAAAATGTTAATCGTGGTATCGTCCGAACACGTGTATACGTTGTATCTGGCGTTACCACCTTTTTACAGTAAAATAACGTACATTTGCTTTCGTGGGGTATACAAAAAAGTACGCTCAACAAATTAAGGATATACTATGGTATGACCCAACCAACGGAATGAACTGAAATTTTGAGGGGTTGGGCGGGAGGGGGAGAGAACCTGTAATATAACATTTCAGCTGCGGGTATTTGTTACTTTCTGAGATATTATTAAAAAACTTTCGGCATAATAGTGGGCTTTTTGCTATCCCCACCACTTCTGTCTCACTCTTGTCCGCCGAAGGCGAGAGCGAGTCGGAACGAGAGCGAGCGAGGGCGTTTCGGGACAGACGACGCGTTGGTGTTTTGTCTCGCTCTGTCTTTTGGACGCCTGTCACTCCGTCTTTTGCGTACGCGGGGGGCGTGTGCGATGGTCGGAAGCGCTTACGATGAGCAGAGATGAGCACACAAGCTAAGTCCCTACAATGAAAATCAAGACCGAAATTGGTTGTACTATTATATATTTTGCACAAAATGAAACGAGACCTCCAAACGTCCGCTCGTTTGGAAAACTCTGTAGGGGCCACCCGTCTACCGAAGTCACGGGCGCAGTTGGTTTTCCATACTCCTCGACCCTTGAAACAATTTATGACCGGCGCAAGCGCAGGATATTTCATAACAGGATATGAATCGATTTATTACAGAATCAAGAATCGAAATGAAAGTTTCGCACAAAGTAGTTTAATAGGAAGTAAGCCATAGAACCATATTCCACATACTTACTTGGTTCAATTGCTGAAGTAAATTAGAAACGGGGAGCCCCCCCCCCCTTCCGCCGCCATAGGAGAATTTTGGGGCGGTGGTGGTGGCGCCTGGGGGGCATCCATGTCCTTCAACGCTCTGTGCATCTTAAAATGAAACAGAATATATAAAAAAAATTTCACGTTAAAGGATTTTATTTAACTTAGGTTAAAGGGTAGTAGGTTGGGAATGGATGTACCTCGCAGCGGTACATATGTGTATACAGAGAGAGAGATTCACGTGTCGCAATTTGTTGCGGCAAATTCCCAGATAGCACACGTCGTCTATAAGCTGTCTTTAAGATGTATTAAGACGTCGTACAGACTTTCAAGACGTCTTAAAGACGGCTTATAGACGACGTGTGCTATTGTCATATCGCACTGCCGCAAAAATTGAGTCACGTGTAAATATCTCTCTCTCTCTCTCTCTCTCCCCCCTCTCTCTCTCGCTCTTTCTATATACACATGTACCGCTGCGAGATCGCAACGACGCCGCATCGCTCGTATGCATTGACCCATAGAGACACTATAATACATGAGTCTGGACACGAGAAGGCCACTGTTTGATTGGTCCGCCATTTTTTATCGAAATCCTGCGAGAGAGAAAGAGATATACACCATTTCATTCTTAACTACTCTTAACAACTCTTACGTTTATGGCGGTATTTTACTATCTATTAATCTGAAAATGTGTATTTGGGTTTTTGATTGGCCCGTCATTTTTCATCTATTTCCGCTGATTTTTAAATCTGTCTATTCTATCTGTTTTATTTATATACACTCTTTATTGTTCCCCTAAGGGTTACAATCTCCTTCCATCCACATCCACCTCCTTCGTCCTTACAATCTTCTCCCTACGCCTTATTCTAGCTTATCCTATCTTAGCCTAAACTTAACCTACGTCCTTTAAAACCTAACGCCCGCACGCTCGCCCGCCCGCTCGCACGCTCTCCTGCACACTCGCACGCTCGCCCGCACGCCTCCTCTCCCTCCCCCCACCCTATCCCTGGACCTCCGCTTCCGCACGTTTCCTCATTCACTTCCTTTGCTCGTTCGCACCCTCATACATTCCTTGCACTCAACCCTCCTCACCCCTTCTCCACTTGTCTATTTTCCTTAACCACTCCTCTCCCTGCCCGTCATCTCCTAGAACCTCCCCCACCACATCCTGCCACCCTCTATCCACCCCCCACCCCCCACAAACCTCCCACACATGCTCCCACGACTCAACCCCCCACCCACATCTTCTACACGTCCTTCTTTCCTCCTCTTCCCAATACCTCCCCCCCTCATCTCGTTCCCCAACCTATATCTTACTACCCTTCTCCACTTACTCTCCCCCCACCCCTTTTTCAGATATTCGGGCACTCCAACCCCCTTCACCACCCCATACCACCTATTAAACCGTGATTCTCTAATCATCCCCCACCTCTGCTCCTCCTGCATCCTTCTCTCTCTACCCACTATCTCCACCCCCCTCATTTCCCCTCTTTCCCTCTGCCTTTCCACCTCCTCCACCGTCCACCCCAACCCCTCGAAGAATTGCCTCCTTTCTTCCTCCCACCCTTTTATAACCTTACCCCTTCTCGCCCTCTCCTTCATCTCCGCCCAGCACAACCTGGCCAGTTCTCCACCGTCCCCCTCCTCTAACTTTTTCTCAAACCCCCACGCCCTCATCCCCGCCCTTCCCTTCAACATTCCCCTCTGCAATGCTTCCCTCACCAGGTATCACGGTGTGTACCTTTCTACTCCCAGTACCCACCTCAGGTACCTCTCTTGCAGTGCCTCCACCCTCTCCCTTTCCCTCCACCCCCTCACCTCCACCCCATATTCCACTACTGCCCACACCAACTTGTCGAACAACCATACCCTCTTTTTCCAGTCCTTCCTAAATCTCCTCTTCCCTATGCCCCACACCCTCCTCATCACCGCCGCCCCCTTCCTCACCCTCTCCTCCACGTGGGCCTCCTGCCCCCCGTTCCTCATCAGGGTATACCCTAGGTAGCTATACTTCCCTACCTCCTCCAGTTTCTTACCCTTCCACATCCACGTCACCTTTTTCCATCTCCCCCCCTTTCCTACACCTCATCACCTTCGTCTTATCCACATTAACCTCCAACCCCTTTCCATCTAAATACCTCTCCAGTCTCGCGATCATCCCTTTCATACCCTCCTCATCCTCCGCCAGCACCGCTACATCGTCGGCATACGCCAACGAGAACACCTTTCTACCCCCCAACTTCCCCCCCCCCATCCACCTTTCTTCAAAACCTCATCCAAATCTGCCAGCAACAAGGTGAAGAGGCTAGGGCTCAGTGGACAGCCCTGCCTCACCCCCCTAGCAGTCCAAATCCTCCTCCCCTCCTCGTCCCCTACCCTAACCCTACTCACCGTCTCCTCTAATACCTCCTCGCATCTCCTAACCAACCCTTCCCTCACCCCCTCCTCCTCATTGCCTGCACTAGTACCCCCCTGCCCACCGAGTCAAACGCTGCCTTTAGGTCCATGAACAATACAACCATCCTCTTGCTCTTCCTCCCCACCTGCCTATTCATCAGATAGTTCAGGACGTATATATTGCCCATGCACCCCAGCCCCCTTCTAAAGCCAGTTTGACTCGGTGGCAGTAGCTTCTTCCCCTCCACCTCCTCCCTCAACCTCTCCGCCAACACCGACGCGTACACTTTATACGCCGTCTGTGTTAGCGTGATTCCCCTGTAGTCCTCTACCTTGTTCCCCGCCCCTTTCTTGAGCACCGGGACCACCACCCCCTCCCTCCACTCTTCCGGCCACCCCTCCACCACCCCCTTCCACACCCTATTACATAAAGCCCACAAACACTCCTCCACCTCCGGTCCACCCAGCTTCCACACCTCATTCCTAATCCCATCCCCCCACCAGCCTTCCCCTCTTTTAGATTTCTAATCACCCTTCCTATTTCCTCCCTTCCAATCCCCTCCTCCCCATCCTCCCCCCTCTCATTTCTTCCACCTCTTCTCACCTTCCACTCCACGCCTTCCAATAGCCCCTTAAAATGCTCCTCCCATGCCTCCATTTTAATTCCTTCATTAACCCTCTTTCTTCTCTTTCTTTCCCTGTTCACCACCTTCCAGACTTGCCCTTCTGTTCTTACCCCCTCTAACTCCTTTTCCCATCTCTCCAACTCCTCTTTCCTTTTCTCCTCGCACATCCTCCCATACTTCCTCTTACTCTCCCTATATTCCCCCCCATCCCCTCCTTCCCTCCTCCATCTCCTCAACTCTTTTCTCACCTTCTTCTTTTCCTCCATACACTCCTCATCCCATCAGCCTCCTTTTCCTCCTCCCCTATCTTCTTTTCCCATCTTATCTATCGCCCCCTGTATTCTTTCCTTCAGCTCCTTCCACTCTTCCTGTACTGCCCTCTCCCCCTCTGCCCTAAGCCCAAACTCCCTTACAAACTTCCTTCTCCCCTCCTCTGACCAATTCCCTCTCTCACACCGCCCTCTCTCCTCCCTTCCTCCCACTACCAATCTTCTCCCTCCTTCCCCCCTCACCCACACCACCACTGGGTGGTGGTCCGAATCTACCATTTCCCCTATCTCCATCCTATCAACTTTCTCCCTCGTGTCCTCATTCCCCAGCACATAATCAATTACTGAACTTCCCCTTCCTCCTGTGTAGGTCCACTCCCCCTCCTCGTCTCCTTCCACGTTACCGTTCAGGATTTCCCAGCCCCTCTCTTCTACAAACCTGCACAGCCTTTTCCCCTCCCCATTTACCACCTTATCCTTTGAATTCCTTCTTCCTACACTAGCTCCTTCCTCCTCTTCCTCACCCCATACCTCCCCCCCTCCCGTTCCTGTCCTCACGTTAAAATCACCTCCAATGATTGTCCTTACCCCCTCCTCCCTCTCCTCCATCCATTCTTTTAACTCCTCCAGCTTCCCTTGCAGATCCTTGTTTACGTAGACCCCTATTATCCTCCACCAATCCCCCTAACCTCACTTTCCTCACCATCATTCCATCCCCCCTCTATCCTCCTCCTCCTCCATCTCTATCCCATTTCTCACCCCCATAATCATCCCCCCCATCGCCCTCCCCTTCACGCTTTCCCTCTTTGCCCACTGACCTCTCCACTTATAGCCCCTCGGCAACCTCGACTCCACATACTCCCATTCCTTCTCCTCCACCCACGTCTCGCTCAACACCATTACATCCCAATTCTCCAGCCCTTTCCAGAAATCCCCGTCTTTCTTCCTCACCCCTGCCACATTCCAGAAGGCTAATTTATATCTTTCCAACTCAACATTCCCCCTCCCCCCCTTTCTCCTCTCCACCACCTTCTCGTTTCCCTGTTCCCCATCCCACTTTTCCTCCCACTCATTCCATCTCCTCAACTTCCCATCTACCCACAATTTCATATATCCTATCTGCACCTTTCTCCCCCTCTCTCTCCAACTCCGCTTCTCTCTCAATTAACCACCTCACCCTCCTTTCCTTTTCCTTCAGGTCATCTTCGATCCTCTCTCTCCTGCCCCTCAGTTTCCTCTTCGCCTCCATCACTTTTATTTTTTCCTCTCTCCCCGTTAGCTTTACCAGCACCATACCGTATCTCTCTTTTCCCGCTTTACCTAATCTCACCACCTCTTTGATCCCCCCCTCTTCCAAACCTATTCTTTCCCATAGCCTCTTTACCTCCTCCCTCACCCCCGCGTTTCCCCCTACCTCCAGTCCTCTTATCACCACGTTTTCCCTCCTCCCTTCTCTCTCCTTTCTGTCCTGCTTTAGCTCTACCAACCTCATCCTTCGCCTACACTCCTCCAATTCTTCCCTTTCCTGCTTCCCCTTCCCACCTCCTACGTCCCCATCCTTTCCCCAACTCTCCATCTTCTCCATCCTTTCCTCCATTCTCCCCTCCCATACCTCCATCCTCTCCATCTTTTTCTCCAAGTCCTCCCGCTTAGCCTTTTCCTCCCTTAAACCCTCTTCCCATCTCCTCCTCTCCTCTCTCCATTCCTTTTCCACTCTCCTTCTATCCTCCCTCTCTTTCCTCATTTCCTCCTTCACCTCCCTCAACTCCTTCCTCTCCTTCTTTAATTCCTCTTTCACCCCCCTCAGCTCCGACATCATTTCCCTAATTAAATCCTCCACGCCTCCTATCTCTTCCTTTCCACCCCCCCTCTTCCTCTCCTTGTCGCCACCTGTCGGCGACCTCGCCGTCTTCCCACATTTCCTGAACCCTGTACACATCCCGTCCTCCTCCTTACCCTCTTCCTCCTCCCTATCCTTCCTCTTTTTACCCCCGTATCCCTCCAGGCTACCCACACTGCTCCCTACACTGCCCACACTATCCCTTCTGGGATTGTCATTCCCCCGTATCCCTCCTATCCCCCTTCCTTTTTCCTCCTCCTTATCCCTCTCCATATCGCCTTTCACCCTCTTGCACCCTCTTCCTATCTACCCACACACTTCCCTCTTTCTATCCTTCTTTACTCCCCCAACTAACCACTCTTTCCCGCTTTTCCTTTTAAATCTCCCGCCCACCTGTCTGAACCTCTCGTTCCTCTGCTAACTCACAGAGCTCTCCACCTGTCACTACTCTGCAATTCTCCCGCTCAAATTACACCTCTCTCCCACCTAACCTCCAAACCCTTCCTTTCTCCCTCCTACACTCCCTTCTACCTTTTTCCGTACACACTCCCGATCTCTCCCTTATCCCTACACGCCCTTCTCTACCTTCCTCACCCGCTCACTACTACCTACTCCCCCAACTCACTTCACTCAGACACTATCCACCAAACACACTACCTGCTCACGACTTTCACTCTCTCGCCCGGAAACGGAAGTCCCTATCTGTTTTATTTGATATATGTTATTTTATTATACTTTAAAATACATTTTAAAATAAATTTTAAAATACCGCCATAAACGTAAGAGTTGTTAAGAATGGTTAAGAATGAAATGGTGTATATCTCTTTCTCTCTCGTGGGATTTCGATAAAAAATGGCGGGCAGTGGCTCGTGTCCAGACTCTTATTATAGTGTCTCTAGGTCGCAGCAACCGGCAGCGACCCCAATAGTGCAAGGGAGAAGTATGCATCTGTTTCCCTGTTACACCAGAGACAGATAGTTAGAATGAGCTTTTTTGCCCAGAGCTTGTGAATTCTCTCCTGAAATTAGCAAAGAACTTTCCTCTTTGGACACAAAAATGATCGGATATTTTCCTTTGGTATCAAATATTGCGACATAATAGTTGTAGAGTAAATGTTAACGGATCGTTATGAGACTTAAAACATAACTTTAGAAAACTCTAGTGAAGCTGTAAAGCGTATGCACAAACCCTTATGTTAAAATATGTAATAATATTAAATTAAAAAGTAATACTGGACAGATTCCATGTTTATCAAGGTCCGAAATCTATTGCTCCTGTATCGAAAATATATAAAGAGAAGGGTACTCGCGGAAAATCTTACACAATACTTAGTCCCGGTTGGACGGATATTATTTGCAAAGCGAGCTTTTTAAAAACAAAAATTCCGTGCGCGTATACATTCAAATATAGCAAAATTTTCGATTCTCCGGAAGCGGAAATATATTTGAAAATATACGGCACTTGTAATGAATGCGGTGCCGAATTCAAAGCTCATTGCTTACACAAACCGGCTCCTGGCACTGGTATTGTGTTAAGAGTGCACACAGTCGATTCATCGGGAATACCGCATGAAAAGAAAAGGGCACTAAAAGGAAAAAATAGGGTAGAAATAGGGAAACAACTTTTAAATATTAAACCCCGGCAATGGAGGAATGATGCCGTATCTGATTTAAGTTATAACGATCCCGAACCACCTTATGTTGCGCGACAATGTACTCTGAGGAAAATCAGAGAAGAAGCCATTGTACGGGAATTAGGAATAAATAAAAATCTTGACCCTATTAATTCATTATGTGAGTTGAAATGTAAGGGCCAATATTCAGGGTACATTAAACAGATCGCAAAGGATCCTTTCTATTGTTTTTACTGGTCTCCCATGCAAATGGAACTGTACAAAACATTAATTAAATCGTGCAGGAAAATAGAAATAGACGCGACTGGAAAATTAGTAAAAACAATAGAAAAACTAAATGGTGACAGGAAATATATATTCTTGTACCAAATTATTATAAAAGGCGCAAATGGTATACAACCAATATTTCAAATGCTTTCGGAAAAGCACGATACAAATTTAATTTCATACTGGTTGAGGGAGATTATAAGAGACGGGGCACCGGTGCCTCCAGAAGTTGATTCTCATTATTCCCTGGCGCTTTTGAATGCAACCAGCCTGGCATTCAATGAACGTTGCTTAAAAAATTACATTTCCAATTGCTATCGATGGATCACTAGCGAAATTTTGCAACATCCACTTCGGTGTTTCATCAGAATTGATATTGCCCATTTAATAAAAATTATCTGTAGCAAAGATGTATTTCATCGAAAGCACCCTAAAATTAAAGACTTCTTTGTGCGATGCGCGGGGATAATGTCATCGTGCGATAATGTGGAAGATTTTAGAATACTGCTTAGCTCAATATTTATTGTCGCTTACAGTGAGTACGATGGCAAAGATTCTGATGGAAATGAAGTAATTTGCGAGCAGAAGCGTTCGTATTTATTCGAAAGAATAAAGTCATTCACGTTTACGAGCGACGAGAATGACACAGAATACGGTGATTTAGAAATGCTAAATGAAAATGAAAATGAAAATATAGTTGCATTTATAAATAATATCAGAGATGAGGCAGAACAAATTGCAAAAGACAGTGTAGAGACAGATAGGTATAATGCATTTTATTGTCCAGAACTAGTCACGTATCTAGTTAAATTGGCAAAACATTTTCCACTCTGGACACAGGTGATGAGGGGATATTTCCCTCTGTCATCGAATGTTGCCACATCCTCTAGATGTGAGGCATATTTTAAAGATTTGAAGCATTCAGATTTGGGCGCAAATTATAAAGCAATGCGCGTCGATAAATTTATCATTCACCATGTAAAATCTATTGAAAATATCTCCAAATTGGAACGTGCTGCAATTAAACGCACGAACGAAAAAATTGCACTGCTGCAAAATGACATAAAACAAGAAAAAGAAAGAAAAATAGATTCACGTGAATTTGACGAAAATGCGCAAAACGATACACATACTTACGATTATTTAACAGAACAGGAAAATTGGAAAGGCTTAAATATTGAAGCCAAACCAAATAAATTAAAAGATTTACGAGTTTCAAATAATAATAGGAATTATATAGAGGTGGATGAAAATAAAGAAAATGTAAAACTAAATATAATACAGATGCCCTTAAGGGGGTATACCCGTTTGAACCCTCGGAAAATATATACATTTTGTGGATTTTTTTAGAAGTCAACGGTTTGATGCAGATTTCCCGTTTTTTTTACTATCTTTACATAGTATTATGAACTACTCGAGAAAAAAGTTTCAGTTAAAAAACTATTGTTTTTGGGAAGTTATGCACACACATCCGAAAGTCTTTTGATTTTAGACAGCTAAACGGTGGCCCTGAAAACAGCTGTATGCCGTGTCTAAAATCAAAAACCAGAAAATTTTCTTATAAAGTATGTCAATAGCTATCGTCCAACGAAGGTTTTTTTTATTCCCATTCCCCGTTTATTATTTATAAAGAAAAAAGGTGGATTTTTCTCTTAGAAAAATTTAACTTTACCTTTGATCTCTCACCATTTCTTTATTTTTCAAAATTTTCAAAATCGGCTTCGTTGGACGATAGCTAATGACATACTTTATAAGAAAATTTTATGGTTTTTGATTTCAGACACGGCATACAGCTGTTTTCAGGGCCACCGTTTAGCTGTCTAAAATCGAAAGACTTTCGTATGTGTATGCATAACTTCCCAAAAACAATAGTTTTTTAACTGAAACTTTTTTCTCAAGTAGTTCATAATACTATGTAAAGATAGTAAAAAAACGGGAAATCTGCATCAAACCCTTGACTTGTAAAAAAATCCACAAAATGTATACATTTTCCGAGGGTTCAAACGGGTATACCCCCTTAATCGAAAACAAAAATAATACTCATAGAGGGAAATATTTAACGTCATCCTTACATACGACAGGCCATTAAGGAAAAGAAAAGATGAAATATTAAGAAACGGAAATAACTGTAATTTGGTTCATCTTAATGGCGAAAAAATATATATTCAGAATACGTGTGCATTCGACGCATTGGTCGAAGTAGTAACCAGTGCGTATTGCAATTATAGTACATTTAAAAACTGGATCGATGAAAATTCAGATAATATATTTTTCATGTTTGTCAAAAAATACGCTATGGAGAATATTAACAAATCCGTGTATCAAGAGCGAGGAGCTATTTTATGTACAATATTTGAAAATTGTAATAATATTGTAGATTGTACTACAAATGCCAATGAGCTATTTACAAGACTTGTAACAGACGTTTGCAGTGTCGAAGAAAATATAATCTGCGGCAAATGTCAAGTAAAGTCTCGCAAATTGTTTGTAGTAGATTTAATTAATACACTAAAAGCCGAAGACTTTAAACAAACTTTTGATAATTTTGTTGCGCAATACTTCAGTGTACAAACACGCACGTGTAAGACATGTCATTCAGCAGTGCAATTAAAAAGAGAACCAAAATCATATGTGTTCATAGACACCGAAATCGGTTTCCAATTAAATCACATAAATGAAATACTTTTAAATAGCATACCGGAAAAGATGCAAATTGAAGATGCACTATACGTTTTAAGTGGCATCGTATGTCATAGCCCAGGACATTATACAGCATATTGTCGTAATACAACAGGAGTATGGACAGTACACAATGACATTAGTCAAAAATTGCGAAAAATTTCAAATACAAAAACCGTAAAAGTATTTCCGACAACCATGATATTCATAAAGATATAAAAATTCTGTTGAAACTTTAATTCAACAGAATATATGATAATGATATTTTACAATAGTAAAACTATTGAATCGGTCCGGCGTCGCACCGCTCTGTAAAGTGCGGTACCACTGGTTCCACCAGTGGTCACAAGTGCCAGCCATGGCACTTGTACTCGCGGATCATACGATCACGCGAGTCAAACGACGCCGACGTAATTTTGCCAAGATAGTGACGAAGGAAATAATAAATTCAATGCACGCAATTAAGTCGATTCTGAAAGGTGGCCAAACGAAATCATGGGGAGGACAAATGTCTGCTACATATACACTACAGAACTGCATCGTTGGACAAACGATTTCAATGTTTAATTAAAAAAAATTTCGCGATGTTTATTAATAATTCCATTCTGGAGGATGGACAAACGAAATCACAGGGTGGACAAACGTCTTCTGCATCTAAACTAACAAAATTGATCGTTGGACAAACGATTTCATCGTTTAATTAATGAAAAATCGAACTTATACGCGATCGCTTCACCAGGACGCTTCTTTTTCGAGATTTTTATTAATTATTCAATTCTGGAGGGTGGACAAACGAAATCACGGGTTGGACAAACGTCTTCTACGTCTAAACTAACAAAATGAATCGTTGAACAAACGATTTCATCGTTTAATTAATGAAAAATCGAACTTATCCGCGATCGCTTCACCAGCACGCTTCTTTTTCGAGATTTTTATTAATTATTCAATTCTGGAGGGTGGACAAACGAAATCACGGGGTGGACAAACGGCTTCTACGTCTAAACTAACAAAATGAATCGTTGAACAAACGATTTCATCGTTTAATTAATGAAAAATCGAACTTATACGCGATCGCTTCACCAGGACGCTTCTTTTTCGAGATTTTTATTAATTATTTAATTCTGGAGGGTGGATAAACGAAATCACGGGGTGGACAAACGTCTTCTGCATCTAAACTAACAAAATTGATCGTTGGACAAAGATTTCATCGTTTAATTAATGAAAAATCGAACTTATACGCGATCGCTTCACCAGGACGCTTCTTTTTCGAGATTTTTTATTAATTATTCAATTCTGGAGGGTGGACAAACGAAATCACGGGAGTAGGTATACAATGAGAGTTCTGAGCTTGAGGGCGAGGGGGTGAGGTGGTGCGAGGGGGGGTACCGCGCGGGCGAGGGGAGGGTGGAGGGGGTACCACGCTCTTCGACGAGATGGGTGAGGGGGGTGACGTCACAGGGGGGTGGGGGATTTCAAAATTTTCAAAATGGCGTCGCGCGCATTTCGTATTGACGCCACCTACCGGGTGTTTAAGATACTTTGAGTCTGCGTCGGTATTTGGGGTCCGTGTTGGTATTTGGGGCCCGTGTCGGTAAATTTCCTAGGCTTTTCATACATTTCGTATTGGCGCCACCTGGTGGATGTTGGATTTTTAAGATACTTTGGGCCCGCGTTGGTATTTGGAGCCCGCGTCGATAAATTTCCTAGGTTTTTCATACATTTCGTATTGACGCCACCTGGTGGATGTTTAAGGTACTTTGGGCACGCGTCGCCGCCGCGCAATCTCCTTACGCGTGCGGGGATCGGTGAAATTCGCGTCTTCGACGATGATTTCTGAGAAAGAGGGTGGACCAGGAGAAAAGATTTTTTTCTCAGGAAATATTTGAATCGTGGGACCTATACAGCACACGTGCAATGATGTAAACATACAACGATAATTATTGTAAATCAATCATCGCGATAGCCCATGGAATAAACACGACATTGCACCGTTCCATGCCGCGCACCTGGTGGATGTTGGATGTTTAAGATACTTTGGGTCCGCGTTGTAATTTGGGCCCACCTTGGTAAATTTTTTAGGTATTCCATACATTTCGTATTGGCGACACCTGTCGGATGTTTAACCCTCTGTTGTCACATCTACTTTTTCGAACGCCGTTGTCACAATGGGTCAATTTGACCCTGTCAATTTTTAATCAGTTGTTATTTAAAAACTATTTGTTAAATTAAGTTTCAAAAATTCTGGGATAAAGTTTGAATATTGTAGAATATATGTCCATTGTTGAAAGTTGACACTTAATGTGTGATCATGTTTAAAAAAAATTAAAACAATAAGAGTTCCGACAAAAAGACTTTTGCTTAAAAATTATAACTTTTTTAATTTTTAATATTTTTAGGAAAAAATTTACAGTTATACTTTTGGGATATGCTGCTTTGATAAAAAAATAGTCCTATATCGGAGCATTCAAAAAGGTATTTATTGTGCAAACTGAATGGTGGCATCATTTGGGTTGAAAAACTCTTGCATTTGTATAGGAATTTTTTTTTATTATTATTCCAAGATGTCACATCCGCGATTTCAAAGTTGGCGGCAAACAGGTAAAGGAGATACGCTCCCGGCACGCGGCGCTGTAGAGAGTGGGAGGTACGGGAGCGACGCGTGGCAGGAGGGAATCGAGCAATGTGGACAGCGAGCGAACAGTCGTGAGCATATACAAAGGTGACGATTTATAAGGCGAATAAAGGAATAGTAGGAATCCGAAAGGTTTCAAGGAATCCTATTTCTTTCCCATCTCAAACTTCCCATGAACACAACAACTGGCGACGAGGATGGGATAAATGAAAAGATTAAAAAGGAAAACCAAAAGGAAGGCACGAGACTACGGAGACACGTGCATAACCTCTAAAGCGTGCCGGCGCGTGAGTACCACGTTACACCTTTTTTATCACAACGGAGTCCGTTAAGAAGTACTATACAATGCCCGAAGCGGTCGTTCACGGGAATTTTGCAATTGAAGCCTTCGACGCAACCACTACGAATTGGAAGCGTTGGTTACAAAGATTCGAAGGGGCCATTACAGTTTTCAAGGTCCCGGAGGCGCAAAAGGTGGCATACCTTTTGCACTTCATCGGATCTAAGTCATTCGATATTCTATGCGACAAACTAGCACCGCTCGACCCATACACACAAACATACGAAAACATTGCAGCCCATTTGCAAGAATTCTATGCGCCGGCGCCACTGGAGATCGCTGAAAACTATCGTTTTCATCAACGGAGACAAAATGAGGGAGAAAACATACAGCAGTTTGTAGCAGCGCTACATAAGCTGAGCATAAACTGCAATTTCGGCAGTTACTTGAAGACAGCCCTAAGGAATCAGTTCGTGTTCGGACTGGTGAGCAGGCGCACACAAGCGCGGTTACTGGAGACCAAGGATTTGACTTTCGACAAGGCGGTGCAGACGGCCCTCGCAATGGAGCTAACAGAGAAGGATGTCAACCAGATTCAAGCAGCAGGCACAGCGGCCGTAGACTACGTCGGCCAGCAAGAACCGGTGGGTACAAGGAAGGTGGGTACAATGCCAAATATGAAGACGAAGCGGTCACCGAACGGTTACAACAATAATAATCAGAACAATTATAATACAAATAATAATAATATACAATGTTATAGATGCGGCGGGAAGCACTTAGCTTCAAAATGTTTACTAAATAGAGAGATTGTATGTGCAGGGTGCAAAGTTAAAGGACATTTGGCAAAGGTGTGCATGAAAAAGAATAGGGTATCTGCAAATCAATTAAGCGACATACTGTGGATAAACCCGGAACATACAAAGCACCGGGAAAAATATGTCGTAGCTGCGATCGTTGAAGGCACGGAGGTAGAATTCGAACTAGACAGTGGAGCAGCGGTGACGATAGTAAGTAAAGATTTCCTTAAGCGTAAGTTTCCAGATGTGCGAATAGAAAAATCCCAATTACAACTTTCCACTTTCTGTCAGACGACAATAACAGTGCTAGGTTATGTTAAGGTACAGGCGCAATATAGAAAGGTGACAAAATTACTACATATGTACGTCACGAGTTTAGATAGGGAACCCCTAATGGGCCGTGAGTGGATCCGGCAATTAGGGGTACAATTGAGCGAACCAGTTTTCGTGCTGAGCATAAATACAAAGAATGAATTAGATAAATTGTTACGTGAATACCAAAGCAAATTAGACCCGACTTGCACAAAAATAAAGAATATACAAGCTAGACTTACACTAAAAGAAAATGCAAGGCCAATTTTTTTGAAGGCCAGGAAAGTCCCGTTCAAAATAATACCATTAGTAGAACAGGAAATCGAAAGATTACTGAAAGAGGGAATCCTACAAGAAATAAATACGTCATCTTGGGCAACACCGGTCGTGCCCGTACTAAAAGAGAATGGCGAAGTTAGGATATGTGGGGATTTCAAGCGAATAAAGGAATAGTAGGAATCCGAAAGGTTTCAAGGAATCCTATTTCTTTCCCATGTCAAACTTCCCATGAACACAACACAAGAATATAAAATTTAATTTCAGCAATAACAATGTATGTTAAATTAAAAATAAGTCTATTACAGACTGCCACAGTCATTACATATATACCTAAGTACAAGTTATCTTTAATTTCGACCGTCTATTTAAACAATTTATGATATCGGCGCACATATTCGGTCATATAACAAATATTAAAAATTAATTCAACGCTATTTTGCGAATATAATGTTGTGAGTTTATTTCTAACGTTTCGGTCAAAATTCTGACCATCTTCAAGGAAAGTTAATAAAATCAAAAAATATATTGCGTGTGCTGTTGAAGTTAGTCACTACCGTTTAAAATGAAACGTGGGACTCGTGAGCCGGTTTACTGGTGACTGAGGTAAACAATAGACAAACCAAGAGCATGTAGAAGGTGAACTAAGATATGGTCAGAAGAGACCGTTAAAAATTATGAATACTATAAACTCTCCAAATTTTACTGCCTTGAAAACTAACATTTTTACTAATGTAGTAAATTATACATACACTAATAGGTGTTGAACAGCACTAATTACATACCATTAAAAAGATATGTAAAGCCGTCAGATCATAGACATTAAATTAGAGAGATTCAATGGAGAAATACATCATAAGACATTACTTCCTCAGTAATGTTGCGTAGTAATTTTGTATTTTAGGAGTTTCATACCTAAGATTTACGCTCGGCTGTTTAATCATATGCAAAGTCTCCAAAAGAATCCTCTGGTTCAAGTTAACTTCTCTATCAACCACTTTAACGCTGTCAAAGTCAAATCTATGATCAAATTCAAGTGAATGCTTAGTTAAAGCAGTATGTTGGAGGGGAGACGAAAAGATATTTCTTTTGTGTTCATAAATGCGTCTTTCTAAAAGTCTAGCAGTTTGTCCAATGTAAACCTCGTTACAACCCATGCAAGGAATTGAATATACAATGTTTGAGTTTTTACATAACGGTATTTTATCTTTTATCAAAAGAGTGAAATACGTTACGCGTGCATAAGTATCACGGGACATGAACTCTTTCGTGAAATCGTACGAATCGTTGCGGGATATGATTCCACGGCTGCGTACCGAAGAACAGTGCTATGAATGGTTAATATCATGTGGCGAGTACTTGCACCTCATCCACGAGCATTTTAAGACCCGAAAAGTATCGGAATCGGAACAACAACGTTCGACATTACTTACGAGTAGTTTTGAAATAGTGCGAACGTGTGTTCGAAACAAAATAGCGTGCATAGTCGCTGAACTGGACGCGCGAGACGCATTGCTCGCGTCATCGTCTTCCGATAACGATAGCGATGGTGAGGAAAACCATTTATGGACGTTGCTGCAGTTGGATGACGAATCACTAACGATCGAGAGACATAAGATCCGCGACGTGTTAAGTGTACCAACATTATCCGAGTCGTCATGCATCAGCATCTTTCAACATGGATTTATGCAATTGTCACGCGAACATCGTCAAGTGTTACGTTATATCGCGCGATACAGTACTGTGTGTAAATGCACATTACATTGCATCGTTGCTGATAAGGACGTGTACCTTAAGCGTACGAAGTACACTACCGCGATCGTGTGTACGCCGTTGACGCTTCTACATGACATTGAGAACGGAATGGTCGAAGTACTGAAAGTACTGAGTCCTGATACAACAACAATTCCAGCGAATAGGTTTTTGGGTCGGGAATTGGCCCGATATTTGGATGATCGTACGGGCTTGCCGCTAAACTCGACACTCGTCCTTCTACCGCTGAGTTTTCGATTTCCGGATTGCGAGTATGAGCGTATCACCTGGAAAAGCCGCATCATGAAATCAGGTGAAATCGAGAGTCTCTGGGAAGTTAACTATTTGTGAAGAAGTGAACTCTTTGTGAATAAGTGAATATGGAGGGGTTCATGGACACATCCAGGGTTTTGTCCCGGATGTCTAAGCTTTTACGCAGAATTGCGGAATTCCGAGACTGGACTGATCATTGCGACACGTGCCTGCAGCTCATCGACGAGTACCAGTGCAGCGGAGGAGTGTCCGTGGCCGCGAAACAACGCATGGTGTCGCTGATCGCGCGAATAAAGACATTGCGCGTGACCGTGCGGGAACAGTTTTCGCGAGTAGGGTGTGGGGATTCGGCTCGACCGACGGCACCTAAAGTCGTATGGGAAGACGTGGAATCCGCGTTTATTGGACGTATTTCAACCGGCGCTGTCATCAACGTGGGACACGTCGATACGCGTCGATTTTTTAGAGGGTGCTCGACGAACTGTAATCTCGCGCGTTACGGACGCTATCACGACGCATAAGAGCGTGTCCGTGAATACAAACTTGAACGCGGAGTTTATCTTGGGTGAAAATACGGACATGAAAAGTTTCGGTACGCGAAATCGTGTACTGTTAATGACTTCGAACGTGCGCGAGTGGTACTCGAAGTACGTGATCGCTCCCACGCTAGTGATGCTCGAGGAGTTTCAATATCGCGACAGTGGATGGACCCTAAGGGCTGTGCTAAATATTCTAGTGAATATTAATAAGCATAATTCACTTCGAGCCGGTTGCGACATACCGCTTCCGCACGCCGTCGTGCTGAAAAAAGGCGGTTGTGAACGTAAAGAGCGGGGACAATGCGTGCTTTTAGTGGTCTGTCGTCGCCCGTTTGTATCCTGCTGCTACGAACGTGAGTAGGATCTCATCGTATCCACACTACTCGGAGGTGCTTCGCACGCAGGATATGACTGTTCCCACCGACGCGTCTCTGTGTCGTTATCGCGCGTATCGTCACGACTTCGTGTGCGTGAAGTGGTTCGTGCAGGAACTACGTGACTTTGCGAACATTGCGTATTCGTGGTTGCGGAACGCGAAACCAATGAACTCGTTGACGAGACAACAACGTCTCAGTTTTGAAAACGCGATTGTGTGTCATGTGTGCGGACAACCCTTCGTCGACAAGGACAAAAATGTGCGCGACCATTGTCACTCGACGGAGGAGTACGAGAAACCCATTGTATAGTATGTTTGCATGTTGTATGTTTATATGTTTGCATGTTGTATGTTTATATGTTTGCATGTACATATGTATATACGTTTCTTTCTTTTGTTCATGTTATTTATTTATTTATGAATATCTAATATATGTACAGCGTAGAATAGCCAAAATTGTATTTTATACGTGTTAGTATATATGTATATATGTATATATTTTTTCTTACTTTATTAAGATTAATTGTACGCATATACGAGATGAAGAAGGAGAATGTGAATAATTGAATAAATGGGCAATGTATATCCGTCGTCAGGCGGCACAATTTTTGCAATCCTGAACTCAATCCCCTATCTCGGAAGGGGTAGAGATATTATTCTGAAATTTGGTCTATGTAATCTAGACCAAATATTTAGAGAAGACACGAAACATCAGCTCTCCACGGCTTCTCGAAAAAATGTTATCCCAATTTAAAAAAACGCAAAAGTTACAATTGTACCTATGCCGCCAGACGAGGGATATATTTATATATATTTATATGTATTTATTTATTTATTTATTTCAGTAACACATAGTGCGTTTATAATCGGGAATCATAGAATATCCTTGTCGCTTATCCACGAGTTCCGCGACGAATCAAATCCAAGCCATTTAACGTACACCTGGTTTCCCTTGCGACGAATAATCTTCTCGACTAGATGGACGTCCGGATTCGCGACCGAATGCAGTTCGTACTCGTAGAATCCACCCGAGATCGGCTCTCCCACGGAATCGCGCAGAATGTACGTCACCGAGTAGGTTAGTTGTACGGTTACGATTTCGAACACCTCGGTCGACCAGTTCGGAGTGTACCCGTTCTCGAAGAGGGTCTTGAACTTGCTCACGCGTACCTTGTCACCGACTTTGAATTTTGCGCGTCGTCGAATACCTTTCATTAAGGAGGGTGAGAGGGGTTCATTCGCGGCGAACGACAAACGCGACGCGGGGGTCACGTCAACGGGTCGGGCGTTGATCGTTCGGTGCTTGCGATGATTGTAGGTGTGTACGAGCGTAGGTAACAGGTCGATCCAACGATAGGACGCGTTCAAGAAGAATTGTTTCCACATGAAGTTTTTTCAGCGTACGATTGAAACGTTCAACGATCGACGCTTTCATCACGCTGTGCGTGGAGTAGTGGTTGATCTCGCGGGTCTTCACACATCGTTGAAACTCCGCGTTGTAAAACTACTTACCAATGTCGGTTTGTAAATTTCGCGGACATCTATCGCTCTGCCGCAATATGATCGTGAACGCGGCAGTCACGTCGTGTCCGCTTTTTGTTTTCACGGGTACGGCCCATGCATAGGGTAATTGTGGGAGAGTTGCCGCACGTTACGCAAAATTGTCACCGTGTTCAAATTTTGCAATGAAAATGTTTTCCAAGGATACATATTATTAGTTCAACATCTTGTGATTCTACTAGCATTAAAGAAAATAAAAATTTTAATATTTGTCACCCTTAAAAAATTGAAACTAAAAACATCCTTTGCTAAGAGAGACGCCGCACATGCGGGAGTGGTGCCGCATTTCGAAATACGTTTAATTTTCGATTTAAACTTGTTAATTCTAACTTTTTATATAAAAAAAAATAGTAAAAACAAAGTAAAATGAAACATTTTTATTTTATACAATTATAAAATTGGAACATTAAATGGGTACAGTAGGAACAGATATTATTTCTGCTTTTCGAATTTTTTTATATTCAGTTGGCATCTTGAGATTAAAATATAAAAAAATGTGAAAAAAGAGTACATAGTCCACAAATATGTTTCGATTATAAGATTATTCATTTAAAAATAAATAATTTGCCTTGAGATACCACGTTAGCTATTTTAAAAAACTTTTTTGGTATTTTAAACATTAGAAACATCATTTAAATCGACTTAGTTTCCGAAACAGTACAGTATCAAAGTGCGGCATCTATCCGAAATAAAAGTGCGGCGTCTATCCGAAATGCCCGGGAGAGGCGCCGCACTTTCGTATTTCGACATGCTATGTCGAAAGTAACCTATTCTGTCAAGGAAATATTCTACATGGTCCCTTTAACGTATTACAAATGTTGTATCAAGAAAAACTATGAATTTTTAGCTACTATATTAGTAAAAATAGACGCGACGTATAACTATTCAGGCAAAGTACGCTAGGCTTACCTCGAAAAACAGCAAAATCTTTAACAATAATACAGGAAACACGCTCTTGCTTGACAAACTAACCCAAATCAACAGCCTTAAACAAATAAAATCGGCAATGATGTGTTTTATTACCGACATACTTGAAATACCGATAGTGCGGCGTCTCTCCGACTGCGGCATCTCTCCTACTTGCTGAACGCATCGATGATCGTTAGTATGTAGTGATAACCTCGATTTTGCTTCGCGTACGGACGCATCTCCACCAAATCGGCCTGCCACAAATCATCACAGTCGCGAATCACGACGCGTCGCCGCGGAAAATTTCGTCTCGCAAGTGCGTGTAATTCGTTCACTACTTGTACTCGCTCCTTGCTCATGCTTCGCGGGTGATCGGGGGATGGTCGCGACGTTCCAAGGACGTTAGAAGTAATATGAGTTCCTCGAATGCTCGCAACACGCAATCGATGCACGTTTTTCGCGGACCACACGTACTTGCTGAACATATCGAAAATCACGATTTGATGTTGACGTTGACGGCGTTGGCGTTGACGTTGAAGTTGTTGGTGGTCTAGAAAATTTTCAGACCTAGCCCGGCGTCAAAAATTTGTAGTTTCCTTGGAACTAACCCGCAATTGTTTACCTATATTCCTCCTAACACCCTCAGCAACAACATTGATAACAACATCGACGACAACAACAACATCAATAACAACATTGTTTACCTATATTCCTCCTAACACCATCAGCAACAACATTGATAACAACATCGACGACAACAACAACATCAACAACAACAACATCGACACCACCAACAACTTCAACGTCAACGCCAACGCCGTCAACGTCAACATCAAATCGTGATTTTCGATATGTTCAGCAAGTACGTGTGGTCCGCGAAAAACGTGCATCGATTGCGTGTTGCGAGCATTCGAGGAACTCATATTACTTCTAACGTCCTTGGAACGTCGCGACCATCCCCCGATCACCCGCGAAGCATGAGCAAGGAGCGAGTACAAGTAGTGAACGAATTACACGCACTTGCGAGACGAAATTTTCCGCGGCGACGCGTCGTGATTCGCGACTGTGATGATTTGTGGCAGGCCGATTTGGTGGAGATGCGTCCGTACGCGAAGCAAAATCGAGGTTATCACTACATACTAACGATCATCGATGCGTTCAGCAAGTAGGAGAGATGCCGCAGTCGGAGAGACGCCGCACTATCGGTATTTCAAGTATGTCGGTAATAAAACACATCATTGCCGATTTTATTTGTTTAAGGCTGTTGATTTGGGTTAGTTTGTCAAGCAAGAACGTGTTTCCTGTATTATTGTTAAAAATTTTGCTGTTTTTCGAGGTAAGCCTAGCGTACTTTGCCTGAATAGTTATACGTCGCGTCTATTTTTACTAATATAGTAGCTAAAAATTCATAGTTTTTTTTTATACAACATTTGTAATACGTTAAAGGGACCATGTAGAATATTTCCTTGACAGAATAGGTTACTTTCGACATAGCATGTCGAAATACGAAAGTGCGGCGCCTCTCCCGGGCATTTCGGATAGACGCCGCACTTTTATTTCGGATAGATGCCGCACTTTGATACTGTACTGTTTCGGAAACTAAGTCGATTTAAATGATGTTTCTAATGTTTAAAATACCAAAAAAGTTTTTTAAAATAGCTAACGTGGTATCTCAAGGCAAATTATTTATTTTTAAATGAATAATCTTATAATCGAAACATATTTGTGGACTATGTACTCTTTTTTCACATTTTTTTATATTTTAATCTCAAGATGCCAACTGAATATAAAAAAATTCGAAAAGCAGAAATAATATCTGTTCCTACTGTACCCATTTAATTTTCCAATTTTATAATTGTATAAAATAAAAATGTTTCTGTTGTAACCCAACCAACGCCTAAGGGCAACGACACCGCGTACATACCGATTGCCGCAACCGAACAGCCGAAAACCGGCACAGCCGCGTAAGGACTCTCGTAAGCGCATCGAGAACCGTCAGCACATGGCGAAATACCCAAAGCGGGTCAAAGATGGAGACCCCGATGGTCCCCACTTCATCCCGATTAGAGTATAAGAACAATGTACAAACCACAAGTGGCTCTCTTGTAATCAGAACGCCGACGTTACAGTACGCGTTACCTGTCACCCAGATCGGGACAGAATAAACCTTGTTTAAACCTTGCGGTGAGTTCCAACTCTTTAACCTGCCACGATCCCCTACCCTTCGGATTCCCTCCGAATCTTCCTGCCACGGCACTTCTACCCGAATCTTCGGAGCCCGTGGACAGCAACTGCGAAGGACGCCCGGAGCCCCTCTGAGATTCGCTACCAGAATCTCGGCCTCAGGCGCCTTAGCACAACAAACTTGGTGGCAGCGGTGGGATCCTGCTAACGTGAGGAACAAGCCTGCCCGACGAGATCAACAGGACCTAGCGGAGACAACGACCAAATCAACAACAGAGCAACCCACTACGCAGTACGGACGGACACCCACAGAGGACGCCGCCGAGAAAATCTGCTAGTGACACCGAGACGAGCGATGCATCACCTGCTTCTTGTGCTGTAAGTGCGAAATACCACTACCAGCGAAACCAGGCCACACGCCACCGTTCTCATGCGCCGTGCAAATTCCTTAGATGCAGATATCGAGCGTAATTTAGAATTAACCGAGCGAAAAGAAATCCTTTCACCTGGAGCCATCCGCCGAAGTGTTCCGCGTAGATTCGTTAAGGTCCGTACGAAACCCTCCACTGAACCGCTTTTCGACGCGACATTCGAAACTTTCCGGGAAATCGGAGAGTGTACGCGACTTGCTTTAGACGTAGAAACTAGCGAAGGACAGAGCGTTCCGACCGTAGTACCAATCGCGTCAAGTCACGCCGGACACCTAACCGCCAGGAGGCTATACCCATACACCGAGTTAGATTATAGTTTAATCTCGGGCGGAGAACAAGCTCCCAATAACATTATGTCGACCACCCCTTCGGCGACCACAAGCGGACAGAGTTCCGTAGGCCTCGAAAGCCGACTAGCAAACCTAGAACGACTACTCGAGGGGGTGACCACTTCTTTAGCTAGCGTTACTAACGGAGTAATAACTCTGAATGATAGGATGGGAGCCATAGAGGCAAGGGAAGGTCCACTACAGGACTCGATAGATCGCGAAATAGAAAGGCTAAGGGAAACAATGAACTCTACGCACGCCACCCCCGGCCCCTCAGGTAGGAACACGGTCCACTTTAATACCGCCCACGAGACTAGAGAGGAACCGAGGCGCGCCAGTTTATTCGTTCCCCCAAATTTCGAGTTAGACGACCCCACCTCCATACCAGAACGGACGGTCACCCGAGAAATATTTCACGTAGTAAAAGCTTTACCCCTGTTCAACGGGAAGGACCCCTCGGAACTACCTGGGTTCCTAACCGCTTGCAAGTACGTATACAACTCATGCCGGACAGCGGAAGAAAAACTCCAAATGCTACAAGGAATAATCTCTATGCGGGTTGGAGGCGACGCCTTAGAGGAAGTGCAAACGCGTCAAATACTATCCATGCAAAACTTAGAGGACGCGTTAACTTCGGTCTATAAACCCCCTCGAATAGCCTCAACCGTACAAAGGGAACTGCTACATAGCAGACAGGGCCCCAATGAAACCGCACATCAATACGGAAACCGTGTATCAAAATTGCTAAGAGAACTGATCGCGACCGGGATCGATGATAAGGATAGTCTGCTTGAAAGACACGCGAGCGTAAAAATATTCAAAAGACAAACATTGACGATATTCGAGGACGGACTTCGCGACGACCTAAAAGTTTTAGTAAAAGCCCGGGGACCCGCCGACTTACAAGAAGCCATCGCGATAGCAATAGATCAAGAGCGGTCAATCACGAAACGATCAGCGTTACGGGGGGCGAACTACTCTTCGCAGGATAAAAATAAGAAAGCATCTCGCTACTGCAATGATTGTAGACGTACGGGACACGACACTAAAGAATGTTGGAGAAACAAAGATAAAGATAAGCCAAATGGGAAAAATTTTTTTTCGGAAAACAATCGGCGAATACAAGCGGTAACAGCCAGGGGGAAAAGCGAAAAATCAGCAGGAAATAAAACAGGAAACCAGAGACCGACCTCAGATGGGAAACGACAGTCACGGCCTAAAAGCGCCGACAGTGCACATTCCTCGCAAGGCAGCCGCGATAGCTCATGGTCACCGGAACGCGATCCACCTACTCAAGAATCTGCAAAAACCTATCGCATGATCAAAATAGGATCCCTCTCCAAGAGTGGACACACATCAGATAGTATAGAAGTAGAAATAGAGGATAGTAAAAATAAGCATACATTAATGCTAATAGATAGCGGGGCAGAAGTATCTCTGATCGCTAAAAGAACTCTCCCCGACAAAGTAATAATGAAACAAAGCGATGTCCATCTTATTACATTCTCAGGGGAAAAAACAGAAACATTAGGGAAAATAGAAGCCACATTCAATATAAACGGGAAAAAGATAATACATCCTTTGTACGTAATAGAAGGAAATACCTTAAGAGACGCAGACGGGTTACTGGGAGTAGACTTTCTTAAAGAAAACGGAATAACCATAAGCTACCCCAAGCACAGCGTATTAGTAGATGAAAAACCATGGAAGATTCTAAGCAAAAGCACAAAAATAACTATACCCGCACGCGCACAACAGCTAGTAATGATTCCCACGAACAGCGTTCAGGACGGGATAATAGAAAAACAACAGTTAGCGGAAGGCGTACATTTAGGAGAAGGGCTAACAAGACCCAAAAACGGGAAATGTGTAGCCTGTATTGTAAATGCAACTACGAAAGCAAAAACAATAATCATGCCGCGAGTCCAGCTAAGTGAAATACCGGAGAACGAAATAATTCAATACAGCGATAGCGCCGCAGCCGTTCGGGCGTTGACCGCGAGAGAATCGCTGACAGCGCGCATCGCCCGAGTTTTAGATCAGGTAGATCGCAAGCACATGAACAAAGAAGAAAAGGAAGCGATTAACGAAATATGCAAAGAATACCATGACACGTTCCATCTACCGGGTGATCAACTAACAAAGGCCACCGTAACCGGCCACCGAATCCCTATAAAACGCGACACGGCACCCTGCAACGTCAAGCCATACAGATTACCTGAAGTTCACAAGCGGGAAGTGCAAAAACAAGTGGAACAGATGCTACATGACGATATTATCCGTCACAGCGCCAGTCCATGGAACGCACCATTACTGGTGGTACCTAAAAAACCCGACGACGAGGGTAAAAAGAGATATCGCGTAGTAATCGACTATAGGAAACTTAACGAAATCACTATAGGCGATTCATTCCCACTACCCAACATCACAGACATACTAGACCAACTAGGGAAAGCGCAATACTTTACAACACTCGACTTGGCGTCCGGATACCACCAGATTCCGATGAACGAACGCGATAAATGTAAGACTGCGTTTTCAACCCCACAGGGTCATTTCGAATTCAATCGCATGCCCTTCGGATTAAAAAACGCACCCGCGACGTTCCAGCGAGCGATGAACGCTGCGCTGATCGGACTACAAGGAATAGACTGTTTCGTCTACCTCGACGATATAGTCATCTACGGAGCCAGCCTAAAGGAACACAATATGCGTCTGCGGAAAATTCTTGACACCCTTCGCAAAAATAACTTAAAACTACAACCGGAAAAATGCGCATTTTTGCGCAAAGAGGTAGGATTCCTGGGCCATATAATTACCCCGGAAGGGATCAAACCAAATCCCGAGAAAACTAAAGCTGTAAGAGAATTCCCCGCTCCAACAAAACTAAAAGAATTGCAAGCATTCTTAGGGTTAGCAGGATATTATCGTAGATTCATTCCGGAATATTCAAAAATAGCTAAACCCTTGACGAGCATTACGAGCAGTAAGGTCGAATTTACATGGACAGCCGAGCAACAAAACGCTTTTGAGACACTGAAAGAGGCCCTGACCACGGCACCCTTGTTAATATATCCGGATTTCAAAAAAGAATTTATAGTAACAACCGACGCATCCGACGTAGCACTAGGCGCAATACTGTCGCAAGGGAAAATAGGCGAAGATAAACCAATTGCATACGCAAGCCGGGTACTAAATAAAGCCGAAAGAAATTATAGCACGACGGAAAAAGAATTACTAGCCGTAGTCTGGGCAGTTAAACACTTCCGGCCGTACGTCTACGGTACCCCATTTAAGGTAGTAACAGACCATAAGGCACTGATATGGCTATTTAGGGTACAGGACCCAGGATCCAGACTAATTAGATGGAAAATTCTATTAGCCGAGTATGACTACGAAATCATACATAAGGCAGGAAAGAAAAACACAAACGCGGACGCACTAAGCAGGAATGTACACACACTGCAAAACGGCGGAAAAGAAACACAGCCAACCAAGGTCACCGACGAGGAAGCGAAACAGCAAATCCTTCACGAATACCATTGCACCCCCCTAGGAGGACATCAAGGCGTCCAGAGAACAACGAAGAGAATAAAACAAAAATACAGATGGCCAGGGATGAATAAAGACATCCAGAATTACATACAAAAATGTAGTCTCTGTCAGAAAAACAAAATAGGTCGAAAAAATAGGGCACCAATGGAGATCACCGACACACCGCGAAACCCCTTGGAAAAGGTAGCATTAGATATAGTAGGGCCTCTGCCGGAAAGCAACCAAGGAAACATCTACATACTAACCTTCCAAGACCTTCTGACGAAATTTAGTAAGGCAATCCCTCTACCAAACCAGGAAGCAGGGACAATAGCGGAAGCAGTAGTTGAAAGAATCATTTGCGAATATGGTATACCCGAAAAAATACTAACGGACCAGGGGGCAAACTTCCTCAGCGAGATGTTTAAAAATATATGTAAGTTATTCCGAATAACAAAACTACAAACAACTGCATATCACCCACAATCCAATGGAGCACTAGAAAGATCACATAGAACCCTAGTAGAATACTTACGACACTACATAGACAGAGACCAGGCAGACTGGGACAAGTGGCTACCTTATGCAATGTTTACATACAATACAACCCCCCATACAGCGACAGGTTTTACGCCCTACGAATTAATGTATGGAAGAACGGCGTTACTACCGACCGCGTTAAAAACCCTGCCTAGACAGACATACAACTACGAAGACTATGCGCAGGAAGCAAGAGAACGAATAAGAATAACAAACGAAACAGCGAGAGAAAAACTTCAAAACGCAAAAATAAAATCAAAAGAAGCATACGACACAAAAACGCGCGAAATAAAATATAAAGTAGGCGACAAAGTATGGCTCTACGACGAATCCGTACGTAGGGGAAGATCGAAAAAGCTAGATAACAAATGGATGGGCCCCTACACAATAATAGAAAAAAACTCTAAAGTAAACGTAACAATAAAAAAGGGAAAGAAAACCTACCACACGCAAGGCCTCGGGGTACATCCTGTAAGCGTCTTGACAATAGTTGGTCACAAAACGTGTATAATGAATAAAACTCGCGATCAACCTAATATATATAGTAGGCGCGAATCAATTAAATTAGGCGGGGATAGAATCCGACTTCACTGTTTCAGGATGACCGCCCTAACGGGAGGCCTAATCGAAGCAGCGCCAACTGGCGGCCAGGCATCATATACGATATCACCGATCAAGCATAAAGCAGGTATCCACTTTATGCACCTTGGGAAACTCCACATGGTAACGAATTCGTGGAAGATCGTGACCCACCTGAAAACGGACACCCTCCTTGAAAGAAATCAACAAATAACTTCCTATGTAAACGAGATACAACGCCGATGCGAAAGAGAAATCGTGATACAACCAACGTGCGGACACCGGCTAAGCGCATTACTTAGAAGAGCAGGGAAATTATGTAAAAGAATAGAGCACATAGTAGAAATGCCTACGTATGTGCCAGATAAGCGTCGGGGATTAATCAACGGAATAGGGTCCTTAGCAAAAACCATATTCGGGACTATGGACGCCGACGACGCCGAACGGATTAACAATCACCTATCGCAATTAGACGGAACACAAAAAACATTGATGTCCGCTATGAAAACACAAATTCAAATAACAAACAATACACTACACCATTTACACAACGCGGAAAAAACGATAAAACAAAACGAAGAAATACTAGCAAGACAAACGAGACTGCTACAGACGCGAATAGAAACAGCACTGATACAACAAACACAAAGAGCCGACCTAGGAGACCATTTCAACACGTTAAACGACCTACTGACTGACCTGACTCAAGACGTAGACGACGTGTTGCAATACTACACCGGCCTAAAAGGAGGCGTGATCAACACAAACGTACTATCGAGCGCACAAATTACAAAATTGTTACAAATCGCCGTACAACACCTCCCGGACGGACTCACGTTTCCTATAGCGCCGAAACTAGAAAACGCCAACGTAATCGAAAAGCTGTCATCGATTACAGCGTATTTCGATAAGACCACCTTAATAGCAGTAATAACCGTCCCCTTAATTTCTTCACAAACATTTACAGTGATCGAGGCAAATCCGGCCCCGATCCACTTGCACGACAGCACATACGCGTTATTAGTCATAAGAACGCCAATACTCGTCATCGACGCGAGCAGCAATCAATATGTACTTACAAATCAAGAAGAATTGAAGGGATGTAAACAAATAGCCGCAGAATATTATTGCGAACAACCAATGATCGCGCACAGCGTGAATGACGACCTCGAGTGCGAAGCAAGCCTGTGGCTGCAACCCTCGGACCAATTCCCAAAAAATTGCGAAATAAAAAACATAGCGGCAAACCACACGATGTGGATAGGCACCTCGCGCGCGGACACATGGATATTCGCGGCGCACCAACCCGAGACACTAACTATTCAATGTAACGAGCGACAACCTGAACACATCGATATAGATAAGACAGGAATTCTTAGGATTACGGGAAATTGTGACATCCGAAGTAAAAACGTAGTAATAAAAAAGCAGAAAACAGCATATAGTCAGGACTTCGAAATGTCAACAGCACCGCGATACGATATCACAACAGGAATAAATAAAACACAAAAGGGCGAACCTACACACCCCCTTACACGTTTCCAGTTAGATAAACTATTAAAAAACCCAGCCGAATTCTCAGCGCTGTATACGCAACTCAACCAAGCAGAAAGCGATCTAACTAATAGCGATTACCAACCAGGATTAACGACCTGGCAAATTGTACATCCGACAACGACAACTACGGTGCTAATAATACTTATTGTACTCGTCATATACTTGTTAAGACGCGACTACCAACTACGCCGAAAAATGCAAATACCAAAAACCGTAGAAAAACGAAGGCCGAAACGTTCGGCATCCAACCCTAACGTAGGAAACACTCGCGAATCCGCCGCAAGCAGCGACTACACCGAGATCAGGACGTTCTAGGATACCGGGAAATTGTATGAATAAAATTCCCCTAAGCATCCTTTCATTAAGGGGGGAGGGATGTTGTAACCCAACCAACGCCTAAGGGCAACGACACCGCGTACATACCGATTGCCGCAACCGAACAGCCGAAAACCGGCACAGCCGCGTAAGGACTCTCGGAAGCGCATCGAGAACCGTCAGCACATGGCGAAATACCCAAAGCGGGTCAAAGATGGAGACCCCGATGGTCCCCACTTCATCCCGATTAGAGTATAAGAACAATGTACAAACCACAAGTGGCTCTCTTGTAATCAGAACGCCGACGTTACAGTACGCGTTACCTGTCACCCAGATCGGGACAGAATAAACCTTGTTTAAACCTTGCGGTGAGTTCCAACTCTTTAACCTGCCACGATCCCCTACCCTTCGGATTCCCTCCGAATCTTCCTGCCACGGCACTTCTACCCGAATCTTCGGAGCCCGTGGACAGCAACTGCGAAGGACGCCCGGAGCCCCTCTGAGATTCGCTACCAGAATCTCGGCCTCAGGCGCCTTAGCACAACATTTCATTTTACTTTGTTTTTACTATTTTTTTTTATATAAAAAGTTAGAATTAACAAGTTTAAATCGAAAATTAAACGTATTTCGAAATGCGGCACCACTCCCGCATGTGCGGCGTCTCTCTTAGCAAAGGATGTTTTTAGTTTCAATTTTTTAAGGGTGACAAATATTAAAATTTTTATTTTCTTTAATGCTAGTAGAATCACAAGATGTTGAACTAATAATATGTATCCTTGGAAAACATTTTCATTGCAAAATTTGAACACGGTGACAATTTTGCGTAACGTGCGGCAACTCTCCCACAATTACCCTATGCATGGGCCGTACCCGTGAAAACAAAAAGCGGACACGACGTGACTGCCGCGTTCACGATCATATTGCGGCAGAGCGATAGATGTCCGCGAAATTTACAAACCGACATTGGTAAGTAGTTTTACAACGCGGAGTTTCAACGATGTGTGAAGACCCGCGAGATCAACCACTACTCCACGCACAGCGTGATGAAAGCGTCGATCGTTGAACGTTTCAATCGTACGCTGAAAAAACTTCATGTGGAAACAATTCTTCTTGAACGCGTCCTATCGTTGGATCGACCTGTTACCTACGCTCGTACACACCTACAATCATCGCAAGCACCGAACGATCAACGCCCGACCCGTTGACGTGACCCCCGCGTCGCGTTTGTCGTTCGCCGCGAATGAACCCCTCTCACCCTCCTTAATGAAAGGTATTCGACGACGCGCAAAATTCAAAGTCGGTGACAAGGTACGCGTGAGCAAGTTCAAGACCCTCTTCGAGAACGGGTACACTCCGAACTGGTCGACCGAGGTGTTCGAAATCGTAACCGTACAACTAACCTACTCGGTGACGTACATTCTGCGCGATTCCGTGGGAGAGCCGATCTCGGGTGGATTCTACGAGTACGAACTGCATTCGGTCGCGAATCCGGACGTCCATCTAGTCGAGAAGATTATTCGTCGCAAGGGAAACCAGGTGTACGTTAAATGGCTTGGATTTGATTCGTCGCGGAACTCGTGGATAAGCGACAAGGATATTCTATGATTCCCGATTATAAACGCACTATGTGTTACTGAAATAAATAAATAAATAAATACATATAAATATATATAAATATATCCCTCGTCTGGCGGCATAGGTACAATTGTAACTTTTGCGTTTTTTTAAATTGGGATAACATTTTTTCGAGAAGCCGTGGAGAGCTGATGTTTCGTGTCTTCTCTAAATATTTGGTCTAGATTACATAGACCAAATTTCAGAATAATATCTCTACCCCTTCCGAGATAGGGGATTGAGTTCAGGATTGCAAAAATTGTGCCGCCTGACGACGGATATACATTGCCCATTTATTCAATTATTCACATTCTCCTTCTTCATCTCGTATATGCGTACAATTAATCTTAATAAAGTAAGAAAAAATATATACATATATACATATATACTAACACGTATAAAATACAATTTTGGCTATTCTACGCTGTACATATATTAGATATTCATAAATAAATAAATAACATGAACAAAAGAAAGAAACGTATATACATATGTACATGCAAACATATAAACATACAACATGCAAACATATAAACATACAACATGCAAACATACTATACAATGGGTTTCTCGTACTCCTCCGTCGAGTGACAATGGTCGCGCACTTTTTTGTCCTTGTCGACGAAGGGTTGTCCGCACACATGACACACAATCGCGTTTTCAAAACTGAGACGTTGTTGTCTCGTCAACGAGTTCATTGGTTTCGCGTTCCGCAACCACGAATACGCAATGTTCGCAAAGTCACGTAGTTCCTGCACGAACCACTTCACGCACACGAAGTCGTGACGATACGCGCGATAACGACACAGAGACGCGTCGGTGGGAACAGTCATATCCTGCGTGCGAAGCACCTCCGAGTAGTGTGGATACGATGAGATCCTACTCACGTTCGTAGCAGCAGGATACAAACGGGCGACGACAGACCACTAAAAGCACGCATTGTCCCCGCTCTTTACGTTCACAACCGCCTTTTTTCAGCACGACGGCGTGCGGAAGCGGTATGTCGCAACCGGCTCGAAGTGAATTATGCTTATTAATATTCACTAGAATATTTAGCACAGCCCTTAGGGTCCATCCACTGTCGCGATATTGAAACTCCTCGAGCATCACTAGCGTGGGAGCGATCACGTACTTCGAGTACCACTCGCGCACGTTCGAAGTCATTAACAGTACACGATTTCGCGTACCGAAACTTTTCATGTCCGTATTTTCACCCAAGATAAACTCCGCGTTCAAGTTTGTATTCACGGACACGCTCTTATGCGTCGTGATAGCGTCCGTAACGCGCGAGATTACAGTTCGTCGAGCACCCTCTAAAAAATCGACGCGTATCGACGTGTCCCACGTTGATGACAGCGCCGGTTGAAATACGTCCAATAAACGCGGATTCCACGTCTTCCCATACGACTTTAGGTGCCGTCGGTCGAGCCGAATCCCCACACCCTACTCGCGAAAACTGTTCCCGCACGGTCACGCGCAATGTCTTTATTCGCGCGATCAGCGACACCATGCGTTGTTTCGCGGCCACGGACACTCCTCCGCTGCACTGGTACTCGTCGATGAGCTGCAGGCACGTGTCGCAATGATCAGTCCAGTCTCGGAATTCCGCAATTCTGCGTAAAAGCTTAGACATCCGGGACAAAACCCTGGATGTGTCCATGAACCCCTCCATATTCACTTATTCACAAAGAGTTCACTTCTTCACAAATAGTTAACTTCCCAGAGACTCTCGATTTCACCTGATTTCATGATGCGGCTTTTCCAGGTGATACGCTCATACTCGCAATCCGGAAATCGAAAACTCAGCGGTAGAAGGACGAGTGTCGAGTTTAGCGGCAAGCCCGTACGATCATCCAAATATCGGGCCAATTCCCGACCCAAAAACCTATTCGCTGGAATTGTTGTTGTATCAGGACTCAGTACTTTCAGTACTTCGACCATTCCGTTCTCAATGTCATGTAGAAGCGTCAACGGCGTACACACGATCGCGGTAATGTACTTCGTACGCTTAAGGTACACGTCCTTATCAGCAACGATGCAATGTAATGTGCATTTACACACAGTACTGTATCGCGCGATATAACGTAACACTTGACGATGTTCGCGTGACAATTGCATAAATCCATGTTGAAAGATGCTGATGCATGACGACTCGGATAATGTTGGTACACTTAACACGTCGCGGATCTTATGTCTCTCGATCGTTAGTGATTCGTCATCCAACTGCAGCAACGTCCATAAATGGTTTTCCTCACCATCGCTATCGTTATCGGAAGACGATGACGCGAGCAATGCGTCTCGCGCGTCCAGTTCAGCGACTATGCACGCTATTTTGTTTCGAACACACGTTCGCACTATTTCAAAACTACTCGTAAGTAATGTCGAACGTTGTTGTTCCGATTCCGATACTTTTCGGGTCTTAAAATGCTCGTGGATGAGGTGCAAGTACTCGCCACATGATATTAACCATTCATAGCACTGTTCTTCGGTACGCAGCCGTGGAATCATATCCCGCAACGATTCGTACGATTTCACGAAAGAGTTCATGTCCCGTGATACTTATGCACGCGTAACGTATTTCACTCTTTTGATAAAAGATAAAATACCGTTATGTAAAAACTCAAACATTGTATATTCAATTCCTTGCATGGGTTGTAACGAGGTTTACATTGGACAAACTGCTAGACTTTTAGAAAGACGCATTTATGAACACAAAAGAAATATCTTTTCGTCTCCCCTCCAACATACTGCTTTAACTAAGCATTCACTTGAATTTGATCATAGATTTGACTTTGACAGCGTTAAAGTGGTTGATAGAGAAGTTAACTTGAACCAGAGGATTCTTTTGGAGACTTTGCATATGATTAAACAGCCGAGCGTAAATCTTAGGTATGAAACTCCTAAAATACAAAATTACTACGCAACATTACTGAGGAAGTAATGTCTTATGATGTATTTCTCCATTGAATCTCTCTAATTTAATGTCTATGATCTGACGGCTTTACATATCTTTTTAATGGTATGTAATTAGTGCTGTTCAACACCTATTAGTGTATGTATAATTTACTACATTAGTAAAAATGTTAGTTTTCAAGGCAGTAAAATTTGGAGAGTTTATAGTATTCATAATTTTTAACGGTCTCTTCTGACCATATCTTAGTTCACCTTCTACATGCTCTTGGTTTGTCTATTGTTTACCTCAGTCACCAGTAAACCGGCTCACGAGTCCCACGTTTCATTTTAAACGGTAGTGACTAACTTCAACAGCACACGCAATATATTTTTTGATTTTATTAACTTTCCTTGAAGATGGTCAGAATTTTGACCGAAACGTTGGAAATAAACTCACAACATTATATTCGCAAAATAGCGTTGAATTAATTTTTAATATTTGTTATATGACCGAATATGTGCGCCGATATCATAAATTGTTTAAATAGACGGTCGAAATTAAAGATAACTTGTACTTAGGTATATATGTAATGACTGTGGCAGTCTGTAATAGACTTATTTTTAATTTAACATACATTGTTATTGCTGAAATTAAATTTTATATTCTTGGAATAATAATAAAAAAAATTTCCTATACAAATGCAAGAGTTTTTCAACCCAAATGATGCCACCATTCAGTTTGCACAATAAATACCTTTTTGAATGCTCCGATATAGGACTATTTTTTTTATCAAAGCAGCATATCCCAAAACTATAACTGTAATTTTTTTCCTAAAAATATTAAAAATTAAAAAAGTTATGATTTTTAAGCAAAAGACTTTTTGTCGGAACTCTTATAGTTTTAATTTTTTTTAAACATGATCACACATGAAGTGTCAACTTTCAACAATGGACATATATTCTACAATATTCCAACTTTATCCCAGAATTTTTTAAACTTAATTTAACAAATAGTGTTTAAATAACAACTGATTAAAAATTGACAGGGTCAAATTGACCCAGTGTGACAACGGCGTTCGAAAAAGTAGATGTGACAACAGAGGGTTAAACATCCGACAGGTGTCGCCAATACGAAATGTATGGAATACCTAAAAAATTTACCAAGGTGGGCCCAAATACCAACGCGGACCCAAAGTATGTTACACATCCAACATCCACCAGGTGCGCGGCATGGAACGGTGCAATGTCGTGTTTATTCCATGGGCTATCGCGATGATTGATTTACAATAATTATCGTTGTATGTTTACATCATTGCACGTGTGCTGTATAGGTCCCACGATTCAAATATTTCCAGAGAAAAAAATCTTTTCTCCTGGTCCACCCTCTTTCTCAGAAATCATCGTCGAAGACGCGAATTTCACCGATCCCCGCACGCGTAAGGAGATTGCGCGGCGGCGACGCGTGTCCAAAGTACCTTAAACATCCACCAGGTGGCGTCAATACGAAATGTATGAAAAAACCTAGGAAATTTACCGATACGGACCCCAAATACCAACGCGGACCCAAACTATCTTAAAAATCCAACATCCACCACGTGGCGCCAATACGAAATGTATGAAAAACCTAGGAAATTTATCGACGCGGGCTCCAAATACCAACGCGGGCCCAAAGTATCTTAAAAATCCAACATCTACCAGGTGGCGCCAATACGAAATGTATGAAAAGCCTAGGAAATTTACCGACACGGGCCCCGAATACCAACACGGACCCCAAATACCGACGCAGACTCAAAGTATCTTAAACACCCGGTAGGTGGCGTCAATACGAAATGCGCGCGACGCCATTTTGAAAATTTTGAAATCCCCCACCCCCCTGTGACGTCACCCCCCTCACCCATCTCGTCGAAGAGCGTGGTACCCCCTCCACCATCCCCTCGCCCGCGCGGTACCCCCCCTCGCACCACCTCACCCCCTCGCCCTCAGGCTCAGAACTCTCATAGTATACCTACTCACGGGGTGGACAAACGTCTGCTACATCTAGACTATCGAAATGCATCGTTCGACAAACGATTTCGAACTTTAATTATCAAAAAATCGAACTTATGCGCGATCGCTTCGCCGGGACACTTCTTTTTCGCAATTTTTATTAATAATTCGTTTCTGGAGGGTGGACAAACGAAATCACGGGGTGGACAAACGTCTTCTGCATCTAGACTATCGACATGCATCGTTGGACAAACGATTTCGATCTTTAATTAACGAAAAATCGAACTTATGCGCGATCGCTTCGCCGGGTCACTTCTTTTTCGCGATTTTTATTAATAATTCGTTTCTGGAGGGTGGACAAACGAAATCACGGGGTGGACAAACGTCTTCTACGTCTAAACTAACAAAATGAATCGTTGAACAAACGATTTCATCGTTTAATTAATGAAAAATCGAACTTATACGCGATCGCTTCACCAGGACGCTTCTTTTTCGAAATTTTTATTAATAATTCAATTCTGGAGGGTGGACAAACGAAATCACGGGGTGGACAAACGATGCTGGATCGTGGACAATAATATTCCTCTGTTAAAACGTTGAAAAGTGTTCACTGATGTAGCTGATGACAAATTTTCTTAATTTGTTCATAACTTTTTTTTGGAGGGTGGACAAACGAAATTTTTGGGTGGACAAACATGGACAAACGATGGACAATCAGCACCCCCCATAAAATTTTGTAAAAGTTTTCATGGGGGTGCTGGTAAAATTTTTTTTTTTGTTCATAACTTTTTTTTGAGGGGTGGACAAACGAAAATTTTTGTTGGACAAACGTGGACAAACGATGGACAAACGAATGCCATCGGGTTTTTTTAAAAATTCGAATTTGGGGGTGCCAACTTCACAGAGCTCCCATCTGTCCAGTGCCAGCAGTGTTTGCGGGATCACGTCCAGAAAGAATCCCAGACCTGTCAGGACGACGAATCTCGGGTTCACTTTCAGATATCGTAACACTAGAATTAGTTTTAGTCTTACTCTTAGTAGACTTCTCTCGAGACAAATGAGGAGATCTGATCTCTGCTCTCACATGGGTTACTTGTGTCTTTTCACTATGAAGGGAAGGTTTTTTGGTTTGTGGAGTGACCTGGGTAAAATTGTCCCTCCAAGCGCGTCTACCAGATTCGGTACGACACTGATTTTTACGCACTTTAGCCAAATTCCTAATTATCCTAACCAAATCCGCCATAAAGCCAACAGATTCAGTACTAATAGTCTTGATCTGACCTCCGATGACGTGGCTCTTAGAAATATATTCATGAATCTTATCAACTTTTACTCTAAGCTCTTTAAGCGTATTATAGGCTAAATTCAGGCCCTCCATAATTTCGTCCTTCATAAGTTCTTCGGGGATGGGTGGCGGTGGTCTGCTCGGGGTATCATCCTCCGTAGTAGTTGGGGACGGCTCCCTAGCCGCCGTAGCACTCCTCAAACCAAGTCTTGTAGGGAGGATCTTTTTCTTAGCACCACCCACAACATTACCACTAGTTGATCTAGGTATTCTAGTACTCGGCTCCTCCCGGTAGCTGCCCTCGGATGCAAGTTCTACCGAGTCTTTACTTAAGGCGACAGCCCGTTTAGCCTTTTTGACCTTAAAAACTCCTGGAGTCTAGGACTAATGTCTTCTAGTCTCGAGATCTCATGGCTAATATTTCTCATAGCCAAAGTAGCCTCCCTACATATTCTTACCTCTTCAGGCAGAAGGTTATCTTCCTTCTCCTAATCCATACTTGTGGCCGTTCTATCAGTCACATCCTTTCGAAGCATATCCCGACCGCCCATCCCACTGAGCAATTCGCCCAGCGGAGATAACGGTCTGGATGACCAGCCAGGGCTGGGGTCCGTGCGATCCTCACGTGGCGGGTTCGCGCGATCCTCGCGTGGCGTTACATTGTCGGTCGTAACACCCACAGTGACTCTCGGACCGATCGAGAGATCACCTACATTAACATCGGTCACACAGCTTAGCCCGCTGTCACGGCCGCCAGCTATCGCGGCCGGGCCCGGGTGATCCCCGGCAGCAGCGGTTTTCCGAGGCTCTGTGTATGTTTGTCCGACATCATCAAAAGCACCTCCCCTTCCGGTTGGGATGACCAAGCTCCCACGCTCCCAGACGCTTCTGACCCCGCAAAGGTGAGTCAGAAACGTCAAAGTGGTCGACCCTTAGCCAGGGCAGCAGCATCCCACGGCGGCCAATTTGAATAGGAAAAAACCTCCTCAAATCGCCCGGCGCGTGACATCGCCGCTGCCCCAGAGCCCCTCGCCACCGTCAAGGCGGTCGGCCCTGGAGGGGGTCCTAACCTGAGGTCTATGTCTTCAACGAATGCCCTCCGATGTGCATTTCCCAACAACTGCGGTGTTTGCGCGCTGGAGAATGTCGGGAAAATATGGAATTATGTACGCAGCGTCACCTAATGCAAGTCCTACACACGCATTGCATGTACATTACGCGTCATATGCAGAGAAACGAATATGTAAGAATTATTTCTTTTTGTTTTCTATAGCGATGAACACAACGGCGACTGCTTCCTTTACCCGTGAGCAAGAATATTCCTCCCATACGATCATTGTTTCACGCAAATACTGATTTTGTCATTTAAGTACGCATGGATAGATTTACATTGTACATGAATAAACGCACACTGTTTTTGAAAAATATATATACATTTATTTAAAAAATTGTTGTATATTTATTATTAAACATATATTCAGGGTGTCCCACCTAAGACTGGACAGCGCGATATCTCCTAAAGTATTTTCGATAAAAACATAAAAAAATAGGGAATTGCATGGTTCGAGGGGGCCAATTTATTAGCGCGAACAAATTTTGTTTTCGAATATTATTTTAAAAAATACGATGGTCAAGTTCGGTTTTTCAAATGGAACTATTTTTTTGAAGACCTTAGTTGATATTGCGTTCCAAGACAAATTCAATAAGCTTCAATGTATACACTTTATTTCCACTGGTTTTTGAAATATTGCGCTTGCAAAATTTACTGATTTTCTCCGGAAGAAAACCCGCTGGAATAGCAAGGACCGTGGACGGTCTTGCTGGCGCCACGGGTGGCATTGCCTGTTGAAACTGATACCTACCTGCCAAAGGTCTACGCCAGAAATGGCAGGCCCAAAGGCTGGACAATTCTTTTCCGCCAGAAATGCTACTTACGTAGGTACATCTCCGGTATCGAGAAGCGTACCGTTACTTTTATTTCGCACTTGCTTCTACGCTCGGATGGCCGATTCTTTTTAGAGGGATGCAAGTTCGATTGGTTAGGTTAGGAAGTGTGAAAGTTGCTACACTAAATTTCAACCATAGGAAGCTGATTGTATTAGAATCAATCGGATTTGCATCTCTCACAAACGGCTGCTCTCTTGGAGAGGCCCTCTGCCCAGCAATGCCTACCTTCTCTCGCACGGAATACGTTAACGCATGCTTTGTAATAAAATAATTAATTATTCTTTATCGTATGGATATGGAAGTGTCGCCGATGGATTTTTTGGGATTTTCGGATGAAAATCATGACAAATGTCGTGTAAATCGGATAACTTTTTCATAAGGAATACAAATAGCTTGTGTCAAAATAGTCCGATTTGCATGGTATTTGGTATGATTTTCATCAGAAAAACATAAGGAATCCATTGGTGTCAGTTCCTTTTCGATACGATGAAGAAAGGAATTTGTTAATACGCTGTAATGGATATTTCACCCTGGAGTGCGGGGACTCGATCTCAATTCGCTATGTTCGGCCCAGGATTCATACCTTTTTCCGGGAAAAGCCATAAATATCCGACGAGGCACTGCGAAGGGCTGTCCTCGGCACGGGGTACCTGGCCGAATCTCCTTGACGGGCGTTGCTCCAGAATTACCCTGTATCATTTGTACCGTGTGGGACCCGACTACCCTCCGTGTAATCGGTCTGTGCGAAGTGGGGCGCAAGCTCGATCATTATCAGTACTCCTGCCCGAGAGGAATACGATTTACTTTAATTATAGTACATGTGTGTTTTGTAATAAAGTGTTTCTATCGTCTCCTGAATTCAATAACTGGCTTCCAGACATCTACGCTCCTACAATCCTACGTCAATGCGCCTCGTGGAGAGTGAAAGGAAGAAACGGGGTAGCACACTGTCGACGCGTGGTCCTGTCGAGTATAAACACGAGCTTCAATATCAAAACCAAAGCATGCGTTAACGTATTCCGTGCGAGAGAAGGTTGGCAATAATGTGAAGAGGGCCTCTTCAAGAGAGCAGCCGTTTGTGAGAGATGCAAATCCGATTGGTTCTAATACAATATGCTTCCTGTGGTTGAAATTTAGTGTAGCAACTTTCACACTTCCTAACCTAACCAATCGAACTTGGAAAATCAGTAAAATTGCAAGCGCAATATCTCAAAAACCAGTTGAAATAAAGTGTATATGTTTGGGAATGCATTAATTCCCAAAGCCGTCATGCTCGCTCTCGGGGCAGCACCTCACGGGCACACGATTGAAACGCTGATCAACGGTCGATTAGTCAATGAACGCTCAGGGACAATCGATCAACCAATCAAGTTTCTCCACATCGGTCGATTCTCGAGAAGGTTCGGGGCAACGCGTACCGGAAGGAATCATCCATCTTGTCATCATGGTCACATAGAGTACAAGGACAGACGTGTCGCGTGCGATTACCTTCGTAGTTTGTAACTTGTGATATCTCAGCGCTCACCCCTTTTATCATAGTTCTCTAGAACTCGGTTCTCATATTTAACTCTCGCGTTAGTGTTTTAAATTCTCTGTTGTTTACATTGCGTAAAGGAAAAGACGTGTCTCTCGGGATCCGCAGATTTTTTAATTTTAACAGTGTGCATCTACGATCTCAAAGCTCATCCATTTTTCTAAGTGTAGTTCAATTATCAGTGTTAATTACTTTCACGCGCATCCTCATCTCAATTCGTGTTTATTCATGTAAAACTGCTCGAAGCATATTTTCGCGAGTACCACGTGTGGCCAGCCCGTCGTGCCTGCATTCTCTCACCACGTTCCTCGTGTATAATTCGCAAAACTCAGTGTTCAAGATTGTTGTAGAAGGCTCAAGGGCTCATATCTATTAATTCACGCTCTATGCCACTGTTTTTAAATAAAGACTACGCCCATTTTAATCAAGACTGTGTTGTATGCACCTCTTCACTGTCGTTCCTAACCTCAATTGCGTTTCGACGTGCTCACCGCGGAACTATCGATCAATTTCACAAACAGTATACATTAAAGCTTATTGAATTTGTCTTGAAACACACTATCAAATCACCTCTTCGAAAAAATAGTTCCATTTAAAAAACCGAACTTGACCATCGTATCTATTAAAATAATAATCGAAAACAAAATTCGTTCGCGCTAATAAATTGGCCCCCTCAAACCATGCAATTCCCTATTTTTTTATATGTTTATCGACAATACTTTATGAGATATCGCGCTGTCCAGTCTTAGGTGGACACCCTGTATATGATAGCGCGATTATCGGTGATTTTAATAAGTTGATCATCATGCATATGCGTGAATCTAGTCGTAAATGATCAATTGCGATGTGAGTTTGGGGCGATGTTGCGTTGCTGCGTAATCGTTGGAGTATGTCCACCTCGTTTTGCAGTAGGAGCTTCCACGTCGACATTGAAAAGCACAAGTCGCTGCCTTTATTGTCGGCTATGGCGATCTCGACTCGATTTTAAAATTTTGAAAATCCACTCCCTCCCTTGTGACGTCAGCCCCCTCACCCACAAACTCGACCTGCGCACGCGGCCCCATTTTGAAAATTTTGAAATCCCCCTTCCCCTGTCACGTCATCCCCCTCACTCGCGAACTCGGTACCCCCTTCCCTCCTCACCCCGTCGCCCATCACACGGAAGAGCGTGGTACCCCCGGGGCGGGGGGCCCCGCCTCACCCCCTCGCACTGGAGGCCAGCATCCGCATAGCCTATCTACTTTCTGAAACAAGTATGAATCCTTGGTCGACCGCAACCGATTCGAGGTCAGTGCCCTGCAGTCGGGGGTGAAATATTCCTTTCAGCGTATTAAGAAATTCGTTATCCTTCATCATTCTTCATCGTGTCGATAAGGAAATGACACCAATGAATTCGTAGCGTTCTCCCGATTAAAATCATACAAAATGTCACGCAAATTGAATACAAAATGCTTGTGTAATTAAAATTCTGAAAACCTAAAAAGCATAAAATAAATTATAATAAAAAGAAAAATTATAAAAACAAGCTTTTATTAAAATATAGTAAAAAACAAAGAAAAAGAAGGCATCGTTGAAGACCACTAGCCGCAGAATCACCCTGTATAACCCATACCGGGTGGTTGAGGTTCAGCGTGGAGTAGCGCAGAAGATAATCACCGGGTTAGTTGACAATGGTATTGTTCGGGAATCCATATCACCGTACGCCAATCCGATCAAATTGGTGAAATGCTAATAAGCATAAAATACAAAATAATAATTTTTTTTGTTGATAAAACAAGCTTTTATTCAAATGTACTGTTCGTGGAAACGAGTAAATTTACCTATAGATTAGGTTTAGGTTTAAGTTTATTTTCCTTTAAAATAATTACATTACTTATCACTAGTCTTAGATTACTATGCTTAATTGTAAACGCCTTGTTTGTATTTGGCGCGTAGTAGGGACCAGTCCCGTCGCCTGTCTTCTCTTCTCTGTCGCTCCCGCGACTCGGGTGGACCGAGTAGCTCGGATCGCGGGCGCGGCGGAGGTGGGGGGCACGCGGAATTGGGTGATACGCGAGGATCGCGGAAAGACCCGTCCTTCTTCTTGTTCGCGCATCGCGAGTGTAAACACGGTCCTTTGTGTTGCTTTCCATGCGATTACTCGTATTGGCCTCGAGCTTCGAGACGATCTCTTTTGTTTAAGCTGATTTCTTTAATTTAACGAACTCTCTTTGAGTTCACTCGTTTTGGGAATCGAGTAACCAGGCGTTAATTTTGTTAATGCGGCGTCTTATTAGTAAGACGCGAAATAAAGTTTGTGCATGACCACGTGCCATTTGATCCGAGCAAGTGCCTGTTTTTCTAAAATTATTACTTTGAGAGTGATCAACTCGTCATTTTAACGAACATTTCTCTCATTATTCTGGTCCTTCGAGCCGGAGCATTCCGGATTTAAGTGGATTTGACTCGGATCCTTATCGGTTCGTGCTCGGGCACGTGTGCTTCGCGAACCTTCTCGAACTTCCGCGACACGTGGTGCCGGTGTGAACGCGTAGATCTTCTGTTTCTTTGAACGAGATTTCCGTTCGGTGTATCGGGAAATTTAGTGGACTGTGTTCACGATCGTGTGCTCGTGGTATTTTCGGGTGTGCTCCGAATTTTACTCCGTTTTACTGTTGTGATCGCGTTCGTTTCCGGTTGGAAAATGGCGACCACGCTGGATTTGATTCGCGAACAAGACGAAACTGCTGGACTAATTGAGCGGTTCCTGGTCAATTTACGCAAGCTAGGCATAAATAACATAACGCTTTCCGTGCTGGAAACACGAGGTGAGCTTCTGCAGGCGTATTGGAAGGACTTCTACGAGGGTCATCGCCGTGTAATTCGTTCGCCTGACGCGAGTGCCAGTGACTACATTAAAAATGATCGATTTGCTGATATTGAGGAGGTCTATCTTCAACATTCGGCAGTGCTAAAGGACATGCTACGTACCCTGAGTCCGCAAAAGGAAACCGAATCCAACGATGCTTCGACCTCTAGACGCATGGATGACGAAGACGCTACACTTCCTAAGATTCCACTACCGTCCTTCTCAGGGGACCTCCTGGAGTGGGAGAGCTTCCGTGATAGGTTTCGGTCCTTAATACATGACTCTAAACACCTCTCCAAGGTTCGGAAACTGCAGTACCTGAAATCGAGTCTTTCCGGTGAGGCCGCAGCCATGTTGGAACGAACTCCAATTACCGACGCGAATTACGACGCCGCTTGGGTGAGTTTGCAGAAACGCTTCGAGAACAAACGTATACTTTCCGCGACGCACATGAGAAGATTAGTGAATTGTGCCCCGGTGGTAAAGGGAAGTCCTGTGGAGATCAAACGTCTGCTCGATGATTTCCGTCAGGCCTTTGACTCGTTCGTGGCCCTGGACAGACCTGTGAAGGAATGGGACGAATGGTTCGTCTTTCTATTTGCTGAAAAATTAGACTCCACCTCTCGACTCGCGTGGAAGGTTACTCTTAAAGATCGCACGATCTGCCCTACCTTTTCATCTCTCGAGGACTTCTTCGAGGGCCGTGTTCATGCACTTTACGCTTCGCAAAAGCAGGAGTCCACTGTGTCTTCAAAACAACGGGAACCAGCCAAAGTTACGAAGCCATCTTCCAATCGCACGAGGACGGCGCTCCCGGTGAAAACTGACGCTCCAGCTAAAGGGGGCAAACGCATTCGTCAATGTCCGTTATGTCAGGGCAATCATAACTTGAATTACTGTCCGAAGTTCAAAGGAATGAACGCGAGAGATCGTAAGGTCCAGGCCATAAAGGTAGGCGTTTGTCTGTCTTGCTTAAATATAGGCCATGTCGTGGCTACTTGCCCTTCTGAGTTTCGGTGCTTGGTGTGTGAATCGAAGCATCACACTCTTCTGCATGATGCTTATGTGACTTCCACGGTTAAAGCGGAAACCTCTTCGTTTCCTCCACCGGAACCTACGTCCAACGTCGTAGTTAATTCAATTTGCGCCAATCGCTTGGTTCTATTAGCGACGGCTCGCGTACGTCTATGGTCTCCGAATGGAAGTTTTATTTCGGTTCGAGCGGTTTTGGATCAAGGCGCCGATGCGTCTTTTGTTAGTGAATGGGTTGCTCAGACACTTCGTCTGAAGAAGAGGGCCACGCACGTTACCCTGGCCGGCTTTCAAGGTCGAGATGTCGGGGTTGCAAAACATGAGGTCGAGTTGATTGTGACAGCTGACTTTGACTCCTCTTTTAGACATTCTTTTCATGCTCTGGTAACTCGAGATGTGATGCCTCCGACTCCCTCACGTGTAGCTTCTGTGACTGACTGGCCTCACATCCGGAATCTGCATCTAGCAGACGTGGACTTCCACACGCCGTCTCAGGTCGACGTTCTGTTCGGCGCTGATGTTTGCTGTGCACTGGTCGGCGAATCTCGTCAAGGTCCAAAGGGAACTCCTGCGGCTACGCACACGCCTTTTGGATGGGTACTGTTTGGCCCAGTTTCTCAGGAGGTTGACACTCCTAGGTCTACTTCGCGTCGTGTCTATCACACGCGCATCCAGGATCCCTTGTCCGTTGAGCTTCAACGATTCTGGGAGCTGGAAGAAATCTTGGACTCCACGCCTGTGAGTCCTGAGGACAATTGGTGCGAGGACTACTTCGTGACTACTCATCAAAGGGACGAGACAGGGCGCTATACCGTCCGTCTACCCTTTCGTCGTGACTCGACGACAACACTTGGCACTTCTAGGCCAGCTGCCTTGAGGTCGTTGCTTGGTTATGAACGACGGCAGCAGAAAGATCCACGGTTACGTGACTGCTATGTGGATTTTATGGAAGGGTACCAACGCCTTGGGCATATGGAGCCCGTTTCTGAGGGAACGAGTACTTCTCTTCCACTTTATTACCTTCCCCACCACGCGGTGTGGAAGGGTGAAGGGAAAGACGCTAAAATTCGTGTTGTTTTTAACGCTTCCTGTATTACTTCTTCAGGAGTTTCGTTGAATGACCTACTGATTCCCGGTCCGAAGCTACAATCAAGTCTGTGGAGTGTATTGACGAAGTGGCGGCTTTTCCAGTTCGCCTTTTCTACGGACATTGTTAAGCTGTTTCGACAGATATCGGTGCATCCGGCGGATCGAGACTGGCAACGCATACTGTGGCGATCGGATCCCAGTCACTCGCTAGACTCATATAGATTGACCACGGTGACGTACGGAACTGCTCCGGCGCCCTATCTGGCGTTGAGGGTTCTACGCCAACTTGCGTTGGACGAGGACAAACGTTTCCCACGTGGTGCCGAAGTCCTCTTACAACATTCCTATGTGGACGACCTCTTGGCGGGCGGCCACAACCTCGAAGATACAATGGCAGTGCAACAGGAGCTTATCGACATTCTGAAGGCTGGAGGGTTCCGATTGAGCAAGTGGGCCACCAGTCATCCTTGCCTGGGACTTCAGGATTCGGAAGGTACCAAACTGTTTCAGGAGCCAGACACGCACGGTACGTTGGGTCTAGTCTGGACCCCAACCACGGACACCCTGTCCATTAAAGGACCGGTATTGCTACAAGTGCCGCCTGATTATTGTTGGACCAAGAGGAAGGTACTATCCGAGTTGGCGCGTCTTTTCGACCCTCTTGGTTGGCTTGCCCCAGGTCTGGTGAGGGGTAAGATTTTAATGCAGGACCTTTGGCTCTGTGGAGTTGGGTGGGATGAACCAATCCCTTCGGCAATTGAGACGTCTTGGAGCTCCTTTCGGGAGAGTCTGGCTGAGGTTGACGATATACGGGTACCCAGGTGGCTCTTCTACGACCCGAATCAGGTTCAGGTCGAACTACATGGGTTCTGCGACGCTTCAGAACGGGCCTATTGCGCGAACGTTTACCTCCGGGTCCATAATGCGAGCTTGCGTCAGACGTCTTCGAATCTTCTGCTCGCCAGAACTAAAGTCGCGCCGGTAAAGATTATAAGCGTGCCGCGTCTCGAACTTTGTGGTGCAATTACTCTTGCTAGGTTACTGACACAAACGCAAAGAGAACTAGGTCTTAGCGGTGTTCAAACCTACACATGGACCGACTCTACGGTCGTGATGACCTGGACCCGATCACACGCGTCTCGCTGGAAGCCTTTCGTGGCACATCGAGTGGCGGAAATTCAGCGTCTCTTACCTGACATAAATTGGCGTCATGTACGTTCCTTGGACAACCCGGCTGATCTAGCGACTAGAGGGATGGACTTCTCACTCCTGAAGGAATTGGTGCTCTGGTGGCAAGGCCCGCCTTGGTTGATTCGATCTCCTTCGGACTGGCCTGAGTCTAAGCTGGACTTGAAGCTTGTCGAGGCCCCGGAGCAAAGAAGTACGGTGCTCGTCAACGCTGTACAAGAAATAAGAGAAAATGAGCTCCTAGCTCGGTTCTCTACCTTGTCTCGACTACGTCGAATCGTTACATTGGTTCGACGTTTTATCTATAATTTAAGACATCCGTGTCAAAAGAAAACGGGGTTCCTTACCTCAAGTGAACTGTTGGAAACTAAGACGCTACTTTGTCGACTTAGCCAACTGGAGACGTACTCTGATGAGTTTAATGATCTTCGTAAAGGGAAATACGTTAAACTGTCTTCCTCTTTGTCGCCTCTTCGTGTCTTCCTTGATGAGCAGGGGCTCATCCGAGTCGGTGGCAGGCTACGTCATGCTGTCTTGCCATCGAACTACAAGCATCCGATTGTCATTAGTCGACACTCCGCGTTGGCACGACTTCTAGTCTTGGATGCACACATTGCCACCTTGCACGGTGGTTTCACTTTAACTCGTTGTTATATGTTTCAAGGTTATTGGATTCCTAGGAGTCGTACTTTGATTAAACAGGTGATTCGACATTGCCTGCGATGCATACGTTTCCGTGGAGCTGTAGGAAATCAGCAGATGGGTGACTTGCCTGCAGCTCGTCTGCGACCTTCCAGACCTTTCCAGAGAAGTGGTGTTGACTACGCTGGACCCATTATGCTGCGCACCACTAAAGGACGAGGACACAAGGCTTACAAGGGCTATATTGCAGTGTTTGTGTGCCTTTGCACCAAAGCTGTACATTTGGAGGTGGTATCAGATTTAACTGTCGATACCTTTATCGCTGCCTTTCGTAGGTTTATTTCTCGTCGTGGTCACTGTGCTGAAATGCTCAGTGATAATTCAACCACGTTTCAAGGAGCAGATGGGGAATTGAAGAGGCTCTTCAAAGCGGCGTCCAACTTCTATATTGAAGTCGCTGAGGTATTGGCGATGGACGGAACGAGATGGTCGTTTATACCCCCTTATTCGCCGCACTTTGGGGGCTTGTGGGAGGCAGCAGTAAGATCTGCCAAATATCACCTGCGAAGAGTAATCGGACATCATACCCTGACGTTCGAAGAAATCTCTACTTTGCTGTGTCAAATTGAGGTCTGCCTTAATTCAAGGCCACTCACCGCTTTAACTGATGATCCTTCGGATCTGTCTTCACTGACTCCTGGTCATTTTCTGGTCGGCGAGCCTTTGGTGGCCGTCCCAGAATCAAATTCCGCGGACCTGTCAGTCCACGGATTAGCCCGATGGAAACTGATTTCTAATTTACGCGATCATTTTTGGCATAGGTGGGTTCAGGAGTATCTCCACCAGCTCCAACAGCTTCCCAAATGGAGACGAAGCCGGTCAAACTGGACGGTCGGAGCCCTTGTTTTGGTTAAGGATGAGCGGTTGCCGCCAACTAAGTGGTCCTTGGCCAGGATTTTGGAGGTTAATCCAGGGAAGGACGGTCTTGTTCGAGTCGTGAAGATTCGATTTCGCAACAAAACTGCTATTCGGTCCATAGGGACGTTATGCCCGTTACCTGCGTGGACATCAGAACCTCCTACCACAAACAACACAACACTTGGACACTCTACACCACTACTCGACGTGCCTTAGGATTAGGTGCAGTCGGTCATGGTGGGCGGCGTGCCCTTCCGATCTCGATTTAAATATCGGAAACGCGGTGTCTTGTTTTAAATCGCGTGAACTTTCGGTTATACCTTTGTACATAGGACGTTACCAATTCAACACAGCTGTGTCTTATATGTAACATACGCAATAGCGTTAACCGTGCTCGCCGATCGATTGGCGAATCGATGAGGCTGGGCCTCCCGATTGGCCCATGGCCTTCACGAGGCTGTGTTCGGACTGCTGCAGCCTTCACACCTGTGAAGCTTAATGACGGGTGTCATTTTGATTTGAATTCTGTTTATTTCGTCGTCGTGACCTCGGACGAGGCGGGCGGCATGTTCGTGGAAACGAGTAAATTTACCTATAGATTAGGTTTAGGTTTAAGTTTATTTTCCTTTAAAATAATTACATTACTTATCACTAGTCTTAGATTACTATGCTTAATTGTAAACGCCTTGTTTGTATTTGGCGCGTAGTAGGGACCAGTCCCGTCGCCTGTCTTCTCTTCTCTGTCGCTCCCGCGACTCGGGTGGACCGAGTAGCTCGGATCGCGGGCGCGGCGGAGGTGGGGGGCACGCGGAATTGGGTGATACGCGAGGATCGCGGAAAGACCCGTCCTTCTTCTTGTTCGCGCATCGCGAGTGTAAACACGGTCCTTTGTGTTGCTTTCCGTGCGATTACTCGTATTGGCCTCGAGCTTCGAGACGATCTCTTTTGTTTAAGCTGATTTCTTTAATTTAACGAACTCTCTTTGAGTTCACTCGTTTTGGGAATCGAGTAACCAGGCGTTAATTTTGTTAATGCGGCGTCTTATTAGTAAGACGCGAAATAAAGTTTGTGCATGACCACGTGCCATTTGATCCGAGCAAGTGCCTGTTTTTCTAAAATTATTACTTTGAGAGTGATCAACTCGTCATTTTAACGAACATTTCTCTCATGTACTAAAAAAGTAACAAATATTCTTGATATCGGCCTAAAGGACTACCTTAGAAGAGTTCACTCATATGACCAACAATAAAAGCGTGGGGCGTAAATATTGAATATTAAAAGTTATGCAAAAACTAATTGCTGAACGGCATGATTTTGTCTTGACTTTTAATCTAGTTAGATCTCAGGACACACTTTGAATTGAAGAATTAGACTGCTTGCAATCCTGTGGAAAACAATCAGGCAACAAGGACGCTCTAGCATATTGCGAAAACTAATGTATTCAAATACATAAAGTAATCAATATTTACGCCCCCACGTTTTTATTGTTTGGCATATGAGTGAACTCTTCTAAGGTAGTCATTTAAGCCGGTATCAAAATGATTTATTTCTTTTTTTTGTACATTTTAATAGAAGCTTGTTTTTAAAAACAAATTTATTATATTTTATTTTATTTGCCTTGTTTCGTTTCCAGTGGTAAATGGTTACGCTGACAAGGGACGTTCGGCAAACCGGAAATTCAGAAAATTATGACACTCGGTGTGCAAGCAGAGTAGTTCATCAGTAACGCAACCATATTTTTTTTTGGTGCCAAAATCATGGGATGGTAAAATCATCCCTTGAAAAAAATGCCGAATTTTCTTTTTCATGGAATATCTCGAGAACGGTGAGAGATATCGAAAAGAAGTTTAAACACGAAGTAATATAACAAGTGGGATTCTAACCCAAATTTGTGTTTCAAGGTCAAGTGGAAATCGAAATTTGGGTTTGAAAATTTTCGAAATTGTTTTTTTCGGGCGGGCGCGGCGGACGGAGCGCAGGCAGTGCGTGGAGGGGGACTTGCGAGTCCCTTGCGAGTGAAATGCAACTCGCGAGGCGTGATACCGAATGTCGGTAAGGAGGGAAGGACGGGAATGTAATTAAAGAAATATTCATTTTCAAGATTGAATATACGCGAAAAACAGAATCCGGCCAGCGGGGTTCGAACTCAAGACCACCGCGTTACTGGTCAGCCGCCTAACCGATTCCCCCAACGCTGACCCTCTGACGTACTCTTTCCCAAACGCCACATATGGGCACTCACACCATGGGTCGTTACCAAACACCAATACCAACATTAATAATGTATTTTTTACCAATTATTTGCTATGTTAATGACGCGCAGTCGACATGCGTGTCGCAGTTGAAACATTCAAGGCAGCTGGGCTACATAACGTCATTTCTGGTAGCGTGAAGAATGCACGAATGAAATATGATACTTTTGAAAATCAAATTGAGTCGTAGAAAGAATTATGCTGTGTCAACTGAAACTGTGTTGGATGATGTCGGGGAAGATCGGCGTTTTTTGCATACCATCTAATCGGAGGAGGGGGCATAGGGAATCTATGTTTATATATGCTATACTATTATATAAAGAGAGAATTGATTTTTATGTTCATGCAAAACTGAAAAATTACTGAACCGATCTTTCTCAAATTTTAACACGTTATTCCTGAATACTCTGGGCCCAACATAGGCTATGTAGTATGTATAAAACCGCGTTATTACCATGTAACTTATATGTAAAAATTTCACGTGCATGCCTGTTTTGCAGACCACGTGACTCACGTATATGACAGTCTACGTCACGCGCGCACGCTCGTACTTGACTTGCACAATACCTCCTCCATAGCAGTACAGCACGATATCACCACCAGATGGCGAAACTTCTCGCGCGCTTTCTCGCTAGAGAATTGGATTACTGCTGATATATATGTTATAATGATCATCGGGATACAAATTGCTTTTTTGCGGATTCTTGAAAATCTCTTCGACGCAATTCAGTATCGATACTTGGTTTTACCATAACAACATAAATACCTAAAATCAGCATATACTATATATAAATGTTCGTTGAGCAAAGGTTACTTTACAAAAATTATGTAAAAAGGTGCTTCAAGAACAAATGTAATAATTACCATTAATTATACTACCCTAGCGCAACACGGCTAATTTTCTATACATATATAAATGTTCGCGTTATACAAAGGGTTACTTTACAGTAATTAATAATGATAAGAGTAATAATAAAAATTCCTTTTAATTTTTCAGTATAACGAAGGACGGGTATTTTGCTAGTGAAATATAAAGATATCAAGTTTCGGTGCCAGTCATATACAAGTGTGCTCTAAACTGCAAGTAGTTTCAAATCATTGTGGTGTGCCGAGTGAAAAGTTATTACAACCGCCCGAGTGAATTCGCAAGAAGAATACCTCGCGTGGGAGGAACGATAAAACGAGTGTTTCGAATCGCTGGAAGGATATGCTCGAGTAAAACGTCCACGATTATCGATCGGAGCTCAGTAATCATTGATCGCTCGAATCGCACAACTCGAAGGTTTAAAATATTCGCTTTGTAGACGTGTCGCGCATGAAGGTGCTGGACATTCGGGCACAGGACTTTTATGGCATGAGATAGACTCCGCTTTCGATAGCCGCATATTAATCGGTGCCGTGCTAAATTGGAATTACATCGAAACTCGCAACTTCCTTCAGGATGCGGAAAGCATCGTGCCGAAGCATGTGCAAGGCGCTTTGGAGAGACATCAGAATCTGAAAGTGAATGCGGTGCTTAATAGTGAATTTATGGAGGGCGATAAACGTGTGAGTAAAAGTACAACATCCGAAACTGTGAACTCGCTCGCGCATCCGATCTACAAGAGTAGTACCAGCGATGCGTCGTCGGACCCACCTTGGCATCGTTGGAAGAATACCAGGAACGTGATAGCGGATGGGCATTGTCACTAATCCTCGATTGACGGTTAACGTGAACAAGTACAATCCACTACGCGCGGGGTGCTACTTCAAGTTGCCCCGGGAAATATTGCAAAAAAAAATAACGATTAGCGTGCGATCCGAGGACGATGCGTGTTTCACGTGGGCAGTGGTTGCTGCTCTATATCCAGCTGAAAGACACCTCGATCGCCAAAGTTTATACCCGCATTATACATTTATGCTAAATCTCCAAGGCATTGAGTTTCCAATGTGCATGAAGCAGATTGCGAAGTTTGACCAATTGAATGGCATCTTGGGAAACGTGTACAGCTCCGAGGAGCGGAACAAGAAGATGGAAAAAAGACCGACAATATTTCCACTACATTTCACCAGCCAAAAGAGGAGTCGACATGTCAATTTACTGTATACGGTTTAATAAATACAATTGTATATTCTATACATATGTGTACAAGTTAATTTTATATAATAATTCCACTATTTACAATGGTAATTTATAATGTCCCTATGGTAGCGTGTCGGTTGAATCGGGTATGATATACCGCTTGTCGTCGTATGGATTTAGAGCGATTTTGGATTCCGAAATGGTATACACTTTGTGCAATTTCGTATGCATGATTGTCTGCGAACCATTTCGATCTTCTTATGGAAGCACCGCGCATAGTCGTCGAAAGTTATCGTTCTGGCTACAATATTGCTCTTGACGCCTTTCGCCTTTCTCGTATCTTTTTTGCTGTCTACGTGCAGCGCATACATTTTCGCTCTAAGACATACGAATTCGGTCATCATCGCGCCATTATTTTAGTCTTTCATCAGTCCCGGAACCTTCTTATTTACATGCGGAATAACATACACGTTATTAGTCAGATCTTCGCTTGTATCAAACTTATCAATATCACGTTTCATGGTCACGTAGATATCCTCTAATTGAATATGACAAATCAGACTATCGGTGTTTGTGTACAGTATTTACAATTTCGATTATGCAGCTGAGACATATACTCCTGGTGAAATTCGTACAAACAAATTTTTTATATGTCCAGGATGCACATATCTACATATATCGGTTTGTTGAATTTCACCTGAATTTTCGCATTCCAACGGTGATCAAATTTTCAGAAAAAACATTTCTGCTGTGGAAATTTGGTTTTGCAATCATTGCCTCCGCACCATATCGCCTATCCCAGTGTGTTAAAAGTTTTACGTCTACATGATTTCGCACATTCTCCATAGTTTTACCAAATACCGGGTTGTTCATCAATTTGTACAAATTTTTTTCAAAATCGTTTGTCGCGTTTGTTCTAAACAGTGTATTAAGTTCGATGTAATCGTGGAGCCACGGGGATTGAGCGAATTGGATTATGCGGTGTATCTCCACAATACGAAGACCGTGGCGCGTGCACTGCTGCAGGTTGCGGTAGTGGATAACGTAACGCTGCTTACCGTATGATGTCGCGAGTAACTTGTCCTGTCCTTTGCCGCGTGGTTTGCCACACATCGGGCAGAACGGTAGATCGCTGTGAGCATCATGCAGACGTTGCGGATATTCCAAATCTACCTCGAGAATGTACCCCGTGAACGAAATAATAACGACTGAAGGTACATCAAATTTTTCAACATCTTCGACCCATTGAAATTTGGCGTATGACAAAGGCTGGCACTTTGCCCATCCATACAAATTATTTACGTCAAAGTACATCAAGTACGATGACTATTCCGATGCGTCGTAAGATGGCATGTACTTGTTATTGGCTTGTGCGTATCTTCCAGAACGTTGACTTAAACCGCCATGTATACCGTGTTCGATAAATATGACCATGTTTGAGATTCCGTTAGTTCACTATTCCGTCGCATCCAAGCTCACCGCAGCACCTACTGGGCAGCGGAATACGCCGCTGATCGATGATCGATCCGGCGATCGATTCTCCGGGTAGCTGCTCAGCCAATCACCGCTCACCACGTGAAACGAGCGGCCCAATCATAATGCATACTTTCTTGATCGATTCTCGAGGATTGTTCGAGAAGACGCTCAACCATTTTCGGCGTTCCTTTGTTCTCTCTCGTTCACACCGCTTGTCGCGATAGACGTGTTTCTCATTGTTTCATCTCGCAACGTGTGAATTAATTCAATCAGTACTTCCAGTGCTCATAATCAACCGTTTATGCGCATATTCCTTGCTCAGTGTAACTCTTAGTGTTCACGAGTGAGTTAATTCATTTCTCGGCTCTTCTCTTCGCGTGCACAACACGTGTGCTCATCGCGTTTCGTGACTGCGTGTTTTGTGTTATCTCTGCTCAGCAGTAAAAACCGTTGTGCTCGTCCAAGCTCATCTTGAGCATCTTTAAATAAAGTGACTCGGTCCATTTTGACCACAAAACTCAGTGCACCGCGTGTTACTTTCCTACCGTCGATCCCTAACCTCACTCTCCAGCGTGCTCAACCACTTAATTCGCAAACATTTTGGTCCTTCGAGCCGGAGCGACGGTGAAAGTGCAGTGTAGTGCATTGTGCAAGACAATCAAGAGCTCATCTCAGTGATGGCTGACAAGGAGACCACCAAGTTCCAAGAAGTCAAAGAGGTCAATGAGGCCAAGGAGGAAAAGCCGTCGACGGCAGCCACGCTCACTGTTCCCAAGGAGCCGCAGGCAACCACCACTGCTCAGGACAACAAGGGACGGTCGAGATCAGCGTCCCCCGCTGCACTCTCATCTCAGCTCACCATAAAGGCAAGAACTCAGGTGGGTCGCTTCAAATCTTTATCCACCTTGAAAACACAGCTGCCGTCTCACGCGCATTCCACCTCTCTAGAGGAGGTGCAATTGCTCACGGCTCAGGTCGAGGAGATACACCAAGCTTTCTGTCGGGAACACGAGCACTTCAAGGCCGTGTGGCCTGCCAAGTTCCTCGACCACGAGTACTTTGCCACCGAAGTGGCAGTACAAGAGCGGCAGCTAGTGTGGGAGATGAAGCTCCACCTAAGCCGCCTTAAGGAGGACGTCGAAGTAATTGCCGACTTACGTGCTGCTCACGCCAAGCCAGCGCCTGCACGCGCAACCAAGCTGCCAGAGATCGAGCTGCCAAAATTCTCTGGCAGCTACACTGATTGGCCAACGTTCAGCGAGCTCTTCACATCACTCATAATCCAGGACTCCACCCTCATGGAGATAGATCGCCTTCACTATCTCCGCTCAAGCCTGAGTGGAGAACCTGCGAAGCGAGTCAACGCCTTCCCGCTCAGGGGCTCATCATTCCAGGCGTGCTGGGATCTCGTAACGAAGCGTTTTTCTAATAAACGCCTGCTCATCCAGGAGCAGCTGGAGAAGCTGCTCACTCTACCCCCGATGACCACGCGCTGCGCAACTTCGCTCAAGGACTTGGCCTCAACTGTCAACCAAGTGAACGAATCCTTGGTTGCACTTAAAGCCCACGAGGAGATGCACAACTGCATCTTAGTGCATGCCATCACCAAGTCCCTCGACAAGGTGACTCCCGAAGCCTGGGAGACATCGCTGGCCAATACCTCCGAATATCCGAGGTATGAGAAGCTCATGTCCTTCATCGAGGCCAAAAGCTCAGCATTGGAGCAGACAGAGAGCTCCACGAAAAAGGCGTCAGCCAGCACATCCACACCAACGCGCTCAGCTCAACGCAAGGCTGGCACGCACACAGCTCAAGCCCAAAGGGATGCTCAACCTGCTCAACAGTCGAAGTCCACGGCATACCCTTGCGACGTATGCAAGGGAGACCACTTCATGGTTATGTGCCCGCAGTTCAGGGGTATGACAGTGGAAGCACGACGCAAGGTCGTCACCACTAATAATCTGTGCAGGAACTGCTGCGGCCGGCATCCGACGGATATGTGCAAGTCTGCTCTCAGATGCAAGACGTGTGGCGCCCCACACCACACGATGTTGCATCTGCCCCCAAAGCAACCTTCTGCTCAGGCCAGCGACAAACCATCGGCGCAACCACACGCAGCTCAAGGCGCGACACATTGATGTGTCGGTGCAGTCGTCGCATCAACTACCAGCTCAACATTTCTCCAGATCAGCTCAACAGGTCCACCAGCATTTGTGCATTCAGCAGCCAAGTCACCTCAAGCTCGTCAATGACTCTGTTGGCAACCGCCAACGCTCAGCTCATCACATCGGTGACGTCTCTACCAGTCAGGATGCTCATCGACGCAGGCTCCGAAATTACCTTCATCAAGGAGGAGCTTGTTACTCAGCTCAAGCTCCAACGCATCCATTCAACAGTCTCTGTGTTCGGCATTGGAGGCAACAAAGCTACTCAGACTCGAGGAGTCGTGCCAATTTCGCTTCGCTCCAATTACTGCCCAGCAACTGTGCATATTCAAGCACACATACTCAGGGCACTGACGTCAAATTTGCCATCGGTGGAATCACCTCAGCAAGAATGGCCACATATCAACGGCCTTCAACTGGCCGATCCAGACTTTCTGACGTCAAGACCCATTGACATTGTCATCGGCGCAGATACTTATGGGCAGATCATCAAGCCCAATATTAGGAAGGGCGATCCTTCAATGCCAATTGCTCAGCTGTCAATATTTGGGTGGCTCGTTCTTGGACCAATCACCGTTGATTCCAATCAACTCAGCTCCTTGCATCACTCTGCCACAGTGCAGCACAAGGATAACGCTCTTCAAGATCTACTGGCCAAGTTTTGGATTCAAGAAGAACTCCCACTGGACACACCGACTCTACTCACCCCTGAAGAACAAGAATGTGAGGATCACTTTCGAGCGACACACACTCGTGATTCTACAGGACGTTACATCGTACGCATCCCTCTCAGATCTTCTCCGAAGCTACTTGGTAATTCCTATCAGACTGCACATGCTTGCTTGAAGCGCACGCTCAACAAGCTCAGCAAAAACAACGAGTACTGCAATCTGTACTAAGGATTCATGAAGGAATACGTGGAGCTTCAACACATGGTAAGAGCACCATCCATATCACCTAACACTCATTCTGTTTTCTATCTACCACACCATGGAGTGATCAAGCTCGACAGCGAGACGACAAAGTTGAGGGTCGTCTTCAATGGATCAAGCCCGACCACATCTGGGCACTCAATCAATGACCTCATGCACACTGGCGCAAATCTTCTTCTCAACATCACGGATGTGCTAGTGTGGATCCGTCAGCACAAGTTCATTTTTGCCACGGATGTGACAAAGATGTATCGTCAAGTCAAGGTGCATGAAGATGATCAAGACCTCCAGAGGGTGCTCTGGATAGATGAAAATTACAAGGAGGTGCCTTACAAGCTCACCACAGTCACTTATGGTACAAAGGCTGCTCCATTTCTGGCTGTAAGAGCTCTCCTGCAATTGGTGGAAGACGAGGGTCATCGCTTTCCACTTGCAGTGCCATGCATCACCCACGCCAGATACGTTGACGACATTTTTGGTGGCGCCGACACAGGTGAGACACTTATCACCATTGTTCAACAATTAAGAGACCTGTGCAACGCGGGAGGTTTTCCACTTGCCAAATGGCATTCGACATACCCTCCGTTGCTTGAATTAATTTCACAGACCACACGAGCCCATGGCTCAATCATTTCACTCGACGACTGCAATACCAAAATACTTGGATTACATTGGAATGTTTTCAATGACAACTTTTCATTCTCTTCAAAAGCAAGTTCAACCTCTCAGCTCTCCAAACGCCTCATCCTCTCAGAAGTAGCAAAAATATTTGATCCACTCGGATTTCTGTCACCAATCATCATTCGAGCAAAAACACTTTTGCAAGAGTTGTGGCTGCACAAAATCAGCTGGGATGATCCACTGCCATCCCAAGTCACGTCCAATTGGCTCATCATCAGAGAAGATCTCACAAGTCTGGCCAGACTCTCAATTCCAAGGTGGTTTCACACGTTCAGCAATTCAACAGTGGAATTACATGGATTCTCTGACGCTTCTCAGCTCGCCATGGCGGCGGTAATTTATCTTACCGTTACATCACCGTCCACTAATCACAAAGTGTCGACACTCGTGTGCTCCAAAACGAAGGTAGCACCCCTCAAGAAGCTCACTATCCCGAAGCTCGAGCTTACTGCAGCATTGATGCTTGCGAAGCTCATGAAGTATGTTCAAGCAACCCTGCAGCTCAACATTGCTACAACACATCTGTGGACGGATTCTCAAGTGACGCTAATCTGGATCAAAGCTCACGCTTCACGCTGGAAGGACTACGTACGGAATCGTGTCTCCCAAATTCATCAAATCCACAATTCAAGATGCACACTGGAGACATGTACCAGGGAAGTCAAACCCAGCTGATTGCGCATCAAGAGGCTTAACAACAGCTCAGCTTGAACAGCATAAACTGTGGTGGACGGGACCATCATGGCTCACTCAACCCGGTGACTCATGGCCACCCCAACCAATTTTGAAGGACGACTCGAGTGCACTAGAAGCTCGTCCTGGAATTTCAAATCTACTCAACGTTCAACAGATTAAATACCTCATTTATAAATACTCGTCTCTCAACAAACTTTATCGCATCACTTCAGTTTGTTTCAGAATCCTCACTAGAATGAAGAAGTTGCCATTGTCTCTGCCAATCATCTCACTCTTGCCAGAGGACTTGGAATGGGCCAGGAACTTTTGGATCAAGGCCACTCAAGCAATTTACTTCTCAACCGAGCTCAAGGTCCTCAGCTCAGGCTCCTCGATGCCAACATCCCATGTGTTCAATCGACTCACAGCCTTCATCGATGAAAATGGAATCATTCGAGTTGGAGGCCGACTCAACAATGCCCATATGGTGTATGAGAGTAAGCATCCAGCAATCTTACCTCGCCACTCACGTCTGTCTACTCTGATTATAGACCATGCCCATCGACAAACTATGCACGGAGGGACCCAGCTCACCCTCGCTCACATCAGAAACAGTTATTGGATCATCGGAGGGCGAGCGCCAGTCGAGACTCATGTGCTACGGTGTGTTGCGTGTGCTCGACAAAGGGGGATCCGTGCCCATCAACTAATGGGCCAACTACCTCTTTCGAGAGTTGCACTTTCACGACCATTCACCCACACTGGCATCGACTACGCGGGTCCCATCATTCTCAAGACGTGGAAAGGGCGAGGCGCAAAAACTCAGAAGGGCTGGATCTGTGTTTTCGTCTGTTTTACGACCTCAGCTGTTCATTTGGACATTGTCACAGACTACTCAACTGAAGGATTCATCGCTGCCTACAGAAGATTCACATCAAGACGAGGAATCCCAACCACGCTCTACTCCGACTGTGGAACGAATTTCATCGGAGCAGACACCATTCTCAAGAGAATGTTCATTCAGGGCTCACAGGATCATCAGCAACTCAGTCAGCTGTTTGTCAATGACAACACTGGCTGGTGCTTCAACCCACCAGCAGCTCCTCACATGGGAGGCAAATGGGAAGCCGTCGTGAAGTCGATAAAATACCACCTTCGGCGAACCGTCAGTGAGACGGTACTCACCTATGAAGAATTCAGCACACTTCTAACCCAGATAGAAGCCATGCTCAATTCACGACCGCTCGAGCCTCTCAGTGATGACCCTGAAGACATCTCCACCCTCACACCTGCGCACTTCCTCATCGGGCAGCCTCTTGCAACTCTACCAGAACCATCTGTCGAGCATGCAATCATCTCACCATCAGCCAGATGGCGACTTATTCAACAAAGGACTCAACGTTTCTGGACTCAATGGTCATCGCACTATCTCCAACGTCAACTCTCCATCTCGAAGTGGCATCACCCATCGAATGAGATCAAGATGGGATCCTTAGTGCTCATCACGGATGAACGGTTTCCACCGAGCAAGTGGCCGCTTGCTCGTGTCATCACTCTTCACCCAGGAAAGGATGGGCTCACTCGAGTGGCAACACTCAAGACTGCCACGACAACATTAATCAGGCCAATTGCAAAATTGGCAGTTTTGCCTGTTTCAGATTCTACATCAACATCATCCAACAGCTGTTGATGGCGGGAGAATGTTTGAGATTCCGTTAGTTCACTATTCCGTCGCACCCAAGCTCACCGCAGCACCTACTGGGCAGCGGAATACGCCGCTGATCGATGATCGATCCGGCGATCGCTCACCACGTGAAACGAGCGGCCCAATCATAATGCATACTTTCTTGATTGATTCTCGAGGATTGTTCGAGAAGACGCTCAACCGTTTTCGGCGTTCCTTTGTTCTCTCTCGTTCACACCGCTTGTCGCGATAGACGTGTTTCTCATTGTTTCATCTCGCAACGTGTGAATTACTTCAATCAGTACTTCCAGTGCTCCGAATCAACCATTTATGCGCATATTCCTTGCTCAGTGTAACTCTTAGTGTTCACGAGTGAGTTAATTCATTTCTCGGCTCTTCTCTTCGTGTGCACAACACGTGTGCTCATCGCGTTTCATGACTGCGTGTTTTGTGTTATCTCTGCTCAGCAGTAAAAACCGTTGTGCTCGTCCAAGCTCATCTTGAGCATCTTTAAATAAAGTGACTCGGTCCATTTTGACCACAAAACTCAGTGCACCGCGTGTTACTTTCCCACCGTCGATCCCTAACCTCACTCTCCAGCGTGCTCAACCACTTAATTCGCAAACAGACCATATCGATGTCCGTGAGTAATTCGAATTTAATTTTGGTGTGTTTTAGCATGACATGCTATATGAAACCAGGTAAGGTATAATAATGTGCTGCATCTTATCCGTAACTCTTGATACAATTTTCGCGAAAATTTTCAAAAATGTCTGCCAATAACAAGCAATCTGTTTTCAAATACAAGTCGTTGCATTCGCCCAATGTTGTAATGTTGAAACGCTCCCAGATGGCCGCGGCATGCTTGTAATCGCTCTCATCTACGGTCTCACCCGTCAACGAACTATGGAAAGTAGTAAGGCAAAGCTGTTTCCAAGGCAGGTCCTCTGAGGGGAGCGCGGGGACGGGGGGAAGTGTGGGCGCGCGGGGGAGCGCGGCGGAGGGAAACATGGGCGCGGGGTCTGCGGGGAGAGGAAGACAGATTGCGCGCGCACGAGCCGCGGAGAGGGGGAAGCCGCGATGATGGAGGGGATCAGTCCAGGCCGAGCAGCCGCGGACACCTCTCTAGACCTGGCCCACCGCCGAAAACTTTTTAGACCTAACCGGAGGGAGGGAATGACCCTCGAGAACTTTTTCAGACCCCAATCCACCCCCGAGAACTTTTTAGACCTGACCGAGCGAGGGAATGACCTTGACCCACCCCCGAAATTTTTTTCCAAATCAATATGCAACATACAGACATTTCCACCGCAGAGAAATAATAATTTATTTTTATTGGGAACTGTTTCGGACGATCTCGGGAAAGATTGGCGTTTTACAAACCACATATTCGGAGGGTGGGAAAGAGAGAGCATTACTTTTAAAGCTAAATTCGAGAGAGGTAAAGAGACGGCATTACATAGTGATACAATCACATTTTATTCTAAAGCTAGCAGTATTTCAAAGCGTTCCGATTTAACGCCGCGGCGTATCGCGCGATCGTGTGTTATTTGATTCCTCTGAGAAAGCTATGCAAGATGATACCTACCATTTGGCGGCGCGAAGGAAGCTCGAACGAAATAAACGCAGAATCTTAAAATTATGTGGCGAAAGGAGGAGGAGGATGGATACATAAAATTGAGAAAAAATATACGTTTAAGAAATTTATTTAAAAATAAAAGAATATAATTTAACATTTTTTCTTCCTACGAGCATCAGCTAGAATATCATCGATGGCGCATGCTACCAGTTCGCAATCTACAAGATACTCCTCATCGAAATGGTCACTATGACATATGATTGTAACAGTACGACGCGCATCTAATGTTTCACAGGCAACATCGCTCTGCTGTAGCACGTTAACAAAAGTTTCAATTTTTACTCTCGCATCTTCTGCAGTTTGATAGAACCGCGGATACAAATACTCTATACTTGGCTGAAGACTTAATAAAAATATTGCTGTGTCCAGTGTGAAATACACTGTATCATCACAATCTGTTATCTTTATAATTGGCGAATCAAAGATCCGAAAAAATTCCAACGATAAATTATCAATCCCCATCGAAGATGATCCAGGTAATCGTGAATGTTCTTCGATGGCATTACCGTTGTCGAATAGCGCACCCCATGTATGCCACGATAATATGAGATGATTTCCATGATTGTCGCCGAGAAGAACTTCTACATCGACCGTACGGCCCACTTCGATTCCAATTTCCAAATATTTGCTACCCATGGTTGTTAATGCGTATCTTCTGACCATGATACGCGATGTTCGGCGCGGGCTAAGAGAACAATCAAAGCTATAAAAATGCTCGCTCGTATTAGGAACAAACATAAATATTTTGAGAAGATGTGAAAATTACACCTTACCGGTCACGATATATATTCTCCACACATGGAGCTACACTGTCATCTCGCACGATCGGAACGAAACAATCCTCACACCCAGCGAGTATTTCATCAATGGTATACATTTTTTTCAGAGCACTATTTGTTCCGTCGAAAGTCACTGAGGCTACTGAGTGATTGATTGAATAGCGTTCGGGAGACTGGCTTAAATAGAGGTGCAGTTGCTTCCCCCACCACAGCAGTTTATTTTAAAGCTGTTTCAATCTTAACGTCGCCGCATATCGAAAGATCGTATGTAACTTGAGCCCCATCCTCAAGGATAAAAGTCTCGACACGTGTTGAATGTAATATAATACCTTTGAGAACGTAGAATCTTAGAATTATGCGGAATCAGCAGAAACTGTGTCGGATGATCTTGCGCGCTAATTCGTCATACGCGTGAATCATAGAAAGAATTTTGCTGTATCAGCAGAAACTGCATAGAACCATCTTGGGTCGGATCGTCGTTTTTGCATTGGAGGGAGGGGGTACGCCAAAAGAGTAAGACAGAGATCGCATATCATGACACCAGTCATAAAAGCGCGCTCCAAACTGCACTAAGCTTCAAATCGTTGCAACGTGTTGCGCGGAAAAGACACACGACATTCCTTTTTCGACCATGGGAGAATTCGCGCAAGTAACCCACCAATTATTAGATCAATCCGCACGATTGATTTCGCGGGAAGAATACCTCGCGTGGGAAAAACGGTGCAACGAGTGCATCGATTCTTTAGAAGAACATAGCCGCGTAAAACGTCCTCGATTATCAATCGGTGTTCGGCAATCGCTGGTTGCTCGAATCGCGCAGCTCGAAGGACTAAAATATTCGTTGCGCGGCCGTTTTGTGCATGAAGGTGCAGGACATTCGAGTACGGGACTTTTGTGGCGCGAAATAGACACTGCGTTTGATAGCCGCGTGTTACCTGGTGCTGTGTTAAATTCGAATTACATCGAGCCGCGCAACTCCCTCCAGGATGCGACGACCATTGTGGTGGAGCATGTGCGGGAGACTTTGAGGAAACATCGAAACCTCAAAGTGAACACTGTATTCAACGGTGAATTTGTGGCGGGTGACAACCTTGCTTGTAAAAGCATCAACACCCGAAACTGCGAACTCTTCCGCACATCCGATCTGCAGGAGTGGTACCAGAGATGCGTCATCGAACCCACCCTGGCATCGCTGGAAGAGTTTCAGGAACGCGACAGCGGATGGGCATTGACGAGAATCATGAATCTGACCGTCAATGTCAACAAATACAATCCGCTGCGTGCCGGGTGCCACCACAAGTTGCCACAGGATTTATTGTTGCAAAATGCAACGATCAATGTGCAATCCCCGGACAATGCGTGTTTCGCGTGGGCAGTGGTCGCCGCCCTCCACCCTGCAGAAAGTCAACCCGATCGCCCAAGTTCATACCCCGACTATACTTCCGTATTAAATCTCCAGGGCATTGAGATCCCAATGTCCCTGGGGCAAATTGGAAAATTTGAGCGGTTGAACGAAATCTCCATCAACGTGTACAGCTTCGAGATGGAGAAGACGAAGACGGTCTTTCCGCTACGCCTCGCCAGCCAAAAGAGGGATCGACACGTAAACTTGCTCTATATGCCGAATCAAAAACACGGCGATGTAGGGCACTTTATACTAATCAAGAACTTGTCCCGGCTGGTGGGTATGCAGCTGAGCAGGCACAAGGCAAAGAAATCCATCTGCGATCGGTATGTATATAAACTTATGAAATGTTGAAATATCTCACGAAACAAATTAAATAAAAAAATTTTGGGTTTACAGATGCATGCACTACTTCAGATCTGCCGCGAAGTTGGAGCTTCATTCGCTGGACTGTGGCAAGATGAACTACTGCGCCATCCTGCTGCCCAGCGAAGGCAAAAATTTGCTCAACTTCGGCAACCACTGCAGGAAGGAGCGTCTCCCCTTCGTGGTGTACGCAGATCTCGAGTGTGTTATTGAAAAAACAGAGGACAACCGCCAAATTGGTGAAATAAATAAATTGCGCGCGTATCAGCACCACAATGTGCATAGCATTGCCTATTATATGCATTGTTCGTACGATACATCGCTATTGACGTATCGATGCCGCCGCGACGCGGATTGTGTTTCATAGTTCGTAGATGAACTTAAAAAATTTGCGAATTTTGTCAAACCCATCTTGTCAAGTAATGTTCCAATGCTGGATTTAACTCCTGAACAGTTGACGACATTTCACAATGCTATACACTGTCATATTTGCGAATAACCATTCGAGGCTAGCGATGTACGAGTCCAGGATCATTGCCATCTGTCCGGACAGTTTAGAGGCCCAGCACATTCGAAGTGCAATTTAAATTATAAAAACGCGTTTTATATCCCCATAGTTTTCCACAATTATTCACATTTCATTATCGAGGAAATAGCTACCGCTTTCGAAGGCAGCGTTGACGTATTACCCATAACTAAAGAAAAGTATATTTCTTTCACTAAAAGTGTCGAAGATACGGCTGATTCACACTCGCGAAATTGTATTAAATTGCGGTTCATCGATTCGTACAAATTTCTCAATACTAGTCTCGACAAATTAACATCCTTTCTTAGCACAGATAAATTAAAAATTTTACGATCCAAATTTGAAACATTATCCACCGAGGATTTCAATTTATTGACGCGAAAGGATGTCTTTCCGTATGAATACCTTGATTGCGCGAACAAGCTGCAGGATCCATGCTTACCGCCGCGCGAGTCATTCTACAGTTCGTTAACGGGTGAGACTGTATCCGAGACCGATTACGCACACGCTGAGACTGTCTGGCAGCGTTTCGAGATTAGAACCTTGGGCGAATACAGCGACTTGTATTTGAAAACAGATGTCTTGTTATTGGCAGATATTTTTGAAAATTTTCGCGAAAGTTGTATCAAGAGTTACGGATTAGATTCAGCGCATTATTATACTCTACCTGGATTCACATGGGATGCAATGCTAAAACATACCAAAATTACATTCGAATTGCTCACAGACATCGATATGGTCATGTTCATCGAACGCGGTATACGTGGGGGTTTAAGACAATGTTCTGGAAGATACGCACATACCAATAACAAGTACATGTCATCTTACGACGCATCGGAAAAGTCATCGTACTTGATGTACTTTGACGTCAACAATTTGTATGGATGGGCAATGTGTCAGCCCCTACCATACGCTAAATTTCGATGGGTCGAAGATGTTGCGAATTTTGTCGTGTCTTCAATCCCGATCGATTCGCCCACGGGATACATTCTGGAGGTAGATCTGGAATATCCGCAACGCCTGCACGACGCTCATGCCGATCTACCGTTCTGCCCGACGCATGCCAAACCACCTGGCAGCAGGCAGGACAAATTACTCGCGACGGTATGCGATAAGCAGCGTTACGTTATCCATTATCGCAACCTGCAGCAGTGCACTCGTCACGGTCTTCGTATTACAAAGATACACCGCGTGCTTCAATCCGCTCAATCTCCCTGGCTCCGCAATTACATCGAACTCAATACACGGTTTAGAACAAACGCGACAAACGACTTTGAAAAAAATTTGTACAAATTGATGAACAACGCGGTATTCGGTAAAACTATGGATAATGTACGAAATCACGTGGATCTAAAACTTTTAACACATTGGGAAGGGCGATATGGCGCGGAGGCAATGATCGCGAAACCGAATATCCACAGCAGAAGTGTTTTTTCGGAAAATTTAATAGCTGATGAATTGCGAAAACTCGAGGTGAAATTCAACAAACCGATATACGTGGGTATGTGCATTCTAGACATATAAAAAATTTGTTTGTATGAATTTCACCACGAGTACATGTCGCCCAAGCACGGACCAAATTATAAAATTCTATACACCGACACTGACAGTATCATTTGTCACATTCGATGCGAAGATATTTAGGAGACCATGAAACAAAATATCGATCGATTCGACACGAGCGATTATCCTACTGACAATCCATATAATATGCCGCGCGTAAATAAGAAGGTTCCGGGGCTGATGAAGGACGAAAATAACGGTGCGATAATGACCGAATTCGTAGGTCTTAGAGCGAAAATGTATGCACTTCGCGTAGACGGCAAAAAAGATACGAAAAAGGCGGAAGGCGTCAAGACCAACGTCATAGCCAGAACGATAACTTTCGACGACTACGCACAGTGTTTGCACAGGGAGATCGAAATGGTTCGCAGACAATCATGCATACAGTCTAAATTTCATAAAGTGTACACCATTTTGAGAATCTAAAATCGCTCTAAGTCCATACGACGACAAGCGGCATATCGTACCCGATTCGACCGACACTCTGCCCTGGGGATATTATAATATCCCATTGTAAAAATAGAAATTGTAATTGAATTTATTAACTCGATTATTATAAATAGTGGAATTATTGTATAATATAAAATTCTTCGCGCATGTATAGAAAATTATTATTGTATTTATTAACGCATTCATATAAATAGGGGGAATTATTGCGCAATATAAAATTGTTCACTCATGCATATGTATCATTGTATATATTAACTGGATTATAAATTGTTGAAATAATGTGTTAAAAATAAAAAAATTGTTTGCACATTTACATATATGTATCATTGTATTTATGGAACCATGTATTATTATTTTTACAATACATTATTTTTATTTATCCATGAATTGTGTGATTTATCAAATCCCAGCCACTTGACGTACACCTTATCCCCCTTTCTACGCAACACTTTTTCCACTAGATACACATCAGGATCGGTGACGCGTTGCAGCTCGTGTTCATAGAATCCTCCGGCAACAGGTTTTCCACAGGAATCGACCAGCAGATACGTTGCGGGATTAGTTGCTTGTACTTTGGCTATCTTGAACACCTCCGTTATCCAATTCGGCGTATAGCCTTTATCGAGTATGGTTTTAAATTTGCTCACGCGCAAAAACTCGCCCAACTTGAATCTCGCTGGAGCAGCGATCTTTATGTTGCTGTATACGGTGGCTAGCACCTTATCGGCGATCGCAGGGGTAACATCGCAAGGACGCATTCTGATGGTTCTATGTTTTCGTGCGTTATATTCTGCAAGTAGACTTGGTAGCGCATCGGTCCATCTATAGGTTCCATTCAGCTTAAACAGTTTCCACGTATCGTTCTTCAAAGTTCGATTGAAACGTTCTACGACGGACGCCTTCATCACCGAATACGCCGAATAATGATTAACGTCATGCTTTGCCATGAGTTTCTGCACATCGACGTTGTAAAATTCTTTTCCTTGATCGGTTTGCAAATTTTTCGGATATCGATCTCTCAATATCTTTGCAAACGCTTTAGTCACCTCAGTAGGTATACTATGAGAGTTCTGGCCCCTAGGGCGAGGGGGTGCGGTGGTGCGAGGGGGGTACCGCGCGGGCGAGGGGAGGGTGGAGGGGGTACCACGCTCTACGACGAGATGGGTGAGGGTGATGACGTCACAGGGGGGGATTTAAAAATTTTCAAAATGGCGTCGCGCGCATTTCATATTGGCGCCACCTACCGGGTGTTTAAGATACTTTGAGTCTGCGTCGGTATTTGGGGTCCGTGTTGGTATTTGGGGCCCGTGTCGGTAAATTTCCTAGGTTTTTCATACATTTCGTATTGGCGCCACCTGGTGGATGTTGGATTTTTAAGATACTTTGGGTCTGCGTTGGTATTTGGGGCCCGTGTCGGTAAATTCCCCAGGTTTTTTCATACATTTCGTATTGACGCCACCTGGTGGATGTTTAAGGTACTTTGGACACGCGTCGCCGCCGCGCAATCACCGTACGCGTGCGGCGATCGGTGCGCAGGCGCGACCGCGACCGATTCGTGGAAATTCGCGTCTTCAACGATGATTTCTGAGAAAGAGGGTGGACCAGGAGAAAAGATTTTTTCTGAGGAAATATTTGAATCGTGGTACCGGTACAGCACACGTGCAATGATGTAAACATAGAACGATAATTATTGTAAATCAATCGTCGCGATAGCCCATGGAATAAACACGACATTGCACCGTGCCATGCCGCGCACCTGGTGGATGTTGGATGTTTAAGATACTTTGGGTCCGCGTTGGTATTTGGGCCCACCTTGGTAAATTTTTTAGGTATTCCATACATTTCGTATTGGCGACAGCTGTCGGATGTTTAACCCTCTGTTGTCACACCTACTTTTTCGAACGCCGTTGTCACACTGGGTCAATTTGACCCTGTCAATTTTTAATCAGATGTTATTTAAAATCTATTTGTTAAATTAAGTTTCAAAAATTCTGGGATAAAGTTTGAATATTGTAGAATATATGTCCATTGTTGAAAGTTGACACTTAATGTGTGATCATGTTTAAAAAAAATTTAAAACAATAAGAGTTCCGACAAAAAGTCTTTTGCTTAAAAATCATAACTTTTTTAATTTTTAATATTTTTAGGAAAAAATTTACAGTTATAGTTTTGGGATATGCTGCTTTGATAAAAAAAATAGTCCTATATCGGAGCATTCAAAAAGGTATTTATTGTGCAAACTGAATGGTGGCATCATTTGGGTTGAAAAACTCTTGCATTTGTATAGGAAATTTTTTTTATTATTATTCCAAGAATATAAAATTTAATTTCAGCAATAACTATGTATGTTAAATTAAAAATAAGTCTATTACAGACTGCCACAGTCATTACATATATACCTAAGTACAAGTTATCTTTAATTTCGACCGTCTATTTAAACAATTTATGATATCGGCGCACATATTCGGTCATATAACAAATATTAAAAATTAATTCAACGCTATTTTGCGAATATAATGTTGTGAGTTTATTTCCAACGTTTCGGTCAAAATTCTGACCATCTTCAAGGAAAGTTAATAAAATCAAAAAATATATTGCGTGTGCTGTTGAAGTTAGTCACTACCGTTTAAAATGAAACGTGGGACTCGTGAGCCGGTTTACTGGTGACTGAGGTAAACAATAGACAAACCAAGAGCATGTAGAAGGTGAACTAAGATATGGTCAGAAGAGACCGTTAAAAATTATGAATACTATAAACTCTCCAAATTTTACTGCCTTGAAAACTAACATTTTTACTAATGTAGTAAATTATACATACACTAATAGGTGTTGAACAGCACTAATTACATACCATTAAAAAGATATGTAAAGCCGTCAGATCATAGACATTAAATTAGAGAGATTCAATGGAGAAATACATCATAAGACATTACTTCCTCAGTAATGTTGCGTAGTAATTTTGTATTTTAGGAGTTTCATACCTAAGATTTACGCTCGGCTGTTTAATCATATGCAAAGTCTCCAAAAGAATCCTCTGGTTCAAGTTAACTTCTCTATCAACCACTTTAACGCTGTCAAAGTCAAATCTATGATCAAATTCAAGTGAATGCTTAGTTAAAGCAGTATGTTGGAGGGGAGACGAAAAGATATTTCTTTTGTGTTCATAAATGCGTCTTTCTAAAAGTCTAGCAGTTTGTCCAATGTAAACCTGGTTACAACCCATGCAAGGAATTGAATATACAATGTTTGAGTTTTTACATAACGGTATTTTATCTTTTATCAAAAGAGTGAAATACGTTACGCGTGCATAAGTATCACGGGACATGAACTCTTTCGTGAAATCGTACGAATCGTTGCGGGATATGATTCCACGGCTGCGTACCGAAGAACAGTGCTATGAATGGTTAATATCATGTGGCGAGTACTTGCACCTCATCCACGAGCATTTTAAGACCCGAAAAGTATCGGAATCGGAACAACAACGTTCGACATTACTTACGAGTAGTTTTGAAATAGTGCGAACGTGTGTTCGAAACAAAATAGCGTGCATAGTCGCTGAACTGGACGCGCGAGACGCATTGCTCGCGTCATCGTCTTCCGATAACGATAGCGATGGTGAGGAAAACCATTTATGGACGTTGCTGCAGTTGGATGACGAATCACTAACGATCGAGAGACATAAGATCCGCGACGTGTTAAGTGTACCAACATTATCCGAGTCGTCATGCATCAGCATCTTTCAACATGGATTTATGCAATTGTCGCGCGAACATCGTCAAGTGTTACGTTATATCGCGCGATACAGTACTGTGTGTAAATGCACATTACATTGCATCGTTGCTGATAAGGACGTGTACCTTAAGCGTACGAAGTACATTACCGCAATCGTGTGTACGCCGTTGACGCTTCTACATGACATTGAGAACGGAATGGTCGAAGTACTGAAAGTACTGAGTCCTGATACAACAACAATTCCAGCGAATAGGTTGTTGGGTCGGGAATTGGCCCGATATTTGGATGATCGTACGGGCTTGCCGCTAAATTCGACACTCGTCCTTCTACCGCTGAGTTTTCGATTTCCGGATTGCGAGTATGATGAACGTAAAGAGCGGGGACAATGCGTGCTTTTAGTGGTCTGTCGTCGCCCGTTTGTATCCTGCTGCTACGAACGTGAGTAGGATCTCATCGTATCCACACTACTCGGAGGTGCTTCGCACGCAGGATATGACTGTTCCCGTGACGTTGGACCAGCTGGCCAAGTTCGAGAGATGGTTCCATACATCATGGTTCCATAAATACAATGATACATATATGTAAATGTGCAAACAATTTTTTTATTTTTAACACATTATTTCAACCATTTATAATCCAGTTAATATATACAATGATACATATGCATGAGTGAACAATTTTATATTGCGCAATAATTCCCCCTATTTATATGAATGCGTTAATAAATACAATAATAATTTTCACAATAAGTTATAAACTATCGACCGTATTCTTTAAATATAAATGCTATCGGCGCACAGGTTCGGTCCACAAACAACTATCTTAATTAATCAATAACACATTTGCTTTAATTAACTGAAAATTTTCCAACGTTTCGGTCTGACTTTAGACCCTTATCAAGGAAAGTGATAAAATTTCAGAAAAATAACGCGAGTGAAATTTATCCGGTCGGAACGTTAATACACGTCCGATACCGAGAGCCGGTGGAATAGTGACTGAAGTAAACATAGGACAAAGCCAACGATCATCTCGAAGGTGAACACAGCCATTTAGACGCAGAGACCGTTAAATATTTTGAAAACATCGATTCTCAAACCCTCAAGTCACATAATAAAATCAATATTAATAAAGGAATAATTGGAGCAATACATCATAGGACATTACTTATTCAGTAATGTTGCGTAATATTCTTGTATTTTAGGCGTTTCATACCTAAGATTTACGCTGGGTTGTTTAATCATATGTAATGTCTCCAAAAGAAAATAATAATTTTCTATACATGCGCGAAGAATTTTATATTATACAATAATTCCACTATTTATAATAATCGAGTTAATAAATTCAATTACAATTTCTATTTTTACAATGGGATATTATAATATCCCCAGGGCAGAGTGTCGGTCGAATCGGGTACGATATGCCGCTTGTCGTCGTATGGACTTAGAGCGATTTTAGATTCTCAAAATGGTGTACACTTTATGAAATTTAGACTGTATGCATGATTGTCTGCGAACCATTTCGATCTCCCTGTGCAAACACTGTGCGTAGTCGTCGAAAGTTATCGTTCTGGCTATGACGTTGGTCTTGACGCCTTCCGCCTTTTTCGTATCTTTTTTGCCGTCTACGCGAAGTGCATACATTTTCGCTCTAATTCGGTCATTATCGCACCGTTATTTTCGTCCTTCATCAGCCCCGGAACCTTCTTATTTACGCGCGGCATATTATATGGATTGTCAGTAGGATAATCGCTCGTGTCGAATCGATCGATATTTTGTTTCATGGTCTCGTAGATATCTTCGCATCGAATGTGACAAATGATACTGTCAGTGTCGGTGTATAGAATTTTATAATTTGGTCCGTGCTTGGGCGACATGTACTCGTGGTGAAATTCATGCAAACAAATTTTTGATATGTCTAGAATGCACATACCCACGTATATCAGTTTGTTGAATTTCACCTCGAGTTTTCGCAATTCAACAGCTATTAAATTTTCCGAAAAAACACTTCTGCTGTGGATATTCGGTTTCGCGATCATTGCCTCCGCGCCATATCGCCCTTCCCAATGTGTTAAAAGTTTTACATCCACGTGATTTCGTACATTTTCCATAGTTTTACCGAATACCGCGTTGTTCATCAATTTGTACAAATTTTTTTCAAAGTCGTTTGTCGCGCTTGTTCTAAACCGTGTATTGAGTTCGATGTAATTGCGGAGCCAGGGAGATTGAGCGGATTGAAGCACGCACGGATATCGCATACCGTCGCGAGTAATTTGTCCTGCCTGCTGCCAGGTGGTTTGGCACGCGTCGGGCAGAACGGTAGATCGGCATGAGCGTCGTGCAGACGTTGCGGATATTCCAGATCTACCTCCAGAATGTATCCCGTGGGCGAATCGATCGGGATTGAAGACACGACAAAATCCGCAACATCTTCGACCCATCGAAATTTAGCGTATGGTAGGGGCTGACACATTACCCATCCATACAAATTGTTGACGTCAAAGTACATCAAGTACGATGACTTTTCCGATGCGTCGTAAGATGACATGTACTTGTTATTGGTATGTGCGTATCTTCCAGAACATTGGCTTAATCCCCCACGTATACCGCGTTCGATGAACATGTTCGATGGTATGTTTTAACATTGCATCCCATGTGAATCCAGGTAGAGTATAATAATGCGCTGAATCTAATCCGTAACTCTTGATACAACTTTCGCGAAAATTTTCAAAAACATCTGCCAATAACAAGACATCTGTTTTCAAATACAAGTCGTTGTATTCGCCCAAGGTTCTAATCTCGAAACGCTGCCTGACAGTCTCGGCGTGTGCGTAATCGGTCTCGGATACAGTCTCACCCGTTAACGAACTGTAGAATGACTCGCGCGGCGGTAAGCATGGGTCCTGCAGTTTGTCCTCGCAATCAAGATATTCATATGGAAAGACACCCTTTCGCGTCAATAAATTGAAATCCTCGGTGGATAATGTTTCAAATTGGGATCGTAAAATTTTTAATTGATCTGTGCTAAGAAAGGATGCTAATTTGTCGAGACTGGTGTTGAGAAATTTGTACGAATCGATGAATCGCAATTTAATACAATTTCGCGAGTCTGAATCAGCCGTATCTTCGACATTTGTTGTGAAAGAAATATACTTTTCTTTCGTTATGGGTAATACGTCAACGCTGCCTTCGAAAGTGGTAGCTATATCCTCGATAATAAAATGTGAATCATAGCCGGATAAATTGTGGAAAACTATGGGAATGTAAAACGCCTTTTTATAATTTAAATTGCACTCCGAATGTGCTGGGCCTGTAAACTGTCCGGATAGATGGCAATGATCGTGGACTCGTACATCGGTAGCCTCGAATGGTTCTTCGCAAATATGACAATGTGTTGCATTGTGAAATGTCGACAACTGTTCGGGAGTTAAATCTAGCATTGGAACATTACTGGACAAGATGGGTTTGACAAAATTCGCAAAATTTTTCAATTCGTCTACGAACCACGAAACACAATCCGCGTCGCAGCGACATCGATACACTGATAACGATGTATCGTACGAGCAATGCATATAATATGCTATGCTATGAACTTTGTGGTGTTGATACCCGCATAATTTATTATCCACTCGGTTGTCCTCTGTTTTTGCGATGATGCACTCCAGATCTGCGTACACCACGAAGGGGAGTCGCTCCTTCCGGCAGTGGTTGTCGAAGTTGAGCAAATTTTTGCCTTCGCTGGACAGAAGGATGGCGCAGTCATTCATCTTGCCACAGTCCAAGAATGAAGCTCCAACTTCGCGGCAGATCCGAAATAGAGCATGCATCTGTAAACCCAAAATTTTTTTTATTTTATTTGTTTCGTGAGGTATATCAGCATTTCATGTTTTTTTATACATACCGATCGCAGTTGAAATTATTTGCCTTGTGTCTGCACAGCTGCATACCCACCAGCCGGGACAAATTCTTGATCAGCACAAAGTGCCCTACATCGCCGTGCTCTTGATTCGGCGTGTGGAGCAGATTGACGTGTTGATCCTTCTTTTGGCTGGTGAGGCGCAGCGGAAAGACCGTCTTCGTCGAAGGTGTAGATGTTGACGGAGATGTTGTTGAGCCGCTCAAATTTTCCAATATGCCCCAGGGACATTGGGAACTCAATGCCCTGGAGATTTAATATGGAAGTATAGTGCGGGTACGAACTTGGGCGATCGGCATTTCTTTCCACAGGATGGAGAGCGGCGACCACTGCCCACGCGAAACACGCATTGTCCGGGGATTGCACATTGATCGTTGCATTTTGCAACAATAAATCCTGTGGCAACTTGTGGTGGCACCCGGCACGCAGCGGATTGTATTTGTTGACATTGACGGTCAGATTCATGATTATCGTCAATGCCCATCCGCTGTCGCGTTCCTGAAACTCTTCCAGCGACGCCAGGGTGGGTTCGATGACGCATCTCTGGTACCACTCCTGCAGATCGGTTGTGCGGAAGAGTTCACAGTTTCGGGTGTTGATGCTTTTACAAGCATGCTTGTCACCCGCCACAAATTCACCGTTGAATACAGTGTTCACTTTGAGGTTTCGATGTTTCCTCAAAGTGTCCCGCACATGCTCTAGCACAATGGTCGCCGCATCCTGAAGGAAGTTGCGCGGCTCGATGTTATTCGAATTTAACACGACACCAGTTAACACGCGGCTATCGAAAGCTGTGTCTATTTCGCGCCACAAAAGTCCCGTACTCGAATTTCCTGCACCTTCATGCACAAAACGGCCGCGCAACGAATATTGTACTCCTTCGAGCTGCGCGATTCGAGCAACCAGCGATTGCCAAACTCCGATCGATAATCGAGGACGTTTTACGCGGTTGTGTTCTTCCAACGATTCGATGCACTCGTTGCACCTTTCTTCCCACGCGAGGTATTCTTCTCGCGAAATCAATCGTGTGGATTGATCCAATAATTGGTGGATTACTTGCGCGAATTCTTCCATGGTTGTAAAAAGGAATGTAAATGTAATGTCTTTTCCTCGCAACACGTTGCAACGATTTGAGGCTTTGTGCAGTTTTGGAGCGCGCTTTTATGATCGGTGTCATGATTTGCGATCTCTGTCTTACTCTTTTGACGATCCAACCCAACATGGTTCTATGCAGTATCTGCTGATACAGCAAAATTCTTTCTATGCTTTACGCGTATGACGAATTAGCGCGCAAAAATCATCCGACACAGTTTCTGCTGATTCCGCATAATTCTAAGATTCTACGTTCCCAAAAGTATTATATTACATTCAACACGTGTCGAGACTTTTATCCTTGAGGATGGGGCTCAAGTTATATGCAACCGTGCGATATGCTGCAACGTTAAGATTGAAATACATTATGGAAAAAATTGGATGCTTTAAAATAAAATGCTGTGGTGGGGGGGGGGGGGGGGAGCAATTTAAGTCAGTCTCCCGAACGCTATTCCATCAATCGCTCAGTATTCACAGTGACTTTCGACGGAACAAATAGTGCTCTGAAAAAATGTGCAGTACCAGTGCCGAAGGAAACGCCGGACACATGAATTATTACGTTCCCATCATGCGATATGATGGCGTAGCTCAATGCGGAGAGAAGACAGTTGCTTGGTAAGGTTTAATTTTCACATCTTCTCAAAATTTTTTTTTTGGTTATTCCTAATACGAGCGAGTACTTTCATAGCTTTGATTGTTCTCTTAGTCCGCGCCGAACATCACGGATCATGGTCAGAAGATACGCATTAACATCTATGGGCAGCAAATATTTGGAAATTGGAATCAGAGTACGGCCTACGATCGATGTAGAAATTATTCTCGGCGACAATCGTGGGATGTATCTCACGTTACCACATAATACATGGGGTGTGCTATGCAACAATCGTGATGCTATCGAAGAACGTTCACGATTACCTGGATCACCTTCGATGCAGATGGATCAATTAACGATGGATTTTTGTGATATCTATAATTCGCCGATTGTAAAGATGATGCTACAAAATAAGCCACTGTATTTCAAACCGGAAACAGTATCATTTTTATTAAATCTTGAACCATGTATAGACTATGTGTATCCGAGGCTGCATCGAATTAGCAGAGATGTGAGGATGAAATTTGAAACTTTTGTTAACGTGCTAAAACAGAGCGATGTTGCCTGCGAATCATTAGAGGCGCGTCGTGCTGCTAAAATCATACATGATAGCGAACATTACTGTGAGGATTATCATGTAGATTGCGAACTGGTAGCATGTGCCATCAATGATATTCTAGCTGATGCTCGCGGGAAAAAATGTTAAATTATATTCTTTTAAAATAAATTTCTTAAACTTATATTCTGTCTCCATTTTATTTATCCATCGTCCTCCTCGCCACTTAATTCTAAGATTCGGCGTTTATTTTGTTCTTCGCGCTATGAAAATGACATCACATGGAGATGCTTGGGGAGGACTCATATTACACACGATCGCGCGACACGTCGCGACGTTAAGATTGAAAATCATTTAAAAAAAAAAATGGTAGCTTTAGAATAAGATGTGGTATTAGGACATATACTTCTCTCGCTCGCCAGATCTGTTTCTCTCTCGCACGATATCGGCGCTTGCGCATTACGGTCGAATAGGACATATACTTCTCTCGCTCGCACATGTCTTTCTCTCTCGCACCATGTTGGGGACAGTTTCAAGCTTTCAATGAAACCTCCATAGTATATGCTCTAAGATGTAATGGGAAAGGGAGACAAAGTGAAGTTCGCTCAAGGCCGGGGTGTTTGAAAATAGTTAGAGATCCTTTAATGAGAGGACTTCAAGATTATAAATTAATCGATACCCCCTTGGAAACGGGTATTTGAATAAATGAACCACACTTTGATCCTTTCTCCTAGGTGAAATTCCAGGGCTATGTACTTAAACGCTTGATTCTCAAAATCGACCTAGAGGAATTTAGTTTGTTTGGCTTAGTTGTTAAGGACATTTTTGTAAAAATGAAAAACGGTTGTAAGAGCGTTCGCTTGGAAAGCGTCACTCGAGCCCCGAAAGCACAAGTGAACGGACGTTCAAACCGAATAAAATTTCCAAAAGATTTATATTGTGATAAAATCGTTGTTTGCATTGATTATTGTAATGAGTTACTGTGTTTAAATAGTTTTATTCAATTAATTAGCATCGTTCTCATTATATTTATCGTACAAAAATCCGCGTCCAAGGAGCAGAACGCCTTAGCGTTCCACGGGCATCGACCCTCGCCAAATTCCCTGCAAGGATCCTGAGAGGAACCAGCCGGCCACGCAACAAAATTGGTGACAGCGATGGAATACTGCAGGTTCGCCGGCTCCTAGACAAAGATTTGAAGAGAAGCCATCTGGAAATCCATGCGGTACTTCTCCCCAAGGCATCAGACGACTTTCCTCCACGACGGCGTTGCTGACGTCGATCACCGCTGCTGTGAGAGATATTAGTTACTTTAAATTTACTTATTGCGTTTATTGTTCATCGTTCCCTGTTCTGTAATTCACCGTAGTTATTAAGATATTTACTGTCTCCGCTAAGTTAGTTAATATTCGCGTTACGAAAATGTGGCGTTTTAACAGAAACGCATTAAAATGGAGGAGGGAACGGCAATCTCGGCCGGGAGGTTTACAAAATTTTGAGGCCCAGGATATATCTGTCCAGCCTGCGCGAGTAGAGCCTCCATTTACTATGTCTCTGCCTCGGGCACCGGTTATTTCGCCTACGCAAATTAGAGATTCCGTTTTATATTCGCCCGAGCTAAGGAGTAGCTTGGCCTGCCGGAACACGGTCGTCGTTGCTAGCTCTCAAACTTCGGCCGATGTACCACCAGCTCAGGAGCTAAGTCCTGTATCGTCGCGAATGAATCCGCCCGTCGTTAATTTGTCAGAAATTAATAGTGGATCACCTTGTTCGAGTGTAGCTCCTGCTCAAAAACCGTCGGAATCAGCGAATTATCCGCCTAAATCCTATCTTTCGTTAAAACTGGTGAAAGACTCAATTCCTAAATTTGACGGAAAATTGAAGGACACGCTAATTTAGCGTTATCTAACCGACGCGAAGCTACGACTTTGGACGAACTAATAGATTTATTAAAAAAGATCTTTGCCCAGTCTTTTAATGTCCATGACATGAACGCGGGACTGATGAATACGCGTCAGTACATAGATGAAACGGTAGAGATATTCGGGGCCCGAATAAACGAAATCTTAAATAGTGGGTTAGAGACTGCCCGAGATGCGTATAACCCGGAACAATTAGTCGGCGTCATCGATTTATTGAAAAACACGGCAACTATTCGAGGTCGAGCAACGGCGCACTAACCAGTTGACTGTTATCGACATAGGGATGTTGATATTTTTAGAAGTATCGATATGTATCGTATCAATATTTTTCAAATATATCAATATCGCATATGGATATATCGGAAAAAAGTATCGGTATTTCAATATATCGGTTCTTTTTTTTTTAATTATTGAGGTAGAATTTAAACAAATTATATGTTATTTTCGTTATGTTTATTCAGCAGGTACTGGGAAAAATACAAAAATTTAAAAAATACACAAATATAAGAATTAATTGAACCAGTATTTTTGAGAAATAGTTTTTAAGAAAACTCTTTCTTTGACGTGCTCCCCTGTCAGCCTACTGCGATTGTTGGGAACTACGATATTAATAGTTGATGCAACCCTTTCAGATGCAACAGACGATCCAGGTGTAATTAAATATTTCTGGCCAATTTTCGACAGTATCGGTATAAAGTGTCGGCTGTCTATCCAAAACTTTAATGGATTGGATGTCCGTAAAATATTTGGTTGATCCAAATATTGTTTTAGTTCTGTTGGCATTGTGCCAAAACTAGGAACATCTTGATTGGACACAGTTTCTATTATCATTTTTTCATGTCTAGCCCAAAGTGACGGCGATAAATTGCTATACTTCTCTGGTGTAGGTGGAGATTTTCCGACTTTAGGCGAAATATTTCCCCGTTGCATGTGCTCCAAACTAATATCTTTAGATAGTTCTGATATTACATTAGCAACAGCCTTTGCTGAAGTAAAATGTATTTTTTTAAAGCGAGGATCCAGAATTGTCGCTTTTGCCAGAAAAATATTCTGTTCAAGTGGCTCTAATCTTTTATTGATTCCTTTTAATAAGTCTTTTTGAACAGACAATCCCACATCAGTTAGCATTTTCGCTTGTTCTATTTCCTGGCGTAATAAATTAGTTAGCGGAATCACCAAACTAGCCGTGACATATTTTTCACCACAATTATTTCTTCAGTGGCTAATTTAAAAGGACCGAGAAGAGTAATTAAATCACGTAAGATATTTAATTGGGAAGTGACTACCATATCTGGTACACTTCTATTTGTTAATTGACTTCGTGAAGCTAATATTTTGGCCACAGTTGCAGATAGTTCAAAAAATCGCTCCATCATATCAAAGCATGAATTCCATCTAGTACTAACTGATTGTATTAGCATTAGAACCTGACCCTCCTTTTTCCCAGATGCTTCTTGCTTAGCTCTCAATTAATTCTGAAGCACTGACTGAATGTTTGAAATAAGTAACAATAGTTTTTATCTGGTCTGCCAGTGTGGAAAAAGCAGTATTGTTTCTTAACACCCCATCTATTATCAAGTATATTAAGTGAGCCATGCAGGGAATTCTCTTATTTTCTCCCAAGAACAATTTTACAGCAGCGATTATATTGCTTCCACCATCAGTGGTGATAGATACAATTTGACTTTTGCCAATAGAAAATTCGTTCGTGATTTCTTCAAATAATTCTTTAATATATTCTCCTGTATGTGCCTGAAAAGATCATGTTTATTAAAATTTTATAAAAAATGCGTTTGTATTGGATAATTATATTTTAACCCTCTAGGGACTAGTGGGACTCCAGAGTCCCATTCAGACTAACACATTTTTATTTACGTTCCAACAATAAGATCGAGGTTTGATAGGTATAGTAACTTTTAGTAGGCAGGGAAGAAACTGTTTGTACCATCAGAACCCGAAATTAAACTTTTTTCTGACATAAACAAATGAATCTAGTTGACGCTATTGATCGTGATCAGTGCCTGTTGCAATTTGTCGACAATTTTTATAAATATAAGTAAGTAAAAGAACTTTTTATAGTAAAATAAGCATATATATAGTAAAAGTGAGTCCTACTTGACAAAATATTGTATGGGCACTGCACTCTATTTTGTTGCGAGTTGCGATCCTCGCTCTAGCGGCGTTCAGCGCAAGCTCCTAAAGCGCGAAGTTTAAGTAGGATATAGTTAAGGATGAACTTTATCACATTAGGAATTTATCTTCGCCTCCTTCCTTATCGCTCGAAAAACAATGTATTGATAAAGAAAAGAGGAACAAACGTAAGAAGAAGTCTGTTTCTTCTCCTCGCATTAGATTTCCGACGTTGTAACGATATAGACGTGTCGCAATAAATCTTATCTCAATCATTCTCCAAATATCCTTGTTGTCTTGCTTCTCGTTTATATTACTTTTAAATCATTCTACAATCTAATTAATTCATTTCAGTTCAGTTCTATAAGTTTTAGTGAGTTATAAGTGTTTATTACAAATCATTAACTTCACGCGTTCGCGAGCAGAGCTCTTCAGGGCTCCACGGACGCCGGACCCCACTGAAACTCCCTAAAGCCGGAAGAATTCCCAGCCGGCCTCGCAACAATTTATGTTATATATAGGGGCTTTCGGGTTAAAGTTATGGGACATGAATGTCCCACCGGGACTTAGGAGTAAATATTTATGAAAATTGTTAAGTACTTATATGTCATTCTTATTTCTTTAAATATTCATACTATTCTATATTATTTGTTAAATCGTGTATAATTACATATTTTTATTAGTGTTTATGTTATTTATCGTTACTACAGCAACAAGATGTCTGTAACAAAAGCAATAGTTGTTTTTACGATTACCATAAAAAAACGGAATAGATATTAAAAATTGTAACATTATTTTTCATTACTACTTACTGTTCAAACATGATTTCCCACATAAAAAAAATCATTTAAGTACATATTTATGTTGTTTTCTATATTTCCGATCAATGTTCAAAAAATTAGCCGTAAGTCCGGGTGGGACTCCTACGTCCCATACCATAAATCAATCATTTTCATTCTCAGCATTCTAACCGAGTAGCTTCCAAATCCGAATTATAAAATAGATTATTTTAATGCTCAAAAAAATTCTACGTTAAGTTTAAAACATCCCCGTACCTAGAGGGTTAAAGCAATTTAATTGTTGAAATTGTACTTGTAACATCCGTTGGGCAGCAAGGCAAAAGCTGTCAAGAACTTCATCTGTGTCACTTAGGAACTGAGCTGTTACTACAAGAAAACTTCTCGTTGAATTGGTTACAGTTAAAATGTCGCTACTCAATGCAACATACTTTATGTTTTGTAATACTTTTTTTAATATAATTTTTGTAGTCTCGTATCGTTGCTCCACCAGTCCAGTTACCTAAAAGGAAAAGATATGAATATTTAAAAAGTAGTGTATAATTTTTAAAATAAATGTAATAAGGATAAATAAGGTCCTTGCCTTGAATCTTGATGGTAATTTATAACGAGGACATGCTATATGCAGAATTTTTCATTCCTTCTTTTTCAACACAAGAAAAAGGCATATTATCTTTAACAATCATATAAACCAAAGATAGGGTTATTTCAATATGCCGTTGTCCTCCATCTCAAAATAAAATAAACATTGTCCAAATAAACAGCACAAACACTGAAACATCTTTATTAAAATTCAAACATGTTTACGCATTTGTAACGTCTCACGCAGACGCAAACCCAGCGTTACCGACTGTAGGTAAAACAGTACCGCTATGTAACATTTTACAGATCTTTATACATACTTTTATATAATTTATGAATGTAAAGAAAGTACGTGGTACAATAATGCCTCGTTATAATTCTGACGATCGGGGCTGGCGGCGGGACACTAACGCGATGCGGACACTATTCCGTGCGGCCGTTGCCGCGAGTGAGAAAACCCAAGAGCCGAGCGAGAGGGAACAAAACAGTCGGCACGAAGTTGCGTCGGCTATGAAAGAGAGAAAGCATGATACTTTGTCTCGCTCCGTCTTTCAGCTCGAGCTCGAGCTCGACCCGCGTGCGGGATTATAATGCATCGGCGCTTTTCGTATTTATAATATGTAGGGTAAACCAACCAGTGAATGACCGAATTGTTAAATGAGAAGGCTAGTAAATGACCGCATACTTTTAATAAGAATTGTACTTATTAATGGTTGTTTAATACGCGTAACTAACATTATGGGATATTAAAAGTGCAACTACACTCCGTTTATAAACATATAATAATTTTTAAATTTATAATTGACATTTCTTTGCCTAATGGTCATTCGGTGGTATGCCGTCAATTACTGGTTGGTTTACCCTACATATTGTAATTCGTTTCGCGACAGCCGAGTGTGACAAATATTCGCGGAACGTAGAATCCTCTATAGTATTGAATCCTGAAATTTTTAATTCTGTAACGTATATATTAAATATTCTCGGTGAAAAGAAGAGCAACCACGGCGTTCGCCGACTACATACTTATGAATTACATACTCTGATTATATATGTATACATGCGCGTCCCTTATCCCCCTCCCATTCTTTCTTACTCGTATTTAACTCATATTTACAATAATAATTCTTTATTTAACAGTATTTACAATGCAACAATCTATGATAATATGTACATTCATGTGACATTTATCATGCCCCACCGTTGGACCTAGAACAAAACGATAAAAAGTTCAAAAACATCTCAGGTCATCATACACACTCAAAAAATTTACCTTACCATGTTTCCAGTGATGACTTTAGGGGTTTAATCCATGGGTTGAATGATGGAGGTAGTATTTGGGGGCAAGAACACAATTTGAAATTGATTATCCTCCACAAATTCCTCTGGTGTCAATTTGTTCCCTGTACATTTATCCAGTAAAAGTATTACTTTTCCGGTCGTGCGACTCTCTAGCTGGTATTTTTTCACGTCGGGCTTGAAATGATTATCGAACCAGTCCGTGAACACTGTTTTTCTGTGCTTTGACCACCACTGGTTGGTTATTCATAATTGTATACTTTAGCGGCCTTGGTTTTTTGTATTTATGAATGAACACGTGCATCAATTTGTGGGTTTCTGTCATTTTGGAGCAGAAGCTGCACTTACTTGATCTTTCTTAATTTTTGTACCCATTAACGTGTTTTTCCTTATGTTGTACTAATATCTTCGAGCTTTCCACATAAAATCGCTTTCGTCCAAACTATGGCGATCTTTTTTTCGTAAAACGCGCATCGCGAAGCAATTGCCAAACAGCCATTATTTGCCTGGGCCCCAAGAATTGTTCCCGAAAAAAAAGTGACCATCGATGAGGAGCAGTCTCATTTTGACTTTTGCCTAGCAACAACGTGTAATCCGTGCAAATTACACTTACCATGCCGAGCAATAACAGAAAACGTACATCGCTTTCTATAGAGCAAAAATTAGGCATTTTACATAAATTGTCCAATGACATACCAATTAAGCCAATTGCTTGCGAATATCAAATTGATACTAGCACCGTGCGGCACATTTGCAAAAATGCACCCAAAATAAGGCAAGCTGCGGAGGGAGGACGTCACGTATTGAAGATCAAGAGGATACCGAAGGCGAAGTATGAAGATTTAGAGTACCTTCTACACTTATGGTTTGCGGAACGGAGGGCGATGGGGGACCCAATATCCGATTTGATATTGCGCCAAAAGGCCCTGGAGTTAATGAAAGAAATAGAAGGCAATGAATCAACTTTTAAGGCAAGTGCAGGCTGGTTGCAAATATTTAAAAGCCGTTACGATATTCACTCGGTTACACTTCATGGGGAGAAGGCAAGTGCAGATGCAGTAGCTGCAGAAAAGTTCATCTCGGATTTCACACAACAAATAAACGAGAAAGGGATCGAACATAGCAATATTTATAATATGGACGAAACTGGTCTTACGTGGAAAGCTCTTCCCTCAAAAATTTAATACAAAATAATGAAAAACAAGTGGGTGGTACAAAAATGAAGAAAGATAGAGTGAGTGTGGGCTTCTGCGCAAACATGACCTGAACCCATAAACTTATGCCCGTGTTTATCCATAAGTACATGGAAATGTATAACCCCCTCGAATATTAGAAATTCATGGAATAGTATAATGAATACAGCCCGTGAAGGAACGACAGAAGAGGAATACTCAATAGACCCATCACAACCCCAGTTGGAAGAACTAATAGCCGCGATTACTGGGGAAGATCCAAGCGGAGACAGGGTTGCGGAATACTTAAGGAGCTGCGATGATGCGGAAACCCGTGACGGGGAAAACGCAGGAGAAGGCGAAACAGAAGGAGAAGAGGAAAACGGAGGTGGAGGCCAAGCAAAAGGAGAAGAGGAAAACGGAGGAAGGGGCCAAACAGAAGGAGAAGAGGAAAATGGAGGAGGGGGCCAAACAGAAAGAGAAGAGGAAAACGAAGGAGAAGGCGAAACAGAAGGAGAAGAGGAAAACGAAACAGAAGGAGAAGAAGATGCAAGGACCGAAGAAGATATCCGGGCGCGAAGAATATTAAAAGCGCTGAAAGTATTAAAAAATGAATCCAAAGAGGCGCCACGATACGTCCAACGATGCTTGAAAAATATTAAAGAATATTTTTTCAGAGAAGACCCCTAAAGTCATCAGTGGAAACATGGTAACGTATATTTTTTAAGTGTATATGACGGTCTGAGATGTTTTTGAATTTTTTATCGTTTTGTTCTAGGTCCAACGGTGAGGGCATGATAAATGTCACATGAATGTACATATTATCATAGATTGTTTCATTGTAAATACGGTTAATAAAGAATTATTATGGTAAATATGTGTTAAATACGAGTAAGAAAGAATGGGAGGGGGATAAGGGAAGCGCATGTATACATATGTAATCAGAGTATGTAATTCATAAGTATGTAGTCGGCGAACGCCGTGGTTGCTCTTCTTTTCACCGAGAATATTTAATATGTACGTTACAGAATTAAAAATTTCAGGATTTAATACTATAGAGGATTCTACGTTCCGCGATGTGTCGCGATTTGTCACACTCGGCTGTCGCGAAACGAATTACAATAGGATTATAAATACGAAAAGCGCCGATGCATTATAATCCCGCACGCGGGTCGAGCTCGAGCTGAGAGACGGAGCGAGACAAAGTATCATGCTTTCTCTCTTTCATAGCCGACGGCAACTTCGTGCCGACTGTTTTGTTCTCGCTCGCACGTTCTCAGAGTCTCTCACTCTCGACTGAAGGATTCCAAGAAATGGTGGGGATGGCGAGCGGGATTATAACGCATGGTAAAAACGGGACACTAACGAGGCATTACTGTACTGTCTTTTAAATTACCCCGCGTAAAGTGAACACATGCAAGGGGAAACCTAACCTAAGTAAAGTCCGTAATTAGGGAAAGACAAAGAAAATAATTGACATTTAATGTCGTTTCTCTTTTACAGGTAAATAGTTGTAAATAGTTGTAAATAGAAACAAGAACAATAAAATAAATAAGAAAACTCTTTTACAGGAGAAACACAGATCTGTGATTATTCCTGCCTTTACCTATAAACATAAAGAAATTTAAGACATTATATGAATTTGTTGGAATGTAAGAATAAATACCTGCTCCAATACGCCTATAGTTATAAGTGTGTGTGAGAGAGAGAGTAGTGTGAAGCAGGAAAGCGAGAGGAAGGAGCAGTACGAGTTGGACGCTCAAGCAGTAAGGAGCTATGTAAATAACTACAGAATAGAAACCGTTAATAAATATTATTCACTACTAATATTAAACCACAATAGTATAAAAATTCATTCGTTTCAAACATAAATCTAACATGGTAGAAAAGCGTGGTTGCTCTGAAACAAAAAAGGGAGTGATGAAAAACAAATAGAAGAAAGTGCTTGTTATTAAATAAATAAAGGTGCAGTGGAAAAAATATAAGCAAATAATAATGCCACAAGTATTAAAGATGCTAGAAAGGCAAAAATAATGTAAAATAAATAGGTGCAAATAATGGATGCACAAGGATTAAAGGAAGAGCAAGTGGCAAGTAAATAGAAATATACGGCGGACGAACACGTGGTGATTTTCGAGGTTAAGTCACACGGTCATACAGCAGAACACTTAGCACCTTGTTGCGGCCGCGTACAGCGCGTCGCGTCGCGCGTTCAAACGTGTGCCCGCTGACTCTGACAAACAGCTGACGAGTCAGCTGAGGCCGATGACACCTGCGTGTTTACCTCAACGTTCTTCTCGACGCGATCGCCCGGCGACCGTTAGTTCGAAAGAATCACCGCTGTGACACGCACGTACGCACTTTTCGATCCTTGCGCCCATTGCGCCGATAATCAGTGAGAGTTTTCTTACGCGACCCATTGTCGCCAAACGCCCACGCGTTCATTGTATTATAGTGTGTTGTCCCAGTGTATCTCTGTTTGTGACGTCCAGTGGCCAAGTTGACCACTGGAAAATAAAGAGTGCCAGTCCCAACAAGGGTCGTGTCGTTTTGAATCGCCCTCCCATCGAGCTGTCCTAGCGCCGGCAATTTAAAGTTCGCTACTGTCGAAAACACTCCTGATAATAAAACTAGAACAGGCAAATTCTACTGCCATAATTTAAACAAAGTGAAGTTTATAAAGTAAAAGCTGAATCAGTAGAAGAAAGAAAAATGTTAAAACAAGAAGAGGTTAAGATACAAGTTTTTGACGGCAAAGATTACAATCTATGGAAGAAGAGACTATTACTATATTTAAAATGGAAGAAATGTGATGAAGCAGCACGTAGAGAAAGAAAATGCACTGAAGACCTAGACAAGTGGGAAGAAATGGATATAAAGGCCATGAACTACATCTATTGCAGTATAACTAACGATCAGCTGGAGTTTGTTGGTGAACAAGAAACAGTGTATGGAATAATAAAGAAATTCGATCAACTCTATTTGAAGGAGCCAACCGCGCTGCAGATATGCATAAGGAATAAGCTAGATAAAATGAGACTCAGGAACTATGAAGATTCGAGCACATTCTTTACGGATTTTGAGAAGACGATTAATGAATTGAAAGGTGCAGGTGGTACAGTAGGCGAACAAGAAAAATTGAACTACATGCTAGAAACTCTACCAGACACCTTGAGTTACATTGGTGATTTGATTGACGCAATGAAACTTGAAGATAGAAATTGTGAATTTTTAAAACGAAAAATATCAATGTGGGAAGCCAAAGATAAAAATGATTCAAATAAGAGGAAAGCTAGTGCGTTCAAAGTTGAAAATAAACCAAATGTCTGTCATGGCTGTGATAAGCCAGGACATTTCATAAGAGACTGTAGAAATCCATGGCGCAAAGGGTTTGGAAGAAGCGGACCGAATGGGGCTGGAGCGTACAGGCAAGGAGGTGCGCAAGGTCAACGGACATTTCAACAGCAGCAGCATCAGCCGACGCGAGGGCGCGGAGGCAGAGGCTGCGGCTACGTACAACGAGGATTCAACCTTAGAGGATTCAACAGCAGAGGTAGAGGCTTTCAACAGCGAAACAACGAAGAGCATGACGCAAGATATAGTTACAGTGACCAGTGTCAAGTAAAAGGTTCTTTTGTGACTCAAATTGTGAGTGATGAATATGTGAGTAATGAGTATGTGAGTAAGGAGTATGCGAGTGATGAGTATGTTGAGAGCGATATTAAAAGTTATAATTGTAATAATACAAACAGAATAGATTGGATATTAGATAGCGGGTGTTCAGATCACATTATAAATAATGACTCGTATTTTAGTCAATTCTTAATTTTGAAAATTCCTATTAATGTTAAGGTTGGTGATGGTAGAAATCTAAAAGGTACCAAAGTTGGCAAAGTCATTACTTATTTTATTGTTGACGGTACGAAAATTGAAATTACGATATCCAATGTATTCTATGTAGAAGACATGGACAAAAATTTAATTAGTTTTGCAAAAGTAACCGATAAAAATAAGATTATTTCGATTGATCAAACAGCGAAAATCTATGATAAAGTCGAAAATTTAATTGCAATCGCTTATAAAGAAAATGGATTGTATAAAATGAGTAGTTACATAAATGAAAAGAAAAATTATAACACGGAGATTAATAACAAAATGACCCAAAAGGAAAAACTACATAAGATGCTAGGCCATATAAATTTCAAATATTTAGATCATATGTGTAAAAGTAATTTAGTAGATGGTTTACTAAATGAATTAGAGTCAATTTACTTAAAATGTGGTACTTGTATAAGAAACAAAATGCACAATTTACCATACAAAAATAACAGAACAAAAGCAAGTGAAATTTTAGAAATTGTTCATTCAGATTTAAATGGGCCGCAAACAACTACAGGATATGATGGTTCAAAATATTTTCTAAGTTTGGTTGATGATTACAGTAAATTAGCTGTCGTTTATACAATTAAATCAAAAAATGAAGTACATGACTGTTTTAAAAATTATATAAACCAAGTTGAAAATTTAACAAATAAAAAGATAAAGAAATTCAGATGCGATAATGGTAAAGAACATATGAATAAATATATCTATGATTTAGCAAATGAGAAGGGAATCCTAATTGAACCATGCCCACCATACGTTCACGAGTTAAATGGTGTGGCTGAAAAATTTAACAGAACAATTATGAATTCTGCAAGATGTTTATTACATGATGCAAACGTAAGTCTAAGATACTGGCCAGAAGTTGTAAAAACAGCAACCTATTTGAAAAATAGAACTTTTTCAAAAAGCACTGTTGAAAATAAAACACCGTTTGAGATATTTTTTTGTAAGCGACCAAATTTAAGTAATTTAAAATTATTTGGTAGTAAAGTTTTTACTAGAGTACCCGAAGGAAAAAGAAAGTCTAAATGGGACAGAAAAGCGGACATAGGAATCCTGCTAGGTTATGAAAACTTTGGATACCGAGTTTTGATGAATGGTAAAATCACCGTAGTAAGACACGTTGAAATAATTGAAAATTGCCCAAATTTAGTCGGATTTAGTGGCGATGATAATGGAAGTTGTAATGATAATGATGATAAATGTAGTTTAGGAAGTCAAAACTCGGAATCGGACGCATTCATAAAAGATTCAAAAATCAAAATTGAAGATACAAACGAGAGACAAGAAGGCGATAAAATTACAAGTAGAAAAGATCAAAGAAAGTTGAGTACAGAATCAAATAAAGATCAGATTTTAAGGCGATCTGATAGAGAAAAGAAAAGACCTGATTTTTATAGTGCTAGCTTAGTAAATACGAGATGCATTTACGTAAACGTTGTAAGCGCAGATAGTCCATCAAGTTATGATGAAGCATTAAAAAGCGATGAATATAATTTATGGAAAGAAGCCATGGATAAGGAAATAAATTGTTTATTTAAAAATGAAACGTGGAAGCTAGTCGACAAACCGAGAAATGTAAAATTATTAGACTTAAAATGGGTGTTCACAAATAAAACCGATAATAGAAAGAAAGCAAGACTCGTAGTGAGAGGTTTTCAGCAGTCTGAAGTGCTTGAAGATTTATATTCGCCAGTAGCTAGAATACAGACTTTGAAATTATTATTATCCTATTGCTGTCAAAATAAATTAACAATCATACAAATAGATGTTGAAACGGCATTTTTGAATGACCAGGTAAAATCGGAAGTATTTGTGAAACAACATTTGGGATATGCGGATAATACCGGGAGAGTATGTAAATTAAGGAAAGCATTGTACGGTTTGAGAGAAAGCCCGAGGGCGTGGTACGAATGTTTTGATAATTATATGAGAAAATTAGGTTTTGCAAGAAGTGAGAATGACTACTGTCTATATACAGGGTGTCCCACGGTAGACTGGACAGCGCCGTAGCTCCTAAAGTATTGGAGATAAAAATATTTAAAAAATAGGGAATTGCATGGTTCGAGGGGGCTAATCAATTAGCCCGGACGAATTTTTTTTTCGATTATTATTTTAAAAAATACGATGGTCAAGTTCGGTTTTTCAAATGGAACTATTTTTTTGAAGTCCTGAGTTGATAGTGCGTTCCAAGACAAATTCAATAAGCATCAATGTATACACTTGATTTCCACTGGTTTTTGAGATATTGCGCTTGCAAATTTACTGATTTTCACTGCAAGAAACTCCTCTGGAATAGCAAGGACCGGGGACGGTCTTACTGGCGCCACGGGTGGCACTTCCTGTTGAAATAGATACATACCTGCGAAAGGTCTACGCCAGGCCCAAAGGCTGGACAATTCTTTTCCGTCAGAAATGCTACTTAGGTAGGTACATCTGCGGTATCGAGAAGCGCATCGTTACTTTTATTTCGCACTTGCTTCTACACTCGAATGGCCGGTTTTTCTGGGAGGGATGCAAGTTGGATTGGTTAGGTTCGGAGGAGTGAAAGTTGCTAGACTAAATTTCAACCATAAGGAGCAGATTGTATCAGAACCAATCGGATTTGCATCCCTCACAAACGGCTGCACTCTTGAAGAGGCCCTCTTCACAGCAATACCTCCTCCCCAATGCCCACCTTCTCTCGCACGGAATACGTCAACGCATGGTTTTGTTTTGATATCGAAGCTCATGTTTATACTCGAGAGGACTACGCGTCGACAGCGGGCTACCCCTATTCTTACTGTGTCTCTCCACGAGGAGTATTGCCGGTGGATTGTAGAAGCGCAGATGTCTGGATGCCAGTTGTTGAATTCAGGAGACGATAGAAACACTTTATTACAAAACACACATGTACTATAATTAAAGTAAATCGTACTCCTCTCGGGCAGGAGTCGCCCGACGTTCGTCAAGGAGCTGCGACCTGGTACCCCGTGGCGAGGACAACCCTTCGCAGTGCCTCACCCGATTTTTATGGCTTTCACCGGAAAAAGGTACGAATCCTGGGCCGAACCTAACGAATTGAGGTCGAGCCCCCGCAGTCGAGGGTGAAATATCCATTACAGCGTATTAAGAAATTCTTTTCTTCATCGTATCGAGAGGGAAGTGACGCGAATGGATTCCTTATGTTTTTCTGACGAAAATCATACCAAATATCATGCAAATCGGACTAGTTTGATACAAGCTATTTGTATTCCCTATGTAAAAGTTGTCCGATTTACACGACATTTGGCATGATTTTCATCGGAAAACCACAAGGAATCCAACGGCGACAGTTCCATATCCATACGATAAAGAATAAAGAATTATTTTATTTCTGAAACAGATACAAGGTAATTATGGAGGTACGCTCGTCGCCTCGTGGCGAGGACAACACCCCGCAGTGCCCATCGAATTTTATGGCTTTCGACCCTCGAAGGGTTTGGAATATCATTAAGAAGTGAGAAATGTTTAGGATTTCAAATGTTTGCTTCTTTTCTTCGTCGTATCGAAGGAGAAAGTGATGCCAATGGATTCCTGGCGTTTCGTCGATTAAAATCATAACAAATTTCATGTAAATCGGACTATTTGTAACCAAGTCAAGTCAGCTTGAAATGATATAAATCGATTTTCCATGGAATTTCCTTCATTATGTTCCGAATTACGTTGTTCTTGGTGTCATTTTCATCGGCGAAACATAAGGAATCGATGGTTTTCGTTTTTGCAAAGATCTGATGAGAAATGCGCGAGTCGAAGATTTCTCACTTCTTAATAGGCTGTCGAACCCCTTCGAGGGTCGAAAACCATAAAAATCGGGTGAGGCACTGCGAAGGTCTGTCCTCGCCACGGGGTACCAGACCGCATCTCCTTGACGAGCGTACCTCCAGAATTACCCTGTATTTGTTTAATAAATAAAATAATTCTTTATTCTTTATCGGTGTCGCCGATGGATTCCTTACGGTTTTCTGATGAAAATCATTACAAATGTCGTGTAAATCGGACAACTTTTATATAGGGAATACAAATAGCTTGTGTCAAAGTAGTCCGATTTGTATGATATTTAGTATGATTTTCATCAGAAAAACATAAGGAATCTATCGGCGACACTTGCATATCCATACGATAAAGAAAAGAATTTCTTAATAAGTTGTAATCGATATTTCACCCTCGACTACGGGGGCTCGACCTCAATTCGTTACGTTCGGCCCAGGATTCGTACCTTTTTCCGGTAAGAGCCATAAAAATCGGGTGAGGCACTGCGAAGGGCAGCCCTCGCCACGGGGTACCAGGCCGCATCTCCTTGACGAACGTCGGGCGACTCCTGCCCGAGAGGAATACGATTTACTTTAATTATAGTACATGTGTGTTTTGTAATAAAGTGTTTCTATCGTCTCCTGAATTCAATAACTGGATAGCCCGCTGTCGATGCGTGGTCCTCCCGAGTATAAAAACGAGATTGGGCATCAAAACAAAAGCATGCGTGGACGTATCCGTGCGAGAGAAGGTGGGCATTGGGGAGGAGGTATTGCTGTGAAGAGGGCCTCTTGCTCTCTAGCAGCCGTTTGTGAGGGATGCAAATCCGATTGGTTCTAATACAATCTGCCCCCTATGGTTGAAATTTTGTCTAGCAACTTTCACACCTCCTAACCTAACCAATTCAACTTGCATCCCTCCCAAAATAACCGGCCATCCGAGCGTAGAAGCAAGTGCGAAATAAAAGTAACGATGCGCTTCTCGATACCGCAGATGTACCTACCTAAGTAGCATTTCTGACGGAAAAGAATTGTCCAGTCTTTGGGCCTGGCGTAGACCTTTCGCAGGTATGTATCTATTTCAACGGGCAGTGCCACCCGTGGCGCCAATAAGACCGTCCCCGGTCCTTGCTATTCCAGAGGAGTTTCTTGCAGTGAAAATCAGTAAATTTGCAAGCGCAATATCTCAAAAACCAGGGAAAATAAAGTGTATACATTGATGCTTATTGAATTTGTCTTGGAACGCACTATCAACTCAGGTCTTCAAAAAAAAAGCGTTCCATTTGAAAAACCGAACTTGACCATCGTATCTTTTATAATAATAATCGAAAAAAAATTCGTTCGGGCTAATAAGTTGGCCCCCTCGAACCATGCATTCCATATTTTTTTCATATTTTTACGTCCAATACTTTAGGAGAAATCCCGCTGTCCAGTGTTCCCGCGGACACCCTGTATAAAAAATGAGATAAAAATATGCAATAAAAATATAGAAAAATTGAATGAAATAACAAACAAACTATCTGAAGAATTTTGTATGAAAAATCTAGGAGAAGTCAACACGTATTTAGGAATAAACATTGATTACGATCGCGAGAAATGTAAAATGACGTTAGACCAGAAAGATTATATAGAGTCACTAGCCAGGAAGTACAACATTATGGAGTCGAAATTGTATAATACACCAATGGAGCAAACTTTAAGTTTACAGCCAGCACAGTCAGCATCAAGTGACTTAAATTACAGAAATTTGATTCGAGCTTTACTATACATAAGTGCAAATACGAGATTGAATGTTAGTTATAGCGTTAATTATTTGAGTCGATTTCAGAATTGTTATAATGAATCGCACTATAAATATGCATTGAGAATACTGAAGTATCTATATTTCACAAGAGACTTAAAGCTAACTTACCAAAGAAATTTAGAAGTAGATATAATTGACTGTTTTGTTGATGCTGATTGGGCAGGTGATAAAATTGATAGAAAATCTACGACCGGTTATATAATTAGAGTTTTTGGGGACGTGATCTATTGGAAATCACGAAAGCAAGGAAGTGTAACGAAATCCTCCACTGCAGCTGAATACGTAGCGTTGTCCGATTCAGTCAGTGAGATCAGAGTGATTTTGAACCTACGCAAAGACTTTAAAATAAAACCGAACAAACCTGTAAACATTTATGAAGATAATACTGGTGCTATTGCTATTGCTAAATTTGGAAATTTAACAAAAAATTCGAAATACATTGAGGTACATTACCATTTTGTTAATGAGTGTTATAAAAAGGAATTATAGAAATTTTCAAGGTCGAGTCAGAAAATAATATTACAGACATCCTGACAAAACCCTTAGGAAGAAATAAGTTTGAAACCTTAAGGCAAGCTCTAAGAATAGTTTAAACTTACATAGATATTTTTGAAGCATAGATTTAAGGAGGTGTGTTGGAATGTGAGAAGAAATCCCTGCTCCAATACGGCTATAGTTATAAGTGTGTGTGAGAGAGAGAGTAGTGTGAAGCAGGAAAGCGAGAGGAAGGAGCAGTACGAGTTGGACGCTCAAGCAGTAAGGAGCTATGTAAATAACTACAGAATAGAAACCGTTAATAAATATTATTCACTACTAATATTAAACCACAATAGTATAAAAATTAATTCGTTTCAAACATAAATCTAACAGAATTAAGCGAATAATAAATATCTTAGTAATATTAAGAATAATTTAATATAACTGTCAGCAAAAACTTAAAACAAAACACAATGTATTAAACGAATAAAATATAAGTTAAGAAATAACGATTCACTGCGCATGCACCAAAACACTAAATCTTGGGTATAAAAGAAGGTGCACGCAGCACAGTAGTCACTTCAGACCAGGGATCCGAACCGCATAGTAACCCTAACCCTTACCCGGTTAACCAAGGAAGGTTTCTGTAACCCGCAGTAACCGCGAGGGAACGGTTCCTAAATTCTAGAAGAAACCGAAGTAACCCGGTTAACCCGCTACGAGCCGGTTACTGGCGAAATAAGACAGTCTTGTCTAGACTAGACAGTCATTTAAGGCAAGGAGCTACGCCTGACGATGCATGCGGCCTGGTACCCCGTAGCGAGGACAAGCCCCCGGAGTGCCTCACCGAATTTTATGGCTTTCGGCCCTCGAAGGGGTTTGAATACCATTAAAACTTGAGAATTGTCCAGGATTTCCGCATTTCTCATCAGATCTTTAGGAAAACGACACCGATGAATCTCTTATGTTTCGCCGATGAAACTAACACCAAGAACGACGTAATTCGGACCATAATGAAAGAAATTCAATGGAAAATCGATTTATATGATTTCAAGCTGGCTTCGTTAAAAATAGTCCGATTTACATGAAATTTGGTATGATTATCATCGGAAAAACATAAGGAATCCATCGATATCATTTCCATATCGATACGATAAAGAATAAAGAATTTTTTTTTCTGAATCGGGTATGAATCCTCGGCCGACCGTAGCTAATTGAGGTCGGCGCCCCGCAGTTAAGGGGTGAAAATGTGAAATATCCATTTCAGTGTATTAAGAAATTCTCCATTCTTTATCGTATCGATATGGAAGTGACACCACTGGATTCCTTATGTTTTCCTGATGAAATTCATACCAAATTTCATGTCAATCGGATTACTTTTACATAAGGAATACAAATTGTTTGTGTAAAAGTTGTCCGATTTACATGACATTTGGTATGATTTTTATCAGGAAAACATAAGGAATCCATTGGTTTTACTTCTATACCGATACGATAAAGAATAAAGAATTTATTACTACGTTGAAATGGATATTTCACATTTTCACCCCTTAACTGCGGGGCGCCGACCCCAATTCGCTACGGTCGGCCGAGGATTCATACCCGATTCAGAAAAAAATAATTCTTTAGTCTTTATCGTATCGATATGGAAGTGATGTCGATGGATTCCTTATGTTTTTCCGATGATAATCATACCAAATTTCATGTAAATCGGACTATTATTAACGAAATTAGCCTCGGATTATGGAAATGAATTTTGCATGGAATTTCCTTCATTATTTTCCGAATTACATCGTTCATGGTGTCAGTTTCATCGGCGAAAGATCTGATTAGAAATACAGGAAGTCGAAGATTTCTCACTTCTTAATACGCACTCCAACCCCTGTATTCTTCCAATATTACTGTAACCGCATTAACCCGGTTAACCCGGTTAGTAAGGGTTACAGAGGAATTCTGTTACCCGGTTAGACGGGTTAGTCGGCGGTACGGCGTACCGAACCGGGTACGGGTTAGGGTTCGGTTCCCTGCTTCAGACTCTGCCAACAGAAGCGAGCTCGCCCCGGAGACGGAAGCGGCCGCTCTAGCAGCAGACATAGCTAAGAGTACGAGCTCGCCCCGGAGACGGAAGCGGCCGTTCTTACAGCTAGCATTGCCAAGAGTACGAGCTCGCCCCGGAGACGGAAGCGGCCGTTCTTACAGCTAGCATTGCCAAGAGTACGAGCTCGCCCCGGAGACGGAAGCGGCCGTTCTTACAGCTAGCATTGCCAAGAGTACGAGCTCGCCCCGGAGACGGAAGCGGCCGTACACTGCAATACACGAAGTCACTATAGAGTAAAGAATCTGCCAAGAGTAACGAGCTCGCCCCGGAGACGGAATTACACCTAAATTACACTGCGACATACATATACCTAGTTCATATAATTTTATATATAAATAAAACTACAAAAAACCCCAAAAACATAAATACATAATCATAGCTGTAGTCAATATTAAGTTGTTATTGTTAAAGTAGAATTAAGTGTTACTGAATAAACAGCCATTCTTGAGTTAAAAGCTTGGATTTTAATCCTTAACTCTCTACCAACGAACCCCACCTATCCTATACTTGAGGGGAAGCCGCTCTCCTCTCAAGAACCTACTAGCATTCAGTTGTCCCCGGACAACCGAACGTTACAGGTTGGATATTTTTTGGTGACAGCGGTGGGATTGTTCGTTTGAAAAGGATATTTCGCTCAGTAAAGTTACTCCAAAAGTGAGTATTTTCATAGAAATTTTTTCTCTTTTCTTGGTAATTTCTTCAGAGGCTTGAACACAATGCCTGACACACTCAGGGAAAAAATGGCTAACCTAACAATCAGTGCGGAGACTCAGGAAACTCCAGAGAATATAGACACTCCAGAAATGATAGAAAACGTTCCAGGAACTTCAAATCCTCAAATTAATATGAATACAGCTACGAATACATATCCTCAGCTACCACATATTAGCTTACGCGACACAGCGGACACAGTCCCTTCTTTCAATGGTAGGAATATACTATTACATCAATTCATTAAAAGTTGTCGACATGCACGACGCATGGTAAACCCAAACGCGGAATACGGACTAGTTCAGCTCATAAAAAATAAGCTTTACGGATAAGCTTCGAGAGTAGTTTTAAGCGGAGAATATAACACAATTAGCGACCTTATTTCTGTACTAAGCTCACGGTTCGCACCATTATATACTTCAATTCAATTATACGGTGAACTGTCAAAAATCGCGCAACTACTAAACAAAACGACAGTAGACTATAGTAGCCGCGTATCAAACATACTCTTGCAAATCATACATTGTAATACGATAGAAGTAACGGCGCACGAAAGCGAATTCAATATTAATGCAGAACAGAACGCCATTAAAGCCTTTCTAACGGGATTAAAATTCGAGATATATAGTAGAATACACGACCACACGTTCAGCAGTCTTGATCGCGCTATCAGTTACGCCATTAAAGCAGAAGCAGAGTATAACGAATATCAAATAAGAACAGGAATAACAACAGGAACAGTACAAACTAACCGATGTGCAAACTATTTTGGATATGGCCATGATATCACCACTTGTAGTAGCCAACAAGCCTCACGCACCGACTGGCGGCAAAAGATTTGTCAACATTGCAAAAAACTGGGACACACAATACAAGAATGCAGGAGTCGTAATAGAACCCAAACCGATACATTCTGTGACTTCTGCCGAAGGCCAGGTCACATGACGCAAGATTGCAGAAGCCGGAGTTACACAAACAGAGCTCCTCAATCTAATGCATATTGCGATCATTGCCGAAGAGCAGGTCACACATTACAAGGATGTAGAAGTCGAAACTACGCACAAATATATTGTGAATATTGCAAATTTAGAGGCCATACAATAGAACAATGCAGGAAGAAGATGTATTTCGATAGGAAGGAAAAAGAAGAAGCACAAGTGGTACACAGATAAGCTATACTTAGACTTAAAACAGAACAAATAAGAAAACCTCCTAGTATCCTTCTCTGATGCAGGATTCAACGGAAAAGAAGCAACACTGATGATTGATACCGGATCCGACCTGAATGTAATTAAAAGAAGTGCTACTTCTCCTAACATCCCAATCTTCACGGACACTCTCTTTGACCTCAATGACATTACGGACGGTCTACTCAATACCCTAGATTACATTAAAATAAGGACCTTAAACACAGAAATCATTCTCCACGTCGTAGAGGACCTCCCTATCAAACAAGATGGAATACTAGGCACAGATTTCTTCCAAACCAACGGAGCTACTATCGACTACATGAATTCAGCAATAACTATTGGACGAGAAACTATTCCGTTCATCGACCCAGAGACGGTCACAATACCAGCAAGAACAAGGAGCCAAATATATGTACGAGTCCTTAATACGCAGTTCAACACAGGATACATTCCAAAAATCCAAATTCACCCTAACTTTCATATGGGAAATGCAATTGTATCAAATAATAATGGTATAGCATATCTTTTCGCAATAAATACATCCCCAAAAGATATAAAAATCCCTGTACCATCAGTCGAATTAGAACCATTCATAGAGGCTCCTTTAGAAGAAGAAACGTTAGACAAATACGAACAAACTAACAGGACGCACCTCCAACAATTACGATTAGAACATTTAAATTCAGAAGAAAGAGCTAACGTTGAAGAGCTAATAAAAGAACATGCAGACAGATTTTACCTTCCGGGAGAGAAATTAGAAGCAACAAATAAAGCCTACCATAGAATAATAACAGAACACGATGTTCCTATCTTTACAAAACAATATAGATACCCCCAAACATATAAAGAGGAAGTAAGGAAACAGACTAAAGAATTACTGGAGAAGGGAATAATCCAGCCCTCATCCCCATCGACATACCCAAGCCAGATTGGGAGGCATATAAGGAACTTCCAACAACCGACCCTAGACAAAGGGTTTGGAATTTTTTAAAAATAGTAGGAACTGGAGCGGTCCAAAAATATGATCCGAATAATTAAATAAATATTATTATTATTATTATCATACACATAAAATATATATATTCATACACATACAAATTACAATTCCTTTCCCATCCCACTCGTTCCAATCTCTCGAGGACGAGAGATCTCCCAGGGGGGAGGTGTAACGTCTCACGCAGACGCAAACCCAGCGTTACCGACCGTAGGTAAAACAGTACCGCTATGTAACATTGTACAGATCTTTATACATACTTTTATATAATTTATGAATTAAGCGAATAATAAATATCTTAGTAATATTAAGAATAATTTAATATAACTGTCAGCAAAAACTTAAAACAAAACACAATGTAATAAACGAATAAAATATAAGTTAAGAAATAACGATTCACTGCGCATGCACCAAAACACTAAATCTTGGGTATAAAAGCAGGTGCACGCAGCACAGTAGTCACTTCAGACTCTGTCAACAGAAGCGAGCTTGCCCCGGAGACTGAAGCGGCCGCTCTAGCAGCAGACATAGCTAAGAGTACGAGCTCGCCCCGGTGACGGAAGCGGCCGTTCTTACAGCTAGCATTGCCAAGAGTACGAGCTCGCCCCAGAGACGGAAGCGGCCGTACACTGCAATACACGAAGTCACTATAGAGTAAAGAATCTGCCAAGAGTAACGAGCTCGCCCCGGAGACGGAAGCGGTCGTTCTTACAGCAGACGTTGCCAAGAGTAAGAGCACGCCCCGGAAACGGAAGCGGCATTACACTGCGACATACATATACCTAGTTCATATAATTTTATATATAAATAAAACTACAAAAAACCCCAAAAACATAAATACATAATCATAGCTGTAGTCAATATTAAGTTGTTATTATTAAAGTAGAATTAAGTGTTACTGAATAAACAGCCATTGTTGAGTTAAAAGCTTGGATTTTAATCCTTAACTCTCTACCTACGAACCCCACCTATCCTATACTTGAGGGGAAGCCGCTCTCCTCTCAAGAACCTAGTAGCATTCAGTTGTCCCCGGACAACCGAACGTTACACATTGCAGAATGAGCTATTCCACGTCAAAACGGATAGAGGAAAAAATTTAGTTTCACCGATTCTCTTAAAAATTACAGCTTTTGTCGATAACCTTGCAAAAACAAAGTATACTCAATTTTGAAAGCCTATGTCAAATATTTTTCGAAATATTTAATGTTAAAATTTTAAAAATTGAAATAAAATCGGCTGACGCATCATCACTTAAACTGTTATATCTCGGTCATTTTTAAAAATAATGCCTTCGTCTTGGGCTCATTTTAAAGCTGAAAGAATCCTATCTCAACCCGTTTATAGAATATTTCGTTTATTGTTAAAAAACTTGACAGTAGTCGATGTCAAAGTTTCCACCCAGGTTCCGGCTTGAAAAATATACCATTCGATTCGTTGACCCTTCAGCTAATAAATGCGTTTTTAAGAAAAGTGGAGAGATTTTGGGAACAGTCAACAAAAAAATAAAACTTACGATCGTAAGTCAAGTTTTTTAACAATAAACGAAATATTCTATATACGGGTTGAGATAGGATTCTTTCAGCTTTAAAATCAGGGAGTCGAGACCGATAGAATTTCGGTTTCGGTCGCGGTCGCGGTCAGTGAGACCGACCAATATGGCATTTACGGTTCTCTCGACCGAACTAGAGACCGACCGAACGGTCACGATTTTTCTCTCGACCGAACTAGAGAGCGACGAGCGGTCAGGAGTTTTCTCTCGACCAAAACTCGAGAGAGAATTTCTCTCAGACTTTCGGTCTTGACCGGTCGCGACCGGTCGCGTCAATTTATGGAGAGATTTCTGTTCCTCTCCATAAATTACGAGTCGGAACGGTTCGGAGCGGCTCGGTTGTCTTCGGATCGGTTCAACCTAGCTGAATAAGCCGGGAAGGTATGGATGCTATTCCTGCCGCTAACACTGTTTGTCACTCTCGTGAGGGGTTTGTTGATAGCAGACTTTTGCAGTTATTTGTTACTGTAACACTGTCCATTCCAAACTATGTCGATCTGCCGAGATATTATTGTATTTCAAACACTAGTTACGTACTATTTTAATAGAAGTAGTTAATATAAATAAATTATTGTTAATATACAAATAACAAGAAAATGGTTGAAAATATAATTCTTCATGTGATTATTTTAAAAGTATGTCCAAGTGTGGAAAAACAGAAGATAGAAATGTAATAAAATTTAAATATATTTAACAATAGCATAAATAACAAATTTCACAGCAAAATTTATTATAATGTTTCAATTTTTATCTCTCGGAATAACGTGTGAATATTTTATTTAACATCTTATGAATCAGTTATTAAAAATTTTTAAATTAAAAATTGAAGAAGTAACGCTTATACAACTGATTCATAAGATGTTAAATAATATTTTCACTCGTTATTCCGAAAGATAAAAATTGAAACATTATAATAAATTTTGCTGTAAAATTTGTTATTTATGCTATTGTTAAATATATTTAAATTTTATTACATTCCTATCTTCTGTTTTTCCACACTTGGACATACTTTTAAAATAATCACATGAAGAATTATATTTTCAACAATTTTCTTGTTATTTGTATATTAACAATAATTTATTTATATTATCTACTTCTATTAAAATAATACATAACTAGTATTTGAAATACAATAATATCACTGCAGATCGACATAGTTTGGAATGGAAATAACTGCAAAAGTCTATTATCAAAAAACCCGTCACGAGAGTGACAAACAGTGTGAGCGGCAGGAATAGCATCCATACCTTCCCGGCTTATTCAGCTAGGTTGAACCGATCCGAACAGAACCGAGCCGCTCCGAACCGTTCCGACTCGTAATTTATGGAGAGGAACAGAAATCTCTCCATAAATTAACGCGACCGTTTGCGACCGGTCAACCGACCAGTCGGCCGACTGGTCATGCCTTCGGTTTGGTTTCGATTGGTCTCGTTAAAAGTACGGTCTGAGATTCCCGGTCGAGAGGCAATCGGTCTGGAGTTTGGTTTCCCTCCACAACCTCTCACTGTTACGGTCACAACAGCGGTCCCTTTTCGCTTCGGTTACTGGTCGCTAGACCGGTCGCGACCGGTCAGAAATTCGGTTTCTGCTTCGGTCTCGACTCCCTGTTTAAAATGAGCCCAAGACGAAGGCATAATTTTTAAAAATGACCGAGATATAACAGTTTAAGTGACGATGCGTCAGCCGATTTTATTTCAATTTTTAAAATTTTAACATTAAATATTTCGAAAAATGTTTGACATAGGCTTTCAAAATTCAGTATACTTTGTTTTTGCAAGGTTATCGACAAAAGCTGTAATTTTTAAGAGAATCGGTGAAACTAAATTTTTTCCTCTATCCGTTTTGACGTGGAATAGCTCGAATACAAACCCTCAATAATAGTAAATAAAAACATCACAAACATACCTTCATAACTTGCACTCTTATCAAACAATTGTGACAGAGTTGGTTGTCTTATTTTTTTTGTCGACTCATCTACTGACGAATTAGAAATATTACTTATGCTCATTCGATCCTCATTATCAACAGTCTGTAATAATTTATTGTATAGGTTAGGAACTTGGTCATTCAAAAAATCACTGGATAGACCCCTACAGCAAATTACGTTGCTGGAAGGTTGCAGAAAGCTTGCAGTTTCGTTTGCAGTTACGTTGTAGGTAATATTGCTGAGACGTTGCAGAAATGTTCCTATATCCGTCCGTGTGCAACATTGCATGAAATATTTCTGCAACTTTTCTGAGATTTTACAGCAACTTTTCTGCAACTTTGCTGCAACGTTTCTGAGATTTTACAACAACTTTTCTGCATCGTTTCTGAGATTTTACAGCAACTTTTCTGCAACTTTGCTGCAACGTTTCTGAGATTTTACAACAACTTTTCTGCATCGTTTCTGAGATTTTACAACTTTTCTGCATCGTTTCTGAGATTTTACAACTTTTCTGCATCGTTTCTGAGATTTTACAACAACTTTTCTGCAACGTTTCTGAGATTTCACAGCAACTTTTCTGCAACTTTTCGGAGATTTTACAGCAACTTTTCTGCAACGTTTCGGAGATTTTACAGCAACTTTTCTGCAACGTTTCGGAGATTTTACAGCAATGTTGTTTCGGCAAAATTTGTGTGACATTACAGGAAGGATAAAAAATGTAAGGGAAATTGATTAAATCACAATAAATATTGACAATTAAATATTCATATATTTTTTTGTACAAGTCAACAACAACAATAATAATAATAATAAACATCAGTGCAAATTCATGGTTATATAGTGATGTTTCAACTTCAGCGTATTTTGTAACTTATATATTTTTTTCTTTATGCGTGTGGGGAATACTGTTGGCGCTGTTAATAGCCCATCAAATCTAATTAGAGCGAACAGCTAGGGTTGCCACCCGTACTTTAAAATCAAGTATCTTACGTTATTATAGGTAAATGTACTCTATACTTTTGAATAACAATAAAGTACGCGAAAATACTTTATTTTACAATTAATGATATTATGTGAAACGTAACGCAATATTATTATATTCTATCTGTTCCCGCCACTTCAGCATTTACTAAGAGAGTTTTCTCTGTCAGAAATGTCAAGTGGCGCTATGAAAGAAACAAGGACTCTCTCAATCTAATAAGAAACCAATTATTTATATATTTCAATATGAATATTGGTAATATTATTTGGTAAGGGAGGAGCTGCAGAGGGAGATGTTGAGAGGGAAGGCGGGGATGAGGGCATGGGGGTACGAAAGGAAGCTGGAGGAGGGGGGTGGGGGGGAGTTGGCAAGGAGGTGTTGGGAGGAGATTAAAGGGAGGGCAAGGAGGGGAAAAGCACTGGGGGGATGGGAGGGGGAAAGGAAGGAATACTATGAAGGGAGGGAGGATATTGGGAGGAGGAAGAAAGGAGGAAGTGTAGGATATGTGGATGGAGAGAGGAAACATGGGAGCATGTGTGGGAGGAGTGCATGGGGTGGGAGGAGGGGGGATGGCAGGAGAGAGTGGGGGAAGTAATGGATGACGAGGGAGGGGGGGAAGAGTGGATGAGGAGAGTGGAGGATAGGAGAGGGGAAGGGGTAGTATAGGTGTGATGGAGGAAGGAATGAGAGTGAGTGGTGGCGTGCGGAAGCGGGGGTCAAGGGGTAGGGAAGGGAGGAGTGGGTGGAATGCGTGGCGGAGGGGAGGGAGCGATCGAGCGAGCGGGTGAGCGGGCGAGCGGGCGAGTGGCAAGCTGGCGAGTAGGTTAAGAGAGAATAGAATAAGAGGCGAGTAGGTTAAGGAAATAGATGTAAGGCGTGGGTATAAGAAATAGGTGTAAGGAGTAGGGGTAATGAATAGGTTAAGGAATAGGTATAAGGAAGGATGGAAGGAATATGTTTAAGGAAAATGTAGGTGTAAGAGGAAGTGGAATGGGGCGGACTGTAATCCCCAAGGGGAAGCAAAAATAAACAATATGAATATTGAATGCAATCATGCCATTGAAACATTTACTTTGTAATGCTAAAAGCAATAGAAAATATGTTTGGAAGAAATAAAAACTATCAATAATAAGATTAAAATGTACTTTTAATTTGTTGAGCGTACTTTTTAGTATACCTCACGAAAGCAAATGTACGTTATTTTTCTGTAAAAAAGGTGGCAACCCTACGAACAGCGTTAGACAATATTTATTAAGATAATATATAACTTTCTATTTATAAATAAATGTTCGAATGTAATTACATGAAATCATTTGCATCAAAAGCCGAATGCAGGCAATTGAGATAATTTAAATTGTCATCTTATTATTATCCTAGTTGATAAATAATATACTATGTATAAATAAATTGAGTTTTAAGGTGTAAAATTAAGTTTTGTTTTTGTCATTTTAGCTTTTTAAGCAATCGGGATTTTTATTTTATTTTATTTTTTTAAAATAAAAATTTTTTTAAAGTAAAATTTTCAATCCAAACCGGTTTATCGGTAATTAAGCGGTATTTTGGTAAGGTATTGAAAATATAACACTAAGCATTACAATAAAATACTTTTCTTAAACTCTAATCGAGCAGTACAAAAAATATATGTAAATAAAACTATTCTGAACATAAAATATAAAATGATACAATACAAAATAGATACATATATTTGTATAACTATTGACAATACTTATTAATATGCATCTTCACCAGGAAAATAATGAAAAAAATCACTTAAATACATAATTAAATATTGCCCCCCTGCCACAATGACTCTTAACCCTTTCGCTGCGGCGTACTATTGCTTGATGAGAAGAAAGGAGACTACCCACAAACTGAAATGTCACAGGGGTAAGGGGAATCGCCCGCTCTCCAGATTATCCCCTCCAAGAAGTCCTACTTTTCGGTTCTTAGCGGCTGTCCATATCCGCGGATTGTCGCGATTGGTTTCGTTCGCGATCTTCGTCACGCGACGAACTGTGTTGGAGGGGATAGGTTGAAGCGAGTGGACGATTCCCCTTACCCTTATGACATTTCAGCTTGAGGGTAATCTCCTTTCTTCTCATCGGGCAATAGTACATTTCCGCGAAAGTGCTTTTTCCAAAATTTTTTTTTAACTATCGGAAATAATGACTAAAGTTGACGCTAGGATCGGCAGCTCGTTCCGTAACGCCGGATATATCCGGCGCTCGTACACACAGGTCATCAGATGGATGCCGGATATATCCGGCGGTCGTAGCGAAAGGGTTAAACCGCCTGGTCCACAGCGGTTACGTCCTGCTCCTTATTCGTCTTCATCTCTGCCCGCATGATCCGCGTTTTGCTTTGTGCGAACCACTTTCACCCGCGTTCACTATTTCCATGTCTGTTGGTATTATACCCCTCTCGCTTAATGCAGCGTGTACTGAACCTGGAATAATACATGCATTTATTTTACAATTTTAATTGCTGAAATGAGATAAATAATAAATTTACTTACCTAATACTAATTTCACAACATATTTATATGTTATAAATGTTTTTTTTTTGTTTTTTTCCACGCCAACTATATTTTATCGCCACGCAATCATTTAATAATTTTTGCAGTACCATCGACGTTGTTACTGTAAGGTGGCTCCAACCGGTCCTCTTCAATACATCAACCTTTAAAAAGTCATTAACAAATTATTTCAGTCATGAAACTTGGCTTCAATAAAACCAGCATTCGTGTAATACCAATCACAGGGTGAATTGAAGCAATGAAAAATAACAATCACCATTAGTTTAAATAATTGTTATAAAAAAAGTTAATAAATGTTATACAGTATAAGCATATTTACAAGAAAAGTGTATGAAAAGTAAAAGCTTGTCGCTTAGCCAGCAACGAAATACAAGGTGTCCCATAAAATTGCGAGACTTCTCGGAACATGCAATATCCTGGGTTTTTTGCATCGGGATGTCACATGTTCCAAAAAGTCCGCAATTTTATGGGACACCCTTTACATGCAAGAAAATCCCATCATCGTACAATAGTATAAGAAGTGCAGTGCATTTTACAAATTACATATATGTTGCTACTATTTATTAATTATAATAAATATCAATACTCAGGTAATTCTCCTTTGTATGACTGCAATGCAGCAATTAAAGTAGCTGTTGAATATATAAGTAATTGTAATATAAAGTTAACTTTTCACTTTATGATACTAGGTACAGATCGCGCAATATAAATTTGCCTCCGAGCGGCGACCAGCGGCGACTGAGTAGGCCATGACTCGACCGTGCGTGCGAGAGAGTCAGACCGTCGGCGTTCTTTTAACGCGTTTCGAAAAACATCCGACAACACACGGATGGAGTATCACACTGACATGTTACTTTGTTGATACTCCATCCGTGTGCGGTCGGATGTTCGATCGGATGGAGCGATCGGCCTGCGGGGAGAGGAAGACCGGTTGCGCGCGCACGAGCCGCGGAGTGGGGGAAGCCGCGATGATGGAGGGGATCAGTCCAGGCCGAGCCACCGCGGAGACCTCTCCAGACCTGGCCCACTGCCGAAAACTTTTTAGACCTAACCGGAGGGAGGGAATGACCCCCGTAATTTTTTCCGAGCGAGAGAATGACCTTGGCCCACCCCCCCCCCCCAATTTTTTTCCAAACCAATATGTGGCATACAGACATTCCCAACGCAGAAAAATAATAATTTATTTTTATTGGGAATTGTTTCGGACGATCTCGGGAAAGATCGACGTTTTCAAACCGCGTATTCGGAGGATGGGAAAGAGAGAGCATTACTTTTAAAGCTAAATTCGGAGGAGGGAAAGAGACAGCGCTACTTGGTAGTACAATCACATTTTATTCTAAAGCTAACAGTATTTCGAAACGTTCCGATTTAACGTCGCGGCGTATCTCGCGATTACGCATAATTTGACTCCTCTGGAGCAGCCGCGTGCGATAACGTCATTCAACGGCGCGAAGAAGGCTCGAGCGAAATAGAATTATGCAGTGTCTGCAAATCTTAGAATTATGTGGCGAGGAGGAAGACGGGTAAATAAAATTGAGAAATAATATACGTTTAAGAAATTTATCTAAAAATAAAAGAATATATATTTAACATTTTTTCTTCCTACGAGCATCAGCTAGAATATCATCGATGGCGCATGCTACCAGTTCGCAATCTACAAGATACTCCTCATCGAAATGGTCGCTATCACATATGACTTTAGTAGCACGACGCGCATCTAATGTTTTGCAGGCATCATCGCTCTGCTGTAGCACGTTAACAAAATTTCAAATTTTACTCTCGCATCTTCTGCAATTTGATACAACTGCGGATACAAATACTCTATACATGGCTGAAGACTAAATAAAAATATTGCTGTGTCCAGTGTGAAATACACTGTATCTTCATCACAATGTGTCATCTTTGTAATTGGCGAATCTGAGATCCGAAAAAACTCCAACGATAAATTATCAATCCCCATCGAAGGTGATCCAGGTAATCGTGAACGTTCTTCGATAGCATCACGGTTGTCGAATAGTGCACCCCATGTATGCCACGATAATATGAGATGATTTCCATGATTGTCGCCGAGAAGAACTTCTACATCAACCGTACGGCATACGTCGATTCTAATTTCCAAATATTTGCTACCCATGGTTGTTAATGCGCATCTTCTGACCATGATACGCGATGTTCGGCGCGGGATAAGAGAACAATCAAAGCTATGAAAGTGCTCGCTCATATTAGGAACAAACATAAATATTTTGAGAAGATGTGAAAATTACACCTTACCGGTCACGATATATATTCTCCCCACATGGAGCTACACCATCATCTCGCACGATCGGAACGTAATAATTCATGCGTTCAACGTTTCCTTCGCCACTGGTACTGCACATTTTTTTTCAGAGCACAATTTGTTCCGTCGAAAGTCACTGAGGCTACTGAGCGATTGATTGAATAGCGTTCGGGAGACTGGCTTAAATAGAGGTGCAATTGCTTCCCCCACCACAGCAGTTTATTTTAAAGCTACCTATTTTTCCATAATGTGTTTCAATCTTAACGTCGCAGCATATCGAAAGATCGCATGTAACTTGAACCCCATCCTCAAGGATAAAAGTCTCGACACGTGTTCAATGTAATATAATACTTTTGGGAACGTAGAATCTTAGAATTATGCGGAATCAGCAGAAACTGTGTCGGATGATCTTGCGCGCTAATTCGTCATACGCGTGAATCATAGAAAGAATTTTGCTGTATTAGCAGAAACTGCATAGAACCATGTTGGGTCGGATCGTCGTTTTTGCATTGGAGGAATGGGGTACGCCAAAAGAGTAAGAGAGAGATCGCAAATCATGATACCAGTCATAAAAGCGCGCTCGAAACTGCACAAAGTCTCAAATCGTTGCAACGTGTTGCGCGGAAAAGACATTACATTTTTCATTCCATTTACGACCATTGGGGAATTCGCACAAGTAACCCGCCAATTATTGGATCTATCCGCACGATTGATTTCGCGGAAAGAATACCCTGGCATCGCTGAAAGAGTTCCAGGAACGCGACAGCGGTTGGGCATTGACGAGAATCATGAATCTGACCGTCAATGTCAACAAATACAATCCGCTGCGCGCGGGGTGCCACCACAAGTTGCCACAGGATTTATTGTTGAAGAATGCAACGATCAATGTGCAATCCCCGGACAATGCGTGTTTCGCATGGGTAGTGGTCGCCGCACTCCATCCTGCGGAAAGACATCCCGATCGCCCAAGTTCGTACCCTGACTATACTTCCGTATTAAATCTCCAGGGCATTGAGTTCCCAATGTCCCTGGAGCATATCGGGAAGTTTGAACGGCTCAACACCATCTCCATCAATGTGTATACCTTCGAGATGGATAAGACGAAGACTGTCTCTCCGTTGCGCCTCACCAGCCAAAAGAGGGATCGACTCGTACTTGCTCTACACGCCGAATCACGAGCACGGCGATGTAGGGCACTTTGTGTGGATCAAGAACTTGTCCCGGCTGGTGAGCGCACAGCTGAGCAGGCACCAAAAAAAGAAATTCATCTGCGACCGGTACGTATATAAACTTATGGAATGATGAAATGTCTCGCGAAAAAAATTAAATAAAAAATTTTTTGGGTTTACAGATGCATGCACTACTTCGGATCCGCCGCGAATTTTGTCAAACCCATCTTGTCCAGTAATGTTCCAATACTGGATTTAACTCCTGAAGAACCATTCGAGGCTAGCGATGTACGAGTCCACGATCATTGCCATCTGTCAGGACGGTTTAGAGGTCCAGCACATACGGAGTACAATTTAAATTATAAAAACGCGTTTTACATCCCCATAGTTTTCCACAATTTTTCCGGCTATGATTCACATTTCATTATCGAGGAAATAGCTACCGCTTTCGAAGGCAGCGTTGACGTATTACCCATAACTAAAGATAAGTATATTTCTTTCACAAAAAATTAGATTCACACTCGCGAAATTGTATTAAATTGCGATTCATCGATTCGTACAAATTTCTCAACACCAGTCTCGACAAATTAGTATCTTTTCTTAGCACAGATAAATTGAAAAATTTGCGATCCCAATTTGAAACATTATCCACCGAGAATTTCAATTTATTGACGCGAAAGGAGGGTGTCTTTCCATATGAATATCTTGATTGCGCGAACAAACTGCAGGATCCATGCTTACCGCCGCGCGAGTCATTTTACAGTTCGTTAACGGGTGAGACTGTATCCGAGACCGATTCCGCACACGCCGAGACTGTCTGGCAGCGTTTCGAGATTAGAACCTTGGGCGAATACAGCGATTTGTATTTGAAAATTGATGTCTTGTTATTGGCAGATATTTTTGAAAATTGTCGCCAAAGTTGTATCAAGAGTTACGGATTATATTCAGCGCATTATTATACTCTACCTGGTTTCACGTGGGATGCAATGCTAAAACATACCAAAATTACATTCGAATTGCTCACTGACGTCGATATGGTCATGTTTATCGAACGCGGTATACGTGGGGTTTTAAGCCAATGTTGCGGAAGATACGCACATGCCAATAACAAGTACATGCCATCTTACGACGCATCGGAAAAGTCATCGTACTTGATGTACTTTGACGTCAACAATTTGTATGGATGGGCAATGTGTCAGCCCCTACCATACGCTAAATTTCGATGGGTCGAAGATGTTGCGAATTTTGACGTGTCTTCAATCCCAATCGATTCGCCCACGGGATACATTCTGGAGGTAGATCTGGAATATCCGCAACGGCTGCACGACGCTCATGCCAATCTACCGTTCTGCCCGACGCGTGCCAAACCACCTGGCAGCAGGCAGGACAAATTACTCGCGACGGTATGCGATAAGCAGCGTTACGTTATCCATTATCGCAACCTGCAGCAGTGCACGCGTCACGGTCTTCGTATTACAAAGATACACCGCGTGCTTCAATTCGCTCAATCTCCCTGGCTCCGCAATTACATCGAACTCAATACACGGTTTAGAACAAGCGCGACAAACGAATTTGAAAAAAATTTGTACAAATTGATGAACAACGCGGTATTCGGTAAAACTATGGAAAATGTACGAAATCACGTGGATGTAAAACTTTTAACACGTTGGAAAGGGCGATATGGCGCGGAGGCAATGATCGCGAAACCGAATATCCACAGCAGAAGTGTTTTTTCGGAAAATTTAATAGCTGTTGAATTGCGAAAACTCGAGGTGAAATTCAACAAACCGATATACGTGGGTATGTGCATTCTAGACATATCAAAAATTTGTTTGTATGAATTTCACCACGAGTACATGTCGCCCAAGCACGGACCAAATTGTAAAATTCTATACACCGACACTGACAGCATCATTTATCACATTCGATGCGATGATATCTACGAGACCATGGAACGAAATATCGATCGATTCGACACGAGCGATTATCCTACTGACAATCCATATAATATGCCGCGCGTAAATAAGAAGGTTCCGGGGCTGATGAAGGACGAAAATGACGGTGCGATAATGACCGAATTCGTAGGTCTTAAGGTAGCCGTTCCAATGTGGGCGGCTACAGCCGCGAGCGACCGCGGCCGGCGGCTACAGCCGCAAGCGACTGCGATTGACGTCGTCGCAAATGGTATTTCCTATACCTAAGCGTCAACGCCATGGCCCCACTAGTGCAACGACGCGCTGCACAGGCCCTTTTCGAGCACTTGAAAAAAGGGTCTATTGTTGTATGAGGTCTCGAGGACCGTCGAAGACAGTGAAAGACTAGCCTTTTTTTATATGTACCTACATCGTGCTCTGTTTATCTGCCGGATTGAAGAAGTCAATGACATTTGGGTGTTTCTTTTAAGATATCGGAATGAAATTTCTGGCAAAAATAGGATAAACCTATTCCATTCTAGTGATGTATAATTTAATATATTTTACATCTATTAATTTTTTTCTATTTTTTAACTCAATCGTGATAAAAAATTGAAAACTGTTTTTTGGGTTCTTTATTAGTGGTTTAAGTCGCACGTTGGGAAAACGTTCGGTTTTCAAGTTATAAGGAAAAGTCAAATAGTAAGCCTTACTATTATCTAAGTAAGGGAAGTAGCCGAATATCGTTTTGTTTAAATTAATGATCAGTCATTTGCGATAAAATCCAGTCCGCCCGGAAAACACCTGGCATTTCTGAACGATAAAGTATGGGTAGTTAGGGCTTTCGGGGAAAACAGTCTGATACCTTTACTACAAATCCCCCCGAGAATCGCTAGTATTCCAGAAGCAGGAGAGTAAACTTATTGGAAAGGTAGTCTGTGGGTTACGTTTACTCAGTGTGACTGTAACGTTAGAAATATATATTTTTTTCTGTGTCAATTTATTACATGTACAGTATTTGTGAGTTACCAAAAGTGAAATACATGCTTTTTGAAAGATTGAAACGTAGATATAAATAAATAACTGCATACATTTTGTCAACTTTACTACATTTATGGAATAAATTATTGTTTCAACCATGCCATCGTATTATTTTGGATTTTTGTACGAAATTTTCATTAGATACATGGAATCGCCCATTTTAGATTTTCAATGCCATTAAAACAGTTATCAATTGCAACGCGTTTTCGTACGCCATATAATTCCATATATTAGATAGATTTACAAGAACAATTGATTTGTGACGCTCAAAATAATCCTATTATATACGATATAAAAATAGCCGGTGACAAAAGTAGAAACGCACTTTAAAACTTTACACTTTAAAAATCAGAAGGTATTATACATCAGAACATAATATAAATATATACATAAATCAAATACTAAAACATTATTTTATTATGGCTTCATATTGCCAAGGAACTTCTCCAGCAGGCGAAATGAACCAGTCTGCAAATGCATTGCAAATGTCCATAACTTGTTTATTCGGTCTTGCATAACGCCTTCAGAGCCGATCGTTACAACTTCTTTTGGCAGACCATTTCCTGATGAAATATTTTGCGTATATATGCCATTGTCATTGCTGCTATCTTCACAAAACACAAAATTAGGTATGTAGTGTAGTGTCCAATACTCGAAACGACATTCCAGTGGCCAAAAATCTAAAACATTATTAAGGAAAAACTAATTACACATAAAAACGAATAGAAACTTAGCAATTGAATAATTACGAATGCAAATTCCAATATTACTTTTCAATATAGAAATATACCCGTTACGCTTGGGCTAGGTCATATACTTGGGACTAGCTGTGCACTACGCGCGTCCGTCAATGTCTAGGCCCGGTACAGTAATCCAGTGACACGGATGTTCAAGCTGCAGGTGAATTGCTACGTCTTTTTCATTCGCTACTTTTCACAATTTCCTTCGATGCAGACGGACTTCCTTGTTCGTAGTACACGCCCAGCACGTTGGCCACTACCGCTGCAGATCGGCTGGCAGACTCGCACTCTGATTAGTTGGGGTTTTGTCTTAATATTTCGTTAACAAAGCCTCGGAGAACATTTTCGCTACGGAAAAAGTTGTTCCAAATCACCCCACGAGTCTCACCTCTTAAGGGACTCTAGCATTTTTGAGAGACCCTGTATAAACAATTAAATGAATTCATTTACACAATGACACACAAAGGATGGGTATGTAATTTTAATTTAAACATTAAAAATTACCTTAAGGTTGCTGCTAAACGTTCTCTAAATAAAGCTTAGAGCTGTGGGTTTATATTAAATTCTTACGCCGCTTTACAAACAGTTTTGTTGCCACGCTACAGACCCTTCTGGTGAGTTGAAATATTGTCGAAATTTGGTCCGTACGTCGAAGCCTTCTATATTTCCAAAACCTCCTGCTCTACCCAACGGCAACATATTGCTTGTTGGCAATTCCGCTTCTGAATTTGGGTGCTTTGCACTATTATTTTGGATATATTCGTCACGCAACATATTGTGCAGGCAGCACGTTACTGTGACGATGGAATCCGTCGTGTCTGGCAATACCGCGATGGGGGAATAGAAAATCCGAAAACACTGCGATAGCAGTCCGAACGCATTCTCCGAGACCCTTCGTGCTCTGCACAAACGATAGTTAAAAATTTTTTTGGTCTCATCTTCTGCAGCTTGATTTTTCGGATACGGCTTCAGCATGTGCTTCGTGAGCCTGAAGGCTTCGTCACCCACGATGACGTGCGGCAAAACTATACAAGATCCTGGCAGTGCCTTCTCCGTGGGAAAATTGAATGTTCCTGTCCGAATTTGTCGACCCATCACCGATTTTTCGAATATCCCACTGTCCCCTTCCCTTCCATAGGACCCGACGTCAATTACAATAAATTTATAGTCTGCATCGACTAATGCTAATAACACGATCGAGAAATAATTGTTGTAATTGAAATACAACGATCCGCTATTTTGGGGACACACTACTCTAATGTGCTTCCCATCGATTGCTCCGATGCAATTTGGAAAATTCCATTTGGCAGAGAATTGCTGTGCAATTTTTCTGAAATTCGAACCACTGGGCTCCGGCAGAAATGTTGGTACTAATTTGCGGCTTAGATGTTTAAGAGCATGTTTTACAATTCTGCCGATATACCCTGCCGAAATTCGGAATGCAAATGACAGGGATTGGAATGATTCCCCAGTAGCAAGGAACCTGCAAAAAATATATGAAAATGAAGTGGAGCAACAAATACGATGCAGGATCGGCACCAATAACAGAAACATGATGCCTGTTGTTGGAGCAACTAATTTTTTGGAGAATGCCTCTCGTTTGGGAGGAGGCAAGTTTGTTTTAAACACACTATGAGTTATAAAGTATAATAAATTTTAAAAATTTAATTTATATATTTTATCACAGTACCCGCCGTAATATAGAAGAAAGCGAAGAGGTTCAATAGATTAGAAGCAGTACGGATAGCGACATTCCACAAACATTGATGGATATTCTAAAAACTCCTGCGCGGTGTGAAAGTGTTATAAAAACACAGCCAGAGATGAATATTCCTGTTTCAAGGGGAAGGAGATCAAGCAATACCTCACACGAAACAAGAACTATCGAAAGAGAAAAACTAATGGGCAGTATCAGCAAATCAGTGGATTGTGACTCTACTTCGATCTTTTTTAAAAGTGTGGCGATGACCCCGGGGCCCCACCAAATATGGAGTATGCAGATAGCGAACCGAGAGCGTACATGTACGTGAAAATCACTCTGCGGAGCGTGATTATTATGAGACCTTAGCTAGTACCCTAACCCAGACTTTAGATACTTTGTGATACTATGATAAAATTACATTATGAAAAAATAAAATACGTCTTGGAAACATTAACTTGCCTTAATGTGAGGAGCAACTTTTCATGGGGGGAAATTGGAGATTTCACTCTCCTACACGGTTGTTTTGTTAAATCGTTTCCAACCATATTTAAAACCAAATCGACCTGCTCTTTGCTTAGCCTAAAGAATTGTCTGAAGGCTTGGTCATCTTCCAATAGATGATTCGATATTAAAATGCTTGAATAGCCCTCGGTGTGGCGAGCCTTGTACATAGCCTTCACTTGCTTCCTTTTCCTCTTCCTTTTGCTTCCTTCAAAATGGTCAACCAGAAGTGCGTCATCATCTTCTTCTTCTTGCAGCACAAGGGCAAGCAGCAATTTCCGATTCATTTCACGGCACAATGAAATTATCACCACACTCCGAATTTGTTCTCTCGCGATGTTTCCACGTCGAAGTCACAGTAACGAGTGTCATTCTAGCAAAGGTTGGGAGAGGTCCTAACCCAAAGACAATAAAGTGACTGCATTTATGACATCCTCCAGGTAGGGGGGAGTCGTGCAGTACCAACCAGTGATACCAGATTTGGGACGGGTTCCCTCGAGAATTTCCCCCACCTCGCGCACACTACGCCGGAGCAGCGTGTCCGTGAGCTCGGCGCTTCGGAGTCCAACTCACGGACACGCTGCTCCGGCGTAGTGTGCGCGAGGTGGGGGAAATTCTCGAGGGAACCCGTCCCGAATCTGGCACCACTGGTATCAACCGCTCTAAGTTTTTTTGTTACATCTTGGGGTAGTGTCGATAAAAATCAAAAATTCAAAAAACTGGCTGTAGTATAGATGGAACTTAGTAAGACGAGGGAAATTATTTTTGTGAAATTTAATAATAAGAATTGATAATTCATATACATAAGAAAATATATATTAAGAAAAAAATAGTGACATCTGCTGTGCAAAAATTCTTTTTCATTTTGTAAACTAGTGTAATTACGACCCGACTACCAATTTTCACAGGCGTTGTAGGTACGCTAACGCATTGCTTGTTGCATACCGTCTCGTACATTCATCTCTTCGCTTTGGTAGATTCGATCCTCCCTTTGCCGCTCTATTTGACTTGTTCTCTCTTTCTCGTTTTGACAATTACCCTATCACGCACTCGGTCCTTATTTACGTCGTCACACTCGCACATGTTCTCATTTGCTACCGGTTCTCTTCCTTTCTCGCTCTATCTCTCGCACTCTGTTTCTGTTAGACACGCTAAATATTTTTTTTTTTAGCGTGGGGAAATCTTCATAGACACCTCGGCCTCCTGGGATGGGAGATCGAGGTAGTGTCGGATTTTTACCGACTAAAACCCCACGTCTGGTATTGGAATACTCGTAGTGGAGTGACTATATGGTCATTGTGCGTTCCCCCTCCACTACGAGTAGGATTCACTTTAAGAATTCCATACCAGACGGTGATCACTCCTCAGCGCGCTTTCAGGTGACGTTGCAATTATTTCCCAATACTAGAAGCAGAGGTGTCTTTGGCCAGTATGGCTTCCCAGTCATTCATTATTTTGAATATTGAGGCCTTCGCATTTGATAATATATCCGGCGGGAATGTTTTCGCTAGAGCCCCCATACTCTTAAAGAATAACATGGTGGGATCACCATCCTCTTCCTGGGATTCGTTAATGCGATTTAATAATTTTTCGCGCTCCAAACCCCTTTGTTGCCAGGCACTAATTACGGGATTCGAATCTATTTTGTGCCTTTTCTTAACCCCACTTATATCACCTCCACTTGACCGTTTCCTTGATGGAGCGATATTTTCTTTGTTGCCCTCCTCTGGTAGTGTCTCCGGTTCCTCTAGGCCTGCCTGGCTCGTGGAAGGAGAGATACTCCCGATGTTTGGGGTTTTGGGGATGTCCACTGTATTGTCCTCTGGCGGTGTTGGTAACTCGTCTGGAAAACCTTCAGAGCAGGCCGCAGTCTCAATTACCTGGTATTGTGGACTGTTTTTTGGGAACTCTTCCATATTACTGTGGGTACTATAATAAAATATATAAAATAATTTTTTAAAAATGTTGAAACTGATCGTATTTCAAAACTCATAAAATACTTGCCTCCTCTCAAAAGGGACCTTGTCCATAAACAATAGTAAGCTCTTCAGCGACCATTCCTTTTTCGTTTTGGCTGCCGAACCTGTGCCGCATTTCCCTTCCCTCTTCTTTCTCATATAAGTGTCCCTTATATTTTTCCACCTTTTCTTACAATCAGAAACTGAAATAATTGGTTAATATATTTTTTACAGGTTCCTTGATACTAGAGAAACATTCAGATCGTTGTCATGCATCGTTATCACACATTTTTGGATAAAATATTTCTCTGAAAGAATGGATGAGATTGGAAGTATTAGCCATTTGGATTTTACACAAAAGATGTAGTAGAAAACGAACGAAAAGTGCACTTTTCATGTATCTATTATTTCATGGACCTCTAAAAGATAGTCTTAAATTTTTTAATTACTTTAGAATGTCTGCCACCTCGTTCGAAGAAATTCTTAATATTATACACAGTTTAATTTTGTAAAATGATACAAATATGCGTGCCAGTATATCACCCAGAGAGAGGCTGCCATTAACACTGAGGTAATGACTTTTTCTTTTTAACACTTCTGTGGCAAACGTTTTTCGCAACTCTAATATTTTTCACTAAGTCGTTTGTTGAAAGAATTGGAGTAACATTTATTAACAGGTACCTTGCCACGGGTTGTTCCATGACAAACCTGCACTATTCATGTACAGTTGGGGTCTCAACAATAAGCAAAATTATCAAAGAGGTCTGCGAAGCTATTTCGAATGCCAGGAAGGTTATATGTATAGGTGAACCAGATAAGGAGAGGTGGTGCCAAATAGCAGAAAGTTTCTGCAAAAATAGTAATTTTTCCAAATTGTATAGGCGCCATTGATGGGAAACATCTCCGCGTTATCAAACCAGAACATAGTGGTTCATTATACTATAACTACAAAAATCACTTTTCGATACAATTACTAGAAATTTGCGATTCAAATTATTGTTTTACGTACGTGTATATTGGTGATTTTGGGGAAAATAATGATGCCGCCATTTTAAAAAATTCGGTATTTAATAAAAAATTGCGAGAGGAAAGTCTAAATATCGGCCGAATATCGCGGGGTTTTTAAAATGTTGTTAGATGTTTAACAATGTCTCTGGGCATGTCACATGTAAAATAATTTCATATCAATAATTTAATAATGTTTCATATCCTTACGTCAATGTTAATAACTCTTTGGGCGATATACTGCCCCGCATATTTGTGTCATTTCGCAATATTGAACTATATATGATATTAAGAATTTTCACGAATGAGGTGGCAGACATTCTAAAGTAATTTAAAAAATGTATTGCTATCAGTTAAAAGTTTTTGAAATAATACATGAAATTCCCTTTTTTAAAGTCCTACACGTTTTATGTACAATCTAAATACACAATAATTCAATCTAATCCATTTTTTAAGAGAAATATTTTGTCAAAAAATGTGTGACACGAGAAAATATTTTCAATTAAAGAAAAAATGATGGACACGTATCGCGATACGTGTGGCACCGCGTGCCGTATGAAGGGGTCCACCCCTTACAACGTTTCGTTTCCCGACTTCATACGAAAATTATCATGACGCCGACGTTTGCAGGATACACGAAATCAGTATCACGATACGAGAAATGTCCTGCGAACGTCTCTATAAACAATGTATAATCGGTATCCACCATACAAGTAGCATGTACATGTATCGCCGTGTTAATGAAATCATTGGCAGCTTGCGATACAAGTATCGCATACTAGTATCCCCATGTGAAAGATCTTTTATAATTTATCTGTTATTAGAAATAAATTTGAGGTGAACGTATGGATATTTCGCGGACTGTACTTTAATTATAAAAAGAAATACTTTTTGATTGCATTATTAGCCCTAGTTGATGATTGATGCAAATAAATATAATTTAAGGATACATTACCTGTTCTCTTCACTTTGGCGGATATTTCCTTCCAAATGTTGTCCCTCCCTTCGCAGGTTTTATGATCATTTCTACCAGAATTGTAGATCACAGGATGAGCTGACACCGCGTGTATTAATTTTTCGTCCTCCGCATGCGAAAACACTACTGGTGGCAACTGGGGGGCCATTTCACAAACACTGACACACACCAACACACGGGGTAAACTGTGGAGCACTTTTCACTAATGTGAACCGCACAAATATGTTTTCCGTATTGACGATCTGTCGCTGTAAGTCGCAGTTTAAATACTATAATTTCCTTCAGGGCGTACACCCTCCTGAAGGGAGGGGGTTCTTGGGGGGCTCCAAATATTATTGGTCGAAAGAAATACCACCTTCGCAAATCGTAGGCGTTGAGGTGGAAACATGCAGTAACACAATAAGATCTGATTTTCTTGGTTTTTCCCGGGCGTGAGCCCCATGATGTAGCCATCAGCGTGATGCCCTAAAAGGGACTGTTAGCGGGCCACGGTTTACTACCGCTTTCCGACACCAGACATTTGGTCCCCAACACGATATAAAGTAATTAGAAAACATTTGCCAAATAACTTGTAGAACTGCAGGTCCTTTATTTAGGTTTAATCTTCAATTGCTACCAGCTACACCCGCTATGTTCGGCAGGCAATAAACCGTGCTCTGCTGCAGTATAAAGAGATTATAACTATGTTCCGAACGCCGACCGGGGCGAAAATGAATCTTGTGGCCCGCACGATGAGCAAACCAAGATGTTCTTATGTTAGCTCGAAGAATGTTTCCCTGGCAAAGAGGTAGGAAACGAAATTACTCTGAAGAAGTACCAGTGCACCTTGCGTTCAGGCACTGGAAGAAAAGAGGTAGTTCGCTAACTGCGGTTGGTCCCGCCTGCGTCATCGTCCCTACAGATTCGAGAGAGATCACTTACCTTTCGAGTACATGCACGTGCTCGAATATCACAATAAAAGCACGCGCGACGTATTGAATGCAAGAAATGGTTGGTCATAGGGGGGAGATATCACTACGAAGAGGTGAAAACATTGCGTCTGCAAGGAATGCAGGTACGATTGGTGCAAATATAATGACATTCCAGTGGCCCATCTTTTCTTGCACCCAATACGTCGCGCGTGCTTTTGTTTTGCTATTCGAGCGCGTGTATACAATCAAGTGATTAGTTTAGCTGTTTATGATCGTATTGTCCCGCACTTCGACGACGGACAACAGTGCTTATGGATGGGAAGTCACCATTTACCTATGCAGGGTGATTCTGGAGCCACGCCCGACAATGCATGCGGCGTGGTACCTCGTGGCGAGGACAACCGCGCGCAGTGCGTCACCGACTTTTATGACTTTCGACCCTCGGAGATGTTGGAGCGCCTATTAAGATGTGAAAAATCTTCGACTTCCGCATTTCTCATCAGATCTTTGCGAAAACGACTCCAATCGATTCTTTATGTTTCATCGATGAAACTAACACCAAGCACGACGTAATTCGGAAAATAATGAAGAAAATTCCATGAAGAATTCATTTCCATAACCTCAAACTGATTTCGCTAATAATAGTCCGATTTACATGAAATTTTGTATGGTTTTCATTGAAAAGACATAAGGAATCCATCGGTGTCACTTCCATATCCATACGATGAAGAATAAAGAATTATTTTTTTCTGAAACTGGTACGAATGCTCGGCCGATCGTAGCCAATTTAGGTCGACCCCACCGCAGTCGAGGGTGAAAATGTGCAATATTCATTTCATGTGCAGTAGTCATGGGACTACTTTTGCACAAACAATTTGTATTCCTTATGTAAAAATAGTCCGATTTACATGACATTTGGTATGATTTTCATGAAAAAAAAACAAGGAATCCATTGTTGTCACTTCCATATCGATACGATAAAGAATAAAAAATTTCTTACTATGCTGAAATGAATATTTCACATTTTCATCCTCGACTGCGGGGGGGGGGGTCGACCTAAATTGGCTACGGTCGGCCGAGCATTCGTACCTGTTTCAGAAAAAAATAATTCTTTATTCTTCATCGTATGGATATGGAAGTGACACCGATGGATTCCTTATGTCTTTTCAATGAAAACCATACAAAATTTCATGTAAATCGGATTATTATTAGCGAAATCAGCTTGAGGTTATGGAAATGAATTCTTCATGGAATTTTCTTCATTATTTTCCGAATTACATCGTGCTTGGTGTTAGTTTCATCGGCGAAACATAAGGAATCGATTGGAGTCGTTTTCGCAAAGATCTGATGAGAAATGCGGAAGTTGAAGATTTTTCACATCTTAATAGGCGCTCCAACACCTCCGAGGGTCGAAAGTCATAAAATTCGGTGACGCACTGCGCGCGGTTGTCCTCGCCACGGGGTATCAGGCTGCATGCATTGTCGGGCGTAGCTCCAGTATCACCCAGTACCTACCATCCGCTGACAGTGCAATATACGGATTAACGCAAAGGCCGCTTTTTATAGTATTTTCAAATTTTATTATATTTTGGACCCTTATATTGTGTTCTGAATTTTGCCTTTATGTTGTGTCCTTAATTATCCCAAAGGAAGCAGCCTTTGAAAGGTAACAGTTATGAGGGGAACGGAAATTCATTTATCGTTTATGGTCGGCAATTTGGTATTTTTGAAGACGGCTTCGACAACATCTGGTTGCCATCATTCTAAAGGGCAATCAAGAACATGGTGCCGTCTTTAAGACTTTCAGGGATTCTTCAGTCTGAGTTAATCCATATATTGCTCTATCGGTGGGTAGCAGGTATCTACATGCGATGACTTCGGACGCGCACGTACCTTTGTCAGCCATCACTCGCGGGACGGTATAGTTATTAACCGCGACCCTGGCAAGACACTATGGTTCATCATCCTGGTTAGTTTCTGCCAACCAGATGTGGGAATTTCCCCCTCGATTTTGTGAAGAGGGAGAAGGTTCCTTCTGTGCCGCCAAATTCACAGGGGGCAAGTACCCCCTCTTTGAGGAATGTGTGTTTCCAGTGTGTGTTGCATAATTAAATTACAACAACAATTACCAACAAAATTACCAATTTCGCGATTTTCGCGATTTTCAACCTTATTCTGTGACCTTTAAACGTTTATAACTCGGAGCAACGTTAACAGATTTTGATGAAACTTTGGGCATGTATTTAACATACTTCAAATTACAAATGGCTTTTTGAATTTTCATTACAAGCGGAGATAAAAAACTTGAAAAGGGGGTTTACTATTTTTTTCGCTATTTCGAGCAATTGCAATTTTTGTCAAAACGGCGAATCATGTCACTTAGCAAACTAATCCTTCTAGCTTCTCTCAGAAAAATCATTTGGTTTGCACATATTCTGAAAAAGTTATGTGATTTTAAAAAGTGTCCGAATATTTTCGTTACTCACTGTATGTACATACCCAACTTTTGAGGGGTATCCGCTAAGTGGCATATATTTATTTTCATATTACGATATCAAGGTGTAATAAGGCCGTTTAATGTCATATAGGGTTGTAAATTACATACTGAAAATTAAACGACCAACCGTGCCAGGGACACAAGGCAGTCTGTTCACTTGAGAAAGATGCCACCAACATAGTATTTAAAAAGTATTATCCACCATCAATACGCCTCGTGGAGAGATACAGGTAGAAGAAGGGGTAGTCTGCAGCCTGCGTGGTCCTCCCTTCAAATTAAAGACGTGTCCATTATCTCTCTAGTATAAACACGCGTTCGGATATCAACACAAAAGCACACGTTGACGTATTTCGTGCGGGAGAAGGTATACCATAGGGAGTAGATTATATTATGACCAATCGTAATATCTCTACCCTACAGGTGCGTATCGACTTTGCCAGGACTCCTGGCGAGGCTAGCCTTAGTCTTCAACTGAAGAATGCCTAAAATTATTAAAGACGGCGCCACATTCTTAATTGCACTTTAATGCTGACAAACAGATGTTGTCGAAACATTCTTAGGAAAATATGAAATTACCGGCCGAAATCAACGAATGCACAACGACTGTCCGACGCACCCTGGACGTCAATTCTAAGAATAGAGAAAAAATTCAACATGCCATTTTTTCCAATCAAAATGCCGAATCTTCATCAAGCTACTCTATAAAAAAAAGTTCTTTGTATTTTTGGCAAAGATACCTAGAAAACTATCTTGTACTGCATCTGAACAAGTCGATAAAAATTTTAAAACATATTCGATTGTATTGCAATGAGAATATTTTGTGCTTACAATCTTTTCTATATTTATTAAAACCTTTATTTCTGGCTTCTTGGATCGCTTCACCCAATTAGCCGATTGGAAGGTTGCCCAAATATTGTATAATTTCTTAAGAATGTATTAATACTTTGTGAACAGTACCTATCTATTACATTTGTACCATAATAACATGGATAAAGGTTTGCAGATATTTCTGCACTTTCCATAGTATGTATATTTATCAAATGTATTTAGTTTTATTAAAATTGTTGACGTTATTTTTTTAAATAACGTCAAACTTTGTTATGAGTTGTATATTAACACTTTTTTGTTATGAACTTGCTTAATAATATTCAGCATTTTCAGCGCGAAAAATGGAATGTTGCATTTTTTCTCTATTTCTTGGGATTCAGGTCCACTGTACGATACCTTTAGAATACAGGTGATTACTCCATTATTGGCAAATATTGTCAAATCTTATTTTCGCAGTTGCAAGGACAAGTACATGTTGATTATACAAGTTCGCGGAAGGTAACTAAAAAGCCGGAAATTACTGATATTTTTTCAATGGGTTTCTTATGGAAAAAGAACTGTATATAATGAATTATTTGCTATTACTTTGCAGAATCGATACTAATCATTTCTGACCCCTTTAACTTTACTTTAACAAACTTTAAAAGACACCATTTAAAATTCTGCACAAAACAAAAAATTTGACATGTGTTTACACGCAGATCAGATGTAGCCGTCATGATATTTTTACCTTTTTTATACGAGCTCATATTATTAGTTTACAAGAAATGTGTAAAAAAAACATAATTCCATAAGTTATGAATTCTGACTTCTTTCCTTATTTCTGGATATTCTGTCCGAATGTGACGATGGATCGCAGAGCTGCTAGAGTCGCAGAGCGGCTAGAGTCGCTAGACTGCTTCTGGAGGAGTAGAGCGGCAGCCGCTGTGCGACTAGGAGATTCTGCCGTTATGGCGGAAAACAGACACTCGTGGCATTGTGTTGTGTCTCGAGTAGCCTAGGCTGCTCATGATCCAGACGCGCATAGGCTATAGCAATCCTGGCGCGGCCGCACCAGTCGCAGCCGCCCATAGGAGTTGGGCTGAATGCTTTTCCATTGTACCAGTGTATGCGGCTACACCCGCAGTCGCCGGCCGCAGTCGCTGGCGGCTGTAGCCGCCCATTGGAACGGCCACCTTTAGAGCAAAAATGTATGCACTTCGCGTAGTCGGCAAAAAAGATACGAAAAAGGCGAAAGGCGTCAAGACCAACGTCATAGCCAGAACGATAACTTTCGACGACGACGCGCAGTGTTTGCATAGGGAGATCGAAATGGTGCGCAGACAATCATGCATACGGTCTAAATTTCATAAAGTGTACACCATTTCGGAATCTAAAATCGCTCTAAGTCCATACGACGACAAGCGGCATATCGTACCCGATTCGATCGACACTCTGCCCTGGGGACATTATAATATCCCATTGTAAAAAATAGAAATTGTAATTGTTTTTATTAACTCGATTATTATAAATAATAGAATTATTGTTTAATATAAAATTCTTCGCGCATGTATAGAAAATTATTATTGTATTTTGTTAGAAAGCTTATTAGAGGATCGGCGCAAGAAACTAAAGTTTATTAAGGAGCACTAAGACAATTATATTTGCAGCGTTCACGAACTAAAATACACTTATAAGTCATATTCTGTACAAAGGTCACACAGTTAAATTAACAGTTATTTTACACAACACGTCTGACTAGATATTACACAAAACAAGCAACACTTAGAAACTAGTATTACGCTCAAGCGTAGCGATTATTAGCTGGCGAAGCAAAGTCGTGAAGCGTAGAGATTCGAAGCAGTTTCGAATAAAGCGCAAGCAAGGTGCGAGAGAGCGAAAAGTGCGTAGTGTAATTAAAGCGTGTTTACTGTAGCAAAAGTCGCGAACAGAGTGTCCTTTCTAGGAAATCGGCTCTGATTTCCTGGAAGGAAGAGAGTCTCCCTTCCATCGATCGCAAGTTGATGGAAGGGGCAGTGATCGACGCTCCGCATGTGTCAGCGCGCCATTACCATTGCCTAATTACCGGTGGGCCTAGAAGATGGCGTAAGAATGCAGAATTTCTTGAACATTCTCCCCGGCATTCATCGCCCGATGAATAATTTAGCTGGCGTTTTGGGCGCGGACATGGCATAGGCCGATGGTGCAGCAGTGGCGCAGCTGGGCTCATGTGGAGGCGTCGGTCAATTCGGCGGTGTTGAAGCAGCTTGTCTCGAGGCAGCAACTGAACGCGAGGCGCGGTATTCATGCTCACACCCAGCACGCGGATGTGAGCGAAGTGACTAGTACACTTGAATTCGCGACGTGAAAGCCCCCGTTTATTTGCTCAAAGTATGGAAAGCGAATCAAGCGTTTAGCGGTCCTAGCCCAAAGCAGATAGGGCGCGGTTTAGCGAGAAACTAGTTAAAGCGTGTTCGCGGTCTAGCAGGCGACGGCGAACGAACATGTTTAGCCAAGCAGAGAGGGCAAGTCTCTCAAGCAAGGTCGCGATCTTGTACGCGATCGCGAACAACAGTGAGCAAATGTACAGAGACTTTCAACGTGTTCGCGGATAAACAGATGAACGCGTGAAGGCTCTCTTAGTCAGCCGTGCCTCGAGGTGGCGGTCAAGTGGATAGCGGGGAGAAGCCCCAGCGAATATTCCTGCGTACCTAAAGCAGGGAGGGCGAATAAAGGTTTTAGCGGTCCTAGCCCAAGCAGATAGGGCTAGATTCTGCGATAACTAATTAAGCGCGTTCGCGGTCTAGCAGCGACGTCGAACGAACCAGTTTAGACAAGCAGAGGGCGAGTCCCTCAAGCGTGTTCGCGATCTAGCACGCAATCACGAATAGCGCAACGCAACATGTCAGAGGTCCTAGCCCAAGCAGATAGGGCTAGGTTTAGCGATAAACTAGCTAAAGCGTGTTCGCGGTCTAACAGCGACGTCGAACGAGCTAGTTTAGACAAGCAGAGGGCGAGTCCCTCAAGCGTGATCGCGATCTAGCACGCAATCACGAATAGCGCAACGCAACATGTCAGAGGTCCTAGCCCAAGCAGATAGGGCTAGGTTTAGCGATAAACTAGCTAAAGCGTGTTCGCGGTCTAACAGGGACGTCGAACGAGCTAGTTTAGACAAGCCGCGTAACATTAGCGTAAGCGCGGTACCAGGTTCACTCGTCCAAAGCAAGTAGGGCGAGTCGCTTAAGCGAGTTGGCGATCTAGCACGCAATCGCGAATAGCACAACGCAAAATGTCAGCAGTCCTAGCCCAAAGCAGATAGGGCTAGGTTTAGCGATAAACTAGCTAAAGCGTGTTCGCGGTCTAACAGCGACGTCGAACGAGCTAGTTTAGACAAGCAGAGGGCGAGTCCCTCAAGCGTGTTCGCGATCTAGCACGCAATCACGAATAGCGCAACGCAACATGGCAGAGGTCCTAGCCCAAGCAGATAGGGCTAGGTTTAGCGATAAACTAGCTAAAGCGTGTTCGCGGTCTAACAGCGACGTCGAACGAGCTAGTTTAGACAAGCCGCGTAACATTAGCGTAAGCGCGGTACCAGGTTCACTCGTCCAAAGCAAGTAGGGCGAGTCGCTTAAGCGAGTTGGCGATCTAGCACGCAATCGCGAATAGCACAACGCAAAATGTCAGCGGTCCTAGCCCAAAGCAGATAGGGCTAGGTTTAGCGATAAACTAGCTAAAGCGTGTTCGCGGTCTAACAGCGACGTCGAACGAGCTAGTTTAGACAAGCAGAGGGCGAGTCCCTCAAGCGTGTTCGCGATCTAGCACGCAATCACGAATAGCGCAACGCAACATGGCAGAGGTCCTAGCCCAAGCAGATAGGGCTAGGTTTAGCGATAAACTAGCTAAAGCGTGTTCGCGGTCTAACAGCGACGTCGAACGAGCTAGTTTAGACAAGCCGCGTAACATTAGCGTAAGCGCGGTACCAGGTTCACTCGTCCAAAGCAAGTAGGGCGAGTCGCTTAAGCGAGTTGGCGATCTAGCACGCAATCGCGAATAGCACAACGCAAAATGTCAGCGGTCCTAGCCCAAAGCAGATAGGGCTAGGTTTAGCGATAAACTAGCTAAAGCGTGTTCGCGGTCTAGCAGCGACGTTGAACGAGCTAGTTTAGACAGGCAGAGGGCGAGTCCCTCAAGCGAATTCGCGATCTAGCACGCACTCACGAATAGCGCAACGCAAAATGTCAGCGGTCCTAGCCCACGCAAATAGGGCTAGATTTAGCGATAAACTAGCTAAAGCGTGTTCGCGGTCTAGCAGCGACGTCGAACGAGCTAGTTTAGACAAGCCGCGTAACATTAGCGTAAGCGCGGTACCAGGTTCACTCGTCCAAAGCAAGTAGGGCGAGTCGCTTAAGCGATTTCGCGATCTAGCACGCAATCGCGAATAGCACAACGCAAAATGTCAGCGGTCCTAGCCCAAAGCAGATAGGGCTAGATTTAGCGATAAACTAGCTAAAGCGTGTTCGCGGTCTAGCAGCGACGTCGAACGAGCTAGCTTAGACAAGCCGCGTAACATTAGCGTAAGCGCGGTACCAGTATTACTCGTCCAAAGCAAATAGGGCGAGTCCCATAAGCGAGTTCGCGATTTAGCACGTGATCGCGAATAGCAAAAAACGCAAGATGTACACCAAGTGATTCCGAGACAGATACTTTAAGCGCGTTCTCGGATAAGCAAGCTGATCGCGAGTGCGCTATGGTTGTCAGCTGTGCCTCGTGTAGCGGTGCTGTTGATAATTGGGAAAGACCCCAGTGACTGTCCTTGCGAATAAACTATTGTTCCCAGAAAATGTATAGAAACGCGAAACCCTAACTGCTTCAATTATTGCCTACAGATCTTCCTTACGTTATATTCCTAAGTAGTTATTCGCTAATTATTGCCTTATCATAAAATATCCAGTCCCCTTACAGTAATATTAGACGTGGAGGAACTGGCCGTGCAATTGCCTAGTAAAGTTTTATACTAAATTGTATAGCTTCGGAGAATTATTTGACGAAGTACAGCTTTCGTACGAGTCCTAGGCAATTAGGGTTGTTAAACTACTTTAGAGTCCTGATTGTTGGATAAGTTGGAGATGCTAGCTGCTCCGTTGAAGCCCAACGCCAGCACCAGGAACACGTTTGCGAGGACCAGACGGCATCCCGCGTAGCTCGCCAAAATGTGGAAAATGCCTGGCATGAAGTGGGAGAACTCCGTGGCACCTTTCCGAAGAACAGCAACATAGATGATCTGGCTGCGCCTCAGCGTGTCACCGGCCCAGCCGAAGATGAATCCGAAGAACATCCCGTCAGCCCAAGTCAGACTCGCATACAAGCCACCCTTCGTCAGCTGGAATCTCAGTGTGTTCGCCCGGTACAGCATCATCGCGTTTTGCAAGAAGAACACGAGGAAGAGAGTGCCAAAGTGGTAGAAGATCATGATGATGAACAGCACCGCCAAGATCGACATCTGTAGACGGCACATATAGCTCGTCCAACACGTCGTGAACATCATCAGACAGATGATCACTCGCGTCGGTATCCATCGTGGGAAAATCCTCCTGTAGATTCGAGTGTAGTACTGCTTGTAGTATATTCTGGGAGATCGACGTTGTAGCATATCGAAAATCGTATCCATTGTCCTCAGATATTCAAACGCGCACAAGATTCGGCCGTTAAGGTCGCGCTGACTCGTTATGATGTGCCTCATCGTTTGCAGGTGGAGGTCACGCGCGACGGTTATACGGCACTAGTTAACGGTCGCGAACTGTTTTCACAAGCGCCGATCCGGCTCGAAGGACCAAAAATGTTAGAAAGCTTATTAGAGGATCGGAGCAAGAAACTAAAGTTTATTAAGGAGCACTAAGACAATTATATTTGCAGCGTTCACGAACTAAAATACACTTATAAGTCATATTCTGTACAAAGGTCACACAGTTAAATTAACAGTTATTTTACACAACACGTCTGACTAGATATTACACAAAACAAGCAACACTTAGAAACTAGTATTACGCTCAAGCGTAGCGATTATTAGCTGGCGAAGCAAAGTCGTGAAGCGTAGAGATTCGAAGCAGTTTCGAATAAAGCGCAAGCAAGGTGCGAGAGAGCGAAAAGTGCGTAGTGTAATTAAAGCGTATTTACTGTAGCAAAAGTCGCGAACAGTGTGTCCTTTCTAGGAAATCGGCTCTGATTTCCTGGAAGGAAGAGAGTCCCCCTTCCATCGATCGCAAGTTGATGGAAGGGGCAGTGATCGACGCTCCGCATGAGTCAGCGCGCCATTACCATTGCCTAATTACCGATGGGCCTAGAAGATGGCGTAAGAATGCAGAATTTCTTGAACATATTTATTAACTCGTTCATATAAATAGGGGGAATTATTGCATAATATAACATTGTTCACTCATGCATATGTATCATTGTATATATTAACTGGATTATAAATGGTTGAAATTGTGTTAAAAATAAAATTGTTTGCACATTTACATACAGGGTCATCGTTTAATCCTGCAACCCGCACGCGCGCGAACTTGTAAAATGGCAACACCGCCTCACGGACGCATTCCACTACAACCATGCACCGACCCAGCGCAGAGCTGCCTGCGACCGCTGGACAAGAGTGATGCCCGAGCTTCGAAAATTTTAGCGTCGCAAAGAAGTAGGTATTGGGAATTTCCGGCCTAGGTAATCGAGCCGCGCGCCCCGCTTTTATGATCGGTTTACCACTCACACACCAGATGACTGTAATGAGGTTTGAAAATAATGTCAACTGATCTCGTACCCGTCTCACTTTCAAACATTTTAGCTACGACAGGGTTGACCGCGGCGCTATACCCTTGTACGGAGAGATTTCCGTCAGGAAACATCCTTGAGAGGAGGCATCCTCTCTTACAGAGCACGACCAAGCATTCGTGGGCAGTGAAGGCATCTGCACAGCTGCAGAAGCCGCGATACATCATTCTTGCTCTACAGACTGATCGAAGAAATGTGATGAGCGAAGACGTTACTATGTTCAACCACTGCAAATTGGGCAATGTAAAACTTTTTCTCAACTCGGAATTTTACACATATGATAACCTGAACTTGGACTTCGACAAGAATAAGCACGCCATCTTGTACCACATGTATACGCAATTCCGTAAATCATATTATGGGTATAGTTGCAACGAGGCATTATTCACCGTGGCTGAATTTTTACAATTTGGCCCCCTCGTGGTGATTGATTGCTCGCGACAAAATGAGTCGATTAAGAATGGCACCGTGGACGTGCGCATAGAATTCGAGTGTAAAGAGAATGTGCCTGCAAATACTACGGCCTACTGTCTGATTCTGCACGATAGGGTGGTTGAATACAATCCGCTGACAAACGTGGTGCGCAAAATAAATTAAATTGCCGCGCTACTTGCCCGCCCTCTCCTGTACCAAATTCATACAAAATTTCATCGTGAAAATCGAGATGCTTTACACGAAAGACTGCATTCTCTCGTCTGTCTTGAAAGCGACTGGACCTCCAAATTGTACCGATAATGGTCATACCAACATTCGTTGACCTGCAAGGGTTCATCGTTGATGGAAGATTTATCGTGAAGGAAGTGGCTGTCCTACGAAAGGGAACAATTCTCTCGCACTATGTTTTTGGGAGTTCTATGCCACAATTTCTTCTTTCGAAATCCGACAAATCGAGTATCCGATGGCTGGTGACAAAACCTTATGGACTACGTTGGGACGACGGAGACGTTCCGTACAGAATGGCTAAACAGCTAATTACGAAAGCTGTAGCTGATGCGATCGATGAAGAAGATAACGCATCCCATATCGTATACGTTAAAGTGCTGCAGAAACGCGATTGGCTTGCAGATTTCCTGGATGAAAATGCGAGAGCGGACGTGGTCATTGAGACGCTGGACATTGACTACGAGGATATCAAATCTCTAAATAAGCTAAATCTAGTTAATACTCTGCGATGTGGCAGACACGCGAAACAGTGTGCCATGCAAAATGTATTTAAAATATTCAACTGGTGGTCCAAACACCAGAGAAATGCATAAATAAAATATAATCAATTTTTAATGTATATGAAAATGTTTTTCTTCACCCTCCTCCCAATCCAACTTCCTACATGTGATGTACGCTAGATTAAGACAATACCCGATCAAAGTCGTTCGATACCCGTTCAATACTCGATCAGAGTCGTTCGATACCCGTTCAATACTTGATCAAAGTCGCTCAATGCCGTTCAATACCCATTCGATATACGTTCAAAACCGTTCAATACTCGTTTGATACCTGATCAAAGCCGTTCAATACCCGTTCGATACATGATCAAAGTGATTTGGTCTAGTCGCTTGATGTATCCAAAGTAGAGCTCTTACTTTTTGACCCGTCGGATACCCGTCTACCCGAAACAACTTCAAGCCATTAAATCTGATATTGTTCGAACATTTTTGGCTAACATCAAACAATACCACAAACAATACAACATTCAATGGCTTGAAGTTGTTTCGGGTAGACGGGTACCCGACGGGTCAAAAAGTAAGAGCTCTAATCCAGAGAAGAACGGAAAGAAGATGCGTGTGAATAAGGAGAGGATGGTCAGCGAAAATGAATGTGGAGGACAACAGCATCTCACTTTTGCAGAGCCACGCACTTCTCGATTTCAGGATATGAGTTTACATGCGAGAACCAGGAGATGCAGCGAAACCAGTTGTCTTCAAATCTTAGCGGTGAACAGTCATAGTGATTTTAAAAAACATTCTTTTTGGAAGTGAGTTTTGAAAAAAAATGGGATTAACACGCATTGCGCCGGAGTGTGACCCCGAGGTATGTACTTATCAATATTTTGACATTTATCGCGTTTAACCGTTAAAATTGAGTGAGATTAAATCAGGCGTTCGTGCGAATATTATATTGCTAATTATATTTTAGGGCTCGCCGCCCCCATCACCTCACTGGTCGCCCGATTGGGCTGCGGCACAGCCGTTACCGCCGTCCCCGCCGTCGCCCCCTTCGCCACCGTTGCTGCCACCACAGGTATGTAATACACTACATTGTTTTGTGTGTTTCATGTTTAATACGTTTGATGTATTAATATTATATCGATGTTTGTGTGTGTTCTAGCCACCGTCGCCCGCGTATGGGGCTGCGCGGATGCGGCCATATGGGGCCGCACAGGTGCGGCCATACGCACCGCGGTCGGGGGCCCTGCGGCGGCCGCGGCCCCCATCGCCTCCATCTTCACCGTCGTCGCCGCCATCACCCCCCTCGCCACCATCACCCCCATCGCCACCATCACCCCCATCGCCACCATCACCCCCCTCCCCACCTTCCCCCTTCTTAAGATTGTTTTAGAATTTTCTATTTTTCTATTTTATATATTTTATTGTATTTGGGGGGGGGGTCATTCAGTCCCTCCGGTTAGATCTAAAAAAGTTTTCGGGGGTGGGCCAGGTCTGGAGAGGCCTCCGCGGCGGCTCGGCCTGGACTAATCCCCTCCATCATCGCGGCTTCCCCCACTCCGCGGCTCGTGCGCGCGCAACCTGTCTTCCTCTCCCCGCAGGCCCCGCGCCCATGTTTCCCTCTGCCGCGCTCCCCCGCGCGCCCGCACTACCCACCGCCCGCCCGCCCCCGCGCTTCCCTCAGAGGACCTGGGTTGGAACCGGCCTAGCCTTACTACTATAACCAATATATGTATCAATACAGATGGCGCTATGTGTGTGCCTCAGATTTCGGTTGTTTCTGAAACTACATATACACAGTGAGACGAAATCATGATACATCAGCTCACAAGTGTAAGAAAAAGCTAAGAGTCAATGGAAATCAAAACCGGAATTGGTTGTACTATTATACTATATTTTATTCGGAATGAAACGAGGCCTCCAAACTAGGGATCACGGCGTAGAACGTGTATTGAAGATACATGTGTAGTTAATATATTCGTGTTCTAATCCGTGTACTTGTTGATACACGGGTACACGTGTATCGAAATATACGGGTTTCACGTGTATCAACATATCCATATTAATATAATGTACATAGTTAAAGTTAAGTAGTTTATATACTAGTATTGTACTCAAATACCCTTAGAAATAAGTTTTCTTCGTTCCATATGGTCCACCCATAGCAGAGCTCTGCCTTTGAATATTTGCTACAGCCGGGTACGCGTTTCGCTTTATAGCTGCCATTGTTTAATATTTTCTAGCATTCGAATATTTTTGACACTTTAGACAATAAGCAAAGGTCCCGTCATCTGGTCGACAGGCGGCCTCGTCCGTGAGGTAGTAAGTACCGAAGCACCGAACAACAGGGGTCGTAAAGCCGCACCGTCGGCAAGCGCTCGCGAATTTGACGCGGTCAAGTTAATCCTTGACCTCGTATATTTATTACTTTCACGTGCACGCATCACTCTATCAACGAGTGTCTGATATTGAAATGAAATTGATTACTATTTGTATTAGTGTACCACGTGTACCCGTGTATTTCAATACCCGTGTACAGATCGCGCAATATAACTTTACCTCCGAGCGGCCACTGAGTAGCGCAATGCGAGCGAGAGGATCGGCGTTCTTTCAATTCGATCAGAAAAACATAAGATGGCACACGAACGAGTATCATACAAAGCAACAGGTGATCGTATGTTTTTGAATCGAATTAAAAGAACGCCGACGGTCGGACTCTCTCGCACGTACGACCCAGAGTTGGGCGAAATGTAATTTAATTACAAATTATGATTAAAGTGTAATTGTGTAATTGATTACACATTTTTTTTAATGTGAAGCCAATAATTTCTATCTGCCTTGGTGGAGACACGGGGTTGTGATGTACTATCTTGCACCGATTGCGAAGAAATTGCACCCTTGGGGGTTGGGGCATCAAAATTTTTTAGCCAAGGCCGCTCAAATTTATTAAGACGGCCTTGGGTCCAGTTGGTTTTTCCACACCCCTCGGCACTTGAAACACTTTATGATCAGCGAAGACGTTCTTGCGTTAGGGACTTCGCAAGGCTGCCGTTCTAATACGCGGCCGGCAACAACGGCCGACGACGGTCCCACTAGTGCAAGGGAGAAGTATGCATCTATTTCTCTTTTGCACTAGTGGGACCGTCGCTGGCCGCATATTGGAACGGCAACTTGCAATCATCGCCGTAGCCGTTCCAACGTAAACACTAAACAGACCCACGATGCATCGACCAGCCTTCTCCGCACAGCGTCGAATTGTCTTACACAAAGCAAGATATCGAAAATTAAAGAAGTTATGAAACTTTGGGCATACGTATTAATACATACCTATACAGGGTATTACTTTACTGATAATCAAGGATATTCTAGCGGGTGATTCTACAGGCGAAAATAAGACAAATATGAAGAGTGGCGAAATAAAGAATAAGTTTGTTTAAGGTTAAAAAATCGTTTTTACAATAATGACAATTATAAAGAAAGATTTATTTAACAAACTTAGGCTGAAGGTCGCGATTTTAAAAATCAGAAAAAATACTACCACATTCGGTGAAGAATTTTGTATAAAATAAGCCTATCTCTTGTTGGTAATTTACATATTAAACGTCGTAGGAACTTCGGAAGCTGTTAAAGTCAGCGGCGCACCCCGTTTCAGGTAAAATACACTGCTGGTAAAAATTCAGGGAACACTATAATTTCCAGAATAATTTGATCATTTTCAAATGGCTGTTTTATCAAGATGAAGCGCAAAAGACAAAATTTCAACATTTTGTGCCTAATTTGAACGTATGCACGGGCTTGGTATTTCCATTAGTACATGACTCACACCAATCTCACATTTTCGCTTTTATAATTGGGTTGTCCTCTAATTGTCTTGTTACTTTCCGCGTCACCTTGTCCGCGCGGATTTAACTGCAGGTTAAAGGTTCCCCCAGGCCAATCCGGAACTTTTCCGCTGCGGTTCCCGATATATCGCGTTGATCTGTGGGACCCTTTAATCGTCTTTCGTCCTCACGGCTTAGGACCTATGCAGATATACCTACCTGTGCTATTACCAATAAAGTAATAAAACGTTTCGAACCGATCCTAGCAAAGTTAAATGACTTGCCAGGATTATTCCTTAAGGACCTCCGCTGAATTGTGCGTGTCTTGTATTTTTTTCGCCGAAGCTATTAAACACGACCTTTCGTTGGAAAAAGAATTTCAACCAACGAAACGCGTACTTTCGTCGTAATATTTCTGTCAATTCCCTTCTCCCAAAACTCGAAATGCGTTTCTTTTAACAGGCTAAAGATTTTACGGTCTCGCTGGTAGCAAGATGCATTCAAGATACCTCGCGGAGGTACACAGGATCGAAACGGGAAGTCCGCAGACTACGCGTGGAAATTTGCTTTCCTGCGCTTCATCTTCATAAAACATGAATATTCTTTAAACCGTAGCGGCCAACGGCACGCAGGGTTGCCACATTTTTTACAGAAAAATAAGGTACATTTGCTTTCGTGAGGTATACAAAAAAGTACGCTCAACAAATTAAAAGTACATTTTAATCTTATTATTGATAGTTTTTATTTCTTCCAAACATATTTTCTAATGCTTTTAGCATTACAAAGTAAATTTGTATTATTTTGAAATGTCTCAATGGCATGACTGCACTCAATATTCATATTGAAATATATAAATAATTGGTTTTTTATTAGATTGAGAGAGGCCTTGTTTCTTTCATAGCGCCACTTGACATTTATGACAGAGAAAACTCTCTCAGTAAATGTTGAAGTGGCGGGAACAGATAGAATATAATAATATTGCGTTACGATTCACATAATATCATTAATTATGAAAAGTATTTTCGCGTACTTTATTGTTATTCAAAAGTATAGAGTACATTTACCTTTAATAACGTAAGATACTTTATTTTAAAGTATGGGTGGCAACCCTAAACGGCACGACCAAATACGAACATTTGGCGTGTAAATGGTCAACACAAATTATAACACGCGCGGCAGAGAAGCCATTTTTGAGAAAGGCGCTTTCCGTTCGCTTCCTACTTTAATTTTGAACAAAGCATGTTTTTACCCTTCGAAACTTTCGTTTACGGCCCCACTGGCAATTGCGGGTAGGGACCAGCCTCGTCACGCGCTCCGAGTGTGGAAGAAATTCCGCTGCGTTGCCAAATTTTCACTAAGAGCGTCTCCAAATGAGCGAAGATACGTTTTCGAGTGTATACAGTGTATATGTACATACTTAGGTCTATGTGACATCATGTTATCTCAACGCGAAGAGATCGTGTCAACCCTGTCGCCCCTGCCTTCGGCCAACCCTGCGTGCAATCGCTCGTTAACTCGAAATAAACTCTGAAAGAACAAGCATCTCGGATTTTGAACAGCGCTTGTAGTTCGAATTAGTTTCTTTTTTACATTATATTATAGGGGAGAGGTTTGCAGGTTGCAACCCCTTAGCTTTTTTTATCATAACTCGTCATAAAATTAACGTATCGTTGATTTATGGTATAGGTGGAAAGAGGAAGTGCAGAGCTACAATCCTGAGCTAGAAATCATGTAAACTCTCGAAATAGAAAAATTATACTGCAAATTCTCGAAAGTATCTAAAATTGACTCTTTGAAATTTTGGCTTGCAGGTTGCCACCCCTAGAAAAATTGCTGAAAGTGTAAAAAAACTCAAGTAAACACCTGATTCAGAAAACTTTTCAAAATTTATTAAATTTTATTTGCAGTCAGTGGCTGTAAATATGAAAAAATGAGTGGAATTGCCATGAAAAATCATATTTGCAAAATGGTATGGATCATTCAAAATCGTCATCGGAATCACAATTCCGAAAAGAAGGTCGTTTTTTAAACTTTTTTTGTGATCCTGCAATGAAAATCCAAAAAACCCGTTTTTAGATTTATGTAAGTTGTGTACATGCTGAAAATTTCATCAAAATCGGGTAACGCTGCTCTGAGCTGCAAATGTTTATAGATCGCAGAATAAGGTTGAAAATCGCTGATTTCAGGAATTTCCGCGAATTTCAACCTTATTCTGCGATCTTTAAACGTTTATAGCTCAGAGCAGCGTTACCCGATTTTAATGAAATTTTCAGCATGTACACTACTTACCAAAATCTACAAACGGGTTTTTTGGATTTTCAGTGCACGATCACAAAAAAAGTTTAAAAAACGACCTACACTATTTTCTTCGTTATTCCGACCAATTGCAATTTTTTCGAAAACGAGAAAAGTTCTAATCCTTCTAGTTTCTCAAAAAAACTCAAGTCGTTTGGATAAATTTTAAAAAAGTTATGCGATTTTAAAAAGTGTCAGAACATTTTCAAAAGTCACTGTATATAGACGTTATTAACACAACCATTTTCTTCGTTTTACACTCGATGATACAATGTACGATATTGACCTCATCGCGCAATGCGTGTAACTGCATCAGTTTTTATTCACAATACTATAGTATAGTAATACTAGAGTATTCCCAAAGTCACATCGGTTGGGTACCATGCTTTACGCGCCCGCAAGCGCCCCCCCCCCCCGCCCCCTCTCTAACACAAACCAATACTAATACCCGAGAGACATTGGAAACTGCAGGGGTGTGCGGGTTCCCGACTTTTCGGGGTCGGGACGGGCCGGAAACTTTCGGGCGTGATCGGGCGGGATCCTGATACTTTCGTATTGCTCGAGATCCAGACAGTCTCGGGATCCCGAGATTCGATTCGGGCTACAAGCATAGCCGCCAATAGCTGGCTTTCGACCCGATCACGCCCGAATTTTGCCGAGCCAACCTGACATCAAATTGCCTGCTCACGGCGGTCATGCTTGTAGCCCGAAACGAGTCTCGGGATCTCGAGCAATACGATAGTATCAAGACCCGCCCGATTCTGCCCGAAACTTTTCCGACCCGTCCCGAGGGCCGGGAACCCGAGCCTCGGGTCTATCCGCACACCCCTATTGGAAAGTCGAATGCGTTGTCTCGGAATAAGTCAACAGCAATAATGTATGAGTTCGTACGCAAAACCTAACTGAAAAGTAAATCTGACAGATTTTGGAAATGATCGACACGTTTTGATTAACATTTATTTGTACAATTGGCTTGCGTCCAGTTTATGTTACCGTATCCCTATACATTATACCTATCGTCGACTGCGAAACAATCGACGGCGACGAGAAGATGGTTGTGTTAGTAACGTCTGTATAGGTAAATTTCAATGTATTTTGCGTAGGTTTTTTATTAATATCTCAGAAAGTAACAAATACCCACAGCTGAAATTTTATATTAGAGGTTCTCTCCCCCCCCCCCCGCCCAAACCCTAAAAATTTCAGTTCATTCCGTTGGTTGGGTCATACCGTAGTGCATCCATATAGTTTTTAACAAATTGTTATAATTAACTTCTCATTTGTATATGAAATATGTTCAGGTTATTATGGCGGACAACGAACGTATTAGGAAAGACTATAGTCTATGTTCTGATAGACATCAAAGGAGGAGAATTCAGCAATATTTGAAGGATGTTGAAAGCCAAAGAAATCAATCTGATGCGGAATTAGCAATTGATGAGCTTCCTACCTCTTCACAGTACTTACAATATAAAAATTCTGAACTAAATAGTTCGCAGGAAGTGTACGAGTCTTGCGATGAAGTACCGTGCACCGACAATGACCATTTGAGGAATATACACAACAATGATGTTTGTGAAAGTGATGAAGATTAAGACACTCATTCATTATTTGATGATAATAATGAATACTATCATTGCATACTGGATTATGACACATCCGATGATGAATCAGCGAATGATATTGTTGATTACAATGAACCGGAGAGCCCTGCGACATTAAGGCAGGATTTGTCCAACTGGGCACTACGAAATAATATTACTCATAAATCCATTAACGAACTGTTGAGCATTTTTTTATCATACGTGCCCAAATGCTTACTACCGAAAGATGCCAGGACATTGTTACACACTCCCCGTACAAGTAATTGTACCAAAATACAAGGGGGAGATTACTTACATCTTGGTGTAGAACAGATGCTAAAATTTTATGCTCAAATGTACGTTGAGGCAAATATTAACGTACAATATATAGATCTCTCTTTAAATATTGATGGCTTGCCGTTGTCAAGGTCCTCCTTCAACAGTTTCTGGCCCATATTAGTATCGGATACAATTTTGAAACGAATACAGATTGTTGGAATCTATTATGGGTATAAGAAACCAGAGTCATCCAACGAGCTGTTGGACAAATTCATTGATGAAATAACATATTTCATAAACAATGGGTTTATTTATGATAATAATAAATCTTCTAATAGGTTAACAAAAATTATCTGTGATGCTCCAGCGAAATCGTTTGTATTATATACAAAAGGCCATACAGGCTTTTCGAGCTGCTCGAAATGTACAATTGTTGGGAAATCAGTTAACAGAACTACGTGTTTCCCTTACAGCGAAGTGCCTGATACACTGAGAACAGACGAAGATTTTCTACGGGAAACCGACGAAGATTACCATAAAGGTACAAGTGGTTTGTTAAATGTGCCAAATATTGGGTTAGTATCAAATGTGCCCCTAGACTATATGCACTTAATTTGTCTGGGAGTTATGGAGAAGCTCTTGCTATTGTGGATTAAGGGACCGTTAAACGTAAGGATTGGTGGACAAGCTAAGAACTTGATATCGGAACATTTGATATTGGCTGGAATTTCTGTACCGCGTGAGTTTTCGCGAAAACCGAGAAGTTTGACGGATCTCAATTACTCGAAAGCTAAGGAATTTCGGCAATTTCTACTGTACACGGGTCCTATTGTACTCAAGCGTGTACTAGCGAAAAATATATACGAACATTTTTTAACACTGCTGATACCACCCTTTGGAAAGTTTTTAATATTATTATTGATATACAGTGTGTCCCACCTAGGGCTGGACACCGCGATATCTCCTAAAGTATTGTCGATAAAAATATAAAAAAAATAGGGAATTGCATGGTTCGAGGGGGCCTATGGTTGAAATTTTGTCTAGCAACTTTCACTCCTCCTAACCTAACCAATCCAACTTGCAACCTTCCCAAAAAAACCGGCGATCCGAGCGTAGAAGCAAGTGCGAAAAAAAAGTAACGGTGCGCTTCTCGATACCGCAGATGTACCTACCTAAGTAGCATTTCTGACGGAAAAGAATTGTCCAGCCTTTGGGCCTGTCATACCTGGGGTAGACCTTTGGCAGGTAGGTATCTATTTCAACAGGCAGTGCCACCCGTGGCGCCAGTAATACCGTCCCCGGTCCTTGCTATTCCAGAGGGTTTTCTTCCAGTGAAAATTAGTAAATTTGCAAGCGCAATATCATAAAAACCAGTGGAAATAAAGTGTATACATTAAAGCTTATTGAATTTTTCTTGGAACGCACTATCAAGCCACCTCTTCAAAAAAAATAGTTGCATTTGAAAAACCGAACTTGACCATCGTATCTTTTAAAATAATAATCGAAAACAAAATTTGTTCGTGCTAATAAATTGCCCCCCTCGAACCATACAATTCCCTATTTTTTTTATATTTTTATCGACAATACTTTAGGAGATATCGCACTGTCCAGTCTTAGGTGGAACACCCTGTATAGTCTAGAAATTTTAGCGTAATCAATTAAAATAGAAGTTAATTTCAACTAATTTTACAAAAAATTTAGCTCTTCCTACAAGAAATTTGGACGTAATGGATTAAAATAAAACATAATTTCAACTAATTTTACGAAGAATTTGGCTCCTCCAATTAGAAAGTTTAATGTAATTAATTATAATACTCGACGAGTGCCACCAGAGGTCTAATCTTCTCGCTAGTCCTAATTCCCTTACTCATTTCATATACAGGGTCATCATTTAATCCTGCAACCCGCGCGCGCGCGAACTTGTAAAATGGCAACACCGCCTCACGGACGCATTCCACTACAACCATGCACCGTCCACGCGTTCGGAGAGCTGCAAGCGACCGCTGGACAGCAGTGATGCCCGAGCTTCGAGAATTTTGGGCTGGTCCCTGTCAAATTAACGTTGCAAAGAACTATTCAGAATTTCCCGGCCCCGGTTGAAAATTTTGGGGTCTTTTTCGTATAACTTTTGAACTGTAAGACATATCGGAGTGCAATTTGCGCCAAAAAAATGAGGAAAAATTAATCCTTCTTAATGATGGATAATTTAACATATTTTACGTTTACTTCATTTTTCTTTTATTTTTTTTTCTTTTATCAATTTTTTAACCATAATTGTTTAAAAAGCTGTTGGAAACTGTTTATTTGATAATGTATTTAACGCTGTTTTTAAAATTCGTGGTGTTGATAAACAATAGGCTAGTTGATTCTGTATCATTACATTTATAAATTGAGAAATTAAATTTTTATTGCACTTCCGTTTCCGGTCGAGTGAGTGCAAGGTGTGTGTAGGAAGTGTGTGCGATAGTTGCAGTGAGAGTGCAGTGAGTTGGAGAAGGAGAGAGTTGTGAGGGTGTGAGGAAGGTAGCTAAGGGCGTGTAGGGGGTAGGGAGTGAAGGAGGGTGGGCACGGCTAAGGGAGGACGGGAGTGTGAGAGAGAGAAGGGAAGGATTTGGTTAGTGGGCGGTGAGGCGTTAATTGAGCGGGAAGGTAGTAGAGGAGAGACAGGTGGAGAGCCCTGTGGGAGAACAGAGGAACGAGAGAGAGTAGACAGAAAGGCGGGGGATTTGAATGATACTGAAAGGAAAGGCTAGAAAAGTGAAGAGGTACTGACTGAGACAGTGGGGTTTAAGACGGAGAGTAAGAAGGGAGTGCGGGGGTAGGTAGATAAAGGGTAGATGATGATGAAGGGAGGAGAGGACGAGAGGGAGAGGGACAAGGAGGAGGAAAATGGAAAGAGGGAAGGAGGGTTGCGGGGGAGTGATAGATATAGAAGGGATAGCACAAGTAGTGTAGGGAGTAGTATAAGTAGCATCGAGGGACACGGGGGGAAAAAGAGAAAGGATAGGGAGGAGGAAGAGGGAAAGGAGGAGGGGGTGATGGCAGGGTTCAGGAAATGTGGGAAAACAATGAGATCACCGACAGGTAGTGATAAGGAGAGGAAGAGGGGGGCGGAGAAAGAAGAGGTAGGAAGCATGGAGGGTTTAATAAGAGAGATGATGACGGAGTTAAGGGGGGTGAAAGAAGAATTAAGGAAGGAAAGGGAGGAGTTGAGGGAGGTAAAAGAGGAGATGAGGAAGGAGAGGGAAGATAGAAGAAGAGTGGAAAAGGAGTGGAGGGAGGAGAGAAAGAGATGGGAGGAGGGTCTAATAGAGGAGAAGAAAAAGCGGGAAGACATTGAGAAAAAAGTGGAGAAGTTGGAGGTATGGGAGGGGAATATGGAGGAGAGGATGAAGAAGGTGGAGAGATGGGGTAAGGAAGGGGAAGGGAGAGGTGGGATTGGTCAGACGGAAAGGGAAGAATTGGAGGATTGTAGGCGAAGAATGAGGATGGTAGAGTTAAGGCAGGATAGAAGGGAGAGAGAAGGGACACGGGAAAATGTGGTGATAAGAGGGATGGAGCTAGGGGGTAGTGTGGTGGTGAGGGAGGAGGTAAAGAAGCTATGGGAAAGGATTGGTATGGAAGAGGGGGGGATCAAAGAAGTGGTGAGGCTAGGTAAGACGGGAAAGGATAGAAACGGAATGGTTCTGGTGAGGCTAGCAGGGAGGGAGGAAAAAATAAAAGTGATGGAGGCGAAGAAGAAACTGAGGGGAAGGAGGGAGAGAATTGAAGATGACATGACGGAGGAGGAGAGGAGGGTGAGGTGGTTGGTAGAGAGAGAAGCAGAGAAGGAGAGGGGGAGGGGGAGAAGGGTGCAGGTAGGATACATGAAGCTGTGGATAGAAGGGAAGATGAGGAGATGGGATGAATTGGAGGAGAAATGGGTTGAGGAGCAGGGAAACGAGAAGGCGGGGGAGGGGATGAAGGGGGTGAGGGAGTTAGGCAAGGCCAAGGGAGTTATAAAGCAGCTTTCTGGAATATAGCAGGGGTGAGGAAGAAAGATGAGGAATTCTCGAAAGGGCTTGCGGAATGGGATATAATGGTTTTGAGTGAAACGTGGGTGGAGGAGAAGGATTGGGGATATGTGGAGGCTAGGCTACCAAGGGGGTATGTGTGGACAAATCAATGGGCAAAGAAGGATAGTTTGAAAGGGAGGGCGATGGGGGGGATGATCATGGGGGTGAGAGCAGGGCTAGAGATGGAGGAGGAGAGTGGTAGGGAGAAGGAGGGACTGATGGCGAGAAAAGTAAAGATAGGGGGGGACTGGTGGAGGATAGTAGGAGTATACGTGAATAAGGATTTGCAAAGGAAATTGGGGGAATTGGAGGAGTGGACGGAGGAGAGGGAGGAGGGAGTTAGGACAGTTATAGGGGTGACTTTAACGCGAGGACAGGAATGGGAGGGGGGGAGGTTTGGGGCGAGGAAGAGGAGGAAGGAACTAGTGAGGGAAGCAGGAAATCAAAGGATAGGGTGGTAAACGGGGAGGGAAAAAGGATGTGCAGGTTTATAGGGGAGAGGGGATGGGGAATCCTGAATGGAAGCATGGCAGGAGACGAAGAGGGGGAGTGGACATACACAGGAGGTAGGGGTAGTTCGGTAATTGACTACGTGCTGGGTAATGAGGAAACGAGGAAGAGGGTAGAAAGGTTGGAGATCGGGGAAAGGGTGGACTCGGACCACCACCCAGTGGTGGTGTGGCTGAAGGGGGGAAGGAGGGAGAAGAGGAAAAGGGGGAAGATTAGAGGGGAGAGGGTGTGTGAGAGAGGGAATTGGTCAGAGGAGGGAAGAAGGAAGTTTGTAAGTGAATTTGGGAGAAGGGCAGAGGTGGAGAGGGGAGTGGAGGAGGAGTGGGGGGTACTGAGAGAAAGAATTGAGGGGGCGATAGCCAAGATGGGGAAAGATGAAAGGGGGGGGGGAAGGGGGATGGTGGGATGAGGAGTGTAGGGGGGAAAAAAGAAGGTAAGGAAAGAGCTGAGGAGATGGAGGAGGGAAGGAGGGGAAGGGGGGAATATAGGGAGAGTAAGAGGAAGTATGGGAGGATGTGTGAGGTGAAAAGGAAAGAGGAGGTGGAGAAATGGGAAAAGGAGTTAGAGGGGGTAAGAACGGAGGGGCAAGTATGGAAAGTGCTGAATAGGGAAAGAAAAAAAAGGAGAAGGTTAATGAGGGTATTAAAATGGTGGAATGGGAGGAACATTTCAAGGGACTACTAGGAGGAGTGGAGTGGAGGGTGAGAAGGGGAGGGGGAAGTGAGAGGGGGGAAGATGGGGCGGAGGGGATAGGAAGGGAGGAATTAGGAAGGGTGATTAGAAACCTAAAGGAAGGGAAGGCGGGTGGAGGGGATGGGATAAGGAATGAGGTGTGGAAGTTAGGGGGACAGGAGGTGGAGGAGTGGTTGTGGGCTCTGTGCAATAGGGTATGGAGGGGGGAGGGATGGCCGGAAGGGTGGAGGGAGGGAGTGGTGGTCCCGGTTCTAAAGAAAGGGGCGGGGGACAAGGTAGGGAACTACAGGGGAATAACGCTGACACAGACGGCGTATAAAGTGTACGCGTCGGTGTTGGCGGAGAGGTTGAGGGAGGAGGTAGAGGGAAAGAAGCTGCTACCACCGAGTCAAACGGGCTTTAGAAGGGGGTTGGGGTGCATGGACAATATTTACGTCCTGAATTACCTGATTAACAGGCAGGTGGGGAGGAAGGTGAGGAAGATGGTGGTATTGTTCATGGACCTAAAGGCGGCCTTTGACGCGGTGGACAGGGGGGTGCTGGTGCAGGCATTGAGGAGGAGAGGAGTGAGGGAAGGGCTGGTTAAAAGATGTGAGGAGATACTTGAGGAGACGGTGAGTAGGGTTAGGGTAGGAGACGAGGAGGGGGGGAGGTTTTGGACAGCTAGGGGTGTGAGGCAGGGTTGTCCTTTGAGCCCGAGTCTCTTCACCCTGCTGCTGGCCGACATGGATGAGGTTTTAGAGAAGGGTGGTTGGGGGGGGGGGTGAAGCTGGGTGATAGGAAGGTGTACACGTTGGCGTATGCCGACGATGTAGCGGTGCTGGCAGAGGATGAGGAGGGTATGAAAGGTATGCTAGCGAGATTGGAAAAGTATTTGGATGGAAAGGGGCTGGAAGTGAATGTAGAGAAGACTAAGGTAATGAGGTGCAGGAAGGGGGGAGGGAGATGGAAAAAGGCATCGTGGATGTGGAAGGGTAAGAAGAGATGGAGGAGGTAGGGAAGTATACGTATCTGGGGTACACAGTGATGAGGAATGATGGGCAGGAGGCCCACATAGAAGAGAGGGTGAGGAAGGGTGCGGCGGTGTTGGGGAGGGTGTGGAGTATAGGAAAGAGGAGATTTGGGAAGGACTGGGAAAAGAGGATATGGATATTTGACAAGCTGGTGTGGGCAGTGGTAGAGTACGGGGTGGAGGTGTGGGGGTGGAGGGAAAGGGAGAAGGTGGAGGCTCTACACGATAGATACCTGAGGTGGGTGCTGGGAGTGGAGAGGTACACTCCTGGGTACATGGTGAGAGAGGAGTTACAGAGGGGGATGTTGAAGGGAAGGGCGGGGATGAGGGCGTGGGGGTACGAGAAGAAGCTGGAGGAGGGGGGGGAGGAGAATTGGCCAGGATGTGCTGGGAGGAGATGAAGGCGAGGGCGAGAAGGGGTAGGGTTTTAGAAGGGTGGGAGGAAGAAAGAAAACAATTTTTCGAGGGGTTGGGTTGGACGGTGGAGGAGGTGGAGGGACAGAGGGAAAGAGGGGAATTGAGAGGGGAAGTGATAGAGATAGAAGGAGGCAGGAGGAGGAGAGGTGGGGTAAGATTAGGGACTCGCAGTTTAACCGGTGGTATGGAGAGGTGAAGGGGGAGGGAGTGCCAAGCTATATAAAAAAGGGCTGGGGAGAGAGTAGGTGGAAACGGGTGGCAAGATACAGGCTGGGCTGCGAGATGAGTGGGGGGAGGTATTGGGAAGAGGAGGAAAAGAGGAAGTGTAGGAGATGCGGTTGGGAGCTGGAGACATGGGAGCATGTGTGGGAGGTGTGTGGGGGATGGGGAGTGGAAAGAGGGTGGCAGAGTATGGGGGGGGAAGGTGCTGGGAGATGACGGAGGTGGGGAGGGGGGTGGTTGAGAAGAATTGATAAGTGGAGAGGGGGGGATGAGATGTGTGAGCGAGGAATGGATGAAGGTGAGAATGGGCAATTGGAAGTGGAAGAGGAGGCGAGCGGAAGCGGAGGTCCAGGTTAGGGAAGGGGGAGGGGGAGCGGGCAGGCGTGCGTGAGAGCGGAGCGGGGCGGCGTAGTTTTAAGTTCGTAGGATAAGTTCTAGGTTAAGCTAGGTTAAGTTTTAGCGTAAGGTTATTTGATATGTGAAAATGGTGTAAGGAGTGTAAGGAAGGAGATTGTAACCCCTAGGGGAACAATAAAGAGATTATATAAATTAAATTTTTATTCAATTATGTGTTAGTTCTGCAGACCTCAGAATCTATTGTTCTGGTTTTCTTTTTTATGATTTTATCCTTAATGCGGTGCATACCTAGATCAGACGTAAGGGGTAATTAATGCGACGTGTCTTTGATTGTAGCGGTGTTTGAATATTTTTTCTAGAATTTTTGTGTTAGAATGTTTTAGCTACTCAACGCTACGCCTATACCGGCTTCCGTTAATGTCATTTTTTGGAACGATGTGCCGTTACTGTGGTTTTTACAAGCAGGTGGCGAAAAATCTCTCCGTACAAGGAACCGTCAACCCTGTCGTGGCTATAATTTTTGAAATTGAGACGGGTACGAGATCTGTTGACATTATTTTCAAACCTCATTACAGTGATCTGGGGTGCGAGTGGTAGACCGATCATAAAAGCGGAGCGCGCGGCTCGATTACCTGGGTCGGGAAATTCCCAAAACCTAGCTCTTTGCGACGCTAAAATTTTCGAAGCTCGGGCATCACTCTTGTCCAACGGTCGCAGGCAGCTCTGCGCTGGGCCGGTGCATGGTTGTAGTGGAATGCGTCCGTGAGGCGGTGTTGCCATTTTCGTCTGTTCGCGCGCGCGGGTTGCAGGATTAAACGATGACCCTGTATATACAAGTTCCAAATTATGTCCTCTGTGTCCCCGTGTGTGTCTAGAGCAGGGGCCGTCAGCTATAGCCCTACTGATGAGTCTGGCTGACGAAAGATGAGTCTGGCTGGTCTCCCAAGACGAAACACGCCTCTTCTTTTCCTCCACGATCCTTCTAAGCCAATCCACCCGCCCCGCATGGTTACTCCACTGCGGCGTAACCGGCCGGCCTTAGGGTTTAGGTTACGTCGGAGACGACGGGGCAAGAACTCCCTTCTCGTTCAGAACATTTCGGCAATTCTGGACTTGACATTGTTAACGGTGAATTTCAAGCACTATTTTTTCGATGGTTTCTGCGACGAGAGCACTAATTAAGTAGATTATCGTCTATCTCGGGAATGGACAAGCTACGGTCATCAGGAATGTCAATGTTATCTGAAGTTGCGATTCCTTCAGCAAACTTTTCTCATTTGGTGGCCTTAAAATTAAGCCGATGTGATGCTGGGGAGAAGTAGCAGATATTAATACTGGCGTTATTAACGGGTCATATCTACTTTGAACCGTCGAAAAATGATGCTATTTTTAAAGATATTTTTCTCTGTAAATGTAACATAAAACGAAATAAAATCTTTTTGGTACTTATGATGCTACTCTTATATTATAATAATGAAAAATGAAAAGAATTTTTGCAATTTGTTTTAATGTTTTTTATAGTGTCAATATGACACCTAAAAAAAGAGGTACGTTCACGGCGTAAGTGATATCCCGGCATAGGCTTATCCGAAACAAAAAATTCCAGAAGATTTTTAATCTGTATGAATGTCGCTATAGACCCTATCTCAATTAACAATTTTTGTTGAGAAGTAAGAAAATGGCGTCGGTTTCGAAAAAAAGTTTGACAAAACACTCGAAAGGATGTATTTTCGGGTGTTTCATGAGAAAAATCTTGGTTACTTCTCGACAAATAATTTTTAATTGTGTTAGGGGCAATAGCAACACTCATATTTTAACCTTCGATTTCAACCCATTTTCAACTATCCAATTAGCTTGAAACTTTGCAGGCGTACGAATGTGGTTTGGATGATAACTGTAAGATACGAGTAAAAACAGGGTCGCACAATGGACGATAAATCCCTCGGTCTTAATTACTGATAATATGATACTTTATTTAGATATTGTTCGGACGCTGTGACATGCGTGTCTCTTTTTGCCAATTATACTCCATAAAATACTTCAGTAAAGAAAAAAAATTACACCAAGTACATGAAGAAGTCAAGGACGGAAAAGAGTAAATCACAAAAAAATAGAAGAGAATATACAATATGAAAAAATATATGAAATCAAAATGAGTTGCAAGTACATAAAAGTGCGTTGTAATAATCACGGACATTTTAATAATGTGAAGATAAAATGTAACATCTAGACATTTGCCTACATGTCCGTGGCCTGGAGGTCAAATACTTGGCGTGGCCAGGCAAGGTATTCTCAGATCATCATCGACCCGTCGATCGTACCCGTCTTACTTTAAAAATTTTTAGCTACGACAGGGTTGACCGCGACGGTATACCCCTGTAAGGAGAGATTTTTCGCCACCTGCATGTAAAAGCCACAATAATGACGCATTTTCTCAAAAGTGACATTAACGGAAGCCGGTATAGGTGTGACGTTGAGTAGCTAAAAAGTTAATACATTCAAACACAAAAATTCTAGAAAAAACATTCATACACCGCTACAATCAAAGACACGTCCTATTAGTTACTCTTTACGTCCGATCTATGCATGCACTGCATTAACCATTCGGTAGGCGCGCTTTTCAGACTTGCACGAGTGGGCGCGTTGCGGCTTTTACACCGCAATCGGAGTTCTCGTTGCTTTACCTCTAAATTTTGACAATAGAGAAAACCTGAAAACCTTATATCTGTGGGGGGTGGTTTCACCTCTAAATATGAAAATATATATCTTAGTTTTCGGTCCTATAATACATATCCAAAAACCAGAACAATCGGAGATGAAGACCTGAACACCTTTGAGGAGTGGTTTCACTCCCTAAACATGCAACTGGGCCAAAATAAAAAAACACGTATATCTTATTTTTCGGTCCTCTAAAACATATTCAAAAATCAAAGCAATCGGAGGTGGACACCTGGAAAACTTGTGAGTACACGGGCGCTCGCCGGCAGGATACGCGGTATACTTTCGTTTTCATTCAATTAGAGACACTTCCAAACTGAATTTGAATCTGACAAGTACGTCGCATGATGTAAAAATGTCCGCTGGAAGAATCCTTAATTGGATATGGATCCAGTTTGAACACTACATATGGTACAATACGAAATGTAAAATTTGAAGCTAACTGCCGCGGGCGCGCCCACCGAAGGGTTAAGGATAAAATTATAAAAAAGAAAACCAGAACAATAGATATAATTGAATAAAATTTAATTTCTCAATTTATGAAAGTAATGATACAGAAACAACCAGCTTATTGTTTATCAACACCATGAATTTTAAAAAGAGCATTAAATACAGTATCAAATAAACTGTTTTCAGAAGCTTTTCACAACAATTATTGTTAAAAAATTGATAAAAGAAAAATGAAGTAAACGTAAAATATTTTAAATTATCCATCAGTACGAGGGAATAATTTTTCCTCATTTGTCGGCGCAAATTGCATTCCGATATCTTTTATAGTTCAAAAGTTATATGAAAAGATCCCAAATTATTCAACCGGGGCCGGGAAATTTCAAATAGCTCTTTGCGACGTTGATTTGAAAGAGACCATCCTAAAATTTTCGAAGCTCGGGCATCACAGCTGTCCAGCGGTCCTTGGCAACCTTCCCAACGCCGAGCCGGTGAATGGTTGTAGTGGAAGGCGTCCGTGAGGCGGTGTTGCCATTTTCGTCTGTTCGCGCGCGCGTAGGTTGCAGTTTTAACGGATGACCCTGTATACTGCCCTCCTTAGTTAAACTGTCCTATCTAGCATTTTTTCATTTTTTGAGATATGTTGAAATATTTGAAGTTCCACCCGTCTTTTACCTTTTAAGTAAAGTTAGAAAACTCTATGTGCTTCGTAAAAATTTATAAACAGTTTAATGTATTTAACCTAACTTCGTTTAAAATGGTTAAAACATCTTATCTAAAACAATTAATTAATTGGTACGTTAATAATACATTCCCTACCAATACACCTATTACAAAAAATTATATTAGGCTATTACAAAATAATGACAACATGTTTTAATTTGAATGAAGGAAAATAAGTATTGTACAAAGTAAATGATAAAACCTCAGTTTTCTCGGTTGTTTCAAAATGCTAGATAGGACATTTTAACTAAAGAGGGCAGTATATGTCGACTGTCGCTACCGCCACAGCTGACTCTATTACTAGCCGTGCTGTACAGCGTGGCAACACCGCTCATGTGTGATCGGGAGTCCTATTTTTAATGGTGGAGCAGTATCAACTTGCCTCGCAGTGGAGTAAATTGATACACATTGCCTTCGTCCAAATAACATTTTTTCATTCATTGTGTATGTATTTTCTCAAGTTTTCGCTTACTATATATTAAAGAGGAAGGACCAAAGTATATTTTGGCATATTTGTTATTATGTAATTAATTCAAACAAAAATGAAAAACATTGAAAACTGAAAAACTATCAACTAGCCCCGGTCTCCCCTACATAAGTGAACCGTTTATTTTGAAAGTGGCGTAAGTCCATTTTCCGAAAAATCGAGTTAACTATCTTAATAGTTACATTTTTACACGATCTTTTCATTCAGAAGCAAATTGTTACTAATAATATACCAGGTATGTAAATATGAAACCGGATTTTTTGTACTAAAAATACACGTTTATTGTATGAAAATGATACAAAATATTTTGTTCGAAGTATTGCCCATCGGTAGCTATACATTTTTCCCATCTCTCTGACCATTTTGGATGCCATGCCAAAGAAATTGTTCCTCTTTTGAGGCAAACCAGTCATCGAGCCCTTTTCGTACATTTTCGTAAGATGTGAAGCGCTGCTCAGCAAGTGCATGTCCCATCCATGCAAATAAACAATAATCGGATGGAGCCAAGTTTGATGAGTAAGCCGCATGCGAAAGTATTTTCCAACTAAACGCCTCAATCGTTTCCTTTACCGTTTTTGCTCCGTGTGATGGTGCATTATCATGAAGCAAAATCACTTTGTGTTGCCTTTTTTGATATTCCGGTCGTTTTTCCTATCTTCTGGATCATTCCCATGACTTTCAAACATATGGAGACGGCTTCTTGGGTTACATTTAATTGATCCGCGTGTTGTTGTTGCGTTTGAGCACCATCTTCATCCAACAATACTTGTAATTCGCTGTCTTGAAACTTTTTCGGTGGTCTTCTACGTTCTTCGTTTCACACGTCAAAATGGCCACTCTTGAATTTCTTAAATCACTCAAAGCACTGTGATTTACTAAGAGCTCACCGTATGCTTCGACAAGCATTCGATGCGATTCTACAGCAGTTTTCTTCAAATGGTAACAGAAAGTCAATGCTGTCCGCAAATTGTAGTTTCCAGGCACAAAATTCGATATGTTCAATGCTATTAAAAACTATGCAGTTGTATGAAACTTGTACGGTTGTGAGTTGAAAATCTTTATCAGATGTCAAAACAAGAAAATGGCGTAAATGACACGGTTTGATGGTAACTACATTGACAGCTGGCGCCAAGTATGGGTAAATTCCGGTTTCATATTTATAGACCTGGTATTTAAAATCATTAAAATTTTGTAAAACGAAAATATGTTGGTTAATGAAGTGATGAAAAAGTTTATTTTGAAAGTGGCGTAAGTCCCATTGTGAGAGTTTCAAATGGATATGGAACATATTGTGCAATAAAATTTTTTGAGATCGCGGTCCAAATTCAAAGTTGCGCTCGCCCGACGGCCGCCCGCCGTGACACGATGATTTGAAGTGGTGTATCGGAGTGGCGGCGCACAACTTCGGAGCTCTTTACAGGTGGTCTGTTTACGTCGCTACGCGGCTCGCGTCTGCCGCGGACTTGCACGGGAGGAGCACGACATGCTATGTACAATAGGGTGGGCCGAAAAACCCAAATTTTCGAAACTCGAAACGGCGTAGTGCGGAAAAGTTGCCGTTGGGGAAGACAAATTGAGGCCAAAAAGAAATTTTGAAATCGGTCAATATTTGACCCTCGCGCATCGCCGTCAAAGTTTTTAATTTTTGACCGAGTTTGGCGACTTCCGTATATTTTCTTAAAATTGTCTATATTTCACTGTTGAACATCACAAAATATTATTTCAGCACATAAATACATACAATTCTTTAGCTGCGCAGCTCTTGGCTCGAGTTATACAGGGTGTCCCACGGTAGACTGGACAGCGCCGTAGCTCCTAAAGTATTGGAGATAAAAATTTTTAAAAAATAGGGAATTGCCTGGTTCGAAGGGGCTACTAAATTAGCCCGAACGAATTTTTTTTTCGATTATTATTTTAAAAAATACGATGGTCAAGTTCGGTTTTTCAAATGGAACTATTTTTTTTGAAGTCCTGAGTTGATAGTGCGTTCCAAGACAAATTCAATAAGCATCAATGTATACACTTTATTTTCACTGGTTTTTGAGATATTGCGCTTGCAAATTTACTGATTTTCACTGCAAGAAACTCCTCTGGAATAGCAAGGACCGGGGACGGTCTTACTGGCGCCACGGGTGGCACTGCCTGTTGAAATAGATACCAACCTGCGAAAGGTCTACGCCAGGCCCAAAGGCTGGACAATTCTTTTCCGCCAGAAATGCTACTTAGGTAGGTACATCTGCGGTATCGAGAAGCGCATCGTTACTTTTATTTCGCACTTGCTTCTAGGCTCGGATAGCCAGTTCGTCTGGGAGGGATGCAAGTTGGATTGATTAGGTTCGGAGGAGTGAAAGTTGCTAGACTAAATTTCAACTATAGGGAGCAGATTGTATCAGAACCAATCGGATTTGCATCCCTCACAAACGGCTGCACTCTTGAAGAGGCCCTCTTCACAGCAATACCTCCTCCCCAATGCCCACCTTCTTTCGCACGGAATACGTCAACGCATGGTTTTGTTTTGATATCGAAGCTCATGTTTATACTCGAGAGGACCACGCGTCGACAGCGGGCTACCCCTTTTCTTACCGTGTCTCTCCACGAGGAGTATTGCCGATGGATTGTAGAAGCGCAGATGTCTGGATGCCAGTTGTTGAATTCAGGAGACGATAGAAACACTTTATTACAAAACACACATGTACTATAATTAAAGTAAATCGTATTCCTCTCGGGCAGGAGTCGCCCGACGTTCGTCAAGAAGATGCGGCCGGGTACCCCGTGGCGAGGACAACCCTTCGCAGGGTCTCGCCCGATTTTTATGGTTTTTTCCGGAAAAAGGTACGAATCCTGGGCCTAACGTAACGAATTGAGGTCGAGCCCCCGCAGTCGAGGGTGAAATATCCATTGCAACTTATTAAGAAATTCTTTTCTTCATCGTATCGAAAGGGACGTGACGCCAATGGATTCCTTATGTTTTTCTGATGAAAATCATACCAAATATCATGCAAATCGGACTACTTTGACACAAGCTATTTGTATTCCCTATGTAAAAGTTGTCCGATTTACACGGCATTTGGCATGATTTTCATCGGGAAACCACAAGGAATCCAACGGCGACACTTCCATATCCATACGATAAAGAATAAAGAATTATTTTATTTCTGAAACAGATACAGGGTAGTTATGGAGGTACGCCCGTCAAGAAGATGCGGCCTGGTACCCCGTGGCGAGGACAACCCTTCGCAGGGTCTCGCCCGATTTTTATGGCTTTTTCCGGAAAAAGGTACGAATCCTGGGCCGAACGTAACGAATTGAGGTCGAGCCCCCGCAGTCGAGGGTGAAATATCCATTGCAACTTATTAAGAAATTCTTTTCTTCATCGTATCGAAAGGGAAGTGACGCCAATGGATTCCTTATGTTTTTCTTATGAAAATCATACCAAATATCATGCAAATCGGACTACTTTGACACAAGCTATTTGTATTCCCTATGTAAAAGTTGTCCGATTTACACGATATTTGTAATGATTTTCATCAGAAAACCCCAAGGAATCCATCGGCGACACATTCATATCCATACGATAAAGAATAAAGAATTATTTTATTTCCTAAACAAATACAGGGTAATTCTGGAGGTACGCCCGTCGCCTCGTGGCGAGGACAACACCCCGCAGTGCCCATCGAATTTTATGGCTTTCGACCCTCGAAGGGTTTGGAATATCATTAAGACGTGAGAAATGTTTAGGATTTCAAATGTTTGCTTCTTTTCTTCGTCGTATCGAAGGAGAAAGTGATGCCAATGGATTCCTGGCGTTTCGTCGATTAAAATTATAACAAATTTCATGTAAATCGGACAACTTTTACATAGGGAATACAAATAGCTTGTGTCAAAGTAGTCCGATTTGCATGATATTTGGTATGATTTTCATCAGAAAAACATAAGGAATCCATTGGCGTCACTTCCCTTTCGATACGATGAAGAAAAGAATTTCTTAATAAATTGCAATGGATATTTCACCCTCGACTGCGGGGGCTCGACCTCAATTCGTTACGTTCGGCCCAGGATTCGTACCTTTTTCCGGAAAAAGCCATAAAAATCGGGCGAGACCCTGCGAAGGGTTGTCCTCGCCACGGGGTACCAGGCCGCATCTTCTTGATGGGCGTACCTCCATAATTACCCTGTATCTGTTTCAGAAATAAAATAATTCTTTATTCTTTATCGTATGGATATGGAAGTGTCGCCGTTGGATTCCTTGTGGTTTCCCGATGAAAATCATGCCAAATGCCGTGTAAATCGGACAACTTTTACATAGGGAATACAAATAGCTTGTGTCAAAGTAGTCCGATTTGCATGATATTTGGTATGATTTTCATCAGAAAAACATAAGGAATCCATTGGCGTCACTTCCCTTTCGATACGATGAAGAAAAGAATTTCTTAATAAATTGCAATGGATATTTCACTTTCGACTGCGGGGGCTCGACCTCAATTCGTTACGTTCGGCCCAGGATTCGTACCTTTTTCCGGAAAAAACCATAAAAATCGGGCGAGACCCTGCGAAGGGTTGTCCTCGCCACGGGGTACCAGGCCGCATCTTCTTGATGGGCGTACCTCCATAATTACCCTGTATCTGTTTCAGAAATAAAATAATTCTTTATTCTTTATCGTATGGATATGGAAGTGTCGCCGTTGGATTCCTTGTGGTTTCCCGATGAAAATCATGCCAAATGCCGTGTAAATCGGACAACTTTTACATAGGGAATACAAATAGCTTGTGTCAAAGTAGTCCGATTTGCATGATATTTGGTATGATTTTCATCAGAAAAACATAAGGAATCCATTGGCGTCACTTCCCTTTCGATACGATGAAGAAAAGAATTTCTTAATAAATTGCAATGGATATTTCACTCTCGACTGCGGGGGCTCGACCTCAATTCGTTACGTTCGACCCAGGATTCGTACCTTTTTCCGGAAAAAACCATAAAAATCGGGCGAGACCCTGCGAAGGGTTGTCCTCGCCACGGCGTACCAGGCCGCATCTTCTTGACGAACGTCGGGCGACTCCTGCCCGAGAGGAATACGATTTACTTTAATTATAGTACATGTGTGTTTTGTAATAAAGTGTTTCTATCGTCTCCTGAATTCAACAACTGGCATCCAGACATCTGCGCTTCTACAATCCTCCGGCAATACTCCTCGTGGAGAGACACAGTAAGAATAGGGGTAGCCCGCTGTCGACGCGTAGTCCTCTCGAGTATAAACATGAGCTTCGATATCAAAACAAAACCATGCGTTGACGTATTCCGTGCGAGAGAAGGTGGGCATTGGGGAGGAGGTATTGCTGTGAAGAGGGCCTCTTCAAGAGTGCAGCCGTTTGTGAGGGATGCAAATCCGATTGGTTCTGATACAATCTGCTCCCTATAGTTGAAATTTAGTCTAGCAACTTTCACTCCTCCGAACCTAATCAATCCAACTTGCATCCCTCCCAGACGAACTGGCTATCCGAGCCTAGAACCAAGTGCGAAATAAAAGTAACGATGCGCTTCTCGATACCGCAGATGTACTTACCTAAGTAGCATTTCTGGCGGAAAAGAATTGTCCAGCCTTTGGGCCTGGCGTAGACCTTTCGCAGGTAGGTATCTATTTCAACAGGCAGTGCCGCCCGTGGCGCCAGTAAGACCGTCCCCGGTCCTTGCTATTCCAGAGGAGTTTCTTGCAGTGAAAATCAGTAAATTTGCAAGCGCAATATCTCAAAAACCAGTGAAAATAAAGTGTATACATTGATGCTTATTGAATTTGTCTTGGAACGCACTATCAACTCAGGACTTCAAAAAAAATAGTTCCATTTGAAAAACCGAACTTGACCATCGGATTTTTTAAAATAATAATCGAAAAAAAAATTCGTTCGGGCTAATTTAGTAGCCCCTTCGAACCATGCAATTCCCTATTTTTTAAAAATTTTTATCTCCAATACTTTAGGAGCTACGGCGCTGTCCAGTCTACTGTGGGACACCCTGTATAGCTAACGCGACTCAGAACTCACCACGGAAAGGTGGCTGCACCTCGAGTTCCACCCACGCCCTTCCCAACCAACCAACCACATAGGGCATACATACTATTTATTGTCGATATCTTTCACGACTTTTACTTCTTCACATTGAATTGTGCCTTGTTTGTGAAGGAAGGCATGATTTCCCTGGACATCAACGTGGTCCGGATAAAACCATCCCTGTTTTTATACCCAACAACTGTTCCTGCTGCTTCCGTCACTAACTTAACACAGCGCTCAACTGATTGGGTATGGCAAGGAAAGTTCCTGATATCCCAGTCTGGCGTAAATCCAGATTCTATTAGTGATGTAATGTGTTCAGTTGAGACATGACGTAAAAGAGGTGGTGAAGAGTTAATGGAGCTCCAGTCGATAATTTCTGAATAATCTGTCGCAGCAAAGTTGATTTTTGGAATGAAGAAGTCACGAACCGGTTTTTTTTTATTCAGAGATGATTTTCTTGCCTCGATGATTCTTTTTAGGCCAAGTTCTCTAATATTTTTTCTTTCATCCATCGCCATTGCCAAGAGCAAGTTTTCAGGATGTGCAAAGAACCCGTTGCGTTGGATGACAGGATCCAAAATTTGGAGGAGGTTTTCAGGTAAGTACCTTGATGTTTCAATAACCTTGAACACATGTTTGGGACCGTCTATGATGGAACTATTCTTCTTTATGGCAAACCATACAGGCATATAACATGCAAGTACAAAATTCACTACCTGTATCAGTTCATTAGAAGGATTGTCCGTTGATACATATAACCTCAGAGTTCGATTTGCAGCTGTCAGCCACCGGGAATGACACAGCGGCCCAGGATCTGAGACAGCTAAATCTGGAGGACAGAATCCTGACTTGATAGCTGAAGCTATATTCAGAAGATATTTCTGATCCTTACTAAGTTGTTTCAGATCTTTCTCATCAATAGGTGGAATGTCGCAATCAATACTCTCAAATTTAACAACAGGTAAGTTTTCGCAGCTCAAAAGACACTTCCCAATAGGACCACAAAACGATTTTGGACCTGTGGTTTGACCATCTAAATGTTCAAATAAATGTCTGAATGGAAGCTCATTGAAGTGCAACATGCATATAATCCATTGGAGTGGTCTTTTAAGAATCATTTCAATATTGTGAATTATACCATTCTTCCATCCAGTATTAGTTGCTGTTCCATCACAACCAACAACATCTAAGTCTCCAAGAGAGATTTTTAATTCCTTTAGATGTGAGATAACACTATCAGTAATATTTCTCGCAGAACTTGACCTTGGAGAAACATGACTGATATAGTTAGATCCCGGCTCTTGAATTAATGAAATATGTTCCTCTTTCACTCTTCTGCGAAAATTCTTCGAGTGCATTGTTTCAACAACCAAAGTTTCATCTTTTCTGCCATCAAAAAATAAACCTCGAAGAATTATATCAGCACTATCCTGTAAGCTTGATCTCAAACGTTCCTTTTCTCTCCTTACTTTATTTTTGTCAATAACAAGTGACTTGTCAGATTCATTTATAATCCCTACATCTTTCAGAATACTCGAAGCGATTGCCGCAGTTGCCCTGTCAGAAATACCATACCTGTCGCTTACTAATGCAGTCGACTTGAGTTCAATCCTCATCTGTGTACCTGATGATGGTTTATGCTTTTTCGAAGGGACAAAATTGTCATTTTCAGTCTCTTCTTCAGGTTCAGGGCTTTGGTCTTTGACTTCTTCTGAGGTCTGTTCGAAAGAACTACCGTTCAGGGCTACGTCAAAACGAGACAGGCCTTGCTCTGCCCTCAGTAGTCTTTTGATTCGTTTTTCTGATTCTGTTTTGTCAACTTGTCCTATTCTTCCAAATCTTCCATTTCTTTGATCATACATAAATTTAATCTCCAGAAGTGGAATTTTCTTTGATCTCTCGCAACAACAGTTAATAGAAATTTTACAAATACAATTTCGAATATTTTTTCCACAGATGCAGTTTAGAATCATTAGACACTTGCAGGATGCTACGTCGAAGAGTTTTGCAGCTTCCTCCTTGAATTTTGCAAGTTTATGCTTATAATTTTGTTTCTCTTTGTCCCTGCTATAAGATTTCCGCAAATTGTAGTATAAGCTGTGATATGATTTTATCTTGTGTACGATTGTTTTTTCTGTTATAGTGGGAATAGATGCTACATCATACAGAACCAAAATTTTTTGTGCAACTGACTTAGCTACGGTAGAAAAACAGACGGTGTTATAGTTGGCACCTGAAGCCAGCTTAAATCGTTCTGCGAAACAACATTTCAAAACTTCTTCGTATGTAGGAAGTTGAGAAGTTGATAAATCCTTTGGATTACCAAAAATCGGACAGAAAAATGTTTTCCGGCTAATGTGTTTCTTTGGGACTTCCATCTTTTATTGATGGAAGAGCTTCAAGATCACAAAATATAGGAAGAAGTCAATACAAAATGATAAGATAAACGCTTTAAATACAAATGCAGACAATTTCTGTTATAAAAGAGCATAGGTAAGTGGTCGAGTAACGAAACAAAGAAGCTTTACTGGGAGGGAGCTTTACTGACGAAGGGAGAGGAGTGGGTCTGTTAAGCCAAGCCAAGAGCTTTGTGCCCAGAGTTGCCAGGAAACTCCTACACGTAGTGGAGGGCGCATACCTACCTCGGCGTCGATTGGTTTGACGTCACGGCGTCATCACGCGCATGCGTGGCGCGTTCCCTCTCCACTACGGTTAGGACTTCCTGGCAACCGTGTTTGTTTATGCCTAAAGAATTCAATAATATTGCCTAATTTATGTTGCGTATTGAGGTACGCCGTCGCACATCGAATTAACTTTGTGCGTAATTAATTAGATTAAAGTAAGTGCGTTAGCAATGTCAATACTAAAAATTCAATTTAATATAATTGCAATGTTGCTTTCGTAGCCCCTTACAGGATTGTGATTTGCGTCGTGTTCGCTTTACGCCTAGTCGCGCCCCACATATTGTCTTCCGTCCGCGACAATACATATAGAAAACACTATTTTACGTGTTTATGTGCTAAAATAATATTCTGTGAAGTTCAACAGTGAAATATAGACAATTTTAAGAAAATATACGGAAGTCGCCAAACTCGGTCAAAAATTAAAAACTTTGACGGCGATGCGCGAGGGTCAAATATTGACCGATTTCAAAATTTCTTTTTGGCCTCAATTTGTCTTCCCCAACGGCAACTTTTCCGCACTACGCCGTTTCGAGTTTCGAAAATTTGGGTTTTTCGGCCCACCCTAATGTACAAGCCGTCGCGTGGTAAACGATGTTCGCGGAGGGCGTGCGAGTAGTATGGCAAGGAGAGTTCTAACGCAGGTCCTCTGAGGGGAGCGCGGGGCGGGGGGAAGTGACGGCGCGCTGGGGAGCGCGGCGGAGGGAAACATGGGCGCGGGGGGAGCGGGGAGAGGAAGACAGGTTGGACGCGCACAAGCCGCGGAGTGGGGGAAGCCATAATCATGGAGGGGATCAGTCCAGGCCGTGCCGCCGCGGAGACTTCTCCAGACCGGACCCACCGCTGGAAATTTCCACAGAGGGAGGGAATGACCTTGGCCCACCCCCGAAAATTTTTCAGAGGGAGGGAATGACCCCCAGAAAGTTTTTAAAGGAGTGAATGACCCCCGAAAACTTTTTCAGACCCCGATCCACCATCGGAAATTTTTTCCGAGGGAGGGGACAACCTTGACCCACCCCCGCACCGATCTAGCAAACCAATATGCAGCAGAAATTTTTTTCCCCAGCGCAGAGAAGTAATAATTTATTTTTATTGGAAATTGTTTCGGACGATCTCGGAAAAGATCGACGTTTTACAAACCACATATTCGGAGGGTGGGAAAGAGAGAGCATTACTGTTAAAGCTAAATTCGAGAGAGGGAAAGAGACGGCACTACATAGTGGTACAATTACACTTTATGCTAGAGCTAACAGTATTTCAAAGCGTTCCGATTTAACGTCGCGGTGTATCGCGCGATCTCGCGAAATCTAACGCCTCTGGAGCAGCCGCGCGGGATGACGTCATTTGGCATCGCGAAGAAGGCTCGAACGAAATATAATACTTTTAAACGTCGAATCTTAAAATTATGTGGCGTCAGCAGAAAAAATCTTTTCCATATCAACAGACTTTTTTTTCCCATCGCAGAGAAATAATAATTTTACTCCCCTCCCACACCGATCTACAGAACCAATATGTAGCAAACAGACACTCTAAAACTAACAATTTTTAAAAATGTTTTTCAATCTTAACATCGCAGCGTATCGCGCAATTACGTGTAATTTGAATCCCCCGTGATGGGACCGCCGTGCAAGATTACATCATTTGGTGGCGTGACGAACTCACCAATCATGGAAAGAATTATGTGGTGTCAGCAGAAATTGTTGAGGTGAGAAGGAGGAAGACGGATAAGTAAATAGAGAAATAATATGTTTAAGAAAACTATTTAAAATTAGAAGAATATAAAAATATAAACAGAAATGGATTATAATTTAACATTTTTTTTCCTACGAGCATCAGGTAGAATATTATTGATGGCACATGCTACCAGTACGCAATCTACAAGATAACCCTCGTCGTAATATTCGCTATCACGTATTATTTTAGCAGCACGACGCGTATCTAGGTAATGTTTCGCAGGCAGCATCGCTTTGTTACAACACGTTAATAAAAGTTTTAAAGTTTGTCATCACATCTTCTGCAGTTTGTTACAACCGCGGATACACATAGCTTACACATGACTCAAGATTAAATAAAAATGATACTGTATTCACTTTGAAATACAGCGACTTATTGTGTTTCACTACCCTGTTTCAATCTTCCTATCCATTCTAATTCTCCACTCCGTTTTTCATTTTCCCCCATAAGCATTTCGGCTTATCTCCTGGTTTCCTTGCCACCTCTTTTAATTCTCTTAGGACCTTTGACTCTTTTACTTGCATCTGTCTTTCTTGTTCTTGGATGTCTTTTACTTATCTGCTCTATTTTTGAACCACACTTCTTCCTCATTTAATCTTCTTCTTTTCCATTCTTCATTTGACCATCCTCTCCCTTCCATGAATTTGATTCGCATTCTTTCCTTTTTTCGTTACTTCATTTCCTCTCATTAGTCTTCTCCCACATTCATATCTTATCGACCCTTTTTCCGAGTTTATTAGTCTCTCTTCATTCTTCATTGCCCTTACTCTCATTTTAATTGGCATGCCATCTCTTCATTCTTCATTGCCCTTACTCTCATTTTAATTGACATGCCATCTCTTCCTGTTTCTTTTAATAGCCAATATGTTGATGTTGATCTCTCCAATTTCATTATCCACCATATGTATTTCGCCTGCAATTTTTCTATTTCTTCATACCTTCTCCATCCCCATATCGCTGCTCCATACGCCACGATGCTTCTAACTAGCGCATCAAACAGTTTCATTCTTCTTTCAAAGTCATCTCTGAATAATCTTTCTCCAATCCCCCTATACTTCTCCTAGTATCATATTCGCTTTCCTAACTACCTTCTTAATACGGCGTTTATCCTCGTTGTTCTCGCCCTCTAACTGTATAACCTAAATATTCCAGTTCTCTTACTCGTTCTTCTACATTCCAACGGAACCTTTCCTCTTTTCTTTTTCCTCCTGCTTTCCTGCATATCATTATCTTAGACTTTTACACATTTAACTCCAAGCCTTCCTTCTTTATGTATCTCTCGAATCTCTTTATCATATTTTTAAGTCCCTGTGCATTATTTACCATTAACACATCACCCGCGTATGAAATTGTTCAAATTTTCCTTCTACCTATTACGACTCCTCCTTCCTGTTCTTTGCTCATTTATTTTGTCCAGGTCTCCAAATGCGACATTGAAAAGTGTCAAGTTTAACGGGCACCCTTGTCTAATACCCCTTCCTGCTCAATAAAATTTTCCTATCAGTTCCTTCTTTACTTGTGACGAAGTCACGTCACGAGCCGTGCGAACGCCCGGAACCGAGACAATGGGCTTAGTTCGCGCCGCGACCGCTGGGCGGCCGCGACCCCGAGACGGCTCTCGCGGGCGAAGATGTACGGCCTGTCAATGTAAAGGCCGCGGCGAGCAGAATCAGGAGCTCTTGTGCATGTCGCTATACCGCTTCACGCAATACAACAAGACACTCGCTTTTTGAAAACCCGAGGTGTGTCAGTGTCGGCCATCGCCACTGCTGTACCATTGCCAGCCTCTGTCCAAAATAAGCCAAGATTTATCTTGCGCCCTGCCTACGTCAGAAAGGTGTCTCCGCGCCCATTAGGCCGGAACCCTATTGCACTCTGAACCTCTGCTATACGACTCTCGAACGAACGTGCCTCTAACGGCCATTCCGAGCAGAACGTGACATAAGCCGCATCCTATCTCCTACCGCTCGCCGAAAGTCGCCGCCGCCGCGAAACGACGTGCCGATTCACCGATAACTCCGTAGCTCTTCCGACGCGCTCGGAAACCAATATAAACAAAATCCAGCAGCTCTTGTTTACAATAAATACTGTTATGGTTGAAATACCGTTTTGCTCATTCGCCGAACCCGGCCTTACCGACTGAGTCGGCAACTTATCCCTTCTCCGTCCCACCGGTAATCGTTCGGCAACCAAACACGATTACACACTCCTAAAGTGCATATAGTTCTGTCGTACATTTCCTGTATCCTTATTCTTAGTTGTTCGCCTACGCCTTCTTCATAAAGTCTTTCCCAAATTTCTTCCCTTTCCAATCTATCAAATGCACTCTTCATATCCGTGAAAAACAGGTATATGGAGTGTATGTGAGTCGGTGTGAGAGCGAGCGACGCAGCGAGCATGCGCACACGCGGGCGATCGTGGGGGGAACGCCGAGCACATGAACGGTGAGAGGGGGATTCGGACGAGAGTTTTGTTACCTAGAGATTACGCTTTATTTTACCATCACGTTTGCAGTAATTAAACTACTATTCATTAAGGGGGAACACCACTGTGAAAGTTGAAAAAATTTCGATTTTTTTTTTCTTCACTTTCTTAATGTTTAACTCTTCAAAAATACTCTCTGAAAATTTCAAGTTGATATTCGAAGAATTGACGAAGATACAGTGCATTTTGTGAGACGCGTCACGATGCCGTTCCGAGCGCGCTATGTTAGCGGCAAATAGCGCGCCGACATTTTTCTTACCCACTGTTCCCCCACATTGTTAAAGGTTATATATTTTGGGTTTTTCCCGTTTTTACGCACGGTACGCTGTTCGTTCGAGAATCGAAGAAATGCAACCGTTGATCGGGCATTCGAGTGACAGTGAACGTCACGAACGGAAGTGTGATTTTTCCCGTGCAAACTTTAAACGCGATTTTCTCGAAACGACATTTTTCTAACTGATCGAATCAATAGCTCTGTCAATTTTTATCCGATCGACTTGAAATTTTGATAGGATCTTTAAAACAAGAGTATCTTCAGTTGTACGTACCGATTTTTTGATCGAAAACATATTTTTTTAAATACGCTCGAAAAACTATCCATTTTTTTGCGGATTTTCGAAACTTTTTCTTCCCAAGCGCACACCATTTTTACAAAAATAATTTTTTTTAAAAATCGGTACGTACAACGGAAACTACACTCATACCGATTATATTAAAAAAAAAAAAATTGATTTCAGAGTTGCCGTTCCAAAGATATCGTTTCGATAAGCGACCTATGTTTTCTTGTGAGGGATGTAGGAGATTAACTGTATATGGAAATCTATGCATGTTTTTCTATTACTTTTTTTTTTATAGTCTCTTAAGACATTGTACTAAAGATAGGTAATAACAATTTTATAATAAAACTGTAAGTTGTCCCTTAAAAAAATCTTAAAAATGGGCTCATTTTTCCGGCCGTCACAGTGGTGTTCCCCCTTAATTCAAGTGCGTTTAATTGTGGTTAACCCAAATACACCACAATGGCGACGAGGATTAAACAGATTAAACTAGATTAAAGTATGCACGGCAAAGAGGTTAGAATTCGCCACGTGGTGAATTGATTGACTGTCAATGGAAAAGGTTTTCACGCATTGATTCGAGTGGAAAGGTGCTCGTGTGAGAATATAGGATTAGAGGGTTGGTAGTCAAAGTGAACGAAAGCATGGATAACCGAGCGAATTACAAGTTAAACTAAAAAACTAAATGACTACAAACGTGACATTGAGTTTGGTTCAAACACTAAATGCAGATCAAATAATAAATGAACTAGAAAAACGTAACATTGAATGTGTAAAACGCGAAAAATTGGAAGTGTTACGAGAAAAATTAAGAGCAGCAGTGAAAATCGAAGTAGAGAAAGGTGAAAACAACTCTTGTGAAGAAGATATAATCGATATCAAAACAGACGATCAAGAGATTCAGCAGGACAAATCAAACGGAATGGCAAACAACGTCAAAGTCGAATTCCGGTTACACCAAGATGAAAGGGAAACCTTTACAGAGCAAATGGAGCAGTTATTCATTGCAAATGATATTAAGAAGGAAAAGATGGCAGCGCAGATGTTGGTAAGAGTAGACACAGAAGCCTTTAAATTAATAAAACAGTTACTTTCACCAGATAAAGTAGCTACGAAAACGTATAATGACATCGTTAAGGTAATGAATGAACACTTGAAGGCAAAGCCATCCGAAGTCATGGAGCGCTGCATGTTCAATCAAGCTAGACAAGAAGAAAGTGAGTCAGCAGCCGATTTTGCAGCAAAGTTGAAAAAATTAGCACTGAACTGCAAATTCACAGATATCAGAACTGCATTGCGTAACCAGTTTGTATGTGGATTGAAAGATCAGGCCACGAAAGTAGAACTGTTCAAGAAAACAGAATTAGATTTTGAAACGTCGTACAAAGAAGCGATTGCAAGAGAAGCAGCAGAGAAAAACGCAAAAAGTTCCTTAACCGCATTGAAGAGTTCGAACGAGCAAAAGACGACGTGTTTGCACTAGGTAACATTAGAAAAAATGGGCAATATAGCAATAGCATTTGTTATTGCTGTGGCAAGAAAAACCACACATCCAAGGTATGCAGATTCAGGGAGTATACATGTCATAAATGCAAGAAGAAGGGGCATCTGCAGCGAGCATGTAGGAGCAAAGAAGACGGGAAAAAGGAAAAGCAAGGACGGGTCTAGTTGCTGAAGCAACAACAAGAGCATTCAACCGAAGAAGACTCCGAAGAGGCATCGTCGCAAGAAGACGAGCTCTCAAGTAAACGAAGAAATCAAGATTTCTATTATTTCACTGGTGATGTGAAAACTGAGCAAAGTGAAGTGCATAAACTAAAAGCAGAGCAAAAGTGTGTGTATGATCGTATGGGTGCTCCTATGTATGAAAATGTTGTAATAAACGGGGTGAATGTATGTATGGAGCTGGATACAGGCACTTATGCCACAGTAATATCGGAAGGGTATTACAACAAATACTTTAAATCGTGTAACATTGTAAAAACAGAGCGCAAATTAAAGACATACGATGAGAAAATTTTGCAACCAATGGGTAAACTAACAAACTTAAATGTAAAATTCCGAGATGTAATCAAAAAGCTAGATTGTTTTGTATTACCGGGTTCAGGACCTATGTCCTATGTTAATGGGCAGAAAATGGCTAGCAGAAATCGGCATGTGGCCTTTACAAATTAAAAATGTTTGTAAAACTGAGATTAACAAAGTGATTATTGAAAATGTAAAAAAGGAATTAGCTGGGAAATATACAGAACTTTTTAGCGATTACCCAGGCGAGTACAATAAAAGTAAATCTAAAATTTATCTGAAAGAAAATGCAAGACCAATTGCGTTGAAATGTAGGAACGTTGCGCATGCGTTAAGACTTTTGATTGAAAATGAATTAAAGAGACTTGAAAAATTAGGACACATAATACCAGTAGTGATAAGCGAATGGGCAACACCGATTGTCCCCGTATTCAAAACGAACGGAAAAATCCGCATTTGTGGCGATTTTAAAATTACATTAAATCAATTTATATTAGCAGACAAATACCCACTGCACACAATCGATGATATCTTTGCAAAGTTGCAAGGAGGTATTTCATTTTCGGAGTTGGACCTAACGCATGCCTATATGCAATTCCCGGTAGACGAAAAAAGTTCAGAATATTTGACCATTGTTACCCATAAAGGTCTTTACAGATATACGAAATTACCCGAAGGCGTTTCAACTGCACCTACGGACGTGCAAAGGAAAATGGATGAATGTTTGCAAGGCATAGATGGCGTGATTTCGTATATCGATAATATATACGTTACAGGCAAATCGGGTGAAGTGCATTTAGAAAATTTACATAAAGTATGTAAAAGATTACAAGACTGTGGGTTAAGAGTAAACAAAAATAAATGTTTTTTTATGAAAGACAAACTAGAGGTACTTAGTTTTGTAATTAATAAAGAAGGTCTGTACAAGGCCGAATCGAAAGTTAAAGCAATGACGAATGCCCCTCGCCCGACAAACACCAAAGAACTAGAGTCGTTTTTAGGATTAATATTACGCTAGATTCTTACAAAATAGATCGGACAAATTAAAACCGTTGTATGATGCATCACATAAAGAAAAATTTGAATGGAATGATAAATGTACAAAAGCATTTAATTGGGTGACAAATGAATTAAGTTCACACAGAGTATTAGTTAACTATGACCCAAAACAAACGATCGTACTTGCATGCGATGCCTCAGACTACGGCCTATCGGCAATATTATCACATAGTAATAGTGACGGAGAGGAAAGACCAATAGCGTTCGCTTCTAAAAAAATTGCCAAACATGAGCTAAACAGAAAAATATTAGATAAAGAAGCAATGGCTATTGCTTTTGGGTGTAAAAAATTCTACCAATTCATCTTTGGCAAAGAATTTATATTAAGAACTGACAACAAAGCTTTACAACTAATTCTGGGGCCACGAAAAGGAATCCCAATGACTGCAGATAATAGATTTCAAAGGTGGGCATACTATTTATCAGGGTTTAGATATTTGATAGAGCACGTGAAGTCAAAAGCTAATGCTAACTGTGATGCGCTTTCGAGGTTACCGATAAGTGACGAAACAGAAATAATAGATACAAATTTTTCCTACGTAAACTTTTTCGAAGAAGGCATTATCGCATTCAATCATAAAACATTGCAAAAGGAAAGTAAAAAAGATATTGTAATAATGACAGCGATTAAAAACGTATTAAATGTATGGCCAAAAGATAGAGCAGGAATGCAAGATGAACTTAGACTAATTTATAACAAAAGGTTAGAACTGACAGTTGAAAAAGGGTGTCTTTTCTGGGGATTAAGAGCAATTATCCCAAAAAGTATGAGGAATATCGTTTTGAAAGAGTTACATGAAACCCATTTAGGCATTGTGAAAATTAAAATGTTCGCTCGTTCTTATGTGTGGTGGCCAAACATCGACCGAGACATAGAAGATATGGTTAACAGTTGTAAAATTTGCTTAATCGAAAGAAAGAAACCGTCTCATACGCCTTTAACGACATGGCCTTATCCAGATAAGGCGTGGGGTAGGATTCATTGCGATTTTGCAGAACTGTTCGGGAAAATGTATTTACTGTTAGTCGATGCGCATACGAAATGGCCTGAAATAATTAACTTTAATAACAATACAAAAGCGCATAAGCTGATAGAAGTGTTCAAAGAACTTTTTGCAAGGTTCGGTTTTCCTTATCATTGTGTAACGGACGGCGGTCCTCAGTTCAGAAGTGAGGAATTTCGCCAATTTCTGGCAAGACACGGCGTAAAACATTCCTTAAGCCCACCACACCATCCGGCTACAAATGGAGCGGCCGAGAACTTCGTTCAAACATTCAAGGATAAAGCGAAAAAAAATCGTAAAAGGGGGAGAGTGTAGAAAATGCGATTAAAATGTTTTTGTTTGAATATAGAAGTATAGAACATTGTACGACTCACAGGAGTCCAGCGCAGATGATGTATAAACGCGAGCTGCGTACGAGATTTGACCTGTTACGTCCTAACGTGAGCGCAGTGGTTGAAAAAAGTCAAAAGGCGCAAATCAATCCTAGGCCGGGAAATCGCAAGGTTGATTTCGAACCGGGTGATCAAGTAATGATCGACGATCACGGCGTTAGGTCTGAAAAACGCATCGAAGGCGAAGTTGTAAGCCAAACATCCCCATCCACGTTCATTGTAAAAGACAAAAACGATGTCTTGCAGAAAAGACACGTGGATCAAATACTCCGGCGCTCTCCTAGACTACGTGAAAGATTGAATCAAAAAGAGGCGGGAGAGTTGGAGTGTATGTGACGCAGCGAGCATGCGCACACGCGGGCGATCGTGGGGCGAACGCCGAGCACATGAACGGAGAGAGGGGGATTCGGACGAGAGTTTTGTTACCTAGAGATTACGCTTTATTTTACCATCACGTTTGCAGTAATTAAACTACTATTCATTAATTCAAGTGCGTTTAATTGTGGTTAACCCAAATACACCACAGTATAGTTTCCCTCTTTCTTTTGAGATTTCTATATCTATAACCATTTTAACTACCGCTATTGCGTCTACTGTTCCTCTCCTTCTCCTGAATCTCATATGCGTATCGTTTAATATCCCATTTTCCATTTGTTTTTCTAATCTTCTCCTTAAAATTCCCACATATATCTTATAATCCGCGTCCATCTAAGTTATGCCCCTATAGTTCTTAACCGTTTCCCTTTCTCCTTTCTTATTTTTTTTTAACACAGGACTTAATATTTCTTCTTTCCATTCTTCCGCAAAGTCCCCTTTCTTCCATGTTCTGTTTATCACCTTTGTTTAATTACCTATATTTATGAAGATGATTGTGACCTCGATGTTGAATTAAGATATAATTTAAATGCAGGAGTTAAATTTTTAAGTCTGCTCGACTTTTAATATCTTAAATGATTTGAGTTCAGATCGACGTGAGTCAGATCGGTTTGTATCTATATTTATTTAATCAATTTTTGTACGAAAGGAATTAATTTATAAATTTCTTGTTTTTGCTATATTCAATAAAAATTGGAATTTTATGTTTATTAAGAATTAGTGTTTACCTTGTGATAATTGTTGGTTGGGCTTCAGATTCTAATTATTCAATATTAGGATCGATTGGGTCAATTTCACAGTCAGTTTCTAATGAAGCAAGTTTATTTTTAACAATATTTTCTGTAATTTTATTAATTGAAAGTAATTCATTATTGGATTTATATAAATTTCAATATTATATTAAATTTATTTTAATTTTAATTTCAATACTACGACAAGAAAATCGCGGATAGAACTTATAAAATCGGAGACCAAGTGCTACTGCACGACGAGACACTAAGAGGCGGGCGGTCAAAAACTGACACCTGCGTGGATAGGCTCTTACACGATTCGAAACACGCACGATAATAATAATACTTACAGTATGAAGGGCGACGAACAATCCGCGTTCAGACAAACACTTTATAGAATATGGCAGTAATAGGGAAATGGTTGCAGTTTTTAAGGAAAATAACGATACACTAACGATTATATATAAGGATAAGGCTAAGAAAAGTAATTTATTGGAAAAAAGATGGTAAATAAGCGCACAACTAGACGTCATCGTCCCAGCCACGTAGGGCGCGGTCGGCTTTCAATAACGACCACTGTCGAGGCCGCGGAGCAGGCCCAACGAAGATGTCCCCATGACGTTCTACACAAAAGAACAATTGTAAGACTATTACTACGCGCACGGAAATAGAAACAATAAGCACACCTACAATCCCCGACGCAATTGTTACGTGAGGGCGTTAATTTTTAAGCGACCGAGCGGTTTAATCTAATTTTTCTCACGCAACGCTTAACGCATTTAAATAGATTAATTTAAGTAGATTATTTCAAATCAGGATTATTTTGGGGTACGGCTCTCGCTTCAACTAATACAGGTTGCCCGATCGGGATGTGGTACTTTAAAGGAGACTGGTTCGAGAAGAATGAGACAAGATGTATGTGAAAATTACCATGTATTACAAAAGTATGAGCAATAGGAAATGTTTTAAAAGGTGGTACACAAATGGGGAATCTACATGGTTTTTGAAAAGAGTTGTAGATGACTCACGAATATGGTGAGGTGAACAATATTCGTCCGGTGTTTCAATTCGACGCAAATATTTTATGGACGGCAATTAATCGAGGGAAACCCTCACAACTCACTAAGTGAGTTGAATCAATGTTTACACAAGTATTTAGTTCTAATGTTTCAAAACGAACAATTTAGGAAAATCATGCGGTTGTTACGTATGTGGAATTTTCCCATACGCCGCTCTCAACCGTTTTTCGAACTCGCGTCTACGAAGGGAAAACGTCCTAAAATCCTTTTTGTTTATCACATACCACTAATGGCGGTCATGATCTCGACCATCTAGATCACGACCATGGGAACGGGAGTAACAAGACGACGATCCCGAAAGATCTCCTTATATGGAAACTTCTAACGAACCCCCACTCATTTTCAGGACTATATAAACCCTTTGGTTTCATCCCTCGTTGGTTCAAAGCTATAGAGTCACACGTAAAGTCACGTCGTGTCACGCTCGTACAGAGTCGGTTATATCCAGCAAGATCGGGCTAAAGGCTCCATCGGAATCATAGTTAACCTCATAGAATCCGCGAGTTCGGTTTATATTCTATTTGGCACTTTGAAATAGCCACTCGTACGCCCCGCATCGCCAGTGCGTCAACGCCGTGCAATTAGTGGTAACATATACATTTTATTTAATTATTACTCGCGACACTTACATTTGTACAATAACTAATTATTGAATATACTTATGCCCCTACAGCACATTTGTTGCCGAAATGTCTCAGTTGAGTTGCGGTTTAATACTTGGAACATTGCACGGAATGTTGCCGGAAAGTTACAAGTAAATTGCTATGTCCGCCACTGTGCAACATTGCAGCATATATTTCTGCAACATTGTTTCGGGATTTTACAGCAATGGTAGCGCAACATTTCTAAGATTTTACAGCAATGGTAGCGCAACATTTCTGAGATTTTACAGCAATGGTAGCGCAACATTTCTGAGATTTTACAGCAATGGTAGCGCAACATTTCTGAGATTTTACAGCAATGGTAACGCAACATTTCTGAGATTTTACAGTAATGGGCAGGCAACATTTCTGAGATTTTACAGCAATGGTCGCGCAACATTTCTGAGATTTTACAGCAATGGTCCCGCAAGGTTTCGGGCAGTAGGGCCAAAAAAATAACGGTATTTTATATACATATATTCCGGATGTGTCCGTGAGGGGGACCGGATGGCATGAATGTGTGCAGAATCGTAGTAGCATAACGTCCGTGTGTCTTTTATAAATAGAAAATACTTTGAAAATACTTAGAAAATACGTTGTCAAGGACATCATTCTGAACAACTTTTTCCTCTAAACTTTTTGGCGGTTGACCTTCGTTTTCGAGATATTCGCAAAATTATGTGGTAATTATTTAGAAGTTTTCCATCCTCACCGATTTCAATGATTTTTGGATATGTTATCAAGATCTAGATTCTGAACAACTTTCTCCTGTGCATATAACCGCCGCTCGGCTTTAATTTCCGAGATATTCGCGAAAACTTGTTGCTACTACTACAATGTATTCTGCCGTATATTTACCTACCTACAGTACGCGTCCGTGACAGCGTATGCGTCAGCATGGGACAAAACAAATGATGAAGCTGACCCTCGTTTCTGAGATATTTGCGAAAAACTTCTTTTGATTTATTCCGACGCAACGCCTTCCACTTTCCAACTTGACCCGGGTATTAGTATTGGTTTGACTAGATCAGTGCGGGGGCGCGCGCCCGCTTGCGGGCGCGTAAAGCATGGTACCGAACCGATGTGCCGGCGCCGCCGAACATAGTCGGGGTGTCCAACAGGTGTTCTTGAAAGCACTCTCTTTCTAGCGAAAAATTATGTTTTAGTTAAACTCAAATCGGTTCGCTACCATGCTTTACGCGCCCGCCAGCGGGCGCGCGCCCCCCGCGCTCATCTAGCCAAACCAATACTAATACCCGGGTCGAGTTGGAAAGTGGAATGCGTTGTGTCGGAATAAGTGAACAGAAATACTGTACAGTGAGGCGATCGTGGTGAGGTGATTAAAACAATTTTCCTTCAAATCCATGAGGAAAAGTTTACCAAGGTTTTTTGCGCATATCTTAAAAAGTAAGGCCGACCGAAGGTTACATGTATAGGAAAAAGATGCTCAGAATCATGCCCCCTACAACATATTTCAAGGTCATCGAAATCGGTGATGGTCATGCTAATCGACAAGTTTACCGAAGTTTTTCGCATATATCACGGAAACAAAGGTCTGCTTCGTTATTAGTTTTGTCCCATGCTGGCGCAGACGCGGCCACGGACACGTACTGTAGGTAGATATACGGCAGAATACATTGTGTAGTAGCAGCAGATTTTCGCGAATATTTCGGAAACGAAGGTCGAGCGGCGGTAACATGTATAGGAAAAAATTGCTCAGAATCGTGTCCCCGACAACATATCCAAAAATCATTGAAATCGGTGAGGATGGAAAACTTCTAAATAATTAGTCTACAGTCAGCTGTTGAGGTGACAGGACGTTTGTTTTGTTTGTGCTAGCACGTGCCTGATCTGGTGACTCTGTTTAGTTCGTGGAACTGTTATTTTCTGTGTGTTGCTCTGTTCGAGTTCCTCCTAAGATTTATTCTACAAGCTCTCTACATTTATTGTTAGAATTATCAATTCTAATCACTCTATCAGCATTTGTACGCGTCTTTGCGGTGGACCCTGTATCTTGTTCAGTTTGAAATGCCTGGTGGTTCAAAGAAATGCAAGGGTTGTTCAGCCCAAGTTGCCAAACCAGTCACCTGTCCTGGTTGTGGGTTGCACTCTCATCCAGGCCCTTCATGTCTTGGTCGTACAGGACATCCCTGGGTTGGCAATAGTCTCCTTAATTGCCGTTCTGGATCTCCAAGGTCTCAACCCGCCGTTAGCCAGAACATCGCATCGCAGGTACAGCCATTATCCGCTATACCAACAGCAACGCTTCAGTCGATTTCGGCATTACCATCAGCCGATACGATTAGGGGTATCGTGAGCGATCTAATTGATGAGAAACTGGCGGTACTGCGTGAAGACTTTTTAGAGGGTATTAGAGCCGAGTTGAGCGAAATGAGGTTGGACATAAATTCATTGTCCGATCGCGTCAAAGCGCTCGAGGATAAGTCTACCATCTCTTCGGATCAGCAGCCCTTGTCCATGATCGATGACATCTTAGAAGAATGGAAGGACAGGGAAATGAAGTCCAAAAATATCATTATTTTTGGAATACCGGAGCCTCGAGAATCCTCTTCTGTACAATTCAGATTAGCCGATGGAGAGTCAGCACGTGGAGTCCTGAATGAGATCTGCCCCCTTAACAACCAGGCTCTTGTAGTCCATCGTCTCGACAAACCGGGCAAATCAACATGTAGGCCTCTCTGCGTCCGTCTCGACTCCGTTGCTGAAGCGAGAAGGATACTTCAAGGCAAACAGCGGTACAAAGGCCCATATAAGATTTCGGACGACAGGACTAATCAACAGCGCGGGATCTTATTGCGGCTCAGGGAAAGGCTTCGTGACTTACATGAACAAGGGGAAACCCATATGACCATCCGTTATATTCGTGGTTTTCCGAAGATCGTTTCGGGTAAACCGCGTCAGGTCTCGTCCCAAAAAAACTAAGTCGGAACCCTTTAGTATATGTACAAAATGTCCGTGGTCTGCGCACTAAGTTAGATTTACTTATAAATTCTGTACTCGCATCAGTAGTGTCGTATGACATAATCATCTTCGTTGAGACCTGGCTCACCCCCGAGATATCTTCAACAGAACTCGGGCTACATAATTATACTGTGTATAGGTGTGACAGAACCCAAAGAACAAGCCGTTTCACAAGAGGCGGCGGTGGTCTCATAGCCGTCAAAAGTTCTATACCGTCCTACCCTGTTACAGTCAGCTGTTCCGATGTTGAACAAGTGTTTGTTAGGGTCCACCTTTACGGCAATAAATACTTAGTGATGGGTGCCATTTATATACCGCCAGCATCCCGGATATCACTCTATGCTAGTCACGTTGATTCTGTCGTGGAGTTATTTCATAAGTATAGTGAAGATAAGTTTTGCCTGTACGGGGATTTTAATCTCCCTCACGCGGTTTGGTTCAATGACTCGGGTCAATCGTGCTTTAGAAGGTCGGGTGTTTCATCTAATGAGTCGGCAGCCATCGATCTCCTCCTTGGTTGTGCGGGGTACTGCAACCTTACCCAAGTGAACACTGTTTTTAATGATTTTGACGCTATGCTTGATCTCATCTTTGTCAGCTGTCCAAATGTCACGGTTGATCGAGTCATTGAAGTCCTTATCGAACCGGATGTCTATCATCCACCCTTGTATGTTACGTTCATAGGACTGGCCATGGGCCGCAACCTCTCGGGTGGTAACTTCAAATTTAGGGACTTTAAGCGGGCTGATTTCCTCCGTGTACGGGAATATCTTAATGGTGTGAATTGGGACGAAGAGACTTGTGACTCTGATCCTGATGTTGCCCTTGATCGTTTATACGGCCATATCAATCATGTAATCGATGCTTATATTCCGGTCAGGACGGTTGTCCGTTCCACGTTTCCATGTTGGTTTTCTCCTGGCTTAAAGTCCCTGATCCGTCAGAAGAAAAGGGCCCATAGAATCTTTAAGCGTTCTGGTGATTTTTGTGATTACATTGTTTTTTCTAATATCCGTTCTAATTGTAAGAGCTCCCTGGCGCGCGAGCATCGTATTTATATTGACGGCGTCGAGAAAGCGGTGTGCGACAATGTATCTAGCTTCTGGAAATTTTTAAACACTAAGCGTGTTGGGCATGGAATTCCTAGCACGGTGCATCTCGACCGTGCTTCCGCCTCGTCGCATGTAACAGCTGCTAATCTTTTTGCTAAGTTCTTTGGTTCTGTTTATAGTCCTCGGGCTGGAGTGGTGCCTGCCTTGTTTCCCGGTCTATCCTCTAACAGTGATGTAAATATACATTTGATTTACATCTTTATTAGCCAAATCTATTCCAAGCTCGAGTCACTCGATACGTCAAAGGGCCCTGGATACGATGGGATCCCGCCTTTGTTTTTAAAGGAGGGAGTAGTTTTATTCTTGCAAGGCCCCTCTGGCATATTTTTAACTCCTCACTGACGATGGGGACTTTCCCGGTGGCGTGGAAGTCTACTTTAGTTACCCCGGTATTCAAGGCAGGTGACCGCTCCGATGGCAGAAATTATCGTCCTATATGCAAATTATCTGTCATTCCAAAGATCTTCGAGGAACTAATTACGGAGCATTTAACGCCTTGTCTTACTAATGTCATATACGATGAGCAGCATGTATTCGTTCCGGGCCGATCGACGTCTACTAATCTTGCGGTCTACCACTGCTTCACCTCTGCTGCACTTGATGAGGGTCTTCAAGTTGATACTGTGTGTACTGACTTCCGGAAAGCCTTTGATTCGGTGGATCATTGTATCCTGCATCAAAAATTGGCCTCAATCGGGATTAGTGGTTCGCTCCTGGCTTGGATCGTTATTTACCTTGAAGGTCGTGTTCAGGTTATCAGGATGCAGGATCGGTTATCTGATCCGGTCAACGTGACATCTGGTGTCCCTCAGGGATCGCACCTTGGTCCTCTCCTGTTCCTCCTCTTTATAAACGATCTAATCTACTCTTAGCGACCGTCGTGTTATTTCGGACTTATTATTCCTTTATAAAGTTTTCCATGGTCAGTTTAACTGCCAGGAACTAGTAGCACTGATTAGTTTTCACACTCCGCAACGGTCTCTGCGTCGAAGACCCCTTTTTGTAGAATGTGTCCCGGAATATCACTACTACTCCAATGATCCCATTAATCGTGCTATGGGTGCGTTTAATCAATGCCCAGCGGACATCGATTTATTCTCAGCCTCCTTTTCTGCGTTTAAAAATCAGCTTCTTAGGATACTGCCACCTCCTTAATTTCGCACCTCTGTACTTTGTTGTTGTTTGATTGTTGACTGTTATGTTTTTCTTTCTTGTCTTTTTTATCTTTTGTTATTTTTTTTTATATTATTTCCTTTTTGTTTATTTTAGTTTTAAGTCGTTACAACTGTATTTCTTTCTTGTATTCAATTGTTACAAATCTATGTACTCTAAAGGGTTCTCCCGTAGAATAATAATAATAATAATAATAATAATAATAATAATAATAATAATAATAATAAATACCGATTTTTGCAATTATCTCCGAAACTAAGGTCGACCGCCAAAAAGTTTAGAGGAAAAAGTTGTTCAGAATGACGTCCTTGACAACATATTTCAAGGTCGTCAAAATCCGTGAGGTTGCCCTCTATCTATACCATTACCATCTTTTATTGTTGTATGCAGTTTAACCGTTTGCTTAAACCTTATAGTCCTCGCTTCTATCTATCCTATCCTAAAACGGTCGCGTCGTCTTCAGCCGCGTATTCGACGAGTCAAGGGTGGCTCGCCAAACCGACCACACGGTCACCAGGCGTAGGGAAAAACCCCAGGCCCGGTGTTAGCTTTCCAGGCTCGCGGCTTACAATTGTAAGTACAGTGTAAGACTGTATTCTATTTGTTGACATATCTGATATAAATAATTAATACAATTATTCAATTAACACTATATATACACTCAATAACACTATATAACACTCATTAACACTATATAACACTCAATAAACAAACTCATAAACTATATAGGTACAGCACGAAAAGATATTTGCAAATAAGAGTTACACGTGCCAATTACTGACAGTGTCCCTACCATTCACATTTAATTTATTATGCGTAATGAAAAAGTTCCGTATTGTCGAGAGAAAATTTCTAAGTCCGGATATGTTGCGGATTTATTGCCGAAATCTTGCCGTTTAATTGCCAGGTTTCGCAACTAAACGGCAAGATTTCGGCAATCAATCCGCAACATATCCGGACTTACGCGAACGATCTTGAGATCTCGGCACGCAGAATACAGTCTAAGATTCCACAGGCTCCCTCCGAGGGAATATATGGACTTAGAAATTTTCTCTCGAAAATACGGAAGTTTTTCATTACGCATAATAAATTAAATGTGAATGGTAGGGACACTGGCAGTAATTGGCACGTGTAACACTTTTATTACAAATATCTTTTGTTGCTGCATATAGTTAATGAAGTTGTTTAAACCATATGTGTTAATTAAGTAATTGTGTTAAATATTTATATAAGATATTGTCCACGTTCGCATATATTCCCTCGGAGAGAGCCTGTGGAATCTTGGAATGTATTCTGCGTGCCGAGATTTCAAGATCGTTCGCGTAAGTCCGGATTTCTTGCGGATTTATTGCCGAAATCTTGCACAAGCGTGGCCATTGCAATATTACACGGCAATGTGTACGCAATATTGCCGAAATATTGCACAAACGTAGCCATTGCAATATTGCACGGCAATGTGTACGCAATATTGGCGAAATATTGCACAATCGTAGCCATTGCAATATTGCACGGCAATGTGCACGCAATATTGCCTAAATATTGCACAAACGTAGCCATTGCAATATTGCACGGCAATGTGTACGCAATATTGCCTAAACATTGCACAAAAGTGGCCATTGCAATATTGCAGGCCAATGTTTCCACAATGTTGCAGGAATATTGCAATGCAAACTGCAACCAAACGGCAACATTGTAATGTACTGCAACGTTTGTGCAACATTCCTGCAACAAAGTGTGCTGTTGAGGTGGTGTTCACGTGTAAATCGAGTCGATTACGTTAAATCCATCTTTTACCCAGCGATCCTTATATTATTAGTAGCACTCACCCACCGATACAACTTTACCGCTCGAGTTGTATCAATTTTAATTAAGAGTTACGAGGCATTATTAACATTTCCCGCGACTCCCTGATTTCGCATCAGGTTCGTTCGCAACCCTTTACCAAAACAAGCCATCTTCTCCAACCCAGTGGCTCCCCGATTTCGCATCGGGTTCGTTCACGAAAACTCACCCTTCCTACAGCTCCCTGATTTCGCATCAGGTTCGTCTGTAAGTCTACCAACTTCCGAACAGCTCCCTGGTTTCGCACCAGGTTCGTCTGTGAATAATCCAACCTCCTAACAGCTCCCTGGTTTCGCAACAGGTTCGTCTGTGAACTTCATCCTAGTGACTCCCCCCCGATTTCGCATCGGGTTCGTTCACGACGTTTCACCCTCCTGCGGCTTCCTGATTTCGCATCAGGTTCGTCCGCGCGTGACTTCATTCCTAGAGGCTCCCTGATTTCGCATCAGGTTCGTCCGCGTGTGACTCCATTCCTAGAGGCTCCCTGATTTCGCATCAGGTTCGTCCTCGGCGTCTATAATCCTAGCGGCTCCCTGATTTCGCATTAGGTTCGTCCGCGCACCTAACTAACAAATTCATAAACCGTATTCCTTGGGAAATACCCTTCTCGCCGGCCTCTCGCGTTGCCGCAGCACCGGCTCGTAACACGGTCGCAATATTATTACACAAATTAAAGAATTTAATAAACGCGGTACATGCCGAAAGGAAGCTAACAGTTAATCGAGGGAAAATCCCGCAACCCACTAGGTGGTTGAATTAACTGCTGATTCCGTACAATATCAAATATACCTACTTTAGATCACTCACCGGTTCGATACAAGAGGACTTAGATTTTGAACATCAGTAGTAAGGCAAGGCGGTTTCCAACCCAGGTCCTCTGAGGGGAGCGCGGGGCGGGGGGAAGTGAGGGCGCGCGGGGGAGCGCGGCGGAGGGAAACATGGGCGTGGGCCTGCGGGGAGAGGAAGACCGGTTGCGCGCGCACGAGCTGCGGAGTGGGGGAAGCTGCGATGATGGAGGGGATCACTCCAGGCCGAGCCGCCGCGGAGACCGGACCCACCGCCGAAAACTTCTGGAGGGAGTGAATGACCCCCGAGAACTTTTTCAAACCCCGATCCACCACCGGAAATTTTTTCCGAGCGAGAGAATGACCTTGGCCCACCCCCAAATATTTTTCCAAACCATTATGTGGCATGTGGCGCGAAGAACGAAATAGATTTATACAGTGTCTACAAATCTTAGAATTAGGAGGCGAGGAGGAAGACTGAATCGAACGGGTAATGAACGGCTTTGAATGGGTATTGAACAGGTATTGGACATGTAATGAACCACTTCGAACATGTAATGAACGTCAATCGTACCTCTTCGAACGTGAGTCGAACGGCTTTGATCGGGTATCGAACGTGTATCGAACGACTTCTGCATAAGTATCGTCTTAATCTAGCACACATCAAACGCATGAGATTGGGTTGGGGGAGGGTGAAGAAAATTATACGCATTAAAAAAATTGATTATATTTTATTTATGAATTTCCCTGGTGTTTAGACCACCAGTTGAATATTTTAAATACATTTTGTATGGCACAGTGTTTCGCGTGTCTGCCACATCGCAGAGTATTAACTACATTTAGCTTATTTAGAGATTTGATATCCTCGTAGTCAATGTCCAGCGTCTCGATGACCGCGTCTGCTCTCGTACTTTCATCGAGGAAATCCGCAAGCCAGTCGCGTTTCTGCAGCCCTTTAACATATACAACATGGCACGTGTCATCCTCTTCTTCATCGATCGCATCAGCTACAGCTTTCGAAATTAGCCGTTTAGCCATACTGTATGGAACTTCTCCATCGTCCCAACGTAACCCATGATGTTTCGCCGTTAACCAGCGGATGCTTGATTTGTCAGATTTCGAAAGAAGATAATGCGGCATCGAACTCCCAAAAATATAGTGCGAGAGAATTGTTCCCATTCGTAGGACAGCCACTTCCTTGACGACAAATCTTCCATCGACGATGAACCCTTGCAGGTCAACAAATGTTGGCACGACCATTATCGGTACAAGTTAGAGGTCCGTTCGCTTTCAAGACAGACGGGAGAATGCAGTTTTTCTCGTAAAGCATCTCGATTTTCACGATGAAATTTTTTTGCGAATTTGACACATGAGAGCGCGGGCAAGTAGCGTGGCAATTTAATTTATTTTGCGCACCACGTTTGTCAACGGATTGTATTCAACCACTCGATCGTGCAGAATCAGACAGTAGGCCGTAGTATTTACCGGCACATTCTCTTTACACTCGAATTCTATGCGCACGTCCACGGTGCCATTCTTGATCGACTCATTTTGTCGCGAGCAATCAATTACCACGAGGGGGCCAAATTGTAAAAATTCAGCCACGGTGAATAATGCCTCGTTGCAACTATACCCATAATATGATTTACGGAATTGCGTATACATGTGATACAAGATGGCGTGCTTATTCTTGTCAAAGTCCAAGTTCAGGTCATCATATGGGTAAAATTCCGAGTTGAGAAAAAGTTTTACATTGGCCAATTTGCAGTTGTTGAACATAGTAACGTCTTCACTCATCACATTTCTTCGACCAGTCTGTAGAGCAAGGATCACGCATCGCGGCTTCTCCAGCTGTGCAGATGCCTTCACGGCCCACGAATGCTTGGTCGTGCTCTGTAAGAGAGGATACTCGTACAGATCCCACGATTGAAAACAAATGCTCAGGTTTTGTCCACGTTCCAAAGTATGTAGCAACGATAGCTTATTAACGTCATTTAACGTCACATGGGGCATCCGCCATTGTAGTTTAACCAATTCAATTTCTGGTTCCAACATCGGCGATCCTATCAGAGCATTGTTGTCGTTGCGCGATCGTATTAAAATCAATTCGTGACGCGCATTAATAATCATGCGTTTGTAGTCCTCACAAAATCCCAGCAAATATTTGAGTGGGATGCAAAAATTGAAATGACTTTTCACTATTGGCCCATCGCGCCGTTTCAAGCCCCATCCGACATTCTCCATATTTTTGTCTTCGCCAGATGTCAGCGATACATAGTTTTTAAGCGTGCTAGTTATTCCAACGTTTCTGCTGCGATCAATCTCCACGCCATTCAGCTCGTATCGAATCTCATCGAATAAGAACGCCATGCAATTATTTCCCAACGTCACCGTTAATGCATCTTTTGGCTTATTTATCTTCAATTTCCCCTCCACATAGAGAAAACTTTCACACGGCAATGTGTATAAATCCTGCTGTTGTATCGGTATTCTTATCTCATCGCTGTATCCAAACTTCGTTTTGACGTATGGGTTGTATGTGTGAGTCTGAAGCTTGACGATGCGGTCATCAAACGTCGGCTTCCCTCCAATACTTAGAATGTCAGCCATTTTTCAACCTAAATGCGCACAATGAATCCCAATGATTTCAAAAATGCAATGTTCGCAGCACTGAGCCTCTTCTTTTTAGCGTGATCGGAGCTGTTGCAGTTGTTGTTGCAGTTGTTGTAAACAATTTCACTTGGAAGAAACGGGTCTCTAGAGTCGTTCAATACAAGCATCTCTTTCGTTCGCACCACATGTATTATCGTCGTCGCCGTCGTACGTGCAATCTGATGGTAATCTCTTCACCTCGAAAATCGAGCAACCGTCCGTTTTGATCCACAACGCGTATCGTTAGATCCGTAATGATCCGTGCGGTGATTGGAAGGTAAATCATCTGTGCGGGTGTTTCCGATATCTTATATCCTGGTGGAACTCTCGGAGAAAATTCATGTATCGTATGTACACGTCTCCCACTGTTGTACGCGCCAGCGGTCACGCTACATTCTATACGAACAATGTTCACGTTCATGATATTAATTGGATCGTCCGATTCGTGTCACCGTCATGGTTCTAATACCCGATTCGTCGAGAATCCCAATAGCGATCCAATGTTATTGGGCTTTGTAAAATCTACGACGAACCGACAGTACAGTTCGCTTTTCATGGTGTTGTTGTTGGGACGCAACACTATTGGATACGCATCGTTGTCACTGTCATCTTTACCGTCGAGATTTTGAGGATACCGCTCGAGTAATCGCTGCTTCAAATACTTGGCAATGGCGTCTAGTTCGTAGGAGCCGTGGGGAATCGTAATGTATTCAGGAGTGGTGTCGACGCTGTTGCTGATGTCATAGTTTACGGTGAAGTAGAATTTATCGTTGCTCGAGTCGATGTTTGGTATGGTGTGATAAGTTTCAAAGGTTGTTAGACCAAGCTCGTAATCATCGTCGCTCAAATCTATGGGTGGAAAGTAGCTCACCGCGAGGGTGCTACTCTTGCCGGTTAGAGTGAATGTTAACGACATATTCCGAACTGTATGGCTCGATTAGTACTGAATCAGAGTGGCGGGAAGTCAATCCTTAAATTTGGTACCGATCGTTTGTAGAAAGCGTAGACACAGTTGTCCACAATTGCTCTGATTGTACTTCTGATAAGACGTTCGATTGTATTCAATTTTCACAGCATCCTTATTCAGATATTTTACCAATTCCTTGGGCGGTCGAAGATTTCCAAAGCTGTCGAAATATATAGCTCGACACCCTCCCTTCGCATATGCCACCCAATGAGTCCCCGATCCCTCGACATTGTCCAAATTTACAATACCGCTCTCGTTTCGACGTACTCCTCCGACTGGTAGCGCGTTTCGCATAAAAACACCTCTAGAGAATGGAATACGCATACGTTTTGCCAACTCCTCCAATTGTGCATCGGTAGTTACACCCGCGGGCATTTTTATTTTCTTTTCGGCGTTTTTTTTTTCGTTTCGATATTCCCTGTCCACGCTTGTATGGTGCGAGATAAAGTCCGCGACCTTCCATGGAGCGATTATGACGTTGCATTTCCTGCAGCTGATGTTGCGCCGCCTTATTATCGTTTACCGCCTTGGCGATCCCCGCCGCTCCACCAGCTAATGATCCGAGAACACCTAGCAGCGGGAGAAGTGGTAATATACCACCCCGTTTTGCCACCGGAAGAATCCGCTTTTTCGGCGCTCTCTTTGGAGTACTTTTGCGTGGTTTTGTTTTCATCCCCATTCCGATTTTCGTCTTGGCCTTCATAGCTGCCCAAACAGCTGTAGCAGCACCTCTTTCACCCAGAGTCGAGTCTCGCGCAACGATGCGTTTTCGCGCTTTGTCAGCGAGAACTTTATCTGCCGCGTGCCTTTCGCCGAGGTCGTTGCTGCGCGAATACGCAATATCGTGTTCGCGACACGCCGCGTCCAACGGATTGATACCTTGATCCCCTCTAGCCAATCGTTTTGCCAGATGTGTTCCTGGACCGCAAAACTGGTATCCCGGAATATGTAATTCGATAGGTAGCGCGTTTATCGCTGGATTTAACAAACCACAGCCTTTCTTTACTCTCGTCGGCGACATTCGCTACAGTTTTTAATCAATGGTGCTGGACCGTCGATATGCGTTCGCTGCCAAGGACGATTATAATGCTCCAGACACCGACGATACTGCCGAACCTCAGAATCGGCTTTTATGTGCTCGGGGAGTCTGTCCCACAACTGATCAATGTGTTTCCCAAACTCTCGGAGTAGAATAATCTTTGGTATATATTTCAACTGCTCAGAGGTTAGGTCTGGAATATCGCAATTATCCGACAGGATCAGAAGCATTTTGAATACTGAGCTGTTTTGAGTCGATGCGGTCCTATAAATAGGGCGCTTCGACGTATCAAAATCATTTTTCACAGTTTGCGGAGAGGATGCGATTCGTGCGACAACCTGTAACGATACGCGTGACAAATTTTGACGATAAATCACGAGTGATGTCTTCGAAAACAAGACGCAGGCATGGTAGCATGCTACCAAACACTATACGCTGCCTCGTTTGTGGCCCATCAAATTGCGGAAAAACAAACGTGTTGGTGAGCTTGTTGGAAAGTCCTCACGGCGTCCGCTTCGAGAACGTGTACGTGTACTCCAAGTCGTTGCAACAGCCGAAATATCAGTATTTGGAGAATTTATTGACTTCGATAGATGAAATTGGCTACTTTACGTTTTCGAATAACAGTGACGTCATCCCACCGTGCGAATCGCTTCCGAATTCTATTTTCATCTTTGATAACGTGGCATGCGACAAGCAAGATACGATAAGGGAATACTTTGCAATGGGGCGCCACTCGAACGTTGACTGCTTCTATCTCTGTCAGACGTATGCAAAGATTCCCAAACATCTTATACGCGACAATGCCAATCTGTTGATTCTGTTTAAGCAGGATGGTACCAACTTGAAACATGTGTACAACTATCACGTAAACACTGACATGTCTTACGAGGATTTCTGCGCTTTGTGTCGTAATTGTTGGCAACGGGAGTATGGTTTCATAGTAATAGACAAGGATAGCGCGATGTCCAATGGACTTTACAGAAAGGGATTTAACGAGTTTGCCATACCGTGAGACGGTCATTTGTTGTCAACACGTCGGTGGGAAAGCAACGTCAGCGGTACAACGATGATTGATATCGATACTCTGGAGATTAAGGATCGCGAGAGAATAGCGAAGGAAATTGCAAAAACTAGCGAATCCATTCGCAAGAAACATCAGGTTTTGAAGACAGGCAAGATGGAGGAAGATGTCGCGTTGGAGAGATACTTCAAACCTATCGTCGAACCCTTAAAACATATTGTTGAAAATACCTCAGCGACAGAAGTTAGCACATCACCACCGATGAGCATCGACGGTGAAGGGAATGAAACATTAACGCCTAAACAAATCCATCCGAAAGGGAACACATCGCGCAAGACAAAGAGGAAACGGCACATGTCGTCTGAATATTCACCCATAACTTCAACACCAGTTCGATCGAAGCATAAACGACGGAATGCTACATCAAACGAGTCTCCCGTTCCTCACACACCAATAAGTACATTTCCCAGTGTACAATCGCTCGCAACTATTGATGACGACGTTTTCGAAACTAGTCCCAATGAGTCGTTTGTAACATCTATCAGACAGCAACTTCAAACATCCGAGGGACAAGAAACGTTTCGCAGTCATTTCGGTCCGCTGGGGCAAAAATACATGAGCGCGATCCTAAGTGGTGATAAGGATACAACAATGGACTATGTGTACGGTGTATACTTTGGCAATAGTGGAACGATGCTTGGGGATAAGGCTTGCGATATAGACAAGGATGATAATATAATCATAGATGGTGTAAGATACGGAGGAACATCCGGTCTTTACGAACTGATTTTCAAGAGAATTCCCAATGATGCTATATACACCGATGCTGATAAACAAAAATACAAAAGTATACTGCTGGCGACGAATGCCCACAGACGCGGTCATGTGCTAAAAATCTCATATTGAGCAACAAGGGATACAAGTACAGACATGAAATTGCACGCGCATCAGTCAATAAAGCAGGGAAAGGTCTTAGGACACCACGATCCATGGTGGTAAACGATAACAAGATCGATTACGTACACTGGGACGATCCCAACGAGCTGGTGGATCGATTGCGTTTGCTGGAAGCGTCACGTCAGGCGGGTAACAACTCTCATGATCCCGAAATTCTATCGATTGTCGAGGAACTACGCGAGGTAGGCCTCATTATATAAATTAAGCCGCACGCCAATGATGTGCACTGTATGCATCGAGATGCCGATCAACAAATTTGGGGTATCGCTCGAGAAGAGTGGAGCAGCTAGAATGGACTATTACAAATGGAGTGGTTTGCTTCGAAATTACATGCGAGATAACGCTCTTTGCGTGGTTGGTGCCGACTTTGATGCAAAATCATGCAAGATACGACGCGTAGCTCAACCGGTGGCCGACACCGATGCTGTCAATAAACTATACATGGAAAAGAACATTACACTTTTGAGAGAGCGGCTGGAAGAATTAGAGAGGAAACTGATCGCGTTTCAAAGAGATATGCTGACGCTGCAAAACAGCGTTCAAAAGATATCACAGGTGTCGAATTCTATCCCGCAGCAGCGCTGCGAAGGAGAATCATGCGAGGCGGATGAACTTGCCCCTGGGCCGATGGGGAGCACTTAATGCACGTGCCCTATAATTATCGCATCATTCGTGTCAAAGACACCTCTGCGATCAAACATGCAGCCATTATCGAAATCCAAGAGTAAAGAAAACCACGGCCACAAGAAGCTACAACTCGTTGAGGAATTGCATGCTCCAGCTCGAAGACATTTTCCGCGGAGGCGTGTCATAGTGCATGGATACGATGATCTGTGGCAAGCTGACATTGTAGAAATGCGTCCATACTCACGATTCAACCAGGGTCACCACTACATACTCACCGTCATCGATGTGTTGAGCAAGTATGCATGGGCGTTGCCGCTCAAGACTAAAAGTGGCGCTGAGGTGACTAAAGCGTTTGCAAAGATATTTAGAGATCGATATCCGAAAAATTTGCAAACCGATCAAGGAAAAGAATTTTACAACGCTGATGTGCAGAAACTATTGACAAAGCATGACATTAATCATTATTCGACGTATTCGGTGATGAAGGCGTCCGTCGTAGAACGTTTCAATCGAACTTTGAAGAACGATATGTGGAAACTGTTTACGCTGAATGGAACCTATAGATGGACCGATGCTCTACCAAGTCTACTTGCAGATCGCTGCTCCAGCGAGATTCAAGTTGGGCGAGTTTGTGCGCGTGAGCAAATTTAAAACCATATTCGATAAAGGCTATACGCCGAATTGGACAACGGAGGTGTTCAAGATAGCCAAAGTTCAAGCAACTAATCCCGCAACGTATCTGCTGGTCGATTCCTGTGGAAAACCTGTTGCCGGAGGATTCTATGAACACGATCTGCAACGCGTCACCGATCCTGATGTGTATCTAGTGGAAAAAGTCTTACGTAGGGAGGGGGATAAGGTGTACGTCAAGTGGTTGGGATTTGATAAATCACACAATTCTTGAATAAATAAAAATAATGTATTGTAGCATAATAATACATGGTTCAATAAATACAATGATACATATATATGTGTGAACAATTTTTTATACATTAATTCCACCATTTATATTTTACACAATAAATAGAATAAACACAATAATAATTTTTTTATACATTCTCAAATAATTTTATATTATACAATAAATACAATTTCTATTTTACAATGGGATATTATAATGACCCCAGGGCAGAGTGTCGATCGAATTGGGTAGGATATGCCGCTTGTCGTCGTATGGGCTTAGAGCGATTTTAGATTCCGAAATGGTGTACACTTTATGAAATTTAGACCGTATGCATGATTGTCTGCGAACCATTTCGATCTCCCTATGCAAACATTGCGCGTAGTCGTCGAAAGTTATCGTTCTGGCTATGACGTTGGTCTTGACGCCTTTCGCCTTTTTCGTATCTTTTTTGCCGTCCACGCGAAGTGCATACATTTTCGCTCTAAGACCTACGAATTCGGTCATTATCGCACCGTTATTTTCATCCTTCATCAGCCCCGGAACCTTCTTATTTACGCGCGGCATATTATATGGATTGTCGGTAGGATAATCGCTCGTGTCGAATCTATCCATATTGTGTTTCATGGACTCGTAGATATCATCGCATTGAATGTGATAAATGAGACTATCTGTGTCGGTATATAGAATTTTACAATTTTTTCCATGCTTGGGCGACATGTACTCGTGGTGAAATTCGTACAAACAAATTTTTGATATGTCCAGAATGCACATACCCACATATATCGGCTTGTTGAATTTCACCTCGAGTTTTCGCAATTCAACAGTTATTAAATTTTCCGAAAAAACACTTCTGCTGTGGAAATTCGGTTTCGCGATCATTGCCTCCGCACCATATCGCCATTCCCAATGTGTCAAAAGTTTTACATCCACGTGATTTCGTACATTTTCCATAGTTTTACCGAATACCGCGTTGTGCATCAATTTGTACAAATTTTTTTCAAAGTCGTTTGTCGCGCTTGTTCTAAACCGTGTATTGAGTTCAATATAATCGCAGATCCAGGGAGATTGAGCGAATTGAAGCACGCGGTGTATCTTTGTAATACGAAGACCGTGTCGCGTGCACTGTTGCAGGTTGCGATAATGGATAACGTAACGCTGCTTATCGTATACCGTCGCGAGTAATTTGTCCTGCTTGCTACCAGGTGGTTTGGCACGCGTCGGGCAGAATGGTTGATCGGCATGAGCGTCGTGCAGACGTTGCGGATATTCCAGATCTACCTCGAGAATGTATCCCGTGGGCGAATCAATCGGGATTGAAGACACGTCAAAATTCGCAACATCTTCGACCCATCGAAATTTAGCGTATGGTAGGGGCTGACACATTGCCCATCCATACAAATTGTTCACGTCAAAGTACATCAAGTATGATGACTTTTCCGATGCGTCGTAAGATGACATGTACTTGTTATTGGCATGTGCGTATCTTCCGGAACATTGACTTAAACCCCCACGTATACCGCGTTCGATAAACATGACCATATCGATGTCTGTGAGCAATTCGAATGTAATTTGAGTATGTTTTAGCATTGCATCCCATGTGAAACCAGGTAGAGTATAATAATGTGCTGAATCTAATCCGTAATTCTTGATACAACTTTCGCGAAAATTTTCAAAAGTATCTGCCAATAACAAGACATCTGTTTTCAAATACAAGTCGCTGTATTCGCCCAAGGTTCTAATCTCGAAACGCTGCCAGACAGTTTCGGCGTGCGCGTAATCGCTCTCGGATACAGTCTCACCCGTTAATGAACTGTAGAATGACTCGCGCGGCGGTAAGCATGGGTCCTGCAGTTTGTCCTCGCAATCAAGGTATTCGTACGGAAAGACACCCTTTCGTGTCAATAAATTGAAATCCTCGGTGGATAATGTTTCAAATTGTGATTGTAAAATTTTTAATTGATCTGTGCTAAGAAAGGATGCTAATTTGTCGAGACTGGTGTTGAGAAATTTGTACGAATCGATGAACCGCAATTTAATACAATTTCGCGATTCTGAATCAGCCGTATCTTCGACATTTTTTGTGAAAGAAATATACTTTTCTTTAGTTATGGGTAATATGTCAACGCGACCTTCGAAAGTGGTAGCTATTTCCTCGATAATGAAATGTGAATCATAGCCGGATAAATTGTGGAAAACTATGGGGATGTAAAACGCGTTTTTATAATTTAAATTGCACTCCGTATGTGCTGGGCCTCTAAACCGTCCGGACAGATGGCAATGATCGTGGACTCGTACATCGCTAGCCTCGAATGGTTCTTCGCAAATATGACAGTGTGTTGCATTGTGAAATGTCGACAACTGTTCGGGAGTTAAATCCAGCATTGGAACATTACTGGCCAGAATGGGTTTGACAAAATTCGCGAAATTTTTCAATTCGTCTACGAACCATGAAACGCAATCTGCGTCGCGGCGACATCGATACGTCGACAGCGATGTATCGTACGAACAATGCATATAATAGGCAATACTGTGTACTTTATGGTGCTGATACGCGCATAATTTATCACCCATTCGGTGACTGTCCTCCGTTTTTTCGATCACACATTCCAGATCTGCATATATCACGAAAGGGAGCCGCTCCTTCCTGCAATGGTTGTCGAAGTTGAGGAGATTTTTGCCTTCGCTGGGCAGCAGGATGGCGCAGTCATTCATCTTGCCACAGTCCAGCGAATGAAGCTCCAACTTCGCGGCAGATCCGAAATAGTGCATGCATCTGTAAACCCAAAATTTTTTTATTTAATTTTTTTCGCGAGACATTTCATCATTTTAAATACATACCGATCACAGATGAATTTCTTGGCTTTGTTCTTGCTGAGCTGTGCGCTCACCAGCCGGGACAAGTTCTTGATCCACACAAAGTGTCCTACATCGTCGTGCTCTAAATTCGGTGTGTAGAGCAGATTGACGTGTTGATCCCTTTTTTGGTTGGTGAGGCGCAACGGAAAGACCGTCTTCGTCTTCTCCATCTCGAAGGTGTAGACGTTGATGGAGATTTCGTTCAACCGCTCAAATTTTCCAATTTGCCCCAGGGACATTGGGAACTCAATGCCCTGAAGATTTAATATGGAAGTATAGTGCGGGTATGAACTTGAACGATCGGCATTTCTTTCCGCAGGATGGAGAGCGGCGACCACTGCCCACGCGAAACACGCATTGTCCGGGGATTGCACATTGATCGCTGCATTCTTCAACAATAAATCCTGTGGCAACTTGAAGTGGCACCCCGCGCGCAACGGATTGTACTTGTTGACATTGACGGTCAGGTTGAGGATTCTCGTCAAAGCCCATCCGCTGTCGCGTTCCTGGAACTCTTCCAACGATGTCAGGGTGGGTTCGACGACGCATCGTTGGTACCACTCCTGTAGATCGGATGTGCGGAAAAGTTCGCAGTTCCGGGTGTTGATGCTCTTACTTGCACGTTTATCGCCCGCCACAAATTCGCCGTTGAACACTGTGTTCACTTTGAGGTTCCGCTGTTTCCTCAAAGCGCCCCGCACATGTTCCAACACAATGGTTCCTGCATCCTGGAGGAAGTTGCGCGGCTCGATATAGTTCGAATTTAGCACGGCACCGGTTAATACGCGGGTATCGAACGCAGCGTCTCTTTCGCGCCACAAAAGTCCTGTGCTCGAATGTCCGGCACCTTCGCGCACGAAACGTCCGCGCAACGAATGTTTCAGCCCTTCGAGCTGCGCGATTCGAGCAACCAACGATTGCCGAACACCGATCGATAATCGAGGACGTTTTACTCGGCTCTGTTCTTCCAACGATTCGATGCACTCGTTGCATCGTTCTTCCCACGCGAGGTATTCTTCCCGTGAAATCAATCGCACAGATTGATCCAACACTTGTGCGAATTCTCCCATGGTCGCAAATGGAATGTAAATGTAATGTCTTTTCCTCGCAACACGTTGCAACGATTTGAAGTTTTGTGCAGTTTGGAGCGCGCTTTTATGACCGGTGTCATGATTTGCGATCTCTGTCTTACTCTTTTGACGATCCAACCCAACATGGTTCTATGCAGTTTCTGCTGATACAGCAAAATTCTTTCTATGATTCACGCGTATGGCGAATTGGCGCGCAAAAGTATTATATTACATTCAGCACGTGTTGAGACTTTTATCCTTGAGGATTGGGGCTCAAGTTACATACGATCTTTCGATATGCTGCGACGTTAAGATTGAAATACATTATGGAAAAATCGGATGCTTTAAAATAAAATGCTGTGGTGGGGTAAGCAATTGCACCTCTATTTAAGCCAGTCTCCCGAACGCCATTCAATCAATCGCTCAGTAGCCTCAGTGACTTTCGACCAAACAAATTGTGCTCTGAAAAAATGTGTAGTTCCAGTGCCGAAGGAAACGCCGGACACATGAATTATTACGTTCCGATCGTGCAAGATGATGGCATAGCTCAATGCGGGGAGGATACAGTTGCTTGGTAAGGCTTAATTTTCACATCTTCTCAAAATTTTTTATGTTTATTCCTAATACGAGTGAGCACTTTCATAGCTTTGATTGTTCTCTTAGTCCGCGCCGAACATCGCGGATCATGGTCAGAAGATACGCATTAACATCTATGGGCAGCAAATATTTGGAAATTGGAATCAGAGTACGGCCTAAGATCGATGTAGAAATTATTCTCGGCGACAATCGTGGGATGTATCTCACGTTACCATATAATACATGGGGTCTACTATGCAACACTCGTGATGCTATCGAAGAACGTTCACGATTACCTGGATCACCTTCGATGCAGATAGATCAATTAACGATGGATTTTTGTGATATCTATAATTCTCCAATTGTAAGGATGATGCTACATAATAAGCCGCTGTATTTCAAACCGGATACAGTATCATTTTTATTAAATATTGAATCATGTATAGACTATGTGTATCCACGGCTGCATCGAATTAGCAGAGATGTGGATACGAAATTTAAAACTTTTGTTAACGTCCTACAACAAAGCGATGTTGCTTGTGAAACATTAGATGCGCGTCGTGCTGTTAAAATCATATGTGATAGCGAACATTACTGTGAGGATTATCATGTAGATTGCGAACTGGCAGCATGCGCCATCAATGATATTCTAGCTGATGCTCGTGGGAAAAAATGTTAAAATTATATTCTTTTAATTTTAAATAAAATTTCTTAAACGTATATTTTTTCTCCATTTACTTATCCGTCTTCCTCCTCGCCACCTAATTCTAAGATTCAGCGTTTATTTCGTTCTTCACACCGTGAAAATGACATCATCGTATGGAGATGCTCGGGGAGGACTCATATTACACACGATCGCGCGATACATTGCGGTGTTAAGATTGAAAATCATTTTAAAAAATTGGTAGCTTTAGAATAAGATGCGGTGGTGGTGGTGGTGGGGGGGGGGGGAAGCAATTGCACCTCTATTTAAACCAGTTCCAGGACGCTATTCAATCAATCGCTGAGTAGCATCAGTGACTTTCGACGGAACAAATAGTGCTCTGAAAAAATGTATACCATTGATGAAATACTCGCTGGGTGTGAGGATTGTTTCGTTCCAATCGTGCGAGATGACGGTGTAGCTCCATGTGGGGAGAATATATATCGTGACCGGTACGGTGTAATTTTCACATCTTCTCAAAATATTTATGTTTGTTCCTAATACGAGCGAGTACTTTCATACCTTTGATTGTTCTCTTAGCCCGCGCCAAACGTCATGTATCATGGTCAGAAGATACCCATTAACAACCGTGGGTACCAAATATTTGGAAATTGGAATCGGCGTAGGTCGTACGGCCGATGTAGAAGTTCTTCTCGGCGACAATCATGGAAATCATCTCATATTATCATGGCATACATGGGGTCTACTATTCGACAACCGTGATAACATCGAAGAACGTGCACGATTACCTGGATTATCTTCGATGGGGATTGATAATTTATCGTTGGAATTTTTCGGATCTCTGATTCGCCAATTATAAAGATGACACATGGTGATGATACAGTGTATTTCACACTGGATACGGCAGTATTTTTATTTAGTCTTCAGCCATGTATAGAGTATTTGTATCCGCGGCTGTATCAAACTGCAGAAGATGCGAGTGAAAAATTTGAAACTTTTGTTAACGTGCTACGGCAGAGCGATGTTGCCTGCGAAACATTAGATGTTCGTCGTGCTGCTAAAATAATACGTGATAGCAAATACTACGACGAGGAGTATCTTGTAGATTGCGAACTGGTAGCATGCGCCATCAGTGATATTCTATTTGAAGCTCGTAGGAAGAAAATATGTTAAATTATATTCTTTTATTTTTAAATAAATTTCTTAAACACATATTCTGTCTCCATTTTATTTACTCGTCTTCCTCCTCGCCTCCTAATTCTAAGATTTGTAGACACTGCATAAATCTATTTCGTTCTTCGCGCCGCATATCACATAATGGTTTGGAAAAATATTTGGTGGTGGGCCAAGGTCATTCACTCCCTCCGGTTAGGTCTGAAAAAGTTCTCGGGGGTCATTCCCTCCCTCTAAAAAGTTTTCGGCGGTGGGTCCGGTCTCCGCGGCGGCTCAGCCTGGAGTGATCCCCTCCATCATCGCAGCTTCCCCCACTCCGCGGCTCGTGCGCGCGCAACCGGTCTTCCTCTCCCCGCAGGCCCCGCGCTCATGTTTCCCTCCGCCGCGCTCCCCCGCGCGCCCTCACTTCCCCCCGCCCCCGCGCTCCCCTCAGAGGACCTGAGTTGGAAACCGCCTTGCCTTACTACTAACATCTTATTCTCCCGCTCTCTGGTTTACTCGCTTTCTCTCACTCTGTCTCTCTCTCTCTGTTTGCTCCTCACTCTCCGTGTGATCTGGAGAGGCCTGCGGTTGATGGTGAAACGCAGGAACTTCGCACAATACACCAATGTTGATGTTGATTCACAATATATTGTTTTTTAAAATATTAAGCGCAAGAATATAATTAAGGATTTAACCGTAGAATTTAAAGCAGTGAAAACGCAAAAATATATATGAGTCTCTACGGGGACTGAGTCCTTCCACGTTCACTAGGACACAATGGAACTCCGGCTCAAAGACTATTTTTAAACGAATAGCGATGTCCCTCGGACAGAACGACCGCGCACCACGCGACTTGCTGGCCGACTGTAACGAACGAATGCAGTGTAGGCCCGAGCACTTGGGACTTTGAACAAAGAGCGCCAAAATTGCTGACTCCGCTCCTCATGCACACGGGGACCACACGTCGTCGCTTCGGACCGTTCTCAGCCTCTCGGTGCTTAGGCTTTCGAAATGCTTATCGCATCCGGTGTTCTAGGAACATCGCGCAGCGTTGGAAGACTGTTGTCGACAAATCTTGCGTGGGAAAAATCTCATGGCCTGACAGGCTTAAAAAAATTAAATAATATTATTATCGTAGGAATTCGGTTTGTAGATCATTAACAATTGATTGAGGGAAACTCCCAAAACACGCAATGGTTGGATCAAATGTCAATGATGGCATAAAAGAAATTTAGGGAAAAATGGTCGGCACGTAACACAATAAGACACTCACCAAGTAGGACCCTCAGACCCCATGAGTCTTCGTCATCCTCCCAGAATTCTGCATGCTTGAAGAATCGGTGCCAGTGCGCCCGATACTCCCTAATTGCCTCTATATAGGCAATGCTGATACAACCCGGCGGGGTGGGGCACTGGAAACGCTAGAGGGATAAACGGATAAATAGAATAATAAAATAACACACACGGAGCACAAACAAACATCACTCGCACGTACAATTAGAGCAAACATAATGTCTCGGGACACGTCTAAGATGGCCGACAACATCTTTGTCCAGGAGATCGCAACGAAAAAGAAGCGACCCCCATCGAGTCCCATTTGCCCTCACTTCTCACTTCTACTCAAGCCCGGACAAAGAAGATAAACTGTCCTATGTTAGCAAAAAAATTTATCTCCCACACGCACGAGGAAAGACTCTGTGAAACGCCGACTACACCTCGACATTATAATTTACAGGATTTTTGTACTACATACGGCGATACCACTCGCAGGAGGAACAAACCCCGACATAGATTTCACTATAAAAGAATTCCAACACCACCCCGACATTTACTTCGAAAACCTAGGCGATTTACAAATTTATAGAGATAGCTGGAAGTTAGTATTACACGTAAACATATCTTACATCTACCGACGCGAAGCAAACCTCCAAGCTGCACTATATGTTATACATGCACAATGTAAAAAACCTTGTACCGACAACTTAGAAAAATTCTGTCAAGCATTCACCAAGAAAATCCACGACAAGGTAGACCTCATCGCCAAAACTCTTTACCTACGTCCAGTAATCTAAAAGCTCAGCACAAAACAGCGTCATGGACAAATAGACGGATTAGGTTACATAGGCAAATCACTCTTGGGGCTAATGGATTCCGAAGATAGAAAGAAAATTAATGATTTTACTAGACCTTTTCAAAATACCAGATAATAGACTTTTAAAAAAAAAGATTAAAATGCAATCAAGGGACAAATACAAATTGTAAGAGCAAATACCAAACTTCTCAACGAGACTATACATCACATACGAGATAACGATAACACACTCTGAAACGCGACTTGACAAATTCAATACTTCCAATATAATACAATCCAATAATGAATAACTTTCAATTAATAAAATTACAGAAAATATTGTTAAAAATAAACTTACTTCATAAGAAACTGACTGTGAAATTGACCCAATCGCTCCTAATATTGAATAATTAGAATTTGAAGCCCAACCAACAATTATCACAGTGTAAACACCTATTCTTAATAAATATAAAATTCCAATTTTTATTGAATATAGCAAAAACAAGAAATTTATAAATTAATTCCTTTCGTACAAAAATTTATTAAAGAAATATAGATACAAACCGATCTGATTCACGTCGATCTGAACTCAAATCATTTAAGATATTAAAAGTCGAACAGACTTAAAAATTAAACTCTTGCATTTAAATTATATCTTAATTCAACATCGAGGTCACAATCATCTTCATAAATACAGGTAATCAAACAAAGGTGCTAAACAGAACATGGAAGAAAGGGGACTTTCCGGAAGAATGGAAAGAAGGAATAGCAAGTCCTGTGTTAAAAAAAATAAGAAAGGAGAAAGGGAAATGGTTAAGAACTATAGGGGCATAACTTAGATGGACGCGGATTATAAGATATATGTGGGAATTTTAAGGAGAAGATTAGAAGAACAAATGGAAAATGGGATATTAAACGATACGCATCTGTGATTCAGAAGAAGGAGAGGAACAGTAGACGCAATAGCGGTAGTTAAAATGGTTATAGATATTTGAAACCTCAAAAGAAAGAGGGAAACTATACCTATTTTACACGGATATGAAGGGTGCATTTGATAGATTGGAAAGGGAAGAAATTTGGAAAAGACTTTATGAAGAAGGCGTAGGCGAACAACTAAGCATAATGATACAGGAAATGTACGACAGAACTATATGCACTTTAGGAGTGAAGAAGGAACTGATAGGAATTTTTTTTTAACAGGAAAGGGTATTAGACAAGGGTGCCCGTTAAGCTTGACACTTTTCAAAGTCGCATTTGGAAACCTGGAAAAAAGAAATGAGCAAAGAACAGGAAGGAGGATTCGTAATAGGTAGAAGGAAAATTTGAACAATTTCATACGCGGGTGATGTGTTAATGGTAAATAATGCACAGGGACTTAAGAATATGATAAAGAGATGCGAGAGATACATAAAGAAGAAAGGCTTGGAGTTAAATGTGTAAAAGTCTAATATAATGATATGCAGGAAAGCAGGACGAAGAAGAAAAGAGGAAAGATTCCGTTGGAATGAAGAAGAACGAGTAAAAGAACTGGAATATATACACTAGCGGACAAAAAAGTTACCACTTTTTCGATTTGTTCTATTATTGTTATTTTTTTTAGCATACATTTAGGACTGTGGTATATTTAATATGCATATTCTGATGCAGAATTTAAAGATGTATAAAATCCAGTTAAAGTTGAATTTAATTAACTGACAAGCAAAAGTGTTGTATGATATTAAAGGGGGTAACACATTTTTGGGGCTGACAAAGAAGTTACCACGTTTAGCAACTTTTTAGATTGTCCTAAAAGCAAAATGTCCGCCCACAAAATATTAGATGTTTTTATGTTCAAAAGTGGTAACTTTTTGTTGACTTTAAAAGTGTGTTGTCTTGTTTAATGTTATGTGCGGTTTTTTGATTGTTAGTTAAATGAATTCAACTGTAACTGGATTTTATACGGCTTTCAAATCTCTTTCAGAATGTGTATGTTAGGCATATACTACAATTTTGAATTGATATTGAAAAGTAATAGAATTAGGGTGGGCCGAAAAAGTGGTAACTTTTTGTCCGCTACTGTAGGTTATACAGTTAGAGGGCGAGAACGAGGATAAACGCCGTATTAAGAAGGTAGTTAGGAAAGCGAATATGATACTAGGAGAAGTATGGGGGGATTGGAGAAAAATTAGTAGTATAGCAAGGAGAGTTCTAACCCAGGTCCTCTGAGGGGAGCGCGGGGGCGGGGGAAAGTGAGGGCGCGCAGGGGAGCGCGGCGGAGGGAAACATGGGCGCGGGGCCTGCGGGGAGAGGAAGACCGGTTGCGCGCGCACGTGCCGCGGAGTGGGGGAAGCCACAATCGTGGAGGGGATCACTCCAGGCCGAGCCGCCGCGGAGACCGGGCCACCGCTGAGAACTTTTTAGACCCAACTGGAGGGAGTGAATGACCCTCTAAAAAATTTCTGGGGGCGCATCCTGTATGAAAAACATCTTTTTTCAGACTCGATCCGCTCCCCAGAAATTTTTTCCCCCAAATATTTTTCCAAATTAAAATTATGTGGCGAAAGGAGATGGATGGGTAAATAAATTGAGAAATAATATACGTTTAAAAGTGATAATATATTGTTACAAAAAAGAATATAAATATAAAAAATATAGAATAATAAAAGAATAATAAAAAGAATATAAATATAAAAAATATAGAATAATAAAAAGAATATTAATATAAAAGAAGATATAATATAAAATAGAAAAAATAAAAAAATTAAAGCGACGACGATGGTGGCGACGACGACAGCGTCAACGGTGACGACCAGGGTGGCGTATCAGATGATGATGACGACGACGCCGGTGACGCCGCACGCATTTGGGGCGCCATCACCCACCCTGGATGTGGTGGCGGCGGCAGCGGACCGCGGACGTCGATCCAGGGTGGTGATGGGCGCCGTGGCCGCCGCAGGGCCCCCCCCCCCCATCCGGCGATACGGCACCCATGGGCGCTGCTCCCGAGCCGCCATCGCGGAGCCATTAGCCCGCTGCAGCTCCTAGAACATACACACACAGACACGTCGATATAATTTTGACACATAATAAACATCAAATGTATAAAACAATGCAAAGTATTACATACCTGCGGAGGCGGCGACGCAGGTGATGGGGGCGACAGAGGTGATGGGGGCGATGGCGGCGATGGCGGCGGTGATTGTGGAGGCCGCGACGGCTGCGGCGACAGCTGCGGCTACCCCCAGTCGCTCGACCACGTCGGTGTCGGTGGCGAACGCTAGAACATAGAAACCCACGATTTAATATTGACACGAATGCCTGATTTAATTTCACTCGGTGTCAACGGTTAAACGCGATAAATATAAAAATATTGATAAGTACATACCTCGGGGTCGCACTCCGGGGCAATCCTGAATATTCCCGTAGTAACTTTGTAAAAAAGTGTCACACAAAAAAAAATTTTTTCGAACAGCGCGGCGATTCGACTGTTAGCTGCCAGGATTAATAAGCAACTGGTCTCGCTACATCTCCTGGCCCTCCCATCATGAAACTGAGTGTTGCTTACGTTGCAAAAGTAAGATGCTATCGTTCTCCACCTTCATTTTCGCTGACTGTTCTTAGTTCAGCTATCATTTTCTTCGAATTATTCTCTGGCTTACGCTCTCCTTTCTCCTTATTCATACATGTCTTCTTCCCCCTCTACTTTGATACCTCTTCGAACGTCAATCGTACCTCTTCGAACGTGTATGATACCACTTCGAACGTGTATTGGACGTGTAATGAACCACTTCGAACATGTATCGAACGTGTATGATACCACTTCTAAATAATTACAACTATTGTCTTAATCTAGCGTACATCACATGTAGGAGATTAGGTTGGGGAGGGTGAAGAAAAAACATTTTCATATACATTAAAAAATTGATTATATTTTATGCATTTCTCTGGTGTTTAGACCACCAGTTGAATATTTTAAATACATTTTGCATGGCACAGTGTTTCGCGTGTCTACCACATCACAGAGTATTAACTACATTTAGCTTATTTAGAGATTTGATATCCTCGTAGTCAATGTCCAGCGTCTCAATGACCACGCCCGCTCTCGTATTTTCATCCAGGAAATCCGCAAGCCAGTCGCGTTTCTGCAGCCCTTTAACGTATACGATATGGGATGTGTCATCTTCTTCGTCGATCGCATCAGCTACAGCTTTCGAAATTAGCCGTTTAGCCATACTGTATGGAACGTCTCCATCGTCCCAACGTAGTCCATGATGTTTTGCAACCAACCATAGGATGCTTGATTTGTCGGATTTTGTAAGAAGATAATGTGGCATCGAACTCCCAAAAATATAGTGCGAGAGAATTGTCCCCTTTCGTAGGGCAGCCACTTCCTTGACGACAAATCTTCCATCGACGATGAACCCTTGCAGGTCAACAAATGTTGGCACGACCATTAATTTAGAGGTCCGTTCGCTTTCAAGACAGACGGGAGAATGCAGTTTTTCTCGTAAAGCATCTCGATTTTCACGATGAAATTTTTTTGCGAATTTGACACCTGAGACCGCGGGCAAGTAGCGTGGCAATTTAATTTATTTTGCGCACCACGTTTGTCAACGGATTGTATTCAACCACTCGATCGTGCAGAATCAGACAGTAGGCCGTAGTATTTACCGGCACATTCTCTTTACACTCCAATTCTATACGCACATCCACTGTACCATTCTTGATCGACTCATTTTGTCGCGAACAATCAATTACCACGAGGGGGCCAAATTGTAAAAATTCAGCCACGGTGAATAATGCCTCGTTGCAACTATGTCCATAATACGTTTTACCGAATTGCGTATACATATGATACAAGATGGCATGCTTATTTTTGTCAAAGTCCAAGTTCATGTCATCGTATGGGTAAAATTCTGAGTTGAGAGAAAGTTTTACATTGGTGAATTTACAGTTGTTGAACTTAGTAACGTCTTCGCTCATCACATTCCTTCGACCAGTCTGTAGAGCAAGCATCACGCAGCGCGGCTTCTTCAGCTGTGCAGATGCCTTCACGGCCCACGAATGCTTGGTCGTGTTCTGTAATAGAGGATACTCGTACAGATCCCACGATTGAAAACAAATGCTCAGGTTTTGTCCACTTTCCAAAGTACGTAGCAACGATAGCTTATTAACGTCGTTCAGCGTCACATGAGGCATCCGCCATTGTAGTTTAAGTAATTCAATTTCTGGTTCCAACATCGGTGATCCTATCAGAGCATTGTTGTCGTTGCGCGAGCGTATTAAAATCAATTCATGGCGCGAATTAATAATCATGCGTTTGTAGTTCTCGCAAAATCCCAACAAATATTTGAGCGGGACGCAAAAATTGATATGATTTTTCACTATTAGCCCATCGTGTCGTTTCAAACCCCATCCAGCATTCTCCATATTTTTGTCTTCGTCAGATGTCATCGATACATAGTTTTTAAGCTTGCTCGTTATTCCATCGATTCTGTTGCGATCAATCTCCACGGCATTCAGCTCGTATCGAATCTCATCGAATAAGAACGCCACACAATTATTTCCCAACATCACCGTTAACGCATCATTTGGCTTATTTATCTTCAATTTCCCCTCCACATAGAGGAAACTTTCACACGGCAATGTGTATAAATCCTGCTGCTGTATCGGTTTTCTTATCTCATCGCTGTATCCAAACGTCGTGTTGACGTATGGGTTGTATGTGTGAGTCTCGAGCTTGACGATGCGATCATCAAACGTCGGCTTCCCTCCAATGCTTAGAATATCAGCCATTTTTTTCAACTTAAATGCGCACAATGAATCCCAAAGATTTAAAAAATGCACTGTTCGCAGCACTGAGCCTCTTCTTTTTAGCGTAATCAGAGCTGTTGTTGTTGTTGTTGTTGTTGTTGTTGTAAACAATTTCACTTGGAAGAAACGGGTTTCTGGAGTCATTCAATACAAGCATTTCATTCGCACCACACGTATTATCGTCGTCGTCGTTGTACGTGCAGTCTGATGGTAATCTCTTCACCTCGAAAATCAAGCAATCGTCCGTCTTGATCCACAACGCGTATCGTTAGATCCGTAATGACCCGTGCGATGATTGGAAGGTAAATGATCTGCGCGGGCGTTTCCGATATCTTATATCCTGGTGGGACTCTCGGAGAAAATTCATATATCGTATGTACACGCCTCCCATTGTTGTACGCGCCAGCGGTCACGCTACATTCTATACGAATAATGTTCACGTTCATGATATTAATTGGATTGTCCGATTCGTGCCACCGTCCTGGTTCTAATACCCGATTCGTCGAGAACCCTAATAGCGATCCAATGTTATTGGGCTTTGTAAAATCTACGGCGAACCGACAGTACAGTTCGCTTTTCATAGTGTTGTTGTTGGGGCGCAACACTATAGGATACGCATCGTTGTCACCATCATCGTTGTTGTTGTTGTTGTTGTTGTTCTCATCGGTGCCGCTGAGATTTTGAGGATACCGCTCGAGAAATCGCTGCTTCAAATACTTGGCAATGGCGTCTAGTTCGTAGGAGCCGTGGGGAATCGTAATGTATTCATATGTGGTGTCGGCACCGTTGTTGTTTTTGTTGTTGATGTCATAGTTTGTGGCAAAGTAGAATTTATCGTTGCTCGAGTCGATGTTTGGTATCGTGTGATAAATTTCAAAGGTTATTAGACCAAGCTCGTAATCATCGTCGCTCAAATCTATGGGTGGAAAGTAGCTCACCGCGAGGATGCTACTCTTGCCGGTTAGAGTGAAAGTTAACGACATATTGCGAGCTGTACGATTGGACTGGTACTGAATCAGAGTGGCGGGAAGTCAATCCTTAAATTTGGTGCAGATCGATTGTAGAAAGCGTAGACATAGTTGTCCACAATTGCTCTGATTGTACTTCTGATAAGACGTACGATTGTATTCAATTTGCACAGAATCTTTATCCAGATATTTTACCAATTCCATAGGCGGCCGAAGATTCCCAAAGCTGTCGAAATATATTGCTCGACACCCTCTCTTCGCATACGCCACCCAATGAGTCCCCGGCCCCTCCACATTGTCCAAATTTACGATACCGCTCTCGTTTCGACGTACTCCTCCAGCTGGTAGCGCATTACGCATAAAAACACCTCTAAAGAATGGAATACGCATACGTTTTGCCAACTCCTCCAATTGTGCATCGGTAGTTACGCCCGCGAGCATTTTTATTTTCTTTTCGACGTTTTTTTTTTCGTTTCGATATTCCCTGTACGCGCTTGTACGGTGCGAGATAAAGTCCGCGACCTTCCATGGAGCGATTATGACGTTGCATTTCCTGCAGCTGATGTTGCGCCGCCTTATTATCGTTTACCGCCTTGGCGATCCCCGCCACTCCACCAACCAATGATCCGAGAACACCTAGCAGCGGGAGAACTGGTAAAATACCACCCCGTTTTGCCACCGGAAGAATCCGCTTTTTCGGCGCTCTCTTCGGAGTCCTTTTGTAGCTGTAGCAGCACCTCTTTCACCCAGAGTCGAGTCTCGCGCAACGATGCGTTTTCGCGCTTTGTCAGCGAGAACTTTATCTGCCGCGTGCCTTTCGCCGAGGTCGTTGCTGCGCGAATACGCAATATCGTGTTCGCGACACGCCGCGTCCAACGGATTGATACCTTGATCCCCTCTAGCCAATCGTTTTGCCAGATGTGTTCCTGGACCGCAAAACTGGTATCCCGGAATATGTAATTCGATAGGTAGCGCGTTTATCGCTGGATTTAACAAACCACAGCCTTTCTTTACTCTCGTCGGCGACATTCGCTGCAGTTTTTAATCAATGGTGCTGGACCGTCGATATGCGTTCGCTGCCAAGGGCGATTATAATGCTCCAGACACCGACGATACTGTCGAACCTCAGAATCGGCTTTTATACGCTCGGGGAGTCTGTCCCACAACTGATCAATGTGTCTCCCAAACTCTCGGAGTAGAATAATCTTTGGTATATATTTCAACTGCTCAGAGGTTATGTCTCTAATATCACAATTATCCGACAGGACCAGAAGCATTTTGAATACTGAACTGTTTTGCTTCGGTGCGGACCTATAAATAGGGCGCTTCAACGTATCAAAATCATTTTTACAGTTCGCGGAGAGGATGCGATTCGTGCGACAACCTGTGACGATACGCGTGACGATAAATCACGAGTGATGTCTTCGAAAACAAGACGCAGACATGGTAGCATGCTACCAAACACTATACGCTGCGTCATTTGTGGCCCATCAAATTGTGGAAAGACCAACGTGCTGGTGAGCTTGTTAGAAAGTCCTCACGGCGTCCGCTTCGAGAACGTGTACGTGTACTCCACGTCGTTGCAACAGCCGAAATACCAGTATTTGGAGAATTTATTGACTCCGATAGATGAAATTGGCTACTTTACGTTTTCGAATAACAGTGACGTCATCCCACCAAGCGAATCGCTTCCGAATTCCATTTTTATCTTTGATAACGTGGCATGCGACAAGCAAGATACGATAAGGGAATACTTTGCAATGGGGCGCCACTCGAACGTTGACTGCTTCTATCTCTGTCAGACGTATGCAAAGATTCCCAAACATCTTATACGCGACAATGCCAATCTGTTGATTCTGTGTAACCCTCCGGTACTCGCGCGTGTGCACGGAGTGCACGGATGTCAGTTTTTGGCTGAAAAAAACGTTATATCGTGATATATTGTACTCAGCACACCTATGTGTTCTTCCAGCGGACATTTTTGCATAATACTATGTACTTGTCAGGTTAAAATTTAATTTGGAAGTGTTTCTGATTGAATGAAAACGAAAATATGCCGCGTATCTTGCCGGCGGCCGCGCCCGTGTACTCACAAGTACGCCTCCAATTGCTTTGGTTTTTGGATATGTTTTAGAGGACCGCAAAATAAGATATACGTGTTTTTTTATTTTGCCCTGTTTGTATGTTTAGGGGGTGAAACCACCCCCCAAATGTTTTCAGGTGTTCGTCTCCGATTGTTCTGGTTTTTGGATATGCTTTAGAGGACCGAAAAATAAGATATACGTGTTTTTTTATTTTGCCCTGTTTGCATGTTTAGGGGGTGAAACCACCCCTCAAAGGTTTTCAGGTGTTCGCCTCCGATTGTTCTGGCTTTTGGATATGCTTTAGAGGACCGAAAAATAAGATATACGTGTTTTTTAAATACAGATAAATGTATATAGGAACCCAATATTAGCATTATTGCCCCAGCCTAATCATTTTTCTTAATAATACGTCACCGTGCACTCAGTGCACGACGCGAGTGCTCGCGGGATCCAAATAGGCGCGAGTACCGGAAGGTTAAGCAGGATGATACCAACTCGAAACATGTGTACAACGATCACGTAAACACTGACATGTCTTACGAGGATTTCTGCGCTTTGTGTCGTAATTGTTGGCAACGAGAGTATGGTTTCGTGGTAATAGACAAGGATAGCGAGATGTCCAATGGACGTTATAGAAAGGGATTTAACGAGTTTGCCGTACCGTGAGATGGTCAATTGTCGTCAACACGTCGGTGGGAATGTCTGCAACAAAATGAAGACTGATATCGATACCCTGGAGATTAAGGATCGCGAGAGAATAGCGAAGGAAATTGCAAAAACCAGCGATTCCATTCGCCGGAAACATCAGGCTTTGAAGACTGGTAAGATGTAGGAAGATGTCGCGTTGGAGAGATACTTCAAACCTATCGTCGAACCCCTAAAACATATCGTTGAAAATACTGCAGCGGCAGAAGCTCATGAGCATCATGACACATCACCGCTGATGAGCACAGACGTTGAAGGAAATGAAACATTAACGCCTAAAACAAAAATCCATCCGAAGGGGAACACATCGCGCAAGGCAAAGAGGAAACGATACATGTCACCGGAATATTCACCCATAACCTCAACACCAGTTCAATCGAAGCATAAACGACGGAATGTCACATCAAACGAGTCTCCCGTTTCACCCACACCAATAAGTACATTTCCCAGTGTGCGATCGCTCTCAGCCATTGATGACGACGTTTTCGAAACTAGTCCCAATGAGTCGTTTGTAACATCTATTAGACAACAACTCCAAACACCCGAGGGACAAAAAACGTTTCGCAGTCATTTCGGTCCGCTGGGGCAAAAATACATGAGCACAATCATAAGTGGTGATAGGGATGGAGCAATGGGCTATGTGTACGGCGTATACTTTGGCAATAGTAGAACGATGCTTGGGGATAAGACTTTCGATATAGACAAGGATGATAATATAATCATAGATGGTGTAAAATACAGAGGAACACCCGGCCTTTACGAACTGATTTTCAAGAGAATTCCCGATGCTGCTGTATACACCGATGCCGATAAACAAAAATACAAAAGTATACTGCTGGCGACGAATGCCCACAGACGCGGTCATAGTGCTAAAAATCCCATATTGGGCAACAAGGGATAAAAGTACAAACATGTAATTGCACCGCTAATCCCCCGCGCATCAGCTAGTAGGGCAGGGAAAGGTATAACGGTGCCACGAGCCATGGTTGTAAACGATAACAAGATCGATTACGTACACTGGGACGATCCCAACGAGCTGGTGGATCGATTGCGTTTGCTTGAGGCGTCGCGTCAGGCGGGTAAGAACTCTCACGATCCCGAAATTCTATTGATTGTCGAGGAACTCCGCGAGGTAGGCCTCATTATATAAATTAAATCGCACACCGATGATGTGCACTCTATGCATCGAGATGCCGATCAATAAATTTGGAGTAACGCTCGAGAAGAGTGGAGCAGCTAGAATGGACTATTACAAATGGAGTGGTTTGCTTCGAAATTACATGCGAGATAACGCTATTTGCGTGGTTGGTGCCGACTTTGATGCAAAATCACGCAAGATACGACGCGTAGCTCAACCGGTGCCCGACACCGATGCCGTCAATAAACTATACCTACATGGAAAAGAACATTAAACTTTTGAGAGAACAGCAGGAAGAATTAGAGAGGAAACTGATCGCGTTTCAAAGAGATATGCTGACGCTGCAAAACAGCGTTCAAAAGATATCGCAAGCGTTGAATTCTATCCCACAGCATCAGCGCTGCGAAGGAGAAGCGTGCGAGACGATTGAACTTGTCCAGTATTTTCTCGGGCCGATGGGGAGCACTTAATGCACGTGCCCTATAATTATCGCATCATTCGTGTCAAAGACACCTCTGCGATCAAACATGCAGCCATTATTGAAATCCAAGAGTAAAGAAAACCACGGTCGCAAGAAGCTACAACTCGTTGAGGAATTGCATGCTCCAGCTCGAAGACATTTTCCGCGGAGGCGCGTCATAGTCCATGGATACGATGATCTGTGGCAAGCTGACATTGTAGAAATGCGTCCATACTCGCGATTCAACCAGGGTCACCACTACATACTCACCACCATCGATGTGTTGAGCAAGTATGCATGGGCGTTAGCGCTCAAGACTAAAAGTGGCGCTGAGGTGACTAAAGCGTTTGCAAAGATATTTAGAAATCGATATCCGAAAAATTTGCAAACCGATCAAGGAAAAGAATTTTACAACGCCGATGTGCAGAAACTCTTGACAAAGCATGACATTAATCATTATTCGACGTATTCGGTGATGAAGGCGTCCGTCGTAGAACGTTTCAATCGAACTTTGAAGAACAATATGTGGAAACTGTTTACGCTGAATTGAACCTATAGATGGACCGATGCGCTACCAAGTCTACTTGCAGAGTATAGCGCACGAAAACATAGAACCATCGAAATGCGTTCTTGCGATGATACCCCTGCGATTGCCAATAAGCTGCTAGCCACCGTATACAGCAACATAAAGATCGCTGCTCCAGCGAGATTTAAATAATATTCGATAAAGGCTATACGCCGAATTGGACAACGGAGGTGTTCAAGATAGCCAAAGTACAAGCAACTAATCCCGCGACGTATCTGATGGTCGATTCCTGTGGAAAACCTGTTGCCGGAGGATTCTATGAACACGAGCTGCAACGCGTCACCGATCCTGATGTATATCTAGTGGAAAAAGTGTTGCGTAGGAAGGGTACGGATAAGGTGTACGTCAAGTGGTTGGGATTTGATAAATCACACAATTCATGGATAAATAAAAATAATGTATTGTAAAAAATAATATAAGGTTCAATAAATACAATGATACATATATGTAAATGTGTGAAGAATTTTTTTATTTTTAACATATTATTTCAACCATTTATAATCCAGTTAATATATACAATGATACATATGCATGAGTGAACAATTTTATATTGCGCAATAATTCCCCCTATTTATATGAATGCGTTAATAAATACAATAATAATTTTCTATACATGCGCGAAGAATTTTATATTATACAATAATTCCACTATTTATAAGAAACGAGTTAATAAATACAATTACAATTTCTATTTATAAGAAACGAGTTAATAAATACAATTACAATTTCTATTTTTACAATGGGATATTATAATGTCCCCAGGGCAGAGTGTCGATCGAATCGGGTACAATATGCCGCTTGTCGTCGTATGGACTTAGAGCGATTTTAGATTCCGAAATGGTGTACACTTTGTGCAATTTAAACCGTATGCATGATTGTCTGCGAACCATTTCGATCTCCCAGTGCAAACTTTGCGCGTAGTCGTCGAAAGTTATCGTACTGGCTGTGACGTTGGTCTTGACGCCTTTCGCCTTTTTCGTATTTTTTTTACCGTCTACGCGAAGTGCATTTTCGCTCTAAGACCTACGAATTCGGTCATTATCGCACCGTTATTTTCGTCCTTCATCAGCCCCGGAACCTTCTTATTTACGCGCGGCATATTATATGGATTGTCGGTAGGATAATCGCTTGTGTCGAATCTATCGATATTGTGTTTCATGGACTCGTAGATATCATCGCATTGAATGTGATAAATGAGATTATCTGTGTCGGTATATAGAATTTTACAATTTTTCCGTGCTTGGGCGACATGTACTCGTGGTGAAATTCGTACAAACAAATTTTTGATATGTCTAGAATGCACATACCCACGTATATCGGTTTGTTGAATTTCACCTCGAGTTTTCACAATCCAACAGCTATTAAATTTTCCGAAAAAACACTTCTGCTGTGGAAATTCGGTTTCGCGATCATTGCCTCCGCGCCATATCGCCCTTCCCAATGTGTCAAAAGTTTTACATCCACATGGTTTCGTACATTTTCCATAGTTTTACCGAATACTGCGTTGTTCATCAATTTGTACAAATATTTTTCAAAGTCGTTTGTCGCGCTTGTTCTAAACCGTGTATTGAGTTCGATGTAATCGCGGAGCCAGGGAGATTGAGCGAATTGAAGCACGCGGTGTATCTTTGTAATACGAAGACCGTGACGCGTGCACTGCTGCAGGTTGCGGTAATGGATGATGTAACGCTGCTAATTTGTCCTGTCTGCTGCCAGGTGGTTTGGCACGCGTCGGGCAAAACGGTAGATCGGCATGAGCGTCGTGCAGACGTTGCGGATATTCCAGATCTACCTCGAGAATGTACCCCGTGGGCGAATCGACACCGATTGAAGACACGTCAAAATTTGCAGCATCTTCGACCCATCGAAATTTAGCTTATGGTAGAGGCGGGCACATTGCCCATCCATACAAATTGTTCACATCAAAGTACATAAAGTACGATGACTTTTCCGATGCGTCGTAATATGACATGTACTTGTTATTGGCATGTACATATCTTCCGGAACATTGGCTTAAACCCCCACGTATACCGCGTTCGATAAACATGACCATATCGATGTCTGTGAGCAATTCGAATGTAATTTTTGTATGTTTTAGCATTGCATTCCATGTGAAACCAGGTAGAGTATAATAATGTGCTGAATGTAATCCGTAACTCTTGATACAACTTTCGCGAATATTTTTAAAAATATCTGCCAATAACAAGACATCTGTTTTCAAATACAAGTCGCTGTATTCGCCCAAGGTTCCAATCTCGAAACGCTGCCAGACAGTTTCGGCGTGTGCGTAATCGGTCTCGGATACAGTCTCACCCGTTAACGAACTGTAGAATGACTCGCGCGGCGGTAAGCATGGGTCCTGCAGTTTGTCCGCGCAATCAAGATATTCATATGGAAAGACACCCTTTCGCGTCAATAAATTGAAATCCTCGGTGGATAATGTTTCAAATTGGGATCGTAAAATTTTTAATTTATCAGTGCTAAGGAAAGATGCTAATTTGTCGAGACTGGTGGTGAGAAATTTGTACGAATCGATGAATCGCAATTTAATACAATTTCGCGAGTCTGAATCAGCTGTATCTTCGACATTTTTTGTGAAAGAAATATACTTTTCTTTAGTTATGGGTAATACATCAACGTGACCTTCAAAAGCGGTAGCTATTTCCTTGATAATGAAATGTGAATCGTAGCCGGATAAATTGTGGAAAACTATGGGGATGTAAAACGCGTTTTTATAATTTAAATTGCACTCCGTATGTGGTGGGCCTCTAAACCGTCCGGACAGATGGCAATGATCGTGGACTCGTATATCGCTAGCCTCGAATGGTTCTTCGCAAATATGACAGTGTGTTGCATTGTGAAATGTCGACAACTGTTCAGAAGTTAAATCCAGCATTGGAACATTACTGGACAAGATGGGTTTGACAAAATTCGCAAAATTTTTCAATTCGTCTACGAACCACGAAACACAATCCGCGTCGCGGCGACATCGATACACTCATAACGATGTATCGTACGAACAATGCATATAATATGCTATGAACTTTGTGGTGTTGATACGCGCATAATTTGTTATTATTATTATTATTATTATCACCCATTCGGTGACTGTCCTCCGTTTTTTCGATGATGCACTCCAGATCTGCGTACACCACGAGGGGGAGTTGCTCCTTCCGGCAGTGGTTGTTGAAGTTGAGCAAATTTTTGCCTTCGCTGGGCAGCAGGATGGCGCAGTCATTCATCTTGCTACAGTCTAGCGAATGAAGCTCCAACTTCGCGGCAGATCCGAAATAGTGCATGCATCTGTAAACCCAACAATTTTTTATTTAATTTGTTTCGCGAGATATTTCAACATATCATATGTTTTCTATACATACCGATCGCAGATGAATTTTTTCCCATTGTGCCTGCTCAGCTGCGTGCTCACCAGCCGGGACAAATTCTTGATCCATACAAAGTATCCTACATCGCCGTGTTCTTGATTCGGCGTGTAGAGCAAGTTTACGTGTCGATTACTCTTTTGGCTGGTGAGGCGCAGCGGAAAGACCGTCTTCGTCTTCTCCATCTCGAAGGTGTAGATGTTGATGGAGATTTCGTTCAACCGCTCAAATTTTCCAATTTGCCCCAGGGACATCGGGAACTCAATGCCCTGGAGATTTAGCACAGACGTATAGTGCGGGTATGAACTTAGCGATCGGGATGTCTTTCCGCAGGATGGAGGGCGGCGATCACTGCCCACGCGAAACACGCATTGTCCGGGGATTGCACATTAATCGTTGCATTTTTCAACAATAAATCCTGTGGCAACTTGTGGTGGCACCCCGCGCGCAGCGGATTGTATTTGTTGACATTGACGGTCAGATTCATGATTCTCGTCAATGCCCACCCGCTGTCGCGTTCCTAGAACTCTTCCAGCGACGCCATGGTGGGTTCGTCGACGCATCTCTGATACCACTCCTGTAGATCGGATGTGCGGAAGAGTTCGCAGTTTCGGGTATTGATGCTTTTACAAGCATGCTTGTCACCCACCACAAATTCACCGTTGAATACAGTGGTCACCTTGAGGTTTCGATGTTTCCTCAAAGTGTCCCGCACATGCTCCAGCACAATGGTCGCCGCATCCTGGAGGAAGTTACGCGGCTCGATATAGTTTGAATTTAGCACTGCACCAGTTAACACGCGGCTATCGAAAGCTGTGTCTATTTCGCGCCACAAAAGTCCCGTACTCGAATGTCCAGCACCGGCATGCACAAAACGGCCGCGCAACGAATATTTTAGTCCTTCGAGCTGCGCGATTCGAGCAACCAGCGATTGCCGATCACCGATCGATAATCGAGGACGTTTTACGCGGCTGTGTTCTTCTAAAGAATCGATGCACTCGTTGCACCGTTCTTCCCACGCGAGGTATTCTTCTCGCGAAATCAATCGTGCGGATTGATCCAATAATTGGCGGATTACTTGCGCGAATTCTTCCATGGATGTAAAAAGGAATGTAAATGTAATGTCTTTTCCTCGCAACACGTTGCAACGATTTGAGACTTTGTGCAGTTTGGAGCGCGCTTTTATGACCGGTGTCATGATTTGTGATCTCTGTCTTACTCTTTTGGCCTACCCCCTCCCTCCAATGCAAAAACGACGATCCGACCCAACATGGTTCTATGCAGTTTCTGCTGATACAGCAAAATTCTTTCTATGATTCACGCGTATGACGAATTAGCGCGCAAAAATCATTCGACACAGTTTCTGCTGATTCCGCATAATTCTAAGATTCTACGTTCCCAAAAGTATTATATTACATTCAACACGTGTCGAGACTTTTATCCTTGAGGATGGGGCTCAAGTTACATACGATCTTTCGATATGCTGCGACGTTAAGATTGAAACACATTATGGAAAAATTTGGTAGCTTTAAAATAAACTGCTGTGGTGGGGGGAAGCAATTGCACCTCTATTTAAGCCAGTCTCCCGAACGCTATTCAATCAATCGCTCAGTAGCCTCAGTGACTTTCGACGGAACAAATTGTGCTCTGAAAAAAAATGTGCAGTACCAGTGCCGAAGGAAACGCTGGACACATGAATTATTACGTTCCGATCGTGCAAGATGATGGTATAGCTCAATGCGGGGAGGATACAGTTGCTGGGTAAGGTTTAATTTTCGCATCTTCTCAAAATTCTTTTTATGTTTATTCCTAATACGAGCGAGCATTTTCATAGCATTGATTGTTCTCTTAGCCCGCGTCGAACATCGCGGATCATGGTCAAAAGATACGCATTAACATCCATGGGCACCAAATATTTGGGAATTGGAATCAGAGTACGGCCTACGATCGATGTAGAAATTGTTCTCGGCGACAATCGTGGGATGTATCTCACGTTACCATATAATACATGGGGTGTGCTATGCAACAATCGTGATGCTATCGAAGAACGTTCACGATTACCTGGATCACCTTCGATGCAGATGGATCAATTAACGATGGATTTTTGTGATATCTATAATTCTCCGATTGTAAGGATGACGCTACATAATAGGCCACTGTATTTCAAACCGGAAACAGTAACATTTTTATTAAATCTTGAACCGTGTATAGACTATGTGTATCCGCGGCTATATCAAATTAGAAGAGATGTGAAGACGAAATTTGAAACTTTTGTTAACGTGCTACAACAGAGTGATGTTGCCTGCGAAACATTAGATGTGCGTCGGGCTGCTAAAATCATATGTGATAGCGAACATTACTGTGAGGATTATCATGTATATTGCGAACAGGTAGCATGCGCCATCAATGATATTCTAGCTGATGCGCATGGGAAAAAATGTTAAATTATATTCTTTTAATTTTAAATAAAATTTCTTAAACGTATATTTTTTTCTCCATTTTATTTATCCATCGTCCTCCTCGCCACTTAATTCTAAGATTTTCTGACGTCGCATAATTCTATTTCATTCTTACTTTTGCAAAGCTATGCACTTCTCAGTTTCATGATGGGTAGGGTTTTTTATACATATGCGAGCCAGGAGATGTAGCGAGACCAGTTGCTCATCATCTTTAAGGACATTCAGAAGTCTGATTTCTGTGAAAAGTTTTTGTGTAACACTTTTTTTTCATTTAAAGTGAAATTGCTTTGAAGACGATTGCTTTCCAAGGATATCGTCAGTCATTCAACGCATAGAAAATACAATCGAATAATACCGTGAGTTTCCATTATCAAATTTTTTTCTTTTAGCGAATCGCTGTGTTAGAAACTTTGAGAATAATAAGAAAAAAAAATCGGTTTCAGAATATGTCATTGCCCATAAATTTGGAACGTCCAGCTACCGCTACGATCACCGCTGCTGCGACCATTATTCATTAATCCAGTCCGAAAGTGTATGTGGCGTGTCGAAATGTTGCGGTTCAAACCGAAGAAATTCGATGCGCAGAACTTTATGAGGCGGAAGCTAATCAGGATGGTGACATTTATTTAAATGTATTTCGCAACCTAACGAATGGCCATGCGTATGAGCACCTCGATGATGAGCAATATTGGTTGCGCCGATACGCAGGCCAAATGTTTATAAACAATTACAACGATGATGATGATGATGATGATTATTATTATTATTATATACGTAGGAATATAGCTCAGCGGAATCGTGAGGGTGTTCCAAAGAGCATGGTTTGGCGAAACGTGAAAACAGAGATTGATGATAATACCATTTTCGCGAATAACATATCGAGGCTTTGGGCTAGCGTTGTTGCAGTTTAAACTGACCCTGCGCAAGTTCCTGTAGATTTATCATTAAGTAAGCTATTTGCTGATGATGTTATCGAGTGGGATAATTAAGCCAAACCCACTCGCCACCTTCGTCCTTAGAATAGTTTATATTTTTTTATATTTTTCTATTTTTCTATTTTCTATTCTAGTTTTATATTCTATGTAACAATATATATATATCTTAAACGTATATTATTTCTCCATTTTATTTACCCATCCTTCTCCTTTCGCCACATAATTTTAAGATTTGCAGACACTGCATAATTCTATTTCGCTCGAGCGTTCTTCGCGTCGTTGAATGACGTCATCACATGCAGGTGTCCCGGGGAGGACTCATATTACATACGATCGCGCGATACGCTGCGACTTTAAATCGGAACGCTTTAGAATACTGTTAGCTTTAGAATAAAATGTGATTGTACCACTATGTAGTGCCGTATCTATCCCTCTCTCGAATTTAGCTTTAAAGTATTGCTCTCTCTCTTTCCGACCCTCCGAAGACGCGGTTCGTTAAACGTCGATCTTTCCCGACATTGCCAGAAACATCATCTGATAAAAAAAATTATTATTTCTCTGTATTGGAAATATCTGTATGTCGCATATTGGTCTGGAAAAATATTTGGGGATGGGCCAAGGTCATTCTCTCGCTCCGGTTAGGTCTAAAAAGTTTTCGGCGGTGGGCCCGGTCTCCGCGACAGCTCGGCCTGGAGTGATCCCCTCCACGATTGTGGCTTCCCCCAATCCGCGGCACGTGCGCGCGCAACCGGTCTTCCTCTCCCCGCAGGCCCCGCGCCCATGTTTCCCTCCGCCGCGCTCCCCAGCGCGCCCTCACTTCCCCCCGCCCCGCGCTCCCCTCAGAGGACCTGGGTTGGAACTCTCGTTGCTATACTACTTTCAGAGATGACTTTGAAAGAAGAATGAAACTGTTTGATGCGCTAGGTAGAAGCACCGTGGCGTATGGAGCAGCGATATGGGGATGGAGAAGGTATGAGGAAATAGAAAAATTGCAGGCGAAATACATAAGGTGAATAATGAAATTGGAGAGATCAACATCAACATACTGGCTATTAAAAGAAACAGGAAGAGATGGCATAGCAATTAAAATGAGTGTAAGGGCAATGAAGAATGAAGAGAGCCTAAAACTCTGGAAACCATACTCTTGTGTATAATGAGATATGGCTAAACAATCTGTCTCCGGAAGATCGTCCAAGACGTCTAAAGCCGGGTCCAGACCTGAATGCGTATACGCTGAGCAGGCTGAGCGCGGCACGAATATTCTGATGTGGACGGGTGAAACGGTAGCCAGGGCCGCATGCTTCTACGTCAGAAAGGGTGAGCGTGAACGCATATGCTAGTGTGGACGGGTCATTCGTAGTGACTCGGCGCATGCGACCCGACTCGCGAATGCCGGCGCAGGCACATGGCCTGAGCCGACCGTTGTCGGTTTTCTTCCACACATCAAAGGAAGTTTGGAGTACATTGCATTCAGCGTGGAAGATAGGGGCAGATGTGATACTTTTCTAAAATCCTCGATGTCTCGGATTTTCATGATATTGAAATATATATATGGTAGCCCATATGAAATTAGGGAGGGTTAAGTCCTCATTTTTGCAGATTCGAAATTGTTTAAAAAATACAAATTTTCTAAGTTGCCCGCTTTCGGTAATTTTTACGAAACGCCTGCACAAATTAATTTCAATGACTTAAATTATTGAAGGCATAGACTAAATAAATTTAAAAATTACATTTTGAATAATAATAATGCAATTTTTCGGTAATTTTTACGAAACGCCTACACAAATTAATTTCAATGACTTAAATTATTGAAGGCATAGACTAAATAAATTTAAAAATTACATTTTGAATAATAATAATGCAATTACCATATGATAGACTTTAAAGCTCTATTTTACTGAATAATTTGTCTTTCTTTTCTTCACTACACCCTGCATTGTTCTTAATTCATACAGCCAGGCCAACTCGCTGTTGTGTTAAAAAATCACACGAGATTACTCGCGGGGGGCAGCCATACGCCTCGTGGAGGGACGCAGGTAGAAAATGAGGTATCGGCTGACAGCGCGTGATCCCGCCTGTGACGTCTTCCCTTCGAATTGGAGACTGATCCCTTATTTCTTCAGTATAAACACGTGCTACAATATCAAAACCAAACTACGCACTGACATATGCGGTGCGAGACAACGTGGACCATAAAGAGAAAACATTACTATGATGAGGTGAAAACGTTGCGTCTGCAACGAATGCAGATCCGATTGGTCATAATATAATCTCCCTCCTACGCCTCATCCTTTCTCGCAGTACATACGCCGGTGCCTGTTTTTGTTATGATATTGGAGCGCGTAGTTACTCGAAAGATATGGGATTCGTCTTCAATTAGAAGGGAAAACGACGCAGACGGGAACCAGGCGTCCCTCCAGCCTGCAGGTGGCGTATTGATGGTGGACCATACTTTTTAATTGCTATATTGGTAACATCTTTTTCATATGCATGAAGTAATTGTAGTTTTAATATAATTATGAAACACACATTGGGAACACCGCTCCTCGAAAAGGGAGGACCTTCCTTCAGTGAATTCGTTCGTAGAGGAGCAACCCTCTCATCCTTGACGAAGTAGAGGAGGGAAATGCCACATCTGGTTGCCAAAAACTTAGCAGGGTCGATTGGCCGGACCGTTTCACTAAGCTCGCGGTTTATGGCCGTATTCGCCCGCGCTCGAGTCGGAGTGGCGATTAACAACAGTACCTACGTGCGGGTCCGAAACCATCGTACGTACTACCCGGCGACAGAACAGTATACGGATTAACACGGACTGAACAATGTCTAAAATTCTTAAAGACCCCATAAAATTGATTGCCCTTTAGAAATTTGGCAAACAGATGTTGTCGAACCGTTCTTGGAAAAATAATAAATTACCCATCGTAAAGAATGAATGAATTTTTGCCTGGCTCTGAGCCCGCTTTTATCTAGACGCACGTGAGAAAAGTGCCACCAATATAGCAACTACAAAGTATTATCCACTATCAATACGCCTCCTGCAGAGACAGTAAGGCCCTGTGCAGACGAGCGGTTTGCGGCAGTTTGCCGCCGCGGCAATCTACCGCGCGCGTTTTGGCAGAACATAGATTTATATGAAGCAGTTCACACGGGACGCAAATTTCAGCGGTTATCATTTAACGCAAAAAATAATTTATATAATAAATAAATAAAAATTAAGCGCAGAACGCGAATCGTGGCGTTACAAAACCGCTCATGTGAACTGCTAGAAAAATTTCACGCGCCTCTCGCTGCGGTAATTTGCCGCGGCGGCAAATTGTCGCAAACCGCTCGTCTGCACCGGGCCTAAGAAAATGTATTGTCCGCTGACTGCACGTTCAAATTAAAAACGGATCCCTTATCTCTCGAGTATAAAGACGCGTTCGAATAGGCCGACGTGCTGCCAGGCGTGCACGCGGATGCTTGACGCGCACGTCGAAAGGTGGATCGGTCATGGCTCGGCTCGCCCAGCAAAATTGACGAGCTAGACGAGGCGAGCCGGCTCGCGGAGCCACGACCCGTCTGATTCCACCTAAAGATAGTGGAAATATTAGCTTCCTTTTCTACATATTGTTTTCTTTATCTAAATAAAGGGTGAAAAAATTATCTAGTCATCAATAAACACTACAAAATGTGTGAAATCCCCCACAAAATTACCTTTTTTTAAAAAAGGTACAAAAAAGCGCCAAGTATATAATCCCATCAAAAAGAATCCCATTTAAAAACATTATTTTACTACGTCGCGGTCACCGATTACTGGAAACTGTGTTTCAAATGAAATGAAGGAAGTTCTCTGCCGTGGCTTCCCTGACATAGTATGTATTATGGTCATTCTTGTACATCACAATAGACGGAGAAGCAGTTCTGTAAATTGTTTTAGGGCCGGCAAGAGTATAATAAACCTCGCTTGCTCAGCTGCGTACCAAATGACCGCGGACCAGGTTTGGGTGAAATTTTTACCGTTCGGCACCGTACGCGGTTTTCTGATCCACCGGAACCGCGGATCGGGAAAAACCAAAATTTTTCCCCTACCTTCTGCGACCGACAGTTCTTTTTTCCTCATCCCCTCCTTTCGGAACTGACAAATCAGAAAGCTCATTTCAACCCCCGATTTTTGTATGCAAACCAATAGCGTCAGTTTACTGTCAACGCGAAGAAGATTAGTGTCATCGCAAGATCAGTTCATCGCAAACAGTGCACCACACAGTTCGTATTCAGTGCGTGTAGGATTTCTTACAAGCTTCAGTGCAGAACAGAAGTTCGATATTTTTTGCTGAAAGTGCGATCAACTTCCATCGTAAGTATTAATAGTTACTTCTACATATCTCTACATCCTTTGTCAATTTATAATTATCGATTCTAACTTCGTGTACAGTGAATTATACTTGTGTTGAGTGTTTTCTTGTTCAGTTATTAAAAATTTTCGACGATGTCCATTGGGGGGGGGGGGGGCGTTGACTCCCCATAGCCGGAACAATATCATGCAAATAATACTTTCTATTAACTTATTAAATAACATTTACAAAGATATTATGAAAAACAGATAAACTTGTAGAAATGGATGCGCAAAAAGTATTCGTACAGTTGAATAAAGACTTAATAAACTGTGGACATAAACTAAATATTTAATATGTTGATAATTTGTGGGATTGCCTTTTGATTATATAATAGCTTCGAGGCTACTTGGTATGGAATTTACTAGGTTGGATGTTATATTTTACACTACTCTTCTGGCGGAGTGACTTTTAAACGTTCTTTAGGCCCGGTGCAGACGAACGGTTTGCGACAGTTTGCCGCCGCGAGACGCGCATGAAATTTTTCTACCAGGTCACATGAGCGGTTTTGCAACGCTACGATTCGCGTTCTGCGCTTTCTTCTTCTTCTATGTTTATGGGTTTGAGGGAGACATTTTCTTGCGTTAAATAAACGCAAAACGCTGCATCGCGGCAGCGTTCATTCGTGGTGAAGCGGTTCGCAAAAATTTGCGTCCCGTGTGAACACCTTGATAGAAATGTATGTTGTGGCAAAACGCGGCCGTAATTTTCCGCGGCGGCAGACTGCCGCAAACCGCTCGTCTGCACCGGGCCTAAAGAACGTTTATTAAGTCTTTATTCAACTGTACGAATACTTTTTGCGCGTCCATTTCTACAAGTTTATCTGTTTTTCATAATATTTTTGTAAATGTTAAAGGGAATAAAGTTTCGGTTATACAAAATGTATTATAAAAACATCGAAGAATATTTATTAATCATTATTTTCCGTTAAAATTTATTACTGACATGGATATACAACGTTTTACTTTAAATTGGTTGCTGTACGAATACTTTGTACACCGTCTGTACATCTGTGACGCCCCAAGATTTTTCGCGCGCGGTTATTTCAACTCATTTATAAATCTATCTACAAATCTGCTCAAATCTTCCACAAACCTCAATTCTTACCCCTTTACCAACGACCTTGGCCGCCTTGGCGATGTACCTTAGCGGTCCCCATCTCAAGACGGTCAATCATTAAATCTTCCTCCCTTATTCGCCCAACGCGGCACAAATTCCTCTCTTACGTCAAATCTAAACAAGTCCCTCGCCCCACAAATATCTTAAATCGAGACCACGTCTCACACCCTCTCAATGACCAAAGCAGTCAAACCCACCGACGTCCCTTTCCTATTAAAACACCCAAAATCCATTCGAGGAGTTGAGCAATTCAAAATCCTATGTATAAAAACCCTAGTAGAAAAACTGCGAGTCCCAATATAGATCAACCTTTGCTCCCTGCAAAAACCCCAAAAGTTATCATGACACATGTTTATAATTAGCCCAAGGTGCATACTGCGCACCCCCCTTCATACCGTAAAATATTATATAAGCAGGGCAAAGTCCATACCGCGCGTACACCCCACAACCCCTTGCAAAATCATATAAATACAAGGGCCCGGAGACAGAAGTCCTCTTTCGCCGAAATACCGGGATCGAAGGGACACGCTCTCTCTTTCGCCGAAATACCAGGATCGAAGGGACACGCTCTCTCTTTCGCCGAAATACCAGGATCGAAGGGACACGCTCTCTTTCGACGAATATCCTTGTTCGAAAGGAAGCTATTTACACGAAACCATTTAAGGTCTCGTCGATCAAAGTGTTATTTAAAATAAATTCAATCACCATCAATCATCAAGTATCGTAAGAGATTATAACTACTATTAATACCACGGTATATCACCATCATCTATAACAATTATTCACATTCTTATGGTTTCATATTGTTTCACATTACAACGCTTATTGCGCTTATATTATTGTGTATTGCTATTTGCATTGCTTATTAACGCCTATTGCTTAAATCATCCTAGCTTATTAATGTATATATATATATCTTGTATTGCATGTTCATATTCATAATTCATAATCATTATATACATGCTATGTTCATCGCTAACCTATCATTATAAACCGTAACGATTTGCACAACAATAGTGCATTATCTATTATCAAAAGCTATAAAGTGAATAAACAGTTTTACTTTAAATCTGTTACGAATTATTGTGTCAATCCTTCGGCTACGAAGATCCCTAAATCCAAACAGGCTGCCGGAACAGCTGATTACGGGCAACGACCGCAGAAAGCGTCACGGTGTTTACTAAACTTACTTACGCATAGGTTTCGCTTAACCGTATGACTAGTCGAATTTCGCGAATTATTACATGTGTCTTTTACAATAATGCAGCGGTAAATCCGATTACCTAAGCAAACCAAAACAAGTGCTCTAACGGGTGTCTCCCCAATACAAACCAGTTCATTTAAACCTTCCCTGGTCGATTAGTGTGCAGAATTTCACATTTCTCGCCTGACGTTCGAAATGGTTAGTGTGCAGAATTGAACATTGCTCGCCTGACTCTCCTTGAATTCTCAGTGTGCAGAATTAAACATTACTCGCCTGCCGTTCGATACGATTAGTGTGCAGAATTTCACATTTCTCGCCTGACGTTCGAAATGGTTAGTGTGCAGAATTGAACATTGCTCGCCCGACTTTCCCTAAATCTTCAGTGTACAGAATTAAACATTACTCGCCTGCCATTCGAAACGATTAGAGTGCAGAATTTCACATTTCTCGCCTGACGTTCGAAATGGTTAGTGTGCAGAATTGAACATTGCTCGCCTGACCTTCCCTAAATCTTCAATCCCCTGAATCTAACATTCTCCCGGCCGTTCGAGACGATTAGCGTGCAGAATTTCACATTTCTCGCCTGACAATCGAAAAGGCTGGTGTACAGAATTACGTCGTCAAATACCTGATTTCCTCGCCTCCCGGTGCGCTGAACTATAGATTCGCGCCTGGAATTTATGTAAAAACCCCTTTGTCATTTGTCCCATTAAATCCTTAACCCGGGACGTGACACATCAATTCATCGTATGGAATTTGAGCATTAAATATTAAAATTATTATGAACTTTAATGAATTTAATTAAAATACATATAATAAATATTAATGAAATTAAAAATCGTATAAAACTAATTCTTAAATATTCACATATAGATATTGAAGTCTCTAAAATATTCAATATTAATTCTTGAAACTAATTGTGACTGTCCCCTCAACTAGAGCAAAAGGAAGTCGATTTAATTCTATTAATAGAAATATACACATCTTTATCTACAGTATACAACAATGGAATTGGAGTGGTCAGAGGAGCAATGCTTAGAACTAATAGGGGCATATGAAAGACAGCCCGTTTTATGGAAACCTTCACACCCCAATCATTCCTCCGCAAATAAAAAAAAAGACGCGTGGCAAACAATTTCCAAAGAAATTGGCATAGACGAGGACAACCTACGTAAGAAGATGACGAGTTTATTAGGATCCTTTCGTCAACAGAAGGCTAAAGGAAAACGTTCTATTGGCACTGGGAAAGGTACGTCGAAAAAAACTGTTGTTTTTCTACAATGTATTGTAGTGCATTCTGTATTCAAATAATACATTATTCACAATCTATATTTGATTATTCAAATAATTGTTACATTTCAGCAAGGAACGAGGTTTATAGGTCCAAATGGTTCGCATTTAAACAAATGCATTTCTTACTGGACAAAAATCAACCCAGGCGAACCGTAAATACACACAATGTAAGTAAAATGGGTGTATTTAAATAATTTCCGTTACGCATAGTCATTCTGCCAAGGAACAGTTCCGTTGGTAACAAAATAATTAGTAAATTCTTCTCTAATGTTTTTTGATTTTTGAGACGGTCTTCGAGGTACATTATTAAGAGGCAGAAACGACGAATTGTTTACAGTAGTTTGTCTCCTCCAGCTACCTGCTACTAATTCTCCATTACTGTCATTGTCCAACATCCCTGATGGACAGTAGGATGCTCTTGAACTTTTCGACTTTCTCAGAAAATTGTGTAGATACACAATTGTTAGTGCAATAATCTCAGCTTTTTCCGGCTGCAACAGCATAGGTTTTCTCAAAATACGAAATACTGAAGAACATATCCCAAATACATTCTCTACCACTCTTCGTGCCCTACTTAGACGATAATTAAATATTCTTTCTCTGCTTCCTTTGCTGTGAGTTCCCGAGTACGGTTTCATGATGTTTTCTGTGAGAGGAAACGCCTCGTCACCCAGTATAACGTACGGCATGTTAATATGCCTTCCAGGCAGTGGAGTTTCTTCGGGCAAGGCTAAATCTTTTCTTTCAATTTTTTTGTACAAATCGGTGTTTTTGAAAACTCCACTGTCCGAAATTCTACCTTGGCAACCAACATCCACAAATAAAAAATTATAGTCTGCATCTACAAGAGCAAACAATACAATGCTAAAAAAGTTTTTGTAGTTGTAATATTCACTGGTACTGTTAACGGGACATTGTAGCATAATGTGTTTGCCATCCATTGCCCCAACGCAGTGGGGAAAATTCCATTTTTTTTCAAATTGGGAAGCTATGTTTTCCCACTCTTCCGTAGTTGAAGGCATCTAGAAAAACACATAACTATATAAAAAATGCGATATATGTATGTGTACAGGGTAAATGAATAACAACTACCATCTGAAATAACTCATTATTTAGTGGTTTCAGCAAAAATTATCGATTACAACATAGTACTTAGAAAACTGAAGGCCACCATGATACCCCACACAATATAAAATTTTAAAAAAATGTGACTGCTCGACCAAATACAATATATTCCGGAAAAGCAATAACCAAGTAGTTATTTCAGGAGACAGTTGTTATTAATTGACCTTGTATAAAGATCTGGAAGGATCAATATAAAACTGGTGTATATGACCAAAAAAAGGAAGAACACAAATTTTAAGAATACGAATTGAGATTGAACAAGTAATTTAATTCGATATATTTTTTTTGCAGGAAACTTTTTTGAATACGGAGACGGCGACAGAGTGTGGTGAAACAATAGTATCCACTCCGCCAAATGACGATGGCGAAATTGCTGGACCGTCCAGAATCTATGAAAACAGCAACGGAGAAATACCACCAACACCACCACCACCACAACGACCATCACCACCACAACAACCATCACCACCACAACAACCATCACCACCACAACGACCACCACCACCAGCACCACTACGACCACCACCACCAGCAGCAGCAGCAAGAAGGTCAAGAAACGAGGAAGACCCTCGCATCGAACAAACATTCGACATACTTCAAGAGACATATAATCAATTGAATATGTCGACGAAAGGCGACAGGTTCGGGTCGTTTGGGGAGCATGTAGCCCACAAATTAAGATCATACTCCGTCAAGGTCGCATCCATCGTGGAACACCACATTAGCAACATTATGTTCGAGGCGGACATGGGTCAATATGATCAATATGTAATTAATAATTATATCCCTCACACAACCCCTTTCCCATCACAATCCACACACAATTATCCCCCGACTATGTTTTTATCCGACAACACAAATCAAATAGAAACTGACACATTAAATAGATACACCCCAGAACCGCAATAAAAAGTATTAAACTATAATATCTTTAATGTCTATAATCTTTAGTTTTAATGTGTTACTTAGGTTTAAGTTTTAAATTTTAAGCATTAGTTTAATCCATACTTATTCCCCTCGCTTTTTTCTCTTTGAAGGTCATTTCAATAATAATAATAATAATAATAATAATAATAATAAAATGAAATTTGTAGGTTGGACTTACCTTTACATGACTTCTTAAACTTTCAATTAGCGCAGGACAAACTTCCATTACTATAGTGGATATTGCTTGCTTTGAAACTTTAAAAACATATTGTAAGCTCGTATAGGAATCGCCTGTTGCTAGAAAGCGTAATGTTATCGCCAATCTCAGTGAAACGGGAATAGCGTCCCTGAACCGAGTATCTTTCTTCATCACTTTTGGTCCGATCAACTGAATGAGCACTTCGAAATCCTCACTGGACATGCGCACAAAATTTTTAAACTGTCCCGTGCCAAGCTCAACTTTTAATTCGTTCAAGATATTGTGTCCCTCTTCATTTCTGCGTTTATATAGTTCCGTTATCCACCATCGTCTGTCTACTTTTGGTTTAGTTTGCTTCTCTTTTAATAATTTGTACGTTAACAGAAAAGCTGCGCTCGCAATAATGAGTTGCTCCTTCGATGTCATTGTGACGGTCTGGGTGTGAGGACGCACAAGAGTCGTAGATCGAGCAATCTTAGATTCTCACGATACGTTTTAGTCACCGAAAATATCGAAAGACAACACTTTTGGAATACGATATGTATATTTAATACAAGTAGAGGTTCGTCCGTTGACCAAAGACTAAACTGAACTGGCCCTGCGGCTTACCGACTTCTATATATATACGGTCTTACGGTCTTAGGCCTAAGGTACTAGCTAGAGGTGGAGGGGTTGATGCGTAAGGGTGCAAAGTTTGAAGGATGTTGTGGAGGATTGCGCGGATGACTAGTTGGAATGACTAGACAGGGTGATTCACCAGCAACGCCCGTCAAATGATGCCGCCTCGTACCCCGTGGCGAGGAAAACATCCCGAGGTATTAATGAGGACCGCTGCAAGGTTTAATACCGTTAATAGTTACTGGAAACTCTCTCTCTAGCGATGGCACTTATTGTTTGAAACATTTAAGTTACTATTGTTCAATGGAAACCACGAGAAGGTGGTGAGTATTCTTCCATCGGGAGAGGACGGGATGTGATGGGATTATGTTAAAGGATAATAATTATTTTTTCGTATTTTTGAGCGTCTTTTGTTGTTTTTTTTTCAACACCTGCATGAAAGTGGGTGTTTTTTTACGCCTGCTGAGCGGGAGCAAAATGACCAATTTCAGACGTATTCGCGTTTTCTACTTTTCTCCCAAAGGAAAAAGACTTTACGCGCATGCGTATTCGCAATTTTTTACTTTGCTCCCAACGAAACTGGAGTTTGATGTTACCCTGTGGTATGAAGATGCAGTGTTCGATCATCATGCATATTTTTTTGCGAATCGCTCAGCAGGCTTTCAAAAAAACACCTTTCATGCAGGTGATGAAAAAAATATAGTGCGCGACAAGGGAGAGACGCGATTTCGCCTCGCGTGAATTGCGTGAATCACTTCACGCTCGCCGCAATCGCTTACTTCTCTTCCTTGTCACGCAATGTACTATTATAAATGAATGAAAGTTTCGCGTTCCAGAAATTGTTTTTGCAATCTATTGAGCAATAGAACAATATCAAAAACATTCACGATTATTACTAGAGAGACGTGGACTTGCAAAAACAATTTCTGGAACGCGAAACTTTCATTCATTTATACCAACGGATACAGTGTCTCATTTAAAAGCTAAAGTCTATTCATACAGTGACAAATCAAAAGTTGTAGCAATTATCAAATAAGTAATTACATAACCGGTCATTTATTCCAAAAGACGCTCAAAAATGCGAAAAAATTAATTATTATCCTTTAACATAATCCCATCACATCCTATCCTTTCCCGATGGAAGAATACTCACCACCTTCTCGAGGTTTCCATTGAACAATGGTAACTTAAATGTTTCAAACAATAAGTGCCATCGACAGAGTGTGATTTTCCAGTAACTATTAACGGTATTAAACCTTGCAGCGGTCCTCATTAATACCCTATATAAAAATGGCAGGTATAGACGCTCAGCCGCACTGCAGGGGGTTGTCCTAGCCACGGGGTACCAGATGGCAACTCTTTGACAGGCGTCGTTGGACAATCACCTTGTATTGGTCAACGGGATGACTCGGAGGGTTGAGCTGTATGTTTATTTAGCTAACTATGTATCACACCATCTTTAAGACTGCGGAGTGGGCTAAGTTAAGCACAGAAGTTGGTGAAGAAAGACACAATGGCACTTTCGACCCCTCCGCATGCGTCATTCGTGCGCGCACAGCCTGCTCAGCGTATACGCATTCAGGTCTGGACCCGGCTTAAAAGGTTAAACAGGACATCTGGCTAATATTACCGAACCTCGGGACCGCCGGAGTCGACTACACACAGGGTCATTGTGGCTCCAGCTCACTCGCCACCCTCCAACGGTCCCAAGTGTCAGGCGGGGACGTGTAACAGACCCCACCGTCTGCCAGGCAGCCTCATAAATTAGAGGCCTCCTTTCCCTCGGAACCTTTCCCGAGCTATCCCCAATCAACCTGGATTTACTGCATACGGCCTTCGGCCGATTACGGTGCTGATGGAGACTCTCTTATTCCTACACGATTGTAGCGCGCAACATCCTCCCCCCGTTGAGAGGACACCTATCCACCGATCGCAAACCGTAAGCGCAAAATTTGTATGTCTGTGTGCGTGTACTTATGATTACGGGTGTATGGCGCTGTCATGCTTCCCGCCTGGAATCTGGTACCCTGAAAAGTCTTCCTACACCTGGTGGGCAGCAACACGAGCCTGCCGACCGCCCAGTCCAGCATGTTCGCAACCGTTCCAACGGTGAAATTTGAATGGACCCTGATAACCCTGTCTCGCGTCCATTGCATGGCGATGCCTTGTCGTCTCCAGGAAGGACAGCCATGTCCAACTTGAAGGGATGTATTCCGCGGTCTACGAATCGTAAATCGCGGCAATCGCTCGAGGCCAATGGTCACCGCTCTGACCAGGTACCGCTGCTCCACCCGGGCCCTTATGCCCGAACGGTGGCTAAATATGCTACTTATAGCTACCCTAAATCTATTTCGCACACATGTATATGTACAGAGTCTCGTTATTGCTAATGTCGGCTCGAATACTAATAAAACTGGGTAAGCTTGCCAGTATATGAAGACCAAATGAAATGTTGAGAACGACAGAAGCAAACCATGAACATAAAATGTAATTTAAACCATAGAATTCTGAATGAAACGTAAAGAAGTAGTGTGCTTCACCTGTAACTCTGTAACGAGTTAATTACGGTGGGACACGAATCTTCCCCCCACCACGCGCGCCTGGCGCGGCCCGCCGCTACCGAGCCCGGCCGCGAGATGGCCACGCGCCGAGCGACGTTCTCGCTCGCGAAGACACCACGGCGCTCCATATAAGCCGGCGCGACGGGCAAGTCAGGCAGAGTCTGCCACGAGCGATACGAGCAAAAGGATAGAACTCTCCCAATGATCTTTTGTAGCCCAAGCTGAATCGTTGCGACTTTTTGGTTTCCTCCACCTCCACGGCTCCTAAAGAAACGCGAGTTCGCCGATCTCTAGACGCAAGGTCGATATCCACGATCAATCTTAGGGTCAGACTTAGTCTGTCCCGGAGGACATCCTATAGTCTCCGTCTCTCCCGCGGGTTGTACCCACTGGGCGAACGGACGCAAGACTTCCCGGTTAGGGCCATTGGTGGAGTCAACAGCCAAGGCACCAGAACCACCACCCCCCACTCCTACTTCTACCGCCGAAACGCCACGAATCCGCGAACGCGACCGCGACGCGCCACCCGCACTCCGCCGCGATTTCTCCGCGAACCGCCGCGACCTCTCCGCGAACCGCCGCGCTAGAATAAGCCGTAGGTTAAGCCGTACATACTCTGTTAGCCAGCACAGACCTGGGCGGGCGACATTGTATAATAGTATTAAGAATAAACAACCGTTACACAGTTCACCTTGTCTCGTTCTCTCGATCACCTTTCCGGTAGTTAACCTCGAAGCGAGGTTACAACTCCTTTACGTGTTTTCATTTTACCGGTGATCACATCGCCAGATCTTGTACCGTACAAGAACTGTAACCTGAATGCGATGTGAAATGGATTCTTAAATCCACATGACTTGAAGATAAGGAACTTAAGCCTTAAACCTTTGACTTGAAACCTGAATTGAGCTTGTTCAGCGTTCAAACTGTACGCTCACTATGGCCTTGGTGGACTCGCCGGTTCCACGCAATCTGTTTACTATAAATGCTTGTGCCTTATGGAAACCACTAGCACTTCGTACATTCGCCTCTATGTGCAAGCATGAGCGCACGTCCGTGATTCTCAGAGAGCGAATGAGAGCATAAACTGTCTAACCTAAAATTGATCACTTATTGAATTGTCTAACAAATCAAACCCATATGATTATGTTGACCTTGTAATAATAAATGTCCGTTTGCTTGTGTGCTCGAAGAACACCCGTGTGTAGGTACAAGTTCATGTGGAATAAATCTTTGTTGTACAACTAACATGACCCGCAACATGGATGAGTCCATGGAAACCTATCGTCCCTACACACCCGTCTGGACTCGTGTACAGCCCAATTGTTGCCTGAATATACTAAGGGTATAAATATATGTACATATAGATATTTGTAATGAGCCTGATGCTCTTCCCCTTCCGAGGGCCCTGAATCCCTGAAACCCAAATTATAAATTGAAATGGCTTCATCAACTTCCGTGTTGATGCCAAATCGTGTTTGATGCGATGTACCAACGCATCATCAAAGACACATTCTTGATTGTGCTCGTATAGAGCCATGATTCGTACACGGATGTATTCAGACACCGTGAGTTTCATGCGTGACCCTTTCCGAGGGTCGTAAGTCCTCGAAGCCGAAATTACAAAATGAAATGGTTTCATCAACTTCCGTGTTGATGCCAAATCGCACTTGATGTAATGCATCAAGGAATTACCAAATGCACGTTCCTGACTGTGCTTATCCGAGCTTGACTAACTCGTTTGTTCGCGACGCCATAGGCTGGAAAGTATTTCCCGCAACGCGACTGTGTTGTTCTCAGTTTCACGACAAACCGTAGTCGTGGCAATTGTTGGATGTAGCCAAAGATCCGTATCGTGCCGCCCTTTCAGGTGCCTCACCCGGCGAAGCTACCTGCTGACCCTGAAGGGTCAAGCTCTGCATTTTCCGAATGCTTATTCTTCTTGAAAGAGCTAGGGGGCAGTGTAGTTCGAACACCATGTTCTGGAGCTTGCGAATAGTACGATTCCGCTGACGCGCGAATCTGATCTCCGAATGATTCGTCATTTAATTGACGATGAAATGCCATGAGAGGCATGAACACTGATGGACACGATCGTGATTTTACTGGATTGTGAGTGTCCTCAGTCCTTCCGTCCGTAATATGTAACGTATTGTTACTAGAGAATGGACCAGTTGCTTGGCTGCTCGAAATGACCTGAGAGTTTAAAGTGTTTTCCGTGACTTGTGATTCGCATAATTTACTGTACATGTGAGGTGTAACATCTTCTGATTGACCAATGTGTGTCAGTGTATGAGATAAAACTATTGCGATGCTCCTATCGCAAAGTTCGCGATTGAAAGTATCCCCATCGTTGAATACATGATCAACCCCGAAATTATTCAACGAGAAACTGTACTCGTCCGACACACGATCAGAGAGATCTAAATCACCCGAATCACCCATTTCCGAACTTATGCACGATTGTGAATCGTCATCTGAGGCGTATCTATTGAGGACGTCCTCTACCTGATTCCGACAGTTGCCGTATAAAGTTTTGAGGCCTATCCTGTCCCTCATTAACGCTCCTGAATCGTCAGCCGAGTCCAACTCTGACTGGTTGTCTGAGAATGTGAGGTACTCGCTCATCATTCCTGGTCATGCATCCTCTACGTGACAGAACAGCTCTGAGCTATCCGAACCATATGTATCAAGTACCAATTTAAATGCCTCTAGTCTAAGTTTGAACGCTGAACGCTTGGATTTAAGATAATGAATGCGTTCTGCCGTTAACTTTGCCATTGTGAACAGCAACGAATAAACCAATGAAACCGAATATTTGAAAAAGTTCGAAATCTTAGACCGAAATTACTGAGTCCGACATTAGCAATTTAAACGGACTTACGCATGTGTTGTCGGCAATGTACACGCTCGCAGATCGTCGATCGCTGGAATGATGTCTCCGATGACGAAGATGTCCTCGATGAGGCTGCTGCACTCGTTCGGCAGCTCCGTCTTCTGCTGACCTTGGTTGAGTGGTGACAAGGCCCGTCCTTGCCTTGCCGACGGTCCACGCTCCAGGTGATGCCTTGGGAAGAGAGGCTGCTACGCTTCCTTGGCAGCTCGCTCCTCTGCTTCACTGGATGAGCTGACAGGTTGCTGCACTTGGTCGGCAGCTATTTCCTCCGCTCATCTCCGTGAGTTTGTACAGCTCAAGTGTTGTAAATGGGGTGCTGCACTTGTTCGGCAGTTGACACCCACTTCCCTGTCCCTGGTTGAGGCCCTGCGAGACACTTTGGCACTGATATCCTCTGTGATCTCTGACCGGATAAATGACCGTCGCACTTCCCCGATGATGCGTCCAATGCTTCTGCCGTTGTTGAAGCGAGGACTTCAGTTGTGGTCCACCATCATGTTTGACATCCTGGAATGGATGCTGTACGGGGTTGTGCAGGTTACCTGGCCTCACTGGCCTCAGGAGGAATTCCACTGCGGTGCAAACTAAAAATATGATCCGCCGTCTGTTGAAGCGGATGGACCGGGCACTGGTGTGCCGCTGACAGAGCCGAGAAACGGGCACAATCGCCAGATTGAAACCCAGATTGTGCACTGATACTATCGTGTCATACCGATGCACAAGCACTCCTATGCCAAGCCGATGCACGGACACTGTGATATCAAATCGATGCACGAACACTCTAGTGCCAAGCCGATGCACGGGCACTATTGTGCGAACCTGATTGTTCATCCGCTGAACTGCAGCGAATGGAGACACTGTTCCGTTCTATATCCGGTCACCAACACTCACTAATTCTGTTGTACCAAGCCACATGTAGAAGTCCATACGTCACTGGTATCCTCCGGCTCGAAGGACCAATGTTCCTCGTGCAACCTCGATGAGACCCGTCTGAGACGGGTCAACGGGGGTTGTAAGGCCCCGCTACGGATCTCCGCCGACACCGGGAATTACGCGATACCCTCTACGACGAGTTACCGTGGTAAGGGTGAATAAAACTGAAACTGCATGTAATGGAATACCAGTGGACTGAATATATTAAACAACCAGAACTATTAACAGATAACAACAATAGTGAGTCCAACCATGTAACTGTAAGTATAACTGTCAGCCGAGTACTCTGTTGTTCACGTATCGTCCTCGTCTCCGGAGGAGACCATGATTTGACCGGAATAGATATACCCGACTCCCCCGCGGAGTCTCGGAACGTATCCGAACGTGTCCGAATGTATTTGGTGTCTCAGACTCCCCCATGGAGTCTCTGAGAATCCTGAAACGTATCTGACTCCCCGACGGAGCCATTCCTGTTAGCAGCCAGAAATCCTCCCTCCCGGGCTGATTCCTTGGTGGGCCCCACGGTTCATGCACTTCCTATTGGACGTTGCATCGCCAAAGGAACGGCCCACCCAACCCCGTAGAGAGGGAAAACTCTGGAAACCGTACTCTTGTGTATAATGAGATATGGCTAAACAATCTGTCTCCGGAAGATCGTCCAAGACGTCTAAAAGGTTAAACAGGACATCTGGCTAATATTACCGAACCTCGGGACCGCCGGAGTCGACTACACAGGGTCATTGTGGCTCCAGCTCACTCGCCACCCTCCATCGGTCCCAAGTGTCAGGCGGGGACGTGTAACAGACCCCAACGTCTGCCAGGCAGCCTCATAAATTAGAGGCCTGCTTTCCCTCGGAACCTTTCCCGAGCTATCCACAATCAACCTGGATTTACTGCATACGGCCTTCGGCCGATTATGGTGCTGATGGAGACTCTCTTATTCCTACACGATTGTAGCGCGTAACATGCGGCGGCGTTCGAACAAGGAGCGCGAGAGAGAGGTACGATATTTTCGTAGATCGTCGCTGTTCTTCTCTCGGGCGGAGGAGGGGAGAAAAAACATACGGCGGTACGACGCGTAAAAGATGTAAGGTGAAACCTACATTTGTTATGGCGCGATAAATCGCGTCAAAAACATATCACTGTAACGATGGAAGATTTACTTCCGAGAATATTACGCAGCAGCATCGGTGCGCGTCTGTTCGCAATAATGAGTCCAGGTAAACTCTCGAGAAGAATACGCATATGCTTAAAAGCGATCACGTAGCAGCAGCAGCAGAATATGATGTGTACCAGAAGAAACCGATGTAATCGAATACTGTTGTCGGCAGTCCATTGGGCTAGAGATGATTATCAAGGACATATTCGGTGCGAGAGATGCGACACTATTCGAAATGCGTAATAAGAGGTATAGATGTTTCGAAATCCTGACATACCTGGTGTAAGAAATGAAGATCGAAAGAACGTTGCATAGTTTTTGGGATAAGTGATATTCTGTGCGGGCAGGAAAGGATCGTGTAAGGTATCAGACAATACGGGTATTCGTATGAAAAAGTAATGTATTTATTAGAAAAGTATATAGACATCTGTACATTAGTACGATACGTTGCGAGCAACGCGTATCATCGAATCCAAGCATAACACTAATAGTTCACATTCTAACAAAGAATGCGGTTCGAAATATTCGCTTTCGGAAATAAGTTTTTCATAATCCGTGGTTTGTGTCGTAGCGGCGCATGTAATGGCGTCAAAGGACGCGTACTTGCTGCTTACGGAGTCTAGAATTTCCGACAACAACGAGAAAGTATGATCGATGCAGCGATCGTATTTAAACATTTGACGTATCGTAGCTTCGGCCATGTATATGGTGGAACGGCCATCCGATATTTTGGCAATTCCTTGACTGTTGATTCGCGTGAAGTCGATGCGTAAATGATCGACGACAATAGGATCTTGATGCGACGGAGCTGTGTCGTTACGGAAACGTTGAAGAATCTCCGGTTCTTGCTGCAGTAGAAGTTTCCACGTAGACATGGGGAAACACAGTTCGTTGAATTTTGCTGTCGGCTATCGCGATTTCAACGCAGCATGAAGCCTGATCGATACGAATTCCAATTGCGATGCGTTTGTAGGTAGTCAAGGTCAATGGGTAAACACGTCCTATGATTCGTACGACGGCTAGAAAGCCGACGCTTGACGCTTCTCGAACGACGACAGGCGAGCGTAGGAGCACGGTGGTTCGAAAATCCAATGACAGATGGTCGTTTCCGTGTCGCGATTGTTTGCGAGAATCGCAATTTCCTTAGCGACTTAAAGCCTTGCAGGTTGACCACGACGGATAATATTATTAGTATGTAGTAGTATGTAGTACAACAAAAACAACAACAACAACAACTGTCACCGGCGGCTGCAGATGAGCGACTGACGTTTTTACGATTATCCTCATTGGTATAGTAGTCATAGACGTAGTCGTTGGAATCACGTGATTCTTCGCACCACGTTCGTCACAGGGTTGTATTGTAATGTTACGTTTTTGAGTAGACATAATATAAGTTTAATGTGTAATAACAGAACGTGAATATCAACAAGGATAACAGTAATTAAATAACAGTAATTAAGGGCAAGGAGGTGTTCGGGAATACGTCTGCTCTCAATGGCGTTGCTATCTCATGTGACAGCTTGGCAGGCGATCGATCAGATCGCCTTCTTCTCGCTGTCTCTTTTGTCTTCGTCGCGAGCACCAGCGGGCCATGGATTCCATCCATAGGGTGCTCGCAACACTGCTCCCCCCTCTGGAGAAGCGGTCGTCCCGACCGCTGCACCTTCTCGGTCGTCTACCGCCGCACCCTTGTCCGGAAGAGTGGGAATGGCGCTGTGTGGCCTCTTCCGCCCGTCGCCTTGGCATTCGCCTTCGCGCCCAGGGGAAAACCACCCAAAAACCCTGGGCAAGGCGTGGGTACGTGGTCCCCGGAGGTCCTTCGCGTCTCTACCCTCCACTTGCGTCTTCGGACTTGGGCACTTCTTGCTTGACGGGATTTCATCTTCTGCGACGACGCATCCTCTTCTTGGGCAGAGACGGGCGGAGGGACCTAGTCTTCCATGGTCGGGACTCTTCGCGTCTTCAGTATCCGAGATCCAGTTTGTGGATGATCGAACGCTGATTGTGCCGCAACGGCGAGTTCCCACGGTAGAGTTCCAGCGTGCGTCTCACGATGCCTCCGGAACGTTCCACGACGATTGCACCACCCCGAGGTTGTATCCTCCCTCGGTACCAGCCTTTCCTCCAGGGGTTCGTCCTCGGTGTCCTTCGGCCCCGCTCAAACCTCCAATGCTTCTACGGCTCCGGAGTTCCCTTTGTAAAAAGGACAAAGAAACATTAACATTCTCTTTCCCTTTTGCCGGAATACGGTGGAGCGGTCGGAATCGGGGGACGGAAAGGCGAGGCGAGCACGAAAGCAGGGGGTCACACTTATGAGCATGCTATCGGCCCGCTCCCCGATCAATGCACCCCGAACTGTCAGCCCGTCGTCTCTCTTCTAAACTGCTCCACTTCTCCAATCCTTGGCTTCCTGATGACCCCATTCCTCTTCTTGGCATCTGGTGCTGACCCAGGGAACCGTCCTTTGCAGCTCGTCAGCGCCCCCGTCTCCGCGATGTCTCCCTCGGCCGACCCGTGCAACTGCGTCGCACGTCCGTCCGGTGAAAGGCGACACCATTTCCCGTCTGCTGTCCACCCCTTGCGTACTGCTACCAGGGGATCCCCCTGAGTTCCACACCGGAGCACGCTCCGGGGCTCAGGAGGCTCTCTTCCAGGGGGGCTAGCGAGGCGGTTTCACGTATGTCCGCGCCTCGCTGCGGACCACCACGCTATTGTGGCACATTCGGGGAATTCGGGGACGCATCCGAGCCGCGGTGGCAGTCCCCCGACACCTTGTCCCTCGTCGTGGGATATCGTGTTCCTTGAAACAGACTCAAAAAAGGGGGGCCGGGCTACGGAGGCAGACCCCGCAGCCCAGTCCACCAGATTAGCTTAACACCAATCTTCTTTCTTCTGGATGTTCTTATCCCTCTGCGAATTGTGCCTCGTATTTTGCAAAGCGGCGCACGTGGACCACTTTACACTTCTTCCTAGGCGAACGTCGAATCCTGTAGACGACGTCGTTGATCCGGTCCACCACTGTATACGGGCCTTCCGAATCCGCTTGTAATTTTTGGCACTTTCCTTTCGCTCTTCGTGGTTGGTATAACCACACTTGTCCTCCGGGTTGAAATTGTACCGTGTGGACGCGCTTGTCGTACCACGACTTCATTTTCGAACTGTAGATGTCCAGACGGCATCGAACGAATTCGTGTATCTTCTTCATTTTTCCTCGGATCCATTCGGAGTATCCTCGTTCAACGTCCTCGTCTTCTTCCACTTCTGAGGGCAGTCCTCTCCATAATTGCAGAGGTAGACGCAGTTCCTGGCCATATAGGATCATCGCTGGCGTTATTCGTGTAGCTTCATGTCGTGCTGACCTGTACGCGAGGAGGAACATGGGAATCCATTCGTCCCAATCTCGTTGGTGCTCTGAAACAAACATTGCAAGATATTGGAGCAATGTTCTGTTCAAACGTTCTACGAGACCGTCGGATTGAGGGTGCAGAGGAGTTGTTCGTGTTTTCCTGATTCCCAGCAGTTTCAGCAATTCCTTGAACACAGAGGATTCGAAGTTTCTTCCTTGGTCGGTGTGTATCTCCAACGGTACACCATGACGACACACTGCGTTGTGCAGAAGAGCTCTTGCCATTGTGACAGCTCGCTGGTCTGGCATCGCGATTACTTCCGGCCACCGGGTAAAGTAGTCCGCCACGACCAGCATAAACCTGTTACCGGCCTGGGACCTCGGGAGCGGACCCACAACGTCCAGGGCAAGCCTCTCGAACGGAGCTCCCACGTTATAAACCTTCAGGTTCCCTGCTCCCTTCTGACGTGGTCCCTTATTCGCCGCACAGATGTCACACCGCCGGCACCACTCTTGAACGTCCTGTCGACACGTCGACCAGAAGAACTGTTGGCGGATCTTCGCCAAGGTCTTGTTCACTCCGAAGTGCCCAGCTGCTAGCGCATCGTGAAACTCCTCCAGAACCTCTGCAACCCTTTCGCGCGGCACCACCAAAAGCCACGAGGCCGTTGAACCATCGTGGGACTCCCATTTCCTGAAAAGAAAACCTTCGTGAATTTCCAGCGAGTCCCAGATTGTCCAGTAATATTTCAACTGAGGTGAGAAACTAGCAACGTCTTGCCAGTCGGGTTTCTCTCCTTCCCCCTTCTTTTTAAGGATGAAACTGATTGATTCATCCTTCTCTTGACTTTGTTTCCACTCGTCCTTTCTTTCGTCAAAGAAGATCTTGTGAATTGTGGTCTGCACTTCTTCGTCCGCTTCTTTCTTCTCCAGTCGATCGCAGTTCTTGCAACTTTCTTCTATACAAGGTCCTCTGGAGAGTCCGTCGGCGTTCCCATGGGCTTTTCCTTCCCGGTGGCGAATCTCGAAGTCGTATTCCTGTAGTCGCTCGATCGAACGGCTCGAGCGACTTGTCCTTCCGGGTGCTTGAAAGATAATAACCAGCGAAGTGCTGCATGATCCGTCCTTATTAGGAATCTTCGTCCGTACAGGTAGTGATGGAAGTTTTCGATGGATTTCACTACTGCCAGTAGTTCCCTCCGGGTAACGCAGTAATTTCTTTCCGTTTTTCCCAGGGTCTTGGAGAAGTAGGCTACGACCTTTTCCTTTCCTTCATGTTCCTGAGAGAGGACGCCGCCTATGGCGAAATTAGACGCGTCCGTGTCCACAATGAAATCCTTGTCGATCGCTGGATAGGCAAGTATCGGGGCTTCGGTTAATTTCTTCTTCAGTTCTTGGAAAACTCCTTGACATTCTTCTGTCCATTTATAGTTTTGTTTGGTCTCAGTGAGGCAATGCAGGGGCTTGGCGATCCTGGAAAAATCCTTTACAAATTTCCGGTAATACATGCATAATCCTAGAAAGCTTCTTCATTCCGTGACATTCTTCGGCTGTGGCCATTCCGAAATGGCTTTAATTTTCTCTGGGTCTGTCTTGACTCCACTCTCCGTTACGATGAGGCCGAGATATTTAACTTCTCTGCAGAAGAAGGAGCATTTGTTGGGGCTCATCAATAGTCCAGCTTTACGTAGACGCGAAAACACTGTTCGAAGGCGTTCGAGCTCCTGTTCGAAGTCATTCCCGTAGATAATGATGTCGTCCAAGTAAACCAAACAGATTTTCCAGGTGAGGTTTCGAAGCACGTCCTCCATTAGTCGTTCGAAGGTCGCTGGGGCGTTGCAGAGTCCAAAGGGCATCACTTTGAACTGTCACAGTCCCGTCCCCACTGAAAACGCAGTTTTCTCTCAATCCTCTTCATCCATGGAAATCTGCCAGTATCCACTCTGCAAATCTACGGTTGAAAACCACGAAGATCCAGCGAGGGCGTTCAGGGTATCCTCAATACGAGGCAGAGGATACGAGTCCTTCTTCGTGATCTCGTTCAGACGTCGGAAATCTACGCAGAACCTGATGGTTCCATCCTTCTTTTTGACAAGGACGATCGGTGAGGACCACGGGCTCCGCAATTCGTCGATTGTGCCCTGTGCCAGCATTTTCCGAAGTAGTTCCTCCACTTCTGCTCGCCGGTGTAGAGGAAACCTTCGCGGTGCCTGTTTGATGGGGCGACACTCCCCAGTATCTATGGTGTGCTTCACCCGGTCACAGTTCCCAATCTGCGTTGGGTCCGTAGCAAAAACGTCCTGAAATTCGTAAAGTATTTCAGCAAATAGTTTTTTCTGTCTTTCTGACAAACCTGACGAGCAGCGTGTATAAAGTTCTTCCAAATGCCCGTTTTCCTTTCTTCTCCTTGTTTCTTCTTCTCGGGGATTGGTTCTCCAAAATGTATCTCTGTACTGCCTGGGAGGCACAGCACATTCCGGGAAATGTCGCTGCTGCAGCGGTGCTTCTTCAGGAACGCCGCTCTCAAGATGCACCTTTCCACCATTTTCACGACGTAGAAGTCTTCTACACTCGACAGCTCCCCAACGCTGATTTCCATGCTCGTCTTACCGAACATTTTCATTTTCTCTCCCGTAGTGGAGCGAACGTCGGTTTCTGTCCTTTGGAAGTCCTTCCTCGGGCACAATTCTTTTTCCAGAAGGTTGATTGGAGATCCTGCATCTAGGATAATCTTACACGATTTTCCGTTAATTTTTTCACATACGTAAATCTCGTCGGCCGGATTCCATCGGCGCCCAGTCGTCTCCTGCATCGCCACACTCTTGACGACCGGGGGACTGTTCTTTCCGATCCGGCGTCTCCCCCTTACGCCGTCCTCTTCCCGTTTCCTTCCTGTGGTTTACGTGTGTTTCCTCCTTTCGTCAGATCCTTCTTGGCCTTGAAACAATCCTTCTTTAGGCGGCCTGTTTTTCCGCACAGCCAACATTTCGGTGTCCTCGGTGAGTCATCCGTATCGTCCTCGGGTTTTTCAAATCTTCCTTGTTTCGCCGGGAACCTTTCAAAATTGTTGCAGATTTTAGCCTTTCACTTTTCTGCGTTTCGTTCTCGCGATTCGGCCCCGGAGCCACGAGACATTCTCTCGACGGCCTCGATTTCGAGAGCTCTGGTCACGGCGGTCCTTAAAGACGTAAAACCGCCCAGTCGCAGTTCCCGCTCCATTACAGAGTTCGACAATGCCGTGACAAACTGAGATGCGGCTAATTTATCCCGGGTTTCCACCGGGCAATCGTTAAAAGCGGACTGCGCCAGACGTTCTATTTTGGTGGCCAGCGAGGAGATGCTCTCATCTCTTCGCTGCTGTGGTTTTGGAATAGTACATAATTCAAGTTGGACAGATTTTTCGCCCCGTAGCGAAACTCAAGCGCGGAAACCAACTCCGCGAAACATTCGCATTGTGCCGCGGAGAGCGTCGTAAGGACGCTCCTCGCTGCACCTCCCAGGGAAGCGATCAAGGCTGTAGCCTTCTTCTGATCATCCCACCCATTTGCGCGCGCGATCGTCTCGAATTGTACTTTGTACTTCTCCCAGGAATCTCTACCATCAAAAACTGTCGGTCTCACGGCGTACCCCAAGCTGAGTACGTGCGGTTCCGACAAGGGGTTAGCGGCGGGCACACCGACGGGAGCGGGGATTTGTGCCGGAGGAACATTATTTACAACGCTATTTACATTAGTCGCACTCTCCCCACCCCGAGGGTTCGCAACGCTACCTACCGAACTATGACTGTTTTGTAACGAGGCGGTTACGACCTGAATCCGTTCCTCTAAGTTCGACATGCGCGCCTCAAAAGCCGCCTTAGTCCGCCGGTCCTCGATTTCCTTCTCCTCTCTTCGGCGATCTTCCCTCTGTCTGTGGGCTTCGTCGTCCCTCCGCTGTTCCCGCATCTGTCCCACGATGCTTAGCTGTAAGGAGGTGAGCAGCTCCTGTATAGAAGTATCCCCCGTCGCTGCCGGAGAAGGATTCGTAAGGACCGCGGAAGCGCGAGTGGGCATGCCACTTCGAGTGGTCATCCCACTTCTGACACCAATGTTACGTTTTTGAGTAGACATGATATAAGTTTAATGTGTAGTAACAGAACGTGAACATCAACAAGGATACCAGTAATTCAATAACAGTAATTAAGGGCAAGGAGGTGTTCGGGAATACGTCTGCTCTCAATGGCGTTGGTATCTCAAGTGACAGCTTGGCAGGCGATCGATCAGATCGCCTTCTTCTCGCTATCTCTTTTGTCTTCGTCCCGAGCACCAGCGGGCCATGGATTCCATCCATAGAGTGCTCGCAAACAGTACTATGTGATCGGGTATGATGAGACAGTAGGCGGTGGTGTTAGCGGGTACGTTCTCTTTGCACTCGAAGTTGATTCGCACGTCCACCGTCGCGCTCTTCACCGACTCGTTCTGTCGAGAACAATCTATGATCGCGATAGGGGCGTATCGCAAAAATTCGACCGTGTCCAGCAACGGTTCGCCGTGGCCGTAGTACGAACGGGTAAATTTCGCGTACATATCGTACAGGAGCGCGTATTTAGATTAATCGAAATCCAGGTTCAGGTCGTCGTACGGATACGTCTCGGAATTCAGAAACAAACGTACGTTCGCGAGTTTGCACGCGTCGAATCTGCTCGCGCTTTTCTGGAGATTGTTCTTTCGATCGGTTTACATAGCGAATATCACGTATCGCGATTTCTCGATCTGCGACGAGGCTTTGACGGTCCACGTGTGTTTCGTAGTCTTTTGCAGCAACGGATACTCGTACAGGTCCCACGATCGGATTCTCATCGCGATCGGTCGATCACTTTGCAGGAGACGTAGCATCGCGAGTTTTCGAGTGTCTTCTAACGCTACGTGCGGCAGACGCCATTGTATCTTGCGTATCTCCAGTTTCGGTAGTATCGCGGAGGACAGAGAGACCGTGTACATCGCGTTCGCGTCGAGTCGCGCGCGAATCAGTATCAACTCGTGTCGCGCGTGCATCAGGATGCGTCTGTAATCTTCGCAGAATCCCAGCAACGTGTTCATGGGTACGCAGAAATTGAACGACGCACTACTAAAAATGTCGTGGTCGTGCGCGATGGTATGGTCCCAACCGGCGTTCATCAGCGCTTTGCTCCTGTCTATGGACAACGACGCGTAATGTTTCAACGCGGTTGTGATTCCCGAATTTCTGGAACGATCGATCTCCACTCCGTCCAATTCGTATCGAATCTCGTCGAACATGAACACGACGCAGTTGTTGTCCAGAAAAACTCTCGCAGAGGCTTTCGCGTCCTGTTCCGTTGTCGCGGGTGCCAGCAAAGAGAGGCGTCCTTCGACGTAGAGATAACTTTCGCACAGGAGCGTGTACACATCTTGTTGCTGAACGGGTATTCTTATCTCATCGTTATTGTCGAACGTCGTGTTGGCGTACGGATTGTAAGAGTGCACCTCGATCTTCGTGATACGATCGTCGAAAGTCGATGTACTCGTCACGTCCAGTATTGTATACATCGTGTTAGACATGTGTGTACATAAGTGGTATGTTAGTACGTTACGACGAATCCCATGGATCGTAGGAAACGCGCGTTTCGATGAGTCAACGGCTTTCCGCCGAGGAGCGGTAGCAGCGGTGAGCGATGACGATGATGAGTCGTACGCGTGATCGAACACCAACATGCTACATATGCACTCACGTTATCTTATCGCGCGGACGCCGTTGCACGTGCAGACGAATCGTTATTTCCTCTCCGCGAAAATCTATAGGGCGATCGTATTGATCGACAATGCGTACCGTTAGATCGTGTATCGCTCGTGCAACGATCGGCAGGTAAATGACGTGTCGCGGAGTTTCCGATATCTTATATCCCGGGGGCACGCGAGATGAAAATTCGTGAATCCTGTGTACCGGTTTGTCGTTGCTGTACGCACCGGTAGTGACGTTGCACGTTACTCTGATCACGTTAACGGTTATAATGTTCACGGGCTCGTCGGACTCGTGCCAGATTCTCCGCAATAAGACACGCGTCTGAGAAAATCCTAGCAAGGAGCCCACGTTGTTCGGTTTCGTAGAATCGACGAAGAACGAGCAGTGCAGTTCGCTTTTCATGGTGTGGTTGTTAGCTCGTAGCACTAGTGGATACTCGTCGGAGTCGTCGGAGTCGGAGTCGTTCTCGTTGTCACCGCGTCTTCGAGGATATCGCTCGAGCAATCGTTGCTTCAGGTACTTGGCGATAGCGTCTAATTCGTAGGAACCGTGGAGGATCGTAACGTATTCGCGAGCGACATCGACGCTGGGTAGCGCGGTGTTCGTGTTCGGGACGAAGTAGAATTTATCGTTGCTCGCGTCGATGTTCGGTATCGTGTGAAACGTCTCCAAGTCGGCGAGTCCTAGTTCGTACTGTCCGTCGCTCAAATCTATCGGTGGAAAATAATTGACCGTCAGCACGCTGCTCCGACCCGTTAATGTGAGCGTGAGCGACATCGTACCGCGGTAGGTTACGCTAGCGAGACTGAGAGAGAGAAAATGACTCGAACGTACGGTTGATCACGAATTTATTTAGGGTAGCGTCGAGGCCAAAAATTCCAGAGCTTTTTGTCGCAGAAATTGTACGCACAAGTGACCGCAATTGGTCTGATCGAACCGTTGAAAGCGATCGTGATTGTACTTGATCGTGATCGTGGTTGTCGTACCCCGTCCGATATAATCAATCAGTTCAGCGGGTGGTCGCAAATTCCCAAAACTGTCGAAATACTGCACGCGCGATGCGTGCCTTCGCCGCGATTCTCGTCCAGATTCGCGATACTGCATTCGTTTGGTCGTACGCGCGCGGGGAGAGTGTCGCGCATAACCCCCCCCCCCCCCGAAAGAACGGTACGTCGATGCACTCGCGCTCTAATTGCAGGTTAGTCATAGGTGGTTGTCGTAGCTGCTGTTGGGTTATCGCCGCAAGCCTGGTCGAGCGGAGTTTTTATTCCTGGACCGTCGTCGTCGTCGTCTCAGGTTCATGCCGGCGCCGCGCTTGTACGGTGCCAGATACAGTCCTTTCCCTTCTGTTAGAAAGTTTATTAGAGGATCGGCGCAAGAAACTAAAGTTTATTAAGGAGCACTAGGACAATTATATTTACAGCGTTCATGAACTAAAATACACTTATAAGTGTCAGATTCTGTACAAAGATCACAGGTTAAATTAACAGTTATTTTACACAACACGTCTGACTAGATATTACACAAAACAAGTAACACTTAGAAACTAGTATTCAGCTCAAGCGTAGCGATTATTAGCTGGCGAAGCAAAGTCGCGAAGCGTAAAGATTCGAAGCAGTATCGAATAAAGCGCAAGCAAGGTGCGATAAAGCGAAAAGTGCGTATTGTGATTAAAGCGTGTTTACTTTAGCAAAGTCGCGAACAGAGTCCTAGATCCAGGAAACCGCGCTCGATTTCCTGGAAGGAAGAGAGTCCCCCTTCCAACGATCGCAAGTTGATGGAAGGGGCAGTGATCGACGCTCCACATGAATCAGCTGGGCCGCTGTCATTGCCTAATTATCCGTGGGCCTGGGAGATGGCGTAAGAATGCAGTATTTCTTGAACACCTTCCATTTCCTGATTATGACGCACCGTTTCTTCCAGCTGTTTTCGCGCTGCCTTCGCGTAGTTGACCGCTTTGGCGATACCCGCCGCTCCACCGGCTAATGCCCCGATAGCCGACAGAGCGGGCAGAAGAAGCGGGAGAAAGCCTCCGCGTTTCGCTACCGGTAGGATACGGCGTCGTTTTCCTCTGGACTCGCGTTTCCGTCTGCTTCTTCCTCTTCTCATACCCATACCGAGTTTGGTCTTAGCTTTCATCGCGGCCCACACTCCGGTCGCCGCTGCTTTTTCACCGAAAGTCGCGTCGTTCACGAACACTCGTTTTCGCGCTCGTTCGGCTAGCGTTCGATCCGCCTCGTGTCGTCCCTCCGAATCCTTTCGACAAGCGGCATCCAGCGGATTTATACCTTCGTCGCCGCAAGCCAATCGGTTCGACAAACGCGTCCCCGGTCCGCAGAATTGATATCCCGGAATATGTAGCTCTATCGGTAAACGGTTTATGATCTTGTTCACGAGTCCCGCCTGTTTTCGTTGACTTCTTCTTCTTCTTCGTTGTCGTTGGTCTACGCGTTGCCGACGCAACCATACACGTGAAAATGCGGATACACGGGGATGCACGGACAGTCGTAAATCGACGGTTCTTCGATAGCGTTCGATTCGAGGAGCGCTACGATTCTGATTCGCTCGATAGGTGTCGCGGGTATAAATAGCGGTGACGGTACGGTTTCGGTGCGTGAGAGAGAGAGAGAGAGAGAGAGAGAGCATGCAATTCGCAAAACAACCGAACGCTATTCGCGTGACCGCGAACAGGACGTTGGAGGATTCGACGTGGGACGAAAGTCGTTCGCGCAGGCACGGTTCGTTGTTGCCGAATAGCGTGCGAGCCGTGATCTGCTGTCCGTCCGGGTGCGGAAAAACGAACGTGCTTCTCAGCCTGTTAGAGAGTCCGAACGGATTGCGTTTCGAGAACGTGTACGTGTACTCGAAATCGTTGCGACAGCCAAAGTATCGGTATCTGGAGCGAGTGTTGTCGCGCGTCGGAGGACTCGGGTACTTTCCCTACTCGGACACCTCCGAGATCATCCCGCCGAGAGACGCTCTGCCCGATTCGATCTTCGTGTTCGACGACATGGCGTGCGACGAACAGAACGCGATCCGCGAATACTTCTCCATGGGCAGGCACGCGAACGTGGACTGCTTCTACCTGTGCCAATCGTACGCGCGAATACCGAAACACTTGATCAGAGACAACGTGAATTTTCTCGTGCTGTTCAAACAGGACGGGACGAACTTGTGACGCGTGTACAACGATCACGTGAACACGGACATGACTTTCGAGGCGTTCAACGACTTGTGCGCGAGATGTTGGAGACGACGCTACGATTTCGTGGTCATCGATAAGGACCGCGTCATGTACGATGGTCGGTATCGACGAGGATTTAACGAGTTCGTGGTAGCTCGCGAACCTCAGTAGATCGCGAGTCCTTCGTCGAGCAACACGAGGATGTCTAACGGAGCAGCGACTAGCGGCGTCAACATGGAGAGCACGCAACAACAACAATCACAAGAAAGGAAACAGAAACGGCGAAGTAGACAACAACAACAACAGCCGGGAGCTAAAATCAGCGACGCTATACGACGGAAGTACATGAGCCTGAAACTCGGTAAAATGGCGACGAAAGCTGCCGCGGAGGAGAGCGCGCGTCCGATCGTCGAACCGCTGAAACACTTGGTCGAGAACACTGCGACGTTGAAAACCAGTCCAGCGATACCATCGATCGTCAAGCGGAAGCAGCAGCAGCACCAGCAACAACAACAACAACGTTTGAAGAAGAAACGATTATCCTTTACTCCGGCCACAGCAGAAGCGACAATACGTCCCGAAACGACTCCGCTTCCGGATTCGAACGACGACGACGACGACGACGACAGCGCCAACTACGAAACAACCGAGGAACACGACCCTGGCGAGATGGACGAAACAATTCGAGAAGTTCTCGATCCAAAAACCCCCACCGCCACGGCATTCGAAAACCTAGACGCGTACACCCGAAACGTCAGCGGGCCGCTGTCGCGCGAATATCTGCGCTTGTTCTTCACCGACACCAAGAAAGTGATCGACAACGTGTACGGCGTGTACCTGGACGACGACGAACGGCTGATGATCGGTGATTCCGTGCTCACCGTTGGCGAGAACGACGACGACGACGACGATGTTAGCGTGAAAGGCAAGCGCTACACGGGACGCGAGGCTTGTACGAACTGCTGTTTAAGCGAGTGCCCAACGAGCATGCGTACACGAGCGACGATCTCGACACGTATCGCGAAATCTTGTTGTCGACGAACGCGCATCGCCGGGACCATGCGGCTAGGAAACCGACGCTAGGCAACAAGGGCTACAAGTACAGAAAGATCGTGCCGGCGTTGATTAGCGGAGACTGCAACGTCGGTGCGATCACGCACGAAGGTCGAGGATTACCCATCGACGACGCGATGACGGTTACCGATAACGCGGTCGATTACGTGTACTGGGACCATCCGAACGAATTGGTCGATAGACTACGATTGCTCGTGGCGTCGCGCGACGCCGGACACACAGGACACGATAACGAAATCGCCTCCATCGTGGAGGAACTTCGCGAAGCCGGTCTCATCGTAAATTGATCGATCGGATCGACGATGCGTCAGTCTCGTTCGCAATCACCGTCCACCCAACATGTCGGTGAACAAGTTTGGCGCATCTTTGCACGGTAGAATCGCCGATACTGCCGGCGACAACGATCGACGCGTGGAGACGATTCGCTCGCGGAATCTCTACGTTGCGAATTACGAGCGGGAGAACGCGCTGTGTCTGGGCACCGATCGGTCAACGTTCGACGCGATGGAACGCAAGATACGCCGGGTGGCACAACCGGAGGAGGATACCGACGCTGCGACGAAACGATACGTGGACGACATGGAACGTACCGTCGGACGTGCTCTCGACACTATGGAGGAAGACATGTACGAATTGACGACGAAACGACTGGACGCTTCGACTACCGCGATAAATACCGCGATGGAAAAACGTTTGCGCGACCTGAGGAACGACTTAAATACCACGCTGCAACGACGCTTCGATCACTTGAAGGATAGACTCGACGACCTTCGGACACCGATCGCGGAGGCGTAGACGCGTAAGGAAGCGCGACGAAGAGCAACGACGACGAGAAACTCCGTCAACACCGTACGTGCTTCGAGTGCCTGGTACAGTATCTGCTGCTGCTGTTGGAACGTTACCTTCGCAACCGCTATCGCCATCGCTATGGACACGAGTAAGGAGCGAATACAATTGGTCGACGAACTGCACGCTCCCGCGAGACGAAATTTCCCGCGGAGACGCGTAGTTACTCGAGGCGACGACGATCTGTGGCAGGCGGATTTGGTAGAAATGCGCGCGTACACGACCCACAATCGCGGCTACAACTACATACTCACGATCATCGATACGTTCATCAAGTACGCTTGGGCCGTGCCCGTGAAAACGAAAAGCGGGTGCGACGTGACCGAGGCGTTCGCGACCGTGTTGCGACGAAGCGGCAGATGTCCACGAAACCTACAAACCGACATGGGAAAGGAGTTCTACAACGCGGAGTTTCGACGATCGACGAAGACTCGCGGAATCAACCACTACTCGACGTACAGCATGATGAAAGCGTCGATCGTCGAGCGTTTCATTCGTACGCTGAAGAATCTGATGTGGAAACGATTCTCCTTGAACGCCTCCTATCGCTGGTTGGATCTGCTACCGACGCTCGTGCGCACCTACAATCATCGTAAACATGGTACGATCAACGCGCGACCCGTCGATGTCACCTCCACGACTCGTTTACCGTTCGCTGTATCGTCGGTGTCGTCGTCGTCGGATGTCGAGCAACGACGACGACGACGACGACTATCCGCGAAATTCCACGTCGGCGACAAAGTACGCGTGAGCAAATTCAAGACGATCTTCGAGAAGGGATACACGCCGAACTGGTCGACCGAGGTGTTCGAAATCATCGCGGTACAACGAACGCAACCTGTGACGTACATTCTACGCGATTCCGCGGGAGAGCCGATCTCGGGCAGATTCTACGAGCACGAACTGCATTCGGTCGCGAATCCGGACGTCTATCTGATCGAGAAGATTATTCGTCGCAAGGGAGACCAGGTGTACGTGAAATGGTTGTGATTCGACTCGTCCAAGAACTCGTGGATACGGAAGAAGGATGTTTTGTGACGCATCAGCGACTCTTTATTACTATTAATTAAATAACTATACATTTATATCGTTTATTTCATTGTTTCTATTTTTAAAAAAAATAAAGCAACAATATTACACGATACTTGTGCATTATTTACGTGAACGTGTAGTAATATATATAAGTATATTAATAAACATTTTACATCCATCCATCGCATACTTTTTTTTTTAAAGGGGGAAAATGCATTACGCATACCCCGACACCGGTTACGTCACGGTTATGTGGGACTCTCCATTTCTGGCATACCCACTAAAAACCCCCTCTACGTTCGTACAGTGCATTATACTCGTATACATGACAACATATATATCGTACGTGACATTTTATACATATATACATATATACATATAACTACTGTATCTACTTAACCATATACGTATCACTATTACTCTCGTCGCACTCGGGAATCCTACAGTGTCCCCACGGAAGGGTGTTGACCTGGTCGGAAAGTACGTATCGCTTATCGACGTACGGACTGAGGGCGGTCTTCAGTTCGTTCACGGAATAGACGTCGTGTAATCGCGCGCGAATATGGTTCTGTCGAATCGTCGTTTCCGCCTGCTCGCGAAGACACCGCACGTAGTCTTCGAAGCGTATCTCGTTCGCGACCACACTCCTCTTCACACCCTTCACTTTTTTCGTCTCGGATGTTCTCGACGCGTCGCACACTCAAGTCGCGTACATCTTAGACCGCAGTCCAACGAACTCTGTCATCAAGGCACCGTTGTTCTTTCATCAAGCCCGGCACCTTCTTGTTTACGCGTGGCATACCGTACGGGTTGTCCACCGCGTAATCGCTCGTGTCGAAGCGCGCACTGACGTCACTTTTCAGCTGCTCGTAAGCGTCCTCGCACCGCAGCAGATACATTAAACTATCGGTGTCCGTGTACAACACTTTGCACCTATCGCCGAACTTTGTACGCATATAGTCGCAGTGAAATTCGTATAGGCATACCTTGGACACGTCCAACACGCTCATACCTACGTATACGGGTTTATCGAATTTCACTCTCAATTTACGCAGTTCGATAGCGCCTAAGTGCTCGGAAAATATCGCGCGACTGTGGAAATTTGGTTTCGCGATCAACGACTCGGCGCCGTAACGTCCGTCCCATCGCGTCACTAGTAGCACGTCCACTCGCTTTCGAACGTTCTCCATCGTTTTCCCGTACACCGCGTTGTTCATTAATTTGTACAGTGTTTTCTGGAAATCGCTAGTGGCTCGCGTTCTCAAGTCCGTGTTCAGTTGGATGTAGTCGCGCAACCACGGTTTCTGATCGAACCGTAGAACGCGATGAATTCGCGATACGCGAAGTCCCTGTCAAATGCACTGCTTCAGGTAGCGATAGTGGATCACGTATCGTTCTTTGTCGCGGAGCGTGGCGATCAGCTTGCTCTCCTTACCGATGGGCGCCTGCTCGCGCACAGGACAGAACGGAAGATCCGCGTGCTCGTCGTGAATGTCCGGCGGATATTCCAGATCCACTTCCAGCAGGTACCCCTCCGGTCCATCGTCCTTCGGCACGGAGTTCGCGTCCAAAGCGGTTATCGCCTTGCCCAACTCGCCCACTGCCGCCTCGTCTAGCTATCGGAAACCACCGTACGGCATCGCCTGCGACATCGCCCATCCGTACAGGTTGTTCACGTCGAAGTACATCAAGTACGTTGATGCTTGCGACGCGTCGTACATCGACGTCGGCAGGTACTTGTTGTTGGCGCGAGCGTACCTGTGCGAGCACTGACTCAGGCCGCCGCGTATACCACGCTCCACGAACAACAGCATGTCCACGTCGGTGAGCAGCTCCAATTCGACGCGTGTGTACTTCAGCATCGCGTGCCACGTGAACGCCGGTAACGTACAGTAATGCGCGGGATCCAGTTCGTAGCTCGCGATAGATGCACTGCGAAAGTTTTCGAACACGTTGGCGAGCAACAGCACGTCGGTCTTCAGATACAGATCACTGTACTCGCCTAACGTCTGTATACCAAAACACATCCACACGTTCGTAGCGTGCGCGTAATCACACTCCGACACTTCGCTATCGTTCAAGCGATTGTAGAACGCGTCACGAGGCGGTAGTCGCGTGTCGTTCAATTTGTCGTACGACGTCACGTAATCGTACGGGAAGACCCCCTTTCTGGTGAGAAGATCGAATTGTTCGTCCGGGATATGTTGGAAGACTCGAGTTTCTGCAGACTCGTAGCTACGAACTTGAACGAATCGACGAATCGAAACTTCAACGTTTTTCGCCAGTCCTTGCCAACGCCCCTGAGGTCCTCCACGGTCTTTGTAAACGAGATGTACCGTTCTTTCGTTATCGGTAGGAGGTTGATCTTCCCATCGAATGCGTCTGCCAACTCCTTAATAACGAAGTGCGCGTCGCAGCCGGACAGGTTGTGGAACACCACAGGTATCGTGCACGAACGTTGGTAGCGCAAGTTGCACGATCTATGCGCCGCACCCCTGTACTCGCCCGTCGAATGACAATGATCGCGCACTTTTCTATCGTCCTCGCCTCGGTCGAAGGGTCCTCCGCACACGTGACACGCGGTAGCCGCGTCAAAACTCCTCTTCTGTTGTTGTGTTAACGGTATCATCGGTTTCTTGACGCACAACCACGCGTACGCGACGTCCGCGAATTCCCGCAATTCCCGCACAAACCACTGTACACAGTCGGTGTCGTTGCGATACGCACGATATCCGCACAGAGTCTGGTCGTCGGAACAATGTACGTAGTATCCTACGCTATGGGCTCTGTGCCGTTGATACTCGTACTTGCGACGACGATGCTCCATCGAAGGCTGCTCCACTTCCTCCAGCAAACACTTGAAGTCCGCGTAGATGACGAACGGCACGCGTTCCTTGCGTTCGTGATGTTGAAACCGCAAAATTTTCTCCTCTTCCGACGGCAATTGCACCGCGCACTCGTTCAATCGCCGGCAATCCTCGGGGTGCCGCTGCAATCGCTCCGTCGAGGAAAAAAAGTTGAGGCACCTGAAACGTATACGAGAAAGAAAACAATGTACACGCTTCTTCTTCTTCGTGTGTCACGTATAGCTTAAAATTTTTTGTTTTTTGTTATTCTTATTTGCTTACCAATCACAAACGAACACTTGACCTTTGTGTTTGCTGAGTTGTTTGGAAATCAAACCGGACAGACTGCGGATGCACGCGACATGATGAGAGAGAGATGTTCAAAATATCGTACCTCTCTCACGCTCCGTGTTCAAACGTCGCCGCTGTCCGCTTTGAATTTCGCGGTCTCGAGATTGCGCGCAACAATGCTGCTGCGCATTATTCTCGGAAAGTGACCTTCGGTATCCGTCTGTTTTTGACTATGGTCCTAGAGAGCGAGAGAGACAGACGTACAAAATATCGTACCTCTCCGCGCATTATTATCGGATTACGCGATACGAAAATGCAGGTTTCGACTTGCATCATCTTCTACGCGTCGTGCCACCGTATGTATTGACTATGGTCCTAGAGAGGAATAGAGAGAGGGATATACGAAAATATCGTACGTCTCTCATACACCCGATTCAAACGTCGCAGATATCGGGGTGCCATATGGCTTTGGGGCGATAAGAGGGTTGCGGATTAGTGTTGTATAAAGCTCGAGTCTTCAAAGCTTTAAACCTTAACCTTAAAGACTCAGCCTTTAAGGCTAATATCATATGAAGCTCGAGCTCTCGAAGCTCGAGGTTCAAGCTTCGAGGCCCAGGCCTCGAAGCTAGAGGTTCTTGTGTTTAATAATAATAATTATTATTATTATTAAGTAAACGGGGGAACCCTTTAGTGTACATATTATAACATAAGAGTACAAACGATAAATAACAAATAATAAAGTATAACAGAAAATAGAAAAGTAAAAATAAAAAATAAAAAGTAGAAAGTAACATAACAAATCAAAAACAACAACAAAAAACAACAAAAACATAAAACTATTCGTATCGGCGACAACACCGTAAACGATGAACAAAGCGGGGTACACAGGTGACGAGGTTACGCTAATGGCAGACTCCTTAACAGCTGCCCCCTAAACGACGCAAGGGAGGCTACGAATAAGTCAATGTCCGCAGGGCACTGGTTTAGCTCATCCATAGCGCGGTTTACGGGATCGGCAGTGCAATGTTGATAAGCTGGGACGCTATACAAAAAGAGGCCTCGGGCGCAGTGACCGTTGCGGCGCAAGAAAACAAATCAGAGATACAAGCTCTGGGCAATCAATCTGACCGTGGAACACCTTATATAAGAATAGAAGGTCCAGACAGACTCGGCGATCTCTAAGAGTTTTGAGCCCAATCTTACTCAGGGCTGGATTGTAATCGTGATCGTCGAACCGCATCGGGCTGCATGATGCCCTCATTGCTATCCTAAGGAACTTATGTTGTATCCTTTCGATTGCACTATCATATAGCTTATGCTTGGGACTCCATATAACCGACGCATATTCAACCTGTGGCCTTACAAGTGCGACATACAACAATTTCAGTGTCCTGATCCGTTTAAAGTGTCTCGCAAAACGGGCGATAAACCCAAGGGTCTTCATCGACTTACAAATGATGTTACGATAATGGTTGCGAAAATCGAGACACGCCGAGAAAGTAACTCCGAGGTCTAGGACTTCCGCAACCACAGTCAAATTGGTATCACCGAGCCAATAACTCGATGGAATACCGTTTACAGCCCTATGAGACCTTTGAATAACACACTTCGCGGTATTTAACTTCATCATGTTGACGGTACACCACTGCTCAAACCTACCGAGATCAGCCCGCAACAGTTCCACATCGGAAGCCCCACTGATAGTGCGGAAAATTTTTAAATCGTCCGCGTACATTAGGAATCTGCAGTGGAGGAAAATCTTCCTGAGATCATTTATAAAAAGAATGAACAGGAGAGGACCCAGGTGCGAACCCTGAGGGACACCAGAGGTCACAAGGAATGGATTAGATAACTGATCTCTAACCCTAATAACCTGTACGGCCTTCAAGGTAACTAGCAATCCAAGACAGCAGCGGCCCACTGATCCCGATTGAGGCCAATTTAAGATGCAAAATACCATGGTCCACCGAATCAAAAGCCTTCCGGAAATCAGTGTAGACCATGTCAACCTGAAGGCCCGCATCCAGTGTAGCAGAGACGAAGCAGTGATATACCGCCAAATTGGTTGTCGTCGATCGACCAGGAACAAAACCATGCTGTTCGTCTCAAATAACGTTCGAAAGGCTGGGCGTTAGATACTCCGTGATGATTTCTTCAAAGATCTTAGGTATGACAGATAATTTACATATCGACCTATAGTTTCTGACGTCGGAGCGGTCGCCTGCCTTGAAAACCGGGGTAACTAGAGTGGTCTTCCACGCTGCTGGGAAAGTCCCCCTAGATAATGCAGAGTTGAATATATGCCAAAGGGGCCTAGCCAGAATGAAGCGGCACTCCTTTAACAACCGAGGTGGAATCCCATCATAACCTGGGCCCTTTGACACATCTAGAGACTCAAGCTTTGTATAGATTTGTCCTATAGTAATAGATAGGGAGTGAATATTTACGTCACTATACGAGGACCCAGAGGTATTCTGGGCAGGCAACCCGCCCGTCTGAGGACTATAAACGGAGCCAAAGAAATCGGCAAAAAGATTAGCTGCTGCCGAGCACGTCGAAACATAACTACGATCGAGGTGTACCTTCCCAGGAATACCGTGATCCGCACGCCTAGTATTTACAAATTTCCAGAAGCAGGAAACATCATCTGCGACCGCATTCTCGACTCCGTCAATATAAACACGGTGATCACGGGAAAGGGTCAGCTTACATTTCGATCGTAGATTTGAAAAATTTATGTAATCGCTGTATGCGCCAGACCGCTTAAAAGCAATATGTGCCCTTTTCTTTTGTCGTATCAGGGATCTTAAGCTAGGGGAGAACCACAGCGGAAATGTGGATCGGACCACTGACCTCATCGGAGCATCAATTGCCTGATTGATATGACCATATAATCGCTCAAGGGCAACACTAGGCTCGATGTCACCAGTCTCATTATCCCAATCAATTAGGTTTAGAAATTCACACACGCTGGAGAAATCACCCCGCTTATAATCCCTGTATTCAAAGTTTTCGCCACCGTGGACAAGAGCAGGTGCCAAGCCTTTGAACAAAATGTGCAGAGGTGGGTGATACACGTCAGGTTCAATAAGGGCATCAATTACTCGGTCAACAGTAACATTGGGACAAGAGACAAAGATGAGATCTAGCATCCCGTCGGATTGATTAAAAACCGTATTAACTTGGGTGAGGTTGCAGTACTCTACACATCCAAGGAGAAGGTCAATGGCAGCCGATTCGTTCGACGATACCCCCAATCTTCTGAAGCACTCCTGTACCGAGTCATTGAACCAAACAGTATGAGGAAGATTAAAATCACCGAACAAACAAAAAGTGTCATCGCTGTAATTAAGAAATACTTCCGTGACTGTATCAGCATGGCTAGCATAAATCGAAGGCAAAGACGCAGGTGGTATATAAACAGCTCCTAATAATACATGTTTGTTTTTGTGAAGTTGAGCTCTGACAAACAGTTGCTCGACCACAGAACAGCTAACTGTAACAGAGCAGGAAGGCATCGATTCCTTGACAGCGATGAGGACACCACCCCCTCTCGTGCAAGTGCTAGTTCTCTGGGATCTATCGCATCTATAAATCGCATAATTACGCAAACCGAGTTCGTTAGATGATATCGCAGACGTAAGCCAGGTTTCGACAAAAATTATGACATCGTAAGACACTGCCGATGTAAGTAAAGAGGTAATGAGAATATTTAACTTAGTTCGCAGACCACGGACATTTTGAAAGTACACAGAAGGGTTCAAAGTTAGTTTTTTTGGGAAGTGTCATTGCGTGGTCTACCCGCCACGATCCTGGGAACACCACGATTGTAGCGAATAGTCATGTAGGTCTCTCCTCTCTCGTGTAGATTCCGGAGCTTCTCCCTTAGCTGCGTAAGCGTCCCGCGTTGTTGCGTAGTCTTATCGTCGGAGATTTTGTAGGGGCCTTTGCAGCGATGCTTACTTTGAAGGATCCTTTTCACTTCAGCCGCGGAGTCAAGCCGAACACATAGAGGCCTGCAGGGTGTCTTACCCGGTTTACCGAGGCGACGAACAGCCAAATCCTGCGTGACAAGGGGGCAGATCGGAAGAACTCGGCCAGAACACCGCGAGCAGCGTCCACCTCTGCTGATCTTGTGATTTCGGGCGAGGATTCCCGAGGCTCCGGCATCCCAAAAATAATTACGTTCTTGTTACGTACGACCGTACTTCCCTATCATTCATCTCCACGATGAAGTCATCAACTGTAGGAGTAGGCAACTGAACAGCAGTGATGGCCGGGTTCACATCTAACGCCAGGACCCGCTCGAACAGTGAGTTAATGTCCGACCTCAAAACACCCAGATCGGCTCTTAAGCAGGACAGAATATCCTCTTTAAACGCGGCTAGCTTCAAATCAATGAGGTCCCCCACTATGTCCTTGATCTTATCGGCTGAGGGTAAGGCAGTAAGTGACTGGAGTGTAGCGGTCGGTATAGCTGTTATTGATTGGGCCGACGAAACAATGGGCTGGCTAACGGTGGTTCGAGACGTTGAGGAACCTTTACGGCAATCTATGAGCCCCTTATCCGTACAAGGATGACCCGATCGAGCCAGACATGAGGGTCCAGGATGGCTGATTACCTTACATCCAGGACAGGTGACTGGGTTTGCGACAGGGGCCAAGCAACCTTTACATTTCTTTAAACTAGGTGACATTTCAAACAGCACCAAACAACAGTCACGTCAAACAAACCAGACACACACACACAGCACAGCACTGCTTGATTAGTGGATTAGATTGTTCTAATTCAGAGTTAAGCGTCTGGGCTGAACGAAATTAGTAAAACGGGAAGCACAAAAGGGTTTTGAAATTCCTCCAGATCCAACGGCTCAGATGGCTAACCGACGTACTCGGTCAAACACGTGGTAACGCACGAGTAAACAAAACAGACAACCTGTCACCTCGACAGCTGAGTACAGACTGATAATGAAGTTAACTGCACGTCCTTGATATTATATCTTATTTTGTGCAACCACTGTAAGAAATAAAAACATGTAAAAAATGATTTGGAAAGGATAATACATCCTTAACGGTTTCGAGGGTTGAGCTTTAAAGTTTCAGCCAAAAGGGGGAACAACACAGTGAGAGTTGATAAAACTGAGTGTTCTTTCATACTTTGAAAGTATAACCTATCAAAAATATTAGGTCGAAATTCACGTAAATAACGTAGAAAATTGAGAAATCCTTGTTTGTTCGGCCTATAACACTCTAAAGTGACTTCTATACTTTGTTTAAATATCTGTATGTATTTTGTAATAAAGGAAAGTTTCAAATATTGCTTAAAATATATGCATATATTTGATCATCCTATCAGTAATAGTTTAACGAAGTTTGTGCGTCACGGAAATAATTCACTCAAGCTTTGTACAACACTTCACTACATACAATTTATACGACTCGAGCGTTCGAGCTTGAAGACTCGAGCTTTAAAGGTTCGAGCTCTTACGGCTACAAGGTTCGAACCTTAAGGGTTCGAGGCTTTAGGGTTTGAACCGCGACTCGAGCTCTTGAAGCTCTGGGCTCGAAGCTCATTTTTACAACACTATTGCGGATCGCTTCATACGACGCGTGACGTGTCAGCGAGGTATCCCCTGCACCTGCTTTCAAGGCCCATTCCCCCTCCACTGATCCAGGGTCTCGGTCCCCACCACCACGAGTCGCGGTCCCCCCACCCGCTGCCCCCTCGCCGCCGCTGCGGTTCCCCTCGCCCCGCTTCACCCCCTCACCACACGTTGATCCAGAATCCGCTTAGTATACCTACTGTTGTCGACATTTCACAATGCAACACACTGTCATATTTGCGAAGAACCATTCGAGGCTAGCGATATACGAGTCCACGATCATTGCCATCTGTCCGGACGGTTTAGAGGCCCACCACATACGGAATGCAATTTAAATTATAAAAACGCGTTTTACATCCCCATAGTTTTCCACAATTTATCCGGCTACGATTCACATTTCATTATCAAGGAAATAGCTACCACTTTCGAAGGCAGCGTTGACGTATTACCCATAACTAAAGAAAAGTATATTTCTTTCACAAAAAATGTCGAAGATACGGCTGATTCAGACTCGCGAAATTGTATTAAATTGCGATTCATCGATTCGTACAAATTTCTCAACACCAGTCTCGACAAATTAGCATCCTTTCTTAGCACAGATAAATTAAAAATTTTACGATCCCAATTTGAAACATTATCCACCGAGGATTTCAATTTATTGACGTGAAAGGGTGTCTTTCCATATGAATATCTTGATTGCGAGGACAAACTGCAGGACCCATGCTTACCGCCGCGCAAGTCATTCTACAGTTCGTTAACGGGTGAGACTGTATCCGAGACCGATTACGCACACGCTGAAACTGTCTGGCAGAGTTTCGAGATTGGAACCTTGGGCGAATACAGCGACTTGTATTTGAAAACAGATGTCTTGTTATTGGCAGATATTTATGAAAATTTTCGCGAAAGTTGTATCAAGAGTTACGGATTACATTCAGCACATTATTATACTCTACCTGGTTTCACATGGGATGCAATGCTAAAACATACTAAAATTACATTCGAATTGCTCACAGACATCGATATGGTCATGTTTATCGAACGCGGTATACGTGGGGGTTTAAGCCAATGTTCCGGAAGATATGCACATGCCAATAACAAGTACATGTCATCTTACGACGCATCGGAAAAGTCATCGTACTTGATGTACTTTGATGTGAACAATTTGTATGGATGGGCAATGTGTCAGCCCCTACCATACGCTAAATTTCGAAGGGTCGAAGATGCTGCAAATTTTGACGTGTCTTCAATCGGTGTCGATTCGCCCACGGGGTACATTCTCGAGGTAGATCTGGAATATCCGCAACGTCTGCACGACGCTCATGCCGATCTACCGTTTTGCCCGACGCGTGCCAAACCACCTGGCAGCAGACAGGACAAATTACTCGCGACGGACTACGATAAGCAGCGTTACATCATCCATTACCGCAACCTGCAGCAGTGCACGCGTCACGGTCTTCGTATTACAAAGATACACCGCGTGCTTCAATTCGCTCAATCTCCCTGGCTCCGCGGTTACATCGAACTCAATACACGGTTTAGAACAAGCGCGACAAACGACTTCGAAAAATATTTGTACAAATTGATGAACAACGCAGTATTCGGTAAAACTATGGAAAATGTACGAAACCATGTGGATGTAAAACTTTTGACACATTGGGAAGGGCGATATGGCGCGGAGGCAATGATCGCGAAACCGAATTTCCACAGCAGACGTGTTTTTTCGGAAAATTTAATAGCTGTTGAATTGCGAAAACTCGAGGTGAAATTCAACAAACCGATATACGTGGGTATGTGCATTCTAGACATATCAAAAATTTGTTTGTACGAATTTCACCACGACTACATGTCGCCCAAGCACGGAAAAATTGTAAAATTCTATATACCGACACAGATAATCTCATTTATCACATTCAATGCGATGATATCTACGAGTCCATGAAACACAATATCGATAGATTCGACACAAGCGATTATCCTACCGACAATCCATATAATATGCCGCGCGTAAATAAGAAGGTTCCGGGGCTGATGAAGGACGAAAATAACGGTGCGATAATGACCGAATTCGTAGGTCTTAGAGTGAAAATGTATGCACTTCGCGTAGACGGTAAAAAAGATACGAAAAAGGCGAAAGGCGTCAAGACCAACGTCATAGCCAGAACGATAACTTTCGACGACTACGCGCAATGTTTGCACTGGGAGATCGAAATGGTTCGCAGACAATCATGCATATGGTTTAAATTGCACAAAGTGTACACCATTTCGGAATCTAAAATCGCTCTAAGTCCATACGATGACAAGCGGCATATTGTACCCGATTCGATCGACACTCTACCCTGGGGACATTATAATATCCCATTGTAAAAATAGAAATTGTAATTGTATTTATTAACTCGTTTCTTATAAATAGTGGAATTATTGTATAATATAAAATTCATCGCGCATGTATAGAAAAATATTATTATTATTGTATTTATTAACGCATTCATATAAATAGGGGGGGGGGGGGAATTATTGCGCAATATAAAATTGTTCACTCATGCATATGTATCATTGTATATATTAGCTGGATTATAAATGGTTGAAATAATGTGTAAAAAATAAAAAAAAAATTGTTTGCACGTTTACATATACAGGGTGTCCGCGGGAACACTGGGCAGCGCGATTTCTCCTAAAGTATTGGACGTAAAAATATGAAAAAAATATGGAATGCATGGTTCGAGGGGGCCAACTTATTAGCCCGAACGAATTTTTTTCGATTATTATTATAAAAGATACTATGGTCAAGTTCGGTTTTTCAAATGGAACTATTTTTTTTTTGAAGACTTGAGTTGATAGTGCGTTCCAAGACAAATTCAATAATCATCAATGTATACACTTTATTTCCACTGGTTTTTGAGATATTGCGCTTGCAAATTTACTGATTTTCACTGCAAGAAAACCCTCTGGAAAAGCAAGGGCCGAGGGCGGTCTTGCTGGCGCCACGGTGGTGGCCGCCGTATATGTGCCGATTTACTGTTTTTATACAAAGTAACCCACGGCCAAATTAACTGTCAGGAACTAGTTGGATTGATTCGCTTTCACGCTCCACAACGGTCATTGCGTCCGAGACCGCTCTTTGTACCGAGTGTCCCGGAATACTTTCACTACACAGCTGATCCTATAAACCGCGCTATGAATGAGATTAACCAATACTCTGAGGATATTAACGTGTTTGCAACCTCCCTTCATTCTTTCAGGAATCAGTTGCTTCAGAGACTATTACCACAATAGTTTTACGCACCATTGGTGCTGAGATTGGGTCTCAGCGATCAGACTGTTCTGTTCCGTTTTTGTTTTATTTCTTCTTCGTTTTACTTTATGTTTATGGTATTATAGTGTATTTTACTTCATGTTATTTTGTTGTATCTTATGTTATCTTATTATAATTATTTTTCACTTTAATGTAATCTTTGTAGTTGACTTTTGACTATATAACTAAAGGGCTTTCCCGTTTATATAATAAATAATAATAATAAAAGACAAAGTGCGTCTTCTAAATCGCGACGCGAAGGACATCTGGTTTGCGGATAGTGGTGCTTCCAAGCACATCACGTTCAGACGCGAATGGTATTCGACCTTCAATCCGACAACAGACGAAAAGATCTGTTTGGGTGACGACGGTGTTTGTGAAATCATGGAATCCGGTACGATCCCCGTGTCAAGACTAGTCAACAATAAATGGCACAATACAAACCTTGAAAACGTCTTATACGTTCCGAGTTTCAAAAAAAACCTTTTCTTGATCGGTCAGTGCACCGACAAGAAGTTTCGCGTTGTTTTCTGCGGAGAATCCATAGGAATATATCGCGACGATCAATAGGTCGTCCAGGGTGTGAAACAACAAAATAAAATCTACCCGCTCTTCCTTCAACCGGCAATAGGCGAGACAGCGAACGTAGCCATCTCCGAGAATCTCCAAATATGGTACCTCCGCCTAGGTCACCTCAACAAAGCGTCGTTAAAGGAAATGACAAAAAAGAAGCTTGCCACAGGAATCAATTTCACCGACGTCAACGACTTTTTCTGTGACGACTGCCAGTTCGGAAAGATGCACAAGCTTCCGTTCAAAAAGGATGCACCGAGAGGAAGACCGCAACCGGGAGAGTTCATCCACAGCGACGTCTCCGGACCGATGTCAACACAGTCTCTCGGCGGGGCGAAATTCTTCGTGACCTTCAAGGACGACTACTCGGGATTCCGTCACGCATACTTCATGCGCCACAAGTCGGACGTCTACGAATGCTTCAAAAGGTACGAGCAAATGATTAGAAACAAATTTAACAGTCCAATGAAAAGATTAAGGGCCGACAATGGAAAGGAGTACGTCATCAAAGAAATGAAGGAATACCTGGCGAGAACGGGAATTCAGCTGGAGCGGACGGCGCCCTACACGCCCGAGCAAAACGGGCGACCCGAGAGAGACAACCGGACCATAGTCGAGTCCGCCAGGACGATGCTGCTCTCCAAGGACTTACCCCGCTACCTCTGGGCCGAGGCCGTGAATACAGCCATATATCTCCTGAACCGAACGGCCACATCTCAGGTGCAGGACGCAACTCCATATGAGATATGGACCGGCAAGAAACCAGATCTGTCTCACGTAAGAATATTTGGGAGCGAGGCGTTCGAACACGTTCCCAAGGTTCTCCGAACAAAGCTGGATCCGAAGGCGAAGAAGTCAATCCTCGTAGGCTACGAGGGAGAATCCTCTAATTATAGGCTGTTCCACCCGGACTTACGGAAAATCTCGGTAAGCAGACACGTAATAATCAATGAGCGTGTTACAAGGAACCCGGTGAGCATTGGGCCAAACACGGCCGACCTCCACGACTGCACCGGAGTGGATCCAGCTCACGCGACACGAGAGTACGACCGAGATGCAGCCGGTCCACCAAACACCTCCATCGGCGCCAAGGACATCGATGCAGACCAGACCGACGCCGACGCCCCGGACGATTCAGACGAGACAGCACGCAGCCTCCGTGACCGTCGGACGCTTCGCGCCCCGGACAGGTACGAGGCAAACTACGCCGAGTTCTCCGAACCGGCAACCTACGCAGAGGCGATCACCGGAAGGGATGCCAAAGAGTGGAAGGAGGCCATCGCAGACGAGCTGTCAGCCCTAGAACGGAACGGGACCTGAAAGATGGTACCGCTTCCGTCCAACCGGCGTGCGATCGAATCTAAGTGGTCCTTCAAAGTTAAACGGGCTCCGTTGGGTGAAGTGGTAAGATTTAAAGCGCGTCTACTTGCAAAGGGCTTCTCCCAGAAAGCCGGAATTGATTATAATGAGACCTTTTCACCAGTCGTGCGATACGACTCCGTGCGCGTTCTTCTCGCGATTGCCGCCTTAAGGGACCTTGAGATCCGGCAGTTCGATGTAAAGACAGCCTTCCTCAACGGGGAGCTAACCGAGGAGATTTATATGAAAATTCCCGAGGGAGTTCGAGCTAGTAATAAAACCTCGGTTTGTAAATTAGTAAAGTCACTGTACGGACTCAAGCAGTCATCGCGATGCTGGAACCAAAAATTAGACGCGTTCCTCAAGCGTTTCAGCTTTAAACAATCACACGCGGATAAATGTATACACGTAGGAAATTTACGCTATACGTAGATGACGGATTAATTTTAGCGAAGTCCGAAAAGGCCCTTGATGTAGTCGTCAACGTTCTTCAAAGTTCATTTGAGATAACTCTCGGCGACTCAGACATATTCGCTGGCTTACAAATTTCGAGAGATCGGGGGAGAAGAACCTTGACGATACATCAGGAGTCATATGTAAATAGAATTCTGTCTCGCTTCGGCATGGCTGACGCGAAGCCAATTAGTATACCAGCCGATCCGCATGCCCCACTCGAATCGGCCGTCGAAGATGACCCGGCCGTGAAAGAAGTTCCGTACAGGGAGGCAGTGGGGTCATTAATGTTTTTGGCAACCGTAAGCCGCCCTGATATCGCGTTCGCGGGTAACTGCGTCGCCAGACATTTAAATAAACATAATCGAAGCCACTGAGAAGCCGTGAAACGAATACTTCGCCATTTGAATTGTACCCCAAACGTCGGGATAATATACTCAAGCAGTGGGAGCGATCTGGAGCTCAAGGGATACTCCGATTCCGACTACGCGGGTGACCTCGATACGCGAAGATCGACCACCGGTTATATTTTTGAGTTAGCCAATGGACCGGTCACATGGTGCTCACAAAGGCAGAAGATGGTAACTCTGAGCACCACCGAGGCGGAATACGTGGCCGTCTGCGACGCGGCAAAAGAAGCCATCTGGCTTAGAAGACCATTGTGTGAAATCGGATGTGGAAGTGAAAGTCCAACCATGATCCGCGTAGACAACCAGAGCGCGATTCTTCTGGTCAAGAATCCTGAGTTCCATAAGAGGACCAAGCACATTGACATCCGATTCCACTTCGTTCGCGAGAAATGCGAGGACGGCGAGATTAATGTCGACTACATCCCAACGAAGACTCAGATCGCGGATATGTTCACTAAGGCGTTACCCAAAGATCGTTTTGGATTCTTGAGTGACTCTATTGCCCTTACGAGGCACGACTGAACACTCAAAGAGTGGGAGTGTTGAGATTATAGTTTTTAAAGTACTTTATTTCTTTTCGTTTTCTCAGTATCGCCTCTTACTGTTACTGGAAGCGAGCACTGATCTATTTGCACCAGACGCAATGTCGATATTTAGTTTTCGACCTTACCGACTGATTACAATCAGTCATAGGTGTTCGCGCGTGCGCGCCACAAGCGCCGTGGTGTCTTCCTTCTTTTGGTTTCCATCGGTCGTTAGTCTTTCCCAGCAAGTGCTATCCAAGCGTACATACAATTAAAACCTTCTTACGCCAAGTCCAGTGTGTGTATCATTATTTCGATACCCTCGGATCCGCTCCCGAACCTCACTTAAAATTAACAGTACTTGTATCCCTTGTTGCTCAATATGGGATTTTTAGCACCATGATCGCGCCTGTGGGCATTCGTTGCCAGCAGTATACTTTTGTCTTTTTGTTTATCAGCATCGGTGTATATAGCATCATTGGGAATTCTCTTGAAAATCAGTTCGTAAAGACCGGGTGTACCTCCGCATCTTACACCATCTATGATTATATTATCATCCTTGTCTATATCGAAAGCCTTATCCCCAAGCATCGTTCCACTATTGCCAAACTATACACCGTACACATAGTCCATTGTTGTATCCTTATCACCACTTAGGATCGCGTTCATGTATTTTTGCCCCAGCGAAACGAAATGACTGCGAAACGTTTCTTGTCCCTCGGATGTTTGAAGTTGCTGTCTGATAGATGTTACAAACGACGCATTGGGACTAGTTTCGAAAACGTCATCATCAATGGTTGCGAGCGATTGTACACTGGGAAATGTATTTATTGGTGTGGGAGGAACGGGAGACTCGTTTGATGTAGCATTCCACCGTTTATGCTTCGATTGCACTGGTGTAAAGGTTATCGGTGAATATTCAGATGACACGTGTCGTTTCCTCTTTGTCTTGCGCGATGTGTTCCCTTTCGGATGGACTTTTTTAGGCGTTAATGTTTCATTCCCTTCAACGTCTGTGGTCATCGGCGGTGATGTGCCAGCTTCTGTCGCTGTGGTATTTTCCACAATATGTTTTAAGGGTTCGACGACAGGTTTGAAGTATCTCTCCAACGCGATATCTTCCTCCATCTTGCCAGTCTTCAAAGCCTGATATTTCCGGCGAATGGATTCGCTAGTTTTTGCAATTTCCTTCGCTATTCTCTCGCGATCCTTAATCTCCAGAGTATCGATATCAATCATCGTTGTACCGCTGACGTTGCTTTCCCACCGACGTGTTGACGAAAATTGACCATCTCACGGTACGGCAAACTCGTTAAATCCCTTTCTGTAACGTCCATTGGACATCGCGCTATCCTTGTCTATTACTACGAAACCATACTCCCGTTGCCAACAATTACGACACAAAGCGCAGAAATCCTCGTAAGATATGTCAGTGTTTACGTGATCGTTGTACACATGTTTCAAGTTGGTACCATCCTGCTTAATCAGAATCAACAGATTGGCATTGTCGCGTGTAAGATGTTTGGGTATCTTTGCATACGTCTGACAGAGATAGAAGCAGTCAACGTTCGAGTGGCACCCCATTGCAAAGTACTCTCGTATCGTATCTTGCTTATCGCATGCGACGTCATCAACGATGAAAATAGAATTCGGAAGCGATTCGCTCGGTGGTATGACCTCACTGTTATCCGAAAGCGTAAAGTAGCCAATTTCATATATTGGAGTTAATAAATTCTCCAAATACTGATATGTCGGCTGTTGCAACGACTTGGAGTACACGTACACGTTCTCGAAGCGGACGCCGTGAGGACTTTCCAACAAGCTCACCAGCACGTTGGTCTTTCCGCAATTTGATGGGCCACAAACGAGGCAGCGTATCGTGTTTGGTAGCATGCTACCATGTCTGCGTCTGGTTTTCGAACACATCACTCGTGATTTATCGTCAAAATTTGTCACGCGTATCGTTACAGGTTGTCGCACGAATCGCATCTTCCCCGCGAACTGTGAAAAATGATTTTGATACGTCGAAGCGGTGGCGCGCCCTATTTATAGGTCCACACCGACACAAAACAGCTCAGTATTCAAAATGCTTCTGGTCCTGTCGGATAATTGCGATATTCGAGACCTAACCTCTGAGCAGTTGAAATACACAGGGTGTCCCACGGTAGACTGGACAGTGCCGTAGCTCCTAAAGTATTGGAGATAAAAATTTTTAAAAAATAGGGAATTGCATGGTTCGAAGGGGCTACAAAATTAGCCCGAACGAATTTTTTTTTCGATTATTATTTTAAAAAATACGATGGTCAAGTTCGGTTTTTCAAATGGAACTATTTTTTTTGAAGTCCTGAGTTGATAGTGCGTTCCAAGACAAATTCAATAAGCATCAATGTATACACTTTATTTTCACTGGTTTTTGAGATATTGCGCTTGCAAATTTACTGATTTTCACTGCTAGAAACTCCTCTGGAATAGCAAGGACCGGGGTCGGTCTTACTGGCGCCACGGGTGGCACTGCCTGTTGAAATAGATACCTACCTGCGAAAGGTCTACGCCAGGCCCAAAGGCTGGACAATTCTTTTCCGCCAGAAATGCTACTTAGGTAGGTACATCTGCGGTATCGAGAAGCGCATCGTTACTTTTATTTCGCACTTGCTTCTACGCTCGGATGGCCGGTTGTTTTGGGAGGGATGCAAGTTGGATTGGTTAGGTTCGGAGGAGTGAAAGTTGCTAGACTAAATTTCAACTATAGGGAGCAGATTGTATCAGAACCAATCGGATTTGCATCCCTCACAAACGGCTGCTAGAGAGCAAGAGGCCCTCTTCACAGCAATACCTTCTTCCCAATGCCCACCTTCTTTCGCACGGAATACGTCAACGCATGGTTTTGTTTTGATATCGAAGCTCATGTTTATACTCGAGGGGACCACGCGTCGACAGCGGGCTACCCCTTTTCTTACCGTGTCTCTCCACGAGGAGTATTGCCGATGGATTGTAGAAGCGCAGATGTCTGGATGCCAGTTGTTGAATTCAGGAGACGATAGAAACACTTTGTTACAAAACACACATGTACTATAATTAAAGTAAATCGTATTCCTCTCGGGCAGGAGTCGCCCGACGTTCGTCAAGAAGATGCGGCCTGGTACCCCGTGGCGAGGACAACCCTTCGCTGGGTCTCGCCCGATTTTTATGGCTTTTTCCGGAAAAAGGTACGAATCCTGGGCCGAACGTAACGAATTGAGGTCGAGCCCCCGCAGTCGAGGGTGAAATATCCATTACAACTTATTAAGAAATTCTTTTCTTCATCGTATCGAAAGGGAAGTGACGCCAATGGATTCCTTATGTTTTTCTGATGAAAATCATACCAAATATCATGCAAATCGGACTACTTTGACACAAGCTATTTGTATTCCCTATGTAAAAGTTGTCCGATTTACACAACATTTGGCATGATTTTCATCGGGAAACCACAAGGAATCCAACGGCGACACTTCCATATCCATACGATAAAGAATAAAGAATTATTTTATTTCTGAGATGCGGTCTGGTACCCTATGGCGAGGACAGACCTTCGCAGTGCCTCACCCGATTTTTATGGGCATTCGACCCTCGAAGGGGTTCGAGTGCTTATTAAGAAGTGAGAAATCTTCGACTAGCGCATTTCTCATCGGATCTCTGCGAAAACGACACACATCGATTCCTTATGTTTCGCCGATGAAATTGACACCAAGAACGACGTAATTTTGACCATAATGATGGAAATTCCACGAAAAATCGTTTTATATCATTTCAAGCTGACTTGACTTTGTTAAAAATAGTCCGATTTACATGAAATTTGGTATGATTTTAATCGACGGAACGCCAGGAATCCATGGGCTCCACTTCCCCTTCGATACGATGAAGAAAAGAAGCAAACATTTGAAATCCAGAACATTTCTCACTTCTTGATGGTATTCCAAACCCTTCGAGGGTCGAAAGCCATAAAATTCGATGGGCACTGCGGGGTGTTTGTCCTCGCCGCGCGGTGACGGGCCGCATCCTTTGACGGGCGTTGCTTCAGAATCACCCTTACCTGTACTAAAGTGATGTAGGAAAATATAACTCAATTTTTAACTTCAGTAGTCTTTTATTTCGCACTTGCTTCTGTGCTCGGATGGTCGGTTGAGTTCCAACTAGGCAATAGTGGGTGATTTTTTCTTTCATCATATTAATTTCTTATTTGCATATTATAACCATTCTCTGCACAGTACTTATTTTTACCTTTGCTCGCACGACGTACGGGCTTAACAATGAATGTGTTAAATATCCTGTTTTGTCTTTTTTGTATCAATTGAATGCGTGTACATGAAATCGGTATGTTTTTACATAAAAAATATTTGTAAGCTTTTTGAAGCAATTACCAAGTAGGCGTGGTTGCGTTCCATACGAACCCGACAACATCAGTTCGCACAATAGCGGAAAATTGTAACTTATCCACACCGACTGTAGAGCGGCCGACGCTCTTAGGGTGTCGCGTTTCAAATTAATGAAAGGGCCGACGTATTGAACAGTGTTCGCAAAGTGAAACTGTTCCACGAGTCGAAGAGACGGCGTCTCCTGCTAGAGGCGCGATGCACGCTCGCACTCGCCTTCGGTTGTCTTTCGGCGAGCACCGTGGCGATCTTTACGCGCGACGCGGAAGGGCACACACATGTGGCCATGCGCTGAGGTCCGACAATGCGTCGAGTACGGCAGTGGTTCCCATTCAGATGGGCGACTCAACATGCCGCCCCCCTTGTACAGTCTCGTTCAAAAGAATGGAGCGCGTAGCTGCGGTACGGAGGCTTGGCGCCTATTACAAACATGCAGAAGATTAAATTAACGCAACATTATGACGGTAGGTTACAACTTATGAACTAGATGCGCTTCATGCAATGCGCCGATGACGCCGTCGTCATCTGGATGCACGGCGGTGATTCGTCGAAGTGGCCAGCTCATCGGTGGCGTGGTGTCCTCGCGAACGACCACCAGCGTACCCAACGGAATGTCCCGGGCCTGACCTGTGTGTCACTCCTTGCAAACCGTGTGCTCCTGTGTCGTTCATTGCGCCATCGGGTCCAAAAATGATTTCTCATTTTCTGGACTTGTTCCCAGGCTGATGAACGCCCGATCGGCACCGTGGAGAAATCGTCATCGAGGATGCTTGTCAACGGGGCGCCAATGAGAAATTGGGCGGGGGCTGTGAGCGCAATCAGGTCGTTTGGGTCGTACGATATCGGTGTTATTGGGCGCGAATTTAGGAAGAATTGATTTCCGTGGACGGACGCGCTTCCTTCACGCTTTCCGTCTTCGTGGATGATGCTCAGCAGTCCTTTTGGCGTTGGCTGATGCGTTGACCTGGACGTTGTCCCTGGCGAATGAAGTGCTGTGCTGACACTGTCAAATTCGCCGGTCCTTGCGTTGGATGCAGCGTTTTGTGCGCTGCTGTCTCCAGACTGGATCGGTGAAGATGCAGGATGCCACACTCCTCTGCCGCTGAATCCCCTCTGGCCGTGTGGATGTCGATCAAAACCCTTGTGGCACGAGATCCGGCTCGAAGGACTAAGTAATGTAGAGCGTCGGTCTAGCACCATGGCGATCTTTACATGCGGCGCGAAAGGACATATGTATACATGTTCCGATTCAGATGGGCGACTCAACACCGACAGTGCATAAAATCGTCAAGAAAAATGGTTTGGAGCCGTATAAATTATTTGATAGAGATTTTGGACCACGGATTGAATTTGCGATGCGGATACTGCTGAAAATCGGATACGATGCACAGTTTGTACGAATCTTAATGATAACGGACGAATGTACGTATATTTTATACAAAGGGCATGACATGCTATCAAAATAAGACAATAACCAGTACCGCGAGTCGGTTTTAATGTGGTGTAGTATTTTCAATCGAAAAATATATGGACCTTATTGTTTCGAAAGAAATATAACAGGAGCAACATATTTAAAATTTCCGGAAAATTATGTGGATGATATTTTACACGACATGCCACTAGCTGAAGCGTAAAATTTATGGTTTCAACAAGACGGTACTGCAGCGATGAGAAAATGGCTGGACACATCATTTCCCAAGCAATGGATCGGTCGTGGTTTCATGAGGACAGCACTAGGGATTGCAATCCGGTAAATCGGTTAAATGTATTTTTCACTGATAACGTAGCAGAAATCGAGGGAATTAATGAACGCATACATGCATATAATTCCCTCAATTTCTACTACGTTATCAGTGAAAAATACTTTTAACCGATTTACCGGATTGCAATCCCTAATGCTGTACTCGTGGAATTCGCATTTAAGGCGGCTGTCCTTCCACGTGTCCCCCGTCATTAATAATGCAATTTAGTATCCGTCGGCAAAATGCTGTTTCTACGGTTTCCAGCATCTCAGGCGGAACATTTTCACACGCTTCAATGATGCGTGCTGTTAATTCGGCTTTGTTTGCAACCGCTGTTGCAAATATTTTCTCCTTCATATATCCCCATAAAAAAAAGTCGCAAGCCGAAAGATCGGGGGATCGTGGTGGCCATGCTATTGTTCCATTTCGACCGATCCAGCGGTTGGGAAATGTGTGGTTCAGCCATTCCTTTACAATATTGGCATAATGCGCCGGAGCACCATCTTGCTGAAACCATAAGTTCTGTCTTTCTTCCAATGACATATCGTGCAAAATATCTTGCAGATAAGTTTGTAACATTTGTAAGTATGCTTCTCCCGTTACATTTCTATCGAATATGTATGGTCCATATATTTTCCGATTGAAAATACCGCACCATACTAACACTGACTGGCGATACTGACTATTGTCTTCACGTATCCAATATGGGTTTTCACTAGCCCACATTCGTGAATTCTGATGGCATGTCATACCATTTGTATAAAAAATATACTCGTCCGTTATCATTACATTCCTGATGAACTCTGGATCCTCTCCGAGTTGCTGAAGTACCGACAACGAAAACTCAATCCGTGGTCCGTGATCTCGAAGAAATAATTTGTGCTGTGTACTTGGTTTGTACGGCTTCAGCCCATTTTTCTTGACGATCCTCTGAATGGTCGACTTCGACAAACCACAATTCGCTGCGACCTGACGAATCGAAGTTTTTGGGTGCGCATGAAAAGCTGCTACCACATCAATCTCTTCTTCTGGTGTGTGGCTTTGACAATTTTTTTTTTGTCGGTGGACACTCCCAGTGGCTTCAAACAATTGAAAAATGTGTTTTACCTGAAAACATACCGATTTGCTGTAAACACATTAATTGGTACAAAAAAGACAAAACTGGATATTTAACCCTTTCATTGTTCAGACCATATGTCGTGCGTGCATGGGTAAAATTAAGTACTGTGCAGTGGTGAAAGGATCATTGCGGGAGGAGATTCTATCGTGACCAATTGGACCTGCATTCTTTCCAGATACAGGGTGATTCTGGAGCTACGCCCGTCGAAGGATACGACCTAGTACTCCGTGACGAGGACAACCCTCCCGCAGTGCCTCACCCGATTGTATGACTTTCAACCCTCGAAGGGGTTCGAGTGCCTATTAAGAAGTGAGAAATCTTTGACTCGCGCATTTCTCATCAGATTTTTGCGAAAACGACGTAATTCGAACCATAATGATGTAAATTCCACGAAAAATCGTTTTATATCATTTCAAGCTGACATGACTTGGTTAAAAATAGTCCGATTTACATGAAATTTAGTATGATCTTCATCGTAAAAACACAAGGAATCCATTAGTGCCACTTTCATATGGATACGATAAAGAATAAAGAATTATTTTATTTCTGAAACAGGTATGAACCCTCGGCCGACCGTAGCAAATTGAGGTCGGCGTCCCACAGTCATGGGCTGAAGATGTGAAATATTCATTACAGCGTGGTAAGAAATTTTTTATTCTTTAGCGCACCGATAGGAAAGTGGCACCAAAGGATTTCTGGCGTTCTCCCGATTGGAATCATACCAAATCTCATGTAAATCGAACTACTTTTAAATAAGGAATACAAATTGCAAATTACGTCGTTCTTGGTACCAGTTTCATCGGCGAAACATAAGGAATCGATAGGTGTAGTTTTTGCAAAGATCTGATGAGAAATGCGCAAGTCAAAGGTTTCTTACTTCTTATTAGGCACTCGAACCCCTTTCGCGGGTTGAAAGCCATAAAATTCAGTCTGGCACTGCGGGGGATTCTCCTCGCCACGAGGTACCAGGCCGCATCTCTTTGATGGGCGCATCTCCAGAATCACCCTGTACTAGTTTTTCCATCTCTACACAGTACCAAAGAGTTTCTTTTCACTGTACTCTTTTTACCAAGTCGCGTTATTTTGATAAACAGCGAAAGCGGTAACCCTTTCGGGACAAAATTCATAACTTCTGAACTAATCAGCTTTCGTCCTAAGTACCCTAATACTTTTTTAAAGAGAATTTAAAAATGCATCGAATGGTGTATAAAAAAATATACAGCTTCATTAAAAAAATTAAGGCGATCTTGATTTTTCAGTGAAAAAAAGATTTTTTTAATATTTACTTTTGCAATTTGTTGTCAACTGAATACTGACTAACTTCTGTTCGAAACATTTTTTTATCAAATTATTTTTATCGCGTGTAACGCGTTTAACTGCTATTTTAAAACCGAAGACAGCATCCAGAATGGAAAATTCATGGTAGATATCGTATAAACATACGGGAAAAAACATATTGGATGTGTAGATTAACATAAGTGTCTTATGCCTTCGCGGGACGCACGAGAGGAGCCCCAGCGACTAAGCTAAGGGCCGGAGCGACGAACGTCTTGATAATGATTTTGCTATTTTTTATGTTCCATGGAAATTCGAGCAGTTGAAATTGGCGTCAATATGAAGTTTAATGATCCCTAAATTAATATACAAAAAATCACGGAGGTATTTTTTGGTATTTTTTTAAAAGTCCCATCGAAGTTGATAAACATTTAACATAAAGAATTAGTATAAATTGTTAGTATTGTAAAAAACTGACTCGGCAGTTTTGAAGGTATGACAGTATTAAACACAACCTATAAAACCCAAATGAAAAGCATAAATCATCTGTCAATAGTACGTGTTTGAAAAAATGTAACGAAATTTGTAATGAATTTCTAGTATCACTTTTGGGGCTCCTCTCGTGTGTCCCGCGAAGGCATAAGACACTTATGTCAATCTACACATCCGATATGTTTTTTCCCGTATGTTTATACGATATCTACCATGAATTTTCCATTCTGGATGCTGTCTTCGGTTTTAAAATAGCAGTTAAACGCGTTACACGCGATAAAAATAATTTGATAAAAAAATGTTTCGAACAAAAGTTAGTCAGTATTCAGTTGACAATAAATTGCAAAAGTAAATATTAATAAAAAACTTTTTATCCACTAAAAAATCAAAATCGCCTTAATTTTTTTAATGTAACTGTATATTTTTGTATATACCAATCGATGCATTTTTATATTCTTTTTAAAAAAGTATTAGGGTACTTAGGACAAAAACTGATTAGTTCAGCAGTTATGATTTTTGTCCCGAACGCCCATACACGCGAAACACTGTGGGCCGTAGCGAAAAGGGTACAATCGTGGTGTCGGCTCGCGGTCGGTAGCGGGCCGTAGCAAAAGGGTTAAAGATCCAGTATTTAACTGTATGTATTTCAGTAAATGAAGATAAAGACTTACGGTTTGCGGGCTTGGTTTTGATCGATCGGGATGTCTGCGGTGAAACTCTGCACACACTCGACGGTACGACATGCGTCCCTCCCCGCGTATAAGAACTAACTCTACTTTGTCTTTTACCGTTAGATACATTTTGCCGATATTTGTTACCGAATGCGTTTCCGCGAAAGAACTGAGAAGTGGGTCTATACTGTGAATGTCTAAAGACTTCTGATCCACAGACTGTTTTCTAAGTCCAAGGAAAAGTCGCAAAAGATGCCATTGGCCCTTTCGAAAGAAAGAAACTTCTTCCTAATTGGTTGGAAATATCCATGGAGATGGTTAAAAGATGCAACAGGGAAATTTTTATGGTCAACGGAAAAAAAAATTTTAACACCCACCATTTCCTAGGTGGGACCCATCCTGGTCATCCGAACGTAGAAGGAAATGCGAAATAAAATACTACTTATTCCGTCTTAAGGGGCAAAGAAGAGGGTAGCTCAGAATGAAGAGAAACTCATTTCTTTAATGTTTACGATTGGCAATTTAGTATTTTCGAGGGACAGTTTTTCGACGTCTGTTGGGTTTCTACTCAGAAAGCAATCGAACATGCTGTCTTCTTGACTTTCGACACCTTTCGCTCTGAGTTAATGCATGTAGGTAGTGCTGCGTTGGTGGATGGTCCCCTCAATAATTATGGATCGAAAGGTACCGTTGTACATGGCCACCGGTTCGCGGGACATTTCAGTCATAAACCGCGACCACGGCGAAACACTCCGGCCGTTCAGCGTGTTTAATTTATGGGAACCAGATGTGGCATTTTTCTTTTCCCCTAGCTAAACTTTCTACGTTCGGCAGGCCACAACCCGTGCCCCCACGCTGACCGTGGCGAAAATTAATCTTCTGGTCCACACGATGACAGAATGAAGATGTTCCTATGTTACATTGGAGAATGTTTCCCTCGCAATGGGGTAGGAAACAAAATTACTCTAAAGAAGTGCTAGTACGTCTCGTGGTGAGACACAGGAAGAAAAAGGGTAGTCCGCTGAGCCATAAAATTTGATGGGCACTGCGGTGTGTTGTCCTCGCCGCGGGATGACGCGGTAGCTGGAGAATCGCCCTTATGAAATAGAGGTGGAAGATGCCACATCTGGTTACCAAAAAATAACCGGACTGATCAGCCGGGTGTCTCGCCAGGGTCGCGGTTTATTGGTGGATTGTCCGCGCGTCGGCGGTAGGCAACGGTACATATTACGGGTCCGAAGTCATCGTACGCACTACCCACCGACAGAGCAATATACAGATTAACTGAGACTGGATAATTTCACCACGTTTTTCATTGGCCTTTACAAATTTGGCAAACAGATGTTGTCGAAACGTTCTTGGGGAAATAATAAATTATCGATCGTAAAGAGCGAATGAATTTTCGCCAGGCTATGAGTTCGCTTTTGTTCCGACGCACGCGAGAAAGATGACACAAATATAGGAATTGAAAAGTATTATCCACCGTCAATACGCCTCGTGGAGAGACACAGTTAGAAAAGGGGTACATCGTTGAGTGCGCGTGGTGCCGCCTGTATCGCCCTCCTTCCAAATTAAAGACGGATTCCTTACCTCTCGAGTATAAACACGCGTTCGAATTTCAAAACAAAAGCACGCGAGACGTACAGGGTGATTGTCTCTGTGCGCCTGATCCGCGTGGCAACCGTGACGAGGTCAACCCCCGTGGTGTCTCTCCGAAGATATGGTTTTCAACCCTCGAAGGGGTTCGAGTACCTATTAAGAAGTCAGAAATCTTCGAATTCCTCATTTCTCATCAGATCTGTGCGAAAGCGACGCCAACGGATTCCTGGCGTTCCGTCGATTAAAATCATACCAAACATCAAGCAATTCGGACTACTTTGACACCAGCTATTTGTACTCCTTAAGTACAAGTAGTCCGATTTACACGACATTTGGCATGATTTTCATCGGAAAACCACAAGGAATCCATCGGCGACACTTCCATTTCCACACGATAAAGAATAAAGAATTATTTTATTTCTTAAACAGAAACAGGGTAATTCTGCATTTACGCCCGTCACCCCGCGGCGAGGACAAACACCCCGCAGTGCCCATCGAATTTTATGGCTTTCGACCCTCGAAGGGTTTGGAATACCATCAAGAAGTGAGAAATGTTCTGGATTTCAAATGTTTGCTTCTTTTCTTCATCGTATCGAAGGGGAAGTGGAGCCAATGGATTCCTGGCGTTCCGTCGATTAAAATCATACCAAATTTCATGTAAATCGGACTATTTTTAACCAAGTCAAGTCAGCTTGAAATGATATAAAACGATTTTTCGTGGAATTTCCATCATTATGGTCAAAATTACGTCGTTCTTGGTGTCAATTTCATCGGCGAAGCATAAGGAATCGATGTGTGTCGTTTTCGCAGAGATCCGATGAGAAATGCGTTAGTCGAATATTTCTCACTTCTTAATAGGCACTCGAACCCCTTCGAGGGTCGAATGCCCATAAAAATCGGGTGAGGCACTGTCCTCGCCATAGGGTACCAAACCGCATCTCCTTGACGGGCGTTGCTCCAGAATTACCCTATATCTGTTTAGGAAATAAAATAATTGTTTATTCTTTATCGTATGGATATGGAAGTGTCGCCGATGGATTCCTTACGGTTTTCTGATGAAAATCATTACAAATGTCGAGTAAATCGGACAACTTTTACATAGGGAATACAAATAGCTTGTGTCAAAGTAGTCCGATTTGCATGATATTTGGTATGATTTTCGTCAGAAAAACATAAGGAATCCATTGGCGTCACTTCCCTTTCGATACGATGAAGAAAAGAATTTCTTAATAAGTTGTAATGGATATTTCACCCTCGACTGCGGGGACTCGACCTCAATTAGTTACGTTCGGCCTAGGATTCGTACCTTTTTCCGGAAAAAGCCATAAAAATCGGGCGAGATCCAGCGAAGGGTTGTCCTCGCCACGGGGTACCAGGCCGCATCTTCTTGACGGGCGTACCTCCATAATTACCCTGTATCTGTTTCAGAAATAAAATAATTCTTTATTCTTTATCGTATGGATATGGAAGTGTCGCCGTTGGATTCCTTGTGGTTTCCCGATGAAAATCATGCCAAATGTCGTGTAAATCGGACAACTTTTACATAGGGAATACAAATAGCTTGTGTCAAAGTAGTCCGATTTGAATGATATTTGGTATGATTTTCATCAGAAAAACATAAGGAATCCATTGGCGTCACTTACCTTTCGATACGATGAAGAAAAGAATTTCTTAATAAGTTGTAATGGATATTTCACCCTCGACTGCAGGGGCTCGACCTCAATTCGTTACGTTCGGCCCAGGATTCGTACCTTTTTCCGGAAAAAGCCATAAAAATCGGGCGAGACCCAGCGAAGGGTTGTCCTCGCCACGGGGTACCAGGCCGCATCTTCTTGACGAACGTCGGGCGACTCCTGCCCGAGAGGAATACGATTTACTTGAATTATGGTACATGTGTGTTTTGTAACAAAGTGTTTCTATCGTCTCCTGAATTCAACAACTGGCATCCAGACATCTGCGCTTCTACAATCCATCGGCAATACTCCTCGTGGAGAGACACGGTAAGAAAAGGGGTAGCCCGCTGTCGACGCGTGGTCCTCTCGAGTATAAACATGAGCTTCGATATCAAAACAAAACCATGCGTTGACGTATTCCGTGCGAAAGAAGGTGGGCATTGAGAAGAAGGTATTGCTGTGAAGAGGGCCTCTTGCTCTCTAGCAGCCGTTTGTGAGGGATGCAAATCCGATTGGTTCTGATACAATCTGCTCCCTATAGTTGAAATTTAGTCTAGCAACTTTCACTCCTCCGAACCTAACCAATCCAACTTGCATCCCTCCCAAAAGAACCGGCCATCCGAGCGTAGAAGCAAGTGCGAAATAAAAGTAACGATGCGCTTCTCGATACCGCAGATGTACCTACCTAAGTAGCATTTCTGGCGGAAAAGACTTGTCCAGCCTTTGGGCCTGGCGTAGACCTTTCGCAGGTAGGTATCTATTTCAACAGGCAGTGCCACCCGTGGCGCCAGTAAGACCGACCCCGGTCCTTGCTATTCCAGAGGAGTTTCTTGTAGTGAAAATCAGTAAATTTGCAAGCGCAATATCTCAAAAACCAGTGAAAATAAAGTGTATACATTGATGCTTATTGAATTTGTCTTGGAACGCACTATCAACTCAGGACTTCAAAAAAAATAGTTCCATTTGAAAAACCGAACTTGACCATCGTATTTTTAAAATAATAATCGAAAAAAAAATTCTTTGGGGCTAATTTTGTAGCCCCTTCGAACCATGCAATTCCCTATTTTTTAAAAAATTTTATCTCCAATACTTTTGGAGCTACGGCACTGTCCAATCTACCGTGGGACACCCTGTATACAGGGTCATCGTTTAATCCTGCAACCCGCGCGCGCGCGAACAGACGAAAATGGCAACACCACCTCACGGACGCATTCCACTACAACCATGCACCGGCCCAGCGCAGAGCTGCCTGACCGTTGGACAAGAGTGATGCCCGAGCTTCGAAAATTTTAGCGTCGCAATGAGCTAGGTATTGGGAATTTCCCGACCCAGGTAATCGAGCCGCGCGCTCCGCTTTTATGATCGGTCTACCACTCGCACCCCAGATCACTGTAATGAGGTTTGAAAATAATGTCAACGGATCTCGTACCCGTCTCAATTTCAAAAATTTTAGCCACGACAGGGTTGACGGTTCCTTGTACGGAGAGATTTTTCGCCACCTGCTTGTAAAAACCACAGTAACGGCACATCGTTCCAAATAATGACATTAACGGAAGCCGGTATAGGCGTGGCCTTGAGTAGCTAAAACATTCTAACACAAAAATTCTAGAAAAAAAATTCAAACACCGCTACAATCAAAGACACGTCGCATTAGTTACCCCTTACGTCTGGTCTAGGTATGCACCGCATTAAGGATAAAATCATAAAAAAGAAAACCAGAACAATAGATTCTGAGGTCTGCAGATCTAACACATAATTGAATAAAAATTTAATTTCTCAATTTATAAATGTAATGATACAGAATCAACTAGCCTATTGTTTATCAACACCACGAATTTTAAAAACAGCGTTAAATACATTATCAAATAAACAGTTTCCAACAGCTTTTTAAACAATTATGGTTAAAAAATTGATAAAAGAAAAATTAAGTAAACGTAAAATATGTTAAATTATCCATCATTAAGAGGGAATAATTTTTCCTCATTTTTTGGCGCAAATTGCATTCCGATATGTCTTACAGTTCAAAAGTTATACGAAAAAGACCCCAAAATTTTCAACCAGGGCCGGGAAATTCTGAATAGTTCTTTGCAACGTTAATTTGACAGGGACCAGCCCAAAATTCTCGAAGCTCGGGCATCACTGCTGTCCAGCGGTCGCTTGCAGCTCTCCGAACGCGGGGACGGTGCATGGTTGTAGTGGAATGCGTCCGTGAGGCGGTGTTGCCATTTTCGTCTGTTCGCGCGCGCGCGGGTTGCAGGATTAAACGATGACCCTGTATAAGGCAAATATCTTCGAAGCAGAAGGATTTTCAAGAATGAACTAGAAATTGTTTCTCTGTAAAGAGAGGTTATTTACTTTATTATATTATATTACATTACAACGCTTATTTACAATATGTACAATCTTACTTGTAAAGAGAGAAACGACATTTAAAGTTTATTCTCTATCTCTTCTTCATTCACAGCCTTAGTATTCTTATTATTTAATCTTCTGTTAATTCTTATTGCAATCTACGCACGTGTGCTCTCTTATGTAATCGTCCTTCCATAAATTAGTCGTTCTCTCTATACAGTAGACTCTCTACCACCACTCTACACTCTACGCTCTACCACGCGCGAGGCGCGGTATTTGAATTAAGGAAATACCATTTCCTTACATCTACCCCCACCCGGGGTGAAAATCCTTAACAATTTTATTTTCTTGTACTTTACAAGTTTTCCTCGTGTTCTTCGTTATCTGTCTTCTCTTCTTCTGTCTCAATTGGTTGTAACTTGGTTATATGAAAAAAACTTGATTCAGTTTTCTTTTTTCCGGTGTTGATCTTGTAGATAGAATTTGATATTTTCCCTATTATTTCAAATGGACCAATTTTTAGTTCGTCTAACTTTCTTCTATTTAGCCTGTTTCCGTTCTCTACATAGACTTTGTCTCCCACGTTGAATTCATATTGTTTTCGGTTTTTATCGAATAATTTTTTATTGTAGTTGTGTGATTTTATCGTGTTTTCTAATGCTATTCTTTTGTCCTCAATCCAATTATCTTCTTTCTTGTTTATTTTTAATTCTTTTGGTAAGATGGTTACGTCTGTGGCATCTAGTAAATATTTTGGAGCAAAGTTCGTGACTGAGTGTTCTGTCTCGTTATATTTATCTACACATTCTTTCGCTACCGTTGTCCAAGCTTTTTTCCCTTGTTTTTCGTTTATTTTACACCTTATTTTATTTACTATCGTCTGATTTAGTCTTTCGTTCAGACCGTTCGAGAATGGTGTGTTAACTGCTGTAAAAATTAATTTTACATTATTCCTACTCAGAAACTCTTTAAATTCTCTAGAATTAATTCCCGGATATTGATCCGTGAGAATCGCTCCAATTTCATCTGTTTCTAGCACATTTTTCACTAATTTAATAAAATCACACGCATTCTGAGTTTTTGAAGTTACGATAAAGGCGTATCGTGTAAAGTGATCTACTAAAAGATGTAGATACCTCTTTGTTGACCTGGCTCCACCAAAACCACCGATTGTATATATAGACATTATTTGGAATGGTTTTGTTGCTGGTCCTAGTTGTGACAGTGATCCATATTTTCCCTGGCCTCTTGATTTATTTTTTATGCAGGTTTCGCAGTTTTTACAAACCTTTGTTATATTTCTTGTTAAATTTTTCACTGTATATATTGGACTTATTTTTTTCTGCATCTGTCTGATTCCTATGTGGCAGGCATGGAACTAAAGTGAACACAGCGGCCGTTTTTCGGAGCCAACGCCTCCTTTCACCCGCCGCGCGTCTTGGCCCCCGCGGCGGGCCTAGGAGCTTCGAGCGCCTCAGACCCGTACCATATGAACCGCGCGTGGCGTATTAGGGTGACATTGTATCAATAGGTTTCAACATCGTCCCAGAAAGCACGATTGTCGATGCGTTTTTTTTGTCAACGCGCCACGCGCGGTTCACATGGTACGGGCCTGAGGCGCTCCAAGCTCCATGGCCGCCGCGGGGGCCAAGACGTGCGGCGGGAGAAAGGAGGCGTTGCCTCTGAAAATCGGCCGCTGCGTTCACTTTAGTTCCATGCCTGCTATGTGGCATAAATCTTCATGCACCTGTTTTATCAGTTTTTTGCTAAATTCTTCTGATAGGATAATTTTCTCCCTTTTTTTTATCTTTTTATAATAAATTTCATTTCTTTGTATCAAATTTCGTTTTTTTCTTACTATTTCATTTTTCTGTTGGTCTGTCATTATATCTTCTATTTTTATCAAATTTACTATCTTTATTAATTCCTCTTTGTTATCTTCTGGTTCTAATACCGGGTTTCTGCTCAGACAGTCTGCTTCTATGTTTTCTTTACCTGGTATGTATTTTATTACAAAATCATATAGAGATAAATAATATATTAGGTCTCCTAACTCTTCATCTGTTCTAGCTTTTATGTTCATGTTCTCGAGAGGTTTGTGGTCTGAATATACGGTAAATGGTTTCCCTAAAAGCCAGTGTTGCCAGTATTTCACCGCTTCTTTTATCGCTAGGCACTCTAAGTATATGGCCTTTTTTCTTTTTTGAGCTTCGTTTAGTTTTTTTGAAAAGTATGCCACTGGCTTATCTTTATTATTTGGTTGCGTTTGTTTTAATATTGCGCCAATACCCTCTAAAGATGCATCTGTATAGATTTTTATCGGTAAATCCTTGTCATATATCTCCAATACTGGTTGGGAACATAAAAGTTGTTTTATTTGTCTGAAAGATTTTTCACATTTTTCTGTCCATACAAATTTCTCGTTTTTCCTTAATAGTTTATGTAATGGATCCAATATTATTGCTCTTTTCGGTATGTATTCATTATAAAAATTGATTTTTCCTAGGAATTGCCTAATGTTTTTTTGTGTCTTTGGGGTTGGGAAATTTCTTATTGACGTTAAATTATCTTTTAAAAGGTCTGACTGAGTTCTTTTGAATTACGTGGCCAAGATATTTGACTGAGTCTGAAGCGAATGTACATTTTTTAAATTTTAGTCTAAAGCCCTCTTTTATTATTGCTTCTAATACTTGTTTTACGTGTTTTATATGTTCTTGAAAAGATGTTGAATATATTAAAATATCATCAATGTAAATTACCGCAAATTCTTTGAGTCCATGTTTCCTTAAAATGTTGCTTACGATACGTTGGAAAATCGCTGGTGCTGTTTTTAATCCGTATGGTAGACAGGTCCATTGGAAATGTCCATCCTGTGTGACAAATCCTGTTTTTCTTCTATCCTCGATGCGTAGTGGTATTGACCAAAAGGCTGAGTTTATATGTATGTATACGCTTTAATGTCTCCCCTAAGGGTTTACATTCTCCTTTCCCTCTCTTCTCTTTACAGTTTCTTTCCCTATCCTTATTCTCTATCCTTATTCTACTTCTTATGCTACTTCTTAGTCTATTTTCCGCTCTCGCCGTACTCGCTCTTTCGCTGTTCTCGCCTTCCCCGCTCTCTCTCCTCTCTCTCCCTCTCTCACCCCCCGCCGCTTCCGCTCTCTCGTCGCCCTCGCTCCCCCTCGCCCTCCTCTCGCTCTCTTACTCTACTCTTATTTCTACTCTTATTCTACGCATGTCCTTCTCTCTCTCTCTCTCTCTCTCTCTCTTACATTGTTTTCTCTTACTTACTAACGCTTATTCCCGCCACCTTTGACTTTCATTTCCTTTCTTCCACTCCATTCCTTCTTTCATTCTTTCCTCCTTCCCTTTTCTTTCCTCCCTCCCTCTCCCTCACCCTCTTCCTGCTCCCCCCTCCTCCTTCTCTCCACTCTCTTCATCCATTCCTCTCCTTTCCCTCCTTCATCCAATATTTCTCTTATCTTTTCCCCTATTCCCCTTTCGTTTTCCTCTTCCCTTGCACACCTCTCCACCACGTGTTCCCAATTCTCTTCTTCCCCTCCGCATATCCTGCATCTCCTGTCCTCCTGCTTTTCCCAATACCTCCCTCCCCTCATTTCGTTTCCCAACCTAAATCTCGCTATCCTTCCATACCTCTCCTCACTCCATCCTGCTCCCAAATATTTCGGTATCCCTTCTGTTGTTATTTCCCTGTACCATCTATTATATCTAGAGTCTCTTATTTTCTCTCTTCTCTCCTTTTCCTGTCTCCTATAATCTTCCTTTCCCATTTCTTCATACCCCTCCCGTCTCCTTTCCCCCCTCTCTCCTCCTACCATCCTCTTTCTATCTTAAATTCTTTCCTTTCTCTCTCCCATGTGGTCATTTCTTCCTCATTCTTTTCCCTTATCTCTGCCCAACACAGTCTTGCTAACTCCCCCCCTCCCCCCTGCTCAGCTTCTCCTCATACTTCCATGCTCTTCTTCCCGCCCATGTCCTTAGCTTCATTCTTTTCACCTCTTCCCTTACCATATATCCCGGTGTTCTCCAGTCTACCCCTAATGTCCACCTTATGTACCTTTCCTGTACCCTCTCCACTTCCTCTCTTTCCTTCCATCCCCATATTTCCGCCCCATATCCTAACACTGTCCACACCAGCGTGTCAAACAGCCACATCCTCCTACTCCATTTCTTCCCAAATTTTCTTTTTCCTATTCCCCAAGCCTGTCTCATTATCACCCCTGCTTTCCTCACTCTGTCCCTGACGTGTGCCTCTTGTCCTCCATTTTTCTTTAGCACATATCCTAGATATTTAAACTCTCTTACCTCTTCTATTCTCCTTCCCTTCCACCTCCATTCCATCACTCTTTCTCTCCCTCCCCCTTTCCTGAATCTTATTATCTTTGTTTTCTCCACATTCACCTCTAATCTCTTCCTCTCCATATATTTTTCCAACCTCCTTATCAAACTCTCCATTTCTTCTTCCATTTCCGCCATTACCACCACATCATCCGCATATGCCAGAGCGCATATCCTCCTTTGCCCCACCTCCACCCCTCCCCATTTTCCTTTCCTTAACTCCTCATCCAGATCTGCTGTTAGCAGGTTAAACAGGATTGGGCTTAACGGACACCCCTGTCTCAGTCCTTTGGCTGTCCAGAAGCTCTCCCCTATTTCCCCTCCCACCTTCACCCTACTTATTGTCTCCCCGTATATTTCCTTCACCCTTTCCAATAACCCTGCCCTTACCCCTCTCTTTTCCATCGCCTCCCATAAAATCCTCCTGTCCACTGAGTCAAAGGCCGCTTTGAGGTTAACGAACATCGCTATTACTTTCCCCTTCTTTTTGTTTATATATTTCCCTACTACGTAGTTTACTACATAAATGTTGTCCATTGTCCCTACTCCTTTCCTAAATCCCACCTGGTTACTTGGGATCATCCTCTCCGCTTCGACCTCCTTCCCAACCTCCCTGCCAGTACCGTTGCATAAATTTTGTATGCTGACGGCATCAATGTTACACCCCTGTAATCGTGTACCTCCTCTGCTCCTCCTTTCTTCACTAGTGGTACTATTATCCCCTCCTTCCATCCTTGTGGCTATCCCTCTCCTTCCCATACTCTTCTACATATCTCCCACGCTATCTCCACAGCCTTCTCTCCCCCAAACTTCCACGCCTCATTCGGGATATCGTCTCCTCCCATCGCCTTCCCCTCCTTTAGCTTCTTTATCACTCCCCTTATCTCTTCCTTACTTATTCCTTCCTCCTTTTCCTTCCTCCTATCTTCCTCCCCTCCCATCCTCACCCTATTTTCCACTCCCCCTAGTAGTCCCATAAAATACTCTTTCCACTCTTCGTTACTTATTCCTTCGTTCACCCCTTTCCATGTCTTTCTTCCCCTATTAACTATCTCCCATATTTTGTTCTCCGTCCTTGCTTCCGCCACTTCCCTTATCATCCTCCCCCTCTCTTCTTCTTTCTTTTTTTCGCATATCTCTTTGTATTCCCTCCTCGCCCTCTTGTACTCCTCCCTCCTTCTCTTATTTCCTCTCCACTTTCTTAACTCTCTTCTCACCTCCTTCTTTTTCTCCCTGCATTCTCTATCCCACCATCCTTCCCTCCTTCTTGGCCTCTCTCTCCCCCCCCCGCCTCCTCCCCTTCTTCATTTCCTCCTTTATTCTTGCCTCCACCTTGTTCACTTCCTCCTGTATCCCTTCTCCCCCTATGCTCGCCCCTCCCATCCCCTTCTCATACTCTTCCTTCATCCGCTCCGACCATTTTCCCTTTCCTACTTTCCCTCTCTATCCTTCTTCTCCTCCCCGTCCCTCCTTCCTTCATTGTCACCACCAACGGATGATGATCCGATTTTACTCTGTCCCCTACCTGTATCCTTTCTATCCCTCTCCTCGTTCTGTCATCCCCCAACACGTAGTCTATCACCGTTTCCCCCTTTCCTCCCGTGTATGTGTATTCCCCCTCTTCATCCCCCTTTATGTTCCCATTAAAAATTTCCCATCCCGTCTCTTCTACTACCTTTATTAGTTTCCTTCCGTCCCCGTTTACCTTCCCATCTTTTGACTTCCTTCCCTCTCCCTCCTCTTCCTCCCCTCCCTCTAACCCGCCACCTTGCTTGCCTACTCTTGCATTGAAGTCCCCCCCTATTACCACCCCCCTTCCTCCCCTTGTCCTTCCATCCACCCTCTAATAATTTCCAGCTTCCTCTCCATATCCCCGTTCACATATACCCCCACCACCGTCCATTCTTGATCCCCTGCCTTAACTCTTTCCACCATTATCCCTTCCTCTTCCTCCTATCCTCTCTCCTGTCTTCCTATCATTTCCTCCCTCACCCCTATCATCATTCCCCCCATCGCTCTTCCTTTCCTATTTTTTCTGCTTGCCCACTGTGTCCTCCACTTATATCCCGACGGCAGTCTGTGCTTAATCCTGCTCCAACCCTTCTCCTCTATCCATGTCTCCATCATTACTATTACTTCCCATTCTCCTATCTCCTTCCAAAATTCCTCCTCCTTGTTTGCCATCCCCGCTACGTTCCAAAATGTTATCCTCCAGTCTTTCTTTTCTTCCCGCCTTTCTATCCCTCCCCTTTCCTCCCCCTCCGCCCTTAGTTTTTTGTCTCTTCGCTTCCCTGACTCCTTTCTTTCCTTTCCGCCTCCTCCTTACCCCCTTCCTCCTCTCTCCCCCTTGTTCATCCCTCTGCCCTTCCCCTCTCCTTCCCTCTTCAGTCTCTTAGTACCTCCCCCTGCTCGTCCCAGAACCATGTTTTCCCGTCTATCACTATTTTCCCGTAGCTTATTCTCACCCTACTCCCTTTTCTTTCTTCCTCTTCTCCTATCTCTTTTATGAGCCACTGCATCTTTCTTTCCTTCCATGTGAAATCGTCTCCTATCCTTTCCTTTCTCCCTTTTAGCTTTCCTTTGTTCCTCATTACTTCCCTCTTCACCTCCCAACTCTCCATTCTCACCTCCAGCATCACTTCCTCCCTCCCTTGTCTTCTTCCTCCCAGCTCCCTCACTCCCTCTATTCTTCCCTGTGCTCCTACTACCTCCAGCACTTCCTTTGCCCTCTTCATTGCCGTTCCCTCCTTCCCTACCCCTTTAATTATAATGTTCTTCCTTTTCTCTTCTCTCTCTTTCATTTCTAATTTCCATTCCAACCCCTGTACCCTTGTTTCCCATTCGTCCCGTCCAGTCCCCTTCTCCCTCCCTTCTCCTCTCCTTCCTTCTCCTTTTCCCTCCTCTCTTTCCCTCCTCATCTCCAGGTTTTTTAATCTCTCCTCCATCTCCTTTATCTTCTCCTCCTCTCTCTCCACCTCCTCTAATCTTTTTTCCACCTTTTCCATTCTCTTTCCCATCTCTTTCTTTTCTTTTCTCCATTTCTCCTCCCATTCTTCCATCTTCCCTCTTAGTTTCGCCATATATTCCCTTGCCTCTCTCCCTTGCTCTTTTACTTCCTTTAGGTCTTTTCGCACCTCTTCCCTCATTTCCCTTATTAGCCTCTCTACTCCTCCCTCTACCCTTTTCTCTTCCGGAGATCTTCCTATTTTCCTACTCTTTTGGAATGCCTCTTCTTCTCCTCCCCCTTTCCCTTGCCTCTCTTCCTCTTTCTCTCTCTTTCTCTTCCACAACTCTGCAATTTCCCCTATACCTCCTCCACTCATGCTCCTTTCCCTGGCCAGTGTTTCTACGTTTGTTTTTCTACCTCTCTTTTTCGCCTCTTCTTCCCTTTCTTCTCCCATCCTCTCATCTACTGACTTTTCTCTCCCCTTTGTTTCTCCCTTATCCCCCTCTTTCCCTTCCGTCCTGTCTTCCTCGCCCCTTTTTCTATTTTCTCTGCCTTCCCTCCCTTCTTTATCCACTGATTCCGCTATCTCCTTATTCCCTGTCCTCACCGCCAGATGCCGCTACCTTCCTCTCTTTCTCTACTCTCCAGCCTTTTCCTCTCCCGCTCAATCCTTTCCTCTTTATCCTAACCTCAACACTCGCGTGCTTCCTCCCTGTTTTCCTCTTCTCCCTCGCTCCCCTTTTCCTCGCCCTTTCTCTCCCTTCACTTCCTGTTCTCCCTTCTCCTTCCGTGCCCACTTCTCACTCCCTGCTCGCTCTACTAACACCTTTTGCACTCCTTTCTCTCACACCGTTCACTCACGCGTCACGCTTCTATCAAACCGGAAATGAAAGTCCGGCTGAGTTTATATCAAGTGTAGTAAAGTATTTACAATTTCTGGTCTTTATTATCAAATCATTTATCAATGGAAATGGTTGGGCCTGTGGTACAATAATTTTGTTTAAATCTGTGAAGTCTATACATAATCTTGATTTTTTCTTTTCGTCTTTTTTAAAGGCCAGTATTACCGGGGCTCCAAACGGGCTATAAGATTCTTCTATTAAATTTTTTTTTCAATAACATAGATATCTGCTCTTCTATTTCTTTTTTGTCCTCTATTGTGCATCTATATGGTCGTTTACTACAGTATTTATCAACGAGTAACTCTATATGGGCTTCATAATCTGTAACCGTTCCAATATCGTATATGTCTTTTGCAAAAACTTGTATTCTTCTATCATTTCTTCTATTTCGTTTTTCTTTTGGTTGTCCAAATGATTTATTGTAATTTTAAATTCTCCTTCTTGTATGTGTTCGTTGAAGTTTATCGAATACATTTCTACTTTTTTATCCTCATTTTCTTTCTTTATTGAGTTTTTCTCAATTTTATTCTGTAATTCTTTTATATCTGTTTTGTTTTTCTGTTCTATCTCCAACTTTTCATTCTGGGTTAGGCTAAATTTTTTTATCATATCTAACCCTATTATGAAATCCTCAAAATCTTCCTTTTCGAGTATATATACGTCTACCTCTTCTTCAATTTCAAAAATTTTTATCTTAAGTGTTATCAAACCATCCGTTTTCTTTACACCATTAACCGTTTTTATATATGCTTTATTTACATCTTCTTTTTCTTCTTTTACTTTGATCAGTCTCGAATTTATTAAAGAGATCTGTGAACCTGAATCATAGATACCGCTTACCTCTAATTTATCTTCTAGTAATAGTTTGATCTTAATTAATGGTGTAATTATTCGTTTTTTTATCTGTGTTTAAATCCACTTCTATAATAGAGTTATTATTTACACTTCTAGCTTTATTGGTTTTTTCCTGTTCGGTATTTTTTATTTTAAACCAGCATGCTTCCTCCGGATGATATCTAGTTCCTTTATTTAAACCTTCACAAGTTTTGCATGGCTTTTTTTCTTCAGTTTTTCTCTTAAAATCTAATTTACTATCTTTGGTTTTTGTAAGGTTTTTTTTGTACATCATACTTTCGTATTTTCTAATTTCGTTGAACAGATCTGTGCTATCGTTGAGTTCGTCTCTGTCTATTTTATTTAAGATAAATTCGGGTAGACCTGTTGCAATGAGATCAATCAGTGTTTTGGAGTCTATAGATTTGTTTATATCTAGTATGAGTTTCTCCTTTTTCATTGTATAATCAATTAATGGTCCTTCTTTATATCTGAATGCAAAAGCATATGTGACCATATTCCATCCTTTGTTTGCGAATGTTTCTAAGAATTTTCCTTTCCACCGTTTCCATTCAGAATTCACTGTTAATTTCGTGATCATCGAGCTGTACCAGTCCAAACAGGGTTTCTCTAGAAATAACCTTAGTATCTCTATCCTTGTTTCATCTTTTGTTATATTGAATCGTGTACATTCCTTTCCAAATTTTTGCATCCATTGCTTTGCATTTGAGTTCTTGCTGGTGAATTTTTCTATAATGAATTTCTCTGCAATGTTTTTCAGATTTTGTTGACCTTCTTTTTTTTCTGTGGCTTCTATTAATTTTTCCAGGATTTGTTGTAGGTTGTCTTTTCCCTCTGCGGGTTGCTCTATAACTATTTCTTCTAAATATTGATCTGAAAATTGTATATTTCCCTGTTCATCTACATATGTATTTTGTAGTTCTCCTTCCAATTTTATCCAGATTTTGCTGGTTTGATGTCTTTTTTTCAAGGTGTTTTTTATTTTTGCATAATTGCTTGACTTCATAATTTCCTTATGGTTGTTTATTCCTTTATACTCTTCTGGTATTGCAAAACATTTTCCCTCTTTTGTAGTTATAGTGGTTATAGCTAATACATTTGATTTGTTATCACTTGCTGCTACTACAGCAAATTCGAATTGGAGCATCTCCATTTTCTTTTGTTTAAACAGAAATGTCGTTTTATAAGGCAAATATCTTCGAAGCAGAAGGATTTTCAAGAATGAACTAGAAATTGTTTCTCTGTAAAGAGAGGTTATTTACTTTATTATATTATATTATATTACAACGCATATTTACAATATGTACAATCTTACCTGTAAAGAGAGAAACGACATTTAAAGTTTATTCTCTATCTCTTCTTCATTCACAGCCTTAGTATTCTTATTATTTAATCTTCTGTTAATTCTTATTGCGATCTACGCACGTGTGCTCTCTTATGTAATCGTCCTTCCATAAATTAGTCGTTCTCTCTATACTCTAGACTCTCTACCACCACTCTACACTCTACGCTCTACCACGCGCGAGGCGCGGTATTTGAATTAAGGAAATACCATTTCCTTACATATATACCAAAGATTATTCTACTCCGAAAGTTTCGGAGACACATTGATCAGTTGTGGGACAGACTCCCCGAGCACATAAAAGCCGATTCTGAGGTTCGGCAGTATCGTCGGTGTCTGGAGCATTATAATCGCCCTTGGCAGGGAACGCACATCGACGGTCCAGCACCATTGATTAAAAACTGTAGCGAATGTCACCGACGAGAGTAAAGAAAGGCTGTGGTTTGTTATATCGAGCGATAAACGCGCTACCTATCGAATTACATATTCCGGGATACCAGTTTTGGTAAAACGGTTTGGTAAAACATCTGGCAAAACGGTTGGCTAGAGGGGATCAAGGTATCAATCCGTTGGACGCAGCGTGTCACGAACACGATATTGCGTATTCGCGTAGCAACGATCTCGGCGAAAGACACGCGGCAGATAATGTTCTCGCTGACAAAGCGCGAAAACGCATCGTTGCGCGAGACTCGACTCTGGGTGAAAGAGGTGCTGCTACAGCTGTTAAGGCGGCAATGAAGGCCAAGACGAAAATCGGAATGGGGATAAAAACAAAATTGCGCAAAGGGACTCCAAAAAGAGCACCGAAAAAGCGGATTCTTCCGGTGGCAAAACGGGGTGGTATATTACCACTTCTCCCGCTGTTAGGTATTCTCGGAGCATTAGCCGATGGAGCGGCGGGGATCGCCAAGGCGGTAAACGATAATAAGGCGGCGCAACATCAGCTGCAGGAAATGCAACGTCATAATCGCTCCATGGAAGGTCGCGGACTTTATCTCGCACCATACAAGCGCGGACAGGGAATATCGAAACGAAAAAAAACGTTGAAAAGAAAATGAAAATGCCCGCGGACGTAACTACCGATGCACAATTGGAGGAGTTGGCAAAACTTATGCGTATTCCATTCTTTAGAGGTGTTTTTATGCGTAACGCGTTACCAGTCAGAGGAGTACGTCGAAAAGAGAGCGGTATCGTAAATTTGGACAATGTCGAGAGACCGGGGACTCATTGGGTGGCGTATGCAAAGAGAGGGTGTGGAGCTGTATATTTCGACAGCTTTGGAATTCTTCGACCGCCCAAGGAATTGGTAAAATATCTGGATAGGGATGCTGTGAAAATTGAATACAATCGAACGTCTTATCAGAAGTATGATCAGAGCAATTGCGGGCAACTATGTCTACGCTTTCTACAAACGATCGGTACCAAATTTAAGGATTGACTTCCCACCACGCTGATTCAGTACTAGTCGAGCCGTGCAGTTCGGAATATGTCGTTAACATTCACTCTAACCGGCGAGAGTTGCACCCTCGCGGTAAGCTACTTTCCACCCATAGATTTGAGCGACGATGATTACGAGCTTGGCCTAACAACCTTTGAAACTTATCACACAATACCGAACATCGACTCGAGCAACGATAAATTCTACTTCATCGTAAACTATGATATCAACATTGGCGTCTACACCACTTATGAATACATTACGATTCCCCACGGCTCCTATGAACTAGACGCCATTGCCAAGTATTTGAAGCAGCGATTACTCGAACGATATCCTCAAAATCTCGACGGTACCGATGGCGGTGACAACGACGCGTATCCAATAGTGTTGCGTCCAAACAACAATACCATGAAAAGCGTGCTGTACTGCCGGTGCGCTGTGGACTTTACAAAGCCCAATAACATTGGATCGCTACTGGGGTTCTCGATGAATCGGGTATTAGAACCTGGACGGTGGCACGAATCGGACGATCCAATTAATATCATGAACGTGAACATTGTTCGTATAGAATGTAGCGTGACCGCTGGCGCGTACAACAATGGGAGGCGTGTACATACGATACACGAATTTTCTCCGAGAGTTCCACCCAGATATAAGATATCGGAAACGCCCGCGCAGCTCATTTACCTTCCAATCATCGCACGGGTCATTACGGATCTAACGATACGCGTTGTGGATCAAGATGGACGATTGCTTGATTTTCGAGGTGAAGAGATTACCATCAGATTGCACGTACGACGGCGACGACGATAATACATGTGGTGCGAATGAAAGAGATGCTTGTATTGAACGACTCTAGAAACCCGTTTCTTCCAAGTGAAATTGTTTACAACAACAACAACTGCAACAGCTCCGATCACGCTAAAAAGAAGAGGCTCAGTGCTGCGAACATTGCATTTTTGAAATCACTGGGATTCATTGTGCGCATTTAGGTTGAAAAATGGCTGGCATTCTAAGTATTGGAGGGAAGCCGACGTTTGATGACCGCATCGTCAAGCTTCAGACTCACACATACAACCCATACATCAACACGACGTTTGGATACAGCGATGAGATAAGAATACCGATACAGCAGCAGGATTTATACACATTGCCGTGTGAAAGTTTCCTCTATCTGGAGGGGAAATTGAAGATAAATAAGCCAAAAGATGCATTAACGGTGACGTTGGAAAATAATTGCGTGGCGTTCTTATTCGATGAGATTCGATATGAGCTGAATGACGTGGAGATTGATCGCAACAGAAACGTTGGAATAACTAGCACGCTGACATCTGGCGAAGACAAAAATATGGAGAATGTCGGATGGGGCTTGAAACGGCGCGATGGGCCAATAGTGAAAAATCATTTCAATTTTTGCATCCCACTCAAATATTTGCTGGGATTTTGCGAGGACTACAAACGCATGATTATTAATGTGCGTCACGAATTGATTTTAATACGATCGCGCAACGACAACAATGCTCTGATAGGATCGTCGATGTTAGAACCAATAATTGAATTGGTTAAACTACAATGGCGGATGCCCCATGTGACGTTAAATGACGTTAATAATCTATCGTTGCAACATACTTTGGAACGTGGACAAAACCTGAGCATTTGTTTTCAATCGTGGGATCTGTACGAGTATCCTCTCTTACAGAGCACGACCAAGCATTCGTGGGCCGTGAAGGCATCTGCACAGCTGGAGATGCGTGATCCTTGCTCTACAGACTGGTCGATGGAATGTGATAAGCGAAGACGTTTCTATGTTCAACAACTGCAAATTGGCCATTGTAAAACTTCTTCTCAATTCGGAATTTTACCCATATGATGACCTGAACTTGGACTTTGACAAGAATAAGCTCCTCATCTTGTACCACATGTATATGCAATTCCGTAAATCATATTATGGGTATAGTTGCAACGAGGCATTATTCACCGTGGCTGAATTTTTACAATTTGGCCCACTCGTGGTGATTGATTGCTCGCGACATAATGAGTCGATCAAGAATGGCATCGTGGACGTGCGCATAGAATTCGAGTGTAAAGAGAATGTGCCTGCAAATACTACGGCCTACTGTCTGATTCTGCACGATCTGGTGGTTGAATACAATCCGCTGACAAACATGGTGCGCAAAATAAATTAAATTGCCCCGCTACTTGCCCGCCCTCTCCTGTACCAAATTCATACAAAATTTCTTCGTGAAAATCGAGATGCTTTACACGAAAGACTGTATTCTCTCGTCTGTCTTGGAAGCGAGTGGACCTCCAAATTGTATCGATAATGGTTGTACCAACGTTCATTGACATGCAAGGGTTCATCGTTGATGGAAGATTTATCGTGAAGGAAGTGGCTGTCCTACGAAAGGGAACAATTCTCTCGCACTATATTTTTGGGAATCCTATGCCGCAATTTCTTCTTTCGAAATCCGACAAATCGAGCATCCGATGGCTGGTAACAAAACATCATGGACTACGTTGGGACGATGGAGACGTTCCGTACAGTATGGCTAAACAGCTAATTACAAAAGCTGTTGCCGATGCGATCGATGATGAAGATGACACATCCCATATCGTATACGTTAAAGGGCTACAGAAACGCGACTGGCTTGCGGATTGCCTGGATGAAAATACGAGAGCAGACGCGGTCATCGAGTCGCTGGACATTGACTATGAGGATATCAAATCTCTAAATAAGCTAAATGTAGTTAATACTCTGCAATGTGGCAGACACGCTAAACACTGTGCCATGCAAAATGTATTTAAAATATTCAACTGGTGGTCCAAACACCAGAGAAATGCATAAATAAAATATAATCAATTTTTAATTTATATGAAAATGTTTTTTCTTCACCCTCCCCAACCTCCTACATGTGATGTACGCTAGATTAAGACGATACCCGATCAAAGTCGTTCGATATCCGTTCAATATCCGTTCGATATACGTTCAAAGCCTTTCAATACCCGTTCAATACCGTTCAATACCCGTTCAATACCGTTCAATACTCGTTCGATACCCGATCAAAGCCGTTCAATACCCGTTCAATACCCGATTAAAGCCGTTCGATACCCGTTTTATACACGTTCAATACCCGATCAAAGCCGTTCAATATCGTTCGATACCGTTCAATACCCATTCGATTCACGTTGAAAGTGGTATGATCTAGTCAAATGATGTGTCAAAGAAGAAGGGAAAGAGGATGCGTGTGAATAAGGAGAGGACGGTCAGCGAAGAAGAAGGTAAGTACATGGAGGAGGAAGGTAAGCGAAAATGCAGGTGGCCTGTGATGAAGATGGTGAAGAAAAAAGTTTTGCCAAGCTACGCACTTCTCGGTTTCATGATAAGATTTTAGATGCGAGAGCTTGGAGATGCAACGAGACCAATTGCACTTCAATCGTGACAACGAGCAGTCATGGGGTTTTATAAAAAACAAATTTTACTGATATGGTGTGGCAGGATAATCAGGAGGTATGCACCTAATACTCTACAATGTTTTCACCAATTTTAATTATGTCTTAATAACGTTTTTTTATTTTTTTTATTACGTTATTATGTTTTTAACATGTGATTATTATATTGTTGATTGTGTTTTTTTAGAACTCGCCATCACCATCGCCACCGTCGTCGCCATCACCGCCGCGATTGTCATCATCGGCGCCTCCAGTGGTATGTAATACTTTGTATTGTTATGTGTGTTTCATGTTTATTATGTTTAATATGTTAATATGTTAATATGATATCAACGTTTATGTACTGGTTCTAGGACCCAGAACAGCTGCATGCACAGCTGACACTATTGGCGCAGGTCCTGGAGGACATTACACTCCAGGACCAGAACCGGGATCCGACCTGCGGAGGCGGCGGTCGGGGCCAATAATTGGCCCTATACACTCGCGGCGGCGTATTTTTATATTCTTTTATATTTTATATTTTATATTGTATTTTTATATTCTTTTATAGTGACACTGATGCCGTCAGCATACAAAATTTATGCAATGGTACTGGCAGGGAGGTTGGAGAAGGAGGTCGAAGGGCAGAGGATGATCCCAAGTAATCAGGTGGGATTTAGGATAGGAGTAAGGACAATGGACAACATATATGTTTTAAATTAGATGGTAGGGAAATATATAAATAAAAAGAAGGGAAAAGTAATAGCGATGTTCGTTGACCTCAAAGCGGCCTTGGACTCAGTGGACAGGAGGATTTTATGGGAGGCAATGGAAAAGAGAGGGGTGAGGGCAGGGTTATTGGAAAGGGTGAAAGAAATATACGGCGAGGCAATAAGTAGGGTGAAGGTGGGAGAGGAAATAGGGGGGAGCTTCTGGACGGCCAAAGGACTGAGACAGGGGTGTCCGCTAAGTCCAATCCTGTTTAACCTGCTAACAGCAGATCTGGATGAGGAGTTAAGGAAAGGAAAATGGGGAGGGGTGGAGGTGGGGCAAAGGAGGATATGCGCATTGGCGTATGCAGATGATGTGGTGGTAATGACGGAAGGGGAAGAAGAAATGGAGAGTTTGATAAGGAGGTTGGAAAAGTGTATGGACAGGAAGAGATTAGAGGTGAATGTGGAGAAAACAAAGATAATTAGATTTAGGAAAGGGGGAGGGAGAGAAAAAGTGATGGAATGGAGGTGGAAGGGAAGGAGAATAGAAGAGGTAAAGGAATTTAAATATCTAGGATATGTGCTAAAGAAAAATGGAGGACAAGAGGCACACGTCAGGGACAGAGTGAGGAAAGCAGGGGTGATAATGAGACAGGCTTGGGGAATAGGAAAAAGAAAATTTGGGAAGAAATGGAGTAGGAGGATGTGGCTGTTTGACACGCTGGTGTGGACAGTGTTAGGATATGGGGCGGAAATATGGGGATGGAAGGAAAGAGAGGAAGTGGAGAGGGTACAGGGGAGGTTCATAAGGTGGACATTAGGGGTAGACTGGAGAACATCGGGATATATGGGACATGGGCGGGAAGAAGAGCATGGAAGTATGAGGAGAAGCTGAGCAGGGGGAAGGGGGGCTAGCAAGACTGTGTTGGGGAGAGGTAAGGGAAAAGAAGAAGGAAGAAATGACCACATGGGAGAGAGAGAGGAAAGAGTTTAAGATAGAAAGGGGATGGCAGAAGGAGAGAGGGGGGAAAGAAGGCGGGAGGGGTATGAAGAAATGGAAGAGGAAGATTATAGGAGGCAAGAAAAGGATAGAAGAGAGAAAATAAGAGACTCCAGATATAATAGATGGTACAGGGAAATAACAACAGAAGGGATACCGAAGTATTTGGGAGCAGGCTCAGGGAGGGAAAGGGGGCAGAAAGGGGGTGAGAGGGAGGGAGGGAAAAGGGAAGGAGGAAGGAATGAAAGAAAGAATGGAGTGGAAGGAAGGAAATGAAAGTCAAATGTGGAGGGAATAAGCGTTAGGAAGTAAGAGAAAGTAATGTAAGAGGAGAGAGAGAAGGACATGCGTAGAATAAGAATAGAAAATAAGAGTAGAGGAGGAGAGCGAGAGGATGGAGAGGGGGAGCGAGGGCGGCGAGAGAAAGGGAGCGGCGAGGGGGTGAGAGAGGGAGAGAGTGGAGAGAGAGAGCGGGGACGGCGAGAACAGCGAAAGAGCGAGTAGGGCGAGAGCGGAAAATAGAGTAATGTAATATAAGAAGTAGTGTAAGGATAGAGAATAAGGATAGGGCAAGAAACTGTAAAGAGAAGAGAGGGAAAGGAGAATGTAAACCCTTAGGGCAGACAATAAACATATACATACATACATATTCTTTTATGTTATTATTATTATTATTATTACTATTAATATTAATATTACTATTCTTTCATTTTAAAATAAATTTCTTAAACGTATATTCTGTCTCCATTTTATTTACCTATCATCTTCCTCGTCGCATAATTCTATTTCGCTCGAGGCTTCTTCGCGCCGTTGAATGACGTCATCACGCGCGACTGTTCCGGAGGTTACACGATACGCCGCGACGTTAAATCGGAACGCTTTAGAATACTGTTAGCTTTAGAATAAAATGTGTTTGTATCACTATGTAGCGCTGTCTCTTTCCCTCTCCCAGATTTTGGCTTTAAAGTAATGCTCTATCTCTTTCCCACCCTCCGAAGACGCGGTGTGAAAACGCCGATCTCTCTCGAGATCGTCCGAAACAATTCCCAATAAAAATAAATTATTATTTCTCTGAGTTGGAAATGTCTGTATGTCGCACATTGGTTTGGAAAAAAAATTTCGGGGGTGGGCCAAGGTCATTCTCTCGTTCGGAAAAAATTTCCGGTGGTTGATCGGGGTCTGAAAAAGTTCTCGGGGGTCATTCCCTCCCCCCGGTTAGGTCTAAAAAGTTTTCGGTGGTGGGTCCGGTCTGGAGAGGTCTCCGCGGCGGCTCGGCCTGGACTGATCCCCTCCATCATCGCGGCTTCCCCCACTCTGCGGCTTGTGCGCGCGCAACCGGTCTTCCTCTCCCCGCAGGCCCCGCGCCCATGTTTCCCTCCGCCGCGCGACCTGGGTTGGAACCGGCATAGCCTTACTACTCGTGTCGTCCCTCCAAATCCTTTCGACGAGAGTACGCGATATCGTGCTCTCGACAAGCGGCGTCCAGCGGATTTATACCTTCGTCGCCGCGAGCCAATCGCTTCGACAAACGCGTCCCCGGTTCGCAGAACTGATATCCCGGAATGTGCAGCTCTATCGGTAAACGGTTTATGATCTTGTTCACGAGTCCCGATCCTGTTTTCGTTGACTTCTTCTTCGTTATCGTTGGTCTACGCGTTACCGTAACCATACAGGTGAAAATGCGGATACACGGGGATGCAAGGATAGTCGTAAATCGACGGTTCTTCGATAGCGATCGATTCAAGGAGCGCTACGATTCTAATTTGCTCGACAGGTGTCGCGGGTATAAATAGCGGTGACGGTTCGGTTTCGGTGCGTGAAAGAGAGAGCATGCAATTCGCGAAACAACCGAACGCTATTCGCGTGACCGTGAACAGGATGTTGGAGGATTTGACGTGGGACGAAAGTCGTTCGCGCAGGCACGGTTCGTTGTTGCTGAACAGCGTGCGAGCCGTGATCTGCGGTCCGTCCGGGTGCGGAAAAACAAACGCGCTTCTCAGCCTGTTGGAGAGTCCGAACGGATTGCGTTTCGAGAACCTGTACGTGTACTCGAAATCGTTGCGACAGCCAAAGCATCGGTATCTGGAGCGAGTGTTGTCGCGCGTCGGAGGACTCGGGTACTTTCCCTACTCGGACACCGCCGAGATCGTCCCGCCGAGAGACGTTCTGCCCGATTCGATCTTCGTGTTCGACGACGTGGCGTGCGACGAACAGAACGCGATCCGCGAATACTTCTCCATGGGCAGGCTCGCGAACGTGGATTGCTTCTACCTGTGCCAATCGTACGCGCGAATACCGAAACACTTGATCAGAGACAACGTGAATTTTGTCGTGCTGTTCAAACAGGACGGAACGAACTTCGGTCACGTGTACAACGATCACGTGAACACGGACATGACGTTCGAAGCGTTCAACGACCTGTGCGCGAAATGTTGGAGACGAAGCTGCGATTTCGTTATCATCGATAAGGACCGCGTCATGTACGATGGTCGGTATCGACGAGGATTTAACGAGTTCGTGGTAGCTCGCGAACCTCAGTAGATCGCGAGTCCTTCGTCGAGCAACACGAGGATGTCTAACAGAGCAGCGACTAGCGGCGTCAACGTGGAGAGCACGCAACAAAAACAACAAGAAAGGAAATAGAAAGACAACAACCGGGAGACGGCGAGACGAAGAAGAAAATTGCTAAAATCAGCGACACTATATGAAAGAAGTACATCATCCTGAAACTTGGTGAAATGGCGACGAAAGCTGCTGCAAAGGAGAGCGCGCGTCCAATCCTCGAATCGCTGAAACACTTGATCGAGAACACTGCGACTTTGAAAACCATTCCAGCGATAACATCGCTCGTCAAGCGGAAGCGACAGCAGCAGCAGCAACAACAACGTTTGAAGAAGAAACGATTATCCTTTACTCCGGCCACAACAGAAGCGACGATACGACCCGGAACGACTCCGCTTCAGGATTCGAACGACGAATACGACGACGACGGCAGCGCCGACTACGAAACAACCGAGGAACACGACCCTGGCGAGATGGACGAAACGATTCGAGAAGTTCTCGATCTAAAAACCCCCACCACCGCAGTCGAAAACCTCGACGCGTATAAAGCAATAAGAATAATGATACAAAATATGGATGATGGTGATATGCAATGGTATTAAAGGTAATTGTAAAAGCTTACAATGATCGGTGAAATGTAGTTGTTTATACACAATTTAAATAAAACTTCGTAGCTTTGTATGGTCCTTTCGCGGATTGATTTCGTCGAAAGAGGACTTCTACCTCGAGCCCCCCGTATTTATAGGTTTGACGCGGGGGTACACGCGGTAAGGACCTTGACATATTTAAGAAATAAGTCGCAGTAGGACTTCCGGGGTTTTTAGAAAGGTGCGTCTATTATTAGACGTATTTATGTCACGTACACCAAATATTCGTCACAATTAGACTTCCGGGGTTTTTATGACTGTGAAAGGGAGATACTCAACCCATCGAATGGATTTTGGGTATTTTGATAGGAAAGGGGTAATTGTGGTCTTGACTTGAAGGGTTTTAGAGAAGGGGTGAGACGTGGTCTCAATTTAAGAGGTTTTCGGGGCGAGGGACTTGTTTAGATTTAGTATGAAAGAGGAATTTGTGCCTCGAAGGGCGAATAGGCGAAGGAGTTTTCGTACCGACCATCTTGAGATGGGGGCCGCTAAGGTACATCGTCAAGGTGATCAGCGATTGGGGAAAAGGGGTAAGAGTTGAGTTTGAAGGACTTTGGTGGAGTGATTTTAAGATTTATGAGGGAGCTTTTAGAATAATACTGCGCGAAAAATAGTGGGATATCACACGACGATAATTAGAAGCGCGCCGGTCCGCTTTGAATTTCACGGTTCCGATATAGCGCGCGCATCGCTGCTGCGCAATATTCTCGGATTACGCGATACGAAAATGTAGGTTTCGACTTGCATCTTCTCCGCGCTGTACCGCCGTATGTTTAATCATCTCTAGCCCAATGGACTGCCGACAACAGTATTCGATTACATCGCTTTCTTCTTGTATACATCATATTCTGCTACTACGTGATCGCTTTTAAGCATATGCGTATTTTTCTCGAAAGTTTACCCGGAATCATTATCGCGAACAGACGCGCACCGATACTGCTGCTGCGTAATATTCTCGGGAGTCAATCTTCCATCGTTACAGTGATATGTTTTTTTTTACGTGATTTATCGCACCATGACAAATGTAGGTTTCACCTTACATCTTCTACGCGTCGTACCGCCGTATGTTTTTTCTCACCTCCTCCGACCGAGAATAGCGACAGAGAGGTATACGAAAATATCGTACCTCTCTCGCGCGCTCCTTGTTCGAACGCCGCCGCCGCTATCGCGGGCGCGATCCAGCCTTCGGACACCGATAATTACGAACGCGCCGGTCCGCTTTGAATTTCGCGCTTCGGAGATAGCGCGCGCACCGCTGCTGCGCGTTATTCGCAATACAGTACCACAGTCCAACGTTACGGTTCTATGTTTTCGTTTTAGTTTTTGACAACATGTAGGTTTCGACTTGCATCTTCTACGCGTCGTACCGCGTTATTCTCGGAAGTTGGCCTTCGCTATCCGTATGTTCGGCCTATGGTCCTAGGGAGAGAGCGGTGGAAATATCATACCCCTCTCTCTCTCTCTCTCTCTCGTACACCCGATTCAAACGTCGCAAATATCGGGGCGCGATCTGGCCATGGGGCGATACGGGGTTACGGACCGCTTCCTACGACGCGTAATGAGTCATCGGCGGTACTCCCTCTACCTGCTGCCAGGACCCCTTCCCGCTCCACCGGCTCGTCCCACCTGCTCCAGGGTCGCGGTCTCCCCACCCGCCTTCCCCTCGCCATCGGTGCGATTCCCCTCGCCCCGCTTCACCCCCTCGCCGTCGGTGCGATTCCCCTCGCCGTCGGTGCGATTCCCCTCGCCCTCGGTGCGATTCCCCTCGCCCCGCTTCACCCCCTCGCCGTAGGTGCGGTTCCCCTCGCCCCGCTTCACCCCCTTGCCACGCGTTGGTCTAGAATCCGCCTATTATATCTACTTAGAGAGAACTCAAAAATGTTGAGAATAGTGCGGTTTATTTGAAAAATGGGGGCAGAGAGATGCATATAAGGGAAGTCATAAAGAAAGCTAGAATAGCAATGACGCAGATATGGGGAATAGGACAAAGAATGTTCCAGAGCAATTTTGAGAGAAGAATGAGAATATTCAGAAGCATAGTGACAAGTATCTTGCTATACGCGTCAGAAATTTGGGGATGGATAGAAGCAGAAAAGCTGGTGCACGCCTGCCTCCTCCCCCTCCCCCTTTCCCTAACCTGGACCTCCGCTTCCGCTCGCCTCCTCTTCCACCTCCAATTGCCCATTCTCGCCTTCATCCATTCCTTGCTCACTCACCTCCTCCCCTCTCTCCACTTATCAATAATTCTTCTCAACCAACCCTCCCCTCTCCGTCAGCTCCTAGTACCGCCCCCACCATACCCTGCCACCCTCTTTCCACTCCCCATCCCCCACAAACCTCCCACACATGCTCCCATGTCTCCATCTCCCAACCGCATCTTCTACACTTCCTCTTTTCCTCCTCTTCTCAATACCTGCCCCCTCATCACGCAGCCCAGCCTGTAGCTTGCCACCCTTTTCCACCTACTCACACCCCACCCCTTTTTCAGATAACCTGGCACTCCCTCACCCTTCGCCTCTACATACCACCGGTTATACTGCGATTCCCTAATCTTACCCCACCTCTCCTCCTCCTGCCTCCTTCTATCTCTACCCACTATCACTTCCCCCCTCAATTCCCCTCTTTCCCTCTGTCGTTCCACCTCCTCCACCGTCCAAGCCAACCCCTCGAAAAATTTCTTCCTTTCTTCCTCCCACCCTTCCAAAATCCTACCCCTTCTGGCCCTCGCCTTCATCTCCTCCCAACACAACCTGGCCAGTTCTCCTCCTCCCCCCTCCTCCAGCTTCTTCTCAAACCCCCACGCCCTCATCCCCGCCCTTCCCTTCAACATCCCCCTGTGTAGCTCCTCTCTCACCAGATACCCAGGTGTGTACCTCTCCACTCCCAGCACCCACCTTAGGTATCTCTCGTGTACAGCCTCCACCCTCTCCCTTGCCATCCACCCCCACATCTCCACCCCGTACTCTACCACTGCCCACACCAGCTTGTCAAATAACCATATCCTCTTTTCCCAGTCCTTCCCAAATCTCCTCTTACCTATAATCCACACCCTCCGTATCACCGCCGATCCCTTCCACACCCTCTCCTCTATGTGGGCCTCCTGCCCACCATTCCTCATCACGGTGTACCCCAGATACGTATACCTCCCTACCTCCCCCAGCTTCTTACCCTTCCACTTCCACGATACCTTATTCCATCTCCCACCCCCCTTCCTGTACCTCATTACCTTAGTCTTTTCTACATTGACTTCCAGCCCCTTTCCATCCAAATACTTTTCCAATCTCGCTATCATCCCTTTCAGTATTAAGGCAAGGAGAGTTCCAACCCAGGTCCTCTGAGGGGAGCGCGGGGCGGGGGGAAGTGAGGGCGCGCGGGGGAGCGCGGCGGAGGGAAACATGGGCGCGGGGCCTGCGGGGAGAGGAAGACCGGTTCCGCGCGCACGAGCCGCGGAGTGGGGGAAGCCACAATCATGGAGGGGATCACTCCAGGCCGAGCCGCCGCGGAGACCTGGCCCACCGCCGAAAACTATTTATACCTGACCGGAGGGAGGGAATGACCCCCGAAAACTTTTTATACCTGACCGGAGGGAGGGAATGACCCCCGAAAACTTTTTAGACCTAACCGGGCGGAGAGAATGCCCCTCTATAAAAATTTCTGGGGGCGGATCCTCTCTGAAAAACCTCTTTTTCGTTTCGGACGATCTCGGGAAAGATCGGCGTTTTCACACCGCGTCTTCGGAGGGTGGGAAAGAGAGAGCATTACTTTTAAAGCTAAATTCGAGAGAGGGAAAAAGACGGCATTACATAGTGATGCAATCACATTTTATTCTAAAGCTAACAGTATTTCGAAGCGTTCCGATTTAACGTCGCAGCGTATCGCGCGATCGTGTGTAATATGAGTCCTCCCCGGGACACCTGCATGTGATGATGTCATTTTCACGGCGCGAAGAACGCTCGAATGAAACAGAATTATACGACATCTGGAGAATTCCGAAACGTCGAATCTTAAAATTATGTGGCGAGGAGGAGGACGGGTAAATAAATTGAGAAATAATATACGTTTAAAAGTGATAATATATTGTTACAAATATAAATAGAATATAATAAAAAATATAGAAAAATAAAAAATGGAAAATATATAAAAATATAGAATAATAAAAAAGAATATAAATATAAAAGAATATATAATATAAATATAAAAATATAAAAATAAAAAAAATGAAAAAATTATGGCGGCGACGGCGACGATGGTGGCGATGGTGGTGGTGGCGTCGACGACGACGGCGACGGCGTCGCCGGTGGCCACCAGGGTGGCGTATCATCAGACGATGACGACGCCGGTGACGCAGCCTGCACCTGGGGCGCCATCACCCACCCTAGATGTGGTGGTGGCGGCAGCGGGCCGCGGACGTCGATCCAGGGAGGGTGATGGGCGCCGTGGCCGCCGCAGGGGCCCCATCCGGCGATATGGCATCCGTGGGCGCCGCACCCGAGCCGCCATCGCGGGGTCATCAGCCCGCTGCAGCTCCTAGAACATACACACACACAGACACGTCGATATAATTTTGACACATAATAAACATCAAATGTATAAAACAATGCAAAGTATTACATACCTGCGGAGGCGGCGACGGCTGCGGGGACTGCGGCGGCGACGGCTGCGGCGACCCCCAGTCGCTCGACCACGTCGGTGACGGTGGTGGTGAGTTCTAAAAGATAGAAACCCACGATATAATATTCGCACGAATGCCTGATTTAATTTCACTGGGTGTCAACGGTTAAACGCGATAAATTTAAAAATATTGATAAGTACATACCTCGGGGTCGCACTCCGGGGCAATCCTGAATATTCCCATTGTAACGTGCACAAAAAAATCAGACTGTTTGCTGCAACGATTTGAAGACAACTGGTCTCGCTACATCTCCTGGCCCTCCCATCACGAAATGAAGAAGTGTGTAGCTTTGCAAAAGTAAGATGCCTTTGTTCTTCACCATCTTCATCACAGGCCACCTGCATTTTCGCTGACCACCCTCTCCTTATTCATACACGTCTTCTTCCCCTTCTTCTTTGTCACATCATTCGACTAGATCACACCACTTTCAACGTGAATCGAACGTGTAATGAAACACTTTGATTATGTATCGAACATGCATCGAACGTGTATGGTACCACTTCGAACATGCATCGAATGTCAATCGTACCACTTCGAACGTGTATCGAACGTGTATTGGACATGTAATGAACCACTTCGAACATGCATCGAACGTCAATCGTACCTCTTCGAACGTGTATAGTACCACTTCGTACGTGTATTGGACGTGTAATGAACCACTTCTAAATAATTACAACTATTAGGCCCCTTTACACGGTCGGTCTTGCGCGCGGTCCGGCCCGCGGGCCGGACCGCCGCGCGCCCCGCGGCCTGGAAAAGTACGTGAAGCCGGATCGTGGCGCTCCTTCGCGCGGGCCAGAAGGTCGTACCCGTCACTACTTAGAGACAGCGAGTTCGGGCTCCCATTTCTACGTCGACTCCACATGCTTTTTACACGATCCACCGCAGTGGTGTACTACTTGTTCTATGTGTATCATCGATCTGCGAAACGATCGGCAAGACACGATCGCGATATACGTTCGCGAAAAGTATCTGAAATTCCTCGATATACCAGGCTTATAGAGGATATCATAAATGCTGTTACTGTAGGGTACACTGAAACATTTGTTTTTAGGAAGCTACGTTTGGTTGACCTGAAGGTGCTATAAATTGTGGAAATGATTTATGGCTCAGTTATAACGACTGTAAAATTTTACAAGGGTACTTTAAAAAATGTCCAAATGTTTCCCCGGCAATGCGATGGCAAATGAAATTGCAGTTAACACATTCACTGTTGTGACGATCATAATTATTACTATCAACGGCAATAATTACCATGTCACTGCTTGTTTTAATATAAAAACTAATATTGTATAAGTGATGTTATATCTAAGATAAATGATGAAGAGATGTAATATGCAAGATATCTTGAAGAAGGGGGGTAGTCTTCTGATTGCTCGTGATGCAGGTGAAATTTTTCATCCACGCTCTTGCGTGGCGCGCAGCAAGAAAGCATCACAGTCCTGCCCGCGCGCCAGAAAGCGCCACGCTCCTGCCCGCGCGCAAACCTCGAATCCAGAAGAGTTTGCATAAGAGACAGAAAAGGTAGTTAGAAAAGGAGAAAACGATAGTTGAAACCAGGATCGTTGCGCGCCTCAGGATTTCCGACAGTGCGGACAAGTCTGAGGCGCGCGACGAGCCTGGCAGCCGATCTCCTGGCAGCCAAGGATAAATAAGCCGTGCCTCGATGGGTTTCGAGGACTTCGACCCTCGAGACCAGGGGGGCCGTACCATGTTGCCCCCTAAGACGTGGCGAATCGAAAATTCTACATTTCGCACCGGATCTTGGCGAAAGTGACGTGGATCGTTTCCTTATGTTTTTCCGATGAAAATGGTCCAAAAACGACACAAATCGGATTGTAATTAAGGAATCTTCATAATAAATTGATTTCCATAACTTCGTTAAAAATAGTCCGATTTACATGAAATTTGGTATAATTTTCATTTGAAAAACGTAACGAATCCATCGGTATCACTTCCATATCGATACGATAAAGTATAAAGAATTATTTTATTTCTGAAACAGGTATGAATCCTTGGCCGACCGCAACGAATCGAGGTCGGCGACACACAGTCGAGGGTGAAATATTCATTACAGCGTATTAAGAAATTCTTTATTCTTCGTCGTATCGATATGAAAGTAACACTAGTGGATTCCTGGCGTTCTCACAATTAAAATGATCACAAATATCCTGCAAATCGGACTACTTTTACACAAACAATACAAATTATAAAAGGAGTAGGCTGATATCGGCAGAAACGCCAGTACGTTTGCGCACGCGGTGTCCCGCCTGCGCCGTCCTCCCTTCAAATTACAAACGGATTCCTTATCGCTCGGGTAGAAACACGACATATTTGTTTGCATGGTTATAAACTTCGTCCATTAGCTATCCGAATAGAGTGATGGATACACAAAAGTACAACTTTCATACTAAACTACGTCTTTGCCATATTTATTTTTTATGTCTCTTCAGCTGTTTCGAACTTTCACTTTTACTCCTTTATAAGTACCTATCTGTTCATACCGTTTCTGCTTCCATGTACCTGGAGTCAAGGGTTCGCACAGGCCTGGTCAGCGTCAGGAACATTTGGCGACCAGGCCTTTGCTAACCCGGGGACAGCTTCCTTACCCCACGCTTTCTTTTCACCCTCTCTATGTTTTTTCCCTGTTTTTTCTTACTTCATCTTTCTTCTATCTTCTTTTATTCGCTATCTCTAACTCTGTCTAGTCTTTCCTTTTTAACCGGCGAAAATTCACGGAGCGGACACTTGGTCTCGAACCGGTTATCAGGCAACAAGTACCGCGCACGCATTTCTATTGTTTTTCCATATTTACTGTTGATTTATTACTGTTAATTGTTACTTTTAATTATTTCTGTTAATCATTACTTTTAATTGTTACCATTAATTATTACCGTTCCTTGGTATTGTTAATTGTTTCTGTTAATTGTGATTGTTAATTGTTATTTTTAATTGTTACTGTTAATTGTTATTGTTAATTGTTATTTGTGGTTTAACTTCATTGAATTGTGTATTATTTAAAAAAGTGCATCGCAAGTTTTGTGATGTTTGCGGCAAACAATGACCGGAACTTGGCTGTTGTTGTTGTTGCTGCTGCTGCTATCCAGTTGACAGTAGCAGAGCGAAGAGGAAGCAGAAGAAGAAACCGCCAGGTTTGGATAAAAAAATATCGCGAAGACTGCAATGATCAGCCTCTTCTTCGAGAACTGCGAGAAAATTATCCGTACGATTATCGAAACTACTTGAGGATGGGTTGCAAGGCGTTCGACGATCTACTGGGTTTAGTTCAAAACCGAATAAAGAAAATGGACACCATTATGCGGAAAAGCATCACCGCAGAACAACGCCTTATCGCTACGTTGAGATTTTTGGCAACTGGGCGGTCGTACGAAGATTTGAAATTTACGACAGGAATATCGGCTCCTGCGTTATGCAAAATAATTCCTGAAACGTGCAAAGCACTGTATTATGCGCTACGGACAGAGTTCTTGAAGGTAAGGGTAATAATTTATTAATGAAATGATAATTCGCGCTCGTATTTATTGGTTCGTGTCTTCCCGGCTCGGCCCAGCATAAAACCTACACTGGTTGTCGCAGAGGTCTGTATGTGGTTTTAATGATCCTAGGAGCCCTCTCCTCAACACGGTTGCAATTAAACTGTCCGCGTAAATCGCCTGCCGCGGCTCCATCCGTTCCAATTGCTTGGCAACTTTTATTCCCGTGGCTTCATATTCCGATATATCGATGCGGCTGATGGTGGGATTCTTCAGCGCGACAGCACAAGTTTCCAGAACTTTCATCACGCCACCATCGTCACTTTTTCTTTTCTTGCTGCTGCGTGAAATTTGGCTGGCCGGCCGTTTCTGGCTGCTTGGACCCGGTTGCGATTCCAATGCTTCGTCCTTCGTACAAAAAAGCACATATAATTTAATAAAATAAGAAATAACAAGGAAATTCAATTTTGTTTATTTTTGTATTGTTTTTTGTTTTGTCATAGTTCCCCAATAACAAGGACGAGTGGAAAAAAATAGCCGATGGATTTCGCGACAAATGGGATTTCCCCAACTGCGGAGGTGCCATGGATGGCAAACATATCAGAATTGTTCCACCACCGGATTCCGGGGCCTTGTATTATAACTATAAAAATTATTACAGCACCGTACTAATGGCGTTAGTCGACTCCAATTACGAGTTTATTTTTGTCGATGTCGGCAAAAATGGAAGGGTATCAGATGGTGGTGTTCTCGAACACACTGAATTCATGAGGCGTTTAAATAACGGGCAATTAAATTTGCCCGAGAATAATGAAACGATAAAGAATTTGAACTTCGTGTTTGTAGGCGATGAAGCGTTTTCTTTAACAAATAACTTCTTAAAGCCTTATGCTCAAAGGGAATTGGATCACGATAAAAGAATATTTAATTATAGATTATCCCGAGGTAGGAACGTAGTGGAAAATACATTCGGCATATTAGCCTCGCGATTTAGAATATTTAATACAGCAATTAATATGAAGGTGGAAAATATTTCATATGTTGTATTGGCTGCCTGCGTTCTCCATAATTTCTTAAGGAGACGGAGCGCACCATACACAACGAACAACAGGAGTAGGCAGGAGGGGAATTATCAAAACGATTTAGTGCAGATGGATAATTTGCAACCCCTTAATCGTGGGAATTTAAATAACTCTGCCAAGCAAAATAGGGACCGGTATAAAGAGTATTTTGTAGGAGAAGGAAGTGTTCCGTGGCAGGAAGATATGCTGAATGCGTATAGAGCGTGAGTGCTTGATGTATGGAGGGGGTATATCCGTTTGAACCCTCGGAAAATGTGTACATTTTGTGGATTTTTTTACAGGTCAACGGTTTGATGCAAATTCGCCGTTTTTTTACTATCTTTACATAGTATTATGAACTACTCATACAAAAAATTATAGACGATCTCCCGGCATGAACAGCCGGCACTTTATTTTAAATTAATTTTTCGGGATAATGACCGATTAAGCACTTGATAATTTAATATACTAACTAAATTTGTTCGAGCCAGGTCAAAGCTACAGTGACGGTCACCATAAAGTGCTTAAATAAAAAAAAGATGCCGGGAGATCGTCTATAATTCCATTATTTATTTATAGGGTAGATGTACCGTTTGTGGCCATTGTACCGTTTTTCGCCATGTGCATAATTATCGGGTTTTTTGGCTAGAAATTGCTTGCAGACACATAATTATTTGTAGAATTTCAAACCGTAAATATTTTGTTTAATATACTAACAGAAATATAAGGTTACATTTATTGCTTACGCGAAAAGTGGCAAGTGGCCAGAAACGATGAAAAATGGATTTCTTATATTTTTTAATTTTCTTAATTCTTTAACGATTTCTCTAGTTAATGGTAACGTATATATATATTAATAGTAAAGATAGTGTAAAATTTAGTAAAGCTTTTAGTTTCCTGATTTGAAGTACAATTTTAAAGATAATTACGACGAAAGTCACTGAAATCATTAAAGTGGCCACAAATGGTGCATCTCCCCTATATCTTTCATGTGTATATGACTATGATATGTACTCGCGTAACGTATGTTAATAATAATCATTTGCGTACACTATGCGTATATCATTTATGGGAGGGCCGTCAAAAAACATGAATGTTACCTATCATATATTATTTGTATTATTTATATGTATCATATATTATGACTTGTTAAAATTAAAATAACACATGGTGAGCGGGTTTGCGGGTAACACATGTTTTGGGGGCGAATGTGCACCTCTGGACAATTGGAGATTTGTTAAAACAAACGTGCTACAAAATTGTTTATAACATTGAAAATGATGTTTCAAAGATTCCATTGTATAGAATTGCACGTATAGGCATGGACCTACCACTACTCTGCCGTTTTAGCAGCATCTACCCAAATGGTGGGGCCTGGCCCAGTGCGCACCCCTAAACGTAAACAAACACAATCCCACGTTTAAAGGGGCAGAAGGTAGTGCAAGGTGCATTGACCTAGTTCAGGCCACTGTGCCAGACCCCACCATTCGAGTGCATACTACCAAAACGGCAGAGTGGCGGGTGGGCCCATGCCTATACGTGCAACTCTATACAATCGAATCGTTGAAACATTAGTTTCAATGTTATAAACAATTTTGTATCAATTTTTTTTAACAAATTCACTCCCCAAACCAGAAATCATTACTTTTTGAACTCCTTGTACATTAAGTCGATCTGCGCATGCGTTAATATTATTGTTTGAATACAATTTAATTGAATTATTTTGTAATCATAATTCATGAACTAATTCAATTGTAATTCTGCACATCTCTGTCTACTTATAATACACACATACTTAGTCACACTAATAAAATAAAATTTCACAAAAAGACAACCATATGTTTCCTTTTTCTTGTCTGTGTCCATTGTTAAATTATTTTCAGTTTCTTGTTTACCTTCAGTGCTACATTGAAATGATATTTCCACGTAGTTGGAGCCACAGAGGCTCCCTAAGAATAAAACTTTGGAGTGACATTTAGCTTGTTTTCGTTGTGTACAATTATTTTTTTACAAGATAGAAACTCGTCCGTGGTTCCAGCTATACCGATTTTTTTTACGAGTGTAGTAATAAAATAAATGAGGTCATAAGTAAACTTACTTGATTGCTAGGCTGCGTCTCGGGGTCGTCCATGTCCTGAACGTCGATGGCTTCACCTTCAATTTCTTCAGGTTCTTCCCGCATCGTTTCCGGCTCTTCCGGGAGAGATATCTCCTCCTCGATGTTACTTATGCTCGGCGTTGGGATGTCCTGATCTTTAGTAAATAATAGCAGCTCGTAGTACCAAAGTGTCGGTACATATACATCCTCGGTCCCGTTACCAGAGCGTGTCGATGCCGCCACTTTTCTAAATTCTTTTCGGAATGTCCCACGCAGTGATTGTATTTTTTTGCAGACAAACTCTTTGTCCGCATTTGGGAATATTGGTCTGCAGTAGTTTATTAATTTATCGTAACAATCATTGCGCAAATTGCGATTTTGGTATTCCTTACTCTTGACTTTCCATAGACATGGCATCGTTTTATATAAGGTAATCAAACCCGTTACCGCCTTGCTGCTCCACTTTGTATCCTCCATAATAACCAAGAAAATCACAAAAAAGGAACAAAACTATACGAACGTATCGACACTTTGACTTTTCGTTTGATTCTGCCTTTTCTCCGTGCATTCACTTAAAACGTAAGCAATGGTTACTCCCTCCATAGGTCAAATTCCTAGCGGGGGTGGTTATGGCAAAATGTAATTGGTTAAGGCGTGACAAAAGGGGCGGATTTTAGCCCAGGAAGAAATGCAAAACGCTCTCGTCCTTCTGCCCAAACGGCGGTCGTGTTATAAAAATCAGTGGTTGTAAATACGTCTTTAGTTAACGTTTCGTTGCCAGATGTGCCAGCTTCGCGAGGTATTTCCTTATTTGACCATTGTCCTGGGATTCTAAACGTTTAGTCCAGCAATAAACACGTCGCAGAGTCCCAGGAATAGGTCACCGGTGGTACCCGCCGTTGGAGCCTTACCTTGCCTTACCTTGGAAGTCGCAGTTTATAATCGTACGCGGTGTCCCGCCTGCGCCGTGCCCCCTTGTCTGCCAGATGTGGAAAAGGGGCAATAGACATCGTGCCGTTTTTCAGGGATTTCGACTTCTTTTCACTCCTAAACACGTCGTGAGCTAAAGCCCATCAGTGACGGCCGCCGTTGGAGCAATATACTCATTAACTCAGAGTGAAAAGAAGTCGAAATCCCTGAAAAACGGCACGATGTCTATTGCCCCTTTTCCACATCTGGCAGACAAGGGGGCACGGCGCAGGCGGGACACCGCGTACGATTATAAACCGCGACTTCCAAGGTAAGGCAAGGTAAGGCTCCAACGGCGGGTACCACCGGTGACCTATTCCTGGGACTCTGCGACGTGTTTATTGCTGGACTAAACGTTTAGAATCCCAGGATAATGGTCAAATAAGGAAATACCTCGCGAAGCTTGCACATCTGGCAACGAAACGTTAACTAAAGACGTATTTACAACCCCTGATTTTTATAACACGACCGCCGTTTGGGCAGAAGGACGAGAGCGTTTTGCATTTCTTCCTGGGCTAAAATCCGCCCCATTTGTCTCGCCTTAACCAATTACATTTTGCCATAACCACCCCCGCTAGGAATTTGACCTATGGAGGGAGTAACCATTGCTTACGTTTTAAGTGAATGCACGGAGAAAAGGCAGAATCAAACGAAAAGGGATCCGTTTGTAATTTGAAGGGAGGACGGCGCAGGCGGGACACCGCGTGCGCAAACGTACTGGCGTTTCTGCCGATATCAGCCTACTCCTTTTATAATTTGTATTGTTTGTGTAAAAGTAGTCCGATTTGCAGGATATTTGTGATCATTTTAATTGTGAGAACGCCAGGAATCCACTAGTGTTACTTTCATATCGATACGACGAAGAATAAAGAATTTCTTAATACGCTGTAATGAATATTTCACCCTCGACTGTGTGTCGCCGACCTCGATTCGTTGCGGTCGGCCAAGGATTCATACCTATTTCAGAAATAAAATAATTCTTTATACTTTATCGTATCGATATGGAAGTGATACCGATGGATTCGTTACGTTTTTCAAATGAAAATTATACCAAATTTCATGTAAATCGGACTATTTTTAACGAAGTTATGGAAATCAATTTATTATGAAGATTCCTTAATTACAATCCGATTTGTGTCGTTTTTGGACCATTTTCATCGGAAAAACATAAGGAAACGATCCACGTCACTTTCGCCAAGATCCGGTGCGAAATGTAGAATTTTCGATTCGCCACGTCTTAGGGGGCAACATGGTACGGCCCCCCTGGTCTCGAGGGTCGAAGTCCTCGAAACCCATCGAGGCACGGCTTATTTATCCTTGGCTGCCAGGAGATCGGCTGCCAGGCTCGTCGCGCGCCTCAGACTTGTCCGCACTGTCGGAAATCCTGAGGCGCGCAACGATCCTGGTTTCAACTATCGTTTTCTCCTTTTCTAACTACCTTTTCTGTCTCTTATGCAAATTCTTCTGGATTCGAGGTTTGCGCGCGGGCAGGAGCGTGGCGCTTTCTGGCGCGCGGGCAGGACTGTGATGCTTTCTTGCTGCGCGCCACGCAAGAGCGTGGATGAAAAATTTCACCTGCATCACGAGCAATCAGAAGACTACCCCCCTTCTTCAAGATATCTTGCATATTACATCTCTTCATCATTTATCTTAGATATAACATCACTTATACAATATTAGTTTTTATATTAAAACAAGCAGTGACATGGTAATTATTGCCGTTGATAGTAATAATTATGATCGTCACAACAGTGAATGTGTTAACTGCAATTTCATTTGCCATCGCATTGCCGGGGAAACATTTGGACATTTTTTAAAGTACCCTTGTAAAATTTTACAGTCGTTATAACTGAGCCATAAATCATTTCCACAATTTATAGCACCTTCAGGTCAACCAAACGTAGCTTCCTAAAAACAAATGTTTCAGTGTACCCTACAGTAACAGCATTTATGATATCCTCTATAAGCCTGGTATATCGAGGAATTTCAGATACTTTTCGCGAACGTATATCGCGATCGTGTCTTGCCGATCGTTTCGCAGATCGATGATACACATAGAACAAGTAGTACACCACTGCGGTGGATCGTGTAAAAAGCATGTGGAGTCGACGTAGAAATGGGAGCCCGAACTCGCTGTCTCTAAGTAGTGACGGGTACGACCTTCTGGCCCGCGCGAAGGAGCGCCAGGATCCGGCTTCACGTACTTTTCCAGGCCGCGGGGCGCGCGGCGGTCCGGCCCGCGGGCCGGACCGCGCGCAAGACCGACCGTGTAAAGGGGCCTATTGTCTTAATCTAGCGTACATCACATGTAGGAGATTAGGTTGGGGGAGGGTGAAGAAAAAACATTTTCATATACATTAAAAAATTGATTATATTTTATGCATTTCTCTGGTGTTTAGACCACCAGTTGAATATTTTAAATACATTTTGCATAGCACAGTGTTTCGCGTGTCTGCCACATCGCAGAATATTAAATACATTTAGCTTATTTAGAGATTTGATATCTTCGTAGTCAATGTCCAGCGTCTCAATGACCACGCCCGCTCTCGTATTTTCATCCAGGAAATCCGCAAGCCAGTAGCGTTTCTGCAGCCCTTTAACGTATACGACATGGGATGTGTCATCTTCTTCGTCGATCGCATCAGCTACAGCTTTCGAAATTAGCCGTTTAGCCATACTGTGTAGAACGTCTCCATCGTCCCAACGTAGTCCATGATGTTTTGCAACCAACCATCGGATGCTTGATTTGTCGGATTTTGTAAGAAGATATTGCGGCATCGAAATCCCAAAAATATAGTGCGAGAGAAATGTCCCCTTTCGTAGGGCAGCCACTTCCTTGACGACAAATCTTCCGTCGACGATGAACCCTTGCATGTCAATGAACGTTGGTACAACCATTATCGATACAATTTGGAGGTCCGTTCGTTTTCAAGACAGACGGGAGAATGCAGTTTTTCTCGCAAAGCATCTGAATTTTCACGATGAAATTTTTTTGCGAATTTGACACAGGAGAGGGCGGGCAAGTAGCGTGGCAATTTAATTCATTTTGCGCACCACGTTTGTCAACGGATTTTATTCAACCACCCGATCGTGCAGAATCAGACAGTAGGCCGTAGTATTTACCGGCACATTCTCTTTACACTCGAATTCTATGCGCACATCCACTGTACCATTCTTGATCGACTCATTTTGTCGCGAGAAATCAATTACCACGAGGGGGCCAAATTGTAAAAATTCAGCCACGGTGCATAATGCCTCGTTGCAACTATGTCCATGATACGTTTTACCGAATTGCGTATACATATGATACAAGATGGCATGCTTATTCTTGTCAAAGTCCAAGTTCATGTCATCGTATGGGTAAAATTCTGAGTTGAGAAAATTTTTTACATTGGTCAAATTACAGTTGTTGAATTTAGTAACGTCTTCGCTCATCTTATTCCTTCGACCAATCTGTAGAGCAAGGATCACGTAGCGCGGCTTCTCCAGCTGTGCAGATGCCTTCACGGCCCACGAATGCTTGGTCGTGCTCTGTAAGAGAGGATACTCGTACAGATCCCACGATTGAAAACAAATGCTCAGGTTTTGTCCACTTTCCGAAGTACGTAGCAACGATAGCTTATTAACGTCGTTCAGCGTCACATGAGGCATCCGCCATTGTAGTTTAAGTAAATCAATTTCTGGTTCCAACATCGGTGATCCTATCAGAGCATTGTTGTCGTTGCGCGAGCGTATTAAAATCAATTCATGGCGCGAATTAATAATCATGCGTTTGTAGTCCTCGCAAAATCCCAACAAATATTTGAGCGGGATACAAAAATTGAAATGATTTTTCACTATTAGCCCATCGCGTCGTTTCAAACCCCATCCGGCATTCTCCATATTTTTGTCTCCGTCAGATGTCAGCGATACATAGTTTTTAAGCGTGCTAGTTATTCCAACGTTTCTGTTGCGATCAATCTCCACGTCATTCAGCTCGTATCGAATCTCATCGAATAAGAACGCCACGCAATTATTTCCCAACATCACCGTTAACGCATCATTTGGCTTATTTATCTTCAATTTCCCCTACACATAGAGGAAACTTTCACACGGCAATGTGTATAAATCCGTCTGCTGTATCGGTTTTCTTATCTCATCGCTGTATCCAAACGTCGTGTTGACGTATGGGTTGTAAGTGTGAGTCTCGAGCTTGACGATGCGATCATTAAACGTCGGCTTCCCTTCAATGCTTAGAATATCAGTCATTTTTCAACTTAAATGCGCACAATGAATCCCAAAGATTTCAAAAATGCAATATTCGCAGCACTGAGCCTCTTCTCTTTAGTGTAATCAGAGCTGTTGCAGTTGTTGTTGTTGTTGTTGTTGTTGTTGCTGCTGTTGTTGTTGTAAACAATTTCACTTGGAAGAAACGGGTTTCTAGAGTCGTTCAATACAAGCATCTCTTTCATTCGCACCACATGTATTATCGTCGTCGCCGTCGTACGTGCAATCTGATGGTAATCTCTTCACCTCGAAAATCAAGCAATCGTCCATCTTGATCCACAACGCGTATCGTTAGATCCGTAATGACCCGTGCGATGATTGGAAGGTAAATGATCTGCGCGGGCGTTTCCGATATCTTATATCCTGGTGGAACTCTCGGAGAAAATTCGTGTATCGTATGTACACGCCTCCCATTGTTGTACGCGCCAGCGGTCACGCTACATTCTATACGAATAATGTTCACGTTCATGATATTAATTGGATCGTCCTGGTTCTAATACCCGATTCGTCGAGAATCCCAATAGCGATCCAATGTTATTGGGCTTTGTAAAATCTACTGCGAACGGGCAGTACAGTTCGCTTTTCATAGTGTTGTTGTTGGGACGCAACACTATAGTATACGCATCGTTGTCACCGTCATCGTTGTTGTTGTTTTTGTTGTTGTTCTCATCGGTGCCGCCGAGATTTTGAGGATACCGCTCGACTAATCGCTGCTTCAAATACTTGGCAATGGCGGCTAGTTCGTACGAGCCGTGGGGAATCGTAATGTATGCATGTATGGTGTCGGCACCGTTGTTGTTTTTGTTGTTGATGTCATAGTTTGTGGCGAAGTAGAATTTATCGTTGCTCGAGTCGATGTTTGGTATCGTGTGATAAGTTTCAGAGGTTGTTAGACCAAGTTCGTAATCATCGTCGCTCAAATCTATGGGTGGAAAGTAGCTCACCGCGAGGGTGCTACTCTTGCCGGTTAACGACATATTTCGAGTTGTACGACTGGACTGGTACTGAATCAGAGTGGCGGGAAGTCAATCCATAAATTTGGTGCCGATCGATTGTAGAAAGCGTAGACATAGTTGTCCACAATTGCTCTGATTGCACTTCTGATAAGACGTACGATTGTATTCAATTTTCACAGCATCTTTATCCAGATATTTTACAAATTCCATTGGCGGCCGAAGATTCCCAAAGCTATCGAAATATATTGCTCGACACCCTCTCTTCGCATACGCCACCCAATGAGTCCCAGGTCCCTCGACATTGTCCAAATTTACGATACCGCTCTTGTTTCGACGTACTCCTCCGACTGATAACGCGTTACGCATAAAAACACCTCTAAAGAATGGAATACGCATACGTTTTGCCAACTCCTCCAATTGTGCATCAGTAGTTATGCCCGCGGGCATTTTTATTTTCTTTTCGACGTTTTTTTTCGTTTCGATATTCCCTGTCCACGCTTATACGGTGCGAGATAAAGTCCGCGACCTTCCATGGAGCGATTATGACGTTGCATTTCCTGCAGCTGATGTTGCGCCGCCTTATTATCGTTTACTGCCTTGGCGATCCCCGCCGCTCCACCAGCCAATGATCCGGGAACACCTAGCAGCGGGAGAAGTGGTAATATACCACCCCGTTTTGCCACCGGAAGAATCCGCTTTTTCGGCGCTCTCTTCGGAGTTCTTTTGCGCAATTTTGCTTTCATCCCCATTCCGATTTTCGTCTTGGCCTTTATAGCCGCACAAACAGCCGTAGCAGCACCTCTTTCACCCAGAGTCGAGTCTCACGCAACGATTCGTTTTCGCGCTTTGTCAGCGAGAACGTTATCTGTCGCGTGTCTTTCGCCGAGATCGTTGCTCCGCGAATATGCAATATCGTGTTCGCGACACGCTGCGTCCAACGGATTGATGCCTTGATCCCCTCTAGCCAGTCGTTTTGCTAGATGAGTTCCCGGACCGCAAAACTGGTATCCCGGAATATGTAATTCGATAGGTAGCGCGTTTATCGTCCGATTTAACAAACCACGGCCTTTCTTTACTCTCGTCGGCGACATTCTCCGCAGTTTTTAATCAATGGTGTTGGACCGTCGATATGCGTTCGCTGCCAAGGGCGATTATAATGCTCCAGACACCGACGATACTGCTGAACCTCAGAATCGGTTTTATATGCTCGGGGAGTCTGTCCCACAACTGATCAATATGTCTGCCAAACTCTCGGAATAGAATAATCTTTGGTATATATTTCAACTGCTCAGAGGTTATGTCTCGAATATCACAATTATCCGACAGGACCAGAAGCATTTTGAATACTGAACTGTTTTGCTTCGGTGCGGACCTATAAATAGGGCGCTTCGACGTATCAAAATCATTTTTCACAGTTCGCGGGGAGGATGCGATTCGTGCGACAACCTGTGACGATACGCGTGACAAATTTTGACGATAAATCACGAGTGATGTCTTCGAAAACAAGACGCAGACATGATAGCATGCTACCAAACACTATACGCTGCGTCATTTGTGGCCCTTCAAATTGTGGAAAGACCAACGTGCTGGTGAGCTTGTTGGAAAGTCCTCACGGCGTTCGCTTCGAGAACGTGTATGTGTACTCCAAGTCGTTGCAACAGCCAAAATACCAGTCTTTGGAGAATTTATTGACTCCGATAGATGAAATTGGCTACTTTACGTTTTCGAATAGTGATGTCATCCCACCGAGCGAATCGCTTCCGAATTCCATTTTTATCCTTGATGACGTGGCATGCGACAGGCAAGATACGATAAGGGAATACTTTGCAATTGGGCGCCACACGAACGTTGACTGCTTCTATCTCTGTCAGACGTATGCAAAGATACCCAAACATCTTACACGCGAGAATGCCAATCTGTTGATTCTGATTAAGCAGGATGGTACCAACTTGAAACATGTGTACAACGATCACGTAAACACTGACATATCTTACGAGGATTTCTGCGCTTTGTGTCGTAATTGTTGGCAACGGGAGTATGGTTTCGTAGTAATAGACAAGGATAGCGCGATGTCCAATGTACGTTACAGAAAGGGATTTAACGAGTTTGCCGTACCGTGAGATGGTCAATTTTCGTCAACACGTCGGTGGGAAAGCAACGTCAGCGGTACAACGATGATTGATATCGATACTCTGGAGATTAAGGATCGCGAGATGGTCAATTGTCGTCAACACGTCGGTGGGAAAGTCTGCAACAAAATGATGACTGATATCGATACCCTGGAGATTAAGGATCGCGAGAGAATAGCGAAGGAAATTGCAAAAACCAGCGATTCCATTCGCCGGAAACATCAGGCTTTGAAGACTGGCAAGACGGAGGAAGATATCGCGTTGGAGAGATACTTCAAACCTATCGTCGAACCCCTAAAACATATTGTGGAAAATACTGCAGCGGCAGAAGCTCATGAGCATCATGACACATCACCACTGATGAGCACAGATGTTGGAGGGAATGAAACATTAACGCCTAAAACAAAAATCCATCCGAAGGGAATACATCGCGCAAGGTAAAGAGGAAACGATACATGTCACCCATAACCTCAACACCAGTTCAATCGAAGCATAAACGACGGAATACCACATCAAACTAGTCTCCCGTTCCTCCCACACCAATAAGTACATCTCCCAGTGTGCGATCGCTGTCAACCATTGATGACGACGCACAGTGGTCGAAAATCGAGAAAACCTGGCCAAAACATGAAGGTGACCTTTGATTCTTAAAAAAATGAGTGTACTAAGGTTTTCGAGGTCGCTGATATCGAATTTGAGGTCAGAATTGCAAAAAACAAAATGGCGGACCTAATATGGCGGACGCGCACATCAGAAAAACGTCAGATTTGGTCTAAACTTGGTATCCCGAAGTTTTCGTGGTCGCTGATTTCGAATTTGAGGTCAGAATTGCAAAAAACAAAATGACGGACCCAATATGGCGGATGCGCTTATCAGAAAAACATCAGATTTGGTCTAAACTTGGTATCGCGGAGTTTTCGAGGTCGCTGATTACGAATGTTAAGTCAAAATTGCAAAAAATATTTGTAATCTTCAAAGAAAAAACTATTTTAATGTTAAAATATTTTTATTTCAACATTTATTGTTTTTTAAACTCAATATTTTGTCATCACATCTTTTGGTGATATTTGCCCCTTTCTAAGAAAATCCATTTTATGCTGTACGGGATTAATCGTTTGTCGCTAGAAAGTAACAATTTTTTATGAAATGAAGTAATAATACATGGGTATGTATAGTAAGAAGCACATGTACCTATTAATGGAAAATAATTGTGCAAGTTATTTGAAAAACGATTGCATTACCTTTATTCCGAATCTTCGCTGGAATCGCATTCATCAACACTACTGTTGTCGCTTTCAAAATCATCTGAGTTTACTGTATTCACTTCTGGTGGTAATAATAAGTTTATAACTTCCGGACTCAGGGATTTTGAATTGCGCTTCGGAAGTTTCCGCAGAGTTGAAATATGCGGGGCAGAAGACAGCAGAAGTCTGTTAAATACATCTTGTAATGTTTTTTCACGTGAACATTTTCGGGCGAACTGTTCGCGATACTTTTTAATCAATTTATTCATAGCTTCTTGGGATTCCTCCGATAATTGTCCAATAGGAAGAATCGCGGACGCTATTACGGCAGGACCGTGGATAAGAATTTTATGAACTGTTGGTGGCATGTAAAACCACGGATACTTGCTAACAAATAGTCTTGCTGTTGTTATGGTGTATTCTTCAAATTTAGCAACATTCACGTCATAACAACTGGATAGGGCTTGCAGAATAATCTTGAATCGTGTAATTACTTCTATGTCGATGCCAGTAATTTCAGCAGACATTTGCGGATTTTGAAAAAATCTACGGGCCGTATTCCCATCATTCGTATTGCCGAAACCAGGCTTGGGTCGATCAACAAGAAGGCCCATTTTGGATTTAAAATCAGTTTGAATCCTTTTTTTGTCTCTGCCACTATTTTTTTTGTGCTTCTCCTCGAGCTTGCCAACTACGGATAGGTATCTTGTAGGCCACGTGCAATAAGCACTCGAAGAAACGTATCCACGCGTGTAAAGTGGACAAACCGAATTCAAATTTTGTTGAATCAACTTTTCGTTTTAAGCAACCGTCTATATTATTTAAAAATTTGGATGTGAATCCACAAATATAACATGTTTGTGTTGATCTGTTAAATGATACAGCGTTACATATTTTACCATCAATCATTGTAAATTTTAAATGGTGTTTAATGGAAATTTCGGTATTGTTTATATTTATGCAAGAAGGGCGAAGTTCGTTTATTTGTGTTTCTATGTACAGTTTCTCTTGAGTAATAACCTCAGATGTTTCTTGTATGAATTGTAATCTAATTGGACGGCAAAAGCGAGGTGATGCTGGACGTGGATTTTGCCACACAATAATTTTTTTAGATGAATTAGGTTCATCAGATATTAATTGAAGTGGCACGAAAGATGTAACGAAGATACTGGAGTCTGAGTCTCCGTCATTCTCAAATGCCTGCTTATATTGGCTGTGTCCTGAGCTACCATCACATCCCCACTTCGATATTAATAGTAAACTATTCAGTTGTTCGGTAGTCAGTGATAGAATGACATCATTTTGCATATTTATAATACAATCAACTGTGTGGTCTAATATGGCTTGTAATTTCACTTCAGCACTTCTACCGGTTACTGTTATAAATTCAGGTTTAGGATAGCAACGTTTCTTAGCTTCTAACACTTTGCCATAGGGAGGAAAGCGTTTCTTATCCTGCTCTTGAATGATTTTGTATTGATGCTTGGTAAGTTGCGCCTCCACCAATACAGACAACGCTTCATCTCCAGAAAGTCCAACTACTTCATTATTGCTTCTCTGGTATGCCATCCTAATCTTCCGCGCTCGTGTTGGCGTTGTAAATATTGAGTCCTTTACAACTGCTGCAGCATCTACATTTCCTTCTGCACGGAGATTCATTTGTGCAGCGTACACCAGTTCTGCAGTACTTGTAGATCTTAGTGAGTCAACTTTCCTGCGTTTCGACCTTTCACTGCACTTGGAAAAAATGACAGCAGGACGTCCACCTGAAGTAGCTGGAGATGAGGACAGTTGAGGATAAAAAGGAAGAGTTATGACTGTATCCAACCAATTTTTGTTTTGTTTTAGAAATCTCTCCTTGATACGTTTAGCACTTTGCCATTTCAGTTTAAACTTGAAGATAGCACAATAGAGCTTCTGTTTCACTCTATATAATAAGTCCTCTGGACAATTTATCAATTCCGTAACGTGGTTCAGAAGAATTTTAAATTTGTCTTCAAAACGTGAACCAGACGACAGCATCACTTCGACTAACTGTCTTCTACTTAAAGTAATAGATCCCGACTTTACATTGCGTTCCATAATTATAAAATATAATATATAATTAGACCGCACTTCCAAAAATACTATTTCGCTACAAGCAGAATCAGTTGGCCACCAAACATGGTTTGGTTACTATGATACGACTAAGACAAAAACGAAATTAAGGGGGAAGCCACTGTGACGGTCGAAATCTTTATTACCAACTGAAAATACATATATTTAACTAATATTTTAGGCTCCCAGATTGAAAATCTCATGTTTTTCTGATATGCGTCTCTCTCCCATATTGGGTCCGCCATTTTGTTTTTTGCCATTTTGAGCTCAGATTCGTAATCAGCGACCTCGAAAACTCCGGGATACCAAGTTTAGACCAAATCTGATGTTTTTCTGATGTGCGCCTCCGCCATATTGGGTCCGCCATTTTGTTTTTTGCAACTTTGACTTAACATTCATAATCAGCATCCTCGAAAACTCCAGGATACCGAGTTTAGACCAAATCTAATGTTTTTTTGATATGCGCTTCCGCCATTTTGGATCCGCCATTTTGTTCTTTTGCGATTTTGACCTCAGATTCGTAATCAACGACCTCGAAAACCTTAATGTACTCATTTTTGTACAAATCAACGGTCATTTGTATCTTTTGCTCACGTTTTGGGGATTTAGGACCACTGCACCATACTACATAAAATGGATTTTCTTAAAAAGGGGCAAATATGAGCAAAAGTTTTGTGTGGGCCATAGCAGCTGAAGTATTGTTCTTAATGACAGAAGAAGAAACTTTGCGCAATAGAGCGCCGAAGTAAACTTTTTCTCTAGCTAAATATAATTTCACCAGTGGCCATGACAGGGTGTGCAATTTTTTAGTTTTTTAGTAGAAATTTCACCCCTCCATTGCTACGCGCCTCACATCGGTACCAAAATATAGTATAGGTTTGTACTTATTACTACCTACTGAACCATGATTATTCTACTAGTTTCAAGTGCACTTTTATGAGTCACAAAGAGCACCAACAATTTCACTGAGAGAGTAACACTCCGACAATACTCAACTTTGGAATGAGCTGTAGCGAATAATGACAAACCTACTTTCCTCTAACTTTTGGTAATTAGTAGCCAGATAGGTGATGAAAACGGTGGTGGAAACTAAAACCATAACTGGTGACTTTATAAATTAGGGTTTTGGCCAGGTTTTCTCGATTTTCGACCACTGTGCGGCGTATACTTTAGCAATAGTAGAACGATGCTTGGGGATAAGGCTTTCGATGTATACAAGGATGATAATATAATCATAGATGGTGTAAAATACAGAGGAACACCCGGCCTTTCCGAACTGATTTTCAAGAGAATTCCCGATGACGCTGTATACATCGATACCGATAAACAAAAATACAAAAGTATACTGCTGACGACGAATGCCCACAGACGCGGTCATGGTGCTAAAAATCGCATATTGGGCAACAAGGGATACAAGTACAAACATGTAATTGCACCGCTAATCCCCCGCGCATCAGCTAGTAGGGCAGCGAAAGGTATAACGGTGCCACGAGCCATGGTTGTAAACGATAACAAGATCGATTACGTACACTGGGACGATCCCAACGAGCTGGTGGATCGATTGCGTTTGCTTGAGGCGTCGCGTCAGGCGGGTAACAACTCTCACGATCCCGAAATTCTATCGATTGTCGAGGAACTCCGCGAGGTAGGCCTCATTATATAAATTAAACCGCACACCGATGATGTGCACTGTATGCATCGAGATGCCGATCAATAAATTTGGCGTAACGCTCGAGAAGAGTGGAGCAGCTAGAATGAGCAATTACAAGTGGAGTGTTTTGCTTCGAAATTACATGCGAGATAACGCTCTTTGCGTGGTTGGTGCCGACTTTGATGCAAAATCACGCAAGATACGACGCGTAGCTCAGCCGGTGGCCGACACCGATGCCGTCAATAAACTATACATGGAAAAGAGCATTAAACTTTTGAGAGAGGAGCAGGAAGAATTACAGAGGAAGCTGGTCGTGTTTCAAAGAGATATGCTGACGCTGCAAAACAGCGTTCAAAAGATATCGCAGGCGTCGAATTCTATCCCACAGCATCAGCACTGCGAAGGAGAAGCGTGCGAGACGATTGAACTTGTCCAGAATTTTCTCGGGCCGATGGGGAGCACTTAATGCATGTACTCGATAATTATCGCATCATTCGTGTCAAAGACACCTCTGCGATCAAACATGCAGCCATTATCGAAATCTAAGAGTAAACAAAACCATGGTAGCAAGAAGCTACAACTTGTTGAGGAATTGCATGCTCCAGCTCGAAGACATTTTCCGCGGAGGCGCGTCATAGTGCATGGATACGATGATCTGTGGCAAGCTGACATTGAAGAAATGTGTCCATACTCGCGATTCAACCAAGGTCACCACTACATACTCACCGTCATCGATATGTTGAGCAAGTATGCGTGGGCGTTACCGCTCAAGACTAAAAGTGGTGCTGAGGTGGCTAAAGTGTTTGCAAAGATATTTAGAGATCTATATCCGAAAAATTTGCAAACCGATCAAGGAAAAGAATTTTACAAGGCCGATGTGCAGAAATTCTTGACAAAGCATGACATTAATCATTATTCGACGTATTCGGTGATGAAGGCGTCCGTCGTAGAACGTTTCAATCGAACTTTGAAGAACAATATGTGGAAACTGTTTACGCTGAATGGAACCTATAGATGGACCGATGCGCTACCAAGTCTACTTGCAGAGTATAACGCACGAAAACATAGAACCATCGGAATGCGTCCTTGCGATGTTACCCCTGCGATTGCCGATAAGCTGCTAGCCACCGTATACAGCAACATAAAGATCGCTGCTCCGGCGAGATTTAAATTGGGCGAGTTTGTGCGCATGAGCAAGTTTAAAACCATATTCGATAAATGCTATACGCCGAATTGGACAACGGAGATGTTCAAGATAGCCAAAGTACAGGCAACTAATCCCGCGACGTATCTGCTGGTCGATTCCTGTGGAAAACCTGTTGCCGGAGGATTCTATGAACACGAGCTGCAACGCGTCACCGATCCTGAGGTACATCTAGTGGAAAAAGTGTTGCGTAGAAAGGGGGATAAGGTTTACGTCAAGTGGTTGGGATTTGATAAATCACACAATTCATGGATAAATAAAAATAATGTATTGTAAAAATAATAATACATGGTTCAATAAATACAATGATACATATATGTAAATGTGCGAACAATTTTTTTATTTTAACACATTAATTCCTCCATTTATAATTTCCATACATGTATGAACAATTTTTATGCAATAATTTCGCTATTTATAATAATTTCTATACATTTGCAAACAATAATTCTACTATTTATAAGAAACGAGTTAATAAAGAGCGATGGCGAAAACCAGACAATAAAAAAAATATTGATTATGGAATATTCATGTCTCTGTTAGCCCAATGATATCGAGTTGTTCTATAAATTCCCAGAATTTAGTGAAGAATTATGTATCTTTATTTACTAGCCCATGGATAGCAAGGAAAGATACATAATTCTTCACTAAATTCTGGGAATATATAGAACAACACGATATCGTTGGGTTCACAGAGACATGAATATTCCATAATCCTATTTTTTTAATTGTCTGCTTTTCACCATCGCTCTTTATGAAACTATACATCACGTCGATACGAAGTTTTCAAATTTTGTGAGCGTTGTGAGTCAGAGGCTTCGTTTACACAAACAGAGCGGCATCAAGTTCAAATTTCTTTTTATAATGATAATTTTTTTTTATAATGGAATTTTGTAATGACCCCAGGGCAGAGTGTCGGTTGAATCGGGTACGATATGCCGCTTGTCGTCGTATGGACTTAGAGCGATTTTAGATTCCGAAATGGTGTACACTTTATGACATTTAGACCGTATGCATGATTGTCTGCGAACCATTTCGATCTCCCTATGCAAACATTGCGTAGTCGTCGAAAGTTATCGTTCTGGCTATGACGTTGGTCTTGACGCCTTTCGCCTTTTTCGTATCTTTTTTGCCGTCTACGCGAAGTGTAGATTTTCGCTCTAAGACCTATGAATTCGGTCATTATCGCACCGTTATTTTCGTCCTTCATCAGCCCCGGAACCTTCTTAAGGTCGGTTTATACAGCCACCGAGCCGAGCCTTCCGAGCCGTCCGTGCCGTGCGGAATCTCTATGCTTAAGCTTATGGACAGCTCGGAGCCTCTGAGTCATCCGGGGCGTCCGGGCCGTTCCGAGCTCGGCGGCCCCTCGTCGCCCGCTGGGCCCGTGCTCGGTGGCCACTCGTTGAGACGACTAGAGTGCGTGCCCTGTCGAAGTGCACCGCTGCTAGATTTTATGTTCCCAACACTTAGGGTAAATCCGAGAGACGCGGTCGACCTAATATGAAATGGCTATTAAAACTAATATAGTAAAATTATTTATGAGTGAATACAATTACAGATTCATTGATATTTAATTTGTTTACGTTAAACAAGGAAAGAACACATGAAAGAAAAAGTGAACTACCTACTGGCAGTTAGTAAGGCAAATGAATACAAAAGTGAAGAAATAAACTAAATAAACAAATATAATAATAAAAAATAAAAATAAACGAAAACAATAAAAAAATCATAACTCGACCATCTCACCTTTCTGCAGCGGGAGATGGTCTTCTCGTTAGCTTTCAGAGGAAGAGTTAATATGGCCAAATACTTTGGCTGCATTGGCCCTCAATATCTCTACTATCTTGTTATCCCTAACATTAAACGGAAATAAACTTAGAAGTATATTTTAAATACGATTCTGTACACCACTGGTTGAGAAAAGAAGTTAAATGTAACCTCAATTTATCTTTTATAGCCTATAAAGAAAAAAAAACACAGAAGGAAGCGAAATGACGCTATTCATTCAACTGTTTGGCTTCTGGAGAAGTACTATTGCCGGGCCGAAAGAAGATCCCTAGGAGGCGGTCTCGGGCGATGCAGTCCGTCGCTATGACGATTGGTCGAGTCACCTATTTGAACACTCTTCTAAAGACGGGGCACACGTATTTTGTTTATTGGCTGAAGTAGGCACATACATTATCGCACCGCACGACGAAGAAAGCGAAAAAACACATTGAGATCGACTGGGATAGAGCGATATGAGCGACGCTATTGTTTTGGCGTTCGTCGGTCAGATCGCTCTATCCCACTCGATCTCAATGTGTTTTTTTCGCTTTCTTTGTCGTGCGGTGCGATAATGTATGTGCCTACTACAGCCGATAAACAAAATACGTGTGCCCCGTCTTTAGAAGAGTGTTCAAATAGGTGACTCGACCAATCGTCATAGCGACGGACTGCATCGCCCGAGACCGCCTCCTAAGGATCTTCTTTCGGCCCGGCAATAGTACTTCTCCAGAAGCCAAACAGTTGAATGAATAGCGTCATTTCGCTTCCTTCTGTGTTTTTTTTTTCTTTATAGGCTATAAAAGATAAATTGAGGTTACATTTAACTTCTTTTCTCAACCAGTGGTATACAGAATCGTATTTAAAATATACTTGTAAGTTTATTTCCGTTTAATGTTTGGGATAACAAGATAGTAGAGATATTGAGGGCCAATGCAGCCGAAGTATTTGGCCATATTAACTCTTCCTCTGAAAGCTAACCAGAAGACCATCTCTCGCTGCAGAAAGGTGAGATGGTCGAGTTATGATTTTTTTTATTGTTTTTGTTTATTTTTATTTTTTATTATTATATTTGTTTATTTAGTTTATTTCTTCACTTTTGTATTCATTTGCCTTACTAACCGCCAGTAGGTAGTTCACTTTTTCTTTCATGTGTTCTTTCCTTGTTTAGCGTAAACAAATTAAATATCAATGAATCTGTAATTGTATTCACTCATAAATAATTTTACTATATTAGTTTTAATAGCCATTTCATATTAGGTCGACCGCGTCTCTCGGATTTACCCTAAGTGTTGGGAGCATGAAATCTAGCAGCGGTGCACTTCGACAGGGCACGCACTCTAGTCGTCTCAACGAGTGGCCACCGAGCACGGGCCCAGCGGGCGACGAGGGGCCGCCGAGCTCGGAACGGCCCGGACGCCCCGGATGACTCAGAGGCTCCGAGCTGTCCATAAGCTTAAGCATAGAGATTCCGCACGGCACGGACGGCTCGGAAGGCTCGGCTCGGTGGCTGTATAAACCGACCTTTATTTACGCGCGGCATATTATATGGAGTGTCGATAGGATAATCGCTCGTGTCGAATCTATCGATATTTTGTTTCATGATCTCATAGATATCTCCGCATCGAATGTGATAAATGAGACTATCTGTGTCGGTATATAGAATTTTACAATTTTTTCCGTACTTGGGCGACATGTACTCGTGGTGAAATTCGTACAAACAACTTTTTGATATGTCCAGAATGCACATACACACGTATATCGGTTTGTTGAATTTCACCCCGAGTTTCGCAATTCAACAGCTATTAAATTTTCCGAAAAAACACTTCTGTTGTGGAAATTCGGTTTCGCGATCATTGCCCTCCGCACCATATCGACCTTCCCAATTTGTTAAAAGTTTTACATCCACATGGTTTCGTACATTTTCTATAGTTTTAACGAATACTGCGCTGTTCATCAATTTGTACAAATTTTTTTCAAAGTCGTTTGTCGCGTTTGTTCTAAACCGTGTATTGAGTTCGATGTAATCGCGGAGCCAGGGAGATTGAGCGAATTGAAGCACGCGGTGTAACTTTGTAATACGAAGACCGCGACGCGTGCACTGCTGCAGGTGGCGATAATGGATGATGTAACGCTGCTTATCGTATACCGTCGCGAGTAACTTGTCCTGCCTGCTGCCAGGTGGTTTGGCACACGTCGGGCAGAACGGTAAATCTGCATGAGCGTCGTGCAGACGTTGCGGATATTCCAGATCTACCTTGAGAATGTACCCCGTGGGCCAATCGACACCGATTGAAGACACGTCAAAATTTGCAGCATCTTCGACCCATCGAAATTTAGCGTATGGTAGGGGCTGACACATTGCCCATCCATACAAATTGTTCACATCAAAGTACATCAAGTACGATGACTTTTCCGTTGCGTCGTAAGATGGCATGTACTTGTTATTGGCATGTGCGTATCTTCCGGAACATTGGCTTAAACCCCCACGTCTACCGCGTTCGATAAACATGACCATATCGATGTCTGTGAGCAATTCGAATGTAATTTTAGTATGTTTTAGCATTGCATCCCATGTGAAACCAGGTAGAGTATAATAATGCGCTGAATCTAATCCGTAACTCTAGATACAACTTTCGCGAAAATTTTCAAAAATATCTGCCAATAACAAGACATCTGTTTTCAAATACAAGTCGCTGTATTCGCCCAAGGTTCCAATCTCGAAACGCTGCCAGACAGTTTTGGCGTGTGCGTAATCGCTCTCGGATATAGTCTCACCCTTTAACGAACTGTAGAATGACTCGCGCGGTGGTAAGCATGGGTCCTGCAGTTTGTCCGCGCAATCAAGATATTCATATGGAACGACACCCTTTCGCGTCAATAAACTGAAATCCTCGGTGGATAATGTTTCAAATTGGGATCGTAAAATTTTTAATTGATCTGTGCTAAGAAAGGATGCTAATTTGTCGAGACTGGTGTTGAGAAATTTGTACGAATCGATGAATCGCAATTTAATACAATTTCGCGAGTCTGAATCAGCTGTATCTTCGACATTTTTTGTGAAAGAAATATACTTTTCTTTAGTTATGGGTAATACATCAACGTGACCTTCAAAAGCGGTAGCTATTTCCTTGATAATGAAATGTGAATCGTAGCCGGATAAATTGTGGAAAACTATGGGGATGTAAAACGCGTTTTTATAATTTAAATTGCACTCCGTATGTGGTGGGCCTCTAAACCGTCCGGACAGATGGCAATGATCGTGGACTCGTATATCGCTAGCCTCGAATGGTTCTTCGCAAATATGACAGTGTGTTGCATTGTGAAATGTCGACAACTGTTCAGGAGTTAAATCCAGCATTGGAACATTACTGGACAAGATGGGTTTGACAAAATTCGCAAATTTTTTAAGTTCATCTACGAACCATGAAACGCAATCCGCATCGCGGCAGCATCGATACGTCGATAGCGATGTATCGTACGAGCAATGCATATAATATGCTATGCTATGAACTTCGTGGTGTTGATACGTGTGTAACTTATTATCATCACCCATTCGGTGGCTGTTCTCCGTTTTTTCGATGATGTATTCCAGATCGGCATACACCACGAAGGGGAGCCGCTCCTTCATGTTGCGGTTGCTGAATCTTAGGAGATTGTTTCCTTCGCTGGGCAGCAGGATGGCGCAGTCGTTCATGTTGCCACAGTCCAGCGAATGAAGCTCCAACTTCTCGGCAGATCCGAAATAGTGCATGCATCTGTAAACCCAAAAATTTTTTATTTAATTTTTTTTCGCGAGACATTTCATCATTTCATAAGTTTATATACATATCGATCGCAGATGAATTTTTTCCCATTGTGCCTGCTCAGCTGCGTGCTCACCAGCCGGGACAAGTTTTTGATCAGCACAAAGTGCCCTACATCGCCGTGCTCTTGATTCGGCGTGCAGAGCAGGTTGACGTGCTGATCCCTCTTTTGGCTGGTGAGGCGCAACGAAAAGACCGTCTTCGGGTTCTCCATCCGGAAGCTGTAGACTTTGATGGAGATTACGTTCAACCGATCAAATTTTCCAATTTGCCCCAGGGACATTGGGAACTCAATGCTTTCGAGATTTAATATGGAAGTATAGTGCGGGTCTGAACTTGGGTGATCGGGATGTCTTTCCGCAGGATGGAGGGCGGCGAGCACTGCCCACGCGAAACACGCATTGTCCGGGGATTGCACATTGATCGTTGTATTTTTTAACAATAAATCCTGTGGCAACTTGTGGTGGCACCCCGCGCGCAGTGGATTGTAATTGTTGACATTGACGGTCAGATTCATGATTCTCGTCAATGCCCATCCGCTGTCGCGTTCCTAGAACTCTTCCAGCGACGCCATGGTGGGTTCGACGACGCATCTCTGATACCACTCCTGCAGATCGGATGTGCGGAAGAGTTCGCAGTTTCGGGTATTCATGCTTTTACAAGCATGCTTGTCACCGGCCACAAATTCATCGTTAAACACAGTGTTCACTTTGAGGTTTCGGCGTTTCCTCAAAGCGCCCCGCACATGCTCCAGCACAATGGTCCCCGCACCTTGGAGGAAGTTGCACGGCTCGATGTAATTCGAATTTAGCACGGCACCAGTTAACACGCGGCTATCGAAAGCTGCGTCTATTTCGCGCCACAAAAGTCCCGTACTCGAATGTCCGGCACCTTCATGCACAAAACGGCCGCGCAACGAATATTTTAGCCCTTCGAGCTGCGCGATTGCCTAACACCGATCGATAATCGAGGACGTTTTACGCAGCTGTGTTCTTCTAAAGAATCGATGCACTCGTTGCACCGTTCTTCCCACGCGAGGTATTCTTCTCGCGAAATCAATCGTGCGGATTGATCCAATAATTGGCCGATTACTTGCACGAATTCTCCCATGGTCGTAAATGCAATGTAATGTCTTTTCCTCGCAACACGTTGCAACGATTTGAGGCTTTGTACAGTTTGGAGCGCACTTTTATAACCGGTGTCATGATTTGCGATCTCTGTCTTACTCTTTAGGCGTACCCCCTCCCTCCAATGCAAAAACGACGATCCGATCCAACATGGTTTCTATGATTCACGCGTACGACGAATCAGCGCGCAAAATCATCCGACACAGTTTCTGCTGATTCCGCATAATTCTAATATTCTACGTTCCCAAAAGTATTATATTACGTTCAACACGTGTCGAGACTTTTATCCTTGAGGATGCGGCTCAAGTTACATGCAACCGTGCGATATGCTGCGACGTTAAGATTGAAATACATTATGGAAAAATTGGATGCTTTAAAATAAAATGCTGTGGTGGGGGAAGCAATTTAGGCCATATTTAAACCAGTCTCCCGAACGCTATTCCATCAATCGCTCAGTATCCACAGTGACTTTCGACGGAACAAATAGTGCTCTGAAAAAATGTGCAGTACCAATGCCGAAGGAAACGCCGGACACATGAATTATTACGTTCCCATCATGCCAGATGATGGCATAGCTCAATGCGGGGAGAATACATTTGACAGGTAAGACTTAATTTTCACATCTTCTTGAAATTTTTTTTTTATATTTATTCCTAATACGTGTGGACTATTTTATAGCTTTGATTGTTCTCTTAGGCCGCGCCAAGCATCGCGGATCATGGTCAGAAGATACGCATTAACAACCATGGGCAGCAAATATTTGGAAATTGGAATCAGAGTACGGCCTACGATCGATGTGGAAGTTGTTCTCGGCGACAATCGCGGGAATCATCTCATATTATCCTGGTATACGTGGTGTGCACTAGCCGCAACAAGTACAACCATCGAACAACGTGCATAATTACCTGGATCAGAATCGCTACGGATTAATGAATTATCGGTTGATTTTTGTCGGATGTATGATTCTCCGATTGTAAAGATGACACTAAATACTAAGTCGCTGTATTTCAAACCGAATACAGTAACATATTTGTTTAATCTTGAGCCGTGTGTAAACTATGTGTATCTGCGATTACATGAAACTGCAGAAGATGTGAGGATGAAATTTTCAAATTTTGTCAACGTGCTACAGCAGAGCGATGTTGCCTGCGAAACCTTAGATGCGCGTCGTCCTGCCAAAATCATACGTGATAGCGAATATTTCGATGCGGCGTATCTTGTAGATTGCGAACTGGTAGCATGTGCAATCAATGATATTCTATCTGATGCTTGTATGAAAAAATGTTAAATTATATTCTATTAATTTTAAATAAAATTTCTTAAACGTATATTATTTCTCCATTTTATTTATCCATCGTCCTCCTGCTTTCCTCGCCACTTAATTCTAAGATTTGCTGACGTCGCATAATTATTCTAAGATTTGCTGATGTCGCATAATTATATTTCGTTCTTACTTTTTGCAAAGCTATGCACTTCTCAGTTTCATGATGGGCGGGTTTCTTTTATACATATGCGAGCCAGGAGATGTAGCGAGACCAGTTGCTCATCAATCTTTAAGGACATTCAGAAGTCTGATTTCTGTGAAAAGTTTTTGTGTGACACTTTTTCCATTTTAAGTGAAATTGCTTTGAAGAAGATTGCTTTCCAAGGATATCGTCAGTCGTTCAATGCATAGAAAATATAGTCGAATAATACCGTGAGTTTCCATTATCATATTTTTTCTTTTAGCGAATCGCTGTGTTAGTAACTTTGAGAATTATAAAAAAATCGGTTTCAGATTATGTCATTGCCCATAAATTTGAAACGTCCAGCTACCGCTACGATCACCGCTGTTGCGACCATTATTCATTCATCCAGTCCGAAAGTGTATGTGGCGTGTCGAAATGTTGCGGTTCAAACCGAAGAAATTCGATGCGCAGAACTTTATGAGGCGGAAGCTAATCAGGATAGTGACATTTATTTAAAAGTATTTCGCAACCTAACGAATGGCCATGCGTATGAGTACCTCGATGATGAGCAATATTTGTTGTGCCGATATGCAGACCAAATGTTTTTAGACAATTACAACGATGATGATGATGATGATGATGATTATGTACATAGGAATATATCTCTGCAGAATCGTGAGGGTGTTCCAAAGAGTGTGGTTTGGCAAAACGTTGAAACAGAGATTGATTATGATAACGTTTCCGCGAATAAAAAATATCGGGGCTTTGGGCTAGCGTTGTTGCAGTTCAAACTGACCCTGTGCAAGTTCCTGTGGATTTATCATTAATTATTTTATTTGCTGACGATGTTATCGAGCGGGATAATTCAGCCAAATAAATTCTAATTATATTTATTTATATTCTATATATATTTGTAACAATATATTACCACTTTTAAACGTATATTAATTCTCAATTTATTTACCCGTCCTCCTCCTCGCCACATAATTTTAAGATTCGACGATTCGGAATTCTCCAGATGTCGTATAATTCTGTTTCGTTCGAGCGTTCTTCGCGCCGTGAAAATGACATCATCACATGCACGTGTCCCGGGGAGGACTCATATTACACACGATCGCGCGATACGCTGCGACGTTAAATCGGAACGGTTCAAAATACTATTAGCTTTAGAATAAAATGTGATTGTATCACTATGTAATGCCGTCTCTTTCCCTCTCTCGAATTTAGCTTTAAAAGTAATGCTCTCTCTTTCCCACCCTCCGAAGACACGGTGTGAAAACGCCGATCTTTCCCGAGATCGTCCGAAACAATTCCCAATAAAAATAAATTATTATTTCTCTGTGTTGGAAATGTCTGTATGTCGCATATTGGTTTGGAAAAAAATATTTGGGGGAAAAAATTTCTGGGAGCGGATCGAGTCTGAAAAAGAGGGTTTTCAGACAGGATCCGCCCCCAGAAATTTTTTTGGAGGGGCAATCTCTCCCTCCGGTTAAGTCTAAAAAGTTTTCGGGGGTCATTCCCTCCCTCCGGTCAGGTATAAAAAGTTTTCGGCGGTGGGCAGGTCTCCGCGGCGGCTCGGCCTGGAATGATCCCCTCCACGATTGTGGCTTCCCCCACTCCGCGGCTCGTGCGCGCGCAACCGGTCTTCCTCTCCCCGCAGGCCCCGCGCCCATGTTTCCCTCCGCCGCGCTCCCCTGCGCGCCCTCACCCCCCCCCCCCGCCCCCGCTCTCCCCTCAGGGGACCTGGGTTGGAACTCTCCTTGCCTTACTACTCCTTTCATACTCTCCTCATCCTCCGCCAGCACCGCTACATCGTCGGCATACGCCAACGTGTACACCTTCCTATCTCCAATCATCACCCCCCATCCACCCTCCCCTAAAACCTCATCCATGTCGGCCAGCAGCAAGGTGAAGAGGCTTGGGCTCAAAGGACAACCCTGACTCACACCCCTAGCTGTGCAAAACCTCCTCCCCTCCTCGTCCCCTACCCTAACCCTACTCACCGTCTCCTCAAGTATCTCCTCACATCTTTTAACCAACCCTTCCCTCACACCTCTCCTCCTCATTGCCTGCACTAGCACCCCCCTGTCCACCGAGTCAATGGCCGCCTTCAGGTCCATGGACAATATCACCATCCTCCTCACCTTCCTCCCCACCTGCCTATTATTCAGATAATTCAGGACGTAGATATTGTCCATGCACCCCAACCCCCTTCTAAAGCCCGTTTGACTCGGTGGCAGCAGCTTCTTCCCCTCTACCTCCTCCCTCAACCTCTCCGCCAACACTGACGCGTACAGTTTATACGCCGTCTGTGTCAGCGTTATTCCCCTGTAGTCCCCTACCTTGTCCCCCGCCCCTTTCTTTAGAACCGGGACTACCACTCTCTCCCTCCACCCTTCCGGCCACCCCTCCCCCCTCCATACCCTATTGCACAGAGCCCACAACCACTCCTCCACCTCCGGTCCACCTAGCCTCCACACCTCATTCCTAATCCCATCCCCTCCACCAGCCTTCCCCTCCTTTAGATTTCTAATCACCCTTCCTATTTCCTCCCTTCCTATCCCCTCCTCCCCCTCTCACTTCCCCCACCTCTCTCACCCTCCACTCCACTCCTCCTAATAGTCCCTTGAAATGCTCCTCCCATTCCACCATTTTAACACCCTCATTAACCTTCCTTCTTTTCTTCCTTTCCCTATTCAGCACCTTCCAGACTTGCCCTTCCGCTCTTACCACCTCTAACTCCTTTTCCCACTTCTCCACCTCCTCTTTCCTTTTCTCCTCACACATCCTCCCATACTTCCTCTTACTCTCCCTATATTCCCCCTGCCCATCCTTCCTCCTCCATCTCCTCAACTATTTCCTTACCTTCTTTTCTTCCTCTCTACACTCTTCATCCCACCATCCTCCTTTCCCTCCCCCTTCCATCTTTCCCCATCTTGCCTATCGCCCCCTGAATTCTTTCTCTCAGTTCCCTCCACTCCCCTCTCCCCCTCAGCCCTTATCCCAAATTCTCTTACAAACTTCCTTCTTCCCTCCTCTGACCAATTCCCTCTCTCACACACCCTTTCCCCGCCATTCTTCCCCCTTTCCGTCTTCTCCCTCCTGCCCCCCTTCAGCCACACCACCACGGGGTGGTGGTCCGAGTCCACACTTTCCCCGATCTCCATCCTTTCTACCCTCTCCCTCGTGTCCTCATTCCCCAGCACGTAGTCAAGTACCGAACTACCCTTCCCTCCTGTGTATGACCACTCCCCCTCTTCGTCTCCTTCCACGTTTCCATTCAGGATTCCCCAGTCCCTCTCCCCTATAAACCTGCACAGCATTTTTCCCTCCCCATTTACCACCCTATCCTTTGACTTCCTGCTTCCCTCGCTAGGTCCTTCTTCCTCTTCCACGCCCCATACCTCCCCCCTCCCATTCCTGTCCTCGTGTTAAAGTCACCCCCTATAACTGTTCTAACTCCCTCCTGCCTCTCCTCCGTCCACTCTTTCAACTCCCCCAGTTTCTTTGCATATCTTTATTTACGTATACTCCTATTATCCTCCACCAGTCCCCCCTATCCTTACATTCCTTACCAACAATCCCTCCTTCTCACTACCATCCTCCTCCTCCGTCTCTAGCCCTTTTCTCACCCCCATGATCATCCCCCATCGCCCTCCCTTTCAAGCTTTCCTTCTTTGCCCATTGACTTTTCCACACATAACCCCTTGGCAGCCTAGCCTCCACATAACCCCAATCCTTCTCCTCCACCCACGTTTCACTCAACACCATAATATCCCAGTCCTCAAGCCCTTTCCAGAATTCCCCATCTTTCCTCCTCACCCCTGCTATATTCGAGAAGGCTACTTTATAGCTCCCATAGCCTTGCATCCCTCCCTCTCCCCCTTCATCCCCTCCCCCGCCTTCTCGTTCCTCAATCCATTTTTCCTCTAACTCATCCCATCTTCTCATCTTCCCGTCTATCCACAACTTCATGTAGCCTACCTGCACCTTTCTCCCCCTTCCCCTCTCCTTCTCTGCTTCTCTCTCTATCATCCACCTCTCCTCCAACGTCATGGCATCTTCAATCCTTTCCCTCCTTCCCCTCAGTTTCTTCTTCGCCTCCATCACTTTTATTTTTTCCTCCCTCCCTGCTAGATCCACCAGAACCATTCCATATCTCTCATTTCCCGCTTTACCTAGCCTGACTACTTCTTTGATCCCCCCCTCTTCCATACCTATCCTTTCCCATAACTTCTTTACCTCCTCCCTCACCACCACACTTCCCCCTAAATCCAGCCCTCTTATCACCACATTTTCCCGTCTCCCTTCTCTCTCCTTTCTATCTTGCCTTAACTCTACCATCCTCATTCTTCGCCTACAATCCTCCAATTCTTCCCTTTCCGTCTGACCCTTCCCACATCTCCCTTCCCCCTCCTTTTCCCATCTCTCCACCCTCTTCTCCATACTCCCCTCTCACACCTCCATCCTCTCCACTTTTTTCTCAATGTTTCAGGCTTTTTCTTCTTCTTTCTTAGACCCTCCTCCCATCTCCTTCTCTCCTCCCTCCACTCCTTTCCACTCTTCTTCTATCTTCCCTCTCCTTCCTCATCTCCTCTTTTACCTCCCTCAACTCCTCCTTTTCCTTCCTTAATTCCTCTTTCACCCCCCTTCACTCCGTCATCATCTCTTATTAACCCCTCCATGCATCCTATCTCTTCCTTGTCCGCCCCCCTCTTCCTCTCCTTATCGCCACCTGTCGGTGATCTCACCGTCTTCCCACATTTCCTGAACCCTGCATTCACACCCTCCTCCTTTCCCTCTTCCTCCTCCCTATCCTTCCTCTTTTCCCCCGTGTCCCTCGACACTACCTATACTACTCCCCACACTACTTGTGCTATCCCTTCTATGCTTATCACTCCCCCACAACCCTCCTCCCCCCTTTCCTTTATCCTCCTCCTTGCCCCTCTCCCTCTCGCCCTCTCCTCCCTTCATCATCTTCTACCCTTTTTCTATCTACCCCCGCACTTCCCTCTTTCTTTCCGTCTTAATCCCCACTGTCTCAGTCACTACCTCTTCACTTTTCTATATAGATACCAAGGTATGTATAATGCCTGAGTATCTTCACTTTTCTAATCTTTCCTCTTAGTAGCATTCAAAGCCTTTTTGTCTACTCTCTCTCGTTCCTCTGTTCTCCCACAGGGCTCTCCACCTGTCTCTCCTCTGCTACCTTCTCGCTCAAATTACGCCTCACACCCCACTAACCTCCAAAACTTTCCCTTCTTCCTCACACACTCCCGTCCTCCCTTTGCCGTGCCCATTCCCAGTCACTCCCTTCCCCCTAAACGCCCTTCGCTACCTTCCTCACTCACTCACAACTCTCTCCTTCTCCAACTCACTGCACTCTCACTGCATCTACCGCGCACACTTCCTACACACACCTTGCACTCTCTCGACCGGAAACGGAAGTCCCTGCCGAGATACTATTTATATTCTATTTGTATATTTTTTCTTTTTATATTTCTATTCTTTAATTAATGGAACAATATATAATCATTTTACATATATTACAATCTATTTACTTGTCTCTCTCCCTCCTTCACTTGTCACCAATTTCTATCAATTCTGCATAATTCTTTCTATGATTCGCACCTCCAATTGTAAAGACGACACTACATAATAAGTCGTTGTATTTCAAACTGAATACAGTATCATTTTTATTTAATCTTGATGCATGTGTTAGCTATGTGTATCCGCGGCTGTATCAAACTGCAGAAGATATGAGGACAAACTTTAAAACTTTTGTTAACATGTTGTAACAGAGCGATGCTGCCTGCGAAATATTAGATACGTGTCGTGCTGCTAAAATTATACGTGATAGCGAATATTACGACGAGGATTATCTTGTAGATTGCGAACTGGTAGCATGTGCAATCAGTGATATTGTAGCTGATGCCCGTAGGAAAAATGTTAACTTATATTCCATTTCTGTTTATATTTTTATATTCTTTTAATTTTAAATAAATTTCTTAAACATATTATTTCTCTATTTACTTATTCGTCTTCCTCCTTCTCACCTCACCAATTGCTGCTGACACAACATAATTCTTCCTATGATGGGTGCGTTCGACACGTCACCAAATGATTTAATCTTGCACGGCGGCCCCATCACGCGGGATTCAAATTACACGTGATCGCGTGATACGCTGCGATATTAAGATTGAAAAACATTTTTAAAAATTGTTAGTTTTCGAGTGTCTGTTTGCTACATATTGGTTCTGTAGATCGGTGTGGGAGGGGATTAAAATTATTATTTCTCTGCGGTGGGAAAAAAATGTCTGTTGATATGGAAAAGATTTTTTCTGCTGACGCCACATAATTTTAAGATTCGACGTTTAAAAGTATTATATTTCGTTCGAGCCTTCTTCGCGCTGCCAAATGACGTCATCCCGCGCGGCTGCTTCGCCGTGATACGCCGCGACGTTAAATCGGAACGCTTTGAAATACTGTTAGCTTTAGAATAAAATGTGATTGTACCACTATGTAGTGCCGTCTCTTTCCCGCTCTCGAATTTAACTTTAAAAGTAATGTTCTCTCTTTCCCACCCTCCGAATATGTGGTTTGTAAAACGTCGATCTTTTCCGAGATCGTCCGAAACAATTTCCAATAAAAATAAATTATTATTTCTCTGCGCTGGGGAAAAAAATTTCTGCTGCATATTGGTTTCCTAGATCGGTGCGGGGGTGGATCAAGGTTGTCCCCTCCCTCGGAAAAAATTTCCGGTGGTGGATCGGGGTCTGAAAAAGTTTTCGGGGGTCATTCACTCCTTTTAAAACTTTCTAGGGGTCATTCCCTTCCTCTAAAAAATTTTCTGGTGTGGGCCAAGGTCATTCCCTCCCTCTGTGTAAATTTTCTGCGGTGGGTCCAGTCTGGAGAGGTCTCCGCGACGGCTCGGCCTGGACTGATCCCCTCCATGATTATGGTTTCCCCCACTCCGCGGCTTGCGTGCGCAACCTGTCTTTCTCTCCCCCCTCCCGCCGCGCCCATGTTTCCCTCCGACGCGCTGCCCCGCGCGCCGTCACTTTCCCCCGCCCCCGCGCTCCCCTCAGAGGACCTGCATTAGAACTCTCCTTGCCATACTACTCGTGCGACCGGTAGGGCCCGAAACAATTCACCCGAGGATAGATTCTTGGGCGATTAGGGCCGGAGAAGTACCGCGACGAAGCCCGGGGAGCAACAGCGCGCGGAAATGTTCGGCCCCGACGATCAGGTCGACGGGCCGGCAGGTGGACGGCTCTGGAACAGCGAGGGCGAGTCCAGCGAATTGCTCGTGCAACTCCTGTTAGCTTAAATATCCTTGCTTCGTGGAAGGCGCCCAGTCCGGAAGGTATGAGGGACACCCTTGGGACGACGTTGGCGGTGATGGGAACCCCAGGATGCCCTCCTTATCGGGGGATAGGGTCAGATGCACGCGAACACACACGCGCAATCTCCGCGGCAGAGTTATGAACGCGCGGACGTGGGCCGCGATGAGTGCACACTTGTTTTCGTACAGCCGGGACAGGGCCGCCCAGGTGGTTACGAAATTCGTATCCGTAGTCGTATAGTGCGCAACCACGTTGAGGGCCGGGCCCTCCAAGGACGTTTTTAAATATTGCAGCCGCTTAACGTCGTCGAGGGCCGCGGCTTTAACCACGAGTGACGTAAACAGATCGCGAAATGTCTGCCACTCCTGGTACTGACCCAAGAAACGCGGGAGGTCGAGGCGTGGGTGCCTGGCTCGGCCCTTCGCTGCTCCTGATGAGGGGACGGCTGCATTCGTTGCTGCTGCTTCGGCAGGGGGGATGCGGAGGGACTGAATGACCTCCAGCAGGAAGTCCTTGGTTGCCCAGTATTCCTCCTCGGCGACGGCGAACTCCTCGTCAGCCAGGTAGGAGCATTTTCAGCGCTCGATCGGAGGGACTAGCACCTCCACCTCCTGATGCAGTTCTTGGCACTGGCCCTAGGTCCTGTCCAAAACGTCAATCTGTGCCCGGCCGTTCTCTATGTTGAATTTCGCCTGACCCATCTTCTTATAATTGCGCAGCAGGCGCTGCACTGATTGGAGTAGCGTACGAATTTTCGTGATGAGGGCCTTCGCGGTGCCCTCGCCTTCAAGTGCATCTCCACCAGCCATGACGTCTGTCGCTGCGCCTCTCCTTGAACGAAATCCGGCTCGAAGGACCAATGATTCCGTGTCACGTCCCGGTTGGAGGTCTTTAGTACAATGACTATGTGGGGGTGAAAGTCAGGCGAGAATATTAAATCCAGCACACTGAGGGTTGATGGAAGTCAGGCGAGAATATTAAATCCAGCACTCTGAGGGTTGATGGGAGTCAGGCGAGAATGTTAAATCCAGCACACTGAGGGTTGATGGGAGTCAGGAGAGAATGTTAAATCCAACATACTGAGGGTTGATGGGAGTCAGGCGAGAATGTTAAGTCCAGCACACTGAGGGTTGGTGGAGGTCAGGCGAGAATCTTAATCCAGCACACTGAGGATTGGTGGAGGTCAGGCGAGAATCCTAAATGCTTTAAAAAGCGAACGCGCACTAGGGGGACGCCCGTTAGAGCACTCTATGTTTGTTTTGGTTTGGTAATTGGATTTACCGTTGCATTTAAATAGGAAGCCACGCGTAATATTTCCGCGAAATACGTCTAGAAATATGGCTGTACACGGCCCATGCAAAAGTACGTTTGTAAACACTGTAAGCACTCTTGCGTTCGCGAACCGAAATCAGCTGTTGCAGTAGCCTGTTTTGATTTGGAGTCTTCGTAACCGATGAATAGACACAATAATTCGAAGCGTGGTTTAAGCTAAAACTGTTTATTCAATTCGAAACACGAGAATATGCCATGCACTGTTAATGTGATGACTGTTTGGTTTTATAATAATGCATTAGGCTTTAAGCATTAGCACATAAACATTTATATAAATGGTTAGTAATAGCAATATACAGGGTGTCCCACGGTAGACTGGACAGTGCCGTAGCTCCTAAAGTATTGGAGATAAAAATTTTTAAAAAATAGGGAATTGCATGGTTCGAGGGGGCTAATCAATTAGCCCGGACGAATTTTTTTTCGATTATTATTTTAAAAAATACGATGGTCAAGTTCGGTTTTTCAAATGGAACTATTTTTTTTGAAGTCCTGAGTTGATAGTGCGTTTCAAGACAAATTCAATAAGCTTCGATGTATATACTTGATTTCCACTGGTTTTTGAGCTATTGCGCTTGCAAATTTACTGATTTTCACTGCAAGAAACTCCTCTGGAATAGCAAGGACCGGGGACGATCTTACTGGCGCCACGGGTGGCACTGCCTGTTGAAATAGATACATACCTGCGAAAGGTCTACGCCAGGCCCAAAAGCTGGACAATTCTTTTCCGTCAGAAATGCTACTTAGGTAGGTACATCTGCGGTATCGAGATACGCATCGTTACTTTTATTTCGCACTTGCTTCTACGCTCGGATGGCCGGTTCTTTTGAGAGGGATGCAAGTTGAATTGGTTAGGTTAGGAGGTGTGAAAGTTGCTAGACAAAATTTCAACCATAGGGGGCAGATTGTATTAGAACCAATCGGATTTGCATCCCTCACAAACGGCTGCTAGACAGCAAGAGGCCCTCTTCACAGCAATACCTCCTCCCCAATGCCCACCTTCTCTCGCACGGATACGTCCACGCATGCTTTTGTTTTGATGTCGAATCTCGTTTTTATACTCGAGGACCACGCATCGACAGCGGGCTACCCAGTTATTGAATTCTGGAGACGATAGAAACACTTTATTACAAAACACACATGTACTGTAATTGAAGTAAATCGTATTCCTCTCGGGCAGGAGACGCCCAAAGTTCGTCAAGGAGATGCGGCCTGGTACCCCGTGGCGAGGACAACCCTTCGCAGGGTCTCGCCCAATTTTTATGGCTTTTTCCGGAAAAAGGTACGAATCCTGGGCCGAACGTAACGAATTGAGGTCTAGCCCCCGCAGTCGAGGGTGAAATATCCATTACAACTTATTAAGAAATTATTTTCTTCATCGTATCGAAAGGGAAGTGACGCCAATGGATTTCTTATGTTTTTCTGATGAAAATCATACTAAATATCATGCAAATCGGACTACTTTGACACAAGCTATTTGTATTCCCTATGTAAAAGTTGTCCGATTTACACGACTTGAAATAATCTCTACACGATATCAAGTAAGATATTATTATAACTTTACGACAATGCCGGAGTGCTGCTGTCCTGTACCAGTGTCGGTACGCAACTGGCTTACAGCGCTTCAGCTATGGGTAGGACAATGCTACTTATGTACTATCTGAGGTGAATACATTACAACTTCTCCCCTTCTTTAATAACAGCCTCGGGGAACGCCGCAAAGATGGTTTTACCAATTGGTCCACGTGCCGTTTATGCAATTTCCCTGAGTCCGTTTGGACAATGTACGTGGGCGGAGCAGTTTGTTTGACTATTTTGCCTGAGACTCGCTTTTGTTCTCTTACGCCGTGAGCATCCATGTATACTTCATCACCTACTTTAATATCAATTTTACGGCTACCGGGTCTCGAGACAATCTGACGCCTTTTCTGTTTTTCTACATGGTTAACTACACTTGGTCTTAAACAATCAAATCGCGTTCTTATTTCACGGTTGTACATAATACTTGCTGGGCTTCTACCTGTAGTAATGTGTGGATAATTTCAGTAGTCAAATAAAAACATGTTCGTTGCATATTCCACACTTTTCCCCCCTTTTATAATTTTAATCACCTTATCTTTGAAGGTCTGTATAAAATTTTCCGCTGCAACGTTCGTGGCTGGGTGATACGGAGGCGAAAAGGTATGCTCAATTTTATTTATTTTTAAAAATTCTAAAAATTCTGCGCTTCTAAACTGCGGACCACCGTCTGTAACGCAGTGTATCGGTAATCCGAAGCGAACAAAAAGATTTTTAAATTCTTTTATTAATCTTTTCGCATCCGTATTTTTCTTACAGTTTATTATTTCGGGCCACTTACTATGCGCATCAATTATAATCAAGTACATATCGTTTTCGAATTTGGCGTAGTCGCAATGTATGCGCCCCCATACCTTGCTTGGCCACGGCCATGTCGTTAACGGTGTTTTATTTGGCGCTTTTCTCTCAATTAAGCAAGTTTTGCAATTATTCGCCATATTCTCAATTGCGGCATCAATTCCTGGCTAATACACATAGGAGCGAGCAAACATTTTCATTTTGACGATTCCGAAATGAGTCGCATGAAGCTCGTTCAAAAGTACTGAGCGCATCGATTCAGGAATGCACGCGCGCACTCCCCAGAAAAGGCACCCTTTTTCCACTGTCAATTCAAAACGTATTTTATAGAAAATTTGTTTCTCTTCCGTTAATTCGTTGAAACTAGGCCAATCACTTGTTACATAGCGTTGTAACGCGGTTAAGAGGTAAACGTGGTATCCGAGTAATTAGTATCTAAATCAGTCTAATCGGAAGGATGTTATGCGCGTTACAGTACAAATTATTATTTAATAATTTAAAGAATTTTGTTTGATATCGGGATTCCAAGATCTAGTCCTATACAGGTCCCGCACTGAGTTATTGTGAGGATTTAGTTAGTTTATCTTTAAATAACTTCTGCTCAAGTGTGAATAATTATATTTTTATTCTTTCTCTTATTCATTCAGTTGTTAGCGAGGCTGAAGAGCCAAGGGTAATCCCAAAATATTGGCTAATGCCAATATTGACCCTCCGTTACCTCTGACAATCGTAATTTTTTTTTAACAAGAATTCAATTTTACATGAAACGGCGTTAGCCTATCGACATACAATTTGACTAATTTGAGGAAATAATGAGCAACTCACGCACTCTATCGATCAATTTTACTATCGTTCTATTTTTATATCCTTTTTGGTATTGCCTTTGGATTATACGGCATGTATTCTGTGCCTGAGAAAGAAAAAATCGCACTCACTCTTGTTATTTAATGAATATATATATATATATATATATATATATATATATATATGTATATATTTAAGCGATAAAAAAAAAGATTTAAAAAAAAAACGTTTAAATGATTATAGTTATTCATGAAGTTATACAATAATTTTTAACGTGGAAATATTGAGTCCATACACTATGAATTATGAATCTCCGGCTCGAAACGTGAAGTTTTAGTTACAGAAAAGAAATTACTTTCCACGGACACTCGTCACGCACCTCGCGACTGTACGACAAAGAGTGCCTTCAGCTTCGCGCCCCCGAGACCGCCCGGCCGCGAGATCCGCTCAGAAAAGCTGACGCTGCAGTCCCAATCATGCCCCAGCAACCGTCGCATGATTTCGTTAGGTGTTCTCACTTTCATTCTTCCATACTTTTACTTATGCGCTACCGGCGTAGAACAGGGTACTCTCATCCTCATGCTTCTCACACTCAGATCACTCCTTTACATCGATGCGATGATTCGACGGTCAGAGATGCGCTCGATTAGGTTAAACCAGAATGCTAGATGCATTATCAAGACACACCCCCGCCGCTTACATTTAATCAGTGTCGCGAAGTATGAGAACCACTGCTCATTTTGAACGAACTACTGAGAACCACGCTGATGCCACAGCACAGTCCCACGTTCAGGGTACAGCGCAGCGACCAAACGTCGCGGCGACGACGACGTTCCTAGTACCGAGTATCCGTTTTCATAGATAAAATACAGTAAGCAGAAGTGCGCTCGATTAGGGATTTCCCAGAACGCTAAGCGTTGTCGAAGCACTCCGCCCACTAACAAAGGAAAAACACAACTAAACATTGATTTTAAAAATTTTGAAGTTTCGGGACGTAACAGCGTATAATATCTCTGAGAGTTTCATCTCTCTTACTTTCTACTTCTAGCATTTTACTATCAAAGGCCGTCGTCTTTTCTTCAAAAAAATTAACAAACGATGGGGTGGGATCGTACATATCCGATACATCTTTGGGGTCCTCTACTGGGAGTCGCGACAATGCATCTGCATTAGCATTTTTCTCGGATTTTACGTGTTCTATACGGTATCTAAATCCGGCGAGATAATAAGCATAACGTTGCAGTCTATTATCTGCCGTCTGTGGTAAGCCTTTCCTCGGGCCCAAAATTAATTGTAAAGGCTTAATATCCGTCCGTAGTATAATTTCTTTCCCAAAAATGAATTCGTAAAACCGCTTAAAACCAAAAATTATGGCCATCGCCTCTTTGTCAATAATAGCGCGTTTTATTTCGGTCGTGGGAATTTTTTTCGACGCGTACGCGATTGATCTCTCTGTACCGTCACTGTATTGATGTGATAAGATCGCGGATAGCCCATAATCAGACGCGTCGCATGCTAATATTATTTGTTTCTTTGGGTCATAATGCGCTAAGAAATTCGGCGCGATTAACTCACTTTTAACCCACTTGAAGGCTTTTTCGCACGAATCGTCCCAATTTGATTTTTTTTATTCATAGGTCATATAGAGGCTTCAAGTTTGTAGACCTATTTTTCAAAAATCTCGCATAAAAGTTCACTAATCCCAAAAACGACGCGAGTTCTTTATCATTTTTCGGTTGTGGCGCGTCTACCATCGCCTTTATTTTTGATTTGGACTTGTGCAACCCATCTTTATCTATTATAAAGCCTAAAACTTCTATTCTTGGTTCTATAAATTTACATTTTTTTAAATTCAATCGCAAATTACATTCAGCTAATCTTGCGCAAACTTTTATCAAATTTTCTCGATGTTCTTTATTCGCTTTTACCGGTTACGTATATATTGTCTAGATACGCGATAACCCCATCAATCCCGCTTAAGCATTCGTCCATCTTACGCTGTACGTCGGCCGGAGCCGGCGTAACTCCTTCTGGTATTTTCGTGTACCTAAATAATCCCATACGGGTTATAATCGTTAATAATTCCGCACTGCTCTTGTCCACGGGAAATTGCATGTACGCATGCTTTAAATCTAACTCGAAGAAAGAGACGCCTCCTTGGAGTTTTGCAAAAATATCGTCAATAGTATGGAGCGGGTATTTATCTATAATTATGTTTGGGTTCAAGGTTAACTTGAAGTCTCCGCAAATGCGCACTTCCCCCTTTCCCTTCAATACGGGAACAATAGGCGTGGTCCATTCCGCGACATCTATTGGCTCTAAATGCCCTAAACCTACTAATCTTTCAATCTCTTTTTCCACCATAGGTTTTAAAGCATGTGCGACATGACGGCATTTTAATGCTACGGGTCGCGTATTTTCTTTCAACTGGATTTTGGTAGTACTCTTATTATATATACCAGGCGAATCGTCAAACAAAATTTTGTACTCGATTGTTATATAGTCCTGCAAGTCTGTATCCAATTTATTTATTTCTAGCATATGTAAATCAGGTATTTTTAGGGGCCATGCTCCAAATTGTTCAAGCCATTGTCGTCCCATTAAAGCCGGCCCTGAACCAGGCAAAACAAATCATTTTAAAATTTTTTTTGTTTTATTGAAAATGGCTGTTATACCAACTAATTCGCCTACTGGCACTAGGGACTGTCCCCCGTAAGCCCTTAAATTTTTATCAGTTTCTACAATATTGAAATCTGAAAAATACTCTTTGTAAATTCTTTTCAATATCACGGCAGCTTAAGTGCTCGTGTCGATTTCAAAATTAACGTCTCTACCGTTGATGTTTACTTTTACAATCATTGGTACTATTCCCGAGTTGTTTACACTTGTGTAACGTCCGGTTGCCCGAGGACGACTAAACGTTAGCAGGTTCTCGAGAAGAGAGCGGCGTCCCTCGAGAATCGGATAGATGGGGGTTCGTTGGTAGAGTAAAGGAGTAAAATCCAACTTAAACTTAACAATGACTTTATTTGAACAACACTTATTCCTAATAACGAGTATAATATTGCTTACGACTACGATTATATATTTTATGTTTTTTGTGGTTTTTTATGGGTTTTTTATCTATATTAATTAATTGCGCTAATTTATTAAAGTTAAATGTATGTATGAAAATATGCTTCTGTAGTAAACTCGGCCGCTACCGTTTTCGGAGCCGTTCCCGACACTTTTGACAGAGTTTTTATTCTAGGGTTCCTTTAGAACTTGCCCTCGTTGAGCGGCTAAGCTGCTACCTACTAATAGGAGCAACGCTTGAAACCTTCACGAAGACAAAGTTCTCAACCTTTAAATGAAAGATCCAAAAAGGAGCACCAGTACCTTTGTACACTGAGAACCAGTCGCTACCGTTTCCGGAGCGTGCTGAAATTCTGCTGGATAGTACTTAAGCTACCTCCAGGAACTAGCATTCGTTGGTCGCAAGGACGTGTTCCAATTCGAATGAGCGCACGAGGTGTTTCGCGCGCTTCCTTTTATACTGGAAAATTGGCGGGCTGGCGCATGCGCAGTGAATCGGTTTCTATTATTTCGCATTTTTCTCGCTTATTATATGTTATTTTATCTTGCTCTTTTGACAAAAATTCTATTTTACTATTCTTAATGTTTTTACAATATGTGTTTCTTTAATATCTACTTAGTATAATGTTTTATATCTAAAAGTATGTACAATGTTTGTGCGCGGTAACATAGGCGGTTCTGTGGTAATGTAGTACGGTTCTACCTTATCGACTGTTGGTAATCCTAGGTTTGAGTCCCCGTGGGACGTTACACCTCCCCCCTGGGGTATCTCTTGTCCTCAAGAGATTTGTATAAGGTGTAATTCAGAATAGACTATTTATATAGGAATTTGTTTATTTTATTTCGTTGCTAGGATTACATGGGCGAGCTGCCTCTGATCCAAACAAGGCTATAAGTCGCCACACTCTTTTTCGCGGATCCGTTTTGGGAAGGATCCTATATACTTCCCAGTCCGGGGCTGGAATATGTATCTTAATCAATTTTGGCCATTTCTTGATTGGCACTTCTGGGATTTTAAATGTAGATCCCTGTTTAAAATCCGGTGTCTTCGGGAAGTCAGGTGTTGTTGGTAGCGATTCCGGTGAATTGTGAGGTGGTGTATGAAACTGTGATTTTGATTTGAAGGATTAGTTTGTTGAAGGAAGTAGAAATTTAAAGGTATTTTACCATTCTTTCAGGTGATCCCGGGAGTGGAGTAATCAGTGTAGGAATGTCTATCATCTCCTTAAATATTTGTTGGAGTTCTTCCTTATTCTTTTTTGATTTTGTATATCGATTACCTGAACGTTTCGGCATTTTGTTGGCGAATGTACTATAGCGCAAGCGTGAGTACGTTGGGCCCTGGCGTAGTGGTGCCCTCTAGCGCAAGCGTGAGTCCGTTGGGCCCTGGCGTAGTGGTGCCCTCTAGCGGATTTTTTTTTAATTTTTTTGTCTGCAACTTTTATAACTACGCAACAATGTTGCATTTTTATGCTACTTTTAGGTTACTTTATAGGTTATTAATGGATTATAGATAGGTTATTGGTAGGTTATAATTTTTACTTGTTTTTCTATTTTTTAGAAAAAATATATTTATTATAAAAAACCTTAAACTATTGTCTAGGTATTAAATACATTGTGTGCGTGCGTGCGTGCGCGCGCGCGCGCGCGCGCGTGTGTGTGTGTGTGTGTGTGTGTGTGTGTGTGTATGTGTGTATTTGTAGAGTGTGGTGTAATCGATATAAAAATAACTTAAAAATTATGTGTGAGTGTTAATTACATTTTGTTTATGTATGTAGTGTGTATTTGTAATGTGTGGTGTGTTACAAAAAGTAAATATATAAAAGAAGGTTAAGGAATAACTTTGTTACAAACATCACAATCCTTTGCTGGTCTCGCAATGTATAGGGTACGATGGCACAACCGACATGCCCTCCATCGTTTTAAATTGTTTTGCGCCAGTAAATGGTCTTCTAGCGGATCTGCTTCTACTATCTCGACTCTTTGCGTGCACATGACGCAAATTATACCACTTTTATAGTAGTAAATACTCTTTTCGTATTATTTTTTTAGACACGTATAGGTTTCCATTGTACTGTGTCGATAATACTTGTAATACTGATGAAATTCTTTGTCTGCTACTCTCTTATATAGGCTTCCTATGCAGGGTTGCAACTTTGTGTAGAAATTTTAGTTTTTACCGGATACATGTGAATGATCCTCTTTTGTTTTTAAGTTATATCATTTGAAAGTTATAAATTTATTTAGAAAATTTAAATTTTCTCTTTATATAATTGCCTACGCAATGTCTACCGTGGCGTTTTCCGTAACCTCTTCAGGTAGATGGGCCTTTTTTATTCTATTCATATGTACGACTCTAGTTTGTTTCAAAGTGATTGCTATTTTCAGATTGCTATTCCCTAGAATTTCAGTAATTTGGTATGGTCCGCTGTATTCGGGTCCTAATTTTTCGCGCCTCGGATTTAATAACCAAACCCAATCTCCTACTTCATATGTTTGAGGTTGTATCTTCCGGTCATAATAATGCTTCTGTCGAACTTTTGATTCTTCCAAATTGTTTCGCGCCATTTGTCGAATGTTATTTAGTTTGTGTATTAATTCGTCGGCGTAGTCCGGATATGTTTTAATGTTGTCTGTTGGAGGAATACTTGAAGGAAGACGTGCTTTTCTACCGTAAACAAGTTCGTGAGGTGTAAATTTCGTGTCTTCATGAGTGCTTGTATTATACGAGAACATTGCTTGAGGTAACCACTGGTCCTATTGTTTTTCTTTTGATACATAATGTCGTAGATATTCAATAAGAACATGATGACTTCTTTCTAGTGATCCATTGGACTGAGGATGGTATGCAGATGTTCGATATTGTTTGATGTGGAATGTTTTGGCTAACTTCTTCATAAGGGAACTTATAAAATTTGGCCCTTAATCAGTGAGGATAGCTTTAGGACTTTCAAATTTGCAAATAAAATGTTCTGTGAATGCTTTAGCTATGTCTTTTGCAGTTATGTTTATTAATAGTATTGCAAGGGAATATTTAGTTAGGTTATCTTAGATAGTAAGTATATAATTATTTCCTATATTTGTAAAAGGTAATGGTCCTACTATGTCCATAGAAATTTTGTCAAATGCATCCAATGGTGTATCTGTTAATACCATAGGCTCTTTATTTTTTACTCTCACCAATTTAGTTTTCTGGCATTCCAAACAAGTTTTGATAAATTGTGTTATTTCGTATTTCATATTCTTCCAATAATATTTGCTTCTTATTCGATGTTATGTTTTAGTAATTCCTTTGTGCCTCCTACAGGTGTTTGGTGATTTTCTAGAATGATCTGTTGTCTATCTTGTATGGAAGGGGTTAAGAGAGTGCCTTTACAAAAAATAAATTGGATGTCTTCTTGTACGAATATTATTTCTATTAAATTTCGTAGTTTATTTAGTGAGATTTTATTTTCTTCTGCTGATATATATATTTTTGTGGCTTTTTCAGGTATTAAGTATGTATGAAGTGTCCTCAATGAGTTGTACAAATCTTCTTCTGTTGGATGGTCTGTCGTGATGAGTCCAAGGATTGTATGTTTTCCTTCTTTAATTTTTACTAATTCTCCGGCTTTTAATGGAATTAGAAGTTTGTGAGTTTTTATGTTTTTCTCTTTATATAATTTTTCTCCTGCTAATCCTATTGGTTTTCCCTCTGTGTTTATAAATGTTATAACATATCCTTTTCCCATCCATAAGTGATCCTCTACTTCAATGTTTTGTTTTTTGACAGGAACATTTGACACTATTTTTGGTCTGCCTGTTATATGTTGTGGAGGTGGAGTGGTTGGAAGTGATAATGGTGGAAGAGATAACAATGGTGGAGGGGATAGTGAAGGAGGTTTGAATATTTTTTTTATTTTTATGGGAGCTATGGTAGTTGTATCTGTACTAGAGTTTAATTTTTGTTTCTTCTTTTTAGGTGCATGGTGAGTGTTTTTATCTGAGCTTGTTTCTGCACTAATTTTGGGAGGGTCTTTGTAATTATGTTTCGGTACTATAGTTGTTTCGTCTATTTCTTCTATTAAGTTCTCTTGAAGTGTCTTGGTGTTAGATTTTGTCTTTGTGTTGTTTTGTCTTATATCTTGAGGGGGTATTCGTCCGCGTTTGTATTACATTTTCCGGGCTTATATAAAATTTTATAATCGTATTCCGCAAGTTTAATTTTCCATCGCATTAGTCGAGACGTTGGATTCGAGAGATTTTGTAGCCATTCTAAGGGTTTATGATCTGTTATGAGAACAAATTTTTTACCATAAATGTAAGGTCTAAAATGAAATACCGCGTATATAATTGCTAAAAGTTCCCGTTCTGTCGGTGAATATCGCGTTTCTGCATTGTTTAGGACACGAGATGCATAAGCTATTGGTAAATCTTTTCCTATTTCTCCTTGACTAAGAACTGCACCTACAGCAATACCTGAGGCGTCTGTCATTATGTTGAATGTCTTCACAAAATCCGGAAATTGTAGAATAGGTTCCTTGCAGAGCACTTCTCGTAGAGTTTCAAATGCTTTTTGTTGTTTGTATGTCCATTCAAATTGATAATCTTTTTTTGTCAGATTGGAAAGTGGTCTTGCAATTTTTGAAAAATCTTTTATAAATCTTCTATAATATCCACTTAGTCCTAAGAACTGTTTTACATTTTTAACTGTTGTGGGAGTTGGAAATTCTTTGACTGCTATTATTTTCCGTGGATCGGGCTTGACTCCTTCTTCTCCTATTATATGTCCTAGGTATGATACTTCTTTCTTCAGGAATTCACACTTGTCTGGTTGAAGGTGAAGATCCGCGTCTCTTAGTCTATCCATTAATCGTTTGAATTTAGTTGTATGTTCTTTGAGCGAGCTAGCATATATGACGATGTCATCTAAATATACGAAAAGTTCTATTCCTTGTAGCCCAGTTAAGACTTGGTCCATGAGCCTTTGGAAAGTTGCTGGTGCATTTTTGAGTCCGAACGGCATTTTATTGAATTCGTAGTGCCCATATATTGTAGAAAAGGCTGTTTTATGGCGATCGTCCGGATGCATGGGAATTTGATGAAACCCAGATGCAAGATCAAATACGGAGAAATATTTCGCACTTCCCAACTGATCTAATATGTCAGTTATATTTGGTAAAGGATAGGCGTCTCCAATTGTTTTTCATTTAATTTCCTGACGTCAATTACCATTCTAGATTTCCTTACCCCTTCTGAATCTTCTTTTTTTAGTACGACCCATATAGGCGAGTTATAGGGAGATAAAGATGGTTGTATTATTCCTTTTTCCAGTAATTCCTTAGTTTGTTTTCTTACTTCTTCTTTAAATGTCTGAGGGTAACGATACTGCTTTGTAAAGACAGGTACGTCATTTTCTGTTATAATTTTGTGGTAAGCTTTATTTGTTGCCTCTAACTTTTCTCCTGGAATGTGGAATCTATCCGCATGTTCCTTTATTAGATCTTCGACACTGGTTCGTTCCTCTGAATTTAAATGGTCTAGCCTTAATAATTGTAATAACTGGTGAGTTCTATTGGTTTTTATCTATTTGTTTGTTTCTTCTTCTATAGGTGCCTCTGTGAAAGGTTCTAATTCAACTGACGGTACAGGAATTTTAATGTCTTGTGTGGATATATTTATTGCAAAAAGACATGCCATGCCGTTGTTATTTGATACTATTGCGTTTCCTATATGTAAATTAGGGCGAATATTAATCTTAGGAATATATCCTGTGCTGGTCTGTGTATTAAGGACTCGTATGTATATTTGACTCCTTGTTCTGGCTGGTATTGTGACAATTTCAGGGTCGATGAATGGAATAGTTTCTGGACCAATGGTTATTGCTGATCTTGTGTAATCGATAGTTGCTCCGTTGGTTTGAAAGAAATCTGTTCCCAATATTCCATCCTGTCTGATAGGAAGGTCTTCTACGACGTGGATGATAACTTCTGTGTTTAAAGTTCTTATTTTGCTGTATCCTATGGTGCTAAGTAAACCGTCCGTGATACCATTCGGGTCAAATAGGGTGTCCATGAAGATTGGAATGTCGGGAGAAACAGCACATCTTTTGATTACATTCAGGTCTGATGCTGTGTCGATCATTAGTGTTGCTTGTCCTCCGCTAAATCCTATATCAGAAAGAAGGATGCTAGGTGGTTTCCTTATTTGTTCTGTTTTGAGTCTGAGTATGGCCTGTCTACGTACCATACGGGGTTGTGCCTCTTTTTTTTCTTTCCTATCAAAATACATATATTTTCTGCATTGGTCTATCGCGTGGCCTCGGAATTTGCAATATTCGCAAGATATGCTATCATAAGCTCGGTTTCTGCATTCTTGTACCGTATGACCCGGTCTCTGACAATAATCACAATATGTGTTAGATTGAGGAGTTCTGTTCGTGTAACTTTGACTTCTACAATCTTGCGTCGTGTGACCTGTTCTTCGGCAGTTGCTGCAATATTCGTTGGATTGAGGGGCTCTGTTAGCTTGGCTCCTGCAATCTTGCGTCATGTGTCCTGGTCTTCGGCAGTTGTTACAATATTCGTTGGTTTTCTTAGTATAACTCCGGTTTCTACAATCTTGTGTCATGTGACCTGGCCTTCGGCAGAAGTCACAGAATGTATCCCTTTGGTTTTTATTAAGATTTCTACACTCTTGTATTGTGTGTCCTGTTCTCTTACAATGTTGACACGTTTTTTGTTGCCAGTCGGCGCGTGAAACTTGGTGACTACTGCAGGTGGTGACGTCATGGCCATATCCGAGGCAGTTTATACATTGATTATTTTGCGTTACTCCTGTTGCTATTTTCGTTCTTATTTGATATTCGTTGTATTCTGCGTCTGCTTTAATGGCGACGTTGATAGCGCGATCAAGACTGGTGTAGGTGCATTCATGTATTCTATTATATATTTCGATCTTTAAACCTGTTAGAAAGGCTTTAACAGCGTTTTGTTCTGCGTTTATATTAAATTGAGTTTCATGCCCAGGTACTTCTATCGTGTTACAATGTCTAATTTGTAAGAGTAGATTAGATACGCGGCTACTATAATCTACTGTTGTTTCGTTTGGTAATTGCGCGATTTTTGATAGTTCGCCGTATAGTTGTATTGATGTATGTAATGGAGCGAAACGTGAGCTTAGTACTAAAATAAGATCGCCAATTGTGTTATAATCTACGCTTAAAATGACTCTTGAAGCTTGTCCGTAAAGCTTGTTTTTTATGAGTTGAACTAATCCATATTCTGCGTTAGGATTTATCATGCGTCGTGCATGTCGACAGCTTTTAATGAATTGATGTAATGGTATATTTCGACCATTAAAAGATGGCACCGTATCTGCTGTGTCGCGTAAACTAATGTGTGGTAGGTGAGGATATACATTCGTAGCTGTATTCATATTAATTTGAGGATTTGAAGTTCCTGGAATATTTTCATTTTCAATAGTTTCTGGAGTGTCTATAGTTTCTGGAGTTTCCTGAGCCTCCGTATTGATTGCTCAGATTAGCCATTCTTTCTCCAAGTGTGTCAGGCATTGTTAAGTATTTAAGTCTCTATAAAATTTAAGAAAAATTTTCTAAGAAAATACTTACTTTTTGAAGTGTTTTTACTAAGCGAAAATATCCTTTTCAACCTGTAACGTCCGGTTGCCCGAGGACGACTAAACGTTAGCAGGTTCTCGAGAAGAGAGCGGCGTCCCTCGAGAATCGGATAGTTGGGGGTTCGTTGGTAGAGTAAAGGAGTAAAATCCAACTTAAACTTAACAATGACTTTATTTGAACAACACTTATTCCTAATAACGAATATAATATTGCTTACGACTACGATTATATATTTTATGTTTTTTGTGTTTTTTTATGGGTTTTTTTATCTATATTAATTAATTGCGCTAATTTATTAAAATTAAATGTATGTATGAAAATATGCTTCTGTAGTAAGCTCGGCCGCTACCGTTTCCGGAGCGGTTCCCGAAACTTTTGACAGAGTTTTTATTCTAGGGTTCCTTTAGAACTTGCCCTCGTTGAGCGGCTAAGCTGCTACCTACTAATAGGGGCAACGCTTGAAACCTTCACGAAGACAAAGTTCTCAACCTTTAAACGAAAGATCCAAAAAGGAGCACCAGTACCTTTGTACACTGAGAAACAGTCGCTACCGTTTCCGGAGCGTGCTGAAATTCTGCTGGATAGTACTTAAGCTACCTCCAGGAACTAGCATTCGTTGGTCGCAAGGACGTGTTCCAATTCGAATGAGCGCACGAGGTGTTGCGCACGCCTCCTTTTATACTGGAAAATTGGCGCGCTGGCGCATGTGTAGTGAATCGTTTTCTATTATTTCGCATTTTTCTCGCTTATTACATGTTATTTTATCCTGCTCTTTTGACAAAAATTCTATTTTACTATTCTTAATGTTTTTACAATATGTGCTTCTTTAATATGGTACTTAGTTTAATGTTTTATATCTAAAAGTATGTACAATGTTTGTGCGCGGTAACATAGGCGGTTGTGTGGTAATGTAGTACGGTTCTACCTTATCAACTGTTGGTAATGCTAGGTTTGAGTCCCCGTGGGACGTTATACTTGCATGATGATATAACCTTGTATCGTTAAAATCAATAGCATTCTTATGTTTACTTTTCACCTCGTTCAAATTCGTACATTTATTCGAATTCGAGCGCACATTCATTTCATTATTATCAATATTATTTCCTTCGCCTAAATTACATTGGTTTATTGTAAAGAAATTACATTCGTAAGGTTCTTCGCTATTTTCGCTTGTTGATATTATCTTTTTTACACATTCGGGAGGCTTCGACGCGTTGCTTCCTTTACTTTTATACACTATGGCTAAGTGCCCTTTTTTATTACAATTACGGTATGCATATTCACGAAAACGACACTCGCGATTTATGTGGCCTTGTTTGCCACAACAATAGCACCTCACAAAACTTTTCGTCGGAGAGTCAGCTGACCCTTGCTGCTGTTGCTGCTGCTGGTTGCGGCCGTAGCGTCTGGCCGCGTTGTGTGCTTTTCCTCCTCTGCTGCCGCCTCGTTTATGCTGCCACGTCTGCTTCGATCCTCCTTGCATTGCGAATAATTCGTTTTTAGGAGATTTTTTATCCAAGATGTTGCTCGATGTTGCTGCGTTTTTCACGGCTGCTTCGCGCGCTATCGCTATTTCCAACGCCTTCGCCAGAGTTAAATTTTTCTCTTCGAATAATTTTATTTTTATGTCTTTATCACTCACGCCACACACTAATTGATCCTTGAGGGCGTCGTCTAGTTTTTCGAAATTACAATTGAGCGCGAGTTTTTTCAATCTCGCCGCGTAATCGGCGATCGATTCATTGTGTTCTTGTCTCGATGTATGGAATGTACATCGCTCCATTGCCTCTGATGGCTTCGGCTTTAAATGATCGGACATAACTTTTATATTTTCCTCGTAAGTTTTAGCTGTAATTTTAGTTGGAGCGACGAGCTGCTTGAGGATTGCGTGAGCCTCATCGTTCAGACGAGTTACTAGTGTTGCCACTTTCACTCTACCTTCTGTAATATTCTTCGTAATAAAATAACAGTCTAGTTTTTCCTCGAATAACTCCCAGTCGTCTTCCATCTGAAACTTACTATTCGTATCAGCCATATCGCTGTCTTCGTCCGACAAGGTGTTGCTTTTTCCTTTTTGTTTTTGCACGTTTACCTGCTCGTGCTGCTCTATACTAACACCTTCTTGTCTTTGCGGCTGCGTAGCTCCGGACTCCGATAAATTTGGCAATACAGCCGTTTCCTTTGTTGTCGATGCTTCTACAGTAAGCTCGTCTGAATTCTTTTCTATATTTCTTCCGTCACTGCTGTCCTCTGTTTTAATTATTTTTCTTAGCAATTCGCAATTATTATAAGTATCGTCTTCTTTGTACGGCACATTTCTTTTTCCTAGTTCTACTATTATTTCATCTTTATTAAGGTTTTGTATCCAACCTGTTTTGGATTTATCCGTCATTTAATTAAATTGTAACTTTAATTTCACTTTAAATTACTTTTAGCCTCTTTCGGATATTACAATATATGAAATTTTTGCACACTCGTTAACATACCTTACTATGTTACGTAATGATCTTGAGCACACGTGTCTTTTTTCCAACGCGACACTTTACTTCTGCCCGCGTGAATTTGATTATTCCCTCGTCGCCAGTTGTTGTATACTTAGTCAACAGCTATTGAGCATTAGGGCGAGGATGACTTGAAATAATCTCTACACAATATCAAGTAAGATATTATTATAACTTTACGACAATGCCGGAGTGCTGGTGCCCTGTACCAGTGTCGGTACGCAACTGGCTTCAGCTATGAGTAGGACAATGCTACTTATGTACTATCTGAGGTGAATACATTACAGAAATAATGTGAATGGTTGTGATATGCCGTAGAACAATAGTTAATGATAAACTTTATTGCGGTAGTTGTCGTAGATAAATTATTCGTCATTCACTGATTCTAGGTTTAGAATTATATATATATGTAAGAACTTCGCAGGAGTATTTCCGTAGAAGAGGACCTCTGTTTCTCGGGCCCTCGTATTTATATGATTTTCTGGAATGTCAGGTATGGGTTAGGCGTAATAACAGCCTCGCTGAGCCTCGCCCGTTCTATATCTGCGTATTATTAATTTCTTCTGTGTTGTACCTGATTTTATAATAGAATAAAGACGATTTATTATTATTATTATTATTATGAAGAGTGTGCGCGGTATGCACCATGACTCATGTACAAAATATGTGGTCGCAATAGGACTTCCTGGTGTTTTATTTGGGCTTCTGAAAAGGCGGTACTCGAGCCGTTGGATGGATTTTGGGTGGTTTGATTGGAAAGGGGTGAGAGTGGCTTTGACTTGGTGAGTCGTAAAGGGGGGGGGGGTGAGACGTGGTCTCGAATTAAGAAGTTTTTGGGAAGAGGGATTTGTTTAAATTCAAATATGAGGGAGGAATTCGTGCCTCATAGGGCGAAAAGGGGAAGGAGTTTTCGTAATTGACCGTCTTGAGATGGGGACGCTAAGGTACATCGTCAAGGTGATCAGTGACGGGGGAAAAAGAGGTAAGACTTGAGTTTGAGGGATTTTGATGGAGTTGTGTTGAGATTTATGAGGGAGACTTTAGAATAATACTGCGCGAAAAATAGTGGGACAGTTAAAAGTGCCGGCGCAGGGATGATTCGTGGGACGGAAACGTTCGACAACTTTGACCCTTTTGGGACTGGCACGATTTATTCTCCAGTGATCTCAGTTGACCACTGGACGTCACAAGCACGGTTACACACGGACTAGACACAGCATAATACAACAAGAACAATACGGGCAATACATCAAGAACGCGTGGGCCAAAAGCGCAGTGGGTGCAAGTATAAATCTTTTGTAGCGTGCTCGTCACAGCAAGAGCGTTTTTGGCCTAACGGTCGCCGGGCGAGCGCTTCGAAACGATTGTACGTTGTCAACAAGCTACGTCACGGGCCTCAGCTGGCTCATCAGCCGACGCGATGAGTCAGCGGGCACACGTTTAAACGCGCGAGGCGGCACGCTTGATGCGGCCGCAACATTACAAATTGAAAAAACTCTTTCAACTGCTGCATTAGTTCCAGGGCAGCACAACGTAAATTCAACAAGAATAACTAAATTTTCATATGGAATGTATTCTTTTTTTAAATGGTTTGTTACGTCCTAAAGGGACTTTTCAATAAATCACCCCGAGCGGTTAGAATGATTTATCGGGTTCTTGCTCTATCAAAGGGCTAAGGCCCACCTTGACTATTACCTTGACCACCTTACCAGGGAGAGGAAGATAAGAGGTGTTTGAATAAGATAGTACTCGTAGGATTTAGGAGGATAACAATAATATATCGTATATTCTTATAGAAGGGAATAAATGTTTACATATCCTGGAGACGGCGCCCCGTCTCCGCTGACGCTAGTGTGCCACTCTACCTAGCGCAGGTCGTAGTCGCTCGCTGTGCTCTCGGGTAGCACACGAAAGTCGGCGAAATCGGAGTCCGTTGTATCGCTCTGGCTCGTGCCGTCACACGTCTTCGCGGGGTCAACGGCGGTTCGAATCGACACGCAAGGGATTTTCCGGCTAGGTCGTTCGCGGTATATCGGAAGGAGTTACCCCTGTGCTGATCCTGATCGGCCGGATGCACTTCGCGGTATCTACGCGGAGGTGAGGTCGCGAAATCTAGACGGCCCGCTGGCTCGTCGTAACTTCCTAGCACGAGCTCCCGAAAACGAATCCCTCCACGAAGTCACGCTGTTACGGTCCGTGCCTCGCGTTTTCGAAATCGATGGGGGGAAATCGCCCCATCGGCACCTGTCGATCGCTCCTTATTAGGAAATATCAGGACCCGGGCCGTCAACGGTCGCGTTGTGCTGAGAACGATAAGTTGCGAGTTCGGCGACCGGACTGTCGTTCGCGGTGCGATTCCGTTGAATCGCCGATGTCGAAGCGGAAGGCGACGCGCGGACAGCAAGCACGGAATGAACCGATAGGGGTATGTAACAGGTTAAATATTTCCACCCATCCTTTATCAATTTCAACATGTTGATTTTCCCATTGTTCTAATTTATCAAAATTTAAATATACATTCAGTCTTCTAATTTCTTCACACAGACAATTGTCATCGATTTTAATATCAGGCATTTCTTTCGATAAAAACTCAACACAATTTTCAATATCTGCCCAGTTTACTTGCGATGACGTAAAAAAACACCATTGAAAACTGTTATTTCCTGTGATATTTGTTTCAGACCATTCTTCGACATATGGGAAACATGTTTGGTAAAAATTCTGCACTGCTTTGGTAAAGTTTTCCGTTATGCCTGGATTTGATTCCTCTAAGTTTGACAATTTTCTTTTTATTATTAAAGGAATAAATTTTTTCTTCAAATCGTGATTTATATTGATGGACAAAATCGTTCAAAATAAGACTAACTTCTATAGCTGAAATTTGTTCACCTTCAATCTTTTGAATCGTTTTGTGGAAAATAAATGCCTGTTTATGTACAAAATACATTAATATCTCCGATAATTCATAATTGAAAAAAGATTCCAGAATTTTTGGACATTTGTCTAAACTTAAAAAATATGCTCAAATGAAAAAAATCAAATGAAAAAAATAGGCTCAAATCATTGCAAAACACGCTGTATAGCAGATGTTAGAGCGAACCATCTAACTTTTGAATATCCTAAAAGTTTTTTGTATTCTACATTTGCGTCTTCACAAAATTGTTTTAAAGTAGCCACACGAACAGTAAAACGACTAAAATACAAATAAATTGTCGTTATTATTACTTCTACATCAATTGGCATGGCACATAACGCTGTGTTAATTGCATTTGACAAAATATGTGCATTACAACCTATTCCTAGTATTTTCTTTTGGAGTAAATCTGGTAATTTTACATAGACAATATTCACTCCTTTGCGTCTTCGCCCACCAAAATTTGTGTTTGTATTATCAGGTGTTAGTGCAACAACTTTAGATTTCAAATTGTTTTCATTTATTACTCTGTATAGATGGTGTGACAAAATTTCTGCAGTTTCGGCCTCAATGGATTCTAAATTTAAAATTTTTACTTGAATGCCCTTGGTAACATTATAATACCTTACTAGTATTGGATACAATTTGGTTTCATTATGATTTGATGCATCAGATAAAACCGTTACAAATGCTACATTTTTCAAGTCTTCTGCAAGTATTTTATCATAGTAATTTTTAAATACTGATTTAATAATAGCCTCACATTCTGTCCTAGCACATGAAAATTTAGCATTGTGAAACTTTTTCAATAATTTAGTTGTACAATCCATACTACGAAAACTTTGAGTGTGAATTATGGTGTTAGATACCCAAAGCCTTCGCAACCAGTATAATCTATAATATCTGGACATTGTTATTTATTTCGACCGTTAGCCTCTTTCCGCACGACTTTCCCTTATACGATGTCTGGTCATTGTCACCCACTTGGACCCTTAAGGTCCGCGCACACATATCCGTACCGTATCCGTACGGTACCGTCACCGTGATCGTAAAAGATATCGGTTGCTTGTTTTCGAATGGAGCAGCGCACACTTGTCAGTTCCGTATCCGACCAGTGAAATTCGATTGCCTCTCCGTACACGTCTGTTCCGTGCCATCAATGTCAGTGTTAAAAAAAATCGTTTGCGTGCTTTTCAATGGAGCAGCGCACACTTACCGTGTCAGGGATGTCAGTGTGGAACCCGTATCCGTACGGTGAAACTAAGATTTGGGTACCAACGATATTTTGGCATTTGTACGGACGGTGTACTGAAATCGTTTGAAAGGGACGACCTTTTTTATGACCATGAAAGGTTCTCGGGTCGGAGCTCTCGAACCACGAGCTTCGGGGGTCCTAGACTCTAGAGTCATAAAGACAAGGACAGCAATAGGCCATTCAGTAATGAAAATAAGAATTTCTATAATTAATATTAGATTTCCATACAAGTACCACCAATGGATTGCTGGAATTTTTGCAATGAAAATGATACCAAACGTGATATAATTCTAATGATTTTTAATGGTTGCAACGAAAAGAGTTTTGTACTTGAATTTTGGGTGGTATAGTTATAGAGTATAATCGGATGGATGAATGCTGTGTGTTAGGGAATTGAAGCTGGGTGTGCATTTCAACAGGGTGTGCAAACTTGACGTTTCAACGTATTTGAACACGCAGGTGGCGAAAAATCTCTCCGTAAAAGGGTATAGCGCCGCGGTCAATTCTGTCGTAGCTAAAATTTTTTAAATTGAAACGGGTACGAGATCAGTCAACATTATTTTCAAACCCTCATTATAGTAATCTGGGGTGCGAGTGGTGAACCGATCATAAAAGCGGTCGCTGGCAGCTCTCCGCTGGGCCGGTGCATAGTTGCAATGGAATGCATTCGTGAGGCGCTATTGCCATTTTACAAATTCGCGCGAACGCGGGTTGCAGGATTAAACGTTGACCCTTTATATTCAAGCGATAAGGGATCCGTCCCCAATTTGAAGGGAAGCCGACGCAGGCGGAACCACGCGCAGTCAGAGGACTACCCCTTTTGTCCTGTATTCCTCTGCAAGGCATGTTGCCACCGTTGCACACAGGATGGTCATAAAGTCAGTATCAACACAAATATGACGAGCTAAGGACTTCGGCCTCTTTTAGGATGAAACAATCGTCATCGCTTTACATCAATTATTGGTGTCGCAGCTCGACACTCCACTGTGCGATCTCGCAAATGTTCTCTTTACATATGCATGGCGAAAACGACGCCAATTGATTGCTTATTTTTCGCCGATGGAAATGACACCAAGAACGACGTGATTCGGAAAATGACAAAGGAAATTCCATGAAAAATTCATTTCCATAACCTCAAGCTAATTTCGTTAATAATAGTCCGATTTACATGAAATTTGGTATGATTTTCATCGGAAACACGTAAGGAATTCATCGGCATCACTTCCATATCGATACGATAAAGAATAAAGAATTATTTTTTTCTGAAACAGGTATGAATCCTCGGCCGACCGTAGCAAACTGAGGTCGACCCCCCGCAGTTGGGAGTGAAAATGTGAAATATTCATTTCAGCGTAGTAAGAAATTCTTTATTCCTTCGTCGTATTGATATGGAAGTGACACCAATGGATTTGCTCCATCGAATCATGCAATTCTATATAAATACTTTTTTTAACATAAAATATTCAGTTGTAATTACTCCGAATTACAATTGTTAAAAAATTATTGATTTAAAAATATAACATTTAAATTATCTGTACAGATTATTTAAAACATAAATTTTGTAAATTTAAAGTAAATTTTTAATTTTATAGCTAATATTAATTTACAACAAAATTAATTTTTATTATCTTTAATCTGCAAAATTTATTTATTTATGTTTTTATGTTATGCTAAATAGTGTTTTCTACAGATTAGATCAACAGATACTGGCTTTATTGCAGTGCTTCGTCAATGCTGAGTCCTTTAGGATTATGTTAAAGAAAAATTATTGGAATCGGTCAAGATTTGTGCTGTCGGGCGATTTTTGTCGCGAATCTCACACCGTTGCGACGGTGTAGGGTTGCGACCCTGTCGTTCAGTGCTCCGGTAATAGAGGAGACCGGGGCTAGTTGTGACATTTTCAGTTTTGTATTTTTAATTTTTGTTGCATTCCATATTCAATACTATTAATGACTAGTAGGTATACTATGAGAGTTCTGATCCCTAGGGCGAGGGGGTGCGGTGGTGCGAGGGGGGTACCGCGCGGGCGACGAGATGGGTGAGGGGGATGACGTCACAGGGGGGGGATTTCAAAATTTTCAAAATGGCGTCGCGCGCATTTCGTATTGGCGCCACCTACCGGGTGTTTAAGATACTTATGTCCGCGTCGGTATTTGGGGTCCGTGTTGGTATTTGGGGCCCGTGTCGGTAAATTTCCCAGGTTTTTTCATACATTTCGTATTGACGCCACCTGGTGGATGTTTAAGGTACTTTGGGCACGCGTCGCCGCCGCGCAATCACCGTACGCGTGCGGTGATCGGTGCGCAGGCGCGACCGCGACCGATTCGTGGAAATTCGCGTCTTCGACGATGATTTCTGAGAAAGAGGGTGGACCAGGAGTAAAGATTTTTTCTGAGGAAATATTTGAATCGTGGTACCGGTACAGCACACGTGCAATGATGTAAACATAGAACGATAATTATTGTAAATCAATCGTCGCGATAGCCCATGGAATAAACACGACATTGCACCGTGCCATCCCGCGTGTTTGTATCTGAGCAGGATTGAACGCATTTTTGGTGCCTACGTGCACGCGCTTCATGCCATATGTTTATATTTGAATCGTGGGACCGATACAACGCACGTGCAATGATATAAACATAGAGCGATAATTATTGTAAATCAATCGTCGCGATAGCCCATGGAATAAACACGACATTGCATTCGATTATGATTTCCGAGAAAGAGGGTGATATCTGAGCATTGACTTTTCCCAAGACCATGCCTCTAAGAAGTATCCTCGAGAAAATGCAATGTCCCGGAAGCAATAAATTAGGCGTTGCGATCACGCGACCAACTAAGCGATAATTATTCGGGGTAGAGTTCCGAGTATTTTCACGTCCGAGAACAGGGTGAGTATCCTTATCGAGAATAGGGCGAGTATCCTTATCGATGTGGTTGTAAGTCATTCGTCGCGGTAGTCCATGGAGTAAACACGACATTGCACCGCGTGATGCCATGTGTTTATATTTGAATCGTGGGAGTGGTACAGCAACCCTGTATGGGTGAACCGAAATCGAAGATACGTTCGAACTGCAGCTAACGTAAGCATCGAGCGATGACGACACAAGATCTCGGGTAGGGTAGGTGGCTAGTATATTAAACTCTCAGTCTCTCGGTGAAAATCGTGAAATACGTTACGCGTGTATAACATGGACTCTTTCGTGAATTCGTAACGTGTAACGAGTGCATGCACCTTATCAATGAATATCTTAAGACTCAAGGAGTATCGGAATTTGAACAAGTACGTTTGAAAGTACTTAAGATTAATATTGAAAAAGTGCGAGCATCGGTTCGAATCAGAATAGCAAACATACTCAGTGAAGAGGACGCGCGAGATGCATTGCTAGCGTCTTCTTCCGACGACGGTGATTATTGGGTGAGTCCTTTATCGTCGATACCGCAGTTGGATGACGAAACACTGGCAATCGAGAGGCATAAGATTCGCGATACATTAAGCACCCCATCATTATTCGAGACGTCATGGATCAACATCTTCCGACAGGGATTTATGCAATTACCGCGTGAACATCGTCAAGTGTTACGCCATATCGCGCGATATAGTGTTGTGAGCAAATGCACAATATATTGCATCGTTGCTGATAAGGATCTGTGTCGCAAGCGGCCGAAGTACACTACCGCGATTGCATGTACACCGTTGGCGCTTCTACACGACATCGAAAACGGCTCGGTCCAAGTACGAGAAGTATTGTGTCCTGAAACATTGAAACTCACAGTACACGAGTTTTTGTCTCGGGAATTATCAAAATTTTTGGATAATTGTATGAGTCTACCGCGAAACTCGAAACGTGTACTTACACCGCTGAGTTTTCGATGGCCTGCTGAGGACTATGACCATTTCACCTGGAAGAGACGCATCAAGAAATTGAATGAAATCGTACGTCTCTGGGAGGTGAACTATTTGTGAAGTAATGAATTATGTGTGAAGAAGTGAACATGGAGATGATCATGGACATGTACAGGGTTTTGACCCAAAGGTCGAAGCTTATACATTCTGTTGAGGAATTCCTAGACTGGTCGAATCAGTGTGACTCGTGTATACGACGCATCGTTGAGTATCAGAGCAGCGGAGGATTGCCCGTGACCACGAAACAACGCCTGGTGTCGTTGAACGTGCAAATAACAACATTGCGTGCGGACGTGCGGAAAAACCACTTTTCGCGAGTAGGCTACGGGGTTTCGGCTCAATCGACAACACCCAAAGTCGTATGGGAAGACGTGGAAACTGCGTTTATAAATCGTATTTCGACCGGCGCGGTCATCAACGTGGGATACGTTGATCCACGTCAATTTTTGGAGGGTGCTCGACACATAGTAATGTCACGCGTCACGAATGCTATCACGGCACATAATGGTGTGTCTGTGAATACAATCTTAAACGCGGAGTTTATGTTAGGTGCGAATATGGACATGAAAAGTTTCAATACGCGAAATCATATACTGTTATTAGATTCGAACGTGCACGAGTGGTACTCGAAGTGCGTGATCGCTCCCACGCTAGTGGCACTCGATGAGTTTCAAGATCGTGACAGTGGATGGACCCTAAGGGCAGTGCTAAACATTTTAGTAAATATTAATAAGTATAATCCGCTTCGAGCCGGTTGTGATATTGACGTAAAGCTTCCGCAGGCCATGGTCCAGAAAAAAGCGGTGGTGAATGTAAAGAGCGGGGACAATGCATGCTTCCTATGGTCGGTCGTCGCCAGTTTGTATCCTGCTGCTACGCGTGGGGAGAGGTATGGATCATATCCACATTACGGGACGGTGCTTTGCACGCACGATATAACTCTTCCCGTGACGTTGAATCAGCTGGCAAAGTTCGAGAGTTTGAACAACGTGTCGGTGAACGTGTACACGTGGTCCGATGGAAGCTGTGCACCGCTGCGTTTAACCAAGGATAAACGCGAGAGACATGCAAACCTACTACTTGTGCAGGATAACGAGGGCACTAATCGTTATCACTTCACCTGCATTCGCAGTCTATCGAGGTTGATTTCGAAGCAGCTCGGCAGCCACAATGGTCGAGTATTCGTTTGCGAAAGGTGAGTAAAAATGCGGAATATTTTGATTGCTATATTATTCATTCATATGTTTTATTATTGATGTTATTATCGTTGTAGATGTCTGAATTACTTCTATTCGATCGAGCGATTAAACAAACACAACGTGGACTGCCAACACATGAACGAGTGTACCATCGAATTGCCGTCCGCGAAGGATAAATGGTTGCGATTCAAAAATTTCAAACATAAAGAACGAGCACCATTCATCGTCTACGCGGACTTCGAGTGCATGCTGGAGGACGTCGAGCCTGCGGAGCGGAGTCATACGTACACGTACCAGCATCACAGAGTGTACAGCGTAGGATACTACATCCATTGTTCCACCGACGCGTCTCTGTGCCGTTATCGCGCGTATCGTCATGACTCCGAGTGCGTGAAATGGTTCGTGCAGGAACTTCGTGACTTTGCTCACACTGCGTATTCATGGTTGCGAAACGCAAAAGAAATGAAACCGCTAACGAATCAACAGTTGCATAGTCATAACAGTGCGATCGTGTGCAACGTGTGCGGACAACCCTTCGTCGACACGAACATAAAAGTGCGCGACCATTGTCACTCGACGGGCGAGTACCGAGGCGCAGCCCACGTATCTTGTAACTTACTGTTTCAGCGATCGTACACGATACCGGTTGTATTTCATAATCTGTGGGGCTATGACGCTCATTTCATAATTAAGGAGTTGGCGTCCGCGTTCGAGGGGCAAATCAACCTGCTGCCGGTGACGAAGGAACGGTATATATCGTTCACTAAACACGTCAAGGGGATCGACTCCAAGAACAACGATTGGAAGAGGGGGTTGAAGTTTAGATTCATCGATTCGCTGAAGTTTTTGACCGCGAGTCTGGAGAAACTCGCTTCGGACCTTGGCAGGGAACGGCTTGTGATTCTACGACACGAGTTTAAAGACACACCGGACTATCAATTCAATCTCCTAACCAGGAAGGGCGTATTCCCATACGACTACGTAACGTCATACACCAAGCTGAATGAAACGTGTTTACCGTCCCGCGAAGCTTTCTATAACCGGTTGAACGATAGCACCGCGTCGGAACTTGATTACGCGCATGCCGTGAACGTGTGGAATACTTTTCCCATAAAGACATTAGGCGATTACAGTGATTTGTATTTGAAAACAGATGTACTGTTACTCGCAGACGTATTCGAGGGTTTCCGCACTGACTGTATTTTGAGTTACGATCTAGATCCCGCGCATTATTATACATTACCAAGTTTCACGTGGGACGCGATGCTTAAGTATACCGGTGTACAATTAGAACTTTTGACGGACGTGGACATGCTACTGTTCGTGGAGCGTGGGATACGTGGCGGTCTGAGCCAGTGCTCGCACAGGTATGCGCGAGCCAATAATAAGTATCAGCCCACAGCGAAGTACGACAAGTCGATGCCGTCAACGTATCTAATGTACTTTGACGTCAACAACTTGTATGAATGGGCGATGTCGCAGGCTATGCCACACAGAGGGTTTCAATGGTTGGACGATGCGACAGTGACCGCGCTCGACGTGTCATCCTTACCCGACGATAATGGACCCGAGGGATACCTGTTAGAGGTGGACATCGAATATCCCAAGGAGATTCACAACGCACACGCGGACCTTCCATTCTGTCCGGTGCGCGAGTACGCGCCACATGATAAACAGACCAAGCTACTTGCCACGCTCGACGATAAGGAACGATACGTCATCCACTATCGCTACCTGAAACAGTGCGTGCGATACGGATTACGCGTGAAGAAAATTCATCGAGTGTTGCGATTTGATCAATCACATTGGTTGCGTGATTACATTCAATTGAATACCGATTTGAGGACACGCGCCACGAGCGAATTTCAAAAGACTCTATACAAGTTAATGAATAACGCGGTGTACGGGAAAACAATGGAAAATGTGCGGAATCGTGTAGACGTGACACTGGTTATGCGGTGGGACGGTCGTTACGGTGCGGAAGCGCTGATCGCGAAGCCTAACTTTCATAGTCGTACGATCTTTTCGGAACAACTCGTTGCAATCGAAATGCGAAAACTTAAAGTGAAGTTAGACAAGCCGATATACGTGGGGATGAGTGTACTGGACGTATCGAAAGAATGCTTGTACGAATTTCATTATTCATATATGCGTGCAAAGTTCGGTGATCATTGTAAGGTTCTATACACCGACACCGACAGTTTAATGTATAGTGTGGAATGCGAGGATGTGTATGAAACGATGAAGTGTGACATCGCTCGGTTCGACACGAGTGATTACGCGGTGGACAATCCGTACGGTATGCCCCGTGTGAACAAAAAGGTACCGGGACTCATGAAAGATGAGAACAATGGCACCTTAATGACCGAATTCGTCGGACTACGATCAAAGATGTACGCGACTAGAACGTTTAACGCTGCATTGGAGTCTACGATTGAAAATAAAAAAGTGAAGGGTGTGCGGAGACACGTAGTCGCGAATGAAATACAATTTGGCGATTACATTCGCTGTCTTTATGATCTAATCGAGAAATCGGTTCGACAGAGTAATATACGCTCCAAGAAGCATGATGTGTATTCCGTGAGTGAGGAAAAGAATGCCCTCAGCGCATTCGACGATAAGCGGTGTGTCTTAGCCGATCGAATCAGCACCCTTCCGTGGGGGCATTATTGAATCCCCGAGCTCCAGACCCACGAGTTACTCGAACGTGCGCCCGACGAGCCCATCGTGCCCCACGAGTCCTTAGAGCCTCACGAGTCAATCATTGTGTAGTGTGTTTGTATGCTTGCATGTACATATGTATATACCTTACGTTGTAAACCTTTCTTTATTCATACCATTAGGAGTCTATTTACGAATATCTAATATATGTATATAGCGTAGAATAGTTAAAGATATATTTCTACTTCTTTATTAAGATTAATTATATGCATATGTGTGAAAAAAAAAGAGACGAATAATTGAATAAACGTGTAATATATGTATTTATTTATTTCAGTAACATAGAGCGTGTTTATAATCGGGAATCATAGAATATCCTTATCGCTTATCCACGAGTTTCGCGACGAATCAAATCCGAGCCATTTAACGTACACCTGGTTTCCCTTGCGACGAATAATCTTCTCGATCAGATAGATGTCAGGATTCGCGACCGAATGCAGTTCGTACTCGTAGAATCCACCCGAGATCGGCTCTCCTGCGGAATCGCGTAGAATGTACGTCACCGGACAGGTTCGTTGTACGGTTACGATTTCGAACACCTCGGTTGACCAGTTCGGAGTGTACCCCTTCTCGAAGAGGGTCTTGAACTTGCTCACGCGTACCTTGTCACCGACTTTGAATTTCGCGCGTCGTCGAATACCTTTCGATGTGGATAGGGGGGTGGGTTCATTCACGGCCAACGACAAACGTGTCGCGGGGGTCACGTCAACGGGTCGGGCGTTGATCGTTCGATGCTTGCGATGATTGTAGGTGCGTACGAGTGTAGGTAACAGGTCGATCCAACGATAGGACGCGTTCAAGGAGAATTGTTTCCACATGAGGTTTCTCAGCGTACGATTGAAACGTTCGACGATCGACGCTTTCATCACGCTGTACGTGGAGTAGTGGTTGATCCTGCGGGTCTTCATACATCGTTGAAATTCCGCGTTGTAAAACTCCTTACCCATGTCGGTTTGTAAATTTCGCGGGCATCTATCGCTCTGTCGCAATACGATCGTGAACGCCGCGGTTACGTCGCGTCCGCTTTTCGTTTTCACAGCTACGGCCCATGCATACTTGCTGAACGCATCGATGATCGTTAGTATGTAGTGATATCCTCGATTTTGCTTCGCGTACGGACGCATCTCCACCAAATCAGCCTGCCACAAATCATCGTAGCCGCGAATCACGACGGGTCGCCGCGGAAAATTTCGTCTCGCGGGTGCATGTAATTCGTTCACTAATTGTACTCGCTCCTTGTTCATACTTCGCGGATTGGCGGGGATGATCGCGGCGATTCAAGGATGATAGAAGTAGTATGAGTTCCTCGAGTGTTCGTAAAATACAAGCGGTGCACGTTTTTCGCGATCGTTCGTCATCATTCGACGATTCGGAGCCGTAGCCGCTATCGTAAGAGTCAGGATCAATAATCATTGGCGTCGTCGACCCTCATTAGCTTCGTTATCGCAGTCGGCGTCGCTGTTGATGTCGTGAACTCTTCGAGTCTGTCATTCAAGTGATCCGAGCGTCGTTCCATCGCGTTATTTAAATCGTCCTCTAACCGCCGCAATTAAACGCAACGGTAAATAATGGTGATAATAATAATAATAATAGTAATAATAATAATGCGGGTAATTTTGCACAAGATAGAGTATCTTTTTGGACATCGTTCGACAATGATGTTCACGAACAAAATAGTGTGAATGCTAGAAATTCTGGACCAGTAAATGAGATTGATAGGTACATTGCGGATTCGTATTTGGATAGAAATAAAAATCCTTTGCAATATTGGAAGGAAAATAAAGCTAAATATCGCAATAAGTTTTTTATGCTGCCCTGCAACGTCGGTGCCGTGCGAACGAGTTTTTTCGATGGCAGGAAGTATAATTAGTAAAAAAAGAAATAGATTAAGTGGCAAAAGTTTAGATCGAATTTTGTTTTTAAATAAACAATAAGAAAATATACTGTTTCGGTCATAAACTTTTGTGTTATTATTTTAAAACCACCCTCCTTTTTCCACAGAGACACACAAAATAATTTTACTTAATGATTAAAACTTTTATTTTAAAAATACCTGCAAGTTTTACAACTGTCAAAGAAAGACTAATCGTCTAAGACGTCCCACAACATCCTGTTTCTAATAACAGTCGAAGCGATTCGAAACTTTCATCCGGAATTTGGAGAGAATCTCGCGACTCGACTCGAGAGTATTGAGATATCACCCGACCCCCCATCACTAGATGTAGCAGACATGAGTGTTTTGGAAAACTAAGAAATTATCCTTTCAAACCCTTTAGTTACCAATTTAGGGAGATTTTTTTGCATCGTATAAAATCCATTTTAAAATGATCCCAAAAATGACACACGCGTGCGGGATCGGTGCGCAGGCGCGACCGCGACCGATTCGTGGAAATTCAAATCGCGTCTTCGATGATGATTTCTGAGAAAGAGGGTGTACCAATGATTTCTGAGAATAGATAAGGGATCGACAGGATTGAACGCGTTTTGTGCATCTACGTGCACGCGCTTCCTGCAGTGTGTATATATTTGAATCGTGGGATCGTTACAGCCCACGTACAATGATGCATACATATAGCGATAATTATTGTAAATCAATCATCGCGATAGCCCATGGAATAAACATTGCACCGCGCCATGCCGTGCGTTTATATCTGAGCAGGATCGAACGCGTTTTGTACACCTACGTGCATGCTCTTCGTGCCGTGTGTTTATATTTGAATCGTGGGACCGATACCGCGCACGTACAATGATGTATACATATAGCGATAATTATTGTAAATCAATCGTCGCGATAGCCCATGGAATAAATACGACGTTGCATTCGATGGGAATTTCTGAGAAAGAGGGTGGTACACGATTTCTGAAAAATCATAGAGCGAACCGCGCCGTGCCGTATGTTTATATCTGAGCAGGATTGAACGCGTTTTGGTGCCTACGTGCACGCTCTTCGTGTCGTGTGTATATATTTAAATCGTGGGACCGATAGGACCGCGCAAGCAAGCGTATTTGTACCGCATACGTATTTGTGTCCCACAACACAACCATGATCATCGCCATCCATGTGCAATACACATTTACACATTACCGTGTACGTGTGCGTGAATCAGTATAAAATAACGTGGGTCAGTCCTGCGGACTTCATTACACCACGTACGCTCGAGTCCTAACAAGTATCGTTCGCGTCGTTCTTTAGCCGTCGATGAAAATCATTCGTAGTGTATATCAAAATGTACAAACGCAGCTTAAACGATTCATCATGCGCATCCGACAACGATGGAGGCTTTCCAAATAAACACCAACAACATCACCAACAATCCAACATGAGGTATGTATACGTTACTATACACTTTACACATACTTCATTCACTTACTTCGTTCACTGTAAACGTGAAACGAACGAAGTATTAATTCCGTGTACATATTTCTTACAGTTCAGTATCCGCAACGCCAAAAATGGTGAAAACACCAAAAACATCAGTCGTACGGATCCTGGGACGTGATTACCCACTGACCGCAACAGCTTATAAACGGTTAACTATTGGGATTCGTATTGGGATGGATTCGTGCCACGTTGAGATCGCCATAGCCGACAACAAAGGCTGTGAGGTGTGCTTTTCAATGTCTACGTGGATGCTCCTGCTGCAAAACGAGGCGGACATACTCCAACGATTACGCAGCAATGCAACATCAACCCAAACCCCAATCACAATTGACCATTTACGACTAGAATTCACGCGTATGCATGCCGATCAACTTATTAAAATCGCCGATAATCGCGCTGTCATATATATGACTGAAGCCACGGTGTGTAAACTATTCGCGTACAAACATTGCATTCAACATATGTTCTCCTGGTTGACAGAAAATATGTACTCTGTAAGCAGTAAATATGCTACCTTCGTAGACGTTCTGCGTACCGCTACGACACCAACGAATTATGTGAAATTAATTTCCGAAAGCGAGCACTTCGAGCAACATTCTTTGATTGATTGTGAATTGTAGGCGTTAGGATTACAATCCATGCTGCGTGATATAAACCACGCGCCATTGTAGTATGTACATATATTTTAATAATAAATTAATGACTTTCACATCAATACCTGTAACGCATCATTTATAATATCCTTCTTACATATCCTTCTTACATATCCATATATTAATTCTTAGAGGCATAGTCTTAGCGAGTGTCAATAGTGTTTTCGAATATGCAATCTGTGGAATGTCCGGACCCACTACCACGACCCTTGACTTGTAGCCCCATCGAGAATGGTACTTGAGACGTCGCCGTATTCTCGATCGTGAAAATACTCGGAACGTGACCACGAATAATTATCGCTTTAGGTTTACATGGGTTGCTTACGCGAACGTAACGCCTAATTCATTTCTTCAGGGGCATCGAGTTTTCTCGAGCGTACTTCTCAGAGGCCTGGACTTGGCGAATGTTAATACCGTTTTCGGATAGGCGATATGGGTGGTTCTGACACTGGTCTAATGTAAACCAGATGGTCGCGGGGCTATGTACGAATTCTTTTCACCCCTACACGCTCCCACGACGCTTGACTTGCAGACCCTCGAGAAGGGTACTTGAGACGTTGCCCTGTTCTCGGACGTGAAAATACTCGGAACTCTACCCCGAATAATTATCGCTTAGTTGGTCGCGTGATCGCAACGCCTAATTTATTGCTTCCGGGACATTGCATTTTCTCGAGGATACTTCTTAGAGGCATGGTCTTGGGAAAAGTCAATGCTCAGATATCACCCTCTTTCTCGGAAATCATAATCGAATGCAATGTCGTGTTTATTCCATGGGCTATCGCGACGATTGATTTACAATAATTATCGCTCTATGTTTATATCATTGCACGTGCGTTGTATCGGTCCCACGATTCAAATATAAACATATGGCATGAAGCGCGTGCACGTAGGCACCAAAAATGCGTTCAATCCTGCTCAGATACAAACACGCGGGATGGCACGGTGCAATGTCGTGTTTATTCCATGGGCTATCGCGACGATTGATTTACAATAATTATCGTTCTATGTTTACATCATTGCACGTGTGCTGTACCGGTACCACGATTCAAATATTTCCTCAGAAAAAATCTTTACTCCTGGTCCACCCTCTTTCTCAGAAATCATCGTCGAAGACGCGAATTTCCACGAATCGGTCGCGGTCGCGCCTGCGCACCGATCACCGCACGCGTACGGTGATTGCGCGGCGGCGACGCGTGCCCAAAGTACCTTAAACATCCACCAGGTGGCGCCAATACGAAATGTATGAAAAACCTAGGAAATTTATCGACATGGGCCCCAAATACCAACGCGGGCCCAAAGTATCTTAAAAATCCAACATCCACCAGGTGGCGCCAATACGAAATGTATGAAAAACCTAGGAAATTTACCGACACGGGCCCCAAATACCAACACGGACCCCAAATACCGACGCGGACTCAAAGTATCTTAAACACACGGTAGGTGGCGCCAATACGAAATGCGCGCGACGCCATTTTGAAAATTTTGAAATCCCCCCCCTGTGACGTCATCCCCCTCACCCATCTCGTCGAAGAGCGTGGTACCCCCTCCACCCTCCCCTCGCCCGCGCGGTACCCCCCTCGCACCACCGCACCCCCTCGCCCTAGGGATCAGAACTCTCATAGTATACCTACTATGACTCTCACTTAAAGTACGTACTTTCCACTACAGATGACCGCTATTGCCTGTAATTAAACGAAAATCATAAACGATATATGAATTTTCGCATCGCTCTCAATTGTCACCTTCCAGGGTCCGCTTCGTTTGGGATAATTAAGAACACAACATAAAGGCAAAATACAGAACACAATACAGGGTCATCGTTTAATCATGCAACCTGCGCGCGCGCGAACTTGTAAAATGGCAACACCGCCTCACGGACGCATCCCACTACACCATGCACCGTCCCGGCGTTCGGAGAGCTGCTAACGATCGCTAAACAGCAGTGATGCCCGAGCTTCGAGAATTTTGGGCTGGTCTCTTTCAAATTAACGTTGCATAGAACTATTCAGAATTTCACGGCCCGGGTTGAAAAATTCGGGGCCTTTTTCGTATAACTTTTGAACTATAAGAGATACCGGAATGCAATTTGCGCCGAAAAAAATGAGGAAAAATTATTCGCTCTTAATGATGGATAATTTAACATGTTTTACGTTTATTTAATTTTTCTTTTATCAATTTTTTAACCATAATTGTTTAAAAAGCTTTTGCAAACTTTTTATTTGATAATGTATTTAACGCTGTTTTTAAAATTGGTGGTGTTTATAAACAATAAGCTAGTTGTTTTTGTATCATTACTTTCAGAAATTGAGAAATTAAATCTTTATTCAATTACGTGTTAGTTCTGCAGACCTCAGAATCTATTGTTTTGCTTTTCTTTTTTTTGTGATTTTATCCTTAATGCGGTGCATACCTAGATCAGACGTAAAGGGTAACTAACGTGTTTTTGATTGTAGCGGTGTTTGAATTTTTTTTCTAGTATTTTTGTTTGTTCTATTTTTGTGTGTTCTAGTGTTTGAATGTTTTAGCTACTCAATGCCACGCCTATACCGGCTTCCGTTAATGTCATTTTTTGGAACGATGCGCCATTATTGTGGCTTTTCCAAGCAGGTGGCGAAAACTCTCTCCGTACAAGGGTATAGCGCCGCGGTAAACCCTGTCGTAGCTAAAATTGTTCAAATTGAGACGAGTACGAGATCAGTTGACATTATTTTCAAACCTCATTAGAGTAATCTGGGGTGCGAGTGGTAAACCGATCATAAAAGCGGAGCGCGCGGCTCGATTACCTGGGCCGGGAAATTCCCAATACCTATTTTGCGACGTTAAACTTTTCGAAGCTCGGGCATCAGTCTTGCCCAGCGGTCGCTGGCAGCTCTCCGCTGGGCCGGTACATGATTGTAGTGGAATGCGTGCGTGAGGCGGTGTTGCCATTTTACAATGACCCTGCACTGTTCCCCGCACTTCGACAGTGGGCAACGGTGGGTACGGGTGCGAAATTACCCTGGACCTATACCTACCACCCCCTAACAAAGCAATATACGGATTAACGTAAAGGCCGCTCTTTATTCTATTTTCAAATTTTATTTTTAAGCAGTTATACAGGGTCATCGTTTAATCCTGCAACTCGTGCGCGCGCGGACTTGTAAAATGGCAACACCGCCTCACGGACGCATTCCACTATAACCAGACACCGGCCCAGCAGGGAGCTGCCAGCGACCGCTGGACAAAAGTGATGCCCGAGCTTCGAAAATTTTAGCGTCGCAAAGAGCTAGGTATTGGGAATTTCCCGGCCCAGGTAATCGAGCCGCGCGCTCCGCTTTTATGATCGGTTTACCACTCGCACCCCAGATTACTCTAATGAGATTTGAAAATAATGTCAACTGATCTCGTACTCGTCTCAATTTGAACAATTTTAGCTACGACAGGGTTTACCGCGGCGCTATACCCTTGTACGGAGAGATTTTTCGCCACCTGCTTGGAAAAGCCACAATAATGGCGCATCGTTCCAAAAAATGACATTAACGGAAGTCGGTATAGGCGTGGCATTGAGTAGCTAAAACATTCAAATACAAAAGTTCTAGAAAAAAAATTCAAACGCTGCTACAATCAAAGACACGTCCCATTAGTTACCCCTTACGTCTGATCTAGGTATGCACCGCATTAAGGATAAAATCATAAAAAATAAAACCAGAACAATAAATTCTGAGGTCTGGAGAACTAACACATAATTGAATAAAAATTTAATTTCTCAATTTATGAAAGTAATGATACAGAAACAACGAGCCTATTGTTTATCAACACCAGGAATTTTAAAATGCTGCCGAGTAATAATGCGAACATCCTGTATTGTGAGAGAGCCATCTTTTGACAATTAGCGAAGTCAAATTTACCCCACGCGAATAGTATGAGTGTGCCCCTTCCCCAACCCCCCCCCCCCCCCCCACCCCCGATAGTCGTGAAAGAACCTTCGTGGAGAATCTATCACACCTACAAGGACAGTTTTTCCGCTGAATTTGACCGCGACATTTCGTGCAGTTTCAACAGTGCAGTTTCAGAGTACAGTTTAGCTTGCTTCATAATGCCAAAAACGTAAGTTGAAGTGTGTGACATTGTATATATTTAAACATTCATCCAAATTATCTTCAGTAATATTCTCGCCTTTTTAGTAAGTTGGAAATCAATACCGAGCAATTAATTGAATTGGTGCGGATACATCCTGTTCTATACGATGCATCACACATCAAACACAAGGACGCCGATTTGAAGACGAAGATTTGGAAATATATAGGAGATCAATTAAACGAAGAAGGTAAGCCACATATATCTTATATTTTACAAAAGAATAACATAAAACTGTACAAAATTATAAAACTATTTCAAACACACACGTACGCGCACTCCATTCACAAATATTTGCAACAAATCACATTCAACCCGTTTCACTCAATCGCAACTCATATTCGCATTTCATTCACGCCATACACAGTATGTCAGGTTCTTTCGGACACGCGTTATTATTATTTTCTTATCTATTGGAAAAGCGAAAAACGTTTCCATACGAAAGTTGTTCGATTTGATGAAGAAAACTTAATAGAAATTTAGGATTTACGTTTAAGCACATAAGAACGCAAATCCTAATTATTAAATATGTAATGATGTAATGATTAAATTTGCGTTCTTATGTGCTTAAACGCAAATCCTAATATTCTATTAAGTTTCCTCCATCAAATTAAACAACTTTCGTATGGAACAGTTTTTCGCTTTTCCAGTAGTTAGAAAAATAATAATAGCGCGTGTCCGAAGGATCCTGACATACTGTGTATTTATAAATACAAAAGTAATAATTAATTAACAATATAATCAAACTAATAATTAAACTCTATCATTTTGCCATGAAACCGCTCCTTCGCAATTAAAATAATCCTTAAAGCATTCCCGCACGCGAAATGCTTCCCTTGTGGAATTACCCCCCTGTGGGGGCAAGTTGTTGCAAGGTGCATTTTCTGTATTGCCCTGCGACGTTGATGGGTCTATATTCGCGGTATCGCTTTCAATCGTCCTGATGAAATTGTGCAAAATGCAGGTCGACAGCACTATCATGTCCAAATGATTAGCGGTGACGTGTATGCGTCGATTGTATATTCTAAACTTTTGCCCTAATATGCCGAACGCGTTTTCAACTAATCGCCTGGCACGGCACAGGCGGTAATTAAATATACGTTTCTCTACAGTGTCCAATTGTTTCCCTGGATAGGGTCTCGTCAAATATTTCTTCAAGGGAAACGCTTCGTCCCCCACGACGACAAATGGGGCTTTTTTATTTGTCCCAGGCAAGAATCTGTCAGGGGGTAAATTCATTGTTTCCCGTTCTAACCGCTTTCGCAAGTTGGAATGGCTGAAAATTCCCCCGTCGCTGTTTTTTCCAAACGATCCCACATCGACTGCAATAAAGTTCGAATTCGCATCAACAAGTGCTAACAGCACAATGGAAAATGTTTTTTGTAATTAAAGTACTGTGATCCGCTGTTTGCGGGCACCTGCATCACAACGTGCTTCCCATCTATTGCTCCGACACAGTTGGGGAAATTCAAAGATTATCAAAATCTTCCGCAATACTTTTCCATTTATCTGCTGTTGGGGTAGGCATTATCTCCCCAAGCAGTGTCTCTACAATTGCTTTACACGTTTGGTGAATTATCGAACGCACCGTGCTTTGCCCGAGGCGATAACTGAACGATATAGTTTTCATTCCATCGCCGGTTGCTAGATACCTGAAATAAAAGAAATGAGATAATAATATATGACAATACAAAAATTCTTATTTCATTAACATGTATTTGTTTGTTTTCAGCGTCAGCGTGCAAAGATAGGTGGAATAATATAAGGGACAATTATCGTAAAACGCTGAGGAAGAATGAAGGAAGAAGCGGACAGGCCGCCAAAAAAGTCAGCCAATATAAATATTCTGCGGAAATGTCCTTTATAAAAAAATTTTTCACGGAGCGAAACACCAGGGGAAATATTGAAGATGATTCAATTAATCACGTGCAGCACATAACCATACGGGCGAAAGTTCTAATGAGCACGCCACACGGGTAGTGGCAGAGTCATGCCGTAACACATACCATCCAATATCAATGGAGGTATTACTACCAGCAACAACTCCAGCACCAGCACCAGTACCAGTACCAGCACCAGTACCAGCACCAGTACCAGCACCAGTACCAGCACCAGCACCAGCACCAGCACCAACACCAGCACCAGCACCAACACCAGCACCAGCACCAGCACCAGTACCAGCACTAGCACCAGCACCAGTACCAGCACCAGCACCAGAAATAGAAAATGTAGACCGCGAGGAATACCATCAACCTCCGTCCAAAAGGAAAAGAGGAAGCGCGGAGCCAACGCAGCCAACACAAACGGCTGCCTCGCAAGTGTTGCGCTGTTTAGTAGAGAAGCAACTTAAGGAGATTCATCCGGTGGACTCATTTTTACAGAGTCTGTCACACATAATAAAATCTCTGCCGCTAACTCCACAAAATCATTTAAGAACAGAAATGTTTAATCTTGTGCAACAATATGAATTGCAATATTTGGCGCAAACAGACGGCACCGATTATTGTTTTCCGGAAAACGGTTCGGGCGGTTCTTTCAATGTAAATTCAAGAGAATCGCCAAACAATACTGTCAGCCTCCCCCCAAATAGCGTGTTAATGAATAATACTGAACCACAATAAGGTAGCTTTTACAGTAGAATCAGGATTTTAAGGGTACCCTCCCATCAAATCACTCTAAAAATAGGTAATTGTTATGATTTTATTTTAAGAAAAGAGTAAACGTCACAGTGTTAACAAAATGTTAGGCTGCATTTGCATATCATTCAAGATAATAATTTTGTTTTCATATTTTAGCTAATACTGCTGTCTGTTGGCAGATGTGACTGTCCTGGTGATGCAAAAAAAAAAGAATTTCGCATCTGCGGAATTTATAACGCCTTATGGAATTATCTGAAATCAACAAACCAAGAAAATTGTTAAAGTTTATAATATTTTTCATGGAATCATCTACGATTATAACGTTTCGACCAATCTTCTTTTTATAAACATTTCCGTCCGTAAAATTATCCGTTTTTCGAAGTTTGTAGTTCAAACATCTGCCAAAACATGGGATTACAATATTTTGCTATGACCATAGATGATTCCATGAACAATCTTATAAAGTTTAACCATTTTTTTGGTTTGTGGATTTCAGATGATTTTACAAGGGGTTATACATTCCGCGGACGCGGAATTTTTGTTTGTATTATCAGAAAAGTCACATCCACCAACAGACAGCAGTATTAAATATAATATGTATAAAAAGATTTTATTTTCTTGAGTTATGTACAAATAAACCCTAAAATTTTGTTAACACTGTGACGTTTACTTTTTTTTTTAAATAAAATCATAACAATTACCTATTTTTGGAGTGACTTGATAGCAAGGTACCCTTAAGCCATTGTAAATAATTGTCACTCATATTGTATAAGTAGTGTTTAGTTAGTATCTAATGCAGAATGTACATACAGATTATATACGATAACAGAATAGAATAGTACCTAGGGGAGAGTTGCCAATATCGTACTGGTCACCTAAATCGTACCTCATCAATTTCTCAGTAATTAATGAATCTAAACGACATTGGACAATAAAAATATCAAGTAAATGCCAAATAAGAAATAGAGACAAAACCTTTCGAGCCTATACCCTATTTTGTGCGTGCTATAAACATTTAAAAAAATCAGGTATGACTGATGTAACTTTTACAAGTTTATTTTAGCTGATAATAATCAAACAATGCAATTTTGTGCTGCATTATTGTATTTTTCTAAAAGAGGGTTTAATGTAGAATAATTTACATTCATTTTAAGTACATATTACATTCATTATAAAGTTTAAATTGATATTAATAACAAATTAATTTGTTCTGAACAAACGGTTAAACATATAGTAGTAGGTGCCTAAAAGATCAAGCTACAATATCCAATAGTCATTTGCGTTCAAATTAGTACCAAATATGAAATATAACGTAAAATGTCTCAAGTGGTACGATATAGGCAACCCTCCCATACTTATCATCATATAATACAATAAAATTATTATTTCAACATACCTTATACAAACTGCCAACCGTTCTCTGGCTGTAATTGCTTTTCTCCACCGCGTATCTTCCTTCTTCAACACGCCTTCTAGTTTTTTGAATAAGGTGTCGAACGTATACGGAGTCATCCGGAAATACTCATAGAATTTTGTCGTGTCATCGAGCAATTCTTTATAAAGAGTAGCAAACTCTCCTTTCAATCCCTTGTGGACCACGCTTTATGAATCCACAGCCTCTTTTCATTTAATATCGAATCACTTTCAATACTTGCTGCATTTTCTTCCTCCTCGTCTAAAAGTATAGCAAGTGCTGCCAGTACTGCTTTGTTGTTGCGCGCCATAACTAAAATTCACTCCGAACACAAAGCGGTGTTTCCAGTTCGGCAGGTATCACCCGACTGACGAAAAGAACTGTACAGCAGGCACTGCAGGCCTGCGTAAACGGCTGAATTGGGACTGCAGGCTGGGCTTGAGCAGGCCCCTTAGTTTTCAGTGAAATCAGTAATACTGAGCGGACACCGTACGAACACGGAACGGATACCGTACGGATATGGTACGGATATGTGTGCGCGGACCTTTAGACCGTTTCAGGCGTACGTGCCTTAGCCGTAAACAAGCGGATTAGACCGTGGGCCTCAAGGCCCTTCTTTAAACCGAAATCACTTCAAACGTAGGAAGTAACTTTCTCCAGTAATGCCACTTCCACCCTTACCAATAACCAATACCAGTTCCTATTTCCTCACCATCGCAATAGCAACCACCAATAGTATTCTTGAAGTTGTCGACATTCTTTTCGGTTCTCACGAACGAGAGTCAGAAAGCTCCGGTACTTTGTACAGTCAAGTCATCTCCAATACGCTGTTTAATAAAGACGTGTTATTCTTATATACAAGTATTCGAATTTGTTCCTCCCCGGGTTCACGACACAAATTTGGCGCAGTCGGTAGGACTTGTCAACGGTGAACGGATAGATAAACTTTATATAAAGTGTTCTTCGCCTGTGGATTTTTATCCTTTGTGACGGAAGATAATCGTGTCAGCCCCGGAAGTCTACGGATCCAGATATCCACTACAGCAGAGGAAGTTAATTATTGGCACGCCCAAGGACTCTTTCACTGGTAGAGGTTTGTGTGGTACATTTTCGAATTTCGTTGCTTGTCAATCGCCTTTGTTATTCAGTATCCTATTACAATGGATGATAATTGCACAATTCCATCTAATTCCACGGATTTATCCAATTCCATGGATCGATCTAATACCACATCCGATTTTCCAATACAGTTTCTTTGTAATTTGATTCCTAAAGAATTCACTGGTAATAGGTTTGAGCTCGGGCAGTTTTTAGCCAACTGCAATAATGCAAATGAACTTGCCTCAGAAAGACAGAAAACTCCATTATTATATTTTATTCTTTCAAAAATCTCTGGTAAAGCTAAGGAGCAACTCGCTCTTCAAGATTTTCATAATTGGGCAGAATTAAAAGATCAGCTTAACAGATTGTATCAAGATAAGAAACATTATTGCCAAATAATGGAAGAATTAAATAATTGTAAGCAGTTTCCTTCCGAAGGTGTCAATGCATTTTATCAAAGATTGTTATGGCAGAGCGTCGCTTTGGTTGAAGGTTGTAAATCTTCACGATTCTCTGACCACTTCTACTGCACTATGATATCGTGCAAGAGCCCAAGAAATTTGAAAACTGATGTTCCAAAATGAGAAGCACGTGATGAGGGGTGATTAAGGAAAACACCGCACACAATTTAAAACACAAAACTTAGACTATATTTGAAATAAAACCTCAATATCAGAAATATAATCGGAGATGTTCACATAGTTTTAACCGGACAAGTCATTAAACGTCTTCTGCTCGCAAGCAGAGCTCGAGGTATCTTAGCGTGTCTCTAATTTGCTTCTGCCTTCGACGGCACATTCGCTTGCGACCGATGACTCCAGAATTCCTCTCAGGGGTGGAGTCTTAAGGCTACAGGGAGAACAAAACAGAACTATTGGTGAAGTTGTGACAGAGAGGTGGTAAAATAAAACTGTCTATTGGCGGAGGCGTGTCAATGTCGAGGGTGGTTGTGAGGCGTGAGAAAGGGAGCTTGCCAAATCTCGAAACTGCTCTGGCCAAGATTTTCTCGAAACATCGGTACCTAATTTATGACCTCAAGATGGGGCATTGGCGACAGTCTAAACAAGTCGACGCGAGGCCACCCGAGTAGAACCCTTAACCCCTGAGAACCTCAGTTCCGGCTTAGGCGATAACCCGAACTATGGCTGGACAACAGCCCTACGCTTGAGCTGACGAAAAGCAGACGCGTATCCTTTAACCTAAACACGACGATACGCCGATGGCCCTTTATGGCCTCGATCGTTTAACGTATTATGCTTTCTCTTCTCAACAAAGATTGCTGACCTTGTCCTCAAGGGCACTCAGTGCAATACAGCAATATGCAAGCGATCCCTTAGAAATACCGGGTAAGAAAAAATCTGTAGAGGAAGCTACGTTAAATCGATTTGTTTATCACAGTAGTCCGCAAATTTCCCAAATGCTGAGATGGAAGGATTTCGATAATTTAAATTCTGCGTATTCCGCCGCTGTATCGGAAGAACGTGCTTTAAACATGCATAAGTATACTACGCAAGGATCTTGTAAAATCTGTAAAAGAACAAATCATGAAACTTCTCATGAAGATTCAAATCGTCTGGTCCCAATCATACTAGAGTTGTTAATCATGTTCAAACTCCTAATCAGAGTCGGAATAATTATCATAATCCGCATCAACAAAATCCGACCGAATCCCGTCAACACAAAATCGTTATCAGAATCAAAATCATGTGAGTTCGAATCAGCCTGTCAATCAATCTAAATCTTGTAATTATTGTAAAAAGCAAGATCACCTGATCGCTGAGTGTAGAAAGAGACAGTTTAATAATAGTCGAAGGGAGCAATTCACAAATCAAAATTCTTCTCGCACAGAAAATGCTGCGGTTCATTTAAACTCCCAAGAGTCCCCAGCGACGGACACCGTGCTGACGGACCGAATTTCTCAGTTAACGGTGTTCGAGAGTTGAATGTCTCTATTTCACACGATAATTTAGATTATATTAACGCATTGTCCCCGCATTCAAATGATAGCAACAAAAATTTCAAATTTCTGATAGATACGGGTGCGGATGTTTCCTTGATCAAAGCCTGTAGATTAGATCCGGAAACGTGTTTTAACTCAAAGGATAAACTGGTATTGCATGGTCTTAGCCCGAACATTCCTGTAGGAACTGAAGATAGTTGTCAAATTCCCATACAAATTTGCGGTAGTGTATGTATAACTTTAATGATTCCCCTAAGGGTTACATGAGTCCTTATCCTACTTAAATTACTTAAATCTAGACCTTATCCTACTCCTCCGCCCGCTTTCCTCCCCTCCTTCTTCCGCTCGCTCGCCCACGCTCGCTCGCCTCCGCCGTCTCCCTCTCTCTTAACCTACTCTTAAACTATCCTTAACCTACTCGCTTCGCTTCCTAAAACTATTTCTACCCTCTATTATCGCTCGCTTCCCTCGCCTTTGACTTCCATTTCCGTTCTTTCACTCCATTCCTTCTTTCGTTCCTTCCTGCCTCCTTTCTTCATGCCCCCCTTTCCCCCCTTTCTTCCTCTCTCTCTCTCCTCTTTCCCTCCCACCTCTTCATCCATTCTTCCCCTTTCCCTCCTTCGTCCAAAATTTCCCTGACCTTTTCCCCGATCCCCTTTCCCTTTCCCTCCTCCCCTGAGCGTCGCTCCAGAGCGTGCTCCTACGTCTCTTCTTCCCCCCCACACACCCTGCATTTCCTCTTCTCCTCCTCCTCCCAATACCTCCCCCCCCTCATCTCATTTCCCAGCCTGAATCTGGCTATTCTCCCGTACCTCGCTTCTCCCCATCCTGCCTTCAGGTATTTTGGGACTTCCCCTACCAGTATCTCCCTGTACCATTTGTTATACTCCGATTTTATAATTTTTTCTCTTCTTTCCTCCTCCTGCCTCCTACTGTCTTCCTCTTCCCACCCCTCCCGTCCCTCTCGCTCCCTTACCCCTTCCCCTCCTTCCATCACCCCTCTCTTCTTTCTGTATTCTATCCTGTCTTTCTCCCACTCTGCCAGTTCCGCTCCCCCTCCTCTTTCTCTTTCCCTTACATCTTCCAGGCACCACCTAGCCAGCTCCCCTCCCTCACCTCTGCTCAGTTTCTCCTCATATCTCCATGCCCTTCCTCCCGCCCATGTCCTCAGTTTTTTCCTCTTCGTCTCTTCCCTCACCATGTATCCTGGCGTCCTCCAATCCACCCCCAGTGTCCACCTTAAAAACCTTTCCTGCATCCTCTCCATTTCTTCCCTTTCATTCCACCCCCAAACCTCTGCCCCGTATCCCGCTACCGTCCACACCAATGTGTCGTATAGCCATAATCTCTTACCCCAGTCCTTCTCGAATTTCCTTTTCCCGATTCCCCATGCCTGCCGCATTACCACCCCCGCCTTTCTCACTCTGTCCCTGACCTGTGCTTCCTGTCCCCCGTTCTTCGTAAATACGTATCCCAAATATTTAAATTCCTTTACCTCCTCTATCTCCTTTCCTTTCCATCTCCAATCCCCCTTTCTTTCCCTTCCTCCCCCTTTCCTGAATCTTAACACCTTCGTCTTCCCTACGTTTACCTCCAAACTCTTTCCTTCTAGGTATCTTTCCAGCCGCCCGATCATGCTCCCCATCTCTTCCTCGTTCTTCGCTAGCAGCACTAAATCGTCCGCATACGCCAATGAACAAATTCTTCTTCCTCTTACTTCTACCCCTCCCCATCCTCCTTTCCTGAGCTCCTCTTCCACGTCTGCTATTAGCAGGTTGAATAAGATCGGGCTCAGAGGGCATCCTTGTCTCAGTCCCTTCGCCGTCCAAAATCTCTCCCCTAGCTCCCCTCCCACCTTTACCCTGCTTGTTGTCTCCCTATATATCTCCTTAACTTTCTCTTAACCCCTCCCTCACCCCTCTCTTCTCCATGGCCTCCCAGAGCTTCCTCCTATCTACTGTGTCGAATGCCGCCCGCAGATCGACGAAGAGCGCCACCAATTTCCCCTTCTTCCTATGAACCCGTTTCCCTATTAAGTGGTTCAACACATAGATGTGATCCACCGTGCCTCTCCCTCTCCTAAACCCCGCCTGAGTATCCGGTATCAATCCTTTCCCCTCCACCTCCTGTTCCAACCTTCCTGCCAGGATGGTCGCGTATATCTTATACAGGGTCGGCATCAATGTCACTCCCCTGTAATCTTGAACCCTTGCCCCCCCTCCTTTCTTCACCAGCGGTACTATGATGCCTTCTCTCCAACCCTGCGGCCTCCCCGTCCCATACCCTTCTGCAAATCTCCCCCGCCATCTCTAGCCCCCTCTCTCCCCCGTACTTCCATGCTTCATTTGGGATCTCGTCCCCTCCCATTGCCTTCCCTTCTTTCAACTTCCTCACTACCCTCCTTACTTCCTCTATGCTTATCCCCTCTTCCTCCCCCTTTCTCCCACTATCCTCTCCTCCCATCCTTACCCTATTTTCCACTCCTCCTAGTAGCCCCATAAAATGTTCTTTCCATTCTTCCTTCTTTATCCTTTCGTCCACCCCTCTTCTTTTCCTCCTTCCTCTATTAACTATCTCCCACACCCTGTTTTCGGTTTTTGCCTCCGCCACCTCCCTTGTCAGCCTCTCCCTCTCGTCCTCTTTTTTCCTATCGACCAACTCCTTGTACTCTCCCCTCTTGCTCTTGTAAACCTCCCTGCTCCCCTTCCCACCTCTCCACCTCCTTAACTCCCTTCTCACCTCCTTCTTCTTCTCCTTACATTCGCTGTCCCACCACCCTTCCCCTTTCCGCCCCCTCTCCCTTCCCCCAACTCCTCCCCCTTCCTTATCACCTCCTTTATCGCCTCTGCCGCCTTACACACCACCTCCTGTATTCCTTCCCCTTCTATGGTCATTCCTCCCATCCCTTTCTCGAATTCCTCCTTCATTCTTCCCGTCCATCGCCCTCCTCCCACTTTCCTTTCCCTCCTTTTCTTACCTCTCTCCCCCACTCCCCCCTCCCACATCGTCACCACCATCGGGTGGTGGTCCGATTCCACTCTCTCCCCTACTTCCAATCTTTCCACACCCTCTCTTGTCCTCTCATCCCCCAGCACGTAATCTATTACAGTCTCCCCTCTCCCTCCTGTGTACGTAAATTCCCCCTCTTCGTCCCCCGCTATGTTTCCATTCATTATCTCCCACCCTGTCTCTTCCACCAGTTTGATTAATTTCCTTCCCTCCCCATTTACCTTCCTATCCTTTGATTTTCTTCCCTCTCCCTCCTCTTCCTCCTCCCCTCCTTCCACCCTGCCCCCCTGCCTGCCTGTCCTCGCGTTGAAGTCCCCTCCTATAATCACCTTACCTCCCTCTTCTTGCCCCTCCATCCATCCCCTGATCCTTCCCAACTTCTTCTCCATATCCCCGTTCACATAAACCTCCACTACCGTCCATTCCTGCACCCCCGCCTTTACCCTCTCCACCACCAGCCCTTCCTCCTCCCCTTGCCCGTCCTCTTCTTTTCCTACCAGCTCTTCCCTCACCCCTATTATCATACCTCCCATTGCTCTCCCCTTTCTATTCTTCCTCTTCGCCCATTGGGCTCTCCACTTGTACCCTTCCGGAAGCCTGCGCCTATCCCATCTCTTTTCCTCCACCCAAGTTTCCAGCATCACTACAACCTCCCACTCCTCCAGCCCTTTCCAGAAATCCTCGTCCTTGTTCGTTGCCCCCGCTATATTCCAAAAAGCTATCCTCCAGCTTTTCCTTTCCTCTCCCTGTTTCACCCTCCCCCTATCCTCATTCTTCCTTCTTAGTTTTTTGCCTCATCTCTTTCTTCCCTCCTTCTTACTTCTTGTCCCTCCTCGATCCGCCCTCCCTCTATACTCCCCTCCCTTATTTTCCTCTCTACTTCTCCTTTCTCTCTCCCCCTCCAATCTCTCAGCACCTCCTTCCGCTCGTCCCATAACCACGTTGTTCCGTCCACCACTATCTTCCCGTACATTACCCTTACTCTTTTTCCTTTCGCTTCCTCCTCCTCTACTATTCTCCTTAATTGCCACTGTGTCTTTCTCTCCTTCCACGTCAGATCGTCTTCCACCTTCTCCTTCCTCCCCCTTAGTTTTCCCTTGTTCCTCATTACCTCTCTCTTTGTCTCCATCGACTCCAACCTCACCTCCAGCATCGCCTCTTTCCTCTCCTGCTTTCTTCCTCCTATCTCCTTCGCTTCCACTATTCCCCCCTGTACTCCTACTACCGCCAGGATTTCCTTTGCCCTCTGCATCGCTGTTCCCTCCCTGCCTACTCCCTTTATTATTACGTTCCTTCTTTTCTCTTCTCTTTCTTTCATTTCCAGTTTCCTTTCCAGCTCTTGAACCCTTTCCTCCCATTCTTCCCCTTCTCTCTCCCGCCCTGTTCTTTCTCTTCGCTCTCCCATCCCTCTTTCTACCCCCTCCTGCTCCCTCCAAGACTCCATTGCCTTTATTCTCTCCTCCACTTTTGCTAGCCTTTCCTCCTCCAAATCCGCCTCCCTCACCCTTTTCTCCAACCTTGTCATTCTATCCTCCATCTCCTCCCTCTCTTTTCTCCACCTCTCCTCCCATTCCTCCATCTTCCCTCTCACTTTTTCCATGTCCTCCTTTGCCTCCCTCCCCTGCACCTTCACCTCCTTTAGGCCCTTCCTCATTTCTTCTCTCATTTCCCTGATCAAACTCTCTAGAGCACCGTCCTCGTTCTCCTTTTTCTTCTCTGGCGACCTCTGCACTTTCCTACTCTTTCTGAAAGCCTCTTCCCCCTCTCCCCCTTCCTCCCGTCTGTCCCCCTCCTTCTCTCTTTTCCTCTTCCACATTTCCGTTATCTCCAGCATATTTCCTCCACACGTACTCCAACTCCTTTCTCTCCCCATTTTCTCCGCGGTCGTCTTTCCGCTTCTCTTTTTCGCCTCTTCTTCCCCCTTTTCCTCTACCTCCTTCTCTCCTACTTCCCTGACCTTTCCCTTTTCCTCATCCTTTGCACCCTCTTTCCCTCCTGTCATTTTTATTTTCCTCACCCTCTTACCTATTCTCGATACCTCCGCTCCCTACCTTATCTCCTTCTCCTCTCTTCCTTTCCCTCCCTGCCGTCCGATGTCGCTACCTTCCTTTCTCTCTCCTCGCTTTGCCGCCTTTTCTTTTCCTGCTCTGTTCTCTCTCGTCTGTTCCTAACCTCAATTCGCTCTCTCCCTATCTGCCTTTCCCTATCTCCCTCACTCCCCTTTTCCTCGCCCTTTCTCTCCCTTCACTCCCTGCACCCCCTCTCGGTGCGCTCCCACTTTCCACACCCTACTTGCCCTGCTAACACCTTTTCCGTTGTTTCCACTCGCACCACTCACTCAGCCGTGTCGATTCTTTCACACCGGAAATGGAAGTCAATTTGCGGTAGTGTTATTAACGTAAAATTTTATACCCTAAATCAAGCAATAAACGTCCCATTTGACGGCTTATTAGGAAAAGATTTCTTGCAGCGAGAATCCGCAACTATTGACTACCAATCTAACACACTGACACTTAAATCAGTACCAGTTCCAATTAAATTAAATACTGAAAAATCCAAACATCCGAGTGTGAATTTTGATAATCTTAAAGCTCGGACGGAAACTCTGATCGAAATCGAAGTGGAAAACCCTTAAAATTCAGGAGGGTATCATTCCAGAATTAAAATTACTAAAGGGTGTTTATTTATCAAGGGCAATAACGAAAGTAAATAAGGATAATAAAGCCTATGCTACAATTTTGAATACGCGAGTAACGGATCAGCAAATAAAACCAATCACTGTACGTTTAGAACGAATTCCAGAAACTACAATTTTCTTATTAGATAATTCGAATACCTCACAATCAAGTCGGGAAAATTTAGTAAAGAAGAATTTAAGATTAGAACATTTGAATTCAGACGAGAAAACCTCAGTTTTAGATATTTGTACGGAATACAATGACATTTTCCATTTCTCGGATGATATTTTATCTACTACGAATGCTATCGAACATAAAATTCATGTAACCGATCCGACTCCTATTTATACAAAGTCATATCGATATCCAGAAGTTCATAAACTTGAAGTGAAAAAGCAAATTGATAAAATGCTTAAACAGGGAATAATACGACCTTCAATCTCTCCGTGGTCTGCTCCCTTGTGGATTGTACCAAAGAAATTAGACGCATCTGGCGAACAAAAGTGGAGGATCGTAATTGATTTCAGACGATTAAATGATGTAACGGTCGGTGACGCATATCCTTTGCCCAATATCGAGGATATATTGGATCAGTTAGGTCATTCAAAATATTTCACAACTTTAGATCTGGCTTCGGGTTTCCACCAGATTCCGATGCCCGATTCCGATAAGCAAAAGACAGCTTTTACAACGCCTCTAGGTCATTATGAATTCTCGAGAATATCATTTGGTTTAAAGAACGCTCCTGCGACCTTCCAAAGGCTTATGAATTCTATCCTTACGGGTTTGCAAGGCCTTCAATGTATTGTTCATCTAGACGATATTGTCGTATACGCGTCATCAATCGAGGAACATTCTATGAAATTAAAAGCAGTTTTCGAACGTCTCAGAAGTAATAATTTAAAGCTGCAGCCAGAAAAATGCGAGTTCATGCGACAAGAGGTAGCATACTTAGGTCATGTTATATCCGATAATGGCGTACAGCCAAATCCCGATAAAATTAATGCCATCGCTAAATTTCCTGCTCCTAAAAATCAAAAAGATATCAAAGTCTACTTAGGCCTCATCGGTTATTACCGAAGATTTATAAAGGACTTCGCAAAAATGGCCAAACCATTAACTCTTTTATTAAAAAAAGATATGCCTTTTGAGTGGACTTCTGAACAAGCAAAATCATTTGATGCATTCCGCCAGATATTAACTACACGACCAATTCTTCAGCATCCTAATTTTAGTCAAGAATTTATCCTCACCACTGACGCTTCTAATTACGCTATTGGTTGCGTGTTAAGCCAGGGTCTAATCGGAAAAGATCTTCCGATCACGTACGCTTCTCGTACATTAAATAAAAGTGAGCAGGACTATAGTACAACAGAGAAAGAACTTCTCGCTATCGTGTGGAGTGTTAAGCATTTCAGGCCCTACCTGTACGGTAGAGGGTTTACGATCGTAACAGACCATAAACCGCTAACCTGGTTATTTAAATGCAAGGATCCAGGTAGCCGGCTAATACGTTGGCGATTGAAGTTAGAGGATCATACTTATAAAACAGTGTACAAAGAAGGAAAACTAAACTCGAACGCGGACGCATTATCTCGATTTCCGGTAGTAAATGTAATTCAGAATGATCACTCCTTCGAAAGCTTCATACAGTTTCACTATAAAAATCTTGACATTCCAAAGATCAAATCCATGCCATGCGACAAATTCAAATATTTTCCGAACGTATTGTTTTATTCAAAGGATTTAGATGATAATAATTTGTTCTCGGAATCAATACGAAGTAAATATGACATGTCTAAAGTCAAAGAGCCTGACGAATTAAATTCATTTATCAAGTTCGTTAATGGCTCATAAGTAACATATGTTTGCATTTCTAAAGCATTCCATTTTGCTAAATTGGAATATAAGGAAGTATTTTACTCATTACAAACATTGCACAAATATTTAAGGGAAAACGATTATTCTGGAAACCTTTATATTCATGACGTTACTATTAATAATAAAAATATAAACAAAGACATGTTTGGTGAAATTATATATTACATCTTCAAGGATACACCAGACGTTATTCCTATTATTTTAGACACCGAACGAATCACTCCTAAGTCAAGGGAAGAAATCAATAAAATTTTACAGGAAAATCATGATTCTAAATTAGCAGGTCATTCGGGTTTCCTTAGGACATATAAACGAATAAAAGAATTTTATAAGGGGGATAAAATGAAAAAAGATATTAAGAAATACACAAAGCAATGCCCGTCTTGCCAGGTTAACAAGACCAATTTTCGACCTTCAAAGGCCCCAATGGAAATTACGTCCACATCTAATAAACCGTTCGAAAGACTCGCACCCGACATTGTCGGACCTTTGCCGCAGACCCTAAATAATAATCGCTTCATACTGACAATGCAGGACGACCACACTAAATCATATGCTGTACCCATTCAAAATCATGAGGCACAAACCGTTGCTACAGAACTATCAAAATTTATAACCTTGTTCGGAATCCCTAAAACTATACTCACTGATCAGGGAACCGATTTTACATCACGGTTAATGAAGGATTTGACTAAGCTATTCGATACGAAACATATATTATCCTCTCCTTATCATCCCCAGACAAATGGTGCTCTGGAAAGATCGCACCTGACTTTGAAAGATTACTTAAAATATTATATTAACGGAAAACAAACAGATTGGGATGAGTTCATAATCTTTGCAATGATGGCTTATAATTCTCATGTGCATAAGTTAACTGGGTTTACTCCTTACGAAACGCTTTGGAAGCAAGGCATACCTACCTACTAGTATAACTCGAAAACCCACACTTAATTATTCATATGATGACTATCTAGAGACGCGGTAGCGTCTCGACGCCAAGTACATGAAAGAAAAGACACCTTGTATATGCCTGTCGCTGCCGTGTATCTTTACTCGACGCACAGCTATTCCAACCTAACCTGAAACTTATTTCATTAATATCTCATCACGCCTGCAATATTTTCTAAATTTAAAGGCATTTTTCTTATGTAAACCGCATATAAGCTTTCGAATAAGACCAATTTCAATAAAATCGGTCCACGCATGACAGAGATATCGTAATATCGTCTCATGAATCTGTCGAAAATGGTAAGATTCTTCTTCTGATTCCCCAAGGAATTTTTCGTCAACCATAGTACATATATATATTTTCGTCGTCAACCAGAATATACGTATATACGCGTTACACACACACACACCTTCAGCCAACACATGTTTCGTTCTTCGTTCGTCGACTCTCGGGATTATTCGGCGGGGATCGTCGTCCGTCATTGTACATACATATATATATACTATTTTGAATTTTATAACCTATCAAGTGCTAAGTGTCAAATAAAGTAAGTTGTCTGAATTTGGAATGTCACGAGTTTTTACACTACATAGGAGACTGAATTATTGTCTCAATTAATAAGGTAAGTCGCCAAAATTTTTTTAATAGATTTCTTATGTAGAGTCGCAGACTTGGAAGTTGTTCGGAGATGGTTCGACTGCGAAGCATCTCCTTTCACACAAGTTTCTGGAAATTTGTATCATGCATGTACAAAATAATATATTGTAGTAAAAAATTACATTGCATTTAAATTGCCAGATACTTGTTTTTGTATATACCAGCAATTTAGAGTTTTTATGTAAAGCTTATTATATATTATAGAAATGAAGGGGACGCACAGGACTTGGATAAAAATGAAGGGGACGCACAGGCTTGGATAGTAGAATTGAAGGGGACGCACAGGCTTGGATGGATAGAAATGAAGAGAATGCACAGGCTTGGAGGTTGTCCGGAGAAGATTAAATAGATATATAGATAGACAGAGCATCTTGTTTCGCACAAGTTTCTGGGAATTTGTCAAATAAGGTAAATCGGCAAAATTTGTCAATCAAAAGACATTGCATTAAGAATTATTAAGAAAATAGATTATGGTGTACTGGAGGTTGTCCGGAGAAGATTAAATAGATATATAGATAGACAGAGCATCTTGTTTCGCACAAGTTTCTGGGAATTTGTCAAATAAGGTAAATCGGCAAAATTTGTCAATCAAAAGACATAGCATTAAGAATTATTAAGAAAATAGATTATGGTGTACTGGAGGTTGTCCGGAGAAGATTAAATAGATATATAGATAGACAGAGCATCTTGTTTCGCACAAGTTTCTGGGAATTTGTCAAATAAGGTAAATCGGCAAAATTTGTCAATCAAAAGACATAGCATTAAGAATTATTAAGAAAATAGATTATGGTGTACTGCTTGCAATGTAAAGCAAGTCACATTAGTTAAGAAAGTACCCTGAAAACACGTCTCCCTTGATGCTTTTCAATCTTTTGTGAAAGACATTCGTAATACTTTAATAAAATCCACAGTAGTTGTCACGCTATTCATTAATTTTTTAGATTCCCATTATTTCAATTCACCAATAAACATACTAAATTATTATTAGTTTTATTCCAACACCAATAAATTGTGCGTTAAAAATATTGGATCTCCTCATTCATTTTCGCTGAATTATTACCATTAGCATTTAAATTTCCTGCAACAAGACTTTCTGCCATATGCTCTCACCTGCTTTGGATACATTATGTAGTCTCTACACTCACTATAGCAAAAGGCCACTCTATTTCTATAAATAATTAATAAGTTCTACGTTAAGTTGTATATAATTATTAAAATGAGGCTTTATATATATATATATATATAATTTACAGATAATCATCAAAGCAGAAGATGATGCAGCATGATCTACGTTGGACTATGTACGCACAAATTTTCACGTAGGGTTTTGCATACACAATTATTCATTCAATGTGAGCACGTGTGATAATTTATATAAATAATTAGTAAATTTGTCCTATTTTTCAGTTAACGATGCAGATGAAGAGAATTATTTTAACAGCTGAAAGAGAAAGTAACTCTGTTGCATGAGCAAATGAAATAACCACATTTTTATGTATGAAAATAACGAATTTATTTTTTTATATGTTATTGGCCGCCGCTACGTCCACGGCCCCGCCCCCATCCACGACCCCGGCTCTGGCCACGTCCCCGGCCCCGGCCACGGCCGCAAGCTGCTTCGCGCACTATGTACTGTACACAAAGTACTATACATTCATATAATACATATAGATCGGCAATGCAGTGCATATGTTTTTTGGGGGAAGGTGTTAAACTTACGTAGAATTTATCCTTAATCAAAAAATAATAAAAGTACACTCGCTGAACTGCTTTGCGCTATTCCGAGTATTCCGAGTAAGCTTTACTGGCTACAAACTAGCTTTATCTTCTAACATCACTCGATAGGCTGCAGTGCGCCGTAAACGCGTGGACGTGTAACGAAGATAGATCAGAATTTATAATTTATTGGGATTTCCTTACTTTATCCTTACTTTTAGTACCCGTGACAGGGAAAAATTTGTAAAAAAGAAGAAGCTGAAATTCTGAATCCCAAAAAAAACTTCAAAAAAGTAAAAAAATATGACGCCAAGAACATGAATTATCTTTGTAAAAAGAAGTGAGATCCCCATAAAAAACTTAAAAAAAGTAAAAAAATTACGCCAAGTACATGAATTAGCTTTGTAAAAAGAAATGAGATCCCCAAAAAAAACTTTAAAAAAGTAAAAAAATTACGCCAAGTACATGAATTAGCTTTGTAAAAAGAAGTGAGATCCCCAAAAAAAACTTTAAAAAAGTAAAAATACGCCAAGTACATGAAAATGTCGAGGACAAAAAAGTATTATCAAAAATCACAAAAAAAAAGAAAATAGTATACATGAAAAAGTCGAGGAAAAAAAGAGTATTATAAACAAATAAATATAAAAAAAAGACAAAGAAACATGAAAAAGTCAAGGACGAATAAAGTATAATTAACAAAAAAATATAATCACATAAATAAAAAATAAAAAATATGATTACAATATAAAAAAAGATGTGAAATCAAAATGAGCTGCAAGTACATCACAAAAAAAAGAAAATATAATCACACAAAAACAGAAAATAATATATTCACATAAAAAAGAAAATAATATATTCACATAAAAAAGAAAATAATATAATTACAATATAAAAAAGGATGTGAAATCAAAATGAGCTGCAAGTACATCACAAAAAAAAGAAAATAATATAATCACACAAAAACAGAAAATAATATAATCACACAAAAAAAGAAAATAATCTAATTACAATATAAAAAAAGATGTGAAATCAAAATGAGCTGCAAGTACATAAAGGTACTTTCCAACTGCGCTTAAGATGACACAACTACATACATACAGCTAAAATGCTGTGTTATTCCATTACTCATATCGTGGACATTTTAATTAACCCATCAAAAAGAATCCCATTTAAAAACATTGTCGTAAATTATTATTAGCTTTACAAAATTAATGATATACAAAAATTGCGCCAATTATCACAATGGCTATTTATACAAAGAAAAAATCACAATGGTACAATGAAAAAATGTATTAAATAATATTAAGCAGATATATTTTTATACAAATAAATATTTTAATACGAATAAATATTTTATTCAAAATACTTGGCGCTGCGATCTAAAATACATCATACGTAGCATATGCACATACACACATCCACGAACGCACGCACAGGAAAGAAAGAAAAAGATTATTGCAATTTATACATATTTATTCAGTTTAGCAACACCAATTCGGAGAGCAGCGCCAAGTATTTTGAATAAAATATTTATTCGTATTAAAATATTTATTTGTATAAAAATATATCTGCTTAATATTATTTAATACATTTTTTCATTGTACCATTGTGATTTTTTCTTTGTATAAATAGCCATTGTGATAATTGGCGCAATTTTTGTATATCATTAATTTTGTAAAGCTAATAATAATTTACGACAATGTTTTTAAATGGGATTCTTTTTGATGGGTTAATTAAAATGTCCGCGATATGAGTAATGGAATAACACAGCATTTTAGCTGTATGTATGTAGTTGTGTCATCTTAAGCGCAGTTGGAAAGTACCTTTATGTACTTGCAGCTCATTTTGATTTCACATCTTTTTTTATATTGTAATTAGATTATTTTCTTTTTTTGTGTGATTATATTATTTTCTGTTTTTGTGTGATTATATTATTTTCTTTTTTTTTGTGATGTACTTGCAGCTCATTTTGATTTCACATCCTTTTTTATATTGTAATTATATTATTTTCTTTTTTATGTGAATATATTATTTTCTTCTTTATGTGAATATATTATTTTCTGTTTTTGTGTGATTATATTTTCTTTTTTTTGTGATGTACTTGCAGCTCATTTTGATTTCACATCTTTTTTTATATTGTAATCATATTTTTTATTTTTTATTTATGTGATTATATTTTTTTGTTAATTATACTTTATTCGTCCTTGACTTTTTCATGTTTCTTTGTCTTTTTTTTATATTTTATAATTAACTTAAAACAAAAACTAAATTACACGCAAAAGATAGCTAGAGACAATTTAATCCAGTCTAAAACCAATTCAAAAACGTATTATGATAATAAGATTGTTTCGCATACATATAAAGTTGATGATCTGGTCTACATTTAAAATAAGCAGACTAAGCCGGGACTAAATAAGAAACTCACACCGAATTATAAAGGTCCTTATAAGATAACGAAAATTAATTCAAACAGTACAGTTCAGATTCAAAATAACAGGAAATTAATAACTTATCATACCAACTTGCTGAAACCTTCTGTTTCAGGTGACCAGGATGAATAAAATATCTCATATCCAATTCTTCTTGATAGTAGCATTCACTCTACCTACTTCCAATCATTCCCGTAAAATTAAAAAACCCTATTATGAAATCTTACATTTAAATAATCATTCAGGATTATATTATGATCATCTAGGCAGCGCAAGCTTATCAAATTCCGAATACACTTTGTTAACTTATCTCAATCTCACAGTCGCGGATCAAAAATATGATCAGCTACTCAGATTTTATACAAGATCTATGTATATGTGTACTCCGCCCAAACAAACAGTATACGGTAGTAACGTATATTTTTGTCAAAGTTCTCTCCAAAATTTACAATCGCGGATCTCAGTAATTGGTGACAAGATTGAGACCATAAAGTATGCATCTGGCAATAAATTGAATAAGGGAAATAGAATAGTAAAAAGAGCATTATTTAATGGTGTATCTTATGTTTTGCGTTGGCTATTCGGCATTCCAGATGCTGATGATGTCAAATTTTATGATCTAGAATTTCAATTCATTTACTCGGAGTCTCCAAGTCAATGGGGATCAGTTTAATGAAAACATAAAATTACTCAATAGCTTCACAAACTCAACTGCCAATTATTTAAATGATATTTTTACACGGCATCTTATTTTGGAACAATTATTTTTCTTATCACAAATATCATCGGAACTAGAGGAATATTACAATTTGGTTATTTCTTCCATTACTTTGGCAAAACAAAATATATTACATCCACAGATAGTATCTCCTCGAAATCTGTTTCATGAATTGAGTAATGTTGTTCTCCAGAACGGATTGATGTGGCCTATTTCGTTGACATTTTCTAACATATATAAGTATGACAAACTGTACAAGTTAAACGTTGCTTATATCAACAATACATTAATATTCGTTATAAAAATTCCATTAGTCGAAGATATGCAGTATGAGCTTTACAAAATATTACCATTCCCCATTCCTTATAACTCCTCAAATATCTATTCTTATGTTCAACCTAGTTTTCCTTATATCTTGCTCAGTACAAATAAGGTATATTATGCACTGCTCGAAAATCTCGAAGTATGTCCAACGACCGATACCAGTGAACGCATCTGCCGTATCAAATACGTAAGTCGGACAGCTGAGCGACCAACGTGTGAGACAGCGCTAATTACATCAAGTAGGGTACTTTCATCGTGTCGGATTCACATGGTTCAAGCTGATTTCGAAATGTGGTATTACATTCAAAACAACGAATGGATCTTGATCAAGGCGCAACCATTACAATTGACGCTCACTTGCTCCCCGACACATATCGAGGATGTTGAGTTAAAATCTGCTGGGATTATTCGACTCAAGCCTCAGTGCAAGGGTTACACAGAGACAACCGTCTTGGAACCATCACAGGGAGGTATTACAAATCGTAGCCACAATTTGATGACGTACAAAACTGCTGAAGACAATTGTTGTCCCAAGCACCATGGAAATTTCACGATTACTCCTATGCAATTAACATCAATTAAAGGCACCAACATCGGAGCCGAGGATTTTAAATATGTCAATTATAAACTCAAACAACTTGATATTCTACTACAGGAACAGCTAAACGAACCAATTATAGCTCAGTACAGCCCATGGTATATGGTTATGCTAAGCGTAATAATATCCACTGCCGGGATAATACTCATTGTTAACTTCTTACGCTGGTGCGGTATACTACGCCCAATAATCAGGTACGTGTACCTCCCCAAAGGACCGAGGTCAATAGGCACTACCAGCCAATTTCACGCCATTAACACCAATGTCAACGTTGGACCCGTAGCGAGGCCTCAACTGTCACAAGCCTTGGAAGAAGACAACAGGTGCGGATCGGAAGGAAGAGCGTTCGATCCACAATTGATTCACAACACCAACAGACGCAACGAAGATGACTTTCCAACCAGACCCATTGTAATACATGGGTTGAGAAGATCAACATCCCGTGCTCTTTCCGTAAACATGGATTAATGTCATAACGCTTTCAATGATATGTATGTTAGCGCAGTCATTAAGCATAAAAAAAATTAAAAAAAATATAAAAAAACGTAGAATATATATACAGTATTGTCTCCATATGTACCCGATTTGGTGTACACGATGTAGGCCTGTCGCTATCCCCACCACTTCTGTCTCACTCTTGTCCGGCGAAGGCGAGAGCGAGATGGAACGAGAGCGAGCGAGAGCCCCTAAAAGCGAGCGAGGAAAGTACGAGACAGACGACAGCGTTCATGTTTTGTCTCCCTCCGTCTTTCGGACGCCGTGACATTCCGTGACTTTGCGTGCGCGACGGGCGTGCGCGATGGTCGCAGGCACATACGGAAGCACGAAACCGCAACGCAAAAACTTGACGCAGGCCCGGCTCAATTTTTTTTGCGCCCTAGGCCAACTTTTCAAATTACGCCCTTTATTTTAATACATTAAATCCATTAATCCATTTAATCCACTTATAGTACAACTTGTAATATTTAATTCTAAAGTTTATTTTCAGCAATAGCAGCAATGAAAATACATACCATTTTGCACGTCTGCCTAGGGCAGAAAGTCGACAAGAGGTGCAAAATGGTATGTATTTTCATTGCTGCTATTGCTGAAAATAAACTTTAGAATTAAATATTACAAGTTGTACTATAAGTGGATTAAACTACGAATAAAAATTCAAAGTAAGGTTATTAATAATCTCAAATAAATGTATTATAATATAGGGCGTAATTTGAAAAGTTTGTCTAGGGCGCAAAAAAGACTTGTGCCGTGCCTGGCTATCTGACCGTCGCGCGCATGCGTTGGGCAGTCACGATTCCATCTGAGTGCCCGCGCGCAAGAAAACCGGTCCATCTCGCTCACTCCTTCGGCCAGAAAGAAGCGAGAAACGCACACTCGGAATTAGGGATCTGCGCATTCTGAGTGCCCAACGCCAGTCCCGACCACCGGGCACACACGGAGACAATACTGTATATATATATATTTTTATATTCTTCTTTAGTTAAAAGTAATGTTAACTTCTACCTTATAATACAATATAAATTCTAATCGTTTTTAGTATAGTTACCGTGATCTATAGTTTATAAAATAGTCATAAACATAGAATTAGTAACGGGTTTTTCAATAAGGACATAACAATTTTAAGTTTAAATAAAACACAGAATAATTGAAATATCGGGCTGAAATTTATTACACTTTAATTACACATGTTACAATTATGTGTGGAATTCGATGTCGTTCATATGGCCTCCACGGGCACGGCGGCAGCGATCGATTCTTTGGATCCAATTTTCAACTACTCTTGCACACATATCAGCCGGAATGTTGGTAATTTCGTGTTCGATATTGTTTCTGAGCTTATCTAACGTCGTTGGATTGTTGGCATAAATCTTCGACTTAAGGTAACCTCACAAGAAAAAATCCAACGGCGTCAAACCGCATGAACGAGGTGGACATTCGACAGGACCATTTCTCGAGATTAAGCGATTACCAAATTTTCCTTTCAATAAATCAATTGTTTGACCAGCTGTGTGGCTTATGGCACCATCTTGTTGGAATCACATATCGCTGATGTCAAATCCATCCAATTCTGGTCAAAAATAGTCTTCCAACATGGCACGATAGCGAACTCCATTGACCGTAACATGACGATTATTTTCATTGACGAAAAAATACGGTCCTATCACACCTCCAGCATGAAATCCACACCACACGCTCACTTTTTGTGGATGCAATGGAGTCTCATGAAGCACATGTGGGTTTGTTGCTATCCAATAACGCATATTCTGCTTATTGACAAAGCCATTCAGCCAAAAATGAGCTTTATCGCTAAAGATAATTTTTTTATGAAATTCAGGATTTTCTTCAAACTTTTGCAAAACAAAATCGGAAAAGTTTCGGCGCTTTAAATGATCCAGAGGTTTCAGTTCTTCGTATCTTTTATAATAATAATCGAAAAAAAATTCGTTCGGGCTAATACGTTGGCCCCCTCGAACCATGCATTCCATATTTTTTCAGATATTTACGTCCAATACTTTAGGAGAAATCCCGCTGTCCAATGTTCCCGCGGACACCCTGTAGAACCGTACTACATTACCGCGGAACCGTCTATGTTACCGCGCACAAGCATTGTATATACTAAGCAGATATTGGGGAAACAAACATTGTTGAAACATTAAGAATAATTGATTATAATTACTGACATAAATACAAAATAAAATAATATGTATTAAGGGAGAAAAATGTAAAATAACGAATACCGACTCACTGCGCATGCGCCAGCCCGCCAATTTTCCAATATAAAAGGAGGCGCACGCAGCGCAGCGCCCCAGTCAAGCTGCATTCAAAAACCACGCTCTTTAGTTGACGAATGTTTAGACCTAGAGGAAGCTTAAGTTTCAACCAGTTAGAACGAGCTCGCCCCGGAAACGGTAGCGGCGGATCTCCAGTGTATAAAAGTCACTGGTGCACCTCTTTGGACTATTTCATTTGAAAACTATAGTACCTTGCTCTTGCAAAGGCATCGAGCTCGCCCCGGAAACGGTAGCGGCCGAAGCACTTGGTAAAAGCGAGGTCAATTTGAGCATAGAACTAAAACTCTGTCAAAAGTAGCGGCTTTTCTTACTACAGACATTGCCAAGAGTCTACGAGCTCGCTCCGGAAGCGGTAGCGGCCGTGCTCTGCAATAAATACATAGCCACGTAGCATTTAAATATAAGATAAAAAACATAAAATATATAATCGTAGTCGTAAGCAATATTATATTCGTTATTAGGAATAAGTGTTGTTCAAATAAAGTCATTGTTAAGTTTAAGTTGGATTTTACTCCTTTACTCTACCAACGAATCCCCACCTATCCAATTCTCGAGGGACGCCGCTCTCTTCTCGAGAACCTGCTAACGTTTAGTCGTCTCCGGGCAACCGGACGTTACACCCACCTTCTCTCGCACGGAATACATCCACGCATGCTTTTGTTTTGATACCGAATCTCGTGTTTATACTCGAGAGGACCACGCGTCGTCAGCGGGCTACCCCTTTTCTTCCTGTGTCTCTCCACGAGGCGTATTGTCGGTGGACTGTAGGAGCGTAAATGTCTGGATGCCAGTTATAGAATTCAGGAGACGATAGAAACACTTTATTACAAAATACACATGTACTATAATTAAAGTAAATCGTATTCCTCTCGGGCAGGAGTCGCCTGACGCTGGTCAAGGAGATGCGTCCTGGTACCCCTGTGACGTCCCACTATTTTTCGCGCGGTATTATTCTAAAGTCTCCCTCATAAATCTCAACACAACTTCATCAAAATCCCTCAAACTCAAGTCTTACCCCTTTTTCCCCAATCACTGATCACTTTGACGATGTACCTTAGCGTCCCCATCTCAAGACGGTCAGTTACGAAAACTCCTTCCCCTATTCGCCCTACGAGGCACGAATTCCTCCCTCATATTTGAATTCAATCAAGTCCCTCTTCCCGAAAACTTCTTAATTCGAGACCACGTCTCACCCCCCCCCCCTTTACGACTCACCGAGTCAAAGCCACTCTCACCCCTTTCCAATCAAAACACCCAAAATCCATCCAACGGCTCGAGTACCGCCTTTTCAGAAGCCCAAATAAAAACCCCGGAAGTCCTATTGCGACGCATATTTCGCGCATGAGTCATCAACATGTTCTAATTATAGACCACATATTTTGTATCTGAGTCATGGTGCATACCGCGCACACCCTTCATACCTGACATTCCAGAAAATCATATAAATACGAGGGCCAGAGAGACAGAGGTCCTCTTCTACGGAAATACTCCCGCGAAGTTCTTACATATATAGGATATGGAAGTGTCGCCGATGGATTTCTTGGGATTTTTGGATGAAAATCATGACAAATTTCGTGTAAATCGAATAACTTTTTCATAAGGAACACAAATAGCTTGTGTCAAAATAGTCCGATTTTCATGATAGTTGGTATGGTTTTCATCAGAAAAACATGAGGAATCCATTGGTGTCACCTCCCTTTCGATACGATCAAGAAAAGAGTTTCTTAATATGCTGTAATCGATAATTCACCCTGGAGTACGGGGACTCGATCTCAATTCGCTACGTTCGGCCCAGGATTCATACCTTTTTCCGGAAAAAGCCATAAAAATCCGGTGAGGCACTGCGAAGGGCTGTACTCGCCACGGGGAACCTGGCCGCATCTCCTTGACAAGCGTTGCTCCAGAATTACCCTGTATCATTTGTGCAGTGTGGGACCCGACTACCCTCCGTGTAATCGGTCTGCGCGAAGTGGGGCGCCAGTTCGATCATTATCAGTACTCCTGCTCGACAGGAATACGATTTACTTTAATTATAGTACATGTGCGTTGTTGTGCCCTGCGTGATGGCTCGCAAGGCTGGTACGGGATTTGGCGATATCGTAGGTTCTGGAGTGAACAAAAGATGGGTATCTACTGGATGAACTACACCAAGTTCGATTAAACTCGGAAGCTAAGTCTTTATTCAAACTTTGACTAAACTAGACTGGGATACACAAGAGTTATAGCCGTGTTAACAGGTCGAGAGTCAGTTCTAGAAACCGTTCATTAGTGGAATCGGATTGGTTTTATATCCCTCTTGGGCGTTGACGCGTTACCATTCCCGGTCGCGGCGGTGCGTTCGCATATTGCTGATTTTGTAGATTCGGTCGCTAGCGGCTGTCTTAGCTTGGAAACGTCTCGAACGTTTCGTAACGTAGTATAATATGTATAATGTATAGCGGTATATCTGACACGTGTGCTTGGGCGTTGCCTGGGCACAACAGCGTTTTGTAGTAAAGTGTTTCTATCGTCTGAATTCAACAACTGGCATCCAGATATCTACGCTCCTACAATCCACCGTCAATAAGCCTCGTGGAGAGTACACAGGAAGATAAGGGGTAGTCCGCTGTCGACGCGTGGTCCTCTCGAGTATAAACACGAGCTTCAAAAACAAAAGCATGCGTTGACGTATTCCGTGGTATTTTTATTATACGAGTGGACGTCGTATTTTCATTCCAAATTGTTAGAAAAGGTTTGGAGCGACCGAAAACACATCAATAAATTCATTTAGTAACGCTTAATGGCCGTGGTACCTCTGCAATGATGCCTGTCCCGCGGGTGTGGTTTACGAACTTAGCTAGCCTCGAATACAGCACCATGAACAGAACTGTATTTCATAGACGGTTGTTAGTATTTTTCTATATTCTATTTAAGATACTGTTCCGTAAGGTATGTATTTTAAGATGTGATAAGCAAATATTTCGTTACTTTATTGGAAATAATTTTTTTGACACCTGAAACTAACAAAAGGAAAGTGGGAACTATGGCAAAGCATTTCAACTTTATCTGGACCTACAAAAAATTGTCCACTAGTGTCCGCTTTCTTCCTTATATCATTGTATTCTGTGATTCATCGCCTACAAGTCCTATTTAAAATTTGTTGCCGATAGTCGCCGATTTGGAAGATATTTCGCTTTTTATAAAGCGCTAGTACTAGCGTACTTTCCCGTGCATGGGTTGAACGTTCCAAAACCTCGGAATGGTCTCTGATGGTGCTAAATGGTTCAAATTAGCTCTTTTGTGTATAATCATAGATATGGTATCCCATGATTTCAGAAAAGTTATTACTTATTTTTCGTTGGTTTAGAACTCAGAAGCACTATATTACCTATCACACATGTATATTATACTCAAACCTCTACTACATATTGTATTCTTTACGTCTAGCGTCTCTTATAATTGTGTTTTAATTTGAAGGATAGATCATTATGGCCTATTCTATACTATAATTCGGAATTTCCATACATCGTAATAGAATACTGAAGGCCTTGGGACGGATTAACTCAGGTAAAGTATTTGTACGGAGCCTACCTAATAACCAGGTATCCCTAAGGTTCCTGAAGCTATATTTTGATGTACCGGAAATTATTATATATCCCTACGTAGGTAGCACACTCCAGAACAAAATATCCGACTAAAAAGAAGAAACTAACATCTGTTCAATTCAACATCTTTTAAAAGACCCTCCGTAAGAATACAGTAGTTCGTCAACAGAAGATGAATTGTGTGACAGTTCTGACAGTGAATAAGTCATTTTGTTAATGGTGAACATTTTACAATTTTACTTTTTTAATAAATTATTATGTGTACAAATGTGTGTGTTTAAAAGTTTATATTTCCCGTGCGAATTCTTATTTTACTCTTTTACTTTAACCCTTTCGCTACGGCGTACATTTCCGCGAAAGTGCTTTTAACTCCTTTTTTTTAATTATATTTTTTTTGTTTAAATTGTTGGTGATGCCGACTGAAGTCGGCGCTAGGATCGGCGGGTCATTCCGTGACGTCGGATATATCCGGCGCTCGTACACACAGGTCATCAGATGGATGCCGTATATATCCGGCGCTCGTAGTGAAAGGGTTAATCATTAAAATATGATTTATATTAAAAAAGGCAATTTTTTAAAAAAAATCAATTATTATTAATATTTCATGCAAATTTAACTATAACAACAGATAGACATAACAAAATCCTTCATTTAGAATTTTGTCCAGCTGGGTCAGCCGTTTGGCCCACTGTGCATCGATGGCTAAAATGTCGCCGAACGAACTCACTGTTTCTGATCCCGTTTCAACCGCTCGATTTATAGATAATACATTCCACGCTGTGCTGGATTTCATTTGTTCGCCCGACAATCCGATTGGTAAGGTCACTCATTACTTTTGGCGCAGGGAATATTAAAGCAAGGGATCACAACATTTTCATCTTTTAATTTGGATTGAAGATGCTCCTATAATCGATAAATCTTCGAAGGAACATGTAGCAGAATTTATTATGCAATACGTCACTTGCAGATTGCCATCACCGCATGTGTCGCCAGAATTATATGGTCGTGTAATTGCACATCAAGTGCATAAATGCAATAGCTACTGTCTACGCAACAAGAAAACTAAAAATTCCTTCTGTAAAGTATGTAGATTTTCATTTCCACGTCCAGTTACAGATACTTTGATAATAAGGGATGTGGCTGTTTCTATAAGTGCTAGAAAACAATTGAAAGCAAAAGGTGGACTCTATGATCTTCCACGTTCAATAAGGGAATGTTTTCATGGTTCTCATGGTTTGGAGAAGTAACATGGATATACAATATATTGGAGAATAGACAGGGTTGGTAATATGTTACTGTACTAAGTACGTGTCAAAGCCAGAAAAAAGTTACGCTACGGATACTATGGCAGCAATAAATTCTACTAAGTCATTGGCTAGTCTGCTGTGCAACCTTGGAATGCGTATGCTAAATCATAGAGAATGTGGAGCGCCTGAATGTGCTGATACTCTTTTAGGTTTATCATTGCATGACACTGATTCCAGTACTACTATTAGATGGTTAGATGTAAATATACTGAGAAGTAGGAAATTGAAAACTCGCAAAGAGATTGAGGATCTGGAAGGTGAATCTACAGACATATTTTGTCCATCCCTCATAGATGATTACAATCCTAACAGACCTAAGGAATAAGAATGTATGCATCTGAACGATTTTGCTATGTAGTATGAAATTATTAAAATTAGACCGTCTGAAAAACCTGAATATTATGAAATCCGTGCATCTTTGTTTTTGAAAAAAAAGGTAAAGAGGGATCTTATCAATCATTATAAGTACAATGTTCACACCCAACCTCAGAATTATTATTTCTCAATATTATTAATATTCCAACCGTGGAGAAACACCGACGAATTGAAAAATGGATTAAACACATATGCGGAAGCTTTCTTGTCGCTACAATCACAATTGACAGAAGCAGTTTAGTATCACGAACGAATAACGGATATTCAAGAAGCGCGTGATCATATAAAGGAAGAAATTGAAATAAACGTGTTGAATACTGTAGATCAAGAAGAAAATGAACAAGGCGATCACCCATTAGAGTGTGTCCCCGTTGAAACTGTTGGTGCTATGAAAGATTTTAAAGACGCAGGAAACAAATTTGACTGTGGTGATCTTCAAGAAATGATTTCGGAATTGAACCATGATCAGAAGCGGATATTTGATAAAGTTACTAAGTCCTTGACGTCTAACGATAACATTGTTACGAGCCGGGGCTGCGGCAACGCGAGAGGCCGGCGAGAAGAGTATTTCCCAAGGAATACGGTTTATGAGGTTGTTAGTTAGGGGCGCGGACGAACCTTATGCGAAATCAGGGAGCCGCCAGGATTATTGACGGCGAGGACGAACCTGATGCGAAATCAGGGAGCCTCTAGGAATGGAGTCACACCCCCTACAGCACATTTGTTGCCGAAATGTTTCAGTTACGTTGCGGTTTAATATTTGAAATATTGCACGGAATATTGCCCAAAAGTTACAAGTAAATTGCTATGTCCGCCCCTGTGCAACATTGCAGGATATATTTCTGCAACATTGTTTCGAAATATTACAGCAATGGTAGCGCAACATTTCTGAGATTTTACAGCAATGGTAGCGCAACATTTCTGAGATTTTACAGCAATGGTAGCGCAACATTTCTGAGATATTACAGCAATGGTAGCGCAACATTTCTGAGATTTTACAGCAATGGTAGCGCAACATTTCTGAGATTTTACAGCAATGGTAATGCAACATTTCTGAGATTTTACAGTAATGGGCAATAGGGTGGGCCGAAAAACCCCAATTTTCGAAACTCGAAACGGCGTAGTGCGGAAAAGTTGCCGTTGGGGAAGACAAATTGAGGCCAAAAAGAAATTTTGAAATCGGTCAATATTTGACCCTCGCGCATCGCCGTCAAAGTTTTTAATTTTTGACCGAGTTTGGCGACTTCCGTATATTTTCTTAAAATTGTCTATATTTCACTGTTGAACATCACAAAATTTATTTCAGCACATAAATACATACAATTCTTTAGCTGCGCAGCTCTTGGCTCGAGTTATATAGCTAACGCGACTCAGAACTCACCACGGGAAGGTGGCTGCACCTCGAGTTCCACCCACGCCCTTCCCAACCAACCAACCACATAGGGCATACATACTATTTATTGTCGATATCTTTCACGACTTTTACTTCTTCACATTGAATTGTGCCTTGTTTGTGAAGGAAGGCATGATTTCACTAGACATCAACGTGGTCCGGATAAAACCATCCCTGTTTTTATACCCAACAACTGCTCCTGCTGCTTCCGTCACTAACTTAACACAGCGCTCAACTGATTGGGTATGGCAAGGAAAGTTCCTGATATCCCAGTCTGGCGTAAATCCAGATTCTATTAGTGATGTAATGTGTTCAGTTGAGACATGACGTAAAAGAGGTGGTGAAGAGTTAATGGAGCTCCAGTCGATAATTTCTGAATAATCTGTCGCAGCAAAGTTGATTTTTGGAATGAAGAAGTCACGAACCGGCTTTTTTTTTATTCAGAGATGATTTTCTTGCCTCGATGATTCTTTTTAGGCCAAGTTCTCTAATATTTCTTCTTTCATCCATCGCCATTGCCAAGAGCAAGTTTTCAGGATGTGCAAAGAACCCGTTGCGTTGGATGACAGGATCCAAAATTTGGAGGAGGTTTTCAGGTAAGTATCTTGATGTTTCAATAACCTTGAACACATGTTTGGGACCGTCTATGATGGAACTATTCTTCTTTATGGCAAACCATACAGGCATATAACATGCAAGTACAAAATTCACTACCTGTATCAGTTCATTAGAAGGATTGTCCGTTGATACATATAACCTCAGAGTTCGATTTGCAGCTGTCAGCCACCGGGAATGACACAGCGGCCCAGGATCTGAGACAGCTAAATCTGGAGGACAGAATCCTGACTTGATAGCTGAAGCTATATTCAGAAGATATTTCTGATCCTTACTAAGTTGTTTCAGATCTTTCTCATCAATAGGTGGAATGTCGCAATCAATACTCTCAAATTTAACAACAGGTAAGTTTTCGCAGCTCAAAAGACACTTCCCAATAGGACCACAAAACGATTTTGGACCTGTGGTTGTACCATCTAAATGTTCAAATAAATGTCTGAATGGAAGCTCATTGAAGTGCAACATGCATATAATCCATTGGAGTGGTCTTTTAAGAATCATTTCAATATTGTGAATTATACCATTCTTCCATCCAGTATTAGTTGCTGTTCCATCACAACCAACAACATCTAAGTCTCCAAGAGAGATTTTTAATTCCTTTAGATGTGAGATAACACTATCAGTAATATTTCTCGCAGAACTTGACCTTGGAGAAACATGACTGATATAGTTAGATCCCGGCTCTTGAATTAATGAAATATGTTCCTCTTTCACTCTTCTGCGAAAATTCTTCGAGTGCATTGTTTCAACAACCAAAGTTTCATCTTTTCTGCCATCAAAAAATAAACCTCGAAGAATTATATCAGCACTATCCTGTAAGCTTGATCTCAAACGTTCCTTTTCTCTCCTTACTTTATTTTTGTCAATAACAAGTGACTTGTCAGATTCATTTATAATCCCTACATCTTTCAGAATACTCGAAGCGATTGCCGCAGTTGCCCTGTCAGAAATACCATACCTGTCGCTTACTAATGCAGTCGACTTGAGTTCAATCCTCATCTGTGTACCTGATGATGGTTTATGCTTTTTCGAAGGGACAAAATTGTCATTTTCAGTCTCTTCTTCAGGTTCAGGGCTTTGGTCTTTGACTTCTTCTGAGGTCTGTTCGAAAGAACTACCGTTCAGGGCTACGTCAAAACGAGACAGGCCTTGCTCTGCCCTCAGTAGTCTTTTGATTCGTTTTTCTGATTCTGTTTTGTCAACTTGTCCTATTCTTCCAAATCTTCCATTTCTTTGATCATACATAAATTTAATCTCCAGAAGTGGAATTTTCTTTGATCTCTCGCAACAACAGTTAATAGAAATTTTACAAATACAATTTCGAATATTTTTTCCACAGATGCAGTTTAGAATCATTAGACACTTGCAGGATGCTACGTCGAAGAGTTTTGCAGCTTCCTCCTTGAATTTTGCAAGTTTATGCTTATAATTTTGTTTCTCTTTGTCCCTGCTATAAGATTTCCGCAAATTGTAGTATAAGCTGTGATATGATTTTATCTTGTGTACGATTGTTTTTTCTGTTATAGTGGGAATAGATGCTACATCATACAGAACCAAAATTTTTTGTGCAACTGACTTAGCTACGGTAGAAAAACAGACGGTGTTATAGTTGGCACCTGAAGCCAGCTTAAATCGTTCTGCGAAACAACATTTCAAAACTTCTTCGTATGTAGGAAGTTGAGAAGTTGATAAATCCTTTGGATTACCAAAAATCGGACAGAAAAATGTTTTCCGGCTAATGTGTTTCTTTGGGACTTCCATCTTTTATTGATGGAAGAGCTTCAAGATCACAAAATATAGGAAGAAGTCAATACAAAATGATAAGATAAATGCTTTAAATACAAATGCAGACAATTTCTGTTATAAAAGAGCATAGGTAAGTGGTCGAGTAACGAAACAAAGAAGCTTTACTGGGAGGGAGCTTTACTGACGAAGGGAGAGGAGTGGGTCTGTTAAGCCAAGCCAAGAGCTTTGTGCCCAGAGTTGCCAGGAAACTCCTACACGTAGTGGAGGGCGCATACCTACCTCGGCGTCGATTGGTTTGACGTCACGGCGTCATCACGCGCATGCGTGGCGCGTTCCCTCTCCACTACGGTTAGGACTTCCTGGCAACCGTGTTTGTTTATGCCTAAAGAATTCAATAATATTGCCTAATTTATGTTGCGTATTGAGGTACGCCGTCGCACATCGAATTAACTTTGTGCGTAATTAATTAGATTAAAGTAAGTGCGTTAGCAATGTCAATACTAAAAATTCAATTTAATATAATTGCAATGTTGCTTTCGTAGCCCCTTACAGGATTGTGATTTGCGTCGTGTTCGCCTTACGCCTAGTCGCGCCCCACATATTGTCTTCCGTCCGCGACAATACATATAGAAAACACTATTTTACGTGTTTATGTGCTAAAATAATATTCTGTGAAGTTCAACAGTGAAATATAGACAATTTTAAGAAAATATACGGAAGTCGCCAAACTCGGTCAAAAATTAAAAACTTTGACGGCGATGCGCGAGGGTCAAATATTGACCGATTTCAAAATTTCTTTTTGGCCTCAATTTGTCTTCCCCAACGGCAACTTTTCCGCACTACGCCGTTTCGAGTTTCGAAAATTTGGGTTTTTCGGCCCACCCTAATGGGCAGGCAACATTTCTGAGATCTTACAGCAATGGTCGCGCAACATTTCTGAGATTTTACAGCAATGGTCCCGCAAGGTTTCGGGCAGTAGGGCAAAAAAAAATAACAGTATTTTATATTCATATATTCCGGATGAGTCCGTGAGGGGGACCCGATGACATGAATGTGTGCAGGAATCGTAGTAGCATAACGTCCGTGTGTCTTTTATAAATAGAAAATACTTTACCCCAGGGAGATTCGAACCCGCGACCTGTAGCACCGTAGACGAACACTTTACCGCTGCAGCTATAATCCTTGATTAGGAAAATTGCTTCCGTATTCGAACTTATATTTCTACCGTGCAACACATTAAACCCAAATTATTCAAAAACGAAGATTTGTTTTGACAAACCCCATTACATCTCCCTAATTGTGGAGCGGATATTTCACAACAAATTCATTTCGACACTTGATGTTGTATTAAGTTGATTCATATTCTGTTATGAAATATCCTGCGTTGTACAAAAATATAATGTTTTTTTAGTTTGTAACGCATTTTTAATACAATCGTTTAACATAAATTTTGTTTATATTTTTTTTATTTTCTAGTTTTTAATTTGTGGATTTACATTTCACAGATCAGAGTTCTTTACAAATATCTTTTATTGTTGTATGCAGTTTAACAGTTTGCTTAAACCTTATAGTCCTCGCTTCTATCTATCCTATCATAAAACGGTAGCGTCGTCTTCAGCCGCGTATTCGGCGAGTCAAGGGTGGCTCGCCAAACCGACCACACGGTCACCAGGCGTAGGGAAAAACCCCAGGCCCGGTGTTAGCTTTCCAGGCTCGCGGCTTACAATTGCAAGTACAGTGTAAGACTGTATTCTATTTGTTGACATATCTGATATAAATAATTAATACAATTATTCAATTAACACTATATAACACTCAATAAACAAACTCATAAACTATATAGGTATAGCAAGAAAAGAGATTTGCAAATAAGAGTTACACGTGCCAATTACTGACAGTGTCCTTACCATTCACATTTAATTTATTATGCGTAATGAAAAAGTTCCGTATTGTTGAGAGAAAATTTCTAAGTCCGGATATTTTGCGGATTTATTGCCGAAATCTTGCCGTTTAGTTGCCAGGTTTCGCAACTAAACGGCAGGATTTCGGCAATAAATCCGCAACATATCCGGATTAGAAATTTTCTCTCGACAATACGGAACTTTTTCATTACGCATAATAAATTAAATGTGAATGGTAGGGACACTGGCTGTAATTGGCACGTATAACACATTTTACAATTTTTTTTGCTGAATAATATTTAATTGTTTGTTTAAACTCGATAATGTTAATTAAATAATCGTATTAATTTTTTTTGTCAAATAATGTCCACGTTCGCATACATTTCCTCAGTGGTAGCCTGTGGAATCTTAGACTGTATTCTGCGTGTCGACAATTCGGGATCGCTCCGCGAAATTCCGGATTTATTGCGGTTTCATTGCTGAAACGTTTCGCGTGGATTATACCTCAATATATGCGCAATATTTCACGGCAAGTTGTGCGTAATATTTCCGAAATATTGCACACACTTGAGCATTGTAATATTGCACGGCAAGTTGTGCGGAATATTCCCGAAATATTGCACAAACTTGGCCATTGCAATATTGCACGGCAAGTTGTGCGGAATATTCCCGAAATATTGCCCAAACTTGGCCATTGTAATATTGCACGGCAAGTTGTGCGGAATATTCCCGAAATATTGCACAAACTTGGCCATTGCAATATTGCACGGCAAGTTGTGCGGAATATTTCTGTAACATTGCACAAGTCTGGCCGTTGAAATATTGCACGGCAATGTTTCCACAATTTTGCAGTAATATTGCAATGTAACTCGCAACCAAACGGCAACATGTACTGCAACTTTTGTGCAACATTTCTGCAACAAAATGTGCTGTAGGGGACGCGGACGAACCTGATTCGAAATCAGGGAGCCGCAGGAGGGTGAAACGTCGTGAACGAACCCGATGCGAAATCGGGGAGTCACTAGGATGAAGTTCACAGACGAACCTGATGCGGAATCAGGGAGCTGTTGGATACGGACGAACCTGATGCGAAATCAGGGAGCCGTAGGAGGGGTGAGGTTTCGTGGACGAACCCGATGCGAAATGGGGGAGCCGCTGGGTTGGAGAAGATTCCTTGTTTTGGTGAAAGGTTTGCGAACGAACTGATGTGAAATCAGGGAGTCGCGGGAAATATTAGTGATGCCTTGTAACTCTTAATTAAAGTTTGATACAACTCGAGCGGTAAAGTTGTATCAGTGGGTGAGTGCTACTAATATTATAAGGATCGCTGGGTAAAAGATGGATTTAACGAAATGGACACGTGAACACCATTCTTATATTCAATAATCAGTTATTGTACAAATGTAACTGTCGCGATTAATTATTAAATAAAATGTGTAAGTTACCAATAGTGGCACGGTGTTGACGCACTGGCGATGCGGGGCGTACGAGTGGCTATTTCAAAGTGCCAAATAGAATATAAACCGGACTCGCGGATTCTATGAGGTTAACTATGATTCTGGCGGAGACTTTAGCCCGATCTTACTAGATATAACCAACTCTGTACGAGCGTGACACGACGTGACTCTACGCGTGACTCTATAGCTTTTAACCGACGAGGGTTGAAACCAAAGGGTTTATATAGTCCCGAAAATGAGTGGGGGTTCGTTAGGAGTTTCCATATAAGAAGATTCTTCAGGGTCGTCGTGTCACTCCCGTTCCCATGGTCGCGGTCCAGATGATCGAGATCATGACCCCCATTAGTGGTGTTTGATAAACGAAAGGATTTTAGGGCGTTTTCCCTACTCAGATGGGAGCTCGAAAAACGGTGGAGAGCGGCGTATGGGAAAATTCCACATACGTAACAACATTCTCAGGCTTTATGTGAGTGGAGAAGGTGGCACTGGGAAAAGTTTTTTAATAAAAACTATCAGACAGTGGATCAAGCAGAGTATCGGAAAAGACACAGCAGTAACTGCTCCTACTGGAATCGCAGCTTTTAATATCGAAGGTCTTACCATACACTGATTATTTCAATTACCTGTAGAACATGGGCATACAACCCAGTATAGGCAACATAGCTATGCAGCCCTTCAAATTGTACGAGATCAAAAATGTTGCTTTTGTAATCATCGATGAAATTTCGATGGTTTCTAACGTAACTTTCCTGTACATATATTTGCGACTTACAGAAATATTTGATACTACAGATTCCGATGATGCTTGGTTCGGAAAAAACCTATGCTGCTATTTGGTGACTTACTACAACTGCCTCCTGTTCACGAAGAACCTGCTTTTATACAATTATCCAATAAGAGTATGGAGAAAAATGTAGGAGGATTAGTTTCTTATAATTTATGGTCTGCCTTGTTCAGCTATGACGAATTGATAATGAACATGCGACAGCAGGGTGATAATATTTACAGAGATATCCTGTCGATAATTCGCACCGGACTAATCACCGTTTCGGATACAAAGCTTTTAGAATCGAGGAAATTAAATTTCAAAGCGACAAATTGTAGTGACCGATTAAAGGAATTACGTGATTACATGCTTAATGTGGGATCTAATATGGTGTGTTTACTTCCAACATGTGTTCAGTGTGATGTTTTGAACGTTGCAATGCTGAGTCGATTTCCATCCGAAGAAATCCATTTGATTGCTCATGATACAACGAATTGTGCACCGTACTTGGAAAAAAAGGTGTCAAAGGTACTAAACAATAATGACGATGCCGGCTCCCGAACGGCGGGACTTGCAAGAGCCGTAATTGTTAAAGCAGCAGTGCAAATCATGATTAGAAGAAATATTGATGTTACATTAGGTCTTGTCAATGGTACCATTGCTAAACTTGTTTCAGTTACAGGAGGTGTTGATAATGACGTTGAAAAATTGAAAATTATATTACGCAAGGGACAAGAACATATGATAGAACAGGTAAGTGTTAAATTTGAAGTAATCGATAGAGCGTTCGTGTTTGGGAATGAAGTTAGTTTCCCACGCCGCCACACTCATTTTCATGGCAGCACCTCGCGGACCGCGACACAGCGCCACTGATCTACCAGCGAGACGCTCGCCAGCGCCTATCGATCGACCAATCATTGAAGATCGATAGGCCAATCAGCACTCCGCATTGAAGATCTAGCGGAACGGAAAAGACGCGCAAGTGGAAGTCCGCCATTCTTGCACTCTCTTGTATCACTTTGCCGGTAACGGTCACGTGAAATCGTGTTGCGTATTTTTGTACTTTGATTTGCTCAGCTCACGCTCAAACCAGTGTATTCTTGCAAAGAACAATCTCAACTCGTTGAACACTCAGCTCATTTGAACTCTCATCAGTCCTCAATTAATATAATTGCGTGGACGCCACGTGGGCACCACGCGGTAACTAACATTTCTCATTTATTCTGCAACGTAGTGATAAGTATTATCACTGCGCCATTCGCTCACAGTTCACAGTGTTTTTAATAAACGTCGACGAAGTGTTTTCACTAAAACTGTGTACTTTAATTCATAACCTGTCTTAGATTCATCTCTTCTCACTCTCAATCCTCCTACCATCTCAAACAGTTCGTTATTAGAAAATAATTTCCGATTTGCCTCAGCTATGGTATAACTATTCACAAAAGTCAAGGACTAAGCTTGCAGAATTCTGTCATAGAAGCAGGTAATTCAATATTTACTTGCGGACAAATTTACGTTACTCTTTCTCGGGTGACCATATTACAAAGACTGCATCTTATCAATTATGATCCATCTTCCGTAAAGGCACAAGAATCGGCTATAATAGAGTATAATAGATTGCGAAAAAAATATAGACCTGATCTTATTGTTGTGCCCGGACCGACACCTAAGCGTGTCGACACCGCGTACATTCCGATTACCACAATCGAGCGGCTGAAATCCGGCACAACCGCGTAAGGGATCTCGGAAGCGCACCGAGACCGTTAGTATATGGCGAAACACCAAAAAGCAGGCCAAAGGCGGAGACCCCGATGATTCCCGCTTCGTCCGGACTATAGCATAAGACCGATGTACGAGCAATGCGAGAGCAGACTTGATAAAGCTTTGTTACGGGATCGTTACCCGACTTTATACGAGATTCATGCCAAAGTAGGCACATAGTCATTGTCACCCAGATCGGGACCGAATAAACTTGTTAACCTTACGGTGAGTTCCAACTCTGCAACCTGCAACGATCTCCTACCTCCGGGTTCTAAAACCGAATCCTCCCGTCCCGGCATAATCACCCGAACCTTCGGAGCCCGTGGACGACGATCGTGAAGGACGCCCAGGAGCACCCCGAGATTCGTACCCAGAATCTCGACCCCCAGGTGCTTGAGCACAACAATTGGTGGCAGCGGTGGGATCCTGCTAACGTAAGGACCAAGCCTGACCAACGGTGACAACAGGACTCAGCGGAGACAACGACCCCTTAACCATAGGGGCAGCCACTCCGCAGTATCGACGGACGTCAGCAGAGGACGCCGCCAGGACAGTCTACCTTTCATAATCGACGAGCGATGCATCACCTGATCCACGTACTGTAAGTGCGAAATATCACTATCAGCAAATTCAGGTCGCACGCCGCAATTCCCATGCGCCGAGCAAAATCATTAGATAAGGACATCAAGGTATCAAAAGGACCACAAAAAGAATGAAACAGAAATATAGCTGCGAAGGAATGACTAAGGATATCGAGGGGTACATACAAAAATGTAGCATCTGTCAGAAGAATAAGTTAGATAAGAAAACTAGGGCTCCAATGGAGATCACCGATACACCGCGGGACCCCTTTGAAAAAGTAGCGCTAGACATAGTAGGGCCCCTGCCGGAGAGCAATCAAGGGAATATCTACATACTAACCTTCCAGGACCTACTCACAAAATTTAGCAAGGCGATCCCCCTGTCAAATCAGGAAGCAGCCACGATAGCGGAAGCAGTGGTCGAGAAAATTATCTGCGAATACGGCGTACCCGAAAAGATTCTAACGGATCAAGGGAGAAATTTTCTCAGTGAAATGTTTAAAAACATATGCAAACTATTCCGAATCACGAAGCTACAGACAACCGCGTACCACCCAGAGTCTAACGGAGCATTAGAAAGATCGCATAAAACCCTAGTAGAATATTTGCGACACTACATAGATAATGACCAGTCCGACTGAGATAAATGGCTAGCCTACGCTATGTTTACATATAATACAACCCCACATACGGCAAGAGGGTTCACGCCACACGAACTAGTCTATGGAAAGACAGCGTCACTATGGACCGCATTAAAAAATCCGCCTAAACTAACATATAACTACGAGGATTACGCACAGCGAACAAGAGAACGTATCAGGGTAGCAAATGAAGCAGTTAGACAACAACTCCAAGAAGCAAAAGAAAAGACCAAAAAAGGATACGATAAAAAAGCGCGCGAAATAGAATTAAAAGTAGGCGACATGGTATGGCTTTATGACGAATCGGTACGGCGGAAAAGGTCGAAAAACTAGACAATAAATGGATCGGTCCCTACGTAATTATAGAAAAAAACTCAAAAGTCAACGTGACCATTAAAAAAGGACGGAAAACCCTGCGCATTCACGCAAATAGACTAAAGCACTTCATTGAGTAACAACGGAAAAAAGGAACCCCTCGGAAAACAATGAAACGCGACGACGAACCTTAAACACTACAGGCGGGAGCGAGGAACTGGCTGTGAAGGAAAGTAAAGGGGAGTACACAGACATGAAGTAAAATAAAGTATATTCAAATATTCAAATACTACAAATTAAATAAAATAAAATACAAAGGAAGGGGGTAGCCTCATTGGCCCCAGTCCTCATCCTCCAACTGAAACAAAAAGAAAAAAGAGGACCATTAGAATCAGAAAAGAACAGAGGGTGCCAGTAAGGTGTCACCACAAAAGAGGATACTTACTTCCACTCTCATAAGGGGCTCTCCAAAGAGCCGCCTGAGGTTAAATAAATCCGACGTCTGATAATAGTCGGGGTAACCCTCGTCCCACAACATATTTAGAAAACGGCGGTGCTGCTGCCGCTGCAACCGCAGGGAGCTCATCGCCAGGATCTATATGTAGCCAAAAATTTGGCGTTTGACAAACATCTACCAAGAATGACGGAAAAAGCGGAAATTAATGATCACAATCGAAAGATAACCAAAAATTGGGAAATTGGTAACCAGTAATGGTACTTACCTCGCGCAAGGCCTCAGGATACATGATAAACTCAGGACACAAAAACAAGTATAATGAGCAAAACTCGCGATCAACCCAATATATATATAGTAGGCGCGAATCAATCAAATTAGGAGGGGATAGAATCCGACTTCACTGTTTCAGGATAACTGCTCTAGCGCGAGGCCTAATCGAAGCGGCGCCAACTGGCGGACAGGCCTCATATACGATATCACCGATCAAGCATAAAGCAGGAATCCACTTTACGCACCTCGGGGAACTGCACATGGTAACCGATTCGTGGAAGATCGTGACCCACCTAAAAATGGACACCCTCCTCGATAGGAATCGGCAGATAGCTTCTTACATAAATCAGCTACAACGTCGTTGTGAAACCGAAATCACGATCCAACCTACATGTGGGGAACACTTGGACCCTCTACTCAGAAGAGCAGAAAAACTGTATGAAAGGGTAGACCAAGTATCGGAAATGCCGACTTATGTACCGCATAGGCGACGGGAGTTAATCAACGGAATAGGGACCTTACCCAAAATCGTATTCGGGACTATGGACGACGACGACGCTGAACAGATTAACAACCACTTGTAGCGATTAGACGGAATAGAAAGTACGCTAATGACTGCAATGAAAAGCAAGTTCAAATAACAAATAACACGCTGCATCACTTACATGACGCAGAAAGAACAATACAGCATAACGAGGAAACGCTAGCAAAACAGACAAGACTATTACGTACACAAATAGAAACGAACATACTAAAACAAACGCGGAGCGCTGACTTGGTAGATCATTTTATTACGTTAAATGCCCTACTGACCGACCTGACTCAGGACGTAGACGATGTGCTGCAATATTACACCGGCCTCAAAGGAGGCATCATCAGTACAAACGTACTGGCGAACGCGCAAATCACTAAGTTACTACAAATCGCAGTACAGCATCTCCCAAATGGACTCACGTTCCCAATAGCACCCAACTTAGAAAATACTAATGTGATTGAGAAATTGTCATCGGTCACCGCGTATTTCGATAGGACTACGTTGATAGCAGTAATAACCGTACCCCTCATTTCCCCAAAAACGTTCACAGTGATCGAGGCAACTCCAGCCCCAAACCACGTTCACGGAAATTCATACGCGGTGTTAGTCATAAGAACACCGATACTCGTCATTGACGCAAGCAGCAACCAATATGTGCTCACCGATCAAGACGAGCTAAGGGGATGCAAACGACTAGCCGCTCAATATTACTGCGAACAACCAATGCTAATGCACAACGTAAATAACATTCTCGAGTGATCTGTGTGAAGTTAACCCCCCTGTTTTGAAAACTTAAATTTTCGATATTGTACCAGTTTGTACTAGGTTTGTACCGCGTTGTACCGTAGCGAGTTTTCAAAAATTCGAAATCGTTTTCGAGAAAATCAGAAAAAACAATATTTAGGCTAGCCCCCTTTTTTGAAAATTACCATTTTTCTCGATTGTACTGCATTGTACTAGTTGTACCGAACATTGTACCGTTCCGAGTTTTCAAAAATTGGAAACCGTTTTCGAGAAAATAAAAAAATAAAGAATGAAGCTACCCCCCATTTTTGGAAATTTCGATTTTTAGCTATTGTACTGAATTGTACTAGTTGTACCGAACATTGTATCGTTCCGAGCATTCAGAAATTCGAAACCGTTTTCGAGAAAATCCAAAAATAAAAAATGTAGCTAGCCCCCCATTTTTGGAAATTTCGATTTTTAGAGATTGTACTGCATTGTACTACGTTTGTACCGCGTTGTACCGTTCGTAGAAATTGTTTAACCCTTTTGGTTTCCGAGAAAAATCGAAATAACCAAAGTGTCGAGTCGTACTACTGAGAAAAAAAAATTCCCGAAAAATTGAAAACTCATGGTTGTACCACTTTGTACTAAGGTCGGTATCAAATATATTGGCCGGTGAATTCGTTTTCGGGAACAACGATCCAGGAGAAATCAGCCACCACCATCTGACGATCGTGGATTTGTCAGTTGGAGTTGCGTGGTCCTCGCAGGGTATGGTGGGATAACGGGAACGCTGTTCGGCTCCGCCTGAACCTAGCTGTTTGGCTGTTATTTATTCTTAGCGTAATAGTTGTGTGCGTTACGAAGCTATGCGTAGACCAATACGAGATGAAGCTATCGAGGAAGTATCAATGTTCTAACCAATAAAGCTCCTGATTTTTTTCGTCGCTAACGCACACCTATTCTGATGTGTGTATTTCTACGCTGACAGCTCGGTTTGGTCTACACCCCAGAAGCTTGACACTATCCCCACCACTTCTGGCTCACTCTTGTTCTGCGAAGGCGAGAGCGAGATGGAACGAGAGCGAGTCAGAAAACGTTGAGAAAAGGAGCACCGAGGCAGGCAAACTGTGTGGTGGGAGAATACCCCTCACGAAACTCACCGGCCAATATATATGATACCGACCTTAGGTTTGTACCGCGTTGTACCATTCGTAGAAATTGTTGAACTCTTTTGGTTTCCGAGAAAAATCGAAATAACCAAAGTGTCGAGTTGTACTACTGAGAAAAAAAAATTCCGAAAAATTAAAAACCCGTGGTTGCCCCAGTTTGTACTAGGTTTGTTCCGCGTTGTACCGTTCTTAAAAATTGTTTAACTCCTTTGGTTACCGAGAAAAATCGAAATAACCAAAGTGTCGAGTCGTACTCCTGGGAAAAAATATTTCCGAAAAATTAAAAACGCGTGGTTGTACCAGTTTGTACTAAGTTTGTATCGCGGTGTACTGCGTTATACCGTATTTTCAAATAATAATAAAATATACTTCATACTTACTTAAGGGGGAACACCACTGTGACGGCCGGAAAAATGAGCCCATTTTTAAGATTTTTTTAAGGGACAACTTACAGTTTTATTATAAAATTGTTATTACCTATCTTTAGTACAATGTCTTAAGAGACTATAGAAAAAAAGTAATAGAAAAACATGCATAGATTTCCATATACAGTTAATCTCCTACATCCCTCACAAGAAAACATAGGTCGCTTATCGAAACGATATCTTTGGAACGGCAACTCTGAAATCAATTTTTTTTTTTAATATAATCGGTATGAGTGTAGTTTCCGTTGTACGTACCGATTTTTAAAAAAAATTATTTTTGTAAAAATGGTGCGCTTGGGAAGAAAAAGTTTCGAAAATCTGCAAAAAAATGGATAGTTTTTCGAGCGTATTTAAAAAAATATGTTTTCGATCAAAAAATCGGTACGTACAACTGAAGATACTCTTGTTTTAAAGATCCTATCAAAATTTCAAGTCGATCGGATAAAAATTGACAGAGCTATTGATTCGATCAGTTAGAAAAATGTCGTTTCGAGAAAATCGCGTTTAAAGGTTGCACGGGAAAAATCACACTTCCGTTCGTGACGTTCACTGTCACTCGAATGCCCGATCAACGGTTGCATTTCTTCGATTCTCGAACGAACAGCGTACCGTGCGTAAAAACGGGAAAAACCCAATATTTATAACCTTTAACAATGTGGCGGAACAGTGGGTAAGAAAAATGTCGGCGCGCTATTTGCCGCTAACATAGCGCGCTCGGAACGGCATCGTGACGCGTCTCACAAAATGCACTGTATCTTCGTCAATTCTTCGAATATCAACTTGAAATTTTCAGAGAGTATTTTTGAAGAGTTAAACATTAAGAAAGTGAAGAAAAAAAAATCGAAATTTTTTCAACTTTCACAGTGGTGTTCCCCCTTAACACTATATGCAGAGGGAACATATCGGGAATTATGTTTTCCCGAATAAAAAACGTACAAACAACTATAAGCATACAGAAAGGAATATTTCATGGGCGTTTCATAGTAACAAAAATATACGGTAAGGCGAATATTTTAGTATTTTTAATTAACATGTAGGGGAAGGAAGTTAGAAGAGGTGGAGGGATGGGAAAGGATTAGGGACTCCAGGTATAATGGGTGGTATGGAGTGGTGGAAGAAGTGGGGGTGCCGGGATACCTGAAGAGGGGGTGGGGTGAAAGCAGGTGGAGGCGGGTGGCGAGGTTTAGGTTGGGGAACGAGATGAGAGGAGGGAGGTATTGGGGGGGGAGGAGAACAGAAAATGCAGGGTGTGTGGGTGGGGTGAAGAGACGTGGGAGCACGTGTGGGAAGTGTGTACGGACTGGGGGGAGGTGAGGGGGTGGCAGGAAGTGGTGGGGGAGGTGTTGAGTGACGAGAGAGGGGGAGAGGAATGGATGAGGAAAGTGGAAGAAAGGAGGGGGGGTGGAGTGGAGGAATGGAAGATTAAGGATTGAGAGTGGAAGGAGGCGAACGGAAGCGGGGGTCGGATGGTAGGGAAGGGAGGGGGAGGAAGGGCGTGCGTAGCGAGGGCGAGCGTGCGAGCGGGCGAATTAGTTTCAAGAGCGGTCAGTATTTAAGGTTTAAATGTAAGGGAAGTCGTAATTATGGATTGTACACCCCAAGGGGACATAATAAAGTACTACTAATTAACATGTAAGAAACATAGTTGTTCTACGTTCTCTGGTAACAATTTTTTCATTAAGCGTTGTATACTAAATTTGCAATACTTAACGACAAAACACAGACATAAGCATATTCACGGCATAACAGTAATTTCATTGACCACGTGGGGCATAATTAAAGGATAAGAGGCTTTTTTCACTTCAGACAATGTTCCAAATGTTGTTAAAGTCATAAATACACGAGCAAACTGGACTCGAATACCATGTTTTGCACATTGTTTTCATCTGGCTATTAGGACTTGTTTAAAAAAATATGAGCGATATGAAATAATTCCTAAGAAATTTCGAACTATAGTTGGATATTTTGCACGTTCAACATCTGTGAGAGAAACATTTATACAATTTTAAATGTCTAGGGATTCCGACACAATGCCTCTGCAATTGGTACAAGAAGTAGACACCCGTTGGAATTCCACGTATATGATGTTTCATAGATTTGTTTAACTACAGACTCCCCTTAATATTGCACTATCGAATCAAAACATGTCGGAAAATTTAAATCCTGAAGAATGGACGTTTTTGAAAGCTGTAACAACAGTTCTAGCACCCACGAAAGAAGTAACAGAATTAATGAGTGGAGATCTGTATCCCACATTGTCACAGTACTATCCCATGTACATTGCGTTACTCGATGTCCTTCATCCTGAGAGTGCGGCAAATGCAATAAATCACTGCAATGTTGTAACAACGTCCGCGATACATTTACGGTAAATTATTTTAACTTTATTTTTATTTTGCTAATGGCTTAGTGTAGAAATCGATACAGACTTTATTAAATGAAAAAGGTATTTTATTTGCAGAAACGGTTCAATCACATTATAAGATGTGAAATTATAATTGTCATGCTTTTAGATCCTAGATTTAAACACCGTTTAGTACCACAGGAACAACAGCGTACTGTTATTGATAAATTAAGTAAAAAAATAGATGAGATTTAAAAAGAAATATGTTAGAGTCCATGTGAAAAATAAGGTGTGTTTAAATCATTATTTTGCTAAATTCTAAATGTAATTTTCCACAAAAATCGATTAAAATTGTGTAGGTACTGTAGGGGTAAAAATAAACAGAGAAATAGGTTAAAATATAAATTTAATAAGTTCGATGGTACCGACTACAGACTATTGTCTTGCTCTCGGCTCGACGCAGACTGCCTCGGTGCACAGTTCTTACTCGCTGGCTCGCAAAACACCGCCGGCAACGCCGTGCCTCGCATCGTGTGTCTGGCAACGCCGTGTCTGCCTCACCGCAAGCCCACTACAATCGGCCGTCCTGACAATTAATCGTCCCGATTAACGTTGAGACTCTTACTTTCTAATCATAAACAATGTTTAGGAACGCATACAGAGTTTGCTTATAAGACTAAATATTTTAACATAAACACTAAATTACTAAACTGTTTCAATTATGGGAACCAGGAGACCATTTTCGCATGTTAGCCGCCTCCCACGTCCCTTGGTAGGGCATTCTCGCGACCTGAAAGCCTTCAACGTCTTTTATGACGTATCTATCGTTTCGCAGAACTTTGCTGACTTCGCATGGTCCTTTGAATAAAGGCACCAACTTTGCACATACGTCCGCCGTGTTTTCGAAATTACGGATCATCACCTTGTCGCCTATTTCGTATTTAACCGCAGGCTTCCTCTTCCTTTCGTATGCTTTTTCGTTATCCTTCTGAGCGTTTTTAAGGCTGCCGTCTCAAGTTTGTTATGGTCCGAATCGACCGAAGCGTCCTCAGTAAACAGACGGACCCTAATGAAACTAGTCCGGTCGATAAAAAGAACATATACAGAGGTGACATCTCCAGGTACTCTGTGTAGACGAATTTTTTACGCATAGTTACCACATTTTCACTCTGTCTCTGCCGCGCTGTTGCCACAGTTCCTTCTATCGAGAAGCTCGAAGGAACACGGCACGAGAGCTGTGTCTAGCGTCAGAGCCTCGCTGAACGTAAAAGAGGATAGCAATAATAAAAGATAGAGAGGTTGGGTAGTGAAGTTAGGAAACATGTCAATGAAACAATACTAATTTGCGTATTAATAGTTTTTATTTATACGTAAACGGATGTAAGATTTTGTATAATCAATGTGTAATTTCAAAGCATAGAATTTGAATAAGGTACATTGTTGAGAGGCCGAGGGTTTCTAAGGAGCGAGGCGTGGATATTCAATAACTATATACACTCAGTTAGACGAAAATAAACGTTTAGCTTTAATCCTTAGAGCTTGGATTATAACGTACAAATGTGTGAAAAACATAAAAGGCGCAATTTAACCAAAAATGTAACTGAGCTTCTAACGCGACTATTTCGCATGGCCGTTCCAGCACGTTCTGCGGAAGTCAACTTTGCCAGGAAGTGCGTAAGCATAATTTATTCCGCCGGCCAGCGTTCGACCAATCAACTCCTCTGGCTTATACGGCAGAGGGGTACAACGAATCATATTAGTTCTTATGAATCCCATTTCCAACACTTCCCTTTGATTCGGGGTTCCTCCTCAGTCTTTACATTTCTCTCAGCTGAAACATAATGCTAAAACATAATACTGTCTACCAGTTGTTTAAATTTAACCTTATTCAGAGCTTTGGTAAAAACATCCGCTAATTGGTTTTCCGTCGGACAATATTTGATTTTTACCTCCTCTGACTTTATTCTTTCAGTAATAAACTTATACCTAACATCTATATGTTTGCTTCTTTTATTTATTATTCCTTTTTGTATGAGCTTAATTGTACTTTGATTGTCGATGTTAAGCTCTGTTTTTACCTTTTTACCCGTTAGTTCAGTTATTAAACCTTTCAAGTACAATAATTCCTTGCAGCATTCAGCAGCGGCAATGAATTCTGCCTCAGTGCTCGACAGGGCGACAATTGGTTGTCTTCGTGAGCACCATGATATGGGGCCCCCACAAAATTGAATTAAATACCCTGTAGTGCTTCGTCTTGTGTCTTCATCTCCCGCATAGTCCGAGTCGCAGTATGCTTGCAACAGCTGTTCATCCTGCTCTCGTTTGTAGGCAATCCCTCGATTTCTAGTTCCATTTAGGTACCTCAATGTCCTTTTTACATTAGCGATGTCGATCGACTTAGTCTTCTCTACGAATCGACTTTCAAATCCAATCGCGAATGATATATCTGGTCTTGTTCTGTATGCAGCGTACAGTATGCACCCAACTGCTTCTCTGTAGGGAAATTTGATTTCCAAATCTGTATTTTCTTCTTCTTTTCGTGACTTTTCGATTGGGGTTTTAAATGGTTTGGAGTCGCTCATCCCAAATTTTTTTAACACTTCTTCAATGTACTTTCCTTGCTTCAATTCGATTTGATCCTTCGTTTCGTTGACTTCTATTCCTATAAACGTTTTCAGGTTTCCGTTGATTTTTACTTCAAATTCTCTTGTTAGTGAGTTGAGTAATTTCCTCATTTCTGTTTTGTCCGAGCCAATTATTATTCCATCGTCCACGTATAGTGCGAGAATAATTGATCCGCTTTCATTTTTAAACATGCACCTCTCAGATTGTGTTTCTCGTAGACCATTGTCTTTCAAGAACTTCGTAAATTTCATGTTCCATTCCATTGGTGCCTGTTTTAGTCCATACAGACTTTTGTTAAGTTTGCACGCTTGATTCTTCTGTTCATACCCTTTTGGCATTTTCATGTATATTTCTTCACTTAATTCTCCATATAAAAAGGCCGTTTTGACGTCAAAGCCTATGATGTTGGAGTTTCTTGAAGCGGCTAGAGCGAGCAACACTCGCAAGGAATTTATATTCACCACCGGGCTGTACGTTTCCGTGTAGTCTATTCCATATTCTTGTTCGCATCCGCACACTACAAGTCTCGCCTTGTACGTCCCATCGTTTTTTACTTTGAATACCCATTTATTATTCAAGAGTTTAGCTCCATTCGTTTTATTCATGTCTACTACCGTCCAAGTATTATTCTTGGTTAACGAGTCCTTTTCTTCTCGTATGGCTTCTGCCCATTTGGATTTTTCTTCACCAGTGAGTGCTTCTTCATACGTTAGATACACGAAATCATTCAGACGACTTGGTCGTCTCGTTTCTCGTCTTGGCCTTGTGGGTATGTCCACTTCTTTCGTGGTTGTGTCTTCGTTACTCGCTGGTTGTTCCACATTTTCGTCTGGGGCATTGTCCGTGACTTCCACTTCCGGTTGTAGATCGTCTTCCTCGTCATCAATCTGGTTCGGATCTTCGTCCGTCTCGCTGTCTTCTGAAAAGTCCAGTTTTATTTCCATTTCTTTTCGTTCAACTCTAGATTTTTCATTTTCAATTATAACATCCCTCGAGAGAACTATTTTTCTTTTCTTCGCATCCCACAGACGATAGCAGTTCAACCCGTAACCGATAAAGACGTAATCGTTTGTTCTATCATCGAGTTTTTTTGTATAAGTTAGACATTTCGCGTAGGCTTTTGCCCCAAACATTTGAATTCCAGACAGATCTGGTTTCCTCTGGAACCACATTTCAGCTGGCGTGATGCTCATGCCCGCTGTAGGACTTCTATTTGTTAAGTACGTGGCGACGTAGAGAGCTTCACCCCACATTTCCTTGTCGAGTCTGGAATCGAATAGCAGGGCTCTCACTTTCTCTAATAGCGTCCTATTTAGCCTCTCTGCTTTCCCATTGAGCTGAGGGGTGTAGGGGGTTGTGAAGTCAATCACCGTACCTCTCTTCTTTGCCCAGGTTTTTAGTTCCGTGTTATTATATTCTAAACCATTATCACATCGAATTTTGGATACCTTCGAATTCCATTTAGTTTCAGCTTCTGCAATATATTCTTTAAGTTTTGTGGGAACTTCATGCTTCCCTTTAATTAGTGCTACAGCCGTATAGTGCGTGAAGTCGTCCAGGAAAGTAACGAAATATTTGTTGCCGTCCCAGGTCGGACATTGTATAGGCCCACAAACGTCAGTATGGATCAGCTCTATTGGTCTCTGAGCCTTTCCTCGTTCAGACCCAAAACTGGTCCTCGTTTGCTTTGCCCTTATACATACGTCGCATATTCTTCTTTCTTTACCAAATTTATCACATGCGATATTCAGCCCGTCGACCATTTTTGACAGGCTTTTTATGTTTTCGAAGCTCAGGTGTCCTAGTTTTTTGTGTATTAGTTCTAAATTTTGTGTGTTCTCACTCACCAATGCCTCGGGAATGTTACTGGTTTCAACGGTATATATTCTACTCTGTTGCTTGAAGCCTTCTAATACGACTTTGTTGTCTTTGTAGACTTGCACTTTACCTTTTTTAAATCTTACTTCTAGGTTTTTGTCTGTCATTGCGCTTACAGACATTAAATTTCTACTTAAATCTGGAACATATAATACATCATTAAGAATACAGTTATTCGTTTCTACCTCACCAGATAGTTTAGCTTCCATCTGTTTGCCATGTTTATTAGCTGTTCCTATTCTTTGGCAAATGGTTCGAGTTTTGTTTAACAGCTGTGGGTCGTTGACCATGTGTGCCGTTGCCCCAGAGTCGATAATGAAATTAACTCCTGGGTTTTTTTGAACTAGGAACGACAGCTTTCCTTTGTTATCTTTGTTTGTTTTATTTTTGTTGAAATAGCAGTCAGCTTCTAAGTGGTTAGTCTTTTTACATATCTTACACCTATTAGCCTTTGTTTCTCCTTGACTAGTTCCTTTTTGATCTGTGTCGTCTGTGCCCATTGTTTTTTTGTTGCCTACTTTACAATTTCTTGCGATGTGACCTGTCTTCCTGCATTTGAAGCACGTTATAGTAGCTTTAAACGCCACATTTTCATGTTCTATTTTTGTTTCACCATTTATGCGGACCTCTTCGCACAATAATCTTGATATTAGATTATCTAATGTTCTTTCGCTGGGTGTGGCAGATTCCCAGGCACTACTAAAATACCTATATTCATCTGGCAAGGTATTTAATATCTTCGACATGACCATCGCCTCGTCCACGCCAGCTTTCATATTATTAAGCTTAAAGGCAATATTCTGAATTTTACTCACGTGTGCTGAAAGGCCATCTTTTTTATTATATTTTAACCCAAAGAACTCTTGTAGAACGGTGCACTTCTGCTGATCTTGGGTTTTTTCGTATACTGCACACAGTTTTTTGTACATTTCACAGGCTGTGCCACATGTCGTCACATGCAGCTTTGCTTCCTTCGCTATAGACATCAGAATAATTCTCTGGGCTTTGGCGTCACTTCGATGCCATTCTTTCTTCTGCTCCGCGCTCATTGTTTCCTTTAAATCGTCAGATCCATCTACTAGTCCATAGAGATTTTCGGATTTCATTATTATTAGCACATGGAATCTCCACATATCGAAGTCTTCGGCCTTCGCCAATTTCTCGATGGTTTTTATATCATCGTTTAACGATTGAGCCATTTCCCCCTTTTTTTTTTTTTAATACTTATTACTTACTTCAATCCTTTTCCACCGTGCTTTTGTGCAAATCTTTAGAAACCCTACCACGTGGCTACCTGCCCTGGGCCCATAACCTGTTGAGAGGCCGAGGGTTTCTAAGGAGCGAGGCGTGGATATTCAATAACTATATACACTCAGTTAGACGAAAATAAACGTTTAGCTTTAATCCTTAGAGCTTGGATTATAACGTACAAATGTGTGAAAAACATAAAAGGCGCAATTTAACCAAAAATGTAACTGAGCTTCTAACGCGACTATTTCGCATGGCCGTTCCAGCACGTTCTGCGGAAGTCAACTTTGCCAGGAAGTGCGTAAGCATAATTTATTCCGCCGGCCAGCGTTCGACCAATCAACTCCTCTGGCTTATACGGCAGAGGGGTACAACGAATCATATTAGTTCTTATGAATCCCATTTCCAACATACATCACTGAAGTGTAACACGCCGATCGCAATGAAATCTATAAATGCTATAGTTCTTTTAAAAACATATGACGCTTTCTTTTGTATCTAACTATAGATCAAATTATCTTTTTTATCAACAAGAATTGTCTGTTGTCTAAATACAAATTGAATAACGCAATCATTTTTTTTAAAACATCTATTTGGACAAAAGTATATTTCAATTTAATACTTTTGTACATGCTTTTCTTCGGAATTGTTATTCCACGATTGTAAAAATTTATCAACATAAACTAGAGATCAGTACTAACAATACGTATATTTTGGAATGTCTCATTAAACGATTTTATTCAGCTACGATCCCCTGTTTGTTTGTATGTTTGATTCAAATCTGGAAACTCAATTTTAATCCACTTCCAACTATCCAATTGTTTGAAACCTTTGCAGGGGTGCGTAGTTTGGATGACAATACAAAATTATGAAAAAAACTCCAAGGGGGTGAAAAAATTACCCAGTCACCAGTAAATTAGAACCCATAACCACAAATCCAATCAACTTAAAATCAACCACTCGTGTTCTTTACGAACTTTTAGCACTGTAGGGTTCAAGCAAATTGTTAAACTGCATATGTAGTGCATACAACAATAAAAGATATTTGTAAAGAAGTTTGAGCTATGAAATGTAAATCCACGAACACTAAAAACTAGAAAATAAAAAATTTATAATAAACGATTTTATTAAAAATGCATTGAACTAAAAAATAATTATTTTCTTATACTGCTGTAGGAGTGGTCCGTGAGGGTGAATATTACAACACGATATTAACAATAACAATGACTAAGTTTATTAATAACGATATTGAAAATGGAGAGCACACAATGGTCAACACACCGCATGAACGAAGCGTCGCGTTCGGCGGCTGGTTTTCTTCTGCCGATTTCCATGGACGCTCAACGGTCGTCCGGAAAGCAGAGGGTGGAAAAATACCCAAACCGTTTTTGAGGGAGAATCCTTTTCCCACGATACCTTCGAGTAAAGTCAAGGCTGTCGCGACCGAACCGAGGTGTCCTGGCAATCGTCATGTTTATTGCCTACGCCTCGGCCCGGTCGCCCGCGGTACGCACTTGAGTGAGGAACCGCCTAACTCTGAGAAAATAAATCTTTCTCAAGTTCGACGGTCCACTACACCACAATTTCGATGGTGTATTTTCACTATAAATAAAATCGTAGAGCAGGATATCTCGCAATAAATTTATTTCGACACTTGATGCTGTACTAAATTGATTCATATTCTGTTACGAAATATCCTGCTCCACGTTTTTATTTAAAGTTAAAAAACACCATCGAAATTGTAGTACAAGAATAGAAGTATTTTTTAGTTGTCAGTGCCTTTTTGACAAAATTGTTTAACAGAACATTTTTTTATATATTTTTTTGTCTCTAATCAAGTTACAGTCATCACAATAAATCAATCCAACTTCATTGGAGAATTGAAATTCGACATTCAAGCTTTCGCCCCCTTGAAATGGACAATTACAGATAAAAAAGTGTATATTTTTCCAAGAATACAGTATTGTCTGATTAGCGGCTAGGTTTGGTGTACACGATGTGGACTTTTCGTTATCCCCATTAGGGAATCTGTTCTCGATACGGGCTAAACGCCGCACAGTGGGACGGATCGACATTTAGGTAGGCATTCGCTTCATTTCTTACATATTTCATCATTTATTGATTATAATCTAAGATTACAGGTAATATATTGTATAATAAATACAATAATCATTTTTTTTCTCGTCGCTCTTTTTAATAATGGGACTTCAAGTGTCCCTTCATGTTGATTTCCATATATATACATCCATATATATGGATCGGGGCTTATTAATAAATTATTTAGAACATCTTGATTTGTCTTTTTTCGGCTGCTCTTTTTGCGTATAATTCGCAGTAGTTTTTAAAATCATTATTTCGGGCGTTCTGGGCTTCCTCAGTTAAATATTCTAAAAAAATTTTATATTTCCATTTTTAGAAAATGATCAGCTTTTACACATTGGAATAGTTTTAGTTAGTCTTTTTCTGGTAATGAAAAATATAAACGCTTATATTCTATTGCCAAATTAAGATTTTTTGTTACCATTTTCGTATTTTTCTAAATTAAAAGAATTGTTCGTATTTGTCCGTAAATTCAAGCACACCTCATAATCCTGGATAGATTCAATTTCACAAAATTCAATTACTCATATCCGACCACATCCGACCCTTTGAAAAATTGATATTTTTTTGCACAAACGCAGGTGCAAGTCAGGAGAAATATATTATTTTGCTCCAATTTTTTATTTGCAATAATAATTGTGCAAATTGAATGTTTTTAACTTTAAATTACACTAATTGAGTAATGTTCAAATATAATAATAATGAGTAATATATGTTGGAAGTGAGGCACGCAGGGGTGTGCAACGTGCAAAAGTATGAATGATACGCTAGATAAATAAGAATGAATCATGTATGTAATCAGAGAGTGATTGGAATCGAATTTTGCACACCCCTGCGTGCCTCACTTCCAACATATATTACTCATTATTATTATATTTGAACATTACTCAATTAGTGTAATTTAAAGTTAAAAACATTCAATTTGCACAATTATTATTGCATATAAAAAATTGGAGCAAAATAATATATTTCTCCTGACTTGCACCTGCGTTTGTGCAAAAAAATATCAATTTTTCAAAGGGTCGGATGTGGTCGGATATGAGTAATTGAATTTTGTGAAATTGAATCTATCCAGGATTATGAGGTGTGCTTGAATTTACGGACAAATACGAACAATTCTTTTAATTTAGAAAAATACGAAAATGGTAACAAAAAATCTTAATTTGGCAATAGAATATAAGCGTTTATATTTTTCATTACCAGAAAAAGACTAACTAAAACTATTCCAATGTGTAAAAGCTGATCATTTTCTAAAAATGGAAATATAAAATTTTTTTAGAATATTTAACTGAGGAAGCCCAGAACGCCCGAAATAATGATTTTAAAAACTACTGCGAATTATACGCAAAAAGAGCAGCCGAAAAAAGACAAATCAAGATGTTCTAAATAATTTATTAATAAGCCCCGATCCATATATATGGATGTATATATATGGAAATCAACATGAAGGGACACTTGAAGTCCCATTATTAAAAAGAGCGACGAGAAAAAAAATGATTATTGTATTTATTATACAATATATTACCTGTAATCTTAGATTATAATCAATAAATGATGAAATATGTAAGAAATGAAGCGAATGCCTACCTAAACGTCGATCCGTCCCACTGTGCGCCGATCCCGACCAGCGATCCGCTAACGAGACAATATTGCAACATTATCTTCTCTCATTCTGTGTAATTCCTCTTCTCCATTGACGGTCTTCCTACAATTTTCCCAGGTCGCTCATAATGAAAGATGACGTAGGCAGTGTGGGTCTGTAACACATTATGATACACATTAGGAAATAGGGTTGTTTTATAAGCGTACAAAATTTTAATGTAGATTTATAAGCTGTTAAACTTTACCTGAAATATGGTACTTATTCCATTTGTCCTGGCATTACTGTCCCATATACCATGTTTGCAGTAATTTGGTAAAAGGTCCGTCTGTAACAAATAATCGCAGACATTTCGGTAAGTTTGGTATAACAGTAAAAATTTGTTTCAATAATTCGTCGAACATCATGCATACCTGCGACGCCCGTACATATATATCAGCTTTTTTTTTTTTTTTTCAGAGGGGGAAAATGCTTTATGCATACCCCGGCTACAGTATTGCCGGGGTTATGTGGGACTCCCCGGTCTCCGGTATACCCACTAAAAACCCCCTCTAGGTGCCGCCTTCTCATTCCGGTCCCCTTGAATTCTGTCTATCTGCTCCTGTAAACTTAGAAATATGTCTGAAAAAATTAAAGGGTGAATTAAATTTAATATTTCCTTCGTCATTTTCTTAGGAATGTGACGGCGGCGTCGATCGACTCGCGTGATCGTATGATCAGCGAGTAAAAGTGCCATTGCTGGCACTTATGACCACTGACGGTGTCAGTGGTCCCGCGCTTTACAACGCGGTGCGACGCCGGATCGATCAAATTTATTATATCTTTCGTCACTTTCTTGGCAAAGTGACGGCGGCGTCGATCGACTCGCGTGATCGTATGATCAGCGAGTAAAAGTGCCATTGCTGGCACTTATGACCACTGACGGAGTCAGTGGTCCCGCGCTTTACAACGCGGTGCGACGCCGGATCGATCAAATTTATTATATCTTTCGTCACTTTCTTGACAAAGTGACGGCGGCGTCGATCGACTCGCGTGATCGTATGATCAGCGAGTAAAAGTGCCATTGCTGGCACTTATGACCGCTGACGGAGTCAGTGGTCCCGCGCTTTACAACGCGGTGCGACGCCGGATCGATCAAATTTATTATATCTTTCGTCACTTTCTTGGCAAAGTGACGGCGGCGTCGATCGACTCGCGTGATCGTATGATCAGCGAGTAAAAGTGCCATTGCTGGCACTTATGACCACTGACAGAGTCAGTGGTCCCGCGCTTTACAACGCGGTGCGACGCCGGACCGTTACAACAGTTTCACTATTTTCAACTGGAGACCTTTTTCGCTTTTTCAAGCTTTTAGGTTTTTCTTTCGCTCTCTCCTCCAGTATAAATTCTGGCTCCCGAATAGGCATGCACCTATTGTGCCGACTATCTATTAATTCGGGTAGCATGCATTCTAAATAAAATTGAACCAGTTTTGGCTCTATTTCTGTTTCCCAAAACGCATCATCTCTCTCTACTTTTATAGATTTCAGCCCCTTCGGGGTCCAAAGGCAAAATATACAGTACTTTCTGTCAGTAATATGTAACTGACCTTGTACTTGATAATAATAGTGATGCGTTTTGCTCATTGAAATACCTGTTTTACGTGTGAACATGCGCCGGACAGCGGGTACTTTTTCCATAGCTTCTTCCGGCGTAAAGTTCTCCGCTGATTTGGGGCATTTAATTTCCAAAATACCCTCTTGACCGATGATTCCATCCGGTGAAGCTCCTAAGAAGGGGATGGAACTGTCGATGAAAATTCCACATTCTGCAATATCCGTGTATTGCTTCTTCAATTCTTCGCGAGCAATATTCTCGCATTCTTTTCCGTATTCCACGGCGGGTGCACTAATTATCCGCGGATACAGAAATGACTTTACTGCATTTGCGCAAGGCGTGTCACGTCGGCGACGGCACACTTGTCCAAAATTGGATGCTGTCAACAATTTGGACCTGTACTGCAACCATCTGCGGTTCTTTGCTTGTCCAATGGTTTCGTCTTCGATAGCGTGTCTTTTCTCTTGCCAGTCCTTGAGCATTTGCATATGCTTTTCCCGCTCCAGTTCATACATTTCGGACGGCATGTCTGGCTTCTGCGCATTTTGTCCATAATCGGAATCTTTCTGCGAGGGCAATTGCTTGCGTACATATCGCGCAGTCTTCGGTTCCTTCTGTTTTGCAGCTCTCTTTTCCTTTTCTTTCTTTTTCTTTTCTTCCATTTGGAGAACAACCTCGGGCGTTTTCTTCTTCATTACCGCATTCAATCGCGAGTGCACTTGGTTACTGTTGTACTCCACGACAGCAGCTGCACATCTTCCTGTATAGGATCCTCTTTCGGCGAAATTTAATCTTTTTCCGCCAATGTACTTGGCAATTATTGCGTTCAAGCTTTCCACAGCGTTATTATTCGTGTTATAGAGTAAGCTCTCCGCATGAGCTAACACTGGACGAAGTGCTTCTTTTATGTCCTGGTACACTCCAATTTTCGTCAATTCTGGAACGATGTTTCTTTCATTCTCTTTATTCTTTCCATCGCAGAAATATTTTAGTTGTGCACACTCTTTGTGTTCACCAAACACGTGGCTCGGAACATTCTGTATATCGCCATGCAAATTCCTTGTTTTTTCTTCGATTGATACATTCTGATTGTATCTAAACTTTGCGGCTTTTACGATGTCCGTGCGCATCCGGCGAATGCTACTTTCCACAGATTGCCGCAATGGTCCAGGTGTAGTCTTCTTCACAATCGCTTTCATTTTTGTACAGAAGTTTCGCAACAAATGATTCGTGCATTCAATTTTTTTTACACGAATCTGTCTCTTGTATGGATCAGCATCAATAATCTTCTTATACACGCTGCTGTCCCCATCGGCAATCAAAGTAGAATAAACGAGTCCACGTTTTTCTACGCTAGTCTTGAATCCTTCTACTATAGCATCGCTTTCCATAGCAGTCGATGCTCGAGATGCGTTCCAGTTTTTGAAGCATGTGTGCTTTCGGGGTTCTTTCTTGTTTTTCGCAGCAATCCGACAAATTCTGCAAACTTTATTTCGAACGCCGTAAAATAAAACTTTTTTCGTGTGATAGCCAACTATCACGCCGACTCCAGACGCAGAATCGTAACAACTACTGCGGTAGGATCTCTTCATCCAGCTTCCGTCAGCCACAACGGGGATGTGAGGGATCCCTGATCCGGAAAGAACGTCGCCTCTTTCAATCGCCAAACGTTTTTCTTCTTCAGCCGCTGCTAGCATCTCTTCTTCTGCAGCGGCAATTGCGGACTTGACGAATTCATCTTGATCCTTCACGAAGTCTCTCTTCGACATGCAACGTATGTTCACTCCTGCAAAAGTGTGTTGCAACTGGGCATAACTGCCTCCACATAAAATTGTTGCATTAACGGCGCCCTGATTGCAATCCACTTCTTCGGCTTCGTCCGATTGATTGCAGATTTCAGCTTTGTAATGGCATAAAGTGCACATTACGCTGAAGATGCTCTTGAAGCCACGCCGTTTCACACCAGTTATTCTTAGGTGTTCAATGCCACAGTCTTCCCTACCTTTTGCATGCTTACCTATTTTTTGCAATTGAGCAAGCACATTTGGGAAATTCATTATATCGTTGCTATTTAGGAGACTCGATTGCTCTTGTGGCTCGTCCTTCCCAACTTTTTCTATAACGAAGTTTTCCTCTTCGTTACTTTGTATATCAAATTCTTCAAGTGCCTCTTCAGTTTCTCCGGAACTGACCGTATCAGTATCTTCATCGGATGGCGAGTACATTATCTCTTGTCGCGTATGATGTCGTCCGTCGGAGGTTGATGGTTCCTCTACAAGACGTTCCCCGGCCACTTCTTCTAGATATTGTTCTACGGCAGTGTCGTCTGCCGTTTTTGCGCCTTCTTTTTTCTTCTTCTGAAGGGCTAAAGACATTCTCTTTACGCGATATACTTTCCGTTTCGATAATCTCTTTGCGTACGCACGTAATTTTCGCGGACGAGACGGAGAATTATTGTCCATATCTTCTTGCACATCCTGCATATTCACATTTAGAGTGCCACTCATTTTACACTAAACCAACAAACACAACACAAACACAATGCAACGCAACGCAACTCAAAAAACAAAAACGTAAACGCGAACCGTGAACGCGAAACGTGAATCCGAAGATTCGTCTGTGGTGCGTTCTAAAACAAATGACACTTTACAGACCACGTGCAACGGCACAGTCAGTCAGGAATCGGCGGGCTCCATCTACCGCTGCTGGAGGGGGAAACACCTACAGGAGCGGTGGTCGTGTGTGCGTGAACTGCGCCTGCATCAGTCACGCACACATAACCACCGTTCCTGTAGGTGTTTCCCCCTCCAGCAGCGGTAGCTAGGGCCCGGGGATCCTTGCCACTCAGTCAGTTTCAAGCAAGCGACACAGCGGCGAACGATGGATAATTCGAAAAATGTAAGTATTATATTGTATATTATTATACTGATTGTGAGTGACTCTCTAGCTAGAGTATTCAAAGGCGATGCCGCCAATAAGCCGCGCCTCGCTGAGTTTGGTGAATTTCGATGTTCGTGACGAGATTTACTACAACGTATTGAAAAATTCTTTATTCTTCATCGCATCGATATGGCAGTGATACCAATGAATTCCTGGCGTTCTCCCGATTAAAATCATGTCATGTAAATCGGACTATTTTTCGATGCGTGGGGCCACTTTCATCGGCACGACATTGATTGACGCCATTTTCGCAAAGATCTGTTGAGAAATGCAGAACGTGGATTTCGTCACTTCCACGAAACTCAGCGAGACGCGGTTTATTGGCGGCATTGTAACCGAGAGCTGGCTACATAGGGGTCCACATGTCTCGATGCAATCACAGTTCTTATGTAGCCAGCTCTTACCCCGGGTTTACACCAACGCGAACACGAACAAAAACATTGTTCGCAAACGTTTTCGTTTATTGTTGCCGTGTTCACACCGTCGTAAATAGAACAAAACGTTCATATACGATTCTTATACTGAGTTTTGTTCATGTTTGCGGCGGTGTGGACACGGCAACAATAAACGAAAACGTTCGCGAACAATGTATTTGTTCTTGTTCCCCTTGGTGTAAACCCGGGGTTAGACTATTGTCTTTGAGGGCTCTAGCGAGAGAATCACGCTGTACAATCCTACTATTTGCCATAAAATAATACATTCATCATTTCATTTCCAGATGAAAGATACTGTACCCGCCGTATCGGCGGAGAGTGGAGGAGAGGGGGAGGAGGAGAAGCAGGAGGAGAGGAAAGAGGAGAAGGAGGATAAGGAGAAGAAGGCGGAGGAGAGGGCGGCAAAGTTGGAAAAAACTGTTGCAAAAGTAAGTTATGTTGAATCTGTGTGTATAGTATTGTCTCCGTATGTGGTCGCTGATCGGAACCGATGTGGGGCTCCTGTTGTGAACAGATCCCTAATTCCGAGTGTTCGTTTCTCGCTTCTTTCTGGCCGAAGGGGGGAGCGATATGGAAAGCTTTGCCTGCGCGACGGCCGCGAACACAAAGGACGGAGTGTCAGGCGTCCGAAAGACGGAGCGAGACAAAACATCAACGCGCCGTCTGTCTCGTACCGTCCTCGCTCGCTTCCAATGCCTTCGTTTGCTCTCGTTCCATCTCGCTCTCGCCTTCGCCGGACAAGAGTGAGACAGAAATGATGGGAATAACGAAAAGTCCACATCGTGTACACCAAACTGGGCCCGTAATGAGACAATACTGTATTATTATTGAAAGTGGTATAACTCGGGCTATACTTCCGAATGGCCCCAGTGGCCGATCGACACGACGTTTCGGGGGTAGAGTGGGAATGAGGTGTGGACCCTAAATCTAAAATTGTTGCTTCGGGAATTTTTTAGTTTCCGAGATATTAATAAAATACTCTTAGTATGTCTGTGATTTATTCCGACATAACGCATTCCACTTTCCGCTTTGTCCCGGGAATTAGTATTGGTTTCGGCTAGATTAGGGGGGAGGGAGGTGCGCGCCCGCTTGCGGGCGCGAAAAGCATGGTAGCGAACCGATGTGAGTTTGGAGATTTGAACCAGCAACTTGCGAATGCGACCCATTCTACTATATAGGGTATATAGTATACATATACATTCTACTGACAGTGAATATTCTAGGGGGTGATTCTAGAGGCCAAAATAAGACGAAAATATAGAATACAATTTTTTAATATTGCGCTTTGTTATCGAGAAAATTGACTTTGAATTTCAGCTAAATACGCGTGTCTTTCCGGCGCCTGGGGAGCACGCGGAGGTAAGGGGAACGCGTCCAGCAGTTCGTAAAACAGTTTGAGGGGACGGGGAGGGTCGCTGAGTAAGGGTGCCTACACCTACATCCAAAAAAATTTAAAAATAAAATTAACAATAATTTTTTATTAATATTTTGGAAACTAATAAATACCCGAAGCTAAAATTTTAGATTTAGGGTCCACACTCCCTCCCCACTCCTCCCTCCAAACCTCATCTCGATTGGCCACTGGGGCCATTCGAAAGAATATCCATAACTCGATCTGTAGCTAAAAAATCGTTTATTTTCTTTAACATTTTTATTGATTATTATTCCATAATAAAATTGGATATTCTTCCGAATGGCCCCAATGGCCAATCGAGATGAGGTTTGAAGGGAGGAGTGGGGAGGGGGTGTGGATCCTAAATCTAAAATTTTAGCTTCGGGTATTTATTAGTTTCCAAAATATTAATAAAAAATTATTGTTAATTTTATTTTTAAATTTTTTTGGACGGTAGGTGCAGGCACCCCTACCCGGCGACCCTCCCGTCCCCCCAAACTGTTTTACGAACTGCTGGACGCGTTCCCCTTACCTCCGCGTGCTCCCCAGGCGCCGGAAAGGCACGCGTATTTAGCTGAAATTCAAAGTCAATTTTCTCGATAACGAAGCGCAATATTAAAAAATTGTATTCTATATTTTCGTCTTATTTTGGCCTCTAGAATCACCCCCTAGAATATTCACTGTCAGTAGAATGTATATGTATACTATATACCCTATATAGTAGAATGGGTCGCATTCGCAAGTTGCTGGTTCAAATCTCCAAACTCACATCGGTTCGCTACCATGCTTTTCGCGCCCGCAAGCGGGCGCGCACCTCCCTCCCCCCTAATCTAGCCGAAACCAATACTAATTCCCGGGACAAAGCGGAAAGTGGAATGCGTTATGTCGGAATAAATCACAGACATACTAAGAGTATTTTATTAATATCTCGGAAACTAAAAAATTCCCGAAGCAACAATTTTAGATTTAGGGTCCTCACATCATTCCCACCCTACCCCCGAAACCTCGTGTCGATCGGCCACTGGGGCCATTCGGAAGTACAGCCATAAAATTACACAAGTTTTTACGGATGCGAATATTTTTAAGTTGATTCAAAAGCATACCCTTAAATATCCCAATGTATGAATAAATCGACTTATACCACTTTAAGAAATAACGGCTCATATGTAGGCGTCGAACTAGAAAATGTAATTTTTATGATACTGTTTCAGATGAAAAAGGAGATTAAAATCCTGAAATATGGCGAGGGGGGGCGCCGTGGAGGCCGCCGTGGAGGCCGCCGAGGAGGCCGCCGGGGAGGCCGCCGAGGAGGCCGCCGTGGAGGCCGCCGTGAAGGCCGCGGCGGCAATCCGATTATCATAAATAATTTTTAGTTTAAAATAAAATATATATATATAACACTATAAATACTCGATGATTGTTTATTTTTTTGGTTTAATAGAATGTAAAACTTTCACATTTTCTATCGTATCGGCATGAACGTTTCAGTAACATACTGCTTAGATTTTCCAGATGAAAATGAATTTAAACACGATATTTCGGATTATTTTTAGCTTTATTAGATTTGAAATGTTACGCATTTATATTTAATTATCTAGTACAGTTCTAGAAATAATCCGATTCACACCGTATTTGAATTCATTTTAATATGGAAAATCTCAGCAGTGTGTTACTGAATATTGAAAACGTGACGTTTTACATTTTATCAACACTGTATGCCTCTCCAACTGAGATTACAAGCCGCCGCCGAACAGCCCAAGTCCTCGCTGGTCTCGCGGGTATCGCGAACAGAACCCTAATTCCCAGTGTTCGTTTCTCGCTGCTTTCTGGCAGAAGGGGGGAGCGAGATGGAACGCTTTGCCTGCGCGACGGCCGGGAACGCAAAGAACGGAATGTCAGGCGTCCGAAAGACGGAGCGAGACAAAACATCAACGCATCGTCTGTCTCGTACCGTCCTCGCTCGCTTCAGTGGCTCTCGCTCGCTCTCGTTCCATCTCGCTCTCGCCTTCGCCGGACAGGAGTGAAACAGAAGTGGTGGAAATAGCGAAAAATCCACATAGTGTACCCCAAACCGAACCCGTAACAAGACAATACTGTAGTATCTTTTATTTGAGTTTATCCAGATATTATCTTTGCCCATTTCTGTTCTCTAGCAGCTTCGCCGTGATTCATTCAAGCCTTCCTTACGAGAAAATAGTAATAGAGGAAATGCGGCAACAGCGCGATATACCTCTCGATACGTCTCGGCAACTATGTCTTTCCTATATTTATCGGCTAGCTTGGACTTCTACCGGTTCTGATGGTAAATGGCGCGAAAATACCATCAGCGCTGGGGCGGAGAATCCTTGAAGCTTCATTCTGTCATTTCTCGAGTCTGTCTCAGTACACGATTCATAAATTCATTATTATTTCAACGTACGATGCTTATTAGCGTTCAAACGCACCAGACCACCCTGCACGAATGTCTACCGGAGGCAACTATACCCGCAAAAACCTTCTCCTTGCCGATTCCAGGACGAAAGTCGGTTGAAACGGTTTGTTTACTACATCGCGTATAGGCAGGATCGGCGAAATCATTATGCAAGTCATGTGCCGCATAAGGGCGCCAGCAGAATGGGACGCTAAAAAACTATATCGCACGCTTAAGGGGGTAGACACGGGTAATGCAGCGCGCTGTATACCGACACAATCTGGCCCGAAACATGGGTCTGGGAAGTTACGTTGTTTGTCCATATATGAGGAGATTTTGGGCTGGGCGAGGTCTCATTCTAAAGATGAAGGTTCAGTGCAGTGCGCTGTGGTCATGGTTCGACGAGATTGTGTTGATATGAAATAATATGAGTGATCAAAGTAGAGCAAAAGTCGACAAAATACACCCGCAAGAATCCAAGTATTTTTAGGTCACTAAAAGAGTTTTGTGACTCAAACGATGACCATAGCGCACTGCATTGAACCTTCCTCTTTCGAATGAGACCTCACCCAGCCAAAAATCTGCTCATATAAGGACAAACAACGTAACTTTGTAACTGCATTCTCAAATACGAATTCCGCCATATTGGCGATAATACAGAGCATGTCACGTGACAAATTTAGTTCACGCAGTGGATACGAGATGGCGCCAACTTGAGAGGACTGCCAACGTGGAATCACAGCAAAACTGAAGCATTAGCTGGATATATGTGCCACAGTCAAAGCGTGATGCAGTCAATGTATGCATTTTCGGACGATTGTAGGTTAGGTTATATGCAATCAGAGTTGGGCAGAATATAATCTAATTACAAATTAGAAATTACAATTTACAATTAAAATGTAATTGTGTAATTGATTACATTTTTTTCTGTAAACGTCAATATTTGGGTAGTTGAGAAAATTGTGGTCAACTACCAAAATTAACGATTACAGAAAATAATATAATCAATTACACAGTTACATTTTAATCGTAATTTGTAATTTGTAATTAGATTGATTATATTTCGTCCAACTTTGTATGCACTTTAGGCACACATTGACTAGGAACTGCTAGGAACTGTATACATTTACTAACGGCCGATTTCTTCACCTTCAGTAATCTTCCGGTCAGTACGCGACCAATTGGCTTAGAGCATTTAAATGCTCTAAGCCAATAGGATCCTATCATTTGGCAGTTATGTGGAACATAACTCTAACTGGAAGATTACTGAAGGTGAAGAAATCGGCCGTAAATTAACGCTTTTACCGTGACACATATGTACATACATCATTTGAAATCGCGGTTGAATTTATGTTATAATTGAGACAGTGAGAGCAACAACGGACTAACCCACATTAAAAAAAAATTGCTATTTTATATGATTAGTAGACCCTATTGGAATACGTTATTGCTACTAACTCAATTTCGAAAAAAATGTGGGTTAGTCCGTTGTTGAACTCACTGTCTCAATGATATGGCAAAATATCAGAGATGAGCATTATAACCCAAGCCAATTTTTATTTGACACCTGGGGAATTCAATTGTCGGCCATGAATAATTTTCTCGTCTTTATTCGTACATTCTCGACTAAATACATATATGATTCTCGACTAAAGTACGAATAAATGTGAGAAAATTATTCATGGCCGACGGATGAAAGGCCTTCGAATAAAACAATGGAATAAACATATGTTTTTTTGTTAATTAAAATAATAATTTTTTATTCCCCCGCCCCCTCTTCCCCCTCTTCCTCCTTTCCCCCCTCTTCCCCCTCTTCTTCCTCTTCCTCCTCTTCCTCCTCCGTATCGTTTACCACCCCTACCTCCTCTTCCCGTGGTAAACTCCCGCTTGCGCAATTCTTTGCGGACCTCTGTGTACTGTAATATGAAAAATAAATATCAATCTTATGTTAATTACTGCAATAATGTCTAGACGTTTTCACACTTTGGTCATTCCACGCGAACTCAGACACCTTTCGGAGTAACATTTCGGATTTTGGTGCAACTTGGATATGTTGTAGTCTTTAGAGATATATAAACATATCTCGAAGGATTTTTGAAAATTTCGAAAATTGTGCAAGTTACAGATCTTTGAAATATAGTGTTTACTATTTTTCCAAAAAATATAACTGTTGAACTAACAAACCGATAAAAATGACCTTTTGGGTGATTACAGTGGAGATATAAGAGTACCTAATAAAAATTATTTCGCTGAAAAAATACAAATTTTTGCCCATTTATTTTGCAATGCTTGTAAACAAATGCAATTTTATAATTGAAGGCAACTTTATAAAAATTTGAAAAAATAGGAGGATATAGTTCTATTTGTCCTCTTTATGGATGTGTTTGGAAATCGATGGAGATTTTAAAATTGGCCAAGTAAAAATTAATTGAATGTAACGTTGCGTCAAATCACACCGGTTCGACTGGCCGAGCCGTGCGGTACTCGCAGCGGCCAAGCGGCTATATCTGCTATTCTTATACAGTGTTCTCTAATATGGTAAATATTTGTAAAAAACTGAAGAAGGAAAACTTTTACTGTTTTTTATACACAACATGATACGATATTTTAATTTATGGTGTTCGCAATATTTTTCTTGAAACGAGGGTGACCTTCAGTTTTTTAAATAGAATGCTATATGTTTGATTATCCAATATGCAAGCGACTGTCAAGACAAATTCAACCATATGGTATACTTTGACCTTCAAGGCTACACAAAGTTAGGATTGAAAGAAGAAATTCAATCTACTAGATAGATAGTTCGATATATTTATTTCATTCCTAGCCTTGTGTAGCCTTGAAGGTCAAAGTATACCATATGGTTGAATTTGTCTTGACAGTCGCTTTCATATTGGATAATCAAACATATAGCATTCTATTTAAAAAACTGAAGGTCACCCTCGTTTCAAGAAAAATATTGCGAACACCATAAATTAAAATATCGTATCATGTTGTGTATAAAAAACAGTAAAAGTTTTCCTTCTTCAGTTTTTTACAAATATTTACCATATTAGAGAACTCTGTATAAGAATAGCAGATATAGCCGCTTGGCCGCTGCGAGTACCGCACGGCTCGGCCAGTCGAACCGGTGTGATTTGACGCAGCGTTACATTCAATTAATTTTCACTTGGCCAATTTTAAAGTCTCCATCGATTTCCAAACACATCCATAAAGAGGACAAACAGAGCTATACCCTCCTATTTTTTCAAATTTTTATAAAGGGGCCTTCAATTATAAAATTGCATTTGTTTACAAGCATTGCAAAATAAATGGGCAAAAATTTGTATTTTTTCAGCGAAATAATTTTTATTAGGTACTCTTATATCTCCACTGTAATCACCCAAAAGGTCATTTTTATCGGTTTGTTAGTTCAACAGTTATATTTTTTGGAAAAATAGTAAACACTATATTTCAAAGAGCTGTAACTTCCACAATTTTTGAAATTTTCAAAAATCCTTCGAGATATGTTTATATATCCCTAAAGACTACAACATATCCAAGTTGCACCAAAATCCGAAATGTTACTCCGAAAAGTGTCTGAGTTCGCGTGGAATGACCCGGACACGCAGCTCCGGCGTAGAGTGCGCGAGGTGGGGGAAATTCTCGAGGGAATCCGTCCCTGATCTGGTATCACTGATCTACATACCTTTTTTTGATACTGGAGAGCCATCTCCCTCCAATTAATTTCCGGGCTCCGCCGCGGACTTCTTCGCGCACTCCGCCGCGGACTTCTTCGCGCACTCCGTCGCGAGGACGAAGTCCGCCCGCTGCGGGGACTCCGTTGCGGAGAGGGAGTCCGCCTGTTTGTCATGCTGCTACCCGCAGCATGCGGATTCTGTCCTCCCGACGGAGGCACATCCTTCTCTTTATCTCCTTTCACGCTTTGGCCTTTGTCAGTCATCTAAAAATCGAGTCGAAGAAACAGTGAAACTATTGAATGTAAAGAAAATGGATTTGAAAGTGCAGTAGAAGAGTTAGTGTTGGTCAAAATATAATCTAGTTACCAATTGATTACACATTATTTTCTGCAATGGTTAATTTAGATAATTGACAAAATTGTGGTCAAGTACCTAAATTAACCATTACAGAAAATAATGTGTAATCAATTACACATATACATTTGAATCGTAATTTATAATTTATAATTATATTACATTTTGCCCAACTCAGAGGGGACTACACGTTTATCAAGTTGGTACATTTGGGTACAATATATGCTTCCTTTAGCCAAGATTTAGTGCAGGAGGAGAATCTTAACATTTCTAAATGCTGAAATTTCCAAGTTCGTAAGCGTTGAAATTCAAACATTTCCAAAATTTGTAATTATGAGGTTATCAAGTTTCACAATATCTGTGAGAAGGCTCGGATGCAATAAGGGGACTAGCGCTCGAGAATGCGAAAAACTATTGTCCAAACGTTAAGAAAAATTGGAAAATTAAATTTTGTTCAATTGGATTTTAAAAAATATAGTGTTGTAAAGCTCGTCACGGCACACATTTTTTCTTTTTACAGTTTCTTTATCGAATCATTAGTACTATTTGAGATAAAAATTATAAACTTTCTTATAAAATTATAAAATTTCTTTTTAAATATAAATTGCCATAACTTGAGTAAATATTAATGGATCGTTATGAGACTTCGAACATAAAACTCGGAAAACTCTAGCGAAGCCATAAAATGTATGCACAAAATCCTTATGTTAAAAAATGTAATAATATTTATTTAAAAAGTAATACTGGATATAACCCATGTTTTTCAACGTTCGTCGTTAAAAAGTATCGAGGCAATTTTGACGTACATATAAATTGCAATGGCAAAGTTTTTCCTTAATACACAAGGAAAATTTTCACCAATTTGACACTGAATAATAAATAATTGTAGAAGATATGGCGGTGTATATAAATCCCGCGCGGCACCAACAGTCAACGCGAGTGCTAAAACTGCTAAGTAGAGCATTATACGCGGCTGCTGGCTGTTGGTGGCCCGCGAGATTTATATATGTATATCGGCATATCTTCTACAATTATTTAATAATTAGTGTGAGAATTGGTGAAAATCTTCTTTATATATTAAAGAAACACTTTGCCATTGCAAGTTATATGTACCTCAAAATTGCCTCGATACTTTTTAACGGCGAACGTTGAAAAACGTGGGTTATGCCCAGTATTAATTTTTAATTAAATATTATTACTTTTTTTTAACATAAGGATTTTGTGCATACATTTTACGGCTTCGCTAGAGTTTTCCGAGTTTTATGTTTCAAGTCTCATAACGATCCGTTAATATTTACTCAAGTTATCGCAATTTATGTTTAAAAAAATATCGACTTCGGTCGAAGAAATTTATTTGATTTATAATTTTTTCTCGAATACTAATGATTCGATAAAGAAACTGTAAAAAGAACAAATCTGTACCGTGACGAGCTTTACAACACTATATTTTCTAAAATCCAGTTTATTAACATTTATTTTTCCAATTTTTCTTAGCGTTTGGACAATACTCTTTCGCATTTTCGAGCGCTAGTCTCATTATTGCATCCGAGCCTTCAATTTTAAAATTTCCGATTTTTCCACTTCTGATGTTTAGAAGTAGTCTAATTTTCATCACTTATTTTCAGTTTTAACTAAAGGAAGCCTACATTCCACCCGATTGTATATACCTTTCCTAGACAGTTCGCGGGTAAATTATAACGTAATTTTCTTATTCTACGTGAGAATGAATACACGAATCTCTGAGCGTGCAGCTGCGTATCGACATTGCGAGGCTGCCACGCGAGGCACACCTCGCGGAGTGGAGAGTCAGCAAACTGCCTCGATCATGATCACTTTACGAGGCAGGCTCGTGCAACGGTGTCGCGCTACCTCCAGCATGATATTTGCGTCGCCCGAGCCATGCGATTTTTGATCTTGGGGCCGCGAGGCACCTTTGAGCACGTCGAAAAATCGACGGCTGATGCCTCGTAAATTAATAATGGTCGAGGTAGTCTCCAGACTCTTCGCTCCGCAAGGTGTGCTACGCGAGGCGGCCTCGCAATGGCGATACGCAGCTTGAGAAACACGCGACCACTCAAACACGTTTATTACGTATCATGTTGATATAATACGTAAAAGGAAGTGAAATGTAATAAACGAAAAATTTGGACTTAGACCACTTTTAGAATAACCGGCACATATATTGAAAAAGACAGGAGTAGTAAGCGTGAAGGTACTTACGATATTCACTGTTCGGCAGTCACTCGTATATTTGACGATCGAGCCATTGCCTCAAGGGCCAGCTTTGCCCGAAAACAATCGCCGGCGCGGTTCACGCACACATTACCACCACTCCCGTAGGTGATCCTACTACACAACTTGCGATTCTCTCCTGAAACCGCTGGGCAGAGCGCAAACTGTCTTTCTCACTCACTCAATATTTTGTATTTCACTTGCACCAAGGATCGAGTGACACGTCTCGGCCCGCGTAAAGGTTCAAACGCGCAAAGATGATACGTCAAAAGTATATGCACAGGATATTCAAAAATCCTTTCCTGTGCACAATTCTACGCCAAAAAGTATTCCCGGAAGTACATACTCTATGTAAATGTATCAGCATACAGCAATCCTAATGAGAAAGAGAGGAATAGAACGCATATGTTCGTCCTTTTCCACTATCTTTTGTTCTGTTTCTCAGCATTTGTAACGCAACGACAATGCTAGCTGATCAGTTGTCTGCCGTTTGCACTACGGTGAAGACGCAGAAAGCAATCGAGTTTTTATTTACTGCGCAGATATTCTTACATATGGAATATTTCATAATTTGTGAATTGTTCCATTTCTGCGTGGTTCGTTACTCTTGTATTGATAAGTGTTGTGTGATCATTCCATTGCCATGGAATCAAAGAAGGAAGCCGGAGATGCAAGGAACGGTCGCTATTTCAAGGGTGATGCAAAAACAAAGCGGCCCAAATTATCTGCAAAGCGTTTGTCAAAAAATAAAAACCGTCGACAAATGTAAGTTATGTTTTATGGTACAGATTTGAATACAGTTGGCCTTGTCTCACACGTGACGGCACGGCACGGCAACGCCGTCACGTGTGAAACAAGGTTACAGTTTGTGATGTAGTAGTAGCAGTACGGTATTTTGTTATATATAATACAGTATTATTCATATTCTTCAAATATGTATACCAACAGCTGTCTTTGGCTGTACTTCCGAATGGCTCCAGTGGCCGATCGTCACGGGGTTTGGGGAGAATGGTGGGGAGGGGATGTGGACCCTAAATCTAAAATTGTTGCTTCGGGAATTTGTTAGTTTTCGAGATATTAAGAAAAAAACTTTTAGTATGTCTGTTGATTTATTCCGGCATAACGCATTCCACTTTCCACGTTGTCCTGGGTATTAGAATTGGTTGGGGCTAGATGAGTGCGGGGGGTGCGCGGCCGCTTGCGGGCGCGTAAATCATGGAAGCGAACCGATGTGAGTTTGGAGATTTGAACTAGCAATTTGCGAATGCGACCCATCCTACTATATAGGGTGTTATTCTACTGATAATCAATATTCTAGGGGGTGATTCTAGAGGCCAAAATAAGATGAAAATATAGAATACAATTTTTTAATATCGTGCTTCGTTTTCGAGAAAATTGACTTTGAACTTCAGCTATATACGCGTGCTTTTCCGGCGCCTGAGGAGAACGCGGAGGTAAGGGGAACGCGTCCAGCAGTTCGTAAAACAGTTTAGGGGGACAGGAGGGTCGCCGGGTAGAGGTGCCTGCACGTTCGTCCAAAAAAGTTTTAAAAAATTAACAATAATTTTTTATTAATATTTTGGAAACTAATAAATACCCGAAGCTACAATTTCAGATTTAGGGTCCACACTCCTTTCCCACTCCTCCCTCCAAACCCCATCTCGATCGTCCACTGGGCCATTCGGAAGAATATCCCTATCTTTGACACTTTACGTACACATAGTCTATATTATGCGCGCCGCGACGCATGTCATTACTTTACCCCTCTTGTCTCACTCATTCTTTTCCAATTCGTATGTTCATCATTATTTAATTAATTAATATCCGATGTATACCGTGTTTGGACTCGTTTTCATGTGAATAATGCAGCACGTTGCTGTAATTTTCGTGCCGATGAGACGAAATGTAGGAATTTTAAATTTCGTTATGTATGTTATACAAACTATATGCGTTTTGTTAGTATCAAACGTTCAAACCAATATACGCGTTTCGTTAGATATGCTTCCTTTATAATGCAGTTGTGATTATTTCAACCTGTGTACGTAGTTTTCAATGGATAAAAAATGTAATTCAGATATTATTTCTGCGATGTAGAAAATATTTAAAATTAGCAACAGTCATCGATGCTTTGCGATTGGATGTTGAGTATATGTAGTTACTTGTTGAATACGAAATATGTACACATTGCTTCTTCTTTTGCGGATTTTTGATCGCAATATGTACGTCCATACGTGTACCTTTAGCGAAATTATCTCAGTGAAAAGCACAGTCTTCAGGTGAAGTCAGACGGCGAGTCAGCTTGGCGAGCGCGAGTCTGCCGCTTACATAGTAACCACGATTGTTAGAATGCGTCAGTCTCAGCTATATAACAAAAGTGCTCAATTGTATCGCAATAATTTGCTAGTATTTTGAATAATGGATTGCAGAGATACAAATGAGTAGTAAATCAAGCTTCAGCCATGAGTGTTTTAATTTCCAACGAATAGAGTTACAATATAATCATAAAAATGATGGAATTTTTCAATAACTTTCGTTGGAAAAGCTCCAGATATCCAGGAACCTCATGGAACCTGAAAATTTTTGTGCTATTTGTTCTATTTGCTTGGATATACTACGGTATGACCCAACCAACGGAATGCACTGAAAATTTCAGGGATGGGGCGGGCGGGGGAGAGAACCACTAATATAATATTTCAGCTGCGGGTATTTGTTAGTTTCTCAGATATTATTAAAAAACTTTCGGCATAATACATTGAAATCTATCTATACAGACATTACTAACACAACCATATTCTTCGTTTCACAGTCGACGATACATTGTACGATATTGACCTCATCGCGCGATGCTTGTAACTACATCAGTTTTTATTCCCAATACTATAGGGTCATTCCACGCATCTCAGACACTTTTCGGAGTAACATTTCGGATTTTGGTGCAACTTGGATATGTTGTAGTCTTTAGGGATATATAAACATATCTCGAAGGATTTTTGAAAATTTCAAAAATTGTGGAAGTTACAGCTCTTTGAAATATAGTGTTTACTATTTTTCCAAAAAATATAACTGTTGAACTAACAAACCGATAAAAATGGCCTTTTGGGTGATTACAGTGGAGATATAAGAGTACCTAATAAAAATTATTTCGCTGAAAAAATACAAATTTTTGCCCATTTATTTTGCAATGCTTGTAAACAAATGCAATTTTATAATTGAAGGCCACTTTATAAAAATTTGAAAAAATAGGAGGATATAGCTCTGTTTGTCCTCTTTATGGATGTGTTTGGAAATCGATGGAGATTTTAAAATTGGCCAAGTGAAAATTAATTGAATGTAACGCTGCGTCAAATCACACCGGTTCGACTGGCTGAGCCGTGCGGTACTCGCAGCGGCCAAGCGGCTATATCTGCTATTCTTATACAGTGTTCTCTAATATGGTAAATATTTGTAAAAAACTGAAGAAGGAAAACATTTACTGTTTTTTATACACAACATAGTACGGTAACTCAATTTTTGGTGTTCGCAATATTTTCCGTGAAACAAAGATGACCCTCAGTTTTTTAAATGGAATCCTATATGTTTGATTATCCAATATGAAAGCGACTGTCAAGACAAATTCAACCATATGGTATACTTTGACCTTCAGGGCTACACATCGTTAGGAATGACAGATGAAATTCAATCTACTAGATAAATAGTTCGATATATTTATTTCATTCCTAACCCTGTATAGCATTGAAGGTCATAGTATATACCATATGGTTGAATTTGCCTTGACTGTCGCTTTCATTTTGGATAATAAATTATATAGCATTCCATTTAAAAAACTGAGGGTCACCTTCGTTTCAAGGAAAATATTGCGAACACCATAAATTGAGTTACCGTACTATGTTGTGTATAAAAAACAATAAAAGTTTTCCTTCTTCAGTTTTTTACAAATACATACCATATTCGAGGACACTGTATAAGAATAGCAAATATAGCCGCTTGGCCGCTGCGAGTACCGCACGGCTCAGCCAGTCGAGCCGGTGTGATTTGACGCAGCGTCAACTTTCGGCAATTTTTACAAGGGCAATTTTAAAATGTCCATATTTTTGACAATTAGACCATGAAGGGGAAGGATAGAGCTATATTCTGTTTTTTTTTCAGATTTTTAAAATCGCGCCCGATGTTAAAAAAACTGCATTTGTTAATAATAATTGCACAAAAATGGTTGAAATTTTTTTTTTAAAATTAAAATAATGTTTTTTTAAAACTTCAATGTCTTCTCTACAAATCCCCGTAAAGCTCATCTCCATCCGTTTACTACTTCCATAGTTATAATTTATTGAAAAAAGTTAGCACTTACCTTCAAACAGCTGTAAAATCTACATTTTTCAAAATTTTTAAAAATACTTCTACATATGTTTATACATCCCTAAAGACTACAACATATTCAAATTTGAGCCACATCCGAAATGTTACTCCAACAAGTGTCCGATTGCGCGTGGGATGTCCGGTGGTTCACATCCAGAGAGTCAATGAAGGGTTAAACTTACTTCGTTCCGAGGCTTTCGCTTACATCGAGACTTTACTGTACTATATCTTCATTTAATGTGCCTGCTTTACTTTTGTAATATATGTTTTTATTACTTCTATGTATGTACACCGTGTTACTGATTATTGACTCTTTACGTGCAGACAACGATTGAAAAGAGCAGCGTGCCTCATGGTAGGTCAGGGCACCGTGGCGGAAGCAGGTATCTCCTACGAAGCACATCCAAGCACATCCGCTGCGTGTGATTTTCCTACGGACAGAATACACGAAGAAGAAGACGTAGGAAATTTTGAAGGAATTATAGATACGGACGCAGAAGATATTGAAGAAGAAGTACATTTCAATGCGGACGAAGAGGATATTGTAGAACAAGTGCATTTCGTGTCGAACGAAGAAGAAAGTGTACAAGAAATAGATTTCAACACATACATCAACGAAGAAATGGATGAAGATGTTGGAAATGATGCCGATTACTGGCTGGTGGAGAATGCAGAACCAGAACAGCCGAAAAATCAAATTTCAGAAGGAATAGACTTCGTTGATTTTCCGTATGTTTTCGAACAGATAAAAAATCTTGGAAAACATTCGACTATAGGCTGTGGCATCGAACATTTCAAAATAGTTAGATGTCAACGGTATGGATTAGAAAATGTGTATTATGTAGAGTGCACAATGTGCAAATACATAGAGCAGATATCCTGTCTTCGGAAGAGTGATACCACTATGGATATCAACCACGCCGCTGTTGCCGCAACAATGGCGACGGGCGGCGGATACAATCAACTGGAGGAAATACTGACTACCATGAACGTGTCCTCTATGACGAAAAGGATATACGAGAAGTGTCACATTGAGCTAATCGATGGCTTCGAAGTGGCCGCACAACGCGAAATAGAAGATGCTGGAAAAGAGGAAAAAGCATTAGCTATAGCAAGAGGCCACGTACATTCAGGATGTAATTTACCGTATATCCCAGTTGTCGCAGATGGCACCTGGATGAAAAGGTCATACCGCGGAGGAGATTATAATTCTCTTTCTGGCGTAGGAGCCATCGTGGGATACCACACGAAGAAAGTGTTGTACATCAGCGTGAAGAATAAATTCTGTATGACTTGCCAAATAGCATTTACGAAGAAGGAAGAACCGCGCGAGCATCGTTGCTTCAAGAATTGGGGTCGTAATCAGAGTTCAACTGGCATGGAGAGTGTTGCTGTTGTCGAAGGCTTCAATTGCAGCGTAGATATGCACGGCCTAATGTACACTATATTAGTTGCCGATGGTGATAGCAGTGTGTACAAGAAGATATTGGACAATAAGCCATATGAAAAGTACATGGTGGGGGTCCGTAAAATAGAATGCACCAATCACCTGTTACGCAATTTCAGTAGAAGAATAACCGAAATCGTAGCAAAAGGCCCCAACAAAGATCTAAGAGCTGTCGTAGAGAAGAATGCTCTTCGCCTGCGTACTGGTATAAAAAAGGCTGCAGAATACCGGCTCAAAGAAGAAAAGACACTCGAGGAACGAATACAAAATTTAAAGACAGACTTGACAAATGTACCGAGTCACGTTTTCGGTGAACACAAGGAATGTCAGAAGTTAGCATACTTTTGTAATAAATACTCTGATCCCAACAGAGAAGACTACGTTCCACGACTGAGAAACGCTGGTATTTATAAAAGTATCGAAGAAGCGATGCAGCAACTTTTCCTTAAAGCTGACAGTTTGCTGCAGGGCCTAAATAACAATGCTGTTGAAAGTTTTAATAACATCATTGCTAAATTCATCGGAGGCAAAAGGATAAACTTTGGACGTGGGGACTCGTATCAGGGTAGAGTCTCCGCTGCAGTCGTCCAATATAATACAAAAGAGACGTTTAGCAGATTGAGTACGGCAATGAATAAAGAGCCGTCAACCATGGTAAGAAAGCTGGAAGAACGTCGGAAGCATGCAGCAGAAAAAGCAAGGGAATATAAAAAAGAAGCGAAAGCATCCTCCTTCCGAAATAAAAAACAATCATGCGATCACGATTACGGCCCCAACGCAGAAAAACCAGATATGGAAGAGACAGTATACTCTTCCGAGTGTAAAAGTCACAACGCTATACTCCATGAGTGGCAAAGGATGCGAGGCAAGATCGAAGTGGAATCTCGTGATCAGGCAAATAGCGAAAAATGGACCAGTTATAGAAAGAAATTATTAACTGCATCCAATTTCGGCAAGGTATGCCGATTACGAAAGACTACACCACGGGCAAATACTGTGAAGAGTATAATGTACCCGCAACTCCAAAATTTACGTTCACTCGAATACGGAAGGGAAAATGAGGCAAATGCCTTGAGCCAAATGGAAGAAGAATTAGGAATCCGTATTCTACCGTGTGGCCTCTTCATCGATGCCACTGTGCCTTACTTAGGTGCAACTCCTGACGGCCTCGTGGGCCTTGATAAAATAGTCGAAGTAAAGTGTCCTGAATCGGCGAAGGATTTATCGCCTGATGAAGCAATAAAGAACCTTCCTGCAATACGGCGTATTTTCCAGGGTGGTGAAATGAATAAAAATCATCACTACTATTATCAAGTGCAAGGACAATTGCACATAACGAAAAGGCAACGGGCTTATTTTTGTTTATGGACGCCAAAAGGAATGAAGGTTACAACAGTATCGAGAGATGATCGATTCTGGGCAACAGAGATGGAGGAAAAACTGAAGAACTTCTATGAGGACTGCATGTTGCCAGAAATGATAGATAGTAGATACAATCGACAACAGCCGATTAGAGAACCTGCGAACGTAAAAACAGTAGCAGCAAATACGAGTACACAAAAGAGTACATAAAATGATGGATGACGACATCGCGATAGCACCGGCGAGTGCATCCAGCGCATCTGAAGAGCTGTCGAATAAGCAATTGCAATCCAAAGTGACTAATGCACCGGCGAGTGCATCCAGCGCATATGAAGAGCTGTCGAATAAGCAATTGCAATCCAAAGTGACTAATGCACCGGCGAGTGCATCCAGCGCATATGAAGAGCTGTCGAATAAGCAATTGCAATCCAAAGTGACTAATGCACCGGCGAGTGCATCCAGCGCATATGAAGAGCTGTCGAATAAGCAATTGCAATCCAAAGTGACTAATGCACCGGCGAGTGCATCCAGCGCATATGAAGAGCTGTCGAATAAGCAATTGCAATCCAAAGTGACTAATGCACCGGCGAGTGCATCCAGCGCATATGAAGAGCTGTCGAATAAGCAATTGCAATCAAAAGTCACTAATGCACCGGCGAGTGCATCCAGCGCATCTGAAGAGCTGTCGAATAAACAATTGCAATACAAAGTCACTAATGCACCGGCGAGTGCATCCAGCGCATATGAAGAGCTGTCGAATAAGCAATTGCAATCCAAAGTGACTAATGCACCGGCGAGTGCATCCAGCGCATATGAAGAGCTGTCGAATAAGCAATTGCAATCCAAAGTGACTAATGCACCGGCGAGTGCATCCAGCGCATATGAAGAGCTGTCGAATAAGCAATTGCAATCAAAAGTCACTAATGCACCGGCGAGTGCATCCAGCGCATATGAAGAGCTGTCGAATAAGCAATTGCAATCAAAAGTCACTAATGCACCGGCGAGTGCATCCAGCGCATATGAAGAGCTGTCGAATAAGCAATGTTCCAAAACTTCCAAAATGTAAGTAAGAAAATATGTAGAAAATACATACGGAGAGTGAATAGGACCGTCTATGACGGGGGTGGTGGTGGGCCTTTTCACACTCTCCTAATAATAAATACCTATAGCTATTTTTTCATATCAAGTGGAAATGACATGTATAAAAGCGTAAGTATGACATATACTTTTGTTATGCAGATAATTGGATTAATTGGAAATCATCATGAATGTTTATTTCATATATAATTTGTTTTAGATATTTCCACCAACCAATATCGACGTTAAAAATCATGCTCTATGAAGCGAGGAAAGGAAGGCAGTCTTCTCCACAAGCATAATGATAAGTAAATAACATACATACATTTTCATTTTTACTGCATTCAATTACAACTCGTTCTAACTTTTTATCACAGGTACTATGACAAGTAACTAGAATCAAAAGGGGTCAGTGCCACTTCAAGAAAATATTTATGAGAAATAGGGCACAATAATAATGCTTTCTTCGGTAAGTGTAAGTATCAGTTTTTGCATTCAAGTGGTATAAACACAAAAAATAATTTTTATTAAATTGATTTATTTTTGCAGATGAAACCAGGGTGTACATATGTACACTGGACTGAGGAATATCATTACAACTACCACAAATGCAGGGTGGAAGAGATACCCCTTCCATGACGCCGACCGGGCTGGAGAAAATGTGCAACAGCAGATTTTCTGTCAGCTGGAGGAGCAGATTTTCTGTCCTCGAAGTGACAGAAAATATAACCTATATGCTATACCCGATTTTCTAAAGATACTGTTGCGGAGTAATAATAAGTCGGAAGGATGATGAAAAGTTCACAAATGTAGCGTAATAGAATGAAATAGCCGCTAAACATTTATTGTCATATAGCATATACATAAATTATATTTTCTGTCACTTCGAGGAGGGACCACATAATAATCACGCGTTGGATTCAACGTCAAACACAATTTTATATATGTTTGTTCACAACTGCTTTCTGCATAGGATGTGTATTTCATGTTCTGTTTCAGTGTTTTGCTAATTAAAAAATGTCTATCCTAACAAACTTCATTTTCTGGGGACATGCCCTCGTGTATTTTTCCTTTTCACTTATAATTCCTTACTGCCAACGTAGAATATTGTAGCATAAGCACATTTCAAGTAAATGTACAATGCATTTTCTACGTTTGCAGTACCAGCAGACTTTCCGTTTAAAGTTTTACAACGCAACAGCTGAGAATTTCTTTCCTTATTCAAAATAGAATACGGAAATAGCAAACAGCTCCCTCTCGCGTGCACAGGCAGCCGCGTATCTATGGGTATTACCATTTCTGTGCAGAAAAAATCTGCTGTAATACCGACCTGCCGAATCGGCCAGGTCACGTGACGTGTCTACCCCCTTAATAATAAGGGAATCCAACTCCCACATAAACGAAATGTACACCCCGTAAAGACAAATCATATTAAATAGAAAACAGGTGCAAAAATTTGGGGGCACCAAAAATTTTCTTGCATACGGGCGCCAGCTAACCTCGCGTCGGCCCTGCGTATACGTCACGCTGGTGCTACGTGCTGCGGTACACCACTAGCGCCACCAACGGAGAAGCCTTGAAGCCTCATTCTGTCAGTTTTCGATTCATAAATTCATTATTATCTCAACGTATGGTGGTTATTAGCGTTCAAACGCACCAGACCACCCTGCATTGATGTCTGCTAGAGGCAACTGTACCCGCAAAAACTTCCTTCTGGCCGATTCCAGGACGAAAGTCGGTTGAAACGGATTGTTTACTACACGCGTATACGTACACGCTTTTCTTAGCTTGTGTGAGCGTACGCACACATTCAAGGCCCGCTGAGACGGCAGCCTTAATGCGTTCGTCGGTTTTCGCTCTTATATCGACATGTCTTCCCGGATCGTCAATCACGTCACTTCTTTCCAACGTTTCTCGTAGACTGTCCACATTCTTTCCGCTCTGAGTCACGCCAAACAGCAACACACTGGGATTTTCTCCGGTCGAACGATTAACAGTATTGTTACACGCGTACTCTACCTCCTCAAGCACACTATGCCAGTGCACTCTTTTTTCGTCACTTAATTTTGCAATCATCGGCAGAATAGTACGGTTTACTCGCTCGGCTTGACCATTAGCTTGTGGCGAGGCCGTCCCAACCTTTATGTGTTGTACATTACATTCTTTTGTAAATTCTTCAAACTCGTGGGACGTCAAACAACTACCACGGTCAGAAATGATTCGCACGGGTCGGCTATAAGAAGAAAAGTAAAGTCTAAGACATTTAATGGCTTCGGTCGCATTTGTAGTTTTGGTGGCATACAACTTAATGAATTTCGTGAACACGTCCACCACCAAGAAAATATAACGTTTCCGCGCCGAAGGTAATTTAGACAGAGGGTCCAAATGATCAATATGCACTGTGGCAAACGGTATATTTCCTTTTGGTATGCTGTGCAGCATGCCCTCCTGTCTGCCAGAAATCGGCGCGAACGCGATGCACTTCAAACAAGTTTTTATATGTCGATTCAACTTAAATTTCATATCTGGAAGCCAATAGCTGCCTAAAATGCTCCGCATTGCCTTCTCGACACCCACATGCCCTAATTCGTTGTGGTATTTTTGCATTACGCTGGTCTCTAAAACAGTCGGTACATAAAATAGAAGTCGACCGTCATACTTTCGGTAAACTGATCCGTCCCGCATTTCGTAAAATTTGTCTTCGGTTTCCTCTAATTGTTTACTTATCCTAACGATATTCTCGTCCTCATGCTGGCAAAGTGCCAGATTCCTGTCAAAAGAATTGTCTTCTATTACTAAAATTTGCCTATTTAATGCATCCACGTGTGACATTCGGGAACCAATTCGATGTTCTAATGTATAGTCATATCTTTACATTTCTAAGACCCACCGTGCAATTTTCGGACTAGTTTCTTTTTTATTCAACGTTAAGCTCAATGCCTGACAGTCGGTAATTATTTTAAATTTAAGGCCAAACAGGTAAGCGTGAAAACGACGCAAAGCGTAAATGATCGCCAACGTTTCTAACTCGAAACTATGGTACTTTGATTCAGTTGTCGTGGTCCTTCTGGAAAAATAGAACACAGGATGGAACTTGTGATCCGACTTTCGTTGCAATAATATAGCACCGTAACCTATTGCGCTAGCATCGCAGTGTAGTTCCGTCTCGTCGTGAGGCGAGTAAATGCTTAACAGAGATGGTACTAGCAACCTCTTTAGTTTCTCAAAACCATCCGCTTCCGTTTTACCGAATCTAAAATCAATATTTTTCCGCACGAGGTCATACAAGGGTTTCGCTACGACCGAAAAACCCTCCAAAAACTTACGAAAGTACGAATGTAGTCCTAAAAAGCTCTGTACATCACTTATAGACCTTGGGATAGGGAATTGTTTGACCGCTTCAATGCCTCGTTCTGTCGGGCTAATACCTTCGCATGTTATTGTGTAGCCTAAATATTCTAACCTCGTTTGCAAGAATTTTCATTTGTCCATTCGCAAGTCGAGTTTATTTTCAACAAGTAATTTAAACACTTTCTTTAGGGCGCTAAAATGGTGTTCGACACTCGACGTAGCAATCAAGAAATCATCAAGATAGACAGAAACGTCACCTGCATCGATTAATTCTTTAAAAATTTTAGTTACATTGCGTTGGAATGTAAGCGGGGCTCTCTTTAAGCCAAATGGAATCTTTAGGTATTCAAATTGCCCAAGGGGCGTAACAAATGAGATATACTTAATAGAATCCGGGTGCATACGGATATGGAAGAATCCGTCCCTTAAATCTAAGGATGTAAAATACTTTTTCTCCGCTAAAACGGCTAACTGATCTTCAATCAGCGGTAATGGGAAATTATCTCGGCATGTAACTTTATCAAGAGACACGGTAGTGTCTCGCGCCAAGTATATATATAGATATATGTGCAGCGCGAGACACACCAGTGTCTATATTACGCCGCGACCCGCTATCAAGGACCCTGAGATTACCGAATCTCAATAACGGCTGATCCAATTAGCTTTTTAATGGTCTTAATGGATAGCTTGGGTTTGATTTACATAAGACAAGTGTCTTCGTTTTGTTCCTACGTGCCATATGAGCTGAGATATTCCGATGTAAAGTTGGAATTTGCTGAATTCTGTTCTTAAAATTAAGAATCATCGTCGTCGTTGTCGTAAAGTGTAGGCAAGAGGGGAACATGAAAGGGAGAGGAAATGTCTCCAATATCCACGTCGTTCATTGGAAGAAGGTTTCGGCACTTTCGGCCAATCGCGTAACAAATCGTTGTCACGTGACAGCCAGACAGAGGGCGGTATTCATAAACGTGTCTTAAGATTAAGCAAATGCTTTAGCATTCGGCATCCTTTACTATGCTACTAGGTTAGTAGAGGATGCCGCATGCTTAAGCATTTGCTTAATCTTAAGACACGTTTATGAATACCGCCCAGAGAGAGCACATTTGTCGACGTGAACGTAACCTAGCTAATATCAAACAGTTATAATAAAACACTGAATTATTGTCTCAATTAACAAGGTAAGTCGCCAAAATTTTTTAATAGACTATTTATGTAGAGCGTATAGAAACAGAGGGGACGCACAGACTTGAAAGTTGTCAGGAGAAGGTTCGACAGAGAAGCATCTTCTTTCGCACACGTTTCTACAAATTAATATATTGTTTTTATACCAGCAAACAATTTTTACATTAGAGTTTTTATGTAAATCTTCTAGAAATGAAGGGGGCACAGGGGCTTAGATAGAAACGAAGGGGACGCACAGGCTCGGATAAAAATGAAGGGGACGCACAGGCTTGGATAGAAATGAAGGGGACGCACAAGATTGTACGATAGCAAAAGAAGGGGATGCACAGGGTTAGAGGTTGTCTGGAGAAGGTTAAATAGACAGAGAAGCATCTTGTTTCGTATAAGTTTTTGGAAATTTGTCAAATTAGCGTAGCATTAAGAATAAGAATTAAGATAATTAAGGCATACTGCTTGCAACGTAAAGTAAGTCACATTAGTGAAGAAAGTACATTGAAAATACATTTCCCCTGATACTTATCAATCTATTGTGAAAGATATTCGTAATACTTTATTAAAATCCACAGTAGTTCCCATGTTATTCATTAATTTTGGTAATGGTATAGATAGAGGGCAACCTCACGGATTTTGACGACTTTGAAATATGTTGTCAAGGACGTCATTCTGAACAACTTTTTCCTGTGAACTTTTTGGCGATCGACTTTAGTTTCCGAGATAATTGCAAAAATCTTTGGTTTGAAGGAAAATTGTTTTAATCACCTCACCACGATCGCCTCACTGTACAGTATTTCTGTTCACTTATTCCGACACAACGCATTCCACTTTCCAACTTGACCCGGGTATTAGTATTGGTTTGGCTAGAACAGTGCGGGGGCGCGTAAAGCATGGTACCGAACCGATGTGCCGGCGCCGCCGAACATAGTCGGGATGTCCAACAGGTGTTCTTGAAAGCACTCTCTTTCTAGCCAAAAAATTATGTTTTAGTTAAACTCAAATCGGTTCGCTACCATGCTTTACGCGCCCGCCAGCGGGCGCGCGCCCCCCGCACTGATCTAGCCGAGCCAATACTAATACCCGGGTGAAGTTGGAAAGTGGAATGCGTTGTGTCGGAAGAAGTGAACAGAAATACTGTACAGTGAGATGATCGTGGTGAGGTGATTAAAACAATTTTCCTTCAAACCAAAGATTTTTGCAATTATCTCGGAAACTAAGGTCGACCGCCAAAAAGTTTAAAGGAAAAAGTTATTCAGAATGATGGGCTTGACAACATATTTCAAGGCTGTCAAAATCCATAACTCAAGTTCGGCGCTAGTGCGGCATCGTTTGGAGAAAAAAAATGGAATATAATGTTTCGGCACGTTTGCGTATCGCGAGGCGCGGCGAGGATTCAACAAAGCGGGATGCCGCCCAATTCCGAGGATCGCGTTTCTCCTCATGCGTTACGAGCGCGCGGCGAAAATTGAACAAAGTAGCGGGGATACGAAAATTCACATTTCCGGTGCCAGACCACAGACAGTCCACCGGGGAATTTTGTATTCTGATTAGTGTAATTTGACCGTCAAACTGAAAGAGTACGAAAATGAAATTACATCAGTTTTTACGCATTACTGATGATCGCGAGGCGTTATTAGATTTTTTAATAGCGCACAAAGTTATACGCGACTCAATTATCTGTAGAATTTGCGGTTCCTTCCTAACTATCAATCGGGAGACACTTTTATTACGCTGTTCAAGCGTGGCATATATCAGTCACAATAAGAAAAAGAAGTGTAAAGTGTACTGTGGTTACAAAATTCATGCTTTTCATGGGACATGGTTTGATAAGATACGTTTAAACTGGCAAAATGTCTGCCGCCTTATTGCATTCTTTCTGTATTTTCGTCCTTGTAACGTTCTCGAACGAGACGTTGCCGTTCTTTACAGGAGATTCACAAGTAGAGCGGTTTACCTGTGAATTTGTGGGATTGGTTCGGGTGGCGTGCGATTAAAAAATGAATTTCAAGATACGAGAGTCCTTCTTTTAACGTGAAAATAACAATGGTTTATTCAAGAATAAATGGTAGTGACTCTAGGTCGAAATTGAACATATAGTACGACGCTCAGTCGTGTGGATTATTATAATTAATTAATAGAACTAATGTTAATACGTAAAGACGTATCGGTCGGTGGTTTGATTGACCCTAAGTCGGTAACGAAGAATATAATTCGGTTTTTTGGTTACGACGCTAAGTCGGTAATAAAGAAAATAGAATTTGTTGTTTCGCTCGGTAAAACAGAACACAAGAATCGTTCTAGTTGTTGATATAGAATGTCTAGAACTAATGGTTAATTGATATTTAAAGGTAATATAATGTAACGATACTAAATCGTTAATTAAACGTAAAGTCTCGACACTAAATCGATACAGAAAGTAATCCGTGACCGGTCTAATATCTTAGAGTTTGAGAACTGGAGAGGGTTCCTTCTCTCGGATTTGGAGTAACTTCCAGTTGCCTATACGCTTGCCTACGCTTTCTAGGATGGTAGCTGAGTTCTAGTGAAAGCGATCTCAGATGGTAGCCAGGTAGCCGGTTAGGGCGTCCCCAGATGGTAGTTGAATTAGTAGCTTCCTTCCTTTGATTTGATAGTGGCTTCTGGTGCCTATCAGCTGGCTCACGCTTGGGAGGATTGAGGTATCGAGGGGGCTAGTAAAAGCGACCTCGGATGGAAGGTGAGAGGGGCTAGCTAAAGCGACCTCGTAAAGGTGTTGAAAGGGCTAGTTAAAGCGACCTCGAAAGGAAGTTTGGTAGAAGATTTAAGATAAACTTCCTTTAGACTTTTCGAAACAGAAGAGGCTAGTTAAAGCGACCTATGTCTTCTAGGTTCGGTGGCAGAACCAAGTCTGCCTTTCTGCTGCTGGCGGGCCTGTATTTATACCTATCTGTGGTACGTAGCCCGCACCAATCACTGGCTGTGCGATCTCGCGCACCAATTATAATTAACATCCGGTTCGCGCCATTTGCACACTATGCTCGGTATATTCGGCGTCCGGTTTATCGTACGGTGTGCGCATGCGTGCGCGGTTCACTCGCGGCACTGAGTCTGCTGCTTGAATACGCGGCTATGCGCATGCGTTACGCGTCACTTGAGTTCAATGTTTTTCCCGCCGCATGGGATGTCGCTTGCACGTGTTTCGCGTGTTACAACTAAAACAATGGTTAAATTAGGAAAAATGTATGGCGGTTCGTAGCGGTACGTTACATCCTCCTCATAAGCAACTTCTCATGGATGAATTAGATATCACTGGAAAGACAGCCATCGACTGGATATCTTTTTGCCGAGAGGTAACATGCCATTTTGATAATTATTTACTTTAGTGATTTCTCACCGATTTGGATGACCTTGAAATATGTTGTCAAGGTCATCATTCTGAACAACTTTTTCCTATACTATAAATCGGTGAGGAGTCCGTTTTTTTACAATAACTACCCTATTTTTCGATATATGTAATTCTGTTCATCTCTATTTGCTTGATCCATTTAGTAACAATATTCTGTATTAAAGGTATGTCAAGTTTGGCTTTCTAGTAGAGAGTCAAAAATTGGTGGTCCAAAACACATTGTCGAAGTAGATGAAGCGAAAATCGGAAGGAGGAAATATCATAAAGGACGTATAGTCGAAGGGCAATGGGTTTTCGGAGGTATAGATCGATTCACGAAACAAATATTCGTGGAAACAGTTGATGCTCGATCATCGGATGTACTGTTCGATGTAATTAAACAGAAAATCGCTAAAGGCACGACCATATATTCCGACTGCTGGAAGTCGTACGATTGTCTAACAACTGAAGGATTTGAACACAAGACAGTTAATCATAAATATAATTTCGTGGGTCCGGTATCACATGCGCACACACAAAACATTGAAAGAGTGTGGCATGATATGCGCGGTGCCATTCCAAGATACGGAATATCCAAGAAGCATTACAAAACTCATCTTGCGGAATTTATGTTTAAACGCTTCTACAGTTACCAAAATCGCATAGAAGCATTTTTTAGCACTATAGCAATAATGTATCCCATTGCAATAGACGATTATATCGTAATACAGCAATAAATACATATTGATGTTCGATCATTGAAATAAAAAGTATACTGTTTTCAAATTCCCTTTCATGTGCACTTTACCTCTGGGAATAGTTATACATTGTTACGGAGAAACAGTTATAGTATACAATAATACCGCGGACATACAATTCGGAATAGAAGTATCGACAGTTTTTTCGGGCACAGTCTTATCTAGTCTCAACCAACTCTGAGGGTCGGCGCAAAATACCATGTATAAAATCCACCATATTTTAGCGAATATCTAGTTTACCTGGTATATACCGGGTATATATGCAGAAACAGCAGATAAGCGGTGGTCTCGTGTTGACGCATACGCTGCCGCATCATGCACGTACAGATCGGATTTAATGTAGTGGTAGCAACATAATTTTGCGAATATCTCGAAAACGAAGGTCGACCGCCAAAAAGTTTAGAGGAAAAAGTTGTTCAGAATGACGTCCTTGACAACATATTTCAAAGTCGTCAATATCCGTGAGGTTGCCCTCTATCTATACCATTACCTTAATTTTATTAGTTTCTCATTAACAATATTTCAATTCACCAAGAAACATACTAAATTAATATTATTCCAACACCAATAAATTGTGCGTTAAAAATATTGGATCTCTTTGTTCATTTTCGCTAAATTACCATTAGCATTTAAATTTCCTCCAACAAGACTTTCTGCGCTCTCACTTCCTTCGGACACATATTTTAGTCTCTACACTTACTATAGGAAAAGTCCACTTTTCTTCTATAAGTTCTAAGTTATGTTGTAACTAAAATGTGGATTTTATATATTTACAGATAATCGAAGCAGAAGCGAAAGAGAAATACTTGTTAACCCTGTTGTAACCCTGCTGTACGAGAAAATGAATTTTCATGTATAATTTTATTTTAGAGTTTTAAAAAATATGTATTTATAATTAAAATCGAATTTTATTATAAATGTGAAAATCTGTATAATTTAGAGGAGAAACAAAGAATAAATGGAACAAAATATTATATTAATTATACGATTTTATTCAGTGTCGATCCTCTGTTTGCTTCTTACATGTTTGGTTCATATCTGAAAAATCAAATTTAAACAAATTCCACTAATCCAGTTGTCACGAAACTTTGCAGGCCTGCGTAGTTTGGACGATTTTAAAAACAAAATAACTTCGAGGGGGTGAAAAAAGTATCCAGGCATCAATAATAATCAATAAATATATAATAACTTATAACCATAAATCCAAACGACTTAAAATCAGCCACTCGCGATAAAGACAAAAAGCCGCTGCGTTCGGGTCGCTAGTCGCTTCACGCTTTCCGTAAAAACACAATTTATATCGAGAAATGATTCGTTACGTAATAGAAATACTACAATGTCACGTCCCGGGTGGAGGGCTTTAGGGACGATGACGCGTGGGGTAATTGTCAGGCGAGAATGCAAGTTTTCCGCACGCTGAGGATTTTGGAGGAACTCAGGCGAGAATGCACGTTTTCCGCACGCTGGGATTTTAGAAGGAACTCAGGCGAGAATGCACGTTTTCCGCACGTTGAGGTTTTAGAAGGAACTCAGGCGAGAATGCAAGTTTTCAGCACGCTGATCGTTCAGGGAAGGCTTAAATGGCGAATATACACCCGGGGGACAACCGTTAGAGTTAAATTCACGTAATACTTCCGCGAAATCAGTCTAGGCATGCGACGGTATACGGCCCGTGTAAAAGAACGTTAGTAAACACAATAGGCACTTTCGCGTTGCGGACCGAGATCAGCTGTTGCTACAGTTTGTTTTGGTTAGAGAATCCCCGTATTTGAAGAGTAGACACAATAATTTGAAGCGTGATTTAAAAATGAGAATTGTTTATTCAATTCTAAGCACTTTGATAGAATGTTTATAAATATGCGTTGGACATTAAGCATTGGCACATAACATTGATATAATAATAAGCAATAGCAATGTGTGTATGGACATGAGTTACAATATATGATAATAAAGTGGAATAATATGAGAGCAATAAGCAATAATTATACAAGAAAATATGAAAGCAATAAGCAATAATTATACAAGATAATATGAACGCAGTAAGCGTTGATAGTACAAAATGATAGAAAGTAATAAGCAATAATTATACAAGATGGAATATGAACGCAGTAAGCGTTGATAGTACAAAATGATAGAAAGCAATAAGCAATAACTATACGAAATAAATGAAACCAATTATGCAAAATAATATGAAAGCAGTAGTAAGGCTATGAGAGTTCCAACCCAGGTCCTCTGAGGGGAGCGCGGGGGCGGGGGAAGTGAGGGCGCGCGGGGGAGCGCGGCGGAGGGAAACATTGGCGCGGGGCCTGCGGGGAAAGGAAGACCGGTTGCGCGCGCACAAGCCGCGGAGTGGAGGAAGCTGCGATTATGGAGGGGATCACTCCAGGCCGAGTCGCCGCGGAGACCGGGCCCACCGCCGAAAACTTTTTAGACCTAACCGGAGGGAGTGAATGACCCCCGAAAAACTTTTTCAAACCCCGATCCACCACCGGAAATTTTTTCCGAGCGAGAGAATGACCCTGGCCCACCCCCAAATATTTTTCAAAACCATTATGTAGCTGAAATTGTTTTAATAATTTATTTTTATCAGATGATGTTTCGGGCAATGTCGGGAAAGATCGACGTTTAACGAACCGCGTCTTCGGAGGGTCGGAAAGAGAGAGCAATATTTTAAAGCTAAATTCGAGAGAGGGAAAGTGACGGCACTACATAGTGGTACAATCATATGCATTCTAAAGCTAACAGTATTCTAAAGCGTTCCGATTTAACGTCGCGGTGTATCGCGCGATCGTGTGTAATATGAGTCCTCCCCGGGACACCTGCATGTCATGATGTTATTTTCACGGCGCGAATCATAGAAAGAATTATGTGGCGAGGAGGAGGGTGGGTAAATAAAATGGAGAAATAATATACGTTTAAGATATATATATATTGTTACAAAAAACTATAAATTTAGAAAAAATATAGAATCATAAAAAAGAATATAAATAGAAAAGAATATATAATATAAATATAAATATAAATATAAAAGAATATAAAAATACAATAAAATATATAAAGTAGAAAAATATAAAAGAATATAAAATAGAAAAATATAAAAGAATATAAAATAGAAAAATATAAAAGAATATAAAATAGAAAAATATAAAAGAATATAAAATAGAAAAATATAAAAGAATATAAAATAGAAAAATATAAAAGAATATAAAAATACAATAAAAATACAATAAAAATATATAAAATAGAAAAATAGAAAAATAGAAAAAATAGAAAAAATAGAAACTATTCTACGGGGAAGGTGGCGAGGGGGGAGGTGTGGGCGACGGCGACGATGGTGGCGATGGTGGTGATTGCGGTGACGGCGGCCGCGGAATTTGATAAGGGGCCCAGCTCGGCCCAGCCTGTGGCTCCTGCCGTGGCACCCGCGCAGCCATCATGGGGTCAACCACTTGCCCCGACCGCCGCATCTGCACCCCTTGGGATGCAACCTGGAGCGCTCTGGCCTCCAGGCCCACCAGCAATGCCCTCAGCATAGGTAGTGGCAGGTCCTAGATCACAAACACAAACGTTGATATAACACTGATACATTAAACATATTAAACATGAAGCACACAAAACAATACAAAGTATTACATACTTGCGGAGGCGACGACGGCGGCGATGGGGGCGGCGGCGGCGATGGCGGCAAAGGCGGCGACGGCTGCGGCGACCCCCAATCGCTCGACCACGTCGGTGACGGTGGCAAACGCTAGAACATAGAAACCCACGATTTAATATTGACACGAATGCCTGATTTAATTTCACTCGATTTAAAAGGTTAAACGCGATAAATGTTAATAATATTGTGATGTACATAACTCGGGGTCACACTCAGGTGCAATCCGTGTTATCCCCATTTTTTTTAAGCACTTCAAAATCCAACTGTCACCGTCAAAGATTTGAAGACGACTGGTCTCGCTACATATCCTGGCTCTCCCATCATGAAACTGAGAAGTGTCTAGCTTTGCAAAGTAAGATGCCTTTGTTCTTCGCCATCTTCATCACAGGCCACCTGCATTTTCGCTGACCACCCTCTCCTTATTCATACATGTCTTCTTCCCCTTCTTCTTTGGTACATCATTCGACTAGATCACACCACTTTCAACGTGAATGGAACGTGTAATGAAGCACTTTGATTATGTATCGAACATGCATCGAACGTGTATGGTACCACTTCGAATATGCATTGAACGTCAATCGTACCACTTCGAACGTGTTTCGAACGTGTATCGAACGTGTATGATACCACTTCGAACGTGTATTGGACGTGTAATGAACCACTTCTAAATAATTACAACTATTATCTTAATCTAGCATACATCACATGTAGGAGATTAGGTTGGGGGAGGGTGAAGAAAAAACCATTTTCATATACAGTAAAAAATTGATTATATTTTATGTATTTCTCTGGTGTTTAGACCACCAGTTGAATATTTTAAATACATTTTGCATGGCACAGTGTTTCGCGTGTCTACCACATCGCAGAGTATTAACTACATTTAGCTTATTTAGAGATTTGATATCCTCGTAGTCAATGTCCAGCGTCTCAATGACCACGCCCGCTCTCGTATTTTCATCCAGGAAATCCGCAAGCCAGTCGCGTTTCTGTAGCCCTTTAACGTATACGATATGGGATGTGTCATCTTCTTCGTCGATCGCATCAGCTATAGCTTTCGAAATTAGCCGTTTAGCCATACTGTATGGAACGTATCCATCGTCCCAACGTAGTCCATGATGTTTTGCAACCAACCATCGGATGCTTGATTTGTCGGATTTTGTAAGAAGATAATGCGGCATCGAACTCCCAAAAATACAGTGCGAGAAAAATGTCCCCTTTCGTAGGGCAGCCACTTCCTTGACGACAAATCTTCCATCGACGATGAACCCTTGCAGGTCAACAAATGTTGGCACGACCATTATCGGTACAATTTAGAGGTCCGTTCGCTTTCAAGACAGACGGGAGAATGCAGTTTTTCTCGCAAAGCATCTCGATTTTCATGATGAAATTTTTTTTGCGAATTTAACGCAGGAGAGGGCGGGCAAGCAGCGTGGCAATTTAATTTATTTTGCGCCCCACGTTTGTCAACGGATTGTATTCAACCACTCGATCGTGCAGAATCAGACAGTAGACCGTAGTATTTACCAGCACATTCTCTTTACACTCGAATTCTATGCGCACATCCACTGTATCATTCTTGATCGACTCATTTTGTCGCGAGCAATCAATTACCACGAGGGGGCCAAATTGTAAAAATTCAGCCACGGTGAATAATGTCTCGTTACAACTATGTCCATAATACGTTTTACCGAATTGTGTATACATATGATACAAGATGGCATGCTTATTCTTGTCAAAGTCCAAGTTCATGTCATCGTATGGGTAAAATTCTGAGTTGAGAAAATTTTTTACATTGGTCAAATTACAGTTGTTGAATTTAGTAACGTCTTCGCTCATCTTATTCCTTCGACCAATCTGTAGAGCAAGGATCACGTAGCGCGGCTTCTCCAGCTGTGCAGATGCCTTCACGGCCCACGAATGCTTGGTCGTGCTCTGTAAGAGAGGATACTCGTACAGATCCCACGATTGAAAACAAATGCTCAGGTTTTGTCCACTTTCCAAAGTACGTAGCAACGATAGCTTATTAACGTCGTTCAGCGTCACATGAGGCATCCGCCATTGTAGTTTATGTAAATCAATTTCTGGTTCCAATATCGGTGATCCTATCAGAGCATTGTTGTCGTTGCGCGAGCGAATTAAAATCAATTCATGGCGCGAATTAATAATCATGCGTTTGTAGTCCTCGCAAAATCCCAACAAATATTTGAGCGGGATACAAAAATTGAAATGATTTTTCACTATTAGCCCATCGCGTCGTTTCAAACCCCATCCGGCATTCTCCATATTTTTGTCTCCGTCAGATGTCAGCGATACATAGTTTTTAAGCGTGCTAGTTATTCCAACGTTTCTGTTGCGATCAATCTCCACGTCATTCAGCTCGTATCGAATCTCATCGAATAAGAACGCCACGCAATTATTTCCCAACATCACCGTTAACGCATCATTTGGCTTATTTATCTTCAATTTCCCCTCCACATAGAGGAAACTTTCACACGGCAATGTGTATAAATCCGTCTGCTGTATCGGTTTTCTTATCTCATCGCTGTATCCAAACGTCGTGTTGACGTATGGGTTGTATGTATGAGTCTCGAGATTGATGATGGGATCATCAAACGTCGGCTTCCCTCCAATGCTTAGAATATCAGTCATTTTTTCAACTTAAATGCGCACAATGAATCCCAATGATTTCAAAAATGCAATGTTCGCAGCACTGAGCCTCTTCTTTTTAGCGTAATCAGAGCTGTTGTTGTTGTTGTTGTTGTAAACAATTTCACTTGGAAGAAACGGGTTTCTGGAGTCATTCAATACAAGCATTTCTTTCGCACCACACGTATTATCGTCGTCGTCGTCGTACGTGCAGTCTGATGGTAATCTCTTCACCTCGAAAATCAAGCAATCGTCCATCTTGATCCACAACGCGTATCATTAGATCCGTAATGACCCGTGCGATGATTGGAAGGTAAATGATCTGCGCGGGCGTTTCCGATATCTTATATCTTGGTGGAACTCTCGGAAAAAATTCGTGTATCGTATGTACACGCCTCCCATTGTTGTACGCGCCAGCGGTCACGCTACATTCTATACGAATAATGTTCACGTTCATGATATTCATTGGATCGTCCGATTCGTGCCACCGTCCTGGTTCGAATACCCGATTCGTCGAGAACCCCAATAGCGATCCAATGTTATTGGGCTTTGTAAAATCTACGGCCAACCGACAGTACAGTTTTTCATAGTGTTGTTGTTGGGGCGCAACACTATAGGATACGCATCGTTGCCACCATCATCGTTGTTGTTGTTGTTGTTGTTCTCATCGGTGCCGCCGAGATTTTGAGGATACCGCTTGAGTAATCGCTGCTTCAAATACTTGGCAATGGCGTCTAGTTCGTAGGAGCCGTGGGGAATCGTAATGTATTCATATGTGGTGTCGGCACCGTTGTTGTTTTTGTTGTTGATGACATAGTTTGTGGCGAAGTAGAATTTATCGTTGCTCGAGTCCATGTTTGGTATCGTGTGATAAGTTTCAATGGTTGTTAGACCAAGCTCGTAATCATCGTCGTTCAAATCTATGGGTGGAAAGTAGCTCACCGCGAGGGTGCTACTCTTGCTGGTTAGAGTGAATGTTAACGACATATTCCGAGCTGTACGATTGGACTGGTACTGAATCAGAGTGGCGGGAAGTTAATCTTTAAATTTTGTGCCGATCGTTTGTAGAAAGCGTAGACATGGTTGTCCACAATTGCTCTGATTGTACTTCTGATAAGACGTACGATTGTATTTGTTTGGGATTGGTCGCAGAGATGCGCCCAATTTGCGTTTGCGCACTGATGCTTGGACCCGCGGGACAACTGAGTGGTCGCGGAAACGAGCTAGTTGGGCCATCTCTTGATTGACACCTGGACTAATTACGCCCCACTAGTTTGCATAGCATCACGCGATCTTACGTGGTCCTCGCGGATTGGCCAGGTGTCCGCGTTCTCTTCCGGTGGCTTGGCTCGTGCCTTCGCCTCGATCGCTCTCTTCTGTGTGAATCGCGACAAGGTGCACCTCGTGGTCTCACGGAAATCTTATCGCGAAGAGCAATCGGCGCTCCGATTATCAAACCAGTTGAAAATTCCGTGCTTGGAATTTTCATACACGCACTGGCGTGTTCTTTAGTTAAGCTTAAGGTTTCTTTGTAAATATAGTTCAGTAAGAACAAGTTAAAGTCACACGCGAAATAAAATAAACGTGCTCGTTTACTGTGACGCCATTAAATTACACCGTGAAACTTTTACAACGATTATATTGAATACTAAGTCGTGCGCGTTAAGTTATTGTGCGGTAAAGGCAGATCGTAGGTGCTCCTCGATTCTGCTTGAACAGTATTCAATTTTCACAGAATCTTTATCCAGATATTTTACCAATTCCATAGGCGGCCGAAGATTCCCAAAGCTGTCGAAATATATTGCTCGACACCCTCTCATCGCATACGCCACCCAATGAGTCCCAGGCCCCTCCACATTGTCCAAATTTACGATACCGCTCTCGTTTCGACGTACTGCTCCAGCTGGTAGCGCGTTGCGCATAAAAACACCTCTAAAGAATGGAATACACATACGTTTTGCCAACTCCTCCAATTGTGCATCGGGAGTTACGCCCGCGGGCATTTTTATTTTCTTTTCGACGTTTTTTTCGTTTCGATATTCCCTGTCCACGCTTGTACGGTGCGAGATAAAGTCCGCGACCTTCCATGGAGCGATTATGACGTTGCATTTCCTGCAGCTGATGTTGCGCCGCCTTATTATCGTTTACCGCCTTGGCGATCCCCGCCGCTCCACCAGACAATGATCCGAGAACACCTAGCAGCGGGAGAAGTGGTAATATACCACTCCGTTTTGCCACCGGAAGAATCCGCTTTTTCGGTTCTCTCTTTGGAGTCCTTTTGCGCAATTTTGCTTTCATCTCCATTCCGATTTTCGTCTTGGCCTTCATAGCCGCCCAAACAGCCGTAGCAGCACCTCTTTCACCAGAGTCGAGTCTCGAGCAACGATTCGTTTTCGCGCTTTGTCAGCGAGAACGTTATCTGCCGCGTGCCTTTCGCCGAGATCGTTGCTACGCGAATATGCAATATCGTGTTCGCGACACGCTGCGTCCAACGGATTGATGCCTTGATCCCCTCTAGCCAATCGTTTTGCCAGATGAGTTACCGGACCGCAAAACTGGTATCCCGGAATATGTAATTCGATAGGTAGCGCGTTTATCGCCCGATTTAACAAACCACAGCCTTTCTTTACTCTCGTCGGCGACATTCGCCGCAGTTTTTAATCAATGGTGCTGGACCGTCGATATGCGTTCGCTGCCAAGGGCGATTATAATGCTCCAGACACCGACGATACTGCCGAACCTCAGAATCGGCTTTTATATGCTCGGGGAGTCTGTCCCACAACTGATCAATGTGTCTCCCAAACTCTCGGAGTAGAATAGTCTTTGGTATATATTTCAACTGCTCAGAGGTTATGTCTCGAATATCACAATTATCCGACAGGACCAGAAGCATTTTGACATCTGATAAAAATAAATTATTAAAACAATTTCAGCTACATAATGGTTTGGAAAAATATTTGGGGGTGGGCCAAGGTCATTCTCTCGCTCGGAAAAAATTTCCGGTGGTGGATCGGGGTTTGAAAAAGTTTTTCGGGGGTCATTCACTCCCTCCGGTTAGGTCTAAAAAGTTTTCGGCGGTGGGCCCGGTCTCCGCGGCGGCTCGGCCTGGAGTGATCCCCTCCATCATCGCGGCTTCCCCCACTCCGCGGCTCGTGCGCGCGCAACCGGTCTTCCTTTCCCCGCAGGCCCCGCGCCCATGTTTCCCTCCGCCGCGCTCCCCCGCGCGCCCTCACTTCCCCCCGCCCCCCGCGCTCCCCTCAGAGGACCAGGGTTGGAACTCTCATAGCCGTACTACGGAAAGCAATAAGCAATAATAAGACAAGAATTAAATAGATGATGGTGATATTCAGTAGCATAGCAAAGCGGGTTCTAACTCAGGTCCTCTGAGGGGAGCGCTGGGGCGGGGGGAAGTGTTGGATAGGATACAGGGGAAGTGGGGGATAGTGTAGCGGCAGAACCATCTCTCTCTCTCTCTCTCTCTCTCTCTCTCTCTCTCTCTCTTTCTCTCGAAGAGTCAACACGTGTGTCACATGTGCTCTTGTTACGAGGACAGTTTGAGTGGGAAATACTGGTTTCTTGAAGCAGAGATTTGCATCAAGGGTGAAGGAAGCAACGGGGAGTCAGTCACAGTGAAGGTGTGAGAAATTTGTAATAAAGTGAGTGAAATATTTACAGAGAAAAGTGTGGGTCCAACGGTTACATTCTAAATAGCCATAAGTGAGTCAGACCACTCTGCGGCAACGAAGACAGTGGCGACGGGATAAACTATAGTTGCAAACGCAGTCGATAAGTAAGAATTCGATACCACGTGGAAATGAGAAATGTCGGAATCGGAAAATTACTACATATGTAAGCAATGTAAATAGGAAATAAAAACGCAGTTGGTCAAATGTATTCCATGTGACAAGAAATTCCACCCAAGTTGTCATAAACTGCATAAGGTGTATAATGTGGACAATGAACTTGTTACTTGTCCTGGTAAGTGTGAGATATTTACAGGAAAAGAAAGCACCAGTGGGATGACTGGTATGACGAAGAAACGTGTCGAATCGCAGACAGAAGAAAATCAATATCAAGGATCCAATATGGACATGAAGATAGATTGGTTGGTGAACAAAATCAAGGATGACATGGTCAGCAAAAATGAAATAAAGATTATGATTAGGAATATTGTCAAATATGAAATAGATAGTTTCAAGACGGAGATGGAGGAAATGATACAAAAAGCGGTAAATACAATAATGGAAAGAGGGGAGATACAAAAGAGTTATAGTGCAGCCGTGAAAGGAAATCAAGCAGAATCAGTATTACTTATCAGACCGAAGGATGGAGATGCAAAAATGTCAAGTGAAGATACTAAGAAAGATGTCAAAAAACTTGATGTCACGAAACTAGGAGTAGGAATTACAAAAATTAAAAAAGTAAAAGGAGGAGCAATTGTAGTTGGATGTGAGAATAAGGAACAAGCGGATAAACTGAGGCAAGAAGTAGTTAAGGGCATTGGAAAAAGTTATGAGGTACAATTACCAAAGAAGAGGAAACCGAAAGTAAAGATATTTGATGTTGATAATGAAGACTGTGAGGATGAACAGACTTTCTGGGAGAAAATAGAAGAACAAAACGGAATACAAAAAAACACCATCGAGGGCAAGATAATAAGGAAGGTGACGAAAGCGAACTTTAGAAAGACAGTGGTAATAGCGGAGGTAAATAGCGACACAAGAGAAAAATTTATGCAAATGGAGAAATTAAAAATAGGATGGAATTTATGTAAAGTTCAGGAGCATATAGGGATTATAAGGTGTTATAAATGTTGCGGTTACTATCATTTTGCGAAGGAATGTAAAAATAAAGAAGTGTGTGGGAATTGTGCAAAGCAGCATGCGACCAAGGATTGTAAAAGTGAGACAAAGAAATGTGTAAATTGTGAAGAAAAAATTAAGAGTTTCAAGATTAAAAACTTAAAGTCGGATCATACGGCATATGATAATGATTGTCCATGTTTCAAAAAAGAGGTGGAGAAGCAACGAGAAAGATTACAATGTAATAATATATAGCAATTAACAAGTGTAAATAAGAGTAGAAGTAGAGTAGTTTGTTTAAATGCGCAAGGATTTTTGGTACATAAAGATGAAATTGAAAATGAATTGATAATAAAGTACAAACCTAGTGTAATAGGATTTACGGAAACTCATATAACACAGCAGATAGAGGAACATGAATTATATATTAATGGGTATGTATGTATAAGAGGTGACTCAGAGTCGAGTAGAACAGGAGGAGTGTTGTTATACATAAAAGAAGGAATAAGATTCGATGTGATATCGATAGAAAGGCGTGAGGGAAACTGGTGGACAATAATAGTACAAATTAAAGATAGAAATTATATAGGAATAACTATGCTAGTTTATCATTCACCAAGTGGTAAAGATAGCGAATTTATAAGCTTCTTGGAGGAAGTGGGTATAAGGGTAATGCAAAATGATAATGTGATAATAATGGGTGACTTTAATATAGATATGAGTGTAAATAATTATATTAGAAATAAGCTAGTTAGAGTAATGAATTCACTAGGTGTAAGACAATTGGTAAGGGAAGCAACAAGAATAGTGCAAAATTCAGAAACATTGATTGATTTGGTTTTTAGCAATATGGAAATGGAAGTTGAAGTGTGGCATGAACCAAAAATAACAGATCATTCTGCACTGGTGTTTTATTGGAACTCTGAAAAGCAAGTGAATGAAGAGAAAGTGGTTAAATATAGGAATTATAAGCGAATGGATAGGGAAAAATTTAAAGAACTGATAAAAGTGCGTATGGAGGTGATTGAAGGAGAAAATGTGAACATGTTATCTAAATTAATGGTAAAAGAGATTGTTGGATGTTTAGATTTAGTGGCACCAGCGAAGACAAAAGTAATAAGACAGAATAGGCAAAGTAAGAGTTGGTACAATGAGAATGTACAATTGATGTTAAAGCTAAGGGATGAGGCATATAAAGCTGCGCGTACAAGTAAAAGTGAAGAAGATTGGAAAGTGTTCAAACAGCGGAGGAATAAAGCGGTGGATATTTGTAGGAAGGCGAAAAGATGTTATTTAGAAGAGCAACTTGATTATAATAAGAAAGATCCTAAGAGTATGTGGAAGGTGTTAAAGGAAATGATAAAAGGTAAAAGAAATGATAAAGAATATAAAGAAATGCAAGTTGAAAATAGAATAATTTATAAGGTAGAGGAGATGGCAGATATTTTTAACTGTTACTTTGAAAATAGTGTTAGGATATTAAGTAATAAAGATTGTGTAGATGAAAATATAGATAATAGAAGATATAGTGATAATGTATGGGAAGTATTTAGTAAAATTGAAAAGGAGCAATTATATAAAATAGTACGAAAATTGGAGAATAAAGCAGGTACAGAAGAAGGAGTAAATGTAGAGGTGATGAAATGTGTAGTTGAAGTTTCAGCAGAAAAAATTTGTTATGTATTAAACAAATCGCTGGAAACAGGAGTGTTTCCAAGTGAATGGAAAGAAGCGATTGTGGTTCCAATACCTAAAGTGCGAGGAACAAATAAAATAGAAGAATTTAGACCAATAAATAAACTGCCGGTTTATGAGAAAGTTTTGGAAATAATAGTACAGAAACAGCTAATAGAGTATTTTGAAGATAATGAGTTGTTGACGGAATGCCAATCAGGTTTTAGAAAGAAACATTCGTGTGAAACAGCGTTACAATGGGTTCTGTCAGAATGGAAAAGAAATATTGGAGAAGGAAAAATAATAGGAGTAGTGTTCTTAGATTTAAAAAGAGCTTTTGAAGTAGTTGATAGAAAAATTTGGATAAATAAGTTGAAATGGTGTGGGGTAAATGGAGTAATGTTAGAGTGGTTCAAAAGTTACTTGGAAAATAGAAGTCAAAGAGTAAAGTTTAATGGGATATTATCGGATTCCATTAACGTAGAATTGGGAGTTCCGCAGGGATCAGTGTTGGGACCACTATTGTTTTTAATATTTATAAATGATATTGTGGAGAATGCTAGTGAAAATTGTGAGATTAGATTGTTTGCGGATGATGCGGTAATATTTGTAACAGGGAATTCAAGTAGAGAAATTAACGATAAGTTAAATAAGCAAATGGATAAAATAGATAAATGGGTACAGATTAACAAATTGTCTGTAAATGTTGATAAAACAAAAGTAATGTTAGTAAGAGGAATCAGAAAGAAAGTCTGTGAAGATATTATAAAAATCAAGTTAAGAGGTAAGGAATTAGAAGTAGTGACAGATATAAAATACCTAGGAATAATAATTGATAAAAATTTGAATTTCTCAAGGCATATAGATTATATAAGTAGAAAAGTAGGAGCCAAATTGGGTGTTATGCGAAGAATAGGTAGGGATATATCAGCATATATGAGATGTGTTGTATACAAGGCTATTATTGCCCCGTTATTTGATTATTGCGGGTCAATTTTGGTGAGTGTTAACACAACGGAGGTGAAGCATTTGCAGAAACTGCAGAATGAAGGAATGAGAATTATCCTTAGGTGCAATAGAAGAGTAGAAATTGCAAATATGTTGGAGGCATTACACTTTATGTCAATAAAAGAAAGAATAGAATATAACGTTTGTGTAATTGTATATAAAATTATGAAAGGTTTGTGTCCAAGGTATTTGCAAAATAAAATAAAAGTAGTGCAATACGAAAGAGGAGTAGGTACTAGACAAGTGGGAAATGTGTATATTGGTAGGTGCAAGACTAGCGAGGAGCAAAAGATGTTAATGTACGAAGGATTAAGGATGTATAATGCGTTGCCAGTACAGATAAGGAAAGCAGGAAAAGTACAAAGTTTCAGGAAGGAGTTGGCGAGATATATCAAAGAGAAGAGAGCTATTAAGAAATAGAAATATAATAAGTATTATAAGTGACAGTGTATAGTTGTATTGTAATGTTGGTATTTTTGAAAATTCTTTTGTAAAGTAGCTACGGTACCTAATAATAAACGATCTTCTTCTCCTTCTTCTCTCTCTCTCTCTCTCTCTCTCTCTCTCTCTCTCTCTCTCCCTCCCTCCCTCCCTCCCTTTCCTGTTCTTCCCATCTTTTCCTTCTCCCTGTTATCTCCCATAGAATAGCCAAGTTTTTCCCTTCTCCTCTAATTACCTCTTTCCAATTCCTAAATACAACACAATATAAATATAAAAGAAAATACAATTAAATATATTCACGTTCGATTCATGTTCGATACCCGATCAAAGTGATTTGGTCTAGTCGCGTGGTGTGTCCAAAGAAGAAGGGGAAGAAGATGCGTGTGATGAAGGAGAAAGGAGAGCGTAGCCCAGAGAATAATTCGAAGAAAATGATAGCCGAAGAATCATCAGCGAAAATGAAGGTGGAGAACAACAGCATCTTACTTTTGCAAAGCTACGCACTTCTCGATTTCAAGATAAGATTTTAAATGCAAGAGCCAGGAGATGCAGTGAGACCAATTGCACTTCAATCGTGGTAGCCAACGGTCTCTTTAAAGGCAATAGTTCCAACCAAAAATAATGGGAATATTCAGGATTGCGCCCGACGAGGACCAGGAGATGTGGGGGTATAATCAGGAGGTATGTACATAACAATGTTTTGTACGTTTTTTTTTACGTTTAACACGTGAATATTATATCAAGGTTTCTATGTTCTAGGATTTGCAGGGAGCAGTCGGTGGTGGTGGTGGTGGTGAGGACAGCATCGAGGACTCCTCATCCTCCGACACCGATGACACCGATGACAGCGATGACAGCGACAACATCGCTGCAGCCATTGATGGCTTGCTGGTAAGTGATATTGTGATAGGATATTGTGCGGAATGTATTAATATTATATTTGCGTTTACATGTTTTAGAACCTGCCACCGCTGCTACCACCGCCCCAGATAGAGCGTTTGCGGGACATGCTCCCGGATCTTGCTCGCGCCACCGCCAACGCAGCGCGGAGAGATTAATTTATATAGATTTTAATTTGTTTAGTTAATTTCATTTGTATATATTTTTTCTATTTTTTCTATTTTTTTCTATTTTTTCTATTTTTTTCTATTTTTTTCTATTTTTTTCTATTTTTACTATTTTTTCTATTTTATATTATTATTATTCATACTTTTATTCATATTCTTCTTCATATTCTTATATTATTCATATTCTTATATTTATTCCATGTTATTTTATTATATTTTATTATTATATTCCTTTTTTATTATATTTCTATTTAGTTGTATATTTATATTTTTTTCTATAACAATATATATTTCTTAAACTTATATTATTTCTACATTTTATTTACCCGTCTTCCGTCTCCTTTCGCCACATAATTCTAACATTTGCAGATACTGCATAATTCTATTTCGTTCGAGCCTTCTTCGCGCCGTTGATTGACGTCATCGCACGCGGCTGCTCCAGAGGAGTCAAATTGCGCACGATCGCGCGGGACGCTGCGACGCTAAGTATTGCTCTCTCTTTCCCTCCACGAATTTAGATTTTAATGTAATGCTCTCTCTTTCCTTCCTCCGAATACGTGGTTTGTAAAATGCCGATCTTTCCCGACATTGTCCGAAACATCATCCGATAAAAATAAATTATTATTTCTCTGTGTTGGGGGGAAAATTCGATCACATATTGGTTTGGAAAAAATTTTCGGGGTTGGGCCAAGGTCATTTCCTCACTCGGCTAGGTATAAAAAATTTTCGGGCGTGGGTCAGGTCTGGAGAGGTCTCCGTGGCTGGCTATCGAAAGAAGAAAGAAGAAAGGATATGTATGGTTTGTAAGAAAGAGGAAGAAACAGTGAAACACGTGATTGAAGCATGTGAAGTAAGTGGAGAGTGTGGCAGCAATTGGAAAGAGGTAATTAGAGGAGAAGGCACAAACTTGGTTATTCTATAGGAGATAATAGGGAGAAGGAAAAGATGGGAAGAACAGGAAAGTGATAAAAGATGATTATGCAACATAAAATAGATTAGGAAACACTTGTAAAATAAAAAAATTTGTTAAGACACAGCAGGATACATTAGAAGGGTAGGCCTTACACTGACACAATCACGGGAATGAAATGGAAAGAGTATATGATCGTTAAATTGTAACACAAAAGTGGGTAACAAATTAAATTATTATTATTATTATTATTATTATTATTATTATATTTTTTCTTTTTATAATGTATTTTTTATATTGAATTTTTATATTTTTATTTTTTAATTCGTATTTTTATATTCATATATATATTTTTTTATTTTCTTTTATATTTTTATTGAGTTTTATATTGTATTGTATTGTATTTTATTATCTATTTTAATTGTATTTTTATATTTTTATATTTTTAATTTCATTTATATTCATTTATATTTATTTTTTTATATTGTATTGTATTTTATCTTATATTTTTATTGTATTTTTATATTTTTTCTTTTTTATATTATATTCTTTTATATTCTATTTTTATGTTTTTTTTTCTTTTTATATTATATTTATTATTTTATTTTATTCTTTTTTATTATATTTCTTATTTAATTGTATTTTATTGTTTTTTATATTGTATTGTACTGTATTTTATTTTCGTATTTAATTGTATTTTCTTTTATTTTATTTTATTTTATTATTATTTTATTTTATTTTATTTTATTTTTCAATTGTATTTTTATATTTTATTGGTGAAGAAGTGTGATCGAAAATAGAGCAGATAAGTATATACATCCAAGAACAAGAAAGAGAGACGAAAATAAAAGAGTCAAAGTTCCTAAGAGAATTAAGAGAGGTGGCAAGCAAACCAGGAGATAAGTCGAAATACTTATGAGGGAAGAAGAAAAAAAGGAGAGGAGAATTAGAATGGATAGGAAGATTCATACAGGGTAGTGAAACGAGGACATGTAAATATTGGATATCGAAAGATGAAAGGATATGTAGGCTTTGTAAGAAAGAGGAAGAAACAGTGAAACACGTGATTGAAGCATGTGAAGTAAGTGGAGAGAATGGCAGCAATTGGAAAGAGGTAATTAGATGAGAAAGGGTAAACTTGGCTATTCTACAGGAGATAATAGGGAGAAGGAAAAGATGGGAAGAACAGGAAAGTGATAAAAGAATGTTATACAACATAGAATAGATTAGAAAACACTTGTAAAATAGAAGAAATTGTTAAGACACAGCAGGATACATTAGAAGGGTGGGACTTACACTGACACAATCATGAGATTGAAATGGAAAGATTATTTCATCGTTAAATTGTAACGCAAAAGTGGGCAATAAATTAAATTATTATTTTTATTATTATTATTATATTTTTGTCTTTTTATATTGTATTTTTATATTCTATTTGTATGGAGAGAACTCAAAGATGTTGAGAATCGTGCGGTTTATTTAGAGATACAGAATTGAGGCGATACAATAGATACGTAACACTTTCGGCGAATGTTGTTGAGATATTACTGTTCTGTGTAACTGAGCACTCGGGTCGGTCACGAGAGCGTGAGTGCGTATGAATGTAGACGAGGTGTTGTGTGGAAGAGTATGTATGTATGATGTCGCGAAAAGTAAATAGGAAGTCCATCAGCTGTTCGAGAATGTTCATGTTGTCTTGCGATTGATGTGAAGAAGAGAAAAAGAGAAGGAGAAAGAACGAGAGATTGAGAGACAGAGAGAGAGAGAGAGAGAGAGAGAGAGAGAGAGAGAGAGAGAGAGAGAGAGAGAGATAGATGGTTCTGCCGATACACTATTTATATTCTATTTTTATATTTCTATTGTTTAATTAATTGAACAATATGTAATCATTTTACAAATATTGCAATCTATTTGCTTGTCTGTCTCCCTCCTTCACTTGTCATCAATTTCTATCGACTCTGCAGATTCTTTCTATGATTCTCGCCTCCAATTCTAAAGACGATACTACGTAATAAGTCGCTGTATTTCAAACTGAATACAGTATCATTTTTATTTAATCTTAAGTCATGTGTAAGCTATGTCTATCCGCGGCTGTATCAAACTGCAGAAGATGCGAGTGAAAAATTTGAAACTTTTGTTAACGTGCTACGGCAGAGCGATGTTGCCTGTGAAACATTACATACGCGTCGTGCTGCTAAAATAATATGTGATAGCGATAGATATAGATTATCTTGTAGATTGCGAACTGGTAGCATCTGTCATCAATGATATTTTAGCGGATGCTCGTAGGAAAAAAATGTTAAATTATATTCCATTTCTGTTTATATTTTTATATTCTTTTAATTGTAATTAAATTTCTTAAACATATTATTTCTCTATTTACTTATCCGTCTTCCTCCTTCTCACCTCACCAATTTCTGCTGACACCACATAATTCTTTTTATGATTCGTGCGTTCGTTACGCCACCAAATGATGTAATCTTACACGGCGGTCCCATCACGGGGGATTCAAATTATGCGTAATCGCGCGATACGCCGCGACGTTAAATCGGAACGCTTTGAAATACTGTTAGCTTTAGAATAAAATGTGTTTGTATCACTATGTAGCGCTGTCTTTTTCCCTCTCCCAGATTTTAGCTTTAAAGTAATGCTCTATCTCTTTCCCACCCTCCGAAGACGCGGTGCGAAAACGCCGATGTTTCCTGAAACAATTCCCAATAAAAATAAATTATTATTTTTCTGCCTTGGAAATGTCTGTATGTCGGATATTGGTTTGGAAAAAAATATTTGGAGGTGGGCCAAGGTCATTCTCTCGCTCGGAAAAAAATTCCGGTGGTGGATCGGGGTTTGAAAAAGTTTTCGGCGGTGGGTCCGGTCTCCGCGGCGGCTCGGCCTGGAGTGATCCCCTCCATCATCTCAGCTTGCCCCACTCCGCGGCTCGTGCGCGCGCAACCGGTCTTCCTCTCCCCGCAGGCCCCGCGCCCATGTTTCCCTCCGCCGCGCTCCCCCGCGCGCCCTCACTTCCCCCCGCCCCCTCAGAGGACCTGAGTTAGAACCCGCTTTGCTATACTACTATATTCAATTTGGTTAAATGGTATTATAAACGCTTACAATGATTGATGAACGTCGTTGATTTACACTGTTTTAGAAAAACTTGTTGAATAGTCCTTTCGCGGATAGGTTTCGTTGAAAGAGGACTTTTGTTTCGGTCCCCTCGTATTTATGTTTGTCGCTTACCTTGACATATTTAACGAATAAGTCGCAGCAGGATTTCCGGGGTTTTTACAATAGGTGCGTCTATTATTAGACGCATTTCTGTCACGTTCACCAAGTTTTCGTCGTAATTATACTTCCGGGGTTTTTATGACTGTGAATTAATATGCTCAACCCATCGAATGGATCTTGGGAGTTTTAATAGGAAAGGGGTAATTGTGGGCTTGACTTGGAGGGTCTTAGAGAAGGGGTGAGACGTGGTCTCGATTTAAGAGGTTTTTGGGACGAGGGAGTTGTTTAGATTTAGTAAGAGGGAGGAATTTGTGCCTCGTAGGGCGAATAAGTGAAGGAGATTTCGTACTGACCATCTTGAGATGGGGACCGCTAAGGTACATCGTCAAAGTGATCAGCGATTGGGGAAAAGGGATAAGACTTGAGTTGGAAGGACTTTGGTGGAGTAATCTTGATAATAGGAGAGTATTTTTAGAATTGCACCGCGCGAAAAGATAGTGGGATATCACAACAAAATGTGTGAAATCTCAACAAAATTACCTTTTTTAAAAAAAGGTACAATAAGTGCGCCACGTATATAATCCCATAAAAAATAATCCCATTTAAAAACATTGCCGTAAATTAATATCCCATCAGAAAAGAATCTCATTTAAAAGCAGTGTCGTAAATTAATAGCTTTACAAAACTAATGATATACATAAATTGCGCCAATTATCACAACGGCTATTTATATAAAGAAAAAATGTATTAAATATTATTAAGCAGATATATTTTTATACAAATAAATATTTTGGGGGGGAACCACGTGACGTGCGCGAGAGAATAACTTGTGTATGCAGACAGGCGAAAGAAATAGACGAAAAGTGTGGCAAAAGTGCGCAGAAAATAACGAGGTCGGGTGAAAAACACGGGGAGAAGACAAGGTTCCGGTGGACAGTATAATCCACAGTTAATAAAGTGTCGAAGGGTGAAATAAAAGGTGAAGAAGAGATGGTGTGAAACGAGTGCACGAAGTATAAGAGACGTGACAAGGTTAAGTGACATCTACGGGAGTGGAAAAAGTAAGAAGACAATACGGAGACAGCAGTAGGTAAAGAAGAGCAGAGACTCCAATGAACCGAGCAGGCGAAGGCGGGGAAGTGCAAAAGGAAACGAGAAGAAGGGGAAGACCATCGTTGGCAGAACAGCTGGGAAGAAGTAGAGCGGGCAGCGAAGGCTCGATACTGGACACGTTCAAGAGGAAACGGGAGGCCGAAGAGCAGCAGGAGAGGTTAAGGGCCGAAAAGGAAATAGAGGAAGAATTCCTAAAAGCGAGGAAAATAGAGAGGTCGCCTCCGACGAAGAAAACTGAGGCAGTTATAGGAACTGCGGTAACGCCGGTCTGCCAGGAAACGGAACAGGACAGAGAAATGGATAAATTAGACAAATTGATAGAAGTAGTGATGGCAGTTAAGAATGGATTGGAGGAACTGAGAAAAGATAATAGAGAGCTGAGGGACGAGTGGAAGAGGAGGGATGAGATATGGGAAAAGGAAAGAAAGGAAATGAGAGGTAGGATAGAAGTACTGGAGGCCAAGAAGGATCAGGCAGAGAGGCTGACAGAAAGACTGGAGGGGCTAGAAAGGAAGGAAGAGGCTAGAGAACAAAGAGAGAGAAGAAATAATATTACCCTAAGGGGAGAGGATTTACCGCGGAAAGAGGCGCCGAAGGATACGGTGGAGTATGTGTTAAGGCACGAATTGCAGGTAGAAGCAGAAATCGAGGAAGCCTCCTGGGTAGGAAGGGGAGAGAAAAGAGGGCTACTGATAGCGAAGTTAAAAAGCTGGCAACAGAAAAGAGCAATAATGCTAAAGAAGAATACATTGAAAGATAAGAGGCTGTTTATTGACAATGATCTGACAAAAAAGGAAAGGGAGATACGAAAAAATATTAAAGATATCGCCAAAGCGGAAAGGGAGCAAGGGGCAAAGGTGAAAATTGGATACAGGAAAGTAAAAATCAACGATAAGACATTTATTTGGAAAGAGGATGGTGGGCTGAAGGAAGTAAATTTTTGGAGTCGGCAAAGTTCTGTGAACCTCTAAATTATTGGAGGATCACAGAGCTTAAAAGGACAACCAACGCACGACAAAAGGCAGTACCAACACCCGTTCCCCGCGCGCCTGCGTATGCAGATATGCGGGGAGAGGGGGTACACAGATTTGGGAAACGAATAGATACATTTAAAATAGGCTACTGGAATGTAGCAGGTTTATTGAACAAAGACAAACAGTTTTGGGATTTCTTACAAGATCTCGACGTAATAGGGTTAGTAGAAACGTGGATTGAAGAGAAACAATGGGAAGGATTGAAAGATAAATTGCCACAAGAATTCTCATGGAAATGTATATATGCCACTAGACAGAGAAAAGAAGGGAGAACGATAGGCGGAATTATCACAGGTGTAAGAAAGGGCATAGAAGAGGAGGAATCGAACGCAGGAACGAAACATGGAAAAATGGAGAGTAATAACAGTGTAGAGCAGAGATATGAAGGAGACGAAAGAAGCGCAAGACCAGATAATAGAGGAGAGGGAGGTGGAGAAACTGATAATCGGAGGAGATTTCAATGCGAGAATTGGACAGGAAGGAGGCGACTTTAGAATAGAAGAAAAGCATGACGTAAAGAGATCAAAAGACAAAGTTAAAAACACGGAGGGAAAGGTGTTATTAGAGATGGTGGAGGAAAGAGGATGGAATATTCTGAACGGGAATATGGAGGGAGATGAGAAAGGAGTGTACACATACACGGGTTCGAGAGGCAGCACGGTAATTGATTATATACTAACAAATGTCGAGGCGAAAGAAGATATCAAGAAATTCACAGTGGAAGATAGAGTTGAGTCAGATCATATGCCTCTGATAGCAGATCTATATAGGGGAAATTAAATGAGAGACCGAGGGGGAAATCAGGAGGGGAGGTGGAGAGAGAGAAGGGTCTGGACAGAGGAAGGAAAGAGAGAGTTTCAAATGGAATTAAACAAAATAAACTTTAATAGGACAGAGGTGAATGAAATGGTAGAAGAAATGGTAGGAAAAATAAATAATGCAGTACGGAAAGAAGAAGTAAAAATAAAGAAATGGAAATTGGGCAGCTTTAAGTGGTGGAATTCGAACTGTACAAAAAAGAAAAGAGAAGCCAGGAAAGCACTGAGGAACTGGAGAAGGGGCAAAGGAGACAAAGAAGACTATCAGAAGAAAAGAAGGGAGTACAAAAAAGTGTGTGAAGAAAGGAGAAGGGAATTACAAGAAAGTATAGAAAATGAGATAATGCAATTAAAGGGAGAAAACCAAATATGGGAATATATAAATAAACAAAGAAAGAAAAGAATAGGTATTTCCAATAAAATAGATTTAAAAGAATGGAAGGATCATTTTAAAACATTGCTAGAAAGCGTCGACTGCAAAAAAGAAGTAGAGGAGTACGAAGAAATAGACAACACGGAAGGAGAAGAGGAAGAGGAAATAACAGAAGCAGAAGTAAAAGAACAAATCAGAAAACTAAAAAAAAAAGAAAGCAGCAGGGGAAGACAAAATAGAAAATGAAGCCTGGATTTACAGTAACGTGAAAATAGTAAAAAGGATCACAGAAATTTTCAATAAAGTGTGGAAGGGAGAAGGATTCCCGGAGAGATGGAAAGAAGGGGTGATTTCACCAATACTCAAAAAAGGAGATAGAGAAAAAGTAAACAACTACCGGGGGATAACGATCCTAAACACAGCGTACAAAATATATGCTGTGGTCCTAGAAAAAAGATTAAAAGAGGAACTGGAAAAGAACCACATAATACCAGAAACGCAAGCAGGATTCAGGAGCGGTAGGTCGACAACAGATAACATTTTTATTCTGAAATATGTATCTAACAGAGAAATACAGAAAAAAGGGGGGAAGCTGTATGCGTTTTTGTGCGGGGGAGCAAGTACTGGAAGGAGGAAAAAGACATAGTATGCAGACTATGCAATGGGGCTAGAGAGACGCTGAATCACATGCTACAAGACTGTAAGGAGCTGAAAAGAGAGAATTCAACGATCAGAGCGATTCTAAAGGGAGAAGAAGAAGGAGCAGAGTGGATGCGAATGGTTCTGGAAAAAAGGAGAAGAAAAGAAGAACAAGATGAAGGAAGAAATCAAATCGAAAGCGCATCCTTGAGTTAACAGTCCCAGAAACATTTACACATATAACACATGTAACCCCATTTTGAGACCGAAAGGCAAAAAATAAACCTATTTACTACTACTTGGCGCACTTTTTGTACCTTTTTTTAAAAATTTAATATACGGGAATCGAGACACATTCGGATTTCACCGTTTTTTCCGAAGTAATACTATAGCCGATGCATATTCTGACGTGCTTTCCCGAATAACCCCTTTTATTAGTAACATGTCCAAAATTTCCTTTAACGTTACCTTTTCCACATGAGATAGTGTTCGCGGCGTGCAACTAAAAGGCTTCTCATCAACTAATGTCATTTTCATAACATTTTCGATTTTTGGAACTTCTGGTCTTTCCGATGACACGTAGTGTTCTTTGAAAATTTCGCGAGTGTGGTCTTTCACTTCATTCGGAAGATCTTCGTTAATTATCAAGAACTGATCTACCGAGTTTGAGACTTCCGAGTTCACCTCAATATTTATAATTTCGCGAACTTCCGGGCTGCATAAAGTAAGATTCGCAGCTTTTAGAAAATCCCGACCTAACACTAACGGTTTACGCATGGTCTCATCCGGTACTATTCGCAAATCTACAATACTTTCGCAATGATCGAGAAGAACACTAGCCTTCACACTACCTAATATTCGCACTTCGCTACCATTAACACCGCAAAATTTTGTCTTAGACAGTTCGACTGTCTGCTTACCTTCTTGTACAAGACTTTTCTTAATGAAACTGATAGGGCTACCTGAGTCCAATACACCCCTAACCGAAATGCAGGAATCGGCGCCGTCGTCAGCCAATCGCACCCGCACTGTGCGTTCGAACTCGTTGTCCTCTTCGCGCTGCACTGCCACATAATGCACCTCCGACGGGGTGGTCGTCTGCTCACCGCATTGCTTCGCATGATGACCAAGTTCTCCACACGCGAAGCAAGATCCCGGTTCTCGTCTCGGCTTAGGACAGTTCCCTGCGTAATGGCCAAACTCGTTACAGTTGTAACAACAAATAGGTTCGTTGTCGTCCTTCTGCCTTGAAGGCGTCTTCGCACTCTTCCGCACCACCGATGAGCCCTCCGTCCGACGAGCAAGTTTACTCGCTGCTGCTGCTGCTTCTTTTGGCAGGGTCACCTTCTCGAATGCTTCCAGAATTTCATCGGTCGATCTAAACCGTTGGATGCGAGCCTGATTCTTCAAGGTTCCATCAACCACATAATAGATAAGCTCCCTCTCCGCGACGGGGACTTTGTTCGCCAATGTCACCTTGTCATATAAATAATCGGCGAAAGTTTCATCAACTTGCCATAGTCTTGCTTCAAACTCACGTCGCAAATCCATAGGATTCTGCTGAAGCCCAAACATCTTCCGTAATTCGATCAGCAACGTATTGAAATCCAACTCAACACAGTCGGTTCGGTGATGATACCATTTAAGAGCTTTAACCTTTAACTTGCTGCACACTATAGCCTTTGCTGCTGTTACGTGCCGCGGCCTTTGGTGATCGTGTTAGACAGTCAAATTCTGATTAGGGGTATCCCACAATCATTTGATTATCAGAATTTGTTGTAATTATGTTTAGAATGGCAAGGAGGCTCGCCGCACCCGTAACAGTCAATTATTTTATTTAATTATCTAAATACCTTATCAGAAGGATAAGGGGTAGATTTTTGGGATCGTCGGTGCTCTAGGCCCATACGGGTCTTTTCAAAGGAATCAGACAGGTAATTAATGAATATAATTTAAAGAATAATAAAGCTTTAATATTGAAATACTTAATGAAAGCAAAAGATTACAACAGAATAAAGTGTATGTAGAAGATCAATCAATAATTTTTATAAACAAAGACATTAACACAATCGGGCACAATTCCTGATTAGGGGAATCCCACAATCGTTTGATTTTCAGAAATTGTGTTAAGTACGAATCAATTTTGATACAGTGTACGAAAGAGATAATAGGTGCAACTCACCAGACAGTCACAATAGTACAAATGGGAATATAATTTGAATTCCCTTTGGTGCTTGAGTAATTCTGAGCCCTGGTATACCTGAATCAGAAAGAGGAATAAGACGCGAACACACACACTCTTGATTATAGACAAAATACACGCGAATTGAACTTGTGGTTTTAACTGAGCAAGTAGGATTAGAAGTTAAAATAAATTATTTAAAAGAATTATTATAATTAATGGTTCAAAGTTATCGGAATGAATTGTTTCGCAAAGTTGAGTCTTTCACGCGGTTACACAGTAGACCGGAGAACTCTATCTCTAAAACACTTGCGGACACAGCGACACGCACCTCACGATTTACCGTCACAGAGTGTCGCAGCTTCATGCTCTCGGCAGCGACCAGAGTGGGTACGCTCCGAAAATGCTTACGCTGCATTTTATCGCTCGGCCGCGCTACCGTGGGCCCGTCTACTTAATGAGGCGGTGCATGTGTGTGCTCACGTCTATCCATCAGATTCCTGATTCATGATCAATTTTTACGGAACATTCGTGCGCACAGGAGACATGACATTCCATATCTTGACAATCATACAATTTCACACAGCTGACGGCCATCCCTCAATATTCATAAATTCATGTGCACAATTTCTGACTAGGGGAATCCCATAGTCTTTAGACTATCAGAAATTGTGTTAGGTATTTAATTTTAATAAAATAATTCCGAATTAATTAATAATCCACACATGCGACAAAACCGTGGGAAGGCGCGGTTCCCTGCACCGGATGTAGAGTATACAATTCCGTCAATCTTCTAAGAAAGTAATCCAGTCTGCGCATTCCCGCTGTAGCCGTTACTGATTGTGTAGAACGCATTCGACACTCTCTGGTGAGAACGCCGCTGCGTCAGCACCGCCTTATTTGTATCGCGGGACGGTAATACGTCGAGACGACGACTCTCCAAGAAAGGGTTTTTGTTCCTGACCAAAAAGAAAAAGTTTTACGTTCGGAACGTAACATTCCTCCCTCCTTGGGTTGCATTGGACGAGGGAATTCCCATAATGTTTGCACATTGTCACAATACAATCCCGTTACAATTACGTGGCCCGAAATAATGGCTCGTGCATCAGATCGTGCGTGACGTTCAGAGAACTATTGCGTTTGTATCTAGTGTATCGCGTAATCGTGGTACCTCCAACGTACAGGTGTATTGGCCCTGTCCGATCACTGCTTGTCACCACTTCGTATGCGCAGTTGAGTACGGGTTTACCGATGTTTGGGCAACTCTCCACGTCGACTGTGACTATTCGTGGACACTGCCGCAGCAACCCGCAGATGTCCTCATCAGTGACACCTTGGCTCTCTCTGCAGTGGACCTCCACCAAGCCCTTGAGGAACTGCAGTACCCACCCCCCGACAGTCGGATGCATATAATTGATGTCTAGGACTTCCAGTTTTTGCAATTTTCGGAGTGGTTCCAGGACAAATTCTCCTTTAATGTTTGTACATCCACTAAGATTTAAGGATGTTACTTCTCCCATGTACAGGCCAATGTCCGAGACAAACCCAGAAGCAACCCATCCACAGAATGTAAGGCTCAGGGCTGTTATATTCCGGTATTTTGAGGGGAAGGAGACTCCCATCTCTACCGGACCTATCTCCAGCTCAGCAAAGTCTCCCCTCTCAACTGCCTCATTGCCTTCCTCTATTTCCATTTCAGGCATGGGTTCCTCGAAACTGCAGAAGTGCAACTCCAAATTCGTCAGGGTCTTCTGTAGGTCTAAATTGTCGATTAATGCCTGCAAAATATTATGGTCCGTTAAATTTTTACATATACTGATCCTTAAGTAATTCAGCTTCCGCAACCCTTGGAGAGTGGTTGCTAGGTTTAACGGTCTTAATTGTTCACAACGGTGGAGAGAAAGAGTTTCTAAGTCTTTGGTGATTGCGGGAAGAGACTTTCCAGTGATATCTGTGTTTGTAACACCGAAGGACTTTAGGCTTCCTGCTAGGGTCAGCACCTTGAAGAGTTCAGGATCCACGGGACCCTCACATTTCCCTAGTTTGATGCAAGTAAGGCGTGGTGCTCCCAACTCCAGGTCTCTCAGAGCCGATGGTCGGATTGTCACAGCGGTTAGGTCTAATGTTTTTAGTTCCGGACAGCTCCTCATGGCAATGGAGACAACCTGGGGCCTCAAACATTTTGCCAATGGTTCTTCATTTATCTGTATGCTCTTTAATTGAGTACTTGCTCTCTTCATGAGCCAATAGAATGACTCCGTACTCACTATCCTTCCTTCCCATGCATTCGGCCAACACCAATTATTCAGGTCGATATGGCGAAGACCGTGATACGAGGCAAGGCTTCCTAGTCGCCACCTTCTAGAGACCATCTCCAGACGGCTCCTATCTGCAAACGGCAAATAACTGGCAATTTTAGAAATACATTCTATTGGAAGTGGGATCCGTTCACGCAAATCTAACCCAGGGAATGGGTTCACGTCGGGTCGTGGGGGAATTAGCTTGGTGCTGTGCCACGAGTCCGCCATCAGCACCCTCAATTTCCTCTTATGGCATATTATTCCGACGTCCGCGGCAGCCAAAGCCTTCTTTGCTCCGTCTGATGTTGCGAACGTTAAGAATGCCTGGTTTCCTGTTGGCTTTCTCGTCACCACTGCATGCTCGACTCCATACGGGCGAAATATTTCCATCAGCTTCTCCTTTTTAGTATACGGCGCCAAACGGCTGACAAACAGTCGCCGTTCGTCAGATTCCGGTCGGAAGAAACTGGACGATGCCATTTCACTAGTGTACTGCTGACAATCACACAAAGCAAGACCAAAATTATGAAATAACAAAATAATTATCAAGGACGGAACATGACATTAGGAAAATGTATTATCTTCATCGTAATTAACAACAATTTCTGACAAGGGAATTCCCATAGTCCTTAGACTGTCAGGGTTTGTTATTATACAGATTTCTAACAGTTTATCATTGCCCTTTGAATAGGCAACGGTGGTCTGTTTTCCGAAATAGACGATTCTTGCAACGGTATTGCTGCAGGTTGAATGGCTGAAGCTTCGTGTTTCGGGCCCCGTTTCCTCAGGAACCGTATCTTGCATAAGGTCTTCAGTGGATTCCAGAGATAGTAGATCATCAATCCTATTATAATTAAGGCCTGTGCCGCTATTGTTCCGTACGTCAATGACAAATGTGATTTTCTTGCTCGATGATGTTCTCCAATTTCCTCTAGTTGGGCTTCAATTTCGTACAACGAATCCGATGTGCGTTCCAGGTTGTTATTGTCATTTCAAAACAGATTCATTGTGGTGTGTTTTCCCTTGGAATACTGATAGATATTAGGTGATATCAAGCTAATATTCAATAACATATTAGGAATGTAATAATAAGAATCTTTGCTCAGGTATGTTTTTGATCCTAACAAGATGTGATATCGTATTTTTGCAAAACATTCCGGATGTATTTCTAAGATTCCTGTTCCAACTATGGTGGTGTGGACATTCTTTTTCCCACCACATAGAATCTGCATCGGTTCGGGTTGTTCAAATGAGTATAACCACCCGCCAAGTGTAGTTAATTTTCGCCAGGAAGGTATATGATATGGCATGATTCTAATATTACACAAGCGTAAGAATTTCGGATCCGGTTGAAGCAATAATGAAGTCTCACATGTTCGGTGAGCTACGTCCTGCAATGGGACGTCCTGTGGACAAATATAGTAGTGCCATGCCCAGGTGCAGGAATCTATGAATGTTTTATCTGATCCGAAAAATTTAGAATGATCATTGCTTATTCCTAAGTATGGAAATTCTGGTAAGATGAAAGCCGAAATTGTGGTTCTATTGCTAAGATCGTCAAGGCTATTGTTCAAATACTGAGGAATTGGTAATATGTGTATTTTATACAGGTCATATTCAATCCGATTTACTAATGGTATTAGTACTGTCACAACCATTTTTCCTGTTATATATTTCAGATTGACATGAGATATCCTGACCAGATCCTCGATTCGTTGATGGTCCCGTGGTATAGGGAGTTCGAAGTCGACCATAGAATTATGTATCTCGTTTATTATTGTTTTGAAACTGGATCCGCTCAATAGTGATGGATGTAATTTTCCGTTGCGCGCAATGCTCAAAGCCGCGATAAAGCGTTGCGTTGTAGTAATGTAATGACTCAAAGAAGTTTCAACAGATGTTGAGTATTGACTCATTGCTACGCTATAATTCAAAGCTAAGTGTTTATCAATTTGCATTTCTAATTCGGAAACCTTCTGTTTATTTATTTTTACTTCTGCGGCAATTCGGTTGAAAGTTTTATGAACTTTATGTAAATCACTTATGATTATATGAGTTTGATTTCTCACGAGTTGGGTGATCTTCCTCTGATCAGCATATATCCTATCTATTTCCTTATTAATGTATTCAGCATCATCACTGTCTAAAGTTCCAAACAAGGCATGACTAATTGAACCGATGAATCCGAAAGGTGCATTCCTGCGTGTGATAGCTTTAGGCAATTTATGTGAATCATATTCTGGCCTCTTAATTTCTGTACTCAATTCTATCAGTTCAAAGAATCGTATCAAGTAACAAAGAATCGCATTGTATCGGGGTTGGAAAATTAATACATAAACTGTGAGTTCGTTCAATATTCCCTGTTTCATATGGAAATTCAGCTACTATTTTATCTATATCTATAACTAGTATGAATCGCCAATCAGCCCTTTGAAATCTAATCGCATTGATCTTTTCAAAGTATAAACCCGGGTTTGAATTCGTACGTGTCAGTCTGTATAGTTCCTGGGTCCGCGCGATGTGTTGCAGAGTAAGAAGGATTATCAGTCGGGTCAGCGTCATCTCTCAACCTGAATCAGTCAAATCAATCAGGACTCCAATTTAACTGTAATTTATCAACATGTTTGGTGAGCACTTTACCAGCTTCATCTCTTAACAAAACATTGCTTCCTTCCAGTATCCCAATAATCTTATATGGTCCGCGGTAACGCCTGGCAAATTTTCCTCTTTTTGGTTCTACCAAAACACGTACCACATCTCCTATTTTTCCTTTGAAGGGACGGGCGTTCCTATCATAATACAATTTTGACCTTTCTTTTGCCTGAACCAAATTTTGTCCTGCTATTATTTGCATTTCCGAAAGTCGCGTTATTAAATCATGTAAATATGAATTGTATGTGACCAAATTCTCGTCGCTCATGAAGGAGCTTGGACAACGCGCAAGTATACCGAAGACCAATTCATACGGGGTAAAATTTGTGGCTTCATGGACAGATGTATTATAAGAAAACATAGCAAAGGGTACTAATCTATCCCAATCGTCAAAATCATTCATGTAATGGCTAATGTATTCGGTTAACACTATGTGACTTCTTTCTAATGCGCCATTGGTTTGGGGTCTATACCCAGAAGTAGTGACATGTTGAATTTTGAAGATTTTAGCTAAGTTCTGAATTATCTTATTAATGAAACTAGTCCCTTTATCCGTTAATATTGCACGCGGCGTTCCATACTGCAATATAAGATTAGTTACCAATGCATGAGCTATAGTTTCAGCTTTTATATCTGGAACAGGGACACCTATGCAATATTTTGTCAAATTATCTTGCATAGTTAGAATATGTTTATTTCCGCTGGGAGTAGTGGGTAAGGGACCCACAGTATCCAATGATACTTTGGAAAAGGGCTCCAATGGAGTGTCAGTAATTAACATTGGTTCGTGAGTTTTAGTTCGTACTAATTTTTTATTCTGGCAACTATTGCAAGAACGGATATAATTTTGGATATCGTTACGCATACCTGGCCAATAAAATCGTTGTCGAATTCTGCAATATGTTTTTGTTAAACCCTTGTGTCCTCCTACCAAACTTTCATGTAACTCTGAAATGATTTTCAGGCGAAGTTCTTCCGGAGGTACCTGAGTATTTCCGTAACAAAGGGCTATTTCGATATTGCTGTCCTCAAATGTATTCCTTATTAGTTCTATTAACGTACCTTGAGGTAATTCGTCTGTAAAGTCCCCATTCTGTGAGATTCTTAGACCCTTTATATCTAAATCTGAAAGAATTTTTCTTAGGTTCTGTAGGCCAAGTTCCAAATCCCGAGTAGAAATTTTATCAAAATGTTTCCTTTTTATGACTACGCTAAATATTCTATGTTTACCGCGTTTTGTAATTAGTATCTGTCCTACTCTGGGCTTTGCCTCCCTCAAATCATTAACATTGATAACGCCTAGGTCGGAGAGCAATATACTCACTGGTGTAACAAGTTCGCAATCAGACGAAATGAAATGTACATAATTTGATCTGTAATACGTTAGATTTTGTCTCGTGGAAGTTACGATGTCTTTACTTTTGTAGCGAAATTCTGATTCTATATTCGGAGGTATGTAATCAGCATCCGGGATATATATGGATGATGGATTCGAAATTTGTGGGAAAAGTTGTCTAGGAGTAGATTTTTGAGCGATATATTCTTTACCTCTCTCCTCGGGAGTTCGATCAACCGTTGAATTTGGAAATGGTGTTGAAAGTGCTATAGGGTTTGGATCTACGGTCGGAGTAGGTAAGATTGAACTATATCTCGGCCTGTTCACGATTGTGCTATCAGGCACTCCTGTTGCAGTTATTTCTAATTCTGATTCTTCCGGAATATTTTTCAGATTAGGTGCTTTACTGGCCATTTCCTCACGCCATGGATTTGAAATTTGACTATCCTTTTCGGAATTCCTAGCTTGTTGTAATAATTTTTCTATTCGTCTATTTAATTCCTCGTCCCCAGTATCGTCATCATGTGGATCCAAATCTTGTAATATTTCCTGTCTAGTTTCATCTAAAGTGTCTCCCTCCGAAAGGGCATCCAATAAAACAACTTCCTCCTCGGGTTCCTGTAATTGACCGCTTCTATCCAATAATGACTTTTCAAATCTACTGAAAGACTCTTGTAGCTCTTCTAAATCTATAAGTGTGGATTTCTGTTTGTTCCGATCATCTGTATCACTATCGCGAGCTTCGGGTAAATTAATGGCTATAGTTTTATCTATTTCGGACTCGCCCCCTTTTTCCCGCAATGCCGTACCGGCCACTGCACCCTGTGAATCTGGAATTTTAGGATTCTCCACCATCTGTTTAGGATGAAATTCCAGATTCGGCAGCGCACTCTTACGTTGGCGGAATATAGGCGGATCTGACTGTTCGTCATCGGAATCGTCGTCCTCTACCAGAGAAAGTTCTTTTGATCTACCTAATTCTTGTGTTTTTGATGGTCCCGGAGCTTCAGTAGCTTGAATCTTTGCTCGCGTTCTAGTTGCTAGTGCACTGGTATCTAAAGATACAGGTTTCCTTGGTTTAGATATTGAACTTACTGGTTTAGATATTTTTGATTTTCCCGGTAAACTAGCTATTCTTCCTTTGGGTTTGGAAGCTTCAGATTCCGAAGATGTCGGTTTTCGTTTGTACGTTGTTGAGGGTTTATTTATTGGTAATAATTTTGGACAATCAGGTGCTAACTCCGACTTTGCATCATCAGAGGAATCTGATAAACTGAAATCATCAGACGAACATAGTTCATTTACTATGACTGGATTCCTTGATAAGGCATCAGCATTTGTGTTTAATTTTCCTGCCTTATGAATAAATTCGTACTCATAATCTCGCAATTTTAGTCGCCAGCGGATCAATCTTTGTCCTGGATCTTTTATTGAATTAATCCATCTTAACGGTTCATGATCACTGACGAGAGTAAATTTTCGGCCGTATAAATATGGTCTGAAGTGTAAAATTGCATAAAGAACTGCCAAACATTCCTTTTCTGTAGTGAAGTAATTTTGTTCTGGTTTAGTTAAAATCCTAGAAAGATATGCAACTGGTAGATCTTGACCATCAATTTCCTGACTGAGTACAGCGCCTATAGCATAGTCTGACGCATCTGTAGTTACAGTGAATTGACTATTGAAATTTGGATATTGAAGTATGGGGCTTTTACAAAGTGCTTTCCGTAATTCCAAAAATCCTTTCTTTTGCTCTTTTCCCCAAGTGAAAGTAGAATTTTTCTTCAACAAGTCTGACAACGGTTTAGCCTTTTCTGCGAAGTTTTTAATAAAGCGTCTATAATATCCTGCTAGACCTAGAAATTGCCTAATGTTTTTCTGATTTTCGGGCGAGGAAAATTCTTTACTGCACTAATCTTTTTGGGATCCGGTTTTACACCTGCTCGACTAATAACATGTCCTAGGTACGCAACTTCTATTTTGAGGAACTCGCACTTATCCGGTTGTAAAGTTAATTTAGCATCGGCTAAACGCGTGAATAAACGACGAATTTCCTTTTCATGTTCTTCCAAATTTTTGGCATATACCACAATATCATCCAAATAAACGAAAACTTCTACACCCTGTAACCCGCGTAGAACTTGATCCATTAATCTTTGAAAAGTCGCTGGAGCATTTTTGAGACCTTCCGGCATTCGGATATATTCATAATGACCATTTGGGGTTGTGAAGGCTGTTTTTTGTCTATCTTTAGGATCCATTTCAATTTGTTGAAATCCGCTTGCTAAGTCAAACGTTGAGAAATATCGGGCTTCACCTAAGTGATCCAGTATATCGGTAATGTTCGGTAATGGATATGCATCGCCAATGGTTTTTTCGTTAAGGTTACGGAAATCTATGACTATTCTCCATCTCAGATTGCCTTTAGAATCCGGTTTTTTAGGAACAATCCAAATGGGCGAATTATACGGTGAATTTGAAGGTGCTATTATTCCGTTATTTAATTTATTACGGACCTGTTTTTCTATTTCATCTTTATGAACCGGAGGAAAACGATATTGTCGCGTGTTCACAGGAACATCATCTACTGTGGAGATTCTATGTTTAATGTATGAAGTACATGGTAATTTATCACAAGGCAAGTGAAATCGTTCTGGAAATTCTTTAATGATTTTAGTTACATGATCCCGTTCTTCTTCATTCAAATGATCGAGTCGTAATTTTTTAATGATTTCTAAAACTCTATCTTCCGCGATTGGCAAAGCCTCATCCTCCGTATCAGAATCGAAATAATTTTGTTCCTCTTCAAAGAAGTTATGATACTCGAATGGTATTAATGCTTGTGGCGGAATTTCAACTTCGACATCCTTATCCGTCGTATTAACGGCAAAGACGTGACATGCACCTCGGTCATTTACAGACACAACAGCTTCGCCAATGTACAAGCCATCTATAGTTTCAATTTTAGGTAAATATCCCTCTTTTAAATCATTATTCGTAACGTCAATGGCAACTGCTTGTCTAGTACGTGCTTTTAAATACAAAAGTCGGGGTCCTACACTACGAGGTACTGGATCATGGCTAATAAAAGGTATGGGTTTAATAGGATCGCTTCGTGTTACCAATGTGTTATGATTGAAGGAGATTTCAGCCTGTTCTTGTGTGAGATACTCTTTACCTAATATACCATCGCAACGCAGTACAAATGAAGATCTTACGACATGAAATTTTACAGGTTTGCCTAATAAAGTAATTATTGTGGTACCTAATGTCTCTGTCGTATCCGGAGTTATTCCTGAGATAGCAACCGATTCGTGAAGCGCGACTGAAACATTTTCGTCAAGGGCGCTTAATTTGATTACATTTATATCCGCTCCTGTATCTACGAGGAAATATCCACAACCCATATTTAACTCCTCACCCATCATTTTTACTAATGGGGATTCGGATTTTTCTACCGTTGTGATTTTTCTTGGTTTACTAGAAATTTTACTGTTGCATGACGCTCCTTTTCCGAATGACTCGACGTCGCGTCCGTCCGTCGGGTCATTTGTGCGTTTAAATGCTCGGTTCTATCTTCGGGTTTAGTATTTCTATTATATGGAGAACCCGGTCTTGTTGATGAAGGAATGGGAGATGGAGATCTTGGTCTAGGCCCTTGCGAATATCCATCTCTTGCTAAACGTGATGGCTCATTATTATTTGTATTATAATGATGGTAAGGGTAGTAGTTAGGATATGGCATTGGCGGATAGAAATAAGGCGAGTAGTACGGATGTGGAGGAAATCCCGGTGGATTGTAATAATGGTTGCGTGATGGAGGTTTCAAAATTCCTATTGGGGATCCACTTACGTCTGGAATGGGAGTCGGAGAACGTGTACGATTCTCTTCTTCGTTTCGAATTGCATAATTGTGATAGCGAGGGGGATTCATGAATTGGCGGTTAGCGTACTCCTGATAGTAAGAGTTCGATGATCGAGAATAGCTATTGTTCTGATTGAATGATACTTTTTGAGTTTCATTCGAAGGCAATATTCCGGATTTCATTCGCGTTACTATACGTACTGCAAATTTTTTCGCATCGTCTAAAGTTTTAGGATCACGCGCATCTACTGAGCGCGCTATTTCATCTGGAAGTCCACGAATATAAGCTTCCAATCCGCATTCTTTTAATGGTAATAATATTTGTTCTGCATTATCCCCATAACTATCTTCTAACGCAACTCGAGCTCCGCTAATTAATATGTTTAATCTGTCATAGAAATCACTAACTGATTCCTCCTTTTTCATCCGAATATTTTCTATTTCGTGTTGATAGTAAGGATAATTTTTACCCGATGCAAATCTACCCTTTAAGTGTTTAATTAGTTCATTAACTGTATTAAATGTTTTTCCATAAGTGCTATCGCGGGCTGGACCCTTCAATTTTCCTAATACCGATTTCAGAAATGATCCCTCTAATGCAGGAGGCACTAAACTTGCGCTATTTTGCACATCCTGTACAAAATCTTTCAGAGGAACGCCCTTCCCATCAAAGTAAGGGATATTTAAAGTACTATTTTGAATAGTCAAACACTCCGCCATGGAGGTCATCATTGCGCTTGCGCCTTGAGACATGGTTGAATATTTGTATAAAAATATATCTGCAGAACTAGTCAATAAATAGCATATAATGAACCAGCGTTACCGCGACCACACTGATAAATTAGTAAAATAAAGAAGTTTCATAAATTCTATCCGATTTCAATGAATATGAGCACCCAGGAAATCTTACAAGAAAATTCCTTGTATCCCACCGCTGCCACCAGATCTGTTACGTGCCGCGGCCTTTGGTGATCGAGCGGCGCGTGTTAGACAGCCAAATTCTGATTAGGGGTATCCCACAATCATTTGATTATCAGAATTTGTTGTAATTATGTTTAGAATGGCAAGGAGGCTCGCCGCACCCGTAACAGTCAATTATTTTATTTAATTATCTAAATACCTTATCAGAAGGATAAGGGGTAGATTTTTGGGATCGTCGGTGCTCTAGGCCCATACGGGTCTTTTCAAAGGAATCAGACAGGTAATTAATGAATATAATTTAAAGAATAATAAAGCTTTAATATTGAAATACTTAATGAAAGCAAAAGATTACAACAGAATAAAGTGTATGTAGAAGATCAATCAATAATTTTTATAAACAAAGACATTAACACAATCGGGCACAATTCCTGATTAGGGGAATCCCACAATCGTTTGATTTTCAGAAATTGTGTTAAGTACGAATCAATTTTGATACAGTGTACGAAAGAGATAATAGGTGCAACTCACCAGACAGTCACAATAGTACAAATGGGAATATAATTTGAATTCCCTTTGGTGCTTGAGTAATTCTGAGCCCTGGTATACCTGAATCAGAAAGAGGAATAAGACGCGAACACACACACTCTTGATTATAGACAAAATACACGCGAATTGAACTTGTGGTTTTAACTGAGCAAGTAGGATTAGAAGTTAAAATAAATTATTTAAAAGAATTATTATAATTAATGGTTCAAAGTTATCGGAATGAATTGTTTCGCAAAGTTGAGTCTTTCACGCGGTTACACAGTAGACCGGAGAACTCTATCTCTAAAACACTTGCGGACACAGCGACACGCACCTCACGATTTACCGTCACAGAGTGTCGCAGCTTCATGCTCTCGGCAGCGACCAGAGTGGGTACGCTCCGAAAATGCTTACGCTGCATTTTATCGCTCGGCCGCGCTACCGTGGGCCCGTCTACTTAATGAGGCGGTGCATGTGTGTGCTCACGTCTATCCATCAGATTCCTGATTCATGATCAATTTTTACGGAACATTCGTGCGCACAGGAGACTTGACATTCCATATCTTGACAATCATACAATTTCACACAGCTGACGGCCATCCCTCAATATTCATAAATTCATGTGCACAATTTCTGACTAGGGGAATCCCATAGTCTTTAGACTATCAGAAATTGTGTTAGGTATTTAATTTTAATAAAATAATTCCGAATTAATTAATAATCCACACATGCGACAAAACCGTGGGAAGGCGCGGTTCCCTGCACCGGATGTAGAGTATACAATTCCGTCAATCTTCTAAGAAAGTAATCCAGTCTGCGCATTCCCGCTGTAGCCGTTACTGATTGTGTAGAACGCATTCGACACTCTCTGGTGAGAACGCCGCTGCGTCAGCACCGCCTTATCTGTATCGCGGGACGGTAATACGTCGAGACGACGACTCTCCAAGAAAGGGTTTTTGTTCCTGACCAAAAAGAAAAAGTTTTACGTTCGGAACGTAACACTGCATACTCGTCAATGGAATATCTGCTGATCAACTGTCTCACCTGCTTTTCCCAGGTGTCGATATCGCGGTTGGTACCGTCGTATTCGCCAATCATGTCTTTCGTATCCTTCCATTTCATTGCACTGGCCTCTCACTCAACCCCGTCAACATTAACACACCATACGTGTCCTGCAATATTCGTAAACATAAACTGCACTGCGTAAAGTCACCTAAATTCACGCGAATTGCACAGTCTTCTAAATCGTAAATCACTCCCGTAACTTCCACGACTTATGCGCGTTAATCCAGGGCCTCTATCCCACTTCTGGAAATTGTAGGGGTAAAAATAACAGAGAAATAGGTTAAAATATAAATTTAATAAGTTCGATGGTACCGACTACAGACTATTGTCTTGTTCTCGGCTCGACGCAGATTGCCTCGGTGCGCAGTTCTCGCTCGCCGGCTCGCAACACACCGCCAGCAACGCCGTGCCTCGCATCGTGTGTCTGGCAACGCCGTGTCTGCCTCACCGCGAGCCCACTACAGTACTTTGAGGATCTTCATTTTTAACACAATTTTCAATGTGGCAAAATTTGACAACTTAAATCTTTATAAATAATGATAAATAAATGAATACTTAAGGCTAATGAATGAACTATTATAAAATTATTTGGATATAAAGCAAGAAATTAGAAAAAGTCGGTAATTAATTAGTTGCTTATTTTAATAACTTATTTTACTCATTTTAATATAAAGTGCCCATTCACTGGTACGTGTTCATTTACTGGTACATCCACCCTATATACGACATTGTTCATTCCAACCGAAATGGATCAGTTTTGGCCGCATAGAAATAAAACCCACGTCATTAATTAATAAAAAATGGATTTTATTTTTCCTTAAAATGAAAAATAAAAGTTTTTGGTATCGCCTCCCGGTCCACCGCTCCACCCTCCTTGGCCGCCCCAGCGGCTTGGTCCCGGTCCCCCGTTCCATCCTCCTTGACCGCCCCAGCGGCTTGGTCCCGGTCCCCCATTCCATCCTCCTTGGCCGCCCCAGCGGCTTGCTCCCGGTCCACCGCTCCACCCTCCTTGGCCACCCCAACGGCTTGGTCCAGGTCCACCGCTCCACCCTCCTTGGCCACCCCCGCGGCTTGGTCCCGGGCCACGGCTCCAACCTCCTTGGTCACCATCGCGCCATCTTCCCCGGCGTTTATCCTGCCCACGGCTTTGGTATAATATACGCTTTGCCTCTCTTTTCATCTGGAACAGTAACATAAAAATTAAATTTTCTATTTCTACCTATACATATAATGGATCCAAAAAATATTCGGACACAAACGGAATAACATACGTTTAAATCAGTTTCATTAAATGCAATGCTGTATGATTATATACATAATATTGCAGCTCGTTGTGAGACAAATTGATAGAATATACAATAATATTTCGTTTCATTGAAACTTGTGAAATATTGATAAATCTCACGTGAAATCAAATATTATCGTATATCACACTGTTCAACTCATCTCCAACAGAGGTACATTATTAGGAGCAAAAGAATATAGTATTTAATATTGCAGATAATTACCTTATTATATTTTCTCTCCCAATTAATATTTTCTCTTCCTCCTTCCCCCCCCCCTTTCTGACTCCCTCACACTCCCTCCTTCCTTCCTCGTTTCCTTCCTCGCTTCGCCCCCCTTCCTCTCATGTTCCTGCCCGTTGTCTTCTTGGGCCACGTCGATTATTGCCCGATGTATCTGACAATGAAATTGTGACGTGTCATTATTTTTCGCCGGTCCTAAGTAGCATCCTCCGAATAAATTCCCCCTAAAACTACACAACCATTTAAGAAACCTTAATGCTTAACCCTTTCCCAACCTCCGGGTTGTTTGGACGATGTACCTTAGCGGTCCCCATCTCCAGATGACCAAATTTCAAACCCTTTTCCCTCTTCGGCCTTAGAGGGGCGAACTCCTTCCACTTTAAACCTTAGACAAGTCCCTCATTAAAACTCGCTCATCTCGAGACCATATCTCACTCCCCCTCCCCACCCCTTACGAAAAACGTATTCAAACCACCACTTTCAAACCCCAATCAAACCCTCCAAACCCATCCAACGGGTGGAGTACCCCCTTTTCAAAACCCCGAAGGAACCGCCGAAATACGCTATAACGACACATATTTCGCGCAGGACTCATCTCGACATCCCGATTACATAACACATATTTAAAGCATGAGTCATCACGCATACCTGACATTCCATTGTTTTGAATAAATACCGGCGCCGCGTGGACCGCGACACTCAGTACCAGTTCGGCACCAGTTCGACAACAGTCTTTATTAAACTTACTAAATCTTCATCTTCTATTTCTTAGTGTTAAGTAGTATTAATTAGCGTCAGTGCATCATTTCATAAAAGGACCTCAAATCTTCGACATCACTGTAAGCGCTTATTATTCTAATTTAGTTTATATTATTTTCTTTTACTTATTTGCTTCGATCTTTATATTTTCAACTTATATCGCTTTGTATTGTTGTGCTTATTGCTTTACATTACTTTCTGTGATTTCGCTTATGCATATCGTTCAACCGCATTTATATCACTTAACCTTGCTTATTCGCTTACTTTATATAGTTTCAACTGCTTATGCTAACCGCCTAATTATACCATTGTATAATTCTATTGCCTATATTAATTTGTTTATTATTATTACTAATTCATCTTATGGTTATATTATATTACTAATCACCGTTATATAAATGTTTGTGCCAATGCTTTATGTCCATGCATTATTCTAAACTGCTATAGCACCAGAAGTGCATTGTTTAATCACTCGCTGCCCAATAAATAGCGGTTCTGTTACTTAAACGTTTGAATTCTCGGAATTATTCATCGAATACTCAGAATCCTTACGGCCTTGCCACAGCTGTTCTTCCTTCGCGAACCTCGGGAGTTCTTATCTGTGTTTACAACTTTTCTTTCACCCAGGGTCCCGTATGGCCATTAGTACGTCTATTTTGAAGAACTGCCATCCGCGCCTTTCTTTCCCCATTGCAGTAGTTAAACCAATTATCTAGTTAGAAGAACTAACCGCAAACACTCTAACGGGTGTCACTCGGGTGCGCGATTATTCCCCAACCTTCCCTGGTCGATTAGAGCTGCGAAATAAAGTTCCGTGCCTAACGTTTACAACCGCTTGGGACTGCGAAACAGGGTTCCGTGCCCAAGCCTTTGTAACCGCTTAGAGCAGCGAACAAACTTCCGTGCCTAAACCCTTCCAACCCTTTGGAGCAGCGAAACAAAGTTCCGTGCCTAACTTTTGCAACCGTTTGGGACTGCGAAACAGGGTTCCGTGCTCAAACCTTTGCAACCGCTTAGAGCAGCGAACAAGCTTCCGTGCCTAAGGCCTTGCCACCTCTTAGAGCAGCGGAACAAGATTTCACGTTTGACTCCTGTAATTCCCCACAACGTCACTGTCCTAAACCGCCCGCCACCCAGGACGTGACAAAATAATGAATGTATTATTTTATGGCAAATAGTATGATTGTATGAACATACAGGGTGATTCTCTCGCTGTCAGTACGTTAGGGTGGAGCGAAAATATATTTTTTTCAGATATAATATTGATGTAGGTGTCAAAAGTTGCCCAAGGTGGTCCATAATCTGGGTTTGAAAGAATTTTTTTCTCGGACTTTATCTTCAGGTTGAGTATTGGCACCAAAGTATACAATTTCTACGAAATTTTCCATTTTTTATGAAAATTTTATTTGTTGCCGCTTATAATGGATATAATGATGATTAGGGTGCCCGTACCTAATATCGCCCAGAGATGGGCATTATTTAAATAAAAAATTATTTAAATAACGTATCAAATAAAAGAGACTTTATCTTTATTTGTCATGAAATAAAAATAATCCAGAGTTACTTTTATTTGAAACGTCACAAATAATTCTTCTTGTTCGACCACAAACGACCACAAACAATTTTTTTGTTCGACGGGAATTCATCTGACGGCCACAAATGATTTTGTTATTTGACGGGAATTCATTTTAACCTTCAAATAATTTTGTCGTCTTTCATTCATTTGTCTTTGAAAATTATTTGAAGTTCAAATAACTCTGGGAGTAGAGAGCGAGAGAGAGAGGGGGGAGCGTGTGCTAGAGAGTGATAAGCAGGAGAGCATGATGCGAGGAGGTAGTTATTAGAGCGAGAGGGTCCTGGGATTAGAAAGAAAGGGGAATATTATCGTGGGCAGGGCTCTCAAAGCTCTTGGTTACGTGATTCGTGTCTCCCGTCACTTTAAACTCAGCTCTACGGTTAAACTTCTCTATTAGACCGAGAGCCAGTGAACATTTTACCTACGTCATTTTTAAATGGAAATAATTCTTATTTTATGAAATCATATATCAGACGATAACGGAAACCATTGTCTGGCGGCCGGGCGTTAGAACAACGACGCGTGGGCGGACGTTGAAAGTCCAAAAAAACGGTAAAATTACGTCATTTTTAAATGGCTGATTTTTTGTGTGGTAATTAATAACATAATGGTAAGTTATAAAAAAATGTTGCCAGACGTTTTTATTAGAACTTAAGGGGCGCCAGACGGTCATAAAGTTGCATTTTTACAATGATCATTTACGTCATAGATAAATGGCTGTTCCTTTTTTTAAATTTTAATTTAGAACCCCTTTAACACTAATATACAATTGCCAGACGAAAATCGCGGAACTAACACCTTGCCAGACGTGAGCAACATCTCGGCCGGCGCGCACTTCGACACCTCGACGCTACGCTTAATCCATTACTGTAAGACTTCCTCAACAATTATATACTTGATTTTTTGTGTGCTAATTAATAACATAATGGTAAGTTATAAAAAAATATTGCCAGACGTTTTAATTAGAACTTAAGGGGTGCCAGACGTTCATAAAATTATATTGTTACAATAATCATTTGCGTCATAGATAAATGGCTGTTTCTTTTTTTGAACTTTAATTTAGAACCCCTTTAATACTAATATACAATTGCCAAACAAAAATCGCGGAACTAACACCTTGCCAGACGTGAACAAAGTCTCGGCCGGCGCGCACATCGACGCCTCGACGCTACGCTTAATCCATTTCTGTAATACTTCCTCAACAATTATATACGTTTATATACGTCCACACTTATATATCGAAACTAACATTTTATCAAACAGCTGCAATGTTAAATGTTCACCGTTATTTTACATACAAGCGGATTCCTCTCGTCGGAATATGTTATATTGCCAGCTGCAAATAGAAGCCTGTTGTATTATAATTTATATTATTATATGTATATGGGTTCTCCTGGAAAATACCGATTCGACATCATCGCATATTTCGATAAGGAGCAGCATTTTGGCGGCATTCGGGAAACAAGACAAAATTTTCTTTCTTTTTCTTTCTAAGTCTATCTCTTTCCGAACTTGACACCCCGCACGTGCGTACGTCGTAGGCGATCCGCGAGTACTTTATCCTTACTGTTGAGACGCCAAGGGTTATTTATTTTTCTTGTCACCGTCTGGACGCGGCTGTAAATTCGGGTGACTTTATTGCGGACAATTTGTAACGGCTCTAGGCTGATAAAAGCCAGATGTCAAGGACCAAGCCTAGTCCCAAAATGTTTGGGTCTGTCGAGTGGTGTCGCGAGGTTTAGGTTTACCAGACCCGCGATTCGAGGGTGAGAACGGCTTTCCCTCAGATAAGCGTATCTTACCACCACTGGCTAATGACCGCGCCTAATTTTGTATCCAGCCAATGACAGGGCTAATTTTTCACACCATTTTCGTTGGAAGCAACCAATCGGGTTCACTTGGAGTTTTCCTTAGCGGAAATATTGAGTGGATCAGTCAGATCGTAGCAAACGTTTAAACTGGCAACAGCTTTAATGTACAGTTTTTTTGTTGTGGTATAATTACAAGATTTATTGTAAATCGACGTGTGAGATACACCTACGGTTCGGCAATCAAGTCTAAGAACTCGCGTACGCAACACTTACTTTTATAAGGAAGTGTTTTGCCGTGTAATTTGTTTATTTAAAATAGTGAGTGTCACCACCTCATTGTTAATAAGATGGCTGAGGCTACTTTAAAGTGTGTCTTTTGCAATAATGATTTGAACACGTTACGTTTATTTACGGACGATACTTTACAAAAATGTGACAGTGCATTAAACATACGTAAGAAAAACAATTTAAAATATGCTGATGTCATTTTACCATCTAATGTGAATTCCAAGGAAGGATATCATGCAAAGTGCTATAGTAATTTTACAGCAATAATGAAAAAATATAAGAAACTCGATGTAACGTCGATCGACTTGCCCTCTTTGGCGACTTTATCACCGCAGGCATCTACTTCTACTGCAACGACGACGGCAAGCAGCGATGCACATGACACTGAGATAAATGTAAGTGTATGTATATTTTGCAATTCTGCTCGTAAGAAGAATAAAGGTCGTTGGGAGAATTTACACAGTTGTGGAAATGATAGTGTGCTCCAAAACATCATAGCACTAGCGACAAAGCCAGAATATTCAAAATTATTAGAAAAAATTAGTAAATTAAAATAAAAAAATATTCAAATTCAATATCATAGTACGTGTCTACAAAATTATAAAAGCAACCGAGATTTACCGAAAAATGCAAAGCGCACCGATTGGCATGCCTCGCGAGACATCCACAAAGCTGCATATGAAGAAACATGCGCATTTATTGAAGAAAATACAATAAAAAAATGATCGTTGCTTTTTTTACATTTTTTATGCTCTTTGTACATGGACAGTTTAAAGAAGGAATGTGAAAACAATTCTGATTCTTCTCCAAATTTATTTACGCCTCAGCATCTTAAAAAAAAAAATAGTCAAGACGTTTGCAGATAAAATAAAAATATTTATTATGCGTAAAAAAGAAATAGTCGCACCAAACCGCCATGTTGCGCTTGATGAAATAGAATTTCAAAATATGCAAAATACTGATATTTTACAAAGAGCAGCACTGCTTTTACGTCAAAATATTATGAACATGGAAACAAATAAATTTCCGGAAAATTTAACCGTGCAACATTTGTTAGCTGGGGAATGCTCTATTCCAAATGTTCTTCTTGATTTTTATATCACGCTTTTGAGTGGCTCTTCTCGACGAAGAAAAAAAAGTCCTACCTGCTTGAGAATTGCAACATCGTTTGCACAAGATGCCATTTATGCCGTAAAAAATGGTACTGTCAAAACGTCAAAGCATGTAACTCTGGGATTAGCTATAAAAAGCTTAACTAGCAGCAGAAAAGTTATTGACGTTTTTAATAGATACGGTCATTGTTGCAGCTATAATGTAATTGAAGAACTAGAAACCGAAGTAACATTTTCTTCCTCTAAGCGATCAAATATTTGTCCTCAAGATATTATTCAAGTACATAATTTAATGACAGGAGTCGCCTTCGATAACTTTGATTGATTCGTTGACACGAGAAATGGTAAGGATACCTTACACGACACCGTTGGTATTATTTTTCAAAATACCAATGGTGATGCTGATTTTCTTCCGGATATATTTTCTATTGAAGAGAATCAGAGTGGCACGGACGATGATACGCTAAATACGAAAAGAAGAAGAACGTTTGATGAAATTACTCCAGAATTAGAAGCTTACAATAAAAAACCGAGAGTAGTCGAGTTGTTGCAACCGATTGATGTTTATTCTAGCCTCGCCGATCCAGCTGATTTGAAAACATTGAAAGAAATTGACGTCACCTGGATGATTTCTCATGCACTGAAGATACCCAACACGCCTATGTGGGCGGGGTTTCATAGCAAAATACTGAACGATACATCATCAATGCAAAAAATTTCATATCTAACGCCTATAAACTTATCACCGACAAATACAGCTGTTGTTTTAGAGACTATGGTGCAAAGCCAAAAAGTTGCCAACGAGTGCAATGAAAAATACGTGCAAGTAACCTATGATTTAGCCATAGCAAAAATTGCAATGTCAATACAAGCAACAGAGAAGCCTAGATTTGACAATCTTTTTATTAATCTCGGTAGCTTTCATATCATGTTAGCGTATTTTAAAGCTGTTGGCAAATTTATTGAGAATTGTGGCTTAAACAACATCATGGTTAACAGTGACTTGCTTGCTAGTGGTTCAGTACCTGGTTTCATAGCAGGGAAGCACTTTAATAGGTGTAAAAGACTACACCCTTTGATAAGTTTGGCTCTGCACATTTTACATTTTGAAGATTTCATTGAAAAAAGTAATATACAAATAGGAAGTACTGTAATTAATTATTTAAATGAGTTTCAAAACAATAAAACAGAGACCCCACTATTGCTAATGCAGCTCTTTTGAAATTGCTAGAAGAGTATTCTGCATATGAAGAATCGACGATGAGCGGCGTATTCGGCAAAACACCCCAATTCTATATGATTTACATAAATCTAATAAATCATTATTTGATGTTAAATAGAAGTATTAGGACTGGAAATTTCGAACTGTTTAAATATATATTGCCTAAAATTGCAAATTTATTTTTTACATTCAATCAACCCAATTATGCCCGTTGGCTAGTAAAATATCATGATAACCTTATTAAAATTGATGAGACTCATCCGGGTATAAAAAATTCATTCTTAGAAGGCTGTTTTGGAATCAAAAGGACAGAGAAGCCGTTTTCAAGACAACCAATAGATTTAACTTTAGAGCAAACAATCAATGCAGACGCTGGGAGAAGGTTAACAGGTGTTCTCCATTTTACAAATTCTATTTCAGCACGTCAGCGCTGGGCTAGAAGTCATGGTATCAGGTCCACCATTATTTCTCATGTTTTGGATATAACTGGATTACGAAAAGCGCAAGATGTAACTGCAGATTTAGAAAAAAGTCGAATCAAACTTAGTTCTATGCAGCTACAAAATTTTATTAATGTAATAAATCAAAATATGAATCCTTTTAGTCCAGAATTACAGAAAGATTTATTGTACAATATTGCTAGTGGACGAGCAGCAACAGAAAAGACAGCTGAATTCTTGATAAATGTTGAAAAAATGGAAATCAACAACGTGAAACATTCATTAGTGAATGCTCTGAAAGTCCGGACAGATTTGAAAAAGCCATAAAGAAAAATAACATCTTAACATTTTCGGAAGCGCTTCAAAAGAAAAATGTTAAAATTGCTGGCAAAATACAGGAAGTTCGCATGCAGCGAGACTTATTTGGAAGACTTCTCGGTATTTCAATGAACGACAATATTGATATGGAAAGAGTTTTGACTTTCCCTCTTACACCGATTCCTTTATCAATGTGCCATCTTGACGAAACAATTTGCAAAACGGATAAATCTGTTTTATTAAAATTATTAGCACAGGATTTTGATACTGACACAGCACCATCTATCGATGTTGTCCTTATTGACGGTTTTTTCATTTTGCATTTAATAAAAGAAATGCCAAAAACATTTGGAGGTGTTTCAATAAAAATATTACAAACTATTACAAACTACAATGCACACAGAATTGATGTTATTTTCGATCGTTACTTTTCTCCATCTATCAAGGATTACGAGCGACAACTGCGAGGCAACACGAGATATCAAAATTATATCATAAGAGGACCAGATCAAGTACGCCCGGCAGATTTTGCAAAAGAGGTAAGAAATATAAGGTTTAAAGAAGCGCTAATTAAGTTTCTGATAGAGCATTGGACGCGTGATGAGATAGTGCCATTTATCGGTGCAAAAACTGTAAATTTGAATTTTGATGTTTGCTAAAAATATCAAGTAAAAAATGGAAAAGTACAAAGAACCGTCGATGAAAACTTATCATGCGAACAACACGAAGAAGCAGATACAAAAATAATATATCACATCTGTAATATTGAAATCGAAGGAAACGTTTTGATTCGATGTGCAGATACAGATGTGCTTATAATTATGCTGGGAAACATCTTACGCTTAAAATGCCCCATCAAAATTTGGATGGAAGTTGGCGTAGGTAACAGACAGCGATGTATAGATGTGTTACGTGAGGGCGTTAATTTTTATTCGACCGAGCGGTTGAGTCTTATTTCCTCGGTAACGCTTAACGAAATTTAAAGAGATTTTATAATTTTGACATAATCAGGTTATTACGCAAAAATCAGGATTGTTTTGGGGCGCGGCTTTCGTCTACAACCCATACAGGTTGTCCAATCAGGATGTGGTATTTTAGAGGAGACTGGTTCGAAACAAAATTAGACAAGTTAAAGAATGATATACCATGTATTACAAAAATATATATATAAAGGAGTTTTGAAAGGTGGTACAAAATGGGGAAAATTACATGGATTTGTGTTACGCCAAATCATATATAAAAATCCAATTACAGTGTGTAAAATGCTAAACTTGTTTATGAGGTTTGGATTTAGTCAGAATTGAATGTGAACAACAATAATTGATCGAGGGAAAACCCACAACCCACTAAGTGGTTGGATCAATAATCGCGTTTGTTCTTAATTTTGTACATTCACTCGAGTTAGTTGTACGGTTAATTTGGTCGCAATTTATATTACTCGAAACAAGACAATTTTGAAACCGTGTCACACGCCGGAGGGAAGGTAACAGCTAATTGAGGGAAACCCATAACCCACTAAGTGGTTGAATCAGCTGCTGCTTCCGTAAAATATCATGGATAGATAGAATCACTCACCAACTCCGTACAAGAGATTGTTAATTTGAACTACGGCCCTCTCTCTCTCTCTCTCTCTCGCTCTCTCGCTCTCTCTCTCTCTGAATGACCTGAGAGTCCCGCGTACTGGATGCTGAATCGCAGGAGCGTCGCACAACACACAATGTGGAAACTTGGTTCGGAATATGTTTAATTATTAAAACGGTAGTGGTTAAATGATTTAATTAACGGTTAAAGTTGATTATATATTAAACAGTGAAAAACGTGAAAATATATGTATAATGTTTGAGTCTCTACGGGGACTGAGTCCTACGCACTACAGAACACGGGAACTCCGGCTCAAAGACTATTTCAAAGAATAGTTATGTCCCTCGGACAGCACGACCACGCACCACGCACCACGATTTGACGGTAGACTGCAGTAAAATGGTAATTTTTTATTATAATTTAAAATGGTAAAAACGCAAAAATATATAAGTCTCTACGGGGACTGAGTCCTTCCACGATCACTGGGATGCACTGGAACTCCGGCTCAAAGACTATTTCAATGAATAGTTATGTCCCTCGGACAGATCGGCCACGCACTATGCGACTTGTCAGCCGACTGCCCCGAGCGTTCGCAGGGTAGGCCCGAGCACTCGGGCCTTTGCACAAAGAGCGCCAAAATTGCTCACTCTGCACCTCGTGCACACGGGCCTAACCGTCGTCGCCTCGGACCGTTCCCAGCCTCACAGTGCTTAGGTTTTCAGAATGTTATCGCATCCGGCGTTCTAAGAACGTTCTGCAGTGTCAAGATTTTTGCATGGGAAAATGCAGTGGCGTAATGAATTATATAAAATTATAATAATTCGGTTTGTAGATCATTGACAACTGATCGAGGGAAACTCCCATAACACGTGATGGTTGAATCAATCGTCGACATCTGTGAACTGACTACAATGAGGATATCGCAAAGATTTAGAAATGAATTTCGAAAAATAGCCGGCACGTAACACTCTGCCCCCCTTGAAATCATCGTCCCCGATGATAACTAGTCATAAGGACATTTGGAGTGCCGGGTATAATTTATAAAAACATGGAGCAGCTGCCTGTCACGCTTACGAGGCATCGCGCTCGTTCCGCCGACACGGATTTCGGTTCGGTGGTTGTGAGGATCGCCGCGCAGGGCGAAATATACGCATTTCACAAAAGGGCGTCCTATATGCACGCAGCCCTCAAGATTCACTATTGCTATTTTTTTTCTTTTAACAATTTCTAACGAGACCACAAACATTCACCCCGACTGTTCCTACAAGTCAATTCCCCGAGAAACGACATGTCCTTAAGGAATCGAGCACCGACGTCCGAGTACAACAACTCGTTTGTAATGTCGCACTATGTTCCAATACACTTAGTGCATTCACCACGAACTTCTCGCACGTTGGTACACCCGGCGATGTTAAGTATGATGATGGGTTTTAGACGTTGATCTCCTCGATGGATTCGTTCATTGTCCACCCATCCGCAGCATTTAGCTCCAGGACTCACGACATGAATTCCATCTGGACAGTCTGATGTTCGTCAGGCTCTGCAATCTATTGTGGTGGAGTTTTTCGGATGTAGGAAAATCGGTGCTCTTAACGCCAAAACTCTGTAGGTTCGGATTGGCCGTCAAAAATGTCCCCAGTATGGTGCCGCTACAATTCACGCAGCGTCCAATTGAGAGGTTCCTCAAGGAATTGACCCGCAGGTACTGCCAGCTCCTGAAAGGCCGATGGATAAGCGGAAAATGCTGTCACAGTCCATCCTTCCAGTGCTGTGCAGTTTTTCGCAACCAGGGTCAACAGCCGTGACCATAAATTCGTGGCAATCAATTCGTCATCTAGAACAATGTATCTTATAATAACGGCACATCGCATGCAAAATACCCAATAGAAAGCGATGATTGATACTATCCTGCAGAAGTCCATAGGTCATACTCCTGCAGGATGTATGTTACTGGAGCGGTGTTCGGCTTCATGACAACTGAAGAGCGACTCGGTAGATCCTTCGACACGGTGTATCAGTGGAAGATGGTAGTAGGTTGATCCAATAACGAACAGGCGTGATTGTATAGTAGGCGCATTCTCCTCCTCCAAATTACGAGTATCGAGAAGTATCGTCATCTGTGATGTTATCAGTCTTGCAATGAGCAATTTTTTTTTTTTTTTTTGAAATACAATCCCAGAACGAATGAACTCTTGATGTTTCATGTGTTCTCCGATGGTTTGCGGAGGTTAGCGTGATCCAGGTCATCACAGAGAGAAGAGTTACCAATTTTCTTAATTTAATTTAACTCTATTCTACGATTAGATCGGAAACTGAGGCCTAATCATTTTGGTGGTGTAGTAATAGTTTATCAGCATGCTTTACAAATCGTTCGCCAGATTTCTTTTGTAGTATAATATTATTCTTTTCTAAAATTCCAACAATTTTGTAAGGACCGTGATATCGACTGCCAAATTTCCCTTTTCTGACTTCTACTAAAACGCGTGCCATGTCGCCAATTTTACCCTGAAATGGTCGCGCTTTTTCATCGTAATGTAATTTTGACTTATGTTTAGCCGATATCAAATTTTGTGCAGCCAACGTCTGCATCTCAGTTAATCGCGTTAATAAATCTTGAAGATAACCGTTATACGTTAATAAAGGCTCGTCTGTAGGGAATGCACTAGGACAGCGTGCTATTTCGCCAAATACTAATTCGTGTGGAGTGAAATTTGTTGCCTCGTGAACGGACGTGTTATACGAAAATATTGCAAATGGTACTATTTTATCCCAATCATCAAAGTCATTTAGATAATGTTTTATATATTCAGTCAAGACTATATGGCTACGTTCCAAAGCACCATTTGTTTGTGGACGATACCCAGAGGTAGTTACATGATTTATTTTGAAAACTTTCGCTAATTCTTTTAACACCTTGTTAATGAAGCTAGTGCCTTGATCAGTTACAATTGCGCGTGGAGCCCCATATTGCAACACCAGATGCGTGACCAGCGCATGAGCTACAGTTTCTGCTTTTATATCCGGTACAGGAACTGCAATGCAGTATTTCGTAAGATTATCCTGCATAGTTAAAATGTGCCGATTACCGCTAGGAGTTAACGGAAGGGGTCCCACAGTATCTAAGGATATTTTATCGAATGGCTTTAATGGAGTATCAGTTATAAGCATTGGTTCACGAGTTTTTGTCCTAACAAATTTATTTTCCTGACAACTATAGCATGTTCTAATGAAATTTTGAATATCGTTACGCATCGATGGCCAATAAAATCTTTCCTGAATTCTTTGATATGTTTTTGTTACGCCCTTATGCCCTCCTATTAAACTTTCATGTAATTCCGAAATGATTTTCGGACGGAGTTCTTCGGGCGGTACCTGTACGTTTCCGGTGCACAATGTTATTTTGATATCGTTATCCGCAAAAATATTTGATAAGATACCAGCTAGTGTACCCTGCGGAAGTGTATCAGTAAACTCACCGGATTTTGAAATTCTAAAGGTTTTTATGCCTGATTGTAGAAGTGTGTATTTTAAATTTTTCAAAGCATTACCTAATTTTGCGACAGAGGTATCATCATAATACCTTTCTTTGATTACTACACTGAAAATTTTGTATTTACCTCGCGGCGTAACGAGTACTTGGCCTTCTTTTGGCTTTGAATTTCGCAAATTGTCTATGCTTATGGCTCCTATATCTGCGAGCAATCTACTGATCGGGGTTACTAATTCCACATCGGAAGAAATGAAATGAACATAATTTTCGCGAATGTTTGTTAAACTGTTTCGAGTAAATTTAATATTCTCTTCGCGTGGGCTTCGAGAGAAAGTCGGTGACGTTAATACGTCGGGAAGTATACTTTCTGTTATTTGAATTCCTGGTCGATACTGGTCAATTTTACTATAGTCCATTGGTTCAGGAGCAGGTGCACGTTTGGGGGTGGAAGGTGGATCAGAAACTGTTGTTTTTAGTTTTGAATAAATGGATTGTGAATAAGGTGTGGATAATGCAAGCGGTCTATTGGATGGTAACGGGGTTGGTATCATGGATCTGCGCGGTGGACGGTGAATTAGCGTATTGTCGAATCTTGAGGCATTGTTTGGTTCCTCTTCTTCTTCTTGTATGGATTCCAAAGGAGGTCTCCCTATTTCGGATCTCGAAGGTGCTACCTCGACGCTTGTTCCAGCACTATCTTGTCCTCGCGATTTATATTGAGCCCACAAGTCTTCTGCGCGTTTGTCCAATTCTTCCCGGAATGAATTTTCTGCATCCAGTTCTGATTCATCGGATGAGTTTTGAAGAATATCGCTATGCTCTTGCAACGATTTTTCGAAACGGTTAAAAGATTCCTGAAGTTCCTGTAGCCTAATGGGTTGAGTAGTGTCGAGGTGGATCTCGTTATCGTCACTATCATTGGATGGAGGTGCAACCTCTATCGTTATGCTTTCGGCGGGTGTTGGAGCCGCGGCAGCTTCATCCTCTGTAGTGTCCAAAGCCTCGGACTGGTCTTCAGATTGTACTTCTTTAGAAAGGGTGCGTTGAAATTCTTGAACCAATATCGGTGATTTGAGATTAGGTAACACGCTTTTTCGTCCTCGGAATACCGGCGGATCGACCACCTCGGTAGGCAGTTCTTCTTCGGAATTTTGTGAAGATTCGGCACTTGTTAATTCCGCGTAATTAATGGGAGTTTTAGATTCGGCAGGTTGAACTGCGGAACGTGTTCTTGTTGCAATGGCACTTTTATCTAATGGAAATGTACGTTTACTTTTCTTAACAATTGGTTTAGCTACAGATTTTGATTTTGAAGGTACGGATCTAGAAGTGCTTGGCGTTGGTAATCTTTTATCCGCGGGAGGTTTTTTAATAGGCATAACTTTGGAAATCTTAGTATTGCATTCCGAGTCGCTATCGGATGTATCTTTTGAACTGGAATCAGAACTAGTATTAATTTCTGTTACCGGATTTCGAGACAGAGCGTCCGCATTGGAATTTAGACGTCCAGGTTTATGTACAAATTCGTATTCGTAATCATGCAATTTTAATCTCCAACGTACTAATCGTTGTCCTGGATCTTTTATCGAATCTATCCATTTTAGAGGCTCGTGATCACTAACCAAAGTAAATTTTCTTCCGTAAAGGTATGGTCGAAAATGTAATATTGCAAAAAGAACTGCTAGACATTCCTTTTCTGTGGTAAAATAATTTTGTTCCGGCTTCGTTAAATTTCTCGAAAGGAAAGCTACCGACAAATAGTGTCCGTCTACGTTTTGGCTAAGTACGGCGCCTATTGCGTAGTCAGATGCATCCGTAGTTAATGTGAACGGTTTATCGAAATCGGGATATTGCAATATGGGACTCTTGCACAAAGCTTTACGTAGAATTTTGAAGCTATTTTTATGTTCTCTACTCCATACAAATTTAGCATTCTTTTTTAATAATTCGGTTAAAGGCTTCGCTTTTGCTGCAAAATCTTTGATGAATCGGCGATAATAACCGGCTAGTCCAAGAAATTGTCGTACATTTTTTTGGTTTTTAGGACGAGGAAAATGTTTTACCGCAATTATTTTCTTTGGATCTGGTCTTACTCCAGAACGACTAATAATAAGGCCTAAATATGTGACTTCGGTTCTCAAAAATTCACATTTATCTGGCTGAAGGGTTAATTTTGCATCATTTAATCGCGTAAACAGACGTCGGACTTTCTTTTCGTGTTCTTCCAAATTTTTCGCGTAAACAACAATGTCATCGAGGTAGACAAATACTTCCACACCCTGTAATCCGCGCAATACCTGATCCATCAGCCGTTGAAACGTCGCGGGAGCATTCTTAAGCCCTTCGGGCATACGAATATACTCATAATGACCATTAGGTGTAGTAAAGGCTGTTTTAGCACGGTCTCGCGGATCCATTTCAATTTGTTGGAATCCACTAGCGAGATCAAAGGTGGAAAAGTATTTCGCTTCGCCTAGGTGATCTAGAATTTCTGTGATGTTAGGAAGGGGATATGCGTCACCAATTGTTTTTTCATTGAGATATCGAAAATCGATTACCAATCTCCACCTTGGATTTCCCTCGGAATCAGGTTTCTTTGGTACTATCCAGATTGGTGAATTGTACGGAGAATTTGAAAGTGCAATAATTTTATCTGCCAATTTATTAGAAATTTGACGAGCTATTTCTTCTTGGTGGACTCGTGGAAACCGATATTGCCTAGTGTTAATGGGCAAGTCATCTATTGTGGGTATTCGATGTTGTATTAAACGAGTGGATTCTAATTTGTCACCTGGTAGACGAAATCGTTCAGGAAATTCCTCGATTAATTTAATTATGTGATCTTTATCTTCGGCATTCAAATGATCTAAACGCAATTTTGATAAAATTCTGGTACTCGGTCCGTTGATACCGGTGACTCCTGCAGTTCAGAGTCAGAATCGAAATATTCGCGTTCTTCAGGAAAGTTATGATATTCAAATGGTAAAATTTCTTGAGGCGGTATTTCTATTTCAATATCTTTATCCAAGGTATTTATTGCGAGAACATGGCACACGTTGTTTTTAACTTTTACCAGCGCTTCTCCAATATAAATTCCATCTATTGTTTTAATCAGTGGTAAATATCCTTCTTCCAAATTACAATCGATGGCATCTATGGCGATTGCTTGTCGGGTACGACTATTAATACGATAAACACGCGGCGTACTATTTTTCTGAGGTGCTTCCTCCGGAGGAGCCTCGCCAATAAAATGGATCGGTCGAATTGGTTGACTTTGTGTAACTATTGTATTGTGTGCAAAAGAAATTTCGGCTTTTTCTTGTCTCAAATAAGCTTTTCCTAAAATACCGTCACTATGTATCGGAAAATTTGATCTTACTACATGAAATAGGACTGGTTGATTCAAAATTTCTACTATTGTGGTTCCTAATGTTTCCATTCTTTCGTGCGTAATTCCTCTCATTTCAATAGAATCGCGTACGTCGACTGTTATATCCTCATGCAATGCGTTCAATTTTATTACATTTATGTCAGCACCCGTATCAATCAGAAATGTTGCAGTTTTATATCGTAATTGTTCCGCGGTTAATTTTACAACAGGCGATTCGTCATTACAACCCAAATTTAATATTGTTGATCCTTTTCCAGAAATCTTACCGTCGGGCGACGCTCGGAATTTTGATTGTTCGACGGGTGACGCTCGGGATTTTTGGTAACTCGTCGTCGCGTCTGTTCGAGGAGTTACACGGGAGTTTAAATCCGAATTATTACGTGCTTCTAACGAATTTTGATTCGGTGAATACGATCAATTTTGATTTGGCGAATACGGCCTGGATTCCCGAAATCCAACGGAATTCCGCGAATCGGAATTCGAGTTTCGGAAACTATTTTGGAAATTTGAATTTTGGGGTGTGACTTGCGTCGACTGGGGAATTGGACTCGTGCTCCGTGCCAATTGTGGAGCCGTCGGAGATTGTGCGTACGGCGAATTTAACGGAAAATGCGGATCCTGTGGATATGGTGAATAATATGGTGGATAAGGCATTTGATAAAAAGGTGGATAAGGCATATAAGGTTACGGAGAATGGACAGGATACCCATGTTCGGGATATCTACTCGAGTCCATGTTATTCCGCGGTGGTTTAAGAATACCTGTTGAGAATCTTGAATAATCTGAATTTCCTGTCGCGTTTGGACTCGGACTTCGCGAACGAGAATCTCCAAAATTTTGATTTCGCGAATCGCGATGAGTGAATAAGCTTTGACGTGAATTACTTTGAACAGGGGAATCTGGACGGGAATTTAAACGAGAATCATCCTGCCGTGAAAGAAACAGTCTGTTTGTATCTCCAGACGGTATTACTCCAGACCTCATTCGCGTCTCGACTCGCGTCGCATGTTTTAGCGCATCTTCTAGAGTTTTCGGATCCCGCGCGTCTACGGCCCTGGCTATCTCGTCCGGCAAGTCCCGAATAAATGCTTCTAGCGCGCAATCCTTTATCGGGCGCAGCATCCTATCCGCGTCCTCGCCATACGAGTCTTCCAGCGCGAGCCGGGCTCCGTTAACCAAGATATTAAGCCGATCATAAAAATCATTTACAGTTTCGTTTCTATGCATGCGGATATTTTCAATTTCATGATGGTAATATGGATAATTTTTTCCAGGAGCGAATCTGTTTTTCAAATGTTTAATTAATTCATTTACGGTATTAAAAGTTTTTCCGAAAGTACTATCGCGTGCAGCTCCTTGTAATTTTCCTAGGACTGCTTTAACGAAAGGGCCTTCCGACGCAGGCGGTACGAAAACTGCGCCGTTTTGCACATCTTGTAAGAAATCTTTCAAAGGTATATTTCTACCGTTAAAGAAAGGAATATTCAGCGTCCCGTGCTGCAAAGCAAAGCATTCCGCCATAGACGTCATCATCGCGTTCGTTACTGATAAATTCGCGGACGCGTTACTTGACGCGCTAGCGGTTTCATTGGGACTAGCCATTTTGCTAAATTTTTCGAATTTAGTTCAAGGAATATACACAAATATATAATAAGCTGAAAATAAATTAGAAGGCGATATCACGGATTTTCCTAAAACATTCAAGACACAAAAGAAAACAAAAATGTAAAGCATACCAATTAAATCACATATAAAAATTTACATATGCACTCTTTTATCTCGAACGTCTCAGAAAATACCACAAAGGACGGGTTTGACAAAAGCAGTATCCCACTTCTGACACCAGTTTAGCTGTTACGTGAGGGCGTTAATTTTTATTCGACCGAGCGGTTGAGTCTTATTTCCTCGGTAACGCTTAACGAAATTTAAAGAGATTTTATAATTTTGACATAATCAGGTTATTACGCAAAAATCAGGATTGTTTTGGGGCGCGGCTTTCGTCTACAACCCATACAGGTTGTCCAATCAGGATGTGGTATCTTAGAGGAGACTGGTTCGAAACAAAATTAGACAAGTTAAAGAATGATATACCATGTATTACAAAAATATATATATAAAGGAGTTTTGAAAGGTGGTACAAAATGGGGAAAATTACATGGACTTGTGTTACGCCAAATCATATATTGTTTGGGATTGGTCTCAGTAAAACGACCAATCGTTGTGCATGCTCGTCATCGCTGTGCGGCGCGGGTTTTGAACCCACTCCGGGTCTCTGTTTCGCGGCTGGGCGATCGCGGAGACGGACCGGTCGGGCCATCTCTGATTTGACACCTGGACTAATTACCGGTGTAGTTGCTTATTAACTAAAGGCAAGAACGTAGGTGCTCCAAGTTCTTTGTGCAAACATATATAAAAATCCAATTACAGTGTGTAAAATGCTAAACTTGTTTATGAGGTTTGGATTTAGTCAGAATTGAATGTGAACGGGAACGACGGACGTTGAACAAACAACAAGTCAACAATAATTGATCGAGGGAAAACCCACAACCCACTAAGTGGTTGGATCAATAATCGCGTTTGTTCTTAATTTTGTACATTCACTCGAGTTAGTTGTACGGTTAATTTGGTCGCAATTTATATTACTCGAAACAAGACAATTTTGAAACCGTGTCACACGCCGGAGGGAAGGTAACAGCTAATTGAGGGGAAACCCATAACCCACTAAGTGGTTGAATCAGCTGCTGCTTCCGTAAAATATCATGGATAGATAGAATCACTCACCAACTCCGTACAAGAGATTGTTAATTTGAACTACGGCCCTCTCTCTCTCTCTCTCTCTCGCTCTCTCGCTCTCTCTCTCTCTCTGAATGACCTGAGAGTCCCGCGTACTGGATGCTGAATCGCAGGAGCGTCGCACAACACACAATGTGGAAACTTGGTTCGGAATATGTTTAATTATTAAAACGGTAGTGGTTAAATGATTTAATTAACGGTTAGAGTTGATTATATATTAAACAGTGAAAAACGTGAAAATATATGTATAATGTTTGAGTCTCTACGGGGACTGAGTCCTACCACGCACTACAGAACACGGGAACTCCGGCTCAAAGACTATTTCAAAGAATAGTTATGTCCCTCGGACAGCACGACCACGCACCAAGCGATTTGACGGTAGACTGCAGTAAAATGGTAATTTTTTATTATAATTTAAAATGGTAAAAACGCAAAAATATATAAGTCTCTACGGGGACTGAGTCCTTCCACGATCACTGGGATGCACTGGAACTCCGGCTCAAAGACTATTTCAATGAATAGTTATGTCCCTCGGACAGATCGGCCACGCACTATGCGACTTGTCAGCCGACTGCCCCGAGCGTTCGCAGGGTAGGCCCGAGCACTCGGGCCTTTGCACAAAGAGCGCCAAAATTGCTCACTCTGCACCTCGTGCACACGGGCCTAACCGTCGTCGCCTCGGACCGTTCCCAGCCTCACAGTGCTTAGGTTTTCAGAATGTTATCGCATCCGGCGTTCTAAGAACGTTCTGCAGTGTCAAGATTTTTGCATGGGAAAATGCAGTGGCGTAATGAATTATATAAAATTATAATAATTCGGTTTGTAGATCATTGACAACTGATCGAGGGAAACTCCCATAACACGTGATGGTTGAATCAATCGTCGACATCTGTGAACTGACTACAATGAGGATATCGCAAAGATTTAGAAATGAATTTCGAAAAATAGCCGGCACGTAACAGATGTAACGCGAATGAGTGACGCACTAGAAAATTCTGTGTGCAATTCGTTACCAGGATTTCATGCATTTACTGGTTGCGATTACAACGCTGCTTTTTTTATGAAAGGTAAAAAAAACCCTTTCAACTATTACTGCAGTCTCAAAAATACCAACAAGCATTTACTGACCTTGCGACTTTAAATGAATGCAATTCAGCAGAAATTTGCACAAGTTTGGAAGAATTTGTGTGCCGCTTATATGGTTTTAAAAAAATTAATGACGTAAACCAAGCTAGATTTGCGTCGTTCACAAAAACCTACCAAACCATGACTAATACTGAAGAATTTAGTATAAATGTTAAAAATTACGACGCATCTAAACTGCCACCTTGTAAAGTGGAATTACGGCAGCATATCCTACGAGCCGCGTATATCAGTCATGTATGGAGAAACGCATATTTAAAAAATGGAACAATATTATTGCCAACCAATCATGGATGGGAGGAAGCTGGTGAGAAGTACGATTTCGTATGGTACAAAGGTGAGACACTACCAACGCTCGTCAGCGACGTTGTAATTCAACCCTCCGTTCCCGACGAGGAAAACAATGATTCAGGTACACATAATGCATTTATTTTACTGCTATTAAAATTGATACGTAATATCCGATGTTAATAACTTATATCTCTTTATAGATGATTTTATTGAGTATGATCGCGATTGTGATGATGATGATAATGATGTGGACGACCGCGATGAATATTATCTCGACGATGAGGAGACACAAAATTATTCAAAATAATAATAATAAAATGAAATTTGTTCCTCAAAAAGTATTAAGAAACTTATAGAAAATGACTTGTTTACTTTACTTCCTAAACATTTTTTCTGTTTCAATCTTAAATTTAGACTCCTTTTAGCAATTAAAATCATTGCCATAGAAATATCTCGGTATTATTGTCTTGTACACACTCTCAAAGCCTCATCCGCCCCCACGCCAACAGCGAAAAGTTATGTACATTTAACATTGCAGCTGTTTGATAAAATGTTAGTTTCGATATATAAGTGTGGACGTATATAAACGTATATAATTGTTGAGGAAGTATTACAGAAATGGATTAAGCGTAGCGTCGAGGTGTCGATGTGCGCGCCGGCCGAGACTTTGTTCACGTCTGGCAAGGTGTTAGTTCCGCGATTTTTGTCTGGCAATTGTATATTAGTATTAAAGGGGTTCTAAATTAAAGTTCCAAAAAAGTAACAGCCATTTATCTATGACGCAAATGATTATTGTAACAATATAATTTTATGAACGTCTGGCACCCCTTAAGTTCTAATTAAAACGTCTGGCAATATTTTTTTATAACTTACCATTATGTTATTAATTAGCACACAAAAAAATCAGGTATATAATTGTTGAGGAAGTATTACAGTAATGGATTAAGCGTAGCGTCGAGGTGTCGAAGTGCGCGCCGGCCGAGACTTTGCTCACGTCTGGCAAGGTGTTAGTTCCGCGATTTTCGTCTGGCAATTGTATATTAGTGTTAAAGGGGTTCTAAATTAAAATTTAAAAAAAGGAACAGCCATTTATCTATGACGTAAATGATCATTGTAAAAATGCAACTTTATGACCGTCTGGCGCCCCTTAAGTTCTAATAAAAACGTCTGGCAACATTTTTTTATAACTTACCATTATGTTATTAATTACCACACAAAAAATCAGCCATTTAAAAATGACGTAATTTTACCGTTTTTTTTGCAATTTCAACGTCCGCCCACGCGTCGTTGTTCTAACGCCCGGCCGCCAGACGATGGTTTCCGTTATCGTCTGTATATATGATTTCATAAAATAAGAATTATTTCCATTTAAAAATGACGTAGATAAAATGTTCACTGGCTCTCGGTCTATATGTTTCGTTAGTTCGTCCTCATCTTGAATACGCTGCAATTATCTGGTGTCCACATTTTATGTATCTTTCCGTCATGGTCGAACGGGTTCAACATAAATTCCTTCGTTTTATGTCATTTAAGTTAAAAGATCCCATGCCAGTTGCGTGCCATAATTACCAGCCAATACTGGCTAAATTGAGGCTTATGTCGCTTGAAAAACGTAGGATTATTTCTGATCTGCTATTTATATACAATTTGTTGAATGATAATATTGACTGTTCCGATATTCTTCAACTTATTAAATTTTATGTTCCTATGAGAAATATAAGACGAACCTCCCTCCTTTACATCGAACCGCGCCGAACTTTGCTGGGTAAATTCAATGCTATCAATCGTATTGCCTATCATGTTAATAAATATTCGAGTAAAGTTGACCTTTTTGGCGGTTCGTTGTACTCGTTCAAACAATCGATCTATAATTGTGTCAACAGCTGACTGTTGCTGTTGCTTTTTTCCCCCCCCCTTCTTTCTCTATTCTTTGTACTTATGTTTCGCTTCGTGTGCTCACATTATTTATGTTCTTTTTCTTTATATGTATCAGTGGGCTTCCGTTAATAAATGTACTATTATTATTATTATTATCATTATTAGGAACAGGCCTCTCGCTCGGTTCCTCTGCTCTCTAGCACACGCTTCCCCTCTCTCTCGCTCTCAACTCCCAGAGTAATTTGAGCTTCAAATAATTTTCAAATACAAATGAATTAAAAGACGACAAAGTTATTTGAAGGTTAAAGTAAATTCCTGTCATATATGTCACGTCCCGGGTGGAGGGGTTTAGGGACGATGACACGAGGGGTAATTGTCAGGCGAGAATGCAAGTTTTCCGCACGCTGATCGACCAGGGAAGGCTTAAATGGCGAATATACACCCGGGAGACACCCGTTAGAGCACTTTGTATTTGTTTTGACTAAGAAATTGCATTTACCGTTGCATTCACGTAGGAAGTTACTCGTAATACTTCCGCGAAATCCGTCTAATTATACGACTGTACGCGGGCTATGCAAAAGAACGTTGGTAAACACTGTAGGCTCTTTCGCGTTCGGGAATCGAGATCAGCTGTTGCGGCAGCTAGGTTTGGATATGGAATCCTCGCGATCGCGGAATACACACAATAATTCAAAGCGTGATTTAAACAGGAATCGTTTATTCAAATTGAAGCACTTTTAACACGTTATGTACTATTATCGTGATTTTTGGTAAGTTTTATAATTATGTGATAGACATTTAGCATTAGCACATGACATTTATATTAATGGTGAACAATAGCAAAATATGTATGGACATGAAATACAATATACGATAAAGTAAAATGACATAAAGCAATAAGCGTTAATAATTCAAAAGGTATGAACGCAATAGGCGTTAATAGTACAAAAATATATATATATAAAGCAATAAGCGTTAATAATTCAAAAGGTATATGAAAGCAACAAGAATAATGATACAAATATGGATGATGGTGATATGCCGTAGTAATAAATGATAATAATAAAGGCTTACAATGATTGGTGAGATGATGGTTTTGAACACTAATAAAAGTAAACTTTCGTTCTGTAGTCCTTTCGCGCGTTGATTTCGTCGCAAGAGAACTTCTGTCTCGGTCCCCTCGTATTTATATAATTGTCGCGGGGGTACGCGCGGTATAGGCCTTGACATATTTAATAAATAAGTCGCAGTAGGACTTCCGGGGTTTTTACAATGGTGCGTCTATTATTAGACGCGTTTCTGTCACGTACACCAAATATTCTTCGCAATTACATTTCCGGGGTTTTTATGAATAGGGAATTATATGCTCAACCTATCGGATGGATTTCTGGAGTTTTAATGGGAAAGGGGTGATCGTGGTCTTGACTTGTAGGGTCTTAGAGAAGGGGTGAGACGTGGTCTCGATTTAAGGGGTTTTTGGGGCGAGGGACTTGTTTAAAATTAGCAAGAGGGGGAGTTTGTGCCTCGTATGGCGAATAATCGAAGGAGGTTTTGTACTGACCATCTCGAGATGGGGACCGCTAAGGTACATCATCGAGGTGATCAGCGATTGGGGAGAAGGGGTATTTGTTGATTTGGAAGGACTTTGGTGGAGTGACTTGGAGGTTTATACGAAGATGTTTAAATAGTACCGCGCGAAAAATAGTGGGATATCACATATAAAAAAATTATTTGTGGCCATCGGATAAATTCACGTCGAACAAAAAAAATTATTTGTGACGTATCAATGAAAAGTAATTCTGGCTTATTTTTATTTGATGCGTCTCGAATAAAATTTTTGCCTTTTCATTCGAAATCAATTTTGTATTTGACATAATTTTTTGCCCATTTCTGATATCGTCCATGTTCCTAATATCGCCACTCACTATATCTCGTAAAGTAAGCACTAAAATTCATCGATTATGCACTGAATTAGTACCTAAACATATGTAGGAAGACAAACTGTAATTGCAGCGTCATGTGATCAACAATTACAGAAAGGGAAGTATTTTAGAAAATCGTAATAGTGTAAAAATTTATTGGACTGCCACAATTTTACTGTCTAATAATTCTGTGAATGCAAGGATATCTACCAGAAGTATGTAATTAATGATGTACTTAAGGAATGAAATCGGGTCAAATATTTTCGTAATGAAAATAGCGTTTTTCTCTAAGCAGTATGCGTATTGTCAATACCGCCTAGCAGAGACCAATGGTTTCGATGTAATGTTCGTTACAGGTGGGGTCACGAAATTTGTAAAGCAACCGAAATAAACTTTATTTGTCGAATATGTACATTCGAACGTAAAAAATAAAATATTTTAGAAATCGTATTTGTATATTTTTGTAATAAAAATTGAAATCAAAGATAGAGAAAAAACATTTCTAGAATTTAAACAATTAATCAATATTTCTTGAGTAGGTGATATTAGGTACACTTTTTTCAGGACCGGATTTTGGCATGTTTTGCGTTTTTTAATTAATAATTAAAAAATTGTAGGTTTCAACGATGCTAACTTATACTACATGAAAGATGAATAATTTCTCTTTATTTTGAAACAAATTGCATGCAAAAATATCGATTATTCAAATGACAACGATTTAACCTGTGCTAGGCGATATTAGGTACGGTTACCCTATGCTAAAATATGTTTGCATACAATATTCGATCTTTCGAATGTCTAATTCCAGAGAAGATAATATTTAAAAAGTATCACGTCTTGCTTTTAAGCGAATATCAGCGAGAAAGTCACCCTGTTTAATAGTATAAAATTTTAATACTTACAGGTGTCATATCTTCCATGCTCTTTTCCTCCATCAGTATTCTGTATGCACAAAACTGAACTGTTACCAGTGATGGTTACTCGAAGACTGACTTCCCCATTTCAGGAACAGGGATGCTAAGCAAAATTTTCGGTGGTCACTTATTTTGGGAGGGGGAACACCTACAGGAGTGGTGGTAATGTGTACGTCGACAGGAAAGTCCCTTCGCGTTGCTGGCGATTCGCGTTGCCGGGAAGTGGATACCTGCAAACTATTCGTAGTGGAGGGGGAACAGGAACCAACTTCCCGGCAACACTGCTAGTGTAAAGTCCGTACGGGGCCTTGACTAATTTATGATCAGCGCCGGCGAAACCCAGTATGCAAGTTATCTGCCGCATAAGGGCGCCAGCCGAAGGAGGCGCTAAAACTATATCGCCCGCTTAATAATAAAGGAATGCAACTCACGCATAAACAAAATGTTAATGTAATTCTTTTTTTGTACTCCGTAAAGGCAAAACATATTAAATAGAAAACAGGTGCAAAAAATTTGAGGCCCCCAATTATTTTCTTGCATTGGGGTGCCAACCATCCTCGCACCGACCCTGTTTATGTTGGGTCTGGCGTCTGTACCCGTCGACACCACGCACGCCTTAAGGGAGGATTCTCGTGTAACAGCCCCCGAAATTGATGCATTTTTTTAAAGAAACTGTTATATATTCATATATGCGTTTAAAGAAGGCGCGCCTAGCTGTAGGGTACAGTGGGTCCAGGGACAGTGTGGTCAATGAGCCGGAAGCCGCCATTTTCAGTTCCAGTCTGGTCAAGCGCGCGCGATATAGAGTACAACTCTGAAGTTGTAAGAAGTACAACTTAAAAATGTGTTGGTATATATGTATACTATCTATACATAAGAGCTGCCATCAGGTCAAGCGCGCGCGATATAGAGTACAACTCTGAAGTTGTAAGAAGTACAACTTAAAAATGTGTTGGTATATATGTATACTATCTATACATAAGAGCTGCCGGAAGTTGCCTGAAAATGGCGGCACCAATCAGCGGCGAGGAACACATTGGCCACACTGTCCCTGGACCCACTGTACTGTAGGGCGCGCGCAGCGCTACGAGCGCAGGTGAGAAGAAGGGGAGTTATGAGGACGGAGGATCGGCTCACTTCCGTCTCGGATGCCGAGCTACGATATACAGTATTGTCTCCCTATGTGCCCGATTTGTTGTACGCGTTGTGAACTTGTCGCTATCCCCACCACTTCTGTCTCACTCTTGTCCGGCGAAGGCGAGAGGGAGATGGAACGAAAGCGAGCGAGATACGTTCGCGTACGTCCGCCGCGCATGCAAAGCGTTCCATCTCGCTCCTCCTTCGGCCAGAAAGAAGTGAGAAACGAACACTCGGAATTAGGGATCTGTCCTCTCTGAGTGCCCAACGCCAGTCCCGATCAGCGGGTACATACGGAGACAATACTGTATATGATTGAGATTAAAGTAAAGTCCGTGTGGATAGCATTATTCATTTTTACAATTACGACGACCTCCCAGTACATACATAACAGAAACTAATGTTAATATTGCATTAAACTCTTTTGGGATATAAGGCGGCATCTTCAAAGTTGCAGAAAATATTTTTTTTTATGTCGATCCTTCTTATAATTTATTAATTATTGTGGAATCTCTTCGACGATGTTGGCGGGGTGTGCAATACCTGTCACAGTCATCCGATTGCGAAAAGAAACAATTTTCTGAATTAACGCCTTTAAACAAGTTACGCTTATATTGGACCTAATATTTTAATTTTACTTTGTATTTATAATACTTTTATCGTCGATATAAAGAATTTACAATATCAATTTTTCAATTTTTTTTCTTTAAAGTGGACCAAACCCAGCGTAAACTATCTAACTTTAAGAAACATCTATTCTTTTTTACAATCAGATGACTGTGATAGGTGCCACACATCCCGCCAACAGGAGTTACAACATCAAAGGGGTGGATAAGATTCCACAATAATTAATAAACAATGAGGATCAACGTGAAAAAAATATTTTCTGCGACTTTAAAGATGCCTCCTTATATACCAAGAGAGTTTAATCTAGTATGACCAACAGTTTTGCAAATAATTCTTAAATATCAGTTACTTCTGGGGGTGTTAGACGAGAACCCCCCTTAACGTAAACACCATTAAAATTGATTCCGTCTATTCGATGGAACTTCTAAATGCAACAAGTTTGGCTTTCAACGAAAGTAATTTGAAAATTTTTATTTCCGATTGTTATCGCAGAATTTGTGGTGTGGCGTCACAATATCCACTACAGTGTTACATTAGAGTTGATATTAATCAAATACATGAAATTATTTGCAATGAACACGCATTCGACCAAAAAATCCAAAAGTAATAGATTTTTGTATGGTAGTAGGTATAGTATGCCGATTCTGGGACCGGGTGGTGAGGGGGTGAGGCGGGGCGACGGGTACCGCGCTCTTCGGCGAGATGGGCGCGGGGGTGAGGCGGGGAGGGGGGTACCGAGTTCGTTGGTGAGGGGGATGACGTCACAGGGGAGGGGGATTCCAAAAGGGCGTCGACCGAGTTCGTAGGTGAGAGGGGGATGACGTCACAGGGGTAGGGGGATTTCAAAATTTTCAAAATGGCGCCGCGCGCGCAGGTGGAGTTCGTGGGCGAGGGTTCTGACGTCACAGGGGAGGGGGGGGGGTGGATTTTCAAAATTTTATTGGCGCCACCTATTGGATGTTTAAGGTACTTTGGGTCCGCGTCGGTAGTTGGCCCGTCTTGGTAAATTTTCCATGTTTTTCATACATTTTGTATTGGCGCCACTTGTTGGATGTTTAAGGTACTTTGGGCACGCGTCGCCGCCGCGCAATTTCCGTGCGCGTGCGGAGATCGTTGCGCAGGCGCGACCGCGACCGATTCGTGGAAATTCAAATCGCGTCTTCGACGATGATTTCTGAGAAAAAGGGTGGACCAGGAGAAAAGATTTTTATCTGAGGAAATAATTGAATCGTGGGACCGATACAGCACACGTGCAATGATGTAAACATAGAACGATAATTATTGTAAATCAATCATCGCGATAGCGTATGGAATAAACACGACATTGCACCGTGCCATGCCGCGTTTTTATATCTGAGCAGGATTGAACGCATTTTTGGTGCCTACGTGCACGCGCTTCATGTCATATGTTTATATTTGAATCGTGGGACCGATACAACGCACGTGCAATGATATAATCATAGAGCGATAATTATTGTAAATCAATCGTCGCGATAGCCCATGGAATAAACACGACATTGCGCCGTATGTTTATATCTGAATCGTGGGAGTAGTACAACGATTGTGTAAGGGTGGGGAAAAATTTGAGGATACGTTCGAACTGCATCTAACGTAAACATAGTGCGATGGCGTCATAAGGATCTCGGATAGGGTAGGTGGCTAGTATATTAAATCCTTCAATCGCTCGGTGAATATCGTGAAATACGTTACGCGTGCATAAGTATCACGGGACATGAGCTCTTTCGTGAAATCGTTCGAATCGTTGCAGGATAAGATTCCACGGCTGCGTACCGAAGAGCAGTGCTATGAATGGTTAATATCCTGTGGCGAGTGCTTGCACCTCATCCACGAGGATTTGAAGACCCGAAAAGTATCGGAATCGGAACAACAACGTTTGACATTACTTACGAGTAGTTTTGAAATAGTGCGAACGTGTGTTCGAAGACGTGTGTGAACGAGACGCATTGCTCGCGTCATCGTCTTCCGATAACGATAGCGATGGTGAGGAAAACCATTTATGGACGTTGCTGCAGTTGGATGACGAAACGTACACGTGTTAAGTGTACCAACATTATCCAAGTCGTCATGGATCAGCATCTTTCATCATGGATTTATGCAATTGTCGCGCGAACATCGTCAATTGTTATGTTATATCGCGCGATACAGTACTGTGGGTAAATGCACATTACATTGCATCGTTGCTGATAAGGACGTGTACGTTAAGCGTACGAAGTACATTACCGCGATCGTGTGTACGCCGTTGACGCTTTTACATGACATTGAGAACGGAATGGTCGAAGTACTGAAAGTACTGAGTCCTGATACAACAACAATTCCAGTGAATAGGGTTTTGGGTCGGGAATTGGCCCGATATTTGGATGATCGTACGAGCTTGCCGCGAAACTCGACACTCGTCCTTCTACCGCTGAGTTTTCGATTTCCGGATTGCGAGTATGATCGTATCACCTGGAAAAGCCGCATCATGAAATAAGGTGAAATCGAGAGTCTCTGGGAAGTGAACTCTTTGTGAATAAGTGAATATGGAGGGGTTCATGGACACGTACAGGGTTTTGTCCCGGATGTCTAAGCTTTTACGCAGTATTGCGGAATTCTGAGACTGGACTGATCATTGCGACACGTGCCTGCAGCTCATCGCCGAGTACCAGTGCAGCGGAGGAGTGTCCGTGGCCGCAAAACAACGCCTGGTGTCGCTGATCGCGCGAATAAAGACATTGCGCGTGATCGTGCGGGAACAGTTTTCGCGAGTAGGGTGTAGGGTTTCGGCTCGACCGACAGCACCTAAAGTCGTATGGGAAGACGTGGAATCCGCGTTTATTGGACGTATTTCAACCGGCGCGGTCATCAACGTGGGACACGTCGATCCGCGTCGATTTTTTAGAGGGTGCTCGACGAACTGTAATCTCGCACGTTACGGACGCTATCACGACGCATAAGAGCGTGTCCGTGAATACAAACTTGAACGCGGAGTTTATCTTGGGTGAAAATACGGACATGAAAAGTTTCGGTACGCGAAATCGTGTACTGTTAATGACTTCGAACGTGCGCGGGTGGTACTCGAAGTACGTGATCGCTCCCACACTAGTGATGCTCGAGGAGTTTCAAGATCGCGACAGTGGATGGACCCTAAGGGCTGTGCTAAATATTCTAGTGAATATTAATAAGCATAATTCACTTCGAGCCGGTTGCGACGTACCGCTTCCGCACGCCGTCGTGCTGAAAAAAAGCGGTTGTGAACGTAAAGAGCTGGGACAATGCGTGCTTTTTGTGGTCTGTCATCGCCCGTTTGTATCCTGCTGCTACGAACGTGAGTAGGATCTCATCGTATCCACACTACTCGGAGGTGTTTCGCACGCAGGATATGACTGTTCCCGTGACGTTGGACCAGCTGGCCAAGTTCGAGAGGTTCAACGACGTATCCGAAACGTGTACACGTGGTCGGACGGAAGCTGCATGCCTCTGAGTTTGACGGACAAGCGAGAGAGATACGCGAACCTACTACTGGTGCAGGATCCCAAGGAGCCTCAATTATATGTATTTATTTATTTATTTGTTTCAGTAACACATAGTGCGTTTATAATCGGGAATCATAGAATATCCTTGTCCCTTATCCACGAGTTCCGCGACGAATCATATCCAAGCCATTTAACGTACACCTGCTTTCCCTTGCGACGAATAATCTTCTCGACTAGATGGACGTCCGGATTCGCAACCGAATGCAGTTCGTATTCGTAGAATCCACCCGAGATCGGCTCTCCCACGGAATCACGCTGTATGTACGTCACCGGGTAGGTTCGTTGTACGGTTACGATTTCGAACACCTCGGTCGACCAGATCGGACTGTACCCGTTCTCGAAGAGGGTCTTGAACTTGCTCACGCGCACCTTGTCACCGGCTTTGAATTTTGCGTGTCGTCGAATACCTTTCGATGAGGAGGGCGAGAGGGGTTCATTCAAACTCCGCGGAGTTTCAACGATGTGTGAAGACCCGCGGGATCAACCACTACTCCACGTACAGTGTGATGAAAGCGTCGATCGTTGAACGTTTCAATCGTACGCTGAAAAACCTCATGTGGAAATAATTCTTCTTGAACGCGTCCTATCGTCGGATCGACCTGTTACTTGCGCTTGTACGCACCTACAATCATAGCAAGCACCGAACGATCAACGCCCGACACGTTGACGTGACCCCCGCGTCGCGTTTGTCGTTCGCCGCGAATGAACCCCTCTCGCCCTCTTCATCGAAAGGTATTCGACGACACGCAAAATTCAAAGCCGGTGACAAGGTGCGCGTGAGCAAGTTCAAGACCCTCTTCGAGAACGGGTACAGTCCGATCTGGTCGACCGAGGTGTTCGAAATCGTAACCGTACAACGAACCTACCCGGTGACGTACATACAGCGTGATTCCGTGGGAGAGCCGATCTCGGGTGGATTCTACGAGTACGAACTGCATTCGGTTGCGAATCCGGACGTCCATCTAGTCGAGAAGATTATTCGTCGCAAGGGAAAGCAGGTGTACGTTAAATGGCTTGGATATGATTCGTCGCGGAACTCGTGGATAAGGGACAAGGATATTCTATGATTCCCGATTATAAACGCACTATGTGTTACTGAAACAAATAAATAAATAAATACATATAATTGAGGCTCCTTGGGATCCTGCACCAGTAGTAGGTTCGCGTATCTCTCTCGCTTGTCCGTCAAACTCAGAGGCATGCAGCTTCCGTCCGACCACGTGTACACGTTTCGGATACGTCGTTGAACCTCTCGAACTTGGCCAGCTGGTCCAACGTCACGGGAACAGTCATATCCTGCGTGCGAAACACCTCCGAGTAGTGTGGATACGATGAGATCCTACTCACGTTCGTAGCAGCAGGATACAAACGGGCGATGACAGACCACAAAAAGCACGCATTGTCCCAGCTCTTTACGTTCACAACCGCTTTTTTTCAGCACGACGGCGTGCGGAAGCGGTACGTCGCAACCGGCTCGAAGTGAATTATGCTTATTAATATTCACTAGAATATTTAGCACAGCCCTTAGGGTCCATCCACTGTCGCGATCTTGAAACTCCTCGAGCATCACTAGTGTGGGAGCGATCACGTACTTCGAGTACCACCCGCGCACGTTCGAAGTCATTAACAGTACACGATTTCGCGTACCGAAACTTTTCATGTCCGTATTTTCACCCAAGATAAACTCCGCGTTCAAGTTTGTATTCACGGACACGCTCTTATGCGTCGTGATAGCGTCCGTAACGTGCGAGATTACAGTTCGTCGAGCACCCTCTAAAAAATCGACGCGGATCGACGTGTCCCACGTTGATGACCGCGCCGGTTGAAATACGTCCAATAAACGCGGATTCCACGTCTTCCCATACGACTTTAGGTGCTGTCGGTCGAGCCGAAACCCTACACCCTACTCGCGAAAACTGTTCCCGCACGATCACGCGCAATGTCTTTATTCGCGCGATCAGCGACACCAGGCGTTGTTTTGCGGCCACGGACACTCCTCCGCTGCACTGGTACTCGGCGATGAGCTGCAGGCACGTGTCGCAATGATCAGTCCAGTCTCAGAATTCCGCAATACTGCGTAAAAGCTTAGACATCCGGGACAAAACCCTGTACGTGTCCATGAACCCCTCCATATTCACTTATTCACAAAGAGTTCACTTCTTCACAAATAATTAACTTCCCAGAGACTCTCGATTTCACCTTATTTCATGATGCGGCTTTTCCAGGTGATACGATCATACTCGCAATCCGGAAATCGAAAACTCAGCGGTAGAAGGACGAGTGTCGAGTTTCGCGGCAAGCTCGTACGATCATCCAAATATCGGGCCAATTCCCGACCCAAAACCCTATTCACTGGAATTGTTGTTGTATCAGGACTCAGTACTTTCAGTACTTCGACCATTCCGTTCTCAATGTCATGTAAAAGCGTCAACGGCGTACACACGATCGCGGTAATGTACTTCGTACGCTTAACGTACACGTCCTTATCAGCAACGATGCAATGTAATGTGCATTTACCCACAGTACTGTATCGCGCGATATAACATAACAATTGACGATGTTCGCGCGACAATTGCATAAATCCATGATGAAAGATGCTGATCCATGACGACTTGGATAATGTTGGTACACTTAACACGTGTACGTTTCGTCATCCAACTGCAGCAACGTCCATAAATGGTTTTCCTCACCATCGCTATCGTTATCGGAAGACGATGACGCGAGCAATGCGTCTCGTTCACACACGTCTTCGAACACACGTTCGCACTATTTCAAAACTACTCGTAAGTAATGTCAAACGTTGTTGTTCCGATTCCGATACTTTTCGGGTCTTCAAATCCTCGTGGATGAGGTGCAAGCACTCGCCACAGGATATTAACCATTCATAGCACTGCTCTTCGGTACGCAGCCGTGGAATCTTATCCTGCAACGATTCGAACGATTTCACGAAAGAGCTCATGTCCCGTGATACTTATGCACGCGTAACGTATTTCACGATATTCACCGAGCGATTGAAGGATTTAATATACTAGCCACCTACCCTATCCGAGATCCTTATGACGCCATCGCACTATGTTTACGTTAGATGCAGTTCGAACGTATCCTCAAATTTTTCCCCACCCTTACACAATCGTTGTACTACTCCCACGATTCAGATATAAACATACGGCGCAATGTCGTGTTTATTCCATGGGCTATCGCGACGATTGATTTACAATAATTATCGCTCTATGATTATATCATTGCACGTGCGTTGTATCGGTCCCACGATTCAAATATAAACATATGACATGAAGCGCGTGCACGTAGGCACCAAAAATGCGTTCAATCCTGCTCAGATATAAAAACGCGGCATGGCACGGTGCAATGTCGTGTTTATTCCATACGCTATCGCGATGATTGATTTACAATAATTATCGTTCTATGTTTACATCATTGCACGTGTGCTGTATCGGTCCCACGATTCAATTATTTCCTCAGATAAAAATCTTTTCTCCTGGTCCACCCTTTTTCTCAGAAATCATCGTCGAAGACGCGATTTGAATTTCCACGAATCGGTCGCGGTCGCGCCTGCGCAACGATCTCCGCACGCGCACGGAAATTGCGCGGCGGCGACGCGTGCCCAAAGTACCTTAAACATCCAACAAGTGGCGCCAATACAAAATGTATGAAAAACATGGAAAATTTACCAAGACGGGCCAACTACCGACGCGGACCCAAAGTACCTTAAACATCCAATAGGTGGCGCCAATAAAATTTTGAAAATCCACCCCCCCCCTCCCCTGTGACGTCAGAACCCTCGCCCACGAACTCCACCTGCGCGCGCGGCGCCATTTTGAAAATTTTGAAATCCCCCTACCCCTGTGACGTCATCCCCCTCTCACCTACGAACTCGGTCGACGCCCTTTTGGAATCCCCCTCACCAACGAACTCGGTACCCCCCTCCCCGCCTCACCCCCGCGCCCATCTCGCCGAAGAGCGCGGGACCCCTCGCCCCGCCTCACCCCCTCACCACCCGGTCCCAGAATCGGCATACTATACCTACTTATGGTGCTATGTTAATATAGAAGTCCACCACATTCCTGACATCAGTATTCATTGGTGCTTGTATAAATGACTAGCAAAATACCCCCGCGCTTCGCTTCGGGTCTAAGAGATATTGAGGACTTCATAAAAACACATTAACACCCCTTTTCACCACCCCTTTTAAAAATCATTATTTAAAAAAATAAAGACGTTAGAACCTTCCTCTCGTCAAGACGAACAAAGTGATGTAACACACTTGTGGCTACAGTTCATATTTACTGAGAAACCGCATTTCAAAGTATGCAACTTCAATTTTATATAATAGTATAGATATAGATATACATTATTCTTTCCGTCACGGTCTCCTCTTAAAGCTGGCTCTCCAGTCGATCCCGTCCGAGTTTTGCCGAGCCGACCTGAAATCAAATTGCCCGCTCATGGCGGTCATGCTTGTTGCCCGAACCAAGTCTCGGAATCCGGAGCAATACGAAAGTATCGGGATCCCGCCCGATCCCGTCCGAAATTTCTCGGTCCGTCCCGTGCCCGAAACGTCGGCTACAGTACCTCTACGAGCTATAGTAACTAGAGATGCAGATTTCACGTGTACAACGTGTACACGTGTAGTTAATATATCCGTGTTCTAATCCGTGCACTTCTTAACACACGGGTACATGGGTATTAACATACACGGGTACACGTGTATCGAAATATACGGTTTCACGTATATTAACATATGCATATATTATTAGGTGTCATTACTTATGTATAATTATTACTTAATCGTTTGTTTTGATGTAAGAAGGTTAAGATGTTAATATTTTCTGGTAATAAACATTTTTTTTGGTTACAATACTTCCAGTACATGAAAAACATCGTTCCAACATCGCCGAGGTTGCTGGAATCGTTAAATATTTTTTGGCAACTACGGAAATCGCCGAGTATTTAATTGTTCTAGCTTTCCACCAGTCAACCGAATCTAGAAATAAGTTTTCTTCGTTCCATATTGTCCACCCATAACGGAAGTCTGCCTTTCAATATTTTCTACAGCCGTGTACGCGGGTCGCTTTATAGCTTCCATTGTTTAATATTTTAATATTATTTCGCGAGGAACAATGTCATTGCAGACAGTTTTGACCACTGATGCAGTCAGTGGTCCTGCGCTGTACAGCACGCTGCGACGCCTAATTGATCGAATGTATTATATCTTTCGCCACTTTCATGGGAATCTTACGGCGGCGTCGATCCACTCGCGTGATCGTAAGGATCCGCGAGGAACAATGTCATTGCAGACAATTTTGACCACTGATACAGTCAGTGGTCCTGCGCTGTACAGCGCGATGCGACGCCGGGCTGATACAATAGTTTTATTATATTCGGAAAGTCGAAAAATACGGTCGGGTACACGTTTACTCTAGACGGTACCCTTAACATATATACATAAATGCGCCTTTAAAGCTAGCATCTGCTGTATGTATTTCGGCTTGTTTCTTAAGTCATCGTACTCGAACCAGCGAGTACTCTTCTACTACTATCTTCGTAACTTATCTCAATAAAAATAAATAGTCCGTAAGAATATTTTATATGCACATGCTTGTCACAACACCGTTGCTGAAAATTTGTATCATTGATGATTAAACTTTGTAAGTCTTTCACCCCGCATTTTTGCATCGTGTTGTGATTGATTGGAAATAACACAGACTTTCGATCGGATGTTGATCACAGCGTGATGCTGTAATCACACTTGGAATATTGATGAAAATTTTTTAGCACAAATACGCAATATTAGATGCAGCATCTATAATCTGTATATTATTTATCACTGTTGGTTTAACAAAAAATTCTACAGTTATTAATAATAATGCTCGCATTTTATAAATGCTGTTACACGGTCCTTTCCGTAAAAATTCTCTTACAAATAGAAAACATTGTTTCTTGCTATTTTCTATATTGTTTCTTACATTATCATTATAACATGAATGAGCTAATATTTACATTATACTGTCAAAACCACATGTATTTTTAACTACTGTTTTTTGGCTGCTCATCGTTAGAATTGTACACAGGTTTCCATTCGCAAGAACCTATTCCAATGCCAAGGGATCTTGTTGTTTTTGCGTTCGAATCCCAATCAGGCCTCGTATCTAAGTATGTTTGATTAACCTTTTTGGGATCGTTTTTGTTGCGCCAATTTTGTTCATATTGTAAATCCTGATTTGAATCAATTGCGGAGTCCGACTCAGAATCAGGTGTATCGGTTGTTATAATAGGATCGTTTCTGGAGACAGTAGTTGTTGGTTCTGTTTTATTGTTGTCTTGCGCCACTTCTTTTATTTCGATGTATCATTCCCATCAGTGTCAGATGTGTTTGCATTTCCTCGAGCTTCTGTCATTGCTAATTTTGTTCTACCAGAAAACGATTTTATGTGTACAAATTTGTCCACGCGCAGCGGTTTTGGTAAACCATTTAATAAACGATGTTTGATATCGTTCATTTCTGATTCGACGGCACTGGAACTAGCGCGTAATATGCCAAATTGAAATTTCTCCATCATTAACCCAGTATATAATGGAAAATATGGTAGTAAATTACTAATGCTTCTAGCCATTTGCGGGCTATAATATGGATTTATCTCTGTACCATTTTTTTCATTTTCACCTTGATTTTTAATATTTAAGCTAAACTCGCGACACCATGAGAGTACCAACGCTTCATCGTTAAAATCTTGTAACTCAAATTCGTGGTCTTCAAAATTAGACTCGCACGCGGGATCATCATTTGTTTCCACATTTGCCATTTCCGCGAACTTTTCCTTACCCTTAATGACATTTATCATGTAAATGCGAGCCTCTTTCGATAATGTTTTTTGTCCACATTCGTCTAAACCGCATGTCTGTGCATAACATAAAATTAATAAATGTTTGACGAAGACTTTAAAGTTTTCAAAAGCTATTTGATTCGTCAGTTGCCCCATAGCCAATAGATAGAAGGTTTTGACTAGCGGATGAAGAGATTTTGTAGGCTTCCCACGTGATACAAAATGCATGTAATGGCAAATGTCGAGTCTTACGAATGAACGTGGCTGTTTCGGAAACGGATAGTAGCGGGAGTTTGAGGTCTGCGCCTCGCGTCACGATAAGATTTCTTGTCTCTCTATTTCTTTATTCTTACATTACTTTATATTATCTTATACTATCTTATACTATGCTTATATTATTCTTATACTATCTTATACTATGCTTATCCTAACTTATACTATACTTATACTATCTTATATTATTCTTATATTGTACCGACATTTTGTAAAGTAAATAGGAGCGCTCGCACGGCGGGATCGAGGCATCGGTAGCCGTGTGCCCACCGCGCCCCGCGGGACTCTGGGTGGACCGAGTAGCTCGGTTCTCGCGGGTGACGCGCAGGGGGACCAAGCCGTCATAGATTGGCCGAAGTTCCCGTTTAGTTAGCACCAAATAGGTAGGAGGCGCTAGGTACATCACACACACATACCTAGGTGTATCAGTGAGCACGACACACAACCTTTCGACGTTGGTGAAATGTTACCATGACGACCGTCGTCATTTTTAAATGTTTGGCGCAAACACGAGGAAGTGTAACCTGGTGTAACCCACGTGGAACAGTATCATATAAGATAAGTAATTTTTGTAATATAGCGTCTTTGAGATACTTTAAGTTTTTTTTATTAATTGCATTAATTTGAGTTTCAGATTATGTCCGGGCCTAAGAAGTGCGTAGTGAAGGGTTGCGAATCGGGAAATAAACTACTGAGGGCATTTCCCGATATTGTTAAAGATCGAGAGAGGTGCTTAAAATGGATTGCTGCTTGCGGCAATCCATTGTTAATGCACCAATCTCTTCGCAACAGGAAGATCTGCGATGGGCACTTCTTAAATATTTACAAATTACAAAGGAAACTTTGTAAGACTGCTGTGCCAACGCTTCAACTTCCAGGTATGTTTAATATATAGGGTGTACGTTTCTTAAAACGTGCTGAAAATATTGTAAGGGGTGATTCTAGAGGTGAAAATAAGACGAAAATCAAGAATAACGATTTCGCGTTTGGGCCTTCATTTTGCAATAATAATGGTTTGAAGTTAAATTTCTATCTCCTGAATTAATAGTCGGAGGACACTGCGCTTTTATAGTTACATTATCGACTAGCAATAGAACAAGAAAGTATTCATACATTTTTCTGTATCTCTTAGGGTTTAACATTTATAAAGTTTATAATATTCGAGATTCATTCCTTACCGACATCTCGGATTTTAAAAGCTTTATAAATGTTAAACCCTAAGAGATACAGAAAAATGTATGAATACTTTTTTCTTCTATTGCTAGTCGACAATGTAACTACAAAAGCCCAGAGTCCTCCGAACACTAGTTTAGGAGACAGAAATTTAAATTTAACCCATAATTACTGCAAAATGGAGGCTCAAACGCGAAATCGTTATTCTTGATTTTCGTCTTATTTTCACCTCTAGAATCATTTGCATGGTTTACATATAATTTACTTTACTAAAAACTATTTTAATATTTTGTAGCACCAGTTGATGTAAGCTGCTTGCTACAGCATGCAGTTGACCAACAGGAGGTACCGGAAGTAAGGGAACCGTTGGATGTACATATTGGTAAGGAAATACAAATATATACTTATTATAAAATTTAGAATGCATGTGTTTGTATTTTTTAAACTTAGAATTGAACTATTTTATACAATATGAATATTTGTAATTTGTGTTACAGATAATAATGGACCCTGTGGAGGGATTGGCCGCCTGGAGGTTCAGCAAGCAGCTGAACGTATGGAGGTCCATACTGGTAAGAAAATACAAACATTCGATACTGTCTCCCTTGTTTCAACTGTTAGAATAACAGATATTTTTCAATAATAATGAATAGTAGCGTAGTAGTACAAATTGAATTTTTCTATCTTTATGCCATTTCGATCAGCAAATTATTAATTTTCGTACAAAGCCTCTGTAATGGCCGATTTCTTCGCCTCTGGATAAAAGTTATCTGGCGGATAGGTACAGTAGAGTATGATTAACTCGCGTTTCCCTAGGTTAGTTACATCGCAAAAATGTCAATATTAACAATAAGCTGCTATTTCAAAGTGAAAATTGTATAGATATAAATATCAATTAATAAATGGTCATTCTTTAAACCAGGCCTGCCCCATCGGGTGCAAATACCTCCTGAATTTCTGGGACCCGGGCTACAGCCGAGCGCGGGACTTTAAAGTTGCTACACATTGCGAAATTTGTAATAAGAGAACTGCATGAGTGTGCGTCCATGTAGGCTCGTACCACGACTCTTTGCGATTCTGGGCGCCGGGTCAGGAGCCAAGCATGGAGCTATTTCGTTGCTCGGTTTCACGCTCGGCTGTGCTATTCTTTGCTACTATAGAATTATTTATTATGGTAAGGAACCCCGGGATGATGCATATGTGTAACAAGCAATAAAATTGAAAATATAGAAACGTATTATACAATTTCACCGAAACATAACATATAATATATAATATATAATACATAATATATAATATATAATATATAATTATATAGTATATAATATATAATTATATAGTATATAATATGTATGTATATATTTATTAGTATATAATTTTTAACTTTTGCAAATGTGTGTGTATATATATCGTTCAATAAAATTCTGTTCTTTATCTTTGTAAGTTATTTATTTTTATAGTAATAACATTCTAAATATGTTATGTTTCGGTGAAATTGTATAATACGTTTCTATATTTTCAATTTTATTGCTTGTTACACATATGCATCATCCCGGGGTTCCTTACCATAATAAATAATTCTATAGTAGCAAAGAATAGCACAGCCGAGCGTGAAACCGAGCAACGAAATAGCTCCATGCTTGGCTCCTGACCCGGCGCCCAGAATCGCAGAGTCGTGGTACGAGCCTACATGGACGCACACTCATGCAGTTCTCTTATTACAAATTTCGCAATGTGTAGCAACTTTAAAGTCCCGCGCTCGGCTGTTGCCCGGGTCCCAGAAATTCAGGAGGTATTTGCACCCGATGGGGCAGGCCTGCTTTAAACATTCACCAGTTTAATTCTGCAACAGCAGCTTAATATTAATATTTTTTCGATGTAACTAGCCTAGGAGAACGCGAGTCAATCACACTCTACTGTACCTATCACAGGTCAGGTACCGATCAAGGGTCAACAAATGTACACGCGATTAAGCAATTACTTTTCGACACGAAAAGAAATTGCAAGTTGGCTGAACAGGAGCTCATCATGGTAGATGAACAAAACATAGTACCACTGTTTGACCCGCCTCATTTATTAAAATGTATTAGGAATAATTTGTTAACGAAGGATCTTCGTTATACTCTGGACGGTGTAGAAAGAACAGCAAAATGGTCCCACTTAGAGGATACTTATTTCATTGATCGGTGTAGAGGTGATTTTAGAACTTTAATCAATATTACGGAACAGCATGTCGTTCCAAGTAGAATTAAGAAGATGCGTGTCAAATATTGTACACAAGTCTTCTCGCGTAAAGTAGCATCTCTTATGGAACTTATGAGCACTACTGAGGCGGAACGTGCTTGTAAATCCAGAAAGATGTCAGCTTCGGGAATAGATACGGCGATATTATTTCTAAATTTAAATTCACTTTTCGACAGTGTCAATAGTAGGGCCATTTTGGATAACGAAAGTAACGCCACAGGTATTTGGAATAAGTGTATAAACTTATTCCAAAGTATGCGATTTATCAAACGCAAAGCGGGAGATAAAGAGTATCCTGCGGTGTTGCAGAATTGGATACATACCCTGAAAGGGTTCAAAATTCTTAAGTCGTATTTGCTTGATCTTGGGTTTGCAGGATTCAGAACCAGAGATTTTAACCAAGATCCTTTGGAAAATTTTTTCTCGCTGGTAGGACAACATGGTGGAAGAAATACAAAAATACTTGTTCAGTATTTACCGGATACTACAAGTCATTGCTCATAAATTCATTGTTTTCCAACTCAGCAAGACAGAACTGCGAGGCAGATTGTAGTGAAAATTTGTTAAATGTTAAAGAAATTTTCGAATTTTCCTCTCGTAATAAAAATTCTCAATTTTCTAATAATGCAGTACCAGTAGTAGCTGTAGAATCAATAGAGTCAATTTTGCAAAATTATGATGCTACTACTGTCAATTTAGATTACTTAGAACCGTTCATTCAAGCTTGTGCTACGTGTTGCCAAGCTTTTTCACACAAAAAGAATTAATAGAGTAAACCAACCAGTAATTGACCGCATACCAGTGAATGACCATTAGGCAAAGAAATGTCAATTATAAATTTAAAAATTACTATATGTTTATAAATGGAGTGTAGTTGCACGTTTAATATCCCATATTTTTAGTTATGCGTATTAAACAAACATTAATAAGTACGATTCTTAATAAAAGTATGCGGTCATTTACTGGGCTTCTCATTCAACAATTCGGTCATTCACTGGTTGGTTTATCCTAGTACAATTTATGCGAGAGGTTTATGTTTTAACTAAATACTGTTTCGATAACTTCGCGGAACATTGTAATTTAAAAATTTTAATTCAAACGTATCTAAGCCTTTCAGTTGATGTCAACCTGAGCGATTGCCCTTTAGGGCATCTCAAAGTGTATTTGACTGACAACTATGTCGATCATGTATTAAAGAAATGTATTTCTTCCACCAATGGTCTACTAAATTGTTCCGAAGAACCTATGCTTCCAATGTCTGGTTTGTCATTATGTGCTTTGACGTATGGCAGATCACATAGGAAGCAAAGGTTCTAATTGTGCTTTTGAATCTACTTTTAAGTCTTTTTGCATGTATGCGATTGCAGTATGAGTGTGTAATGCGTTTTTTATTATGTATATATGTTTGGCTGTCGGACTCTTACATGCGTGTTTAATTTTTTATATTGCCTGTGCGTTTCATTTTTTATATTGCATGAGTGTTTGACTTTTTATATTGCATGTAGGAGTGTGTAATGCGTTTTTATTATATATATATGTTGGGCTGTCGGACCGTTGCATGTGTGTTTAATTTTTTATATTGCCTGTGCGTTTCATTTTTTATATTGCATGAGTGTTTGACTTTTTATATTGCATGTAGGAGTGGAAATGAGTGTTTTGTATGCGCATGGGGTTAGCGGTTTTAGTCGCGTTAGTCGATCCTACTACACGGCAAAATGTTTTAACCCTTGAAAACAGTGCTTGTCGTACACTGTTCAGATGAGTGCTCGGTCATCATGCGGTAACATGTTCAGCACCGTCGCTCTCGATGCGCCAGCACCGATATTTCCGGTGCTTGCCATTCGTCATTTTTTCGTGCAGTCAGCGACAGTGCGTATTTAAGCACCGTTCCCAACTGTGAAAACATTTTTCCGTGTAGGCGTCTTTTGAAGATTCTCGCTGTTTTCCCTCGTAAAAACAACCCAAAGAAAAAAAACATTTTTGTAAACAATTTAATTATTTTGCAGATTCTATTGATGTCAACAAATTGAAGCAATTTCGGAAATAATGTAAAATATTTTAGCAGTTGTATAAACTTTGTAATATTATTGTTGAATTTAATATAATCATTGTTATTGTAATGACTAATATTATTTAAAATTAATAAAGAATTTGTATATCATTTAACATATATTTATGTATCTAATTGTACTTTTACTTTTAATTATATTTATATTTGCAGAAGGTAAATCGGAGGAAGTACGGACGTGATTCAAAGGACCCCTGTCAGTTCTAAAATAAAATTTAAAAGATTAAATTTTGGAATGACCAGAAATCCTTCAAATGGCGTCCTCACTTACCCTGGTTTTCCTTTTCTAAGGCCGTCTGACCATGGATCGTCGCGTCAGTGACGCGTATGCAGCAGATAGAAGGACATACAAAGAAATTGAATATATTTTCTTTTCCTATGAAAAGAAGAAATATTCAATTTCAATGTTTATCCTTCTATCTGCTGCATACGTGTCGCTGGCGCGACGATCCGTGGACAGGTTTTAAAGTAAGCGGTGCATTACACGTATACACATACACATACGTCCGATTCACACCAATTCACACATTCACAGTTTAGTACGCACCTAATAGGTAGGAGGCGCTAGAAACTCTGCTTCAACTTTTGTAAGAGGGAAGCTTGGCCCCCCTGGTGACGCGGGGGGAGGACGATTGGCCCCCTCCTTTACTGCCGATAATTAGGCGAGCTTGCTATTGTTCTAGTAACGACGACGCGGTATACAGTATTGTCTCCGTATGTACCCGCTGATCGGGACCGGCGTTGCGCACTCAGAGAGGACAGATCCCTAATTCCGAGTGTTCGTTTCTCACTTCTTTCTGGCCGAAGGGGGAGCGAGATGGAACGCTTTGCATGCGCGGCGGACGTACGCGAACGTGTCTCGCTCGCTTTCGTTCCATCTCCCTCTCGCCTTCGCCGGACAAGAGTGAGACAGAAGTGGTGGGGATAGCGACAAATTCACAACGCGTACACCAAATCGGGCACATAGGGAGACAATACTGTACCTCGTTTCTCGAGTGCTCCGACAATTAAACTATCTTAATCTCAAAGTGCGTACGTTATTGGGATACAATCCTTTTACATAATTCGGAGACGAATAACTTTTCGGTTTTTAAGGGCCTTCGTTTAGCGAGAACCGGTAAATTTATCTTGAGCTCGGGATAAATCTTCTCGGCGAAAGGAGATTCCCGAACAGTGGCAAAGTCAGAAGTGACTCGTTTGATAAGCATAAAAAACATTTGGATAAATAATCTTTTAGATTTTTACATTGTGCGAAAACTCTCGTTATAGCGCCCAAAAGCGCTTTGTCGAAATCACAAGTTACCTCTTGTGGTAGTGGAAACTTACTTGTGTGACTGGAACCGAGACGAATTATTTCATATAGCCAATTTTGTATTGCGTTTGTATTCTGTGTAGAACTTAACATTTGGAACACTGGCATTTTCGATGTAGGTGTCTCAGCAACAATTTGATATAAATAAATGTGTGGGCACAAATTTCCATCAGGCGTACGCAGTTTTTTAACAAGCGATCCAGTGGCATCAATAAATATTCTCCGATAATACTGAATATAAACGGCTGTTTGTTCCACTGACCAGTAATGGACGAAAAACGAATCTAAACCTATAGAGTGAATAGAACCCGGATGACACTTATATTTCATTTGTAAAATGCTGTTCACTGGATCGGTTGAAGTAATTTCCAAATTCTTGTTTATTAATTGCTCCTTAGCTTTTCGCAACACGCATGGTTTCGGTAAATGTGGAGGCTCCGGATCACCAATCTCCATAAGATTATCTGCTTCTGCTCTTCGCCACATGCTAGGCAAAGTTTTATTATCGACCATCGTTTTTGCAATTGCAATTCTGCGACTGCCTTTCAATTGTCTTCTTTTGTTATGTTTGATGGTCGATACAAAACCTTCCACTTCGCATTCAAAAACTACTTCCGATTGGGGCAATGGTTTGTTTATAATACATCCTACAAATTTAACCTGGTATTCGGAACAAGATCCTGACATTTTCAAATACAAACTCTGCTCTGAAACTTTACACTTTTGAATGCGAAGGGTCATGGAAGTTTCACTTCTTTATATATTGCGGCTGTTACGTGAGGGCGTTAATTTTTAAGCTACCGAGCGGTTTAGTCTAATTTTTCTCACGCAACGCTTAACGAATTTAGATAGATTAATTTAAGTAGATTATTTTGGGGTACGGCTCTCGCTTAAACCAATACAGGTGGCCCCATCGGGATGTGGTACTTTAAAGGAGACTGGTTCGAGAAGAATGTGACAAGATGTATGTGAAAATTACCATGTATTACAAAAATGTGCAAAGGAAAGATTTTGAAAGGTGGTACAAAAATGGGAATTTACATGGATTTATATGGAGTCGTAGATGACCAACAAATATGAACGTTTTGCGATAAACAAAATATTAAAGCTCAAACGCGATATGTAAAATTCTACAACCGATTACAAAGGATTCGATTCGATTTCAGAGGTCGCAATTAATTATTTGACGCAAATATTTTATGGACGACAATTGATCGAGGGAAACCCCCAGAACTCACTAAGTGAGTTGGATCAATGTTTGCGCAAGTATTTAGTTCTAATTTTTCAAAACGAACAATTTAGGAAAAGTCATGCGATCGCAATATTATTACACAAATTAAAGAATTTAATAAACGCGGTACACGCTGAAAGGAAGCTAGCAGTCAATCGAGGGAAAATCCCACAACCCACTAGGTGGTTGAATTAACTGCTGGTTCCGTACAATATTAACTATACTTTAGATCACTCACCGGTTCGAGACAAGAGGACTTAGATTTTTAACGTCTTACTCTCTCTGGTTTACTCGCTTTCTCTCACTCTCTGTTTGTCCCTCACTCTCCGTGGGACCTGGAGAGGCCTGCGGTTGATGGTGGAACGCAGGAACTCCGCACAATACACCAATGTCGATGTGATTCACAATATATTGTTTTTAAATATTAAGCACGGGAATATAAATAAGGATTTAACGGTAGAATTTAAAAGAGGTGAAAACGCAAAAATATGTATAAGTTTAAGTCTCTACGGGGATTGAGTCCTTCCACGTTCACTAAGATACGATGGAACTCCGGCTCAAAGACTATTTTAACAAATAGCAATGTGTCCCTCGGACAGAACAACTGCGCACTACGCGACATGCTAGCCGACTGCCCCGAGCGATCGCAGGGCAGGCCCGAGCACTCGGAACTTTGAACAAAGAGCGCCAAAATTGCTGACGCTGCACCTCATGCACACGGGCCCAACCGTCGTCGCCTCGGAACGTTCCCAGGATCTCAGTGCTTAGGTTGTTATCGCATTCGGCGTTCTAAGAACGTCGATGGCGTTGGAAGATGCAGTGGCGTAACGGTTTATATAAAATTATTATCATAATTCGATTTGTAGATCATTGACAATTAATTGAGGGAAGTTCCCATAACACGTGATGGTTGAATCAATCGTCGACATCTGTGAATTGCGAAAATATCGCAAAGATTTAGAAATGAATTTGAAAAAGTAACCGGCACGTAACACCCTCCCCCCTTGGAATCATCGTCCCCGATGATATTTAGGTATAAGGACATTTAGAGTGCCGAGTATAATATAAGAAAACATGGAGTAGCTGCCTCTCACGCCTGCAGGGCATCGCGCTTGTTCCGCCGACATGAATTTCGAATCGGTGGTTGTGAGGATCGCCACGCAGGGCGGAGTACTACAGTTTATAAAAGGGCGTCCTATATTTACGCAGCCCTCTAGGTCCATCATTGCTATGGTTGCGCTTTTTCTGACGAGGCCGCAGACATCCTCATCTGACACGCCCTGATTGTCTCTGCACGTCAACTCCCTGAGTGACGACACGTCCCTGAGGAACGTCCGGGTACAGTAGGCTGATTTGCAGTTCGGTACAATGGTTTAGACCGCTGAGTGCTTTGAGGCTAAACTGCCCTTTGATGTTGGTGCATCCAGTAAAATCCAATTTTATAAGATGCTTCATGTGCCGAGCCACTTCGCCGATGAAGGTGTTGTCCACCCAGCCGCAGAATACAACCCCAAGTTCAGTGATCAGAGGGTAACGGTATGGAAGGCTGACTGCCATCTCAACGGGACCGAGGTCGAACTCAAAGAAATCCGTTTCCTCTTCCTGTTTGGCTTCGGCACCTTCCTCCTGCGGCCCTCCGCTCCTAGACCGGGGGTTGCACCCCACGAATTCCATCGACTCCATGGATCGGGGTAGTGTAGCACTTTCGATTAATTTCTGTAATATGTCAGATTGAAAGTTTTTGGGTCTGAATAGACAAAGGTGTGACAATGATTTGAAATGTGAAATGGCTGCAGCGATATGCTCGCTTTTAGCCATACAGTCTTTTAGATCTAGCCTTACTAGATCCCTTGCTATTTGCAACAGGGATCTTCCAGAGAAATCTGTGCCCTTGGCGCTGAATCCCTGAAAAGCCTTTTTGGCTTCAAGAACCTTTCCCAGTTCTATGTCAACACAGTTCGTGCAACGTCCAATTGACAGATTTTTTAGGGAGGTGACGGTTGTTGCCAGCTCTCGAAAAGCCGATGGTCGGACATTAATGTCCGATACACCCAACTTCTCCAGTGCGGGACAATTCCTACTAATCAGGGCCAACAGCTGAGGACGCAGATCTTCAGCGGCTAGCTCATCATCTAAAACAATGTCTTTTAAGTAAGGAGCACATCGCGCCAACACCCAGTAGAAAGCTTCTGTTGTAATGCGCCTCCATCCCTGCATCCCTGGCCATCTCCAATCGCCGAGATCAAGGCGCTGCATTTTCCGGAAGGAATCATGTACTCCCGCTCTCCAAGTCCTCGATACCCGTTCCATACGGGCGCGATCGGCAAAAGGCAAGAATGTTGCTATCAGTGCAATCACCTCCACAGGCAGGAGCGCTGAGCGGACTGGCTCGTACCCTGGGAACGGGTTGTCCTGCTCAGGAACGGAAACAGACGGTCCGACACTTGAGGCTGACAGGTCAAAGCCATGCCATATATCAGCGACCAAAATTCGCAGTTTTCTCTTATGAAGGATGATTGGCTGCGTGATCGCATTGCTCGCCACCTTGGCTGCCTGCTGCGAAGTGGCGAATGTCACGAAGGCCACGTTCCCGCTGGGCTGGACCCTCAAGACCGCGTGTTCGGCTACGTAGGGGCTAAGACATTGTGACGACCACCCCACGTGGGCGTCACTCGGGATCGGATTGACTTCGCCGATAGCTCAGTCGAGTCGCAGGGTGTAGACGATTCAAGTCTTTCGTGGTACTAAATGTATTTATTAACTAGAGATATGTACAGTCCTTAATCCTATGTCCTTATTGCTATGGATATTATGTTTGGGGTATGTTGGCTATTGGCCTCAATAAAAAATAACGCGGCTTTGCGCCGGAGGTACGTCGTCGCTTGAGGGTCGGACTGAGTCCGGATCCTGCGAGTATGGTACGAATATACGGCGGTACGGCCGGTCGAGGTCGGGGCAATGGCTACCCGCCTCGCCTATGGTACGGAACGGTACGGAGGCGCTTTTCAGAGAGCCCGGGCAACGTCCACTCGCTCTCTGTCAGCGGTACGGAGGTACGGAACGGTACGGAGGTACGGTCGGTCAAGGTCCGGGCAACATCCAGTTCCCTTGCCTACGGTACGGAACGGTCGGAGGCGCTTTTCAGAGAGCCCGGGCAACGTCCAGTCGCTCTCTGTCAGCGGTACGAAGGTACGGAACGGTATGGCGGTACTTTTTCAGGGAGCCCGGGCAACATCCAGCCACTCCACTGAAGCGGTACGCGGTTACTTAAGGAGTTGTACGCTTTGAGCGTCCACAACGGGCGAATCCGGGCAACATCCAGTCGTTCTGGCCGTGTGGTGAGGGGGCTCCTTAATTCCCACTCGACTCCCTTACTTCGGTCGCCGCGGGTCTTATATCTATCGCGCGTTAATTTTCACTTGCGAGAAGAGGGCGCGATCTATTGGCGCGGCGCGTACTAATTGCCATAAGCGCGGATCGCGATGTGGAGGGGGGCACCCCGGGCCGTTGCGCCTCGGCACGGTTTGATTTTTCTAGTCTCGTGACGTTTCGTCACAACATTCAACAAATCCTTCCGTTTTGTAAACCATGCTAGGTGACACACAAAAATCCGTCGAGAATTCCCATGCTTGCTAATCCCTGGATCCGACATATCTGTTAAAACAACAAAACTAGCAAAAATTCGAAATACATTGACACCAAATCAATTATCGTCTCACTAATTATTAATTTGGCGCAAAATTAATCCACGATTGCTCGTTGACATGGCAGTGATGCTGTGGCAGGCGGGCAATGAGTCTCCAATGGGCGGCCGCGCGCCGCTTCGTTCGACGTGTTTGCTTCTCTAGGTGGAGTCCTACGTTTCCACTTCCTACAAGGCAGCAGAGATCACACTCTCCCGACGCTACTTCGGAAGTAATACAGCAGGATTTCCAGTCCCAGAATGGATGACATTGTTAATCCTCCATGCAACAGATGAGTGCTGAATCTTCTGTTTCGGTAGTGTCGACCTACTTCGTCATGTTTTTCTGCTACTTCAGACACAGTGTCTTCCACAGAGACGAACGTATCTTTATATTTGGTGTCCAATGGTCGAATATCATGATATTTATGTATTTGAGGTAGAAGTTCCGAAATATTTAGCAATAAATTTGGTTGGTAGAGGTACTGTTCTCGACTCTCCAAATGTTGATTTCCGATCAGTGTCACGTAAGTGGTTTTAGCAATACATCCTTGTTTCAGTTGCAGGATTCCAGTGCCTTCCATGGTTATTAGTTCATCCTTCATTCCATTGCATATGATTTGCAATGGTTCCGGTGACTCTAAAGAATATAACCATTCCTGCGTTGTTCTCAACCGGGCCCAGAATAGAGTGTGCCGGGGTCTTATACGCACGTCGCAGTATTTGAATGCTTGGACGGTGGGTCGCAATAATAGCGAAACCTCGCAAGCGTCGGTGGACGAGACTCCAAACAATGGTTGTTCTAATGGGCAAAGGTGCACATAGGATGTTTTGTGACAACTGTTGATATACAATTCATCTACGTTAAAATGGACTCGGTGATCGTTGCTTATTGCCAAATATGGAACCTTCGAATGAATATGGCTTGATCCTGTTGAATTTTGAGTAAATTTTTGTGGTATAGGCCAAGAATATATACGGTAGAGGTGATATGCTACCCCGTCTACCAAAGGCAAGTATAGTACCAAGAAAAGTTTTCCTTTGTGATGGCCAATTTTTATACTGGACAACCTAATTAATTCTTCTATGCCCTGATATCCTTGGGGTATCGGAAGTTCGAATGAATTTCGTGTATCTCTAATGTCCGTTATTATACGGCAAAGTTTTAATTTATCCAAAAGTGAATTATGTATTTCGCCCACCTTGGCGGCATGTACTGCAGCCAAGAATTTCTCAGTTACTCTTATATATTGGTCCAAAGACAGTTCCAAGGTATGGGTATAATGTGATAGCCAATATGAAAATTGGGTATAGTTCAATGCTCTATTAGCAGCACCTATTGCTGTAGAAATTTGATTAATTTGCATTCTATCTTTGTTCATCATTTTTATGTTTCGGTCTAACAACTCATGGTACTTATGGAATCCACTGGTGATAACATGTGTCTGGTTTTTATAATATGAGCTATCTCACGTTGATCTTGATATAACTTGTCAATTTCCGAATCAAAGTATTTTGCATCATCCGTCGTCAGCGTGTCAAAGAGAGTGCGGCTCAGCGATCCGATGAATCCGAGAGGAACACTTCTTCGCACGATGGATTTAGGGTTGTTAGAATCTTCTGGAGTTGGAATCTCCGATATTAGGTCCTTTAGTTCCGAACGCAGCGCAGAAGCTTCTTCTGCTCTTCCCTTGAGGTAGCCAGTACGGAGGAGACTATTGCAATCGCTCTCCAACATCACTTTAATGCAGTGGTTACATGTTTCATTTAATCTCTCATAACCCATTGGAAATTGGGTTTCTAGTTTCCGGATTTCAAGGAAAATTGTCACTCGCCAATCGGCGGTTATCAATCTCATGGTGTATATGTAGTTTTTCAAAATATAGTCGTGGGCTGGCGTCAATTCTTGAAATCTCGTATGTCTTCTGATCTTCTCCAAGAATCCAGGTCATCACAGAGAGGAGCATTACCAACTTCATTCTTGCCGGATTCGGTACAATTCTACTGATCTTATTTAGTTCTAGAATTTTAAATATTGACAGGGATGTTTCAACGGTACTAGACTAGGCCTGTATAGGCGCGGGAACATACGGAACAGTGGAACAGTGGGAACATACGGAACATACGGAACATACGGAAGAGTGCAAAACTCACAGACGTAAGATGCGTTGACAACAGAGCAAAACATATTGCATGGTATTGCAGGAAGTTACGATGAAACATAGTAGGTATTTAACCACTTACACAGAAATTTCTTGCATACAAGGCAGTCATCAAAATAAATTCACTATTGGTGTCAAGTGAAAGTCCTATAATACCAAAGGGAGTATTAATAGTAGGAGAAAGGTCGTGCATTCAATGTATTAATCACCCTGATGGTGTATTAATAGTTTATCGGCGTGCTTTACAAATCATTCGCCAGATTTCTTTTGTAGTATGAGGTTATTATTTTCTAAAATTCCAACAATTTTATAAGTACCGTGATATCGACTGCCAAATTTTCCTTTCCTGACTTCTACTAAAACGCGTGCCATGTCGCCAATTTTATCCTGAAATGGTCGCGCTTTTCCATCATAGTATAATTTTGACTTATGTTTAGCCGATATCAAATTTTGTGCAGCCAACGTCTGCATCTCAGTTCATCGCGTTAATAAATCCCGAAGATAACCGTTACACGTTGATAAGGACTCATCTGTAGGGAATGCATGTGGGATCGGGAATCAAATAAGATGACGTCTGCACAACACTTTACTATTTGACTGAAATATAATATAACATAATATGAATATAAAATTGAAAAACTGAACTCTCGATGCACGTGTCTCCTTTTTCAGACATGACCATAGACTATATACTCTCCCATGCATACTCTGCCTCGCAACATTCATTTCCCATTTTTACCGATAGGTGTCTCACACATACTTCACTCTGCAGGCCCATTCACAATAAAACAACCACGCATACATTCACACATACCCCCCTTGTTTTATATTTGCCAAAATCTTTTGAACATTCTTTAACAGCTTCGCCCCAGTTAGAGGTTTTGTCAAACAATCCGCTGTTATGGTACATGTGATACCTTTAAGTTTTCATTTATCACGGCTTCTCTAATATAATAACATTTTCTATTTAACAACTTCGATTTAGTTTTAAAACTTCCACCATTTGCCAGTCTCACCGCATTCAAATTATCACACTTTATAAATTTCTTTAGTCCATCTCCCAACCCAATTTCATTCAGCAAATCATTACACCATATCACTTCTTTCACTCCCTCTAACAACGCTTCAAGTTCACTTTGTGTAGATGATAACGCCACTCTTGCTTGCTTCTTGCTTCTCCAGTGTATTAAGTCCTCATTTCTGTACAGCAACAATCCAGTGAAGGATTTTGCATCTTGTGTGCTATCCCACGATGCATCAGTCTCACATTTAATTTCTTTGGTACAATTGTTATTTCCAAACACGTGACGGTAGTTGATAGTCCCCTTTAAATATCTTAATATTCTCCTCAAACCAACCATATGTATCATTTTTGGTTTTTTATTAAACTGAGATAAACAACTCACTGCAAACGATATGTCTGGCCTAGCATATACGCTCAGGCACATAAGCCTCCCCATCAGTTCTTGATATTCCTCTATATTGCATATTCGACTATTTTCATCATTGTCCATCTTCACATTAATGTCCATCGGCGATGTAGCTATGTTGCAGTCTCGCATTCCATATAATTCCAGCAGATTTTCAATGTAGTCCTTTAGGTGTACTTCAATCTTTCCTTCTTCCTGTTCAACTTGCATTCCTAATATATTTTTTGCTTCTCCCAAATTTTTCATGTCTATCTCTCTTCCTATCTGTTCCATATATTTATTTTCGTATTCATCTCTGCTTGATATAATAATCATGTCGTCTACATGTATGCCACAGTACAAAAAATCCTTCCCTTCTGTTTTGTAAAACAAACATTGATCTTCTTTGCTCTGTTTCAGCCCAGTTTTTAGTAGCACCTTTGTAAGAAATTGATTCCAGCATCTTCCTGCTTGCTTTAGCCCAGGGTTGTCTAACTGACGACTCACGAGATGCCGGGGGCTCCGCCGCCTTGCGACCACGCTGACGATCGCAGTGGAATTCGTCCGTCCGTACAGAGACATAAATACATTCGATTGCTACGGCCGGCTACGGTCATACGTTTACATATAATTATAATTAATACGAACTGATATATACTTAATTTTACTCGTTTCTGTGAATGTGAACGTGCACATTGAGGCCGCGTCATATTATCGACAAGGGATGGTATATCCACATCAATTTTTGTTATGGCCATCCTTAACAGCGAAGATAACGAATGGTCCGCTAATCTTGACCGATATTTACTTTTTATATTTTTCATAACGGAAAACGCACTTTCGCATCTGTATGTAGAACCAAACATTGATGAAATTTTTAATCCCATATCCACCAATTTCGGATACTTTTCTTCTGATAATAATTTAAAAAACTCGTGTCCATATTCATTTCTGGCAAGTACGAACGGATCTCCTGGCACATTACACAATTCATCTCGATAATACATTTCTTGGTCTTCGATCTTACATCCTTTTGGATTATTAAAAATTATAAGCTCATTTTTTATTAATGTATCGAAGACCAAGAAATGTATTATCGAGATGAATTGTGTAATTTACAAGGAGATCCGTTCGTACTTGCCAGAAATGAATATGGACAGGAGTTTTTTAAATTATTATCAGAAGAAAAGTATCCGAAATTGGTGGATTTGGGATTAAAAATTTCATCAATGTTTGGTTCTACCTACAGAAGCGAAAGTGCGTTTTCCGTTATGAAAAATATAAAAAATAAATATCGGTCAAGATTAGCGGACCATTCGTTATCTTCGCTGTTAAGGATGGCCATAACAAAAATTGATGTGGATATACCATCCCTTGTCGATAATATGACGCGGCCTCAATGTGCACGTTCACATTCACAGAAACGAGTAAAAGTAAGTATATATCAGTTCGTATTAATTATAATTATATGTAAACGTATGGTCGTAGCCGGCCGTAGCAATCGAATGTATTTATGTCTGTGTAGGGACGGACGAAATCGAATGCGATCGTCAATGTTTAGTAGGTGTGGAGCAATGCGGCGGAGCCCCCGGCATCTCGTGAGTCGTCAGTTAGACAACCCTGCTTTAGCCCATATACACTTTTCTTTAATCTGCATACACAGTCATTATCCTTTTCATACCCTTTTGGTAGCTCCATATATATTTTATCCTCCAAGTCTCCATGCAAGAAGGCCGTTTTCACATAAAATATTCTTGTCTTTCTGCCCTTTTCAGCGCTTATGCTAAACAACAGTCTAACTGTTTCGATCAGGGATTCTAACCGCGGCCTAACCCTAACCGTAACCCGGGTTACCAAGGGTTAGTTCCTGTAACCCGTCGTACATCGGGACGGAGCGGGTTACTACATAGTACACAGAGCAGGTTAACCCGCTCGGAGCGCGTTACAAGTGATACAAGAGTACATTCACATTGTTTATATTGCTATCAGTTAGACGGGTAGAGTGAGTCTACCCTAATACGTGCATGCAAAATCCGACTACAATATAGTATATCGTAATAATTGTGTGCAGTTTTAGAAATATGAAGTAAGAAATATATTATTTTGGAACACAAGTAATATGCCATTCATTTGTAAGAAAGTGGTATGTAAAAATAGAAACTCAGTGTTCAATACATATAGTGCTGGACACTATTTTTTGCCGATCGGTCACGTGAAAAGTTAAATGAAATTCCTGTAAAGTAAATAGTATATCATCTGATACATAAATGGCATTGTTTTAAATGATCAATGATTAGTTAAAAGAAAACGGCGTATTGTTTCAAATTGAAGAATCAGTAAACAAGTGACTATTCAAAGCGATAAACTTTATCGTCAAAAAAATGTGTCGCAATAAATTAGCCTCCGTTATAAGTTTTCTAAAGTTGTACGTAAATTTCGTGTATGCAAATTGTTTTCTCTGTCGTATTTTCTTCTTACATGATTTTTAAGAAGATTGTATATCCCTTTTCGTGGTCAATTATGTTTCAATTAATGTATACATAATCATATATTCGGCAAAAAATAGTGTCGAGCACTATATGAGCATGCAATATATGTATTATGTATGCGCTATACACAAAAAAATATGCAGAAAATATATGCAAAATGGTGTGTAATGACAAAAATACGGACATAAGATTTAAAATTAATGAACTTATATTATGTAAAATAATATATATATCATATGATAATTAGGGAATTCAATCCCGGTCATTATTTACTATCCCGGGATTGCGGGATTTTTTAAAGTCTATCCCGGGATCCCGGGATTAGTCCCGGGATTGGGTAATAAAAAAATTCAGTAATGAAAATGATTTCCTATATGTTAAAATTCTAAATCTTTATTTCTAAGTCTTTACTTCTGTCTTTACATGTTTGTTCGAGAAGTCATACATATTGCGCCATCTCCCTAGATCTAGTCAACTAAAGACTTCGCGCTTCGTACCTATCCCCCCTTGTTCATGTGGAGCATCGATCGTATCGCCCTTCCATCGACCGGTGATCGATGGAAGGGGGAGAGCAAGCGGATTCGAGGAAATAGAGCGAGACTTCCTCGATCTACTTGTCGTCTAACCGTTCTCCAGGTAACAATCACTCGCTTTGCTTGCTAACGCTTCTGCTTCTCTTACTGGATTCGAGCCGAATCGTAGTGCTTAACGCAGCTTTGTAAATTAGCCTACCGCGTAGGAACTAGTGCCGCTTATAAAATTAGAGCTGAAACCCAAGCATTTTGTGAATAACCTCATTTATTGTATAACGGACCTAGATTGTGTAAATACTGTAAATTAGACATTTGTGTTAATATTAAAGTTTCTTAAAGTTAGAACCGTTTTGTCTCGCGAGTGTCTCAATCTCCGACGTGCGCTCTTCCCAACTATTGCTAACATTTTTTGGTCCTTCGAGCCGGAGCAGCGCCGTTGGATTCAGTGCTTCTGGAACGTTCGGGATTCCTCGCGAGTGTTGTTCTAACCGTCGCGTGTGACCTCTGGAAAAGAAAGATGAGTCACTTGATAGAGAGCCAACGCGATCTTAAAGGCCGAATTTCGCGTGCATTTGAAAATCTAAAGAAGCTAGGCGCGAATAATTTAACAAAGGGGAATGTATCTACGCGATTGGGGGCCCTTCGAAAGAATTGGGCCAAGTTCGAGGCCCAGCACGATCAACTAATCGCCATGGCCGATGACCCGGCCATCGTGGATGATAAATATTTCAAGGAGAACGAACCTGCGGACACAGAGGAGAGATTCCTCACGCAAGAGGCCTTACTAGTTGATAAATTAGAGGAAATTACCAAATTAGAGCAGGCCGTAGCTAGAAGCGTCGAACGTGCCATCAGGGACGATTCTACATTAGATACTACTATCGGTCGGAAGAAATCTTCGCTACCCAAAATTCCGTTACCGAATTTCGACGGCCAGCACAAAGGGTGGCCATCTTTCCATGGCCTCTTCAAATCCCTCGTGGTTCAGGACACCACGCTGTCGGATGCCGAACGCTTACATTACCTGCGAGGGGCCCTTGTTGGTGATGCTGCGAAACTACTTCAAAATATACCGGTGCGTGAGGAGAACTTCGAAGCCTCGTGGAAATTGCTAGAAAAACGATACGATAACCAGCGGTTAGCAATAAAGTCGTTGATGGCGGCCATCTTTAATCTACCGACACTTACAAGGGAGTCAGGGCCTGAACTCAAAGGCCTCTACTATACAATGTGTGATTCGGTCGAATCTCTCGCTGCTTTAAAGAGACCTTTTGATGCCAGCGGCGACTGGCTAGTGCACCTCGTGGTAAATAAGCTGGACCCCCAATCTCGGCGAGAATGGGAGACTCAACTTGGCCAAACTAAGACGCCGCCCACCTACGAGGAGCTGAGAGCATTCTTAGAGGGACGGCTCAATACGGTGGAGGCCTTGGAAGAGCAGCAGAAGGTTCCAGGGGGACGAGCTCCGAAGCCCACCGGAACGCCTAAAACCGCCAAAGTTCACCAGGTTAGTAAGTCGAAGAGCTCAGCTGACCAGTGCAGTCTCTGTGGCGCTGGTCATTTCATCTTATTTTGCGCGGACTACAAGGCCAAGGATGCGCAAGGAAGGAAAGAAGTCCTACTAGCTAAACGCCTTTGTTTTAACTGCCTGGGGAGACATCGCGTCGCGGACTGTAAATGCGATAAACGGTGTCAGGAGTGCCAGCAAAGGCACCATACCTCAATCCACGAGGCGACTTCCACTCGTCCTTCAACTGAGAACCCGGAAGTTACAATAAACCTAGGAAGGTCCGAGACCCGGGGGAGCCCCCCTCGCGACGCGGTGTGCCTCCCAACTGTTTTATTAGCTACCGCCCGGATTATGGTCAATTCCCCGGACGGCCAGCCAAGATTAGTGAGAGCTCTAATAGATCAAGGCAGTGAAGTCTCGCTAGCTACGGAAGCTTTGGTGCAGCTGCTTAGATTGCCACGGCGACCGTCGAACGTGCACCTCATTGGTATCGGCCAACAGCGGAAGGAGCGGGTGCGTGGAGCCATCCAACTGGAGTTCGCACCACGTGAAGGCGAGGACTTCTGGCAGAAGACCACGGCGTTGGTGCTGCCACGGATTACCGCCTACACCCCACAAGTCAAACGGCGGCTGAATGTTTGGACCCACCTCCAAGGACTCTCACTGGCCGATCCCGACTTCACGGATGGCACCCAAATCGATGTCTTGTTGGGTGCCGACGTATACTCCCTGATCCTAGAGGACGGACTGCGTAAGGGGCAAGAGGGTGAGCCCATTGCCCAAAGGACGTCCTTGGGATGGATTATCTCCGGTCTAGCAACCACCGCTAGCTGTAACGATCCACGTGCTTCAAGTGGGCTCGTCACGCTGAAGTGCACAACGGAGGAAGATCTCGTCCCGATGGTACAACGATTCTGGGAGCAAGAAGAAGTGACAGTACCAACTGCCCTCAATGCTGAGGACCAGGAGTGCGAGGATTACTTCAAGGCTACTCACCAGCGCCTCCCGTCGGGACGCTACATGGTGCGCCTCCCATTCAAGGAGACGCAGGGGCTGGGCGAATCCCGAGCCGGGGCCGTCCGCATGCTTCATCGGGTGGAGACCAAGTGCGGCAGGAACATGGACTTCAAAAGGGCCTACCACTCTTTTCTACGTGAGTACGAAGAGTTACATCACATGTCAAAAGTAAATCTCATCTATCCAGATAGCGAGTCCTACTACCTGCCACACCATGGAGTCTACAAGGAGAGCAGCACCACCACGAAGCTGAGAGTGGTGTTCAATGGCTCCTATGCGACCACTTCCGGGAAATCTCTAAACGATCTCCTCCTGGTGGGACCCAACTTGCTGCCGGGTCTACTGCAAGTACTGCTGCGCTGGCGAGTACATCGGATCTGCCTGACTGCCGATATCGAGAAAATGTTTCGCCAAATTATCGTGCACCCTGAGGATCGCCGCTTTCAAAGACTGCTTTGGCGACGACGAGAAGATGAAGTAATCAGCGATTACGAACTAAACACCGTTACTTACGGTCTTGCTTGTGCTCCCTACCTGGCTATCCGCACGCTCCAACAACTGGCTCAGGATGAACGCTCCAAGTTTCCACGGGCTGCTACGATCCTGGAAAAGGACGTTTATATGGACGACGTGCTTACTGGAGCCGACAGCGAGGAGGAGGCACGCGAGATTCAGCAGGAGCTGCGCCTACTCTGCATGGCGGGCGGCTTCAATTTAAGGAAGTGGGTATCAAACACACCCACTTTGCTGAGGGAGATCCCAGGCGAAGAGGTCCCATCGGCCGTCAACTGGGAGGAAGGCACACTTCACACGGCTTTGGGTGTCCATTGGAGTGTGCGAGAAGACGAGTTCCGAGTCCGGGTAGCGGAGGCTCACGCTACCCCAGAAGTCACCCGGCGCACCGTCCTCTCACGCATCGCTCGGATCTTCGACCCCTTAGGATTGCTGGCTCCGGTAACTATAACAGCCAAGATATTTCTACAATCGCTTTGGCTGTTGAAAATAGATTGGGATACCGTGCTACCCCCGGAGGCTGAGCGAGAATGGATCAACTTTCTGGCGGACCTGCCGAGCTTAGCAGAGGTTCGCGTGCCACGCTGGCTAGGAACACATCCCAGGGTCAAGCACCTGGAATTCCACGGATTTGCTGACGCTTCAGAAAGGGCCTTCGCTGCTGTGGTGTACCTACGCGTCGTGGACTTCGATGACCACGCGCAGGCGCATTTGGTCACCTCCAAGACGAAGGTGGCTCCGCTACGCCGAGTCACAATCCCGAGGCTCGAATTGTGTGCAGCCGCTTTACTGAGCCGCCTGGTGACCGCTACGAGGAGAAACTTGCAATTGGACAACGTCTCGACTCACCTGTGGAGCGACTCCAAGATTGTTCTGGACTGGATTCGCGGTCATCCTACAAGATGGAAGACTTACGTGGCAAATCGAGTGGCGGACATCCAGCGAGAGCTGCCAGACGCGCGTTGGCACCACGTAGCAGGGAGTGAGAACCCCGCGGACTGCGCTTCCAGGGGATTGCCACCCAATCAACTACCGAGCTTCGAATTATGGTGGAGGGGCCCATCCTGGCTCACCGGCTTTCCTCACTGGTTGAGCGATGTCGGCACCCAGGAGGAGGAGACAGACCTGGAAGCCAGATTCGTATCCAACCTGACCACAAACGACAAGGAGGTAGCACCTAATTACCTCGTAAATAATTATTCTTCTATTCAGCGCTTACTGAGGGTAACAGCCTGGTGCCTGCGCTGGTCCCCACGGCGGACAACCCCAGATGCTAGGAACCCCTGCCTGTCGCCTACGGAGATAGAAGCTGCTCGTCTACATTGGATCAGAGTGATCCAACGCCAGGACTTCCAGGAGGATCACCGCCAATTACTACAGGGAGCCCCGCTTACGAGTCGCAGTAAGCTACTACGACTCACTCCCTTCTTAGATTCCCAAGGGCTGCTGCGAGTCGGTGGACGATTGAAGAATGCTGCTTTGCCATCCTGGGAGAAGCATCCCATCATCCTACCACGAGAGGGTCATTTCACCGAACTCTTGATCGATGAAGCTCATCGGAGAACTTTGCATGGCGGAACTCAACTTACCTTGGCTGCCCTACGTCAAAGGTATTGGGTCCTGGGTGGGCGACAGAGAGTTAAGGCTCATATCCATCGCTGTGTCACCTGTCTACGTTGGCGAGCTGCGCCCGGCCAACAATTGATGGGAAATCTACCAGCCTGCCGAGTCACCCCAGCGCGGCCTTTCCTACAAGTGGGCCTGGAATACGCTGGACCATTCACCTTGCTGGCCTCTCGAGGCAGGGGCCAACGGACGTTCAAGGGTTATGTTGCGGTATTCGTCTGCTTAGCTACTCGTGCCGTTCACCTAGAAGTCGTATCTGATTATAGCACAGAAGTCTTCCTCGCGGCACTGCGGCGCTTTACCTCGAGACGAGGACTCTGCTCGACCATCCACAGCGACCGAGGCACCAACTTTGTGGGAGCTGCACGGGAGCTCCGGAGCCTGGAACACCTCTGCAGCAAAAGTGAGGTCATGCAGGCCCATCTACTCAACGACGGCATAACCTGGCGATTCAACCCACCTGCTGCCCCGCACTTCGGGGGGATCTGGGAGGCGGCCGTCAAGTCCGCCAAGCACCATCTGCGAAGGGTCGTAGGAGACCACACCTCACATTCGAAGAGATGACGACCCTACTTACTCAAGTCGAAGCATGCTTGAATTCACGACCGCTGCAACCACTGAGCGACGATCCAGGAGACGTCACGGCGCTCACACCAGGGCATTTCTTGATAGGCGACGCACTTCTCGCCGTTCCCGATCCACCAGTGGAGGACGCCCCCAGGTCACGTCTGTCTCGATGGCATTTGCTGCAGCAAATGAGGTTACAGTTTTGGCGAAGCTGGTCACGCGAGTATTTGCAATCACTTCAAGCCCGTAATAAGTGGACGCGTACCCATCCCCAACCGCGCGTTGGGGACCTTTGCATTCTAAAAAACGAACTTTTATCACCTAACAAATGGCCGCTCGCGCGAATCACGCGTTTGATCCCGGGGTCGGACGGGTTGGCACGTGTCGCCCACGTAAAGACTGCGCGTTCAGATTTTGTTAGACCTATAGTAAAATTAATTTACTTACCGCACATTCAGACTCCAGCGATTATAAATTCCACTGCAAATACACAGCACTAACTCACAACGGATCTAAAATCGATGAGCGAACTCCACGTGAACAGGGCGGCTGCGCCGCGAGCCATCGTTTACACCATAGCGTCTCGGCTGATCCACGTCTGCTATAGTCCATTCATTCATCGAACGATGAATGGCGGGCGGGAAATGTTCGAGAAGTCATACATATTGCGCCATCTCCCTAGATCTAGTCAACTAAAGACTTCGCGCTTCGTACCTATCCCCCCTTGTTCATGTGGAGCATCGATCGTATCGCCCTTCCATCGACCGGTGATCGATGGAAGGGGGAGAGCAAGCGGATTCGAGGAAATAGAGCGAGACTTCCTCGATCTACTTGTCGTCTAACCGTTCTCCAGGTAACAATCACTCGCTTTGCTTGCTAACGCTTCTGCTTCTCTTACTGGATTCGAGCCGAATCGTAGTGCTTAACGCAGCTTTGTAAATTAGCCTACCGCGTAGGAACTAGTGCCGCTTATAAAATTAGAGCTGAAACCCAAGCATTTTGTGAATAACCTCATTTATTGTATAACGGACCTAGATTGTGTAAATACTGTAAATTAGACATTTGTGTTAATATTAAAGTTTCTTAAAGTTAGAACCGTTTTGTCTCGCGAGTGTCTCAATCTCCGACGTGCGCTCTTCCCAACTATTGCTAACATGTTAAATAATGACTCCATGCCGACGACGTGTCAGAATCTTTCTTGTGAATAGTAAAAGCACTTTCCTCAGACATTATTAAATACGATAGTAAGAGAACGATAGTAAGAGAGATCTTTGTATCGTGCTGGGTTTACAACAACTAACTGCTCGCGGAAGCTCTGATTCGCACTTTTATACGATTTTAAGTAGGCACCTCCGATGATCTCTGAATTCTTATTGGTTCGGAGGTAGTTCAAAAAATTGAAACTGCTTCAGAGATCAAAAGCGAATACTATGTTGCGGCTCTGTTTATTGTTAGTTGTGCCGCGGCCGCATGCCGCAAAGACACAGTCGAATAAAAGGCTCCCCAAACCAACTCGAATATTCGCGGCGGCAGCGGATCCGCCGCGGTTCAGCAGTTTTTTATACGTGGCGGTTTATGGCAGCCTTATCTGATCCGCGTCGGATCCGCTCCGCGCCACGAATATTCGCGTTGGTTTGGGGGAGCCTTTAACACACTAATTGTAAGTCGGTGCGGCGCACAGTGAGGCAAAGTGACGAAGTTTGTTTCAAAATCAAAGAACTTTTGATAGAAATGAGATAGAGCGATGTTTTTTTTTTTAAATTAAAGCTGAAAGATTGCAGAATAAGGGAAAATTAATGAAATTATAGTATGAACGTTTTTTACCTTTGAAAATCTGTGTTAAACTTGAAATTTTACAGCAAAATTATGGTTTATCCAATACCATGCTCGGTTAGAATTTTTTCTTTACATGTTGTACATCATTTCCTATAGATTTTGTCGCGCTGATTTCAAATCCGTTCGCAAAATGTGTCTACGACCTCAGGATTTTGAAAAAAATCGATTTTTGTGAAAGAAACTAATGAAATCACGATTTTTTCGTTGAAATGATTTGATAATTGTATTTTCATATATGGAACACAATCAAAATAAGAATAATGATGTATTTGAATGTTTTACATCTCGTGATCAGTTGACGTATCGGTGCCATTGTCACTGTCACTCTCTGTAGGCTGTGTGTGGCTGCAATGTAATTTAAATTAGTTACCTATTTTCCATAATTATATTTTCATTTGCACATGAATTAAGGTAAGTATTTAATCTTTTTACCTTACTTCTCATCAACGAATTTTTTAATTTCCGGCGCTACATTCTTTTGGTCGTACAACTTTAATCTATTGTTTATTAATATATTTGAAATTTTCGGGTCAGTTAAGTATACTGCCCGATTAAAAACATCTAACATCCTATTCTTTCGACTATTTTGTCGCGAATGTAGTAACATATTCTTCCTGTAAAGTTTATGCCAGGATTCGTTTGCATCTTCTGAGTAATATGCTATTGGCAGTGGAAACTGTCTTGCTACTTCGCAACCATGTTTTAATAATTTATGTAAGGTAGGACTCATTCGAGCCCACGGAAATAATTTATAATGAAGAGAATATGTCTCCCAGCAGAATTCCTCGAGTTCTTTTAGCTTTAATGGCTTTTTACATTTAAAAACCGACAATATTGTAGCAATGTTATTCACGAGTTGCTCGTCGATTTCCAAAGCTTCTGCAAATATTGCCGGATTTTCAAAACTCTTTCTAGCAACATTTCCCGTATTTGTCGTGCCATGCCCCTGCAAAACTTGGTCCACTCGAACTCCAATTTTTGCATACATGTTTCTTTTCACGACAATTTTTCTCTCTTCGAATTGCTCTGAGAAATGAAACAAATATATCATTTTATGTTAATTTTAAAATTAAGTCAGCGATAGTATTGCACATTATATTTGAACGGAAGTGAATTGTAGTAGCGTGAGATAAAAAATGTTTGAAGTTGATAAAAATGTCTTTTTTTTGCTGCATCAATAGTTGTTTTTACATTGTACTCTATAAAAACGCAAACTTACCTCTTGTATGGTTTCGTATATCCCACATTTGAAGTTTTATCCGATAAGAAATATGTAGCAGATGCTCAAAAGCTTTTATTTCGTCATGCAATAATCCCAAACCAAACTTAAGTGATGACTTTTTGGGTGAGAAATCATCACTTAAATTGCCAAATTGGTGCGCTGTTCGCAAGCACATGCTTGTTCCTATGTGGAAAGTACTGTTGGATAAGAAATCAAGTCGAGCTCGTACCTATTTGAGATTCAATACATTGTTGCGAGGCTACATCAGAGTCCGCTCTCCTTATCGTGAACAAATATACAAATGCATGAAAGGACTACTCGAATAGCTAATTGGAAAAGAACGAAACATTCTGCAGTTTTCAGCTAGAAGCAAGCATTCAGAGAGAGCAAACCACAGTGAAATTCATTTTATGTATAGATTTTTATAGCAGCTTAGTGTACATATAATATATATAAAATAGTTTAATACAGTGCATTATATTTTTTATAGTATATAACAGTATATTACAATATAGAACTAAATATATATATGTATATATAATATAGTGTGTGTGTGTGCGTATATATATAATAGTTAAGTATGGATATGGACAGTAAAAATTCGAAGCGAATAAACGATGAACGAGATCGCGGTCGCGGTCCCGGTCGCCCACCTAAGAGACGCAGGATTAGTGAAAACACCGGTAGGTGTATCTATAGAGAAAGCTTCACAAAGTACGATATACAGGCGTGCTAATGAACTACGGAATAATAGTGAGTATAACATGGCCACTATCCAATTAGCTGCAAAAATCGGCAAGGATGCGTCTGCTTCTGTAAGTGGGGAAACAAATTCTTCTGAAGAAAATAATCTATTGAGACACACTAAGGAGTCGGCATTAGCCTTCTATTTGGATAAAGAATTTATAATTTCGACCGTATTTTTAGAATATTAAAAACCAACAAGTGATATCAGCGCATAGGTTCGGTCATATAAACAATTAGTAAAAGCTATTTTGCAATTATGTATTCGACGTTTCGGTCTATGATTTAGACCCTTTTCAAGAAGGAAACTGAAACTATTGCGTTTGCTTTAATACGTTAAACACGTTATCTAAAGACGTACACCTTGTTAGTCGGTTGGAGAGTGACTGAGGTAAATAGTATACAAGCGAGAACATCCGAAGGGTATAGAAACATAACGGTCATAAACATAGTCCAAGTGAAGCTGTAAATAATTATTGTTTGAATCGACTTTTAAGCAATATTTGTTGATAATGAGTTTGAAGTCTGTTTGTTTTATATTTAATTAGAAAGAAGATAAACAATTTAAAGCTTTTTTGTTTATACAGAAAAGAAATCATTAACACCGAAGATACAAGATTATTACGCAACCTTACTGAGAAAGTAAGGACATATGATGTTATCTTTCTAATGGAGTTTTTGGACCTCACACTTCCTTCATATGTTTCAAACAATGTTACATAAAATTTTACATATGTAATTATGCTCCTTTACATCCTGAATGTCACCTTACCACATATATAATAACTAGTGGTATGATTTGCGTGGTGTTGTCTGGGTTAAAATTTCTTTTAGGAGCATAATAATCACCCAAGATAAACTCCGCGTTCAAGTTTGTATTCACGGACACGCTCTTATGCGTCGTGATAGCGTCCGTAACGTGCGAGATTACAGTTCGTCGAGCACCCTCTAAAAAATCGACGCGGATCGACGTGTCCCACGTTGATGACCGCGCCGGTTGAAATACGTCCAATAAACGCGGATTCCACGTCTTCCCATACGACTTTAGGTGCTGTCGGTCGAGCCGAAACCCTACACCCTACTCGCGAAAACTGTTCCCGCACGATCACGCGCAATGTCTTTATTCGCGCGATCAGCGACACCAGGCGTTGTTTTGCGGCCACGGACACTCCTCCGCTGCACTGGTACTCGGCGATGAGCTGCAGGCACGTGTCGCAATGATCAGTCCAGTCTCAGAATTCCGCAATACTGCGTAAAAGCTTAGACATCCGGGACAAAACCCTGTACGTGTCCATGAACCCCTCCATATTCACTTATTCACAAAGAGTTCACTTCCCAGAGACTCTCGATTTCACCTTATTTCATGATGCGGCTTTTCCAGGTGATACGATCATACTCGCAATCCGGAAATCGAAAACTCAGCGGTAGAAGGACGAGTGTCGAGTTTCGCGGCAAGCTCGTACGATCATCCAAATATCGGGCCAATTCCCGACCCAAAACCCTATTCACTGGAATTGTTGTTGTATCAGGACTCAGTACTTTCAGTACTTCGACCATTCCGTTCTCAATGTCATGTAAAAGCGTCAACGGCGTACACACGATCGCGGTAATGTACTTCGTACGCTTAACGTACACGTCCTTATCAGCAACGATGCAATGTAATGTGCATTTACCCACAGTACTGTATCGCGCGATATAACATAACAATTGACGATGTTCGCGCGACAATTGCATAAATCCATGATGAAAGATGCTGATCCATGACGACTTGGATAATGTTGGTACACTTAACACGTGTACGTTTCGTCATCCAACTGCAGCAACGTCCATAAATGGTTTTCCTCACCATCGCTATCGTTATCGGAAGACGATGACGCGAGCAATGCGTCTCGTTCACACACGTCTTCGAACACACGTTCGCACTATTTCAAAACTACTCGTAAGTAATGTCAAACGTTGTTGTTCCGATTCCGATACTTTTCGGGTCTTCAAATCCTCGTGGATGAGGTGCAAGCACTCGCCACAGGATATTAACCATTCATAGCACTGCTCTTCGGTACGCAGCCGTGGAATCTTATCCTGCAACGATTCGAACGATTTCACGAAAGAGCTCATGTCCCGTGATACTTATGCACGCGTAACGTATTTCACGATATTCACCGAGCGATTGAAGGATTTAATATACTAGCCACCTACCCTATCCGAGATCCTTATGACGCCATCGCACTATGTTTACGTTAGATGCAGTTCGAACGTATCCTCAAATTTTTCCCCACCCTTACACAATCGTTGTACTACTCCCACGATTCAGATATAAACATACGGCGCAATGTCGTGTTTATTCCATGGGCTATCGCGACGATTGATTTACAATAATTATCGCTCTATGATTATATCATTGCACGTGCGTTGTATCGGTCCCACGATTCAAATATAAACATATGACATGAAGCGCGTGCACGTAGGCACCAAAAATGCGTTCAATCCTGCTCAGATATAAAAACGCGGCATGGCACGGTGCAATGTCGTGTTTATTCCATACGCTATCGCGATGATTGATTTACAATAATTATCGTTCTATGTTTACATCATTGCACGTGTGCTGTATCGGTCCCACGATTCAATTATTTCCTCAGATAAAAATCTTTTCTCCTGGTCCACCCTTTTTCTCAGAAATCATCGTCGAAGACGCGATTTGAATTTCCACGAATCGGTCGCGGTCGCGCCTGCGCAACGATCTCCGCACGCGCACGGAAATTGCGCGGCGGCGACGCGTGCCCAAAGTACCTTAAACATCCAACAAGTGGCGCCAATACAAAATGTATGAAAAACATGGAAAATTTACCAAGACGGGCCAACTACCGACGCGGACCCAAAGTACCTTAAACATCCAATAGGTGGCGCCAATAAAATTTTGAAAATCCACCCCCCCCCCTCCCCTGTGACGTCAGAACCCTCGCCCACGAACTCCACCTGCGCGCGCGGCGCCATTTTGAAAATTTTGAAATCCCCCTACCCCTGTGACGTCATCCCCCTCTCACCTACGAACTCGGTCGACGCCCTTTTGGAATCCCCCTCCCCTGTGACGTCATCCCCCTCACCAACGAACTCGGTACCCCCCTCCCCGCCTCACCCCCGCGCCCATCTCGCCGAAGAGCGCGGTACCCGTCGCCCCGCCTCACCCCCTCACCACCCGGTCCCAGAATCGGCATACTATACCTACTACCATACAAAAATCTATTACTTTTGGATTTTTTGGTCGAATGCGTGTTCATTGCAAATAATTTCATGTATTTGATTAATATCAACTCTAATGTAACACTGTAGTGGATATTGTGACGCCACACCACAAATTCTGCGATAACAATCGGAAATAAAAATTTTCAAATTACTTTCGTTGAAAGCCAAACTTGTTGCATTTAGAAGTTCCATCGAATAGACGGAATCAATTTTAATGGTGTTTACGTTAAGGGGGGTTCTCGTCTAACACCCCCAGAAGTAACTGATATTTAAGAATTATTTGCAAAACTGTTGGTCATACTAGATTAAACTCTCTTGGTATATAAGGAGGCATCTTTAAAGTCGCAGAAAATATTTTTTTCACGTTGATCCTCATTGTTTATTAATTATTGTGGAATCTTATCCACCCCTTTGATGTTGTAACTCCTGTTGGCGGGATGTGTGGCACCTATCACAGTCATCTGATTGTAAAAAAGAATAGATGTTTCTTAAAGTTAGATAGTTTACGCTGGGTTTGGTCCACTTTAAAGAAAAAAAATTGAAAAATTGATATTGTAAATTCTTTATATCGACGATAAAAGTATTATAAATACAAAGTAAAATTAAAATATTAGGTCCAATATAAGCGTAACTTGTTTAAAGGCGTTAATTCAGAAAATTGTTTCTTTTCGCAATCGGATGACTGTGACAGGTATTGCACACCCCGCCAACATCGTCGAAGAGATTCCACAATAATTAATAAATTATAAGAAGGATCGACATAAAAAAAAATATTTTCTGCAACTTTGAAGATGCCGCCTTATATCCCAAAAGAGTTTAATGCAATATTAACATTAGTTTCTGTTATGTATGTACTGGGAGGTCGTCGTAATTGTAAAAATGAATAATGCTATCCACACGGACTTTACTTTAATCTCAATCATATACAGTATTGTCTCCGTATGTACCCGCTGATCGGGACTGGCGTTGGGCACTCAGAGAGGACAGATCCCTAATTCCGAGTGTTCGTTTCTCACTTCTTTCTGGCCGAAGGAGGAGCGAGATGGAACGCTTTGCATGCGCGGCGGACGTACGCGAACGTATCTCGCTCGCTTTCGTTCCATCTCCCTCTCGCCTTCGCCGGACAAGAGTGAGACAGAAGTGGTGGGGATAGCGACAAGTTCACAACGCGTACAACAAATCGGGCACATAGGGAGACAATACTGTATATCGTAGCTCGGCATCCGAGACGGAAGTGAGCCGATCCTCCGTCCTCATAACTCCCCTTCTTCTCACCTGCGCTCGTAGCGCTGCGCAAATACGGGAAATGTTGCTAGAAAGAGTTTTGAAAATCCGGCAATATTTGCAGAAGCTTTGGAAATCGACGAGCAACTCGTGAATAACATTGCTACAATATTGTCGGTTTTTAAATGTAAAAAGCCATTAAAGCTAAAAGAACTCGAGGAATTCTGCTGGGAGACATATTCTCTTCATTATAAATTATTTCCGTGGGCTCGAATGAGTCCTACCTTACATAAATTATTAAAACATGGTTGCGAAGTAGCAAGACAGTTTCCACTGCCAATAGCATATTACTCAGAAGATGCAAACGAATCCTGGCATAAACTTTACAGGAAGAATATGTTACTACATTCGCGACAAAATAGTCGAAAGAATAGGATGTTAGATGTTTTTAATCGGGCAGTATACTTAACTGACCCGAAAATTTCAAATATATTAATAAACAATAGATTAAAGTTGTACGACCAAAAGAATGTAGCGCCGGAAATTAAAAAATTCGTTGATGAGAAGTAAGGTAAAAAGATTAAATACTTACCTTAATTCATGTGCAAATGAAAATATAATTATGGAAAATAGGTAACTAATTTAAATTACATTGCAGCCACACACAGCCTACAGAGAGTGACAGTGACAATGGCACCGATACGTCAACTGATCACGAGATGTAAAACATTCAAATACATCATTATTCTTATTTTGATTGTGTTCCATATATGAAAATACAATTATCAAATCATTTCAACGAAAAAATCGTGATTTCATTAGTTTCTTTCACAAAAATCGATTTTTTTCAAAATCCTGAGGTCGTAGACACATTTTGCGAACGGATTTGAAATCAGCGCGACAAAATCTATAGGAAATGATGTACAACATGTAAAGAAAAAATTCTAACCGAGCATGGTATTGGATAAACCATAATTTTGCTGTAAAATTTCAAGTTTAACACAGATTTTCAAAGGTAAAAAACGTTCATACTATAATTTCATTAATTTTCCCTTATTCTGCAATCTTTCAGCTTTAATTTAAAAAAAAAAACATCGCTCTATCTCATTTCTATCAAAAGTTCTTTGATTTTGAAACAAACTTCGTCACTTTGCCTCACTGTGCGCCGCACCGACTTACAATTAGTGTGTTAAAGGCTCCCCCAAACCAACGCGAATATTCGTGGCGCGGAGCGGATCCGACGCGGATCAGATAAGGCTGCCATAAACCGCCACGTATAAAAAACTGCTGAACCGCGGCGGATCCGCTGCCGCCGCGAATATTCGAGTTGGTTTGGGGAGCCTTTTATTCGACTGTGTCTTTGCGGCATGCGGCCGCGGCACAACTAACAATAAACAGAGCCGCAACATAGTATTCGCTTTTGATCTCTGAAGCAGTTTCAATTTTTTGAACTACCTCCGAACCAATAAGAATTCAGAGATCATCGGAGGTGCCTACTTAAAATCGTATAAAAGTGCGAATCAGAGCTTCCGCGAGCAGTTAGTTGTTGTAAACCCAGCACGATACAAAGATCTCTCTTACTATCGTTCTCTTACTATCGTATTTAATAATGTCTGAGGAAAGTGCTTTTACTATTCACAAGAAAGATTCTGACACGTCGTCGGCATGGAGTCATTATTTAACATGTAAAGACAGAAGTAAAGACTTAGAAATAAAGATTTAGAATTTTAACATATAGGAAATCATTTTCATTACTGAATTTTTTTATTACCCAATCCCGGGACTAATCCCGGGATCCCGGGATAGACTTTAAAAAATCCCGCAATCCCGGGATAGTAAATAATGACCGGGATTGAATTCCCTAATTATCATATGATATATATATTATTTTACATAATATAAGTTCATTAATTTTAAATCTTATGTCCGTATTTTTGTCATTACACACCATTTTGCATATATTTTCTGCATATTTTTTTGTGTATAGCGCATACATAATACATATATTGCATGCTCATATAGTGCTCGACACTATTTTTTGCCGAATATATGATTATGTATACATTAATTGAAACATAATTGACCACGAAAAGGGATATACAATCTTCTTAAAAATCATGTAAGAAGAAAATACGACAGAGAAAACAATTTGCATACACGAAATTTACGTACAACTTTAGAAAACTTATAACGGAGGCTAATTTATTGCGACACATTTTTTTGACGATAAAGTTTATCGCTTTGAATAGTCACTTCCCATACAGCACACTTCGTTGCGGCAAAGTTGCAGGATGGTTGCAGTAACCTTGCGATGTTGCATGGTTGCAGTGCAATGTCGATGTATGGTTGCTGCGACGTTGCCGTGCAACATTGCACGGGGCGGACATAGAATTGTTTCTGCATAGTTGCTGCATAGTTGCGTTGCAATAATGCACTGCAACTTTGCCGCAATTATGCCGCAACTATGCAGCAACTTTGCCGCAATTATGCCGCAACTATGCAGCAACTTTGCCGCAATTATGCCGCAACTATGCAGCAACTTTGCCGCAGCTTTGCCGCAACTTTGTCGCAACTTTGCCACAACTTTGCGGCGTTAGCAAATTTTAAAACATAATATCTCCAAAACCGGCTGAAATAAAGTGTATACATTATACTTTATTGAATTCGTCTTGAAACGCACTATCAAGTGATCTGTTAAAAAAAGAGTTCCGTAGAAAATTTGCCCCCTCCAACCACGCAATTTCATGTAAACAATTTCTTTTATATCTCCAATACGTTAGTAGGAAATATCCAGGTGTTTACTGTTCCCGCGGACATCCAGTATAATGAACTAAAATATAAAATATATGTCGGAGAAGGCAACCATTTAATCAGTTCCAAGCATAAGTCAGAATCTACTTTACTGGTGGCACGTGCCAAACTGATGTTTCCGTGAAGGCGAGCAAGGCGCACAGTGCTTTTGGAACGACAATATATGGGGGTCGTAGTACTCATGTAGTATAAAAGTTTTTAACGTACAGAGTAATCAATATATATACCATCTACAGTACTCTACATCCAAGAAAGTTTCGTGGCCACAACGGTAGCGCGTCAGATTGTCATGCGGGCGGGCCGGAGTTCAAATCTGTCGTAACCAATAACTTTTTTTATTTTTTTTTAACAGTTTTTCGTTGCCTCAAAGTTGCCGTGCAAAGTTGCCTCAAAGTTGCTGTGTAACGTTGCAGCAGGCGGACATAGAATTATTGCTGCATAGTTGCGGCAACGTTGCGTGAATCGTTGCAATCTTGCACCGCAACTATACTGCAACTATGCTGCAACGAGAGTGTGCTGTATGGGTTGTTTACTGATTCTTCAATTTGAAACAATACGCCGTTTTCTTTTAACTAATCATTGATCATTTAAAACAATGCCATTTATGTATCAGATGATATACTATTTACTTTACAGGAATTTCATTTAACTTTTCACGTGACCGATCGGCAAAAAATAGTGTCCAGCACTATATGTATTGAACACTGAGTTTCTATTTTTACATACCACTTTCTTACAAATGAATGGCATATTACTTGTGTTCCAAAATAATATATTTCTTACTTCATATTTCTAAAACTGCACACAATTATTACGATATACTATATTGTAGTCGGATTTTGCATGCACGTATTAGGGTAGACTCACTCTACCCGTCTAACTGATAGCAATATAAACAATGTGAATGTACTCTTGTATCACTTGTAACGCGCTCCGAGCGGGTTAACCTGCTCTGTGTAGAATGTAGTAACCCGCTCCGTCCCGGTGTACGACGGGTTACAGGAACTAACCCTTGGTAACCCGGGTTACGGTTAGGGTTAGGCCGCGGTTAGAATTCCTGATCGAAACAGTTAGACTGTTGTTTAGCATAAGCGCTGAAAAGGGCAGAAAGACAAGAATATTTTATGTGAAAACGGCCTTCTTGCATGGAGACTTGGAGGATAAAATATATATGGAGCTACCAAAGGGGTATGAAAAGGATAATGACTGTGTATGCAGATTAAAGAAAAGTGTATATGGGCTAAAGCAGGAAGATGCTGGAATCAATTTCTTACAAAGGTGCTACTAAAAACTGGGCTGAAACAGAGCAAAGAAGATCAATGTTTGTTTTACAAAACAGAAGGAAAGGATTTTTTGTACTGTGGCATACATGTAGACGACATGATTATTATATCAAGCAGAGATGAATACGAAAATAAATATATGGAACAGATAGGAAGAGAGATAGACATGAAAAATTTGGGAGAAGCAAAAAATATATTAGGAATGCAAGTTGAACAGGAAGAAGGAAAGATTGAAGTACACCTAAAGGACTACATTGAAAATCTGCTGGAATTATATGGAATGCGAGACTGCAACATAGCTACATCGCCGATGGACATTAATGTGAAGATGGACAATGATGAAAATAGTCGAATATGCAATATAGAGGAATATCAAGAACTGATGGGGAGGCTTATGTGCCTGAGCGTATATGCTAGGCCAGACATATCGTTTGCAGTGAGTTGTTTATCTCAGTTTAATAAAAAACCAAAAATGATACATATGGTTGGTTTGAGGAGAATATTAAGATATTTAAAGGGGACTATCAACTACCGTCTCGTGTTTGGAAATAACAATTGTACCAAAGAAATTAAATGTGAGACTGATGCATCGTGGGATAGCACACAAGATGCAAAATCCTTCACTGGATTGTTGCTGTACAGAAATGAGGACTTAATACACTGGAGAAGCAAGAAGCAAGCCAGAGTGGCGTTATCATCTACACAAAGTGAACTTGAAGCGTTGTTAGAGGGAGTGAAAGAAGTGATATGGTGTAATGATTTGCTGAATGAAATTGGGTTGGGAGATGGACTAAAGAAATTTATAAAGTGTAATAATTTGAATGCGGTGAGACTGGCAAATGGTGGAAGTTTTAAAACTAAATCGAAGTTGTTAAATAGAAAATGTTATTATATTAGAGAAGCCGTGATAAATGAAAACTTAAAGGTATCACATGTACCATAACAGCGGATTGTTTGACAAAACCTCTAACTGGGGCGAAGCTGTTAAAGAATGTTCAAAAGATTTTGGCAAATATAAAACAAGGGGGGTATGTGTGAATGCATGCGTGGTTGTTTTATTGTGAATGGGCCTGCAGAGTGAAGTATGTGTGAAACACCTATCGGTAAAAATGGGAAATGAATGTTGCGAGGCAGAGTATGCATGGGAGAGTATATAGTCTATGGTCATGTCTGAAAAAGGAGACACGTGCATCGAGAGTTCAGTTTTTCAATTTTATATTCATATTATGTTATATTATATTTCAGTCAAATAGTAAAGTGTTGTGCACACGTCATCTTATTTGATTCCCGATCCCACATGCATTCCCTACAGATGAGTCCTTATCAACGTATAACGGTTATCTTCGGGATAGGTGTCTCACACATACTTCACTCTGCAGGCCCATTCACAATAAAACAACCACTCATACATTCACAATGCACTAGGACAGCGTGCTGTTTCGCCAAATACTAATTCGTGTGGAGTGAAATTGGTTGCTTCGTGAACAGACGTGTTATACGAAAATATTGCATATGGTACTATTTTATCCCAATCATCAAAATCATTTAGAAAGTGTTTTATATATTCAGTTAAGACAATATGGCTACGCCCCAGATTAGAGCACTAAAGAGGTGAGTATGCGCATCCGCCATTTTGGGTCCTCTCCAGAGAGAAAACAACATGCAGAGTCCGTTAAGACCGGCTAAAACATATTGAAATACGGTATATACCTTTATTAGGCCTAAATTGAGTAAGATACAGCTCTTAAAAAGACAACATTAGGACGTGCTTCAGACGTTATTATCAGGTCTAAATTAATTAGGTCAAATGCATTTTTATATTATGAAATATCTAAACAAAAAATGATTAGAAAACGTATTTAAAGCGTTTGTCGATATAGGAATTAGATTTAATATAAATCTAACGGAGGAAATGGTTTGGAAAATAAAATAAAGTTTAATAAAATATTTATTTAACAGTTACTTTTCTTCGTATTATTGTTACATATCATGTTTAGTGAACGATCATCTACCGCATTATTATGTGTGTTTACACAAGTATTAAGGATGAACTAATAACTATATATATATATACAGGGTGTCCCACGGTAGACTGGACAGCGCCGTAGATCCTAAAGTATTGGAGATAAAAATATTTAAAAAGATTGTATCAGAATCAATCGGATTTGCATCCCTCACAAACGGCTGCACTCTTGAAGAGGCCCTCTTCACAGCAATACCTCCTCCCCAATGCCCACCTTCTCTCGCACGGAATACGTCAACGCATGGTTTTGTTTCGATATCGAAGCTCATGTTTATACTCGAGAGGACCACGCGTCGACAGCGGGTTACCCCTTTTCTTACTGTGTCTCTCCACGAGGGGTATTGCCGGTGGATTGTAGAAGCGCAGATGTCTGGATGCCAGTTGTTGAATTCAGGAGACGATAGAAACACTTTACAAAACACACATGTACTATAATTAAAGTAAATTGTATTCCTCTCGGGCAGGAGTCGCCCGACGTTCGTCAAGGAGATGCGACCTGGTACCCCGTGGCAAGGGCTGCCCTTCGCAGTACCTCTACCGATTTTTATGGCTTTTACCGGAAAAGGTACGAATCCTGGGCCGAACGTAATGAATTGAGGTCGAGCCCCCGCAGTCGAGGGTGAAATATCCATTACAGCGTATTAAGAAATTCTTTTCTTCATCGTATCGAGAGGGAAGTGACGCGAATGGATTTCTTATGTTTTTCTGATGAAAATCATACTAAATATCATACAAATCGGACTACTTTGACACATGCTATTTGTATTCCCTATGTAAAAGTTGTCCGATTTACACGACATTTGTAATGATTTTCATCAGAAAACCCCAAGGAATCCATCGGCGACACTTCCATATCCATACGATAAAGAATAAAGAATTATTTTATTTCCTAAACAAATACAGGGTAATTCTGGAGATACGCCCGTCACCACGTGGCGGGGACAACACCCCGCAGTGCTCATCAAATTTTATGGCTTTCGACCCTCGAAGGGTTTGGAATATCATTAAGAAGTGAGAAATGTTCAGGATTTCAAATGTTTGCTTCTTTTCTTCATCGTATCGAAGGGGAAAGTGATGCCAATGGATTCCTGGCGTTCCATCGATTAAAATCATACCAAATTTCACGTAAATCGAACTATTTTTAACCAAGTCAGGTCAGCTTGAATTGATATAAATCGATTTTCCATGGAATTTCCTTCATTATGGTCCGAATTACGTCGTTCGTGGTGTCAGTTTCATCGGCGAAACATAAGGAATCGATGGGTGTAGGTTTCGCAAAGATCTGATGTGAAATGCGCAAGTCGAAGATTTCTCACTTCTTAACAGGCACCCGAACCCCTTCGAGGGTCGAAAGCCATAAAAATCGGGTGAGGCACTGCGAAGGTCTGTCCTCGCCACGGGGTACCAAGCTGCATCTCCTTGACGGGCGTTGCTCCAGAACTACTCTTCTATCATTTGTGCAGTGTGTGACCTGACTACCCTCCGTGTAATCGGTCTGCGCGAAGTGGGGCGCGAGTTCGATCATTATCAGTACTCCTGCCCGAGAGGAATACGATTTACTTTAATTATAGAACATGTGTGTTTTGTAATAAAGTGTTTCTATCGTCTCCTGAATTCAATAACTGGGTAGCCCGCTGTCGATGCGTGGTCCTCCCGAGTATAAACACGAGATTCGACATCAAAACAAAAGCATGCGTGGACGTATCCGTGCGAAAGAAGGTGGGCATTGGGGAGGAGGTATTGCTGTGAAGAGGGCCTCTTGCTCTCTAGCAGCCGTTTGTGAGGGATGCAAATCCGATTGGTTCTAATACAATCTGCTCCCTATGGTTGAAATTTTGTCTAGCAACTTTCACACCTCCTAACCTAACCAATTCAACTTGCATCCCTCCCAAAAGAACCGGCCATCCGAGCGTAGAAGCAAATGCGAAATAAAAGTAACGATGCGCTTCTCGATACCGCAGATGTACCTACCTAAGTAGCATTTCTGACGGAAAAGAATTGTCCAGCCTTTGGGTCTGCCATTTCTGGCGGAGACCTTTGGCAGGTAAGTATCTGTTTCAACGGGCAATGCCACCCGTGACGCCAGCAAGACCGCCCTTTGTCCTTGCTATTCGACAGGGATTTCTTGCAGTGAAAATGAGTAAATTTGCAAGCGCAATATCTCAAAAACCAGTGGAAATAAAGTATATACATTGATGCTTATTGGATTTGTCTTGGAACGCACTATCAACTCAGGTCTTCAAAAAAAATAGTTCCATTTGAAAAACCGAACTTGACCATCGTATCTTTTATAATAATAATCGAAAAAAAAAATCGTTCGGGCTAATAAGTTGGCCCCCTCGAACCATGCATTCCATATATTTTTCATATTTTTACGTCCAATACTTTAGGAGAAATCGCACTGTCCAGTGTTCCCGCGGACACCCTGTATATTAGCTTACCAATGATGCTCCTGTGATGCGAGTTGCTAATTGCGAGGTAGTGCTGTGCGAGGTAAGGTTCTGCGAGGTGATGTCGTGCGAGGTGATGCCGTGCGAGGTGATGCCGTGCGAGATGCTCCTCGGAGGGGTTCTCTCGTGCGAGATGCTCCTCGGAGGGGTTCTCCCGCGCGAGGTTCTCTCGTGCGAGGTTGTCTCGCGCGATGTAGTGCCGTGCGTGGTGCTCCCGCGCGTGGTTCTCCCGTGCGAGGTTGTCCTGCGCGAGGTTGTCTCGCGCGATGTAGTGCTGTGCGTGGTGCTCCCGCGCGATGTAGTGCCGTGCGTGGTGCTCCCGCGCGCGGTTCTCCCGTGCGAGGTTGTCCTGCGCGAGGTTGTCTCGCGCGATGTAGTGCCGTGCGTGGTGCTCCCGCGCGATGTTCTCCCGTGCATGGTGCTCCCGCGCGATGTTCTCCCGTGCATGGTGCTCCCGTGCGTGGGGCTCCCGTGCGTTGGGCTCCCAGAAATAGTGTCTGAAGATAAGAATTATTTCTGTCAAAGAGATAGTATTTAAATCCTACCTGCAGCATTCATCAAAATTAAATCGGAAACGTGTGGAAAGCTACGTTAAATTAAATTGGTACTCGAGATGTATTAGCTTTGAAAATAAATATAATAAATGGAAACACGTTTCAGAGTAGAAACCTGTGCAACCATAACTTTGCAGAAACGAAGGTGAGCGTACAAATGCTTACAAAGCACTTATTAGACCCATGACCTACGTATCAGATCTATGTCAAACGAATAAGTAAAAGTCGAGTAGTCATCAGTAGACGAACAAAACATATCGATGGGTTTTACCATTTCATTACAGAAAATGTTCAGAATTAGAAAATGAAAGTTAATCGTTTAATCGCAATAACAAACAGAATTATGTAAATATCTTTAGATATTATAATTTTTATATAGTATACTTTCCCTTTGTATTTACCCACCTAATAAGGAATTGGTCTTCCTCATTTTGGGTGTCGGTATATTTTCCTCCTTGCTGCCCGAAAGCTTCCTCTTTTGTCCTTTCTTTTCATCTTTTGCATCTTTTTCGGACAAAATATTGAGCGTTTGCTGCACCTCTGTTGCCTTGGCCCTAGCTGTGTGTTTAGGATTTAAGTATTAACGGAATTAGCGCGTTCGAAGCGAGAGGTTCGCAAGATTACAATATGTAACTCTAGATTACTTTATTCGTTTTAACACTTGTCAACTAGCCTAAGTTTATATGTCTATTAAATTGGATGTTTACAATATGGCGTAAAAATGATTTCTTTTACCTTGCGTAGGCACAGAAATCTAGCGGTCTCTAAGCGCACAAAGCAATTGAAGCTGAAGCGATTACACAAAGAAGCAATTAGCGTTTAGTGATTAATTCTAGCACGCGAACAATTCACCAAGCACTAGTCTAAGCAAAAATTAGCACACCGAAAGCAAACTTGTTCGTCGGCGGATCCCAGCGAGAGTGATCGAGGAATCTTCTCGCAATTTCCGGGAAGCGTTATCTCTCCCTTCCATCGATCCGGATCGATGGAGGGGGTCGGGATCGACGTTCCGCATGAGTGAGTAGGCTCGTCAAACGTATGTCGGTTAAGCTTTATACGCGCAACCGAGAGATGGCGTTAAGTTGCCGATTTCTCTTACACTGTGTCATAATCATCTGCAGGCACACATTAGTAAGTAATTGGTATACAAATAACCATTAATTAATATAATAAATAGTAATTATTGTGCAAATTTCAATGTACCAAAACTGGCATTTGTAATCACCTTGACCGAAAAGTGCGTCCACGAAGCTGCGGGTATCTCGCATTTCCGAATGTCAGTGGCTAGACATTTCTCATTATATGGTGGCCACGAACATCTCCCTGGCTCTAACCATATCAATGGCACCACTTCGACCCTTCCATCGTTGTAAAAGTGGACGATATTCCACCCGTGGTACATGATTTTTTTAGATTGATAACTCGCAAATAAAACCTATTGAAGGCTGAATGTTAAAGCTGCTAAATGTTGAATCCGAATGTTAAAGCTGCTAAATAGCGCATTATACGCAGCTGTTGACAGTTGGTGGCGAGCATGAATTATATATATCATCATATCTTCTACACCTATTTATTAATCATTATTCCTTGCATATTAAAGAAAAACTTTGTCACTGCAAGTTATATGTACCTCAAAATTTCCTCGATACTTTTTAACGGCAAACGTTGAAAAACATGGGTTATGTCCAGTATTTCTTTATAATTAAATATTATTACATTTTTTAACATAAGGGTTTTGTGCATACATTTTATGGCTTCGCTAGAGGTTTCTGAGTTTTATGTTTCAAGTCTCATAACGATCTGTTAATATTTACTCAAGATATCGCATTTTATGTTTAAAAAGATATTGACTTTGGCCGAAGAAATTTTTTTGTTTATAATTTTTATCTCGAATACTAATGATTCGATTAAAAAACTGTAAATTGAAAAAATATTTGCCGTGATGAGCTTTACAACACTATATTTTTTAAAATCCAGTTTAACAAAATGTAATTTTCCAATTTTGCTTAGTGTTTGGACAATAGTTTTTCGCATTTTCGAACGCTAGTCCCCTTATTGCATCCGAGCCTTCAATTGTACAGGTCAGTAGTATTCTTACATTAAAGACTATAAATATATGAAACAGGGAAAACCTCGAAACCTGGATGATTTGGATGGCTTGAAGTTGAAAAATATAAAAATTGAAAGAGCATTTTGTTAGTGTTTCGGAAGAGTCGTATGCAATAATGGAAATATAATAATTTTACCGTCTGTTTCTAATTTGACACATTTATAAGATATGTCTATGACACTAAAAATTTGTAAAGGACCTAAATTATCTGCAACGAATATTCCTAAATCTGATGATTTGAATGGATCTGTGTAAAAATCTATTAATGTTAAAAATGGTTTACCAACTATTTTCCGTTTATTATCGGATAAAACTAAGTTGTATATAATAATAATGCTGCCGTCGTTAAGACAGCAGCAGTTATTAGGATTTTCAATTTTAAAAATATAATGTGGAAATACGATGCTTCTGAATTGATGAGAGTCGCGAACAGTATCGATTAATGGACCCTTAAAATGTTCAGATTTAAAAAATGGATATTCTACGTTAGGGTTAAATTTTTTTGGTAAAGAATTCATTTTCTCTGAATGGCGTTTGACTATTTGCTCTAATGGTTGGTGACCCTTCCTAACGCACTTCGAAATGCCCTGTAAATAGTTCTCGAATGGAAAGCAACTGAAGTCGTCAAGCGGGCCATGATTTTTAACATCTTGTGCAATGTGTAAAAGATTGTGAACGTTGTGGGACACGTATTGTTGGCCATATAATTCTATAAATTTAGAAACAAACTTTTGCAACAGATTAGCTGCGCGATCAATGTGGACAGAGTGTCTTGAATGAGATAGAATAACGGATGCTATGTGTAAATGGAGAAAGTTTCTATATCTACACTTAGGTATGGTGCGGAATAAAACTACAGGTCCTGTATTGAACAAAAATTGACGAAATTCTGTTGCCTTCCATCTTTTTAAATCATCCAGACTTAGAGGTTTTCTATTAAATTCTACTGGAATACTATTGTACAAAGCTACTAATTTTAATGATATTGTTCCGCCGGGGTGTTTCCATCTTCGACCACCCCGACGCAAGGGTTAGATAATAACACAGGCGCGAGCACACATTGCACTAATCCGCTATCTTACGTTATACAGGACATTGGTAATACATTTACAAGCGTAGACCGACACGTCCACTCGCGTTGGCGTATATCAGAAGACTCTCCTCAGCGTCGTCCTGATTGTCTTCTCGAGGGGGATTGACTCTCTTCTGTCTTCCGCTGCGAGCACCAGTAGGCTATGCACGGGCCTATACCCGGTGCTCGCAACAATATCATGGATACTGTAGGTGGTGAAAGTTTTATGCAGGTTTCGCCACGACACCACAGCTTCAGAAGTACTTTTTTAACTACGCCAAGACAAATCAAATGCATATAATTTAGAGGAAAGGAGTTGATCATGTCGATGCCGGGAATATTTTCTATAATCGATGTGCCCTTATGGTGTTTTCGTCTAATTTGTAATCTAAAATCAATATCTGTTCTTAAACGAATTGTATCTGAATCCGGAAAACAAGTTGTACTAGCTACGCTACTGCCTCTGATATGGCATTTACTGCAAGAATAATATCCAGTGTGACCTTTTGTATACTTAATAAAAGATTTAGCAGGGACATCACAAAGAAATGATTTGATTTTAACCCTCTAGGGACTAGTGGGACTCCAGAGTCCCATTCAGACTAACACATTTTTATTTACGTCCCAACAATAAGATCGAGGTTTGATAGGTATAGTAACTTTTAGTAGGCAGGGAAGAAACTGTTTGTACCATCAGAACCCGAAATGAAACTTTTTTCTGTCATAAACAAATGAATCTAGTTGACGATATTGATCGTGATCAGTGCCTGTTGCAATTTGTTGACAATTTTTATACATATAAGTAAGTAAAAGAACTGTTTATAGTAAAATAAGTATATGTATAGTAAAAGTGAGTCCGACTTGACAAAATATTGTAAGGGCACTGCACTCTATTTACGTTATATATAGGGGCTTTCGGGTTAAAGTTATGGGACGTGTATGTCCCACCGGGACTTAGGAGTAAATATTTATGAAAATTGTTAAGTACTTATATGTCATTCTTATTTCTTTAAATATTCATACTATTTATATTATTTATTATATAAATAGTTATTATATAAATAATATAATATAGTTATAATATTATAATAATATTATAACTACATTATAATAATATAGTTATTATATAAATATATAAATAATTATTACTATATTATTTGTTAAATCGTGTATAATTACATATTTTTATTAGTGTTTATGTTATTTATCGTTACTACAGCAACAAGATGTCTGTAACAAAAGCAATAGTTGTTTTTACGATTACCATAGAAACAGAATAGATATTAAAAATTGTAACATTATTTTTCATTACTACTTACTGCTCAAACATGATTTTCCACATAAAAAATCATATAAGTACATATTTATATTGTTTTCTATATTTCCGATCAATGTTAAAAAAATTACCCGTAAGGCCGGGTGGGACTCCTACGTCCCATACCATAAATCAATCATTTTCACATTCTCAGCATTCTAACCGAGTAGCTTCCAAATCCGAAGTATAAAATAGATTATTTTAATGCTCAAAAAAATTCTACGTTAAGTTTAAAACATCCCCGTACCTAGAGGGTTAATAATAAACAGTTGTCCATTAATGGCGATTCTATTGTTAATAAGGTCTATGGCTTCATTGACAAAATCTTGAAGAAAAGAATTGGCATCATTGGGTTTCTGATACCCATGGTATATGCCGATCATCGCTATATCTTTGGATCCTGCAATATTGCATAAAATGGGGTACACCTGGCTACTGGAACTCTTAGAAATTGGTAGACCGTCAACGTTGATATTAATATAAATTGTATTATTTTGAATATGAGATACACCAAAAGATTTTATAAGTTGTAGAATACTATTTTTTAATCCAAAATGATAATAGTGTCCTGGCTCAACACATTTTGTCACGATTTTTCTTTCTGTTTTTAAAAGCGTTCTGGCGTCAGATAGCAAATCAAGTGAATATGATTCCTTCAAAATTGAAAGCAAATGGTTAAGTGTACTATGAGGAACGTTGTGTTGCGAAGCCCACTGGGCTAGAGGAGAAGAGAAATTCTGACTATTGGCTGGATTTTCTTCTACGCGCGATTGACAATTAACATTATTTTCAGAAAAATTAAAAGAAAGTTCGGAGCTACTGCCAGACGGAGGATGGATATCAATAGCCGGATCATGAAATGAACTTGTAGAACATGAATCTAAATGACAATTAACATTATTTTCAGAAGTATTAAATGAAAGTTGGAAGCTACTGCCAGGTGAAGGATGGATATCAATAGCCGGATCATGAAATGAACTTGTAGAACGTGAATCTAAATGAGGAGTACCAGTGCCAGGTGAAGCAGAATCATTAGTTTGAAGAAAATCAAGTAAAATTTGGTAATTAGTGGCTGGTGATATGGTGGCGTCCTCCTGAAGGGACTTATCGAATGCTCTTTTAGCACGCATGTAATACTTGTTCAATGAAAATCTGTCAGACATTATTACGACGGGGAAGAAGTAAAAATATGTAAAGATTGTACTTTAAAAGAAAAGGAGTAGTTTTAGAAATATATAAATACGGAACTTACCTGCGAGTAGTAGAAAGCACTAATGCACTAAGGAACTACACCAAAGTATTTCAAATCACTTGTTCGTACATGGACGGCGGATCCACGATAACTGCAGTAGCAGAGTTTGCTATGGTGTGGAAGAAGGCACCCTCGCCATCCCCACTCCGTGGCCTCAACCACCAGTGGACACGCCTGTGGCAAAGAAGGGTGAGGAATGGTCCGTCCCCGACTTGAGGCCCCCATATCAACCGCCGCTCAGTGGGCTGAATATGCTTCAGGCGCGAAAAAAATATTATTATGTCTCTAGCAGTGTTATTAATTAAGTAATGAAATGTATTTGAATCATAGATATACACATGATATTAGGAGGACAAAAAAACAAAAATATAAAGTTGTCATTTTGTTTACTTACAAAAAATAGGGGCCCATGGAAAGGGCCCCGTCTGCCCGGTGCTAAGGGCGGTCTTGTCTGTGTGTGAGAGAACAACGCAATGGTTGCGGTGTATATGTACTGTATCCCTCTATTCCTCACTTATAATTGCACCTCAGTAGCAGCTAGTAGCAGCAAATTTTTTTTCAATTTAAAGGTAAAGTTTTGCCCTTTACAATGCGGTGACCAGAGAAAACACCGAAAACAATCAAACCTTCGAGGGCCCAAAATGGAGGAAAGGGTTGTAAAGGAGTAATCACCTTAAGAGTCGGAGGCGGATTCAGGAGCCTTTCTTAGAGGAGGCGAAATATGTAAAAGTACATAAGTACATTTTTTAACCTTTTTTTTACAAGATTTAAAATTTGCTTGTAATTTATATTTTAATATCTCTATCTGATACTATAGCCTAAATAATTGAATTCACATTAATTATTTATACAGAATAATACATAATAAGTGTAATGCTGAAATCAGTGTAATGCTGATATTTTTGCCGACTCTCTACACACTTTCAAAGCTAGAATTTTGTCCGTGTTAAGAGGGTCTACTTAGACTAGTTCGGAGATACATTGATTAGCGTGTCGTGGTGAAAAAGCCTCGATGACTACCATTTGTAGTTAAGGCTTTATTGCTTATCGCTTTATTGCCATTTTCTTTGTATAAGTGGATTTTATGTCCGTCAAATAAACTATTATTATTATAATTATTATAATGTCATAATATTTATCTATTTTATTACTCTTGGGGGCGGGGGGGGGGGGGGGGATCGCCCCCCTCTGGATCCGCCCCTGTTTAGAGTCACAGTTTTCACTTGCATATATTGTCTCTTTAAATGAACTACGAGTATACATTTGTAACTCAAAATTACATAATACTCATTCGGGCATAGTAATGGGATAGAATAAAATCTTAGACTATCTGACTTTATCTCTTGGCCTTGCTCCGTATTCCAAACTGTTACCACTATGTAGTCTTAAATATTAAAATACAACGATTAATAATAATGTGTTGTTATATATATACACATATATACATATATGTCTTATAACTATATATACATTAATAATATGGTAAAAATAATAGTAAAGATATAAAATATTAAAAGAATATACTCTGAATATTCTGGGTGCCCCTTTACAATATTGTGCAATATTGAATATCGCGCAGTCAGCGGACTACCTCTTTTCTTCCTGTGTCTCATTGCGAGGCGTACTGGTACTTTTTCAGGGTAATTTCGTTTCCTATCCCATTGCCAGGGAAACATTCTTTAATCCAAGATAACATCTTCTGTTGGTCATTGCGCCGACCACAAGATTAATTTTCATCACGGTCAGCGCTCAGAACATCATTATAATTTATTCATACTGTAGTGGAGGTTTATTATCTGCCGAACATAGATAGATTAGCTAGTAGAGGAGGAAAATGCCACATCTGGTTCCCAAAAATTAATCAGAACGTCTCGCCAGGGTCGCGGTTGACGACGGTACCTTGCGCGTCCGAAGTCATCGTACGCACTACCCACCGACAGAGCAATATACCGTATACGTATTAACTCAGACTGAACAATGTCACCACGTTTTTTATTGGTCTTTAGAAATTTGGCAAACAGACGTTGTCAAAACGTTTTTGGATAAATAATAAATCATCGATCGTAAAGAACGAATGAATTTTTGCCTAGTTCTGAGCCCGCTCTTGTCCCGACGCACGTGAGAAAGATACCACCAAGTCCACCATCAATACGCATCGTCGAGAGACACAGGAAGAAAAGGGGTAGTCCGCTGACTGCGCGTGGTTCCGCCTGCGTCGTCCTCCCTTCAAATTAAAGACGGATCCCTTATCTTTCGAGTATAAACACGCGCTCGAATTTGAAAACAAAAGCACGCGTTGACGTATTTCGTGCGAGAGAAGGTGGGCCTCATGTTCGTGGCGCGAACAAGACCACCCCCGGTGCTTCCTATTCGAGCGCATTTTCTTCCAGTGAAAATCAGTAAATTTGCTAACGCAATATCTCGAAAACCAGTTGTAATAAGGTGTATACATTATAGGTTATTGAATTTGTCTTGAAACACACTATCAAGTGATCTCTAAAAAAAATAGTTCCATTTAAAAAACCGGACTTGACCATCGTATCTCTTAAAATAATAATCGAAGAAAAAATTCGTCTGCACTAATAAATTTGCCCCCTCGAACCATGCAATTTCATATAAACAATTTTTTATATCTCCAATGCGATAGAAAATATCCGGCTGTTTACTGTTCCCGCGGACGCCTCGTATAATGAAATAAAATATATGTCGGCAAAGGCAACCACTTAATGAGCTACGCTACGATCTTAATCAATAGGTCTATCTCACGTCACTTCTTCCCCACGCGATTCACATTATATATTGTACAACCTTTCAATATTATTGCGCAACCTTTCAATTTTATTGCGCAACCTTCCAATATGATCCGCAGACGGTAAATATATTGTACACTATTGAATATTGCGCAATAATATTGAACGTCTACAGACCGCGTTACACATGTGTGTGTGTGGGGGGGGGGGGGTTAACAAAACAGTATCTTCATAAGTTGGTTGGTAATCAGAGTTGTTTCTATCTGTAATAAAAAGATTTTTTCATTATAGCGAAAGGTTTGTAAAAGGCCTTTATAAGCACATATTGTAACCGAATAAAGGCTACATATTCTCTTATCCGTACCTTTAATACATAGTCGCATTGCTCTCGAACGTCGGGCGTCGCGGTCACGGTGCTGACTTCCATAGTTGCTGAAGTAAAAACAAAATTGGGGTAGTGATGGCGACGACTCGTGAACAATTATCTTGGGACTACACTCTGATCAGTATCATTGTTTTACTATAAATATGGGTCAAAAGCCCCAGGTACAGTGGGTTTCCCTATGCAGGTAGCGGAGAGGTGGGTTGAAAGGGACATCGTAATTATCTGGAAGATAAAGGATTACACAGCCCATGGTGACAATATTTTTGTTTTACAGCAACATTTGTGTGCGGCAAGTCAGCGGTATGTGAATGTACAGGCAATATTCATATCAAATGAAAACAAAATGTTTAAAATATACCAGTACATAATGCACACAGCGCAAATTCACGCGCAAAGTTCGCCGAGCCACGCACCGTCTGATCTCACCTTTAAGAGGCTATGACTGCCACCAGAGAAAAGAGAGCTGGCCAACATGATTTTTTTGAAGCTGAGGAAGGTTTCCTCTACGGTACTGGTATACCAGATTAGGGATAAGTTACAGAAATTAGTCGTTATCTACCGTAACATCAGTCGTGTAGGTCATAACTGCACGAAAAACTTTAAACGCGTTTTTCTCGAAACAATTTTTTTAGATCGGACGCACATTTTTCTCAAAAATTACTGGACCGATTGAGCTAAAATTTGACACACATTCAAAATGAATGTGTATCTATAGCCTGAAGCAGAATTATATCAATAGTTTTAATACAACCTCCCCCACACCTTGTTTTAGCTCGAGAAAAGTCGAAAAAATCAAATATAAATTTTCAAACAGCTGCGATGTCGGTAACAATGTCCGGACTTGGTTACACCTGCTTCGGGCGATAACTACACTCATATAGATTAAAAAATTCTTTGGCACTTTCGTTTCAGATGACTAGGACGGCCGCAATTCGTGCGCCCGATGGGGCCAATGTTTGATGACATGACCTGCGCTTCGTCGTGTAACTTGTACAAATTTCAATATTATGCATTCCAAAAATTTGTGTTGATTGTTCAAACACTACTAAATATTCTGGTAGGGACGATAGCCAACGGCATACAAATAAAGAATAACTCTTTACATGTTTTGTTTTTGATTACTAGAATGAGCCCAATCATCGTCACCGTGACCCCATATTTTTTTCAACATTACTTTAAAGCATTCAACTGCGTTTGATTTTAATTTTTTTCTACTGACAAAATTTGTAAAGATAGTTCAAATATGAATAAGCATGTAGCAATAAACTAAATAATAATAAAATTTGTGGGTTCTTTGTAAAAAAATTCCGAAATAACGCGACGAAAACGCCTCGTCAAACCAGAATACCCCCTTAATACACGTGAAACCGTATATTTCGATACACATGTACCTGTGCATTTCAGTTCAGGGGTACACGGATACAACGATCCGTGAATTTCGGTACACGTATACACGTGTATTTCAATACCCGTGTACCTGTATATTAAGAAGTACACAGATTAGAACACGGATATTTTTACTACACGTGTACACGTGTATCTTCAATACACGTTCTACGCCAGGATCTCTACAATCAATCCTTCGACACCCGATAGCTATGTAGGAGACCCAACGTGGTCCTCAGCTATCGCCCGTCGCCAGATTTGTGGTCTCGCATAATACCGTCTATCAATACCGCACGCAGGCTAAAGGTCTGCGCACACATATCAGTTCCGGGTCAGTAATGTTCCGGCGTACCAGTGGTAAGAAGAGACTCTCTACGCCCCTCTTCTTCTTACTACTGGCACGCAGGAATAGTACTGTGTTACGTCCTGAAGGGACTGTTGCGAACCACCCCGAGCGGTTAGGGTGATCCGCAGGGTTCGCTGCTCGGTCAAGGTGCTAAAGCACGCCTTGACTATACTCGCGGGGAAGTGAGGAAGGTGAAAAGGAGTAGAATCAATAATACTCAGGATTTAAGGAAGAAACAACAAAGTAAAATATATTCTTTAGTAAAAGATAAAAGTAATTGTTAGACATACCCTAGGGACAGCGCTCCGTCCCTGTTATCGCAGTGCGCTCGGGTTTCGGCTCGCTTGCCGAATATCGCTTCGTACAGGAGGACGCTCAACTTAGCGCAGGTCGTGGTCGCTCGCTCCGTGCTCTCGGGTAGCACACGGGAGTCGGCGCAACTGAAGACCGTCGAATCGCACTGTCTCTAATCGTCTCTTATTCTACGCGTTCCTACGCCGAACACGAGTGACGCGCAGGGGCTCTCCCGGCTATGCCGTTCGCGGTATGTTGGATGGAGTTACCCTTGCACGGTTTATTGACGGCCGAACGTATTTCGCGGACTAGACGCTATGACGTGATCGCGGCTTCTTGACGGCTCTCTGGCTCGTCCTGACTTCCTAAGTCGAGTTCCCGAATAAGAATGATTTTTTCGCGGTTCGCGATCGCGGTCTCACCTCGGACGATCCCTACGAACGGGGATAACTGCCCCGTCGGCAGCTGTCGCTTGCTTAACCCCTTCCTCGATTATTGAGAAATAATCGGGGCCCGGGCTGAGCGCGGTCGTTGTCCCCGACGCTCGCTTCACGTTTTGTCACAACGTGACCGACACGCGCGAGGCGATTCCGCTGAATCGCCTTAGGAAAAACACGCGAGGACAGTCAGCACGGAATGGACCTGAAGGGCCCATGTAACACCTCCCCACCTAGACACGAAATGGTCTCGCGAGGCTGTTTCGTCGTCAACCCGTGTGAAGCTGTCCACGCGTGTCCCTCGTTAAGCGACTTAAAATTACGGTCGACGCTACTAAATCTAAAGGGTCGCAAAGGAGGTACAATGAATGGAACGTAATTGGGCAAAATGTGATTATATATTGTTACAGGCAGTAGATATAATAATAGCGATATCCCTCATAGTATAATATAGTATAATTGATATGGTATATAATTGAAGAGGGAGGAAACAAGAAAAAAAAAAGGGGGCTCCCCGGTTTCGTCGGGATGACGCTCTGTTCTAATTAAATAAAAACGAAAAGAATTACGATTCTGTTGCTTCACTTCTAAGTGATTACAATTTGGTGGGTATTTACCTAATGCGAGGAGTAACATTTCCTTATTCCGCCCCAGCGGGTAAGGTCACGGGCGTCCGTTTCTCTCGCCGCGGCTCCCATGGCTTTGGCGCTTTTAGCACCGGGAAGGCTGGTAGGTACCGGGCGTCTATTTCCAACATGGCCCGGATACAGCCCGTGCAGCTTCCTGGCGTTTTCCACTCCAGATGACGGTGACGGCAGCGTGTGCATTTGGTCATGGCTGCCGCCCGTTCTTCCACGGCGAGCCAATGCACGGGTAGCAGTTCGTATTCTGCTCTAGTTGAAGGGGGCGAGATCCACCAGCACAGCCCGCAGATGGTTATGTTGTTTTGTGAGCGGTTCGCCCAGACCATCCCTTCACTTCCATCGAAGCTCTTCTTCGGCTTCACGCATAATCTCCTAGCGAAAGGTGCGTGTAGGTGCCGTGGCAGCACCACCTCGGCGATGGTGGATCGAGTGTACAGGGTGTCGTCGTAACGTGGGGCGTACATTTTTGAATTAAACTTTATAACGACTGTCCCTCGCATGTCTTAATTGCTAACTTATATGCTAATGTCCCTACCATCGAATTTTCGCAGCAGAGCGCCTCGTGGGGATTGATTCTTAGAGCTAAAGCGCGGGTGTTTCTGCTGCTATCAGCGAGGTACTTCTTAGAATACGTCAAAGTACGGCTCGGTGCCCGCGAAACTTCGCGATTGTTCCACGTCGGCTCTATATCCTGTCCTCGTGGATTGTATAACGGGTAGGTCTGGAGGAAAAGATGTAATTGCTAGGGGACGGGGTCTTGAAATTATTGGAGGGGCGGGTCGGTGTGGCGTCATTTCGATATTAACCTTTGTCTCTTTCCTTAAGGGCTCCCGATGTTGATTTTGACGTGCCCTAAAGGCACAGTATCCGATCCAGATAATGAGGATGATTACGATAGTGCCTCCTAATCCTGGTAGTCCATAGGTTACATATGTCGATAAATTTTCTGTCCGATGATGTGTTGCTATTTCTCTTGCTTGTCTCTCTATGTCGTCCAGTGCGATTGCATTAGCTTTCGCATGGGAATCTTGAAGGGTTCTTTGAGGTTCCTTTTGTTGATAGTCCGTTAAAATTTTTACATGATGTTCCGTGAGGGTTGGTAGAATTTCCGAAATGTTGATGCCAATAGATGGTTTGTAGATGGTTGTTAATTCGTCGGTGTCCACTCCAGTTGCCCAAATCTGGTCTGTCCCGATTTTGGCCTCACAATCTCTCCTCAGTTGTAATATTCCTGCCCCCTGTAGCACTTCATATCCGGCTGCGTGCTTATTGCATCGAACCTGCAGTGCCAGGGTGTCCTTAACGGAATATATCCAGGTGTTGGGTGCGATCAACTTCTTCAGGTATGTTCGGCCTCCGGGAAGAACTTGAATATTGCAGCTAGACCACTTGATGTTTTGAGGTTTTAATAGGGCGTTCGTTTCGCAAGTTGGTGCTTTTTCCAAATCTTGGAGTGGTACGCTGAGTTCACACATGTACATCCGGGGGTGTTTCCTGCATCCCATGATGTAGTTCTCGTCGGGCATGAAGTATTGAGAGTTGATTTGGTTGATTGCTAAATATGCCGTTCTTGGTTTTATGAAGATAGGGGTAGAGACATTGGTCGATATTGCTTGAAATGAAGGGCAGGGTTGAAGGTAATAAAGGTCGAAGGGATTTTGATCTAATAAAGGGATGTCGAGTGACAAGATAATTCGGCCATGTGAATAAACTACGTTTAATTTAGTCACCCCTTGTAGCTGTTCGGAATTCAATTCTTCTGGGGTCAGCGGGAATTCGTACGGAGTGGTTCTGCGAATTCGTTCGCAAGTCTGCGCTAGCTGGGCAGGTGAAAGAACGGCCGGATGTAAGATACCAAGTTTCGCGAACGTGAGCGCGTCCGTAATTACAATTAACGCAGTCACATATTCGTCCACATGTCTGGTCATTAAGAATGTCCACGACGAAAATGCTAATTCTAATTCTATTTTTGTTTCGCGCTCGTCTAGTCGAAGAGTACCCGACGCTAGTTCCTTAATTCTATCGCCCATGGTTTCCACGGATCCCGTTACAGTTCTGAGTGACTCGTGTATATCCTGAAATTCCGATTTTATAATGTGCGTTTGATTTGCTAACAATTCGGCGAGACGATTTTGATCCTTATACAGCTTATCTATTTCCTTGTTGTAATATTGCGCATCGTCGCTGTCCAGGGTTCCGAAAAGGGCCTTGCTCAGCGATCCGATGAATCCTAATGGTACAGATCGTTTGGAACGGCGAAATTGTGGTTTCCCTAATATGTTAAGTAACAATTCCTCGTATCGTTTGCCGTCTAAGAGTTTGCGCTGTAGAGCCGTGTTGAGGGCATCGGCTGGGCAAGATGTCCAGTTATATGTTGTGCATAACGCTTTCATGCTGTTGATCTGGGGTTGCGTTTGCGGTCGCGAGGCCAGTATCTCAGCGACTCCTATACCCGTGACCAGTCTCCATTGGGTGTGGAATACTCGGAGAGGTCGGATTTTTTCGTAGTACAAGCCCGGATTGGGGGCTAGTGACGATATTTTGTAGTCTCCATCTATGGTGTTACTAGCAACGCTCATCCATAGGAACGTGTATATTAGTAAGCCACATCCGTTCATGGTGGCCGAGATTCGGGATTTCCCGAAAAGTCTTATTCGGGGAATCCTATCGTTTAAGTAATTGCCTACTGCAAATACGAAAAACAAGTGAAATTACGGAAAGGGTGGGAATTCTATTGTTTTACAGGTATGTAAAACAAGTGAGAGTAGGGAGGGGGGTCCGATTTTTGGGGTGAGGGACCTTGGTTAGGAGGATTGGCAATATGAGCCCTCCTGCCGGTCGGTTGAAAGCTTAAACCACATTGAATACACTCTATTAGCGTCAAGGTGGCTTATCCTTTGTATAAGCATGTTTCAATTTGTCGAAATGTTTGATTAACTGCTGACCCTCCTCGGTGATTAATATTGCATTGTTTTGTTCGGTAATTGCTGCTATTTTAAAGGGGCCTATGTACTGGGGATCAAATTTGTGAAGTCGCGGTTCCTTTTGTACATAAACGAGATCGTTTACCGCGAATGTGACTTGATTACTTTTACGGTCATAAATGGTTTTCGAACGTAATTTGCTTGTGTCTAAATTTGATCGCGTAGTTTTCCGGATTTCATCCAGGCGCTCTACCAAATTTTGTACGTAGGTAGGGTAAGTTAATAATTCTTCGCGACTCATAGGTATAAACGGATCGCGGGCTAATTGTCCGAAAACCACCTCGTAAGGCGTGAATTTTGTTGCTTCGTGTACCGAGGTGTTATACGAGTACATAGCGAACGGGAGAAGTAGGTCCCAGTCCTCATATTTTTCCAGGTAGTGTTTCAGGTATTCTGTTAAGACGATATGACTTCTTTCTAGAGATCCGTTAGTCTGCGGTCGATATCCTGACGTGGTTACGTGTTTAATTCTGAACGTTTGAGCTATTCCCTGTATTGTGTTATTAATGAAGCTCGTTCCGCGGTCCGTTAATATCGCGCGTGGTGCACCGAAGATTGCAATAAAATAACGCGATAACGCATCGGCCACGGTGCTGGCTCGTATATCGGGCAAGGGCACGGCCATACAAAATTTAGATAATAGGCATTGCATTGTAAGGATGTGACGGTTTCCGCTAGGGGTTGGGGGAAGCGGTCCTACGGTGTCCAAGGCTACTTTATCAAAAGGTCGTGCAGGTGTATCTGTAATTAGCATGGGTTCCCGAGTTTTAATTCGTACAAGTTTCTGTTCTTGGCAGCTAGGGCAACTTCGCACGTAATCCTCTACGTGTTTGCGTAAGTGTGGCCAATCAAAAACGCTACGTATGCGCCGGTATGTTTTTGTCACTCCCTTGTGTCCTCCTATCAGGCTTCCGTGATAGTGGCGGATAATATTTTCCCATTCTATTTTTGGTGGTTGTTGAACTTCACCGGTGCAAATTTTGATTGTGATGGGTGTTAGATTGAAAACAATTAACAAATGTCGTTGGAGCGTTTCGGCGTCGAATCGGTGTAGGGTTTCGCCATGTGCCGCTATACGAAACGAGCGGACGTGTTCGCTTTCCACAGCGTCCCTGAGCGCCATTAGTGCTGATGCCAGGTCGGCTTCTTTCATTTCGTGGTAAAAGTTACTCGCTCCCACGATGCTGAAAATTTTTTCTTCTTCATTACGGCTAATTATTACGCGATTTCTGGTTAATTCTTCAGATAATAATTTTGTTTCATCGAGAAGTCCTATAGCTTTCAAAGTTTTACAAATTGGGCTGGTTAGTATTCTATCCGAGGATATAAAGTGAACATAGTTATCTGGAGTTGCTGCAAGCGTGGTCCTTACGATTCTCATTTTGCATTTCGTTGGTTGGATTTCATATTTAGAGGAGTCTATCGCGTTTTCGCGGTTCTCTGGTGCCTCTCGCGTGATTTGACGAGGACTTGATGAGTCGGAGTATGACTCGGGGGTTATTCTGAATCGCTCCGGCGGAATCTTAATTGTGCCTGGTTCCGGACTTGGGTTAGAAATTTCCCTCGGGGGCAATTGTTCTGTTAGTTCCTCCAGGGTTTCATCTTCCGGACAAATCATAGTTGATTGTGGGACGCCCAAGGCTTCATCGTGCAGAGGTATACCCCATGACACTCTTTTCTTTGGGCCTGCTCGTGACGTTGTCTTCGGGGGGCTAGCGTTCTCGGGGAGATTCGATGTTTCCTCGCCTTCTCGGGGTAAATTCTTCCCGATGATAACGCGCATTTCCGTTTCTGGACCCCGCGGAGTGTTTATGGTTCGGAAGGTGGGTTCGCAGTCTTCCCCCTCTGCCTCTGTCCAGGTGGGCGGCGCGTCTAGGCTTTTTAGGAAGGCTAATTCATCGTACGTATATTGGCCTTTGTAGGGACCTTCCGCGATCATGGGGGAAAATGGGACTTCGAAATCTTCGAACTTGTGTTGGCAGGTTCGTCGGTACGGTAATGCTTCCGGAGAGTTCTCGTCTTCCATACTCTTCAAGATTGTGATTTCTTCTTCGGTGAACGGACCGGGGTTCGAATCGTTGCTTCCGAAAGTGGAGTCTAGGACAGTTTCTTCCTGGTCCGCATCTTCCTCCAAGAATTCGGGCATTCCTGTTCGTTCTTCCGCTGTATCCAGAGCGGTAGAGTTGGCTCTGCTCTCCATACCGTCCGTATTTTCTCCTGTTAGAGCGGTATCGTCAATAAACGACGGTGGTTCTTCGTAGTTCGGCCTTGGCATGGCTTGGCGACGTGCCTGTACGCGTGTTCCTATCCCTTCATCGTCGCCCTTTGGTGGGTTTTCCTCTTCTATAGTCGGGAATGCGTACGGAACCGGGTTTCGGGATAGCGCGTCAGCGTTCGCGTTAACACGGCCGGGTTTATAGACGATCTCGTAATTGTAGTCGGCGAGTGTGATTTTCCATCGAGCGAGTCGCGACATCGGGTCTTTTACCGAGAATAACCATTGCAGTGGCCGGTGATCAGTTACTAAGGAGAATTTTCGCCCGTAGATATAAGTACGGAATTGTTTTACGGCATAAATTATCGCGAGGCATTCCCTTTCGGTAGTTGAGTAATTTTCTTGAGCAGGATTGAGCACTTGTGAGGCGTACGCTATCGGCAGATCTTCACCTATTTTGCCTTGGCTTAATATTGCCCCGACGGCTACATCGGACGCGTCGGTTGTAATAATAAATGGTTCATCGTAATTTGGATAGCGTAAAACTGGCTCTTTACAAAGTGCCTGGCGTAGGTCTTCGAAGCTTTCCTGATGTTTTTCAGTCCAATAGAATGGAATTTTAGTGCTAGTCAAAGTTGTAAGGGGTTTAGCTCGTTTAGCCATATTTGGGATAAAGCGACGATAATAATTTACGAGACCCAAGAATTGTTTTACATTTTTACGGGTTTTAGGGACGGGGAATTCGGCGACGGCTTTAATCTTTTCGGGGTTTGGTCGTACTCCGTCAGCTGCTATTATATGACCTAGATACGTGACTTTATCTTTTAAGAACTTGGCCTTTTCCGTCTGTAGGGTTAAGTTATGCTTACGTAAGCGTTCGAAGAAAGTCTCGAGTCGTTGCTCGTGCTCCGCGAGTGTACGCGAATATACAACCACGTCGTCTAGATACACGAATAACTCTTTCCCGATAAGCCCTCTCAGAACGTTGTTCATTAAACGCTGGAAGGTAGCCGGGGCGTTTTTTAATCCGAAAGGCATGCGGAGGTATTCGTAGTGTCCGTCCGGGGTGGTAAACGCGGTTTTTGCACGGTCCTCGGGGGCCATAGGGATTTGATGGAAACCGTTTGCTAAGTCGAAAACTGAGAAATACTTGGCTCCACCTAGTCTATCGAGAATGTCCGTGATTCGCGGCAAAGGAAAGCGGTCATCAATCGTTTTCGCGTTCACAATTCTGAAATCTGCTACCACTCTCCATCGTTTTACTCCATCCTCGGCGGCCTTTTTCTCTACCACGTGCAAGGGTGAGTTATGCGGTGACGACGAAGGAGCGATTATTCCCAGCTCATCCAGGTTACGCGTTTGCTTGGTAATTTCTTCCTCCATCTGTGGTGGGTGGGGGTATTGTCTAGTGAACGTGGGCGTAGAATCTGTTAACGGGATAGTGTGTTCTATCGATGAGGTTTCGCCAAGAGGGTCTCCCGGTACGAAAAACCTATCCGAATATTTTATAACCAAATTTTCGATTTTTCGACGCGATTCCGGATCTAAGTCTTCCAATTTCAGCGTTTCGAATATATGCTGTAAACGTTCTTCGTGAGATTTTGGATCTACTTGGTACTCTCCTAGATCGAGGTCTTCGTTAGTGTCGAACTCTTCTCCGAAAGAGGGGGAGGGGCAATCTCGTTCGTCCTCTTCGGAACAATCACCATTTTCAGGGAGGCAGATGTTTATTTCATTCGCGTTGGCCTCTGATTTACTGAGGTCTTTTAGAAAATCCTGGTGGCACTGCTTATAGCCTTCTAGCGTACCTTCTAAATCTTCAAAATTTGAGAAAATTACGGGGCTGATCGGGTGTTTCGCGGTTACCATCGTGCGCTGGTGGTAAGAGACGATAGCTTCTTCCTGAAGCAGATACGGACTTCCGACGAGGCCCGCAATCCCTTTGGGTAAATGGGGCATACGTATTACGTGGAATAATGCCCAGCTACCGTTAATTTTTAGGACGGTTGTCCCTAAAGTCAAGACCTTCCCGTTTAATCCGGTGATTTCTAGGGGTGTGGTACTTAAAACCCGGGCCTTTGAGCTTGCGGACCCGATTTCTAATAGGTTCAATGCCGAACCCGTGTCTATGATAAATTCTCCCTCACCGTTCTCCAGTTGTTCTGCCTTGACTCGGATGCGGGGGGAGTCCGCTCGTAGGAGCGTTGTTGCGGGCTCTGGCTCCGGGGTGGATTTTGAGGGGGTCTTTGGGCCTGCGAGGAGGACCCGCCCGCCTCGTTCCGGTTGAACGGGCGGGCACGCTGGGAGTTTAAATGGTCGGGTTTCTCAGGGATAACTTCACGTGCTTCTGATCTTTGCGGTTCTTGAGATTCATATGCCCGCGACTCGCGAGGAGGTTCATATCTTTCCGTTTCGCGAGGTCCATACCCGCGAGGTCCGTACCCGCGGGGTTCATATCCGCGAGGTTCGTAAGGATCATACAATCTAGGATCGCGAGGTTGTGACTGCCGATTATTCCAAGGTCTCCCGCGCGCTCCTCTTCCGCGGGGAGCACTGGGTCGGCGTTCGTATATCAACGGGCGTTCGCCTTGCCTCGTCAGCAAGGACGGTGGACGGCGCTCCGGCGTCGGATCGCGATAATAAGGCTCGCGATAATATTCGTCTCGATAGCGAGGGGCACTATACGCGGAGTACGAGGAGCGGGGCTCTTCGTATGAATCATTTTCATTAGGTTGCCTCCATTCAGTCCATCTACGCTGTGGGTCATACGGAGACGGGGGACGCGCGCTCCGGTTGCCGTCGTACGTGTCGTCGCGTGGCAAGCCGGCCAGGTCTTGTTCTCGTCTTTGCGTATGTAAGGCTAGATCAAACGCGTCATTCAAAGATACGGGATTTGATAAAGCTACTTTAATTGAGATTCTTTGAGGTATTGCAGTAATAAATGAAGTTCGAGCCAATCGCTCCACGTCTATTAGAGTATTCTCGACATTTTCCCCGATTAATTCTTTCGCCCTTACGGTCACCTGTCGGTACAGGCGGGCCACGCGGTGAATAAAATCTATTAGACGCTCGCGGGGAAACATGCTTATACGTTCGAGTTCCAGTCGGAGCTCCTCATAACCGCGGCATGGGGAATATCGGACTCTTAGAAGGGAGAGCAGATCGGCCACGCTTTTACAACCTTTATCCTCGACATAATATCTGATAGGATCTTTTAATTTGTATATGAGCTCGGTCAGAAATCTTTCTTCCTGACCGGGTGGTACGCGCTTTATGGCGCGCTGTATTGAGGCAGCGAAGTCCTCCAAAGTTATGAAATCAGGATCGAAACGGGGAATGTTGTCAAGTGCCCGATATACTCTCTCCTCATCTTCTCGGGAACGCCATACGTCTAATGCAGACGTTTCTAGGTCGTTCGTCCGATAGCCTAACGATAGGCGATTGTTCGACAAAGTCGGTACGGGAGGAGGGGCTGACTGAGGTATTTGGGAATTGGAGGGATTACTAGTACCGGAGGTATTAGATGAAGGCGGTGATCTCAGGATACCACCAGTCATGGTTAAGCAATGCTTTGCAAGACTTTTAGATAGTAGGAAGTATAGTCAAGTTATGAGCAGATAAGTCGGGCGGGTCGCGGTAGATAAAACGGCGCGCCCTTTTAAATATATAATAAGATTGAATATAAGGGAATAAAATCCCACTTCTGACACCAGTTTGTTACGTCCTGAAGGGACTGTTGCGAACCACCCCGAGCGGTTAGGGTGATCCGCAGGGTTCGCTGCTCGGTCAAGGTGCTAAAGCACGCCTTGACTATACTCGCGGGGAAGTGAGGAAGGTGAAAAGGAGTAGAATCAATAATACTCAGGATTTAAGGAAGAAACAACAAAGTAAAATATATTCTTTAGTAAAAGATAAAAGTAATTGTTAGACATACCCTAGGGACAGCGCTCCGTCCCTGTTATCGCAGTGCGCTCGGGTTTCGGCTCGCTTGCCGAATATCGCTTCGTACAGGAGGACGCTCAACTTAGCGCAGGTCGTGGTCGCTCGCTCCGTGCTCTCGGGTAGCACACGGGAGTCGGCGCAACTGAAGACCGTCGAATCGCACTGTCTCTAATCGTCTCTTATTCTACGCGTTCCTACGCCGAACACGAGTGACGCGCAGGGGCTCTCCCGGCTATGCCGTTCGCGGTATGTTGGATGGAGTTACCCTTGCACGGTTTATTGACGGCCGAACGTATTTCGCGGACTAGACGCTATGACGTGATCGCGGCTTCTTGACGGCTCTCTGGCTCGTCCTGACTTCCTAAGTCGAGTTCCCGAATAAGAATGATTTTTTCGCGGTTCGCGATCGCGGTCTCACCTCGGACGATCCCTACGAACGGGGATAACTGCCCCGTCGGCAGCTGTCGCTTGCTTAACCCCTTCCTCGATTATTGAGAAATAATCGGGGCCCGGGCTGAGCGCGGTCGTTGTCCCCGACGCTCGCTTCACGTTTTGTCACAACGTGACCGACACGCGCGAGGCGATTCCGCTGAATCGCCTTAGGAAAAACACGCGAGGACAGTCAGCACGGAATGGACCTGAAGGGCCCATGTAACAACTGACACGGAACTGATATGTGTGCGCAGAACTTAAGTCCCTGCCATAAAATCCTTGAAGGCAAGATAGCATAGGATCATCCGCCCTCGACCTCACCCTTAAATTTGGTGACGCTAACATCTGTATATGTATAGATTTCTCTAACGTAAAAAAAGCAGAATTGGGCGTTATCCGAATAAAGTTTTATTCGAGTAACCTTCGAATAACAATTACGAATACCTATGAACCAGTTATTGGAAAGTGGCGAATAATTTTGTCGTGTCTTATCGGTACGTGTATGTATGTATATTTGTTGAAACAGCGAAGCTGAAGGATCTGTTTGTCATTAGGCAAATCGAGACCCTCGTCTGACGAGGGAGCTCCTTCCCAGTTGTAACACTGCCTGTATAAAATGGGCCGTATGTCCAGGTATGTACAATCATAAAACGATCAAATTAATATTTCCTTTTACCCCCTCGTATTACAGGATTGTAAAGTTTCAGCAAAAGGTCGGGAGGCCCCTCGGTACCCCTGCCGCTCGCACCTATAGAAGTAATAAACAAATGACGCTTATTCCCTTGACCCTTCGTCGAAACACAGTTCTTTCGAATAACGATTAAAAGATAAGCAAATAAATGAATTCATTCGATGAGAATGAAGAAATTTTCTTTAATCGGAGAGTGTTTCTCATCCGTAACGACATACCGTTTATTTCAAGGTTCATTCCAAGGCGCATAACTTCACTCTGCACTGCGTTCCTTCGTCTTTCGAATCAGTGTGACGCGGCAAGTTCTAGGATAAACCAACCAGTGAATGATCGAATTGTTGAATTTATGAACCTTTCAGATTAATACTTGAATATATTTATGTATAACAACAAAACAACTGTTGAAATTGCATTTAAATTTATTTGTCTTGAAATTTCTATAAAAATAATTACTTATTCTTATCGTAATTTAAAAAAAAGATTATAAAATGCAAAACACGTAGAAGCCCAGTAAATGACCGCATACTTTTAAAAAGAATTGTACTTATTAATGTTTACTTAATACGCGTAACTAAAAATATGGGATAAAAAGTGCAACTACACTCCATTGATAAACATATAATATTTCTAATTTTATAATTAACATTTCTTCGCCTAATGGTCATTCACTGGTATACGGTAAATTACTATGGTTGGTTTACCGTACATATCGATGCGCGTTACGAAGAGTAGCACGCTTCATAATTTTTCTTGCGGACAACTGCATGTAGAAAAAATGAAACTTACTACTTTTCGTAACACGCGTCGATATGTGCTCACTGATGGAATGATGAGGGACGAGCGACGAGCGACGAGGACCGTTCTCACTTAGGTACGAATAAATATTAAAAATGAAAATAAGAACAGGATTGCTAGAATTACAAACGACGTTTATGAAGTTGTGTCTCGCCTTCAAGAACTTTCATCAAAATGTGATTTGATGTCGACCACGCATGAAACGAGGAGATACTTGTCATTGTTTGGCTGTTATCGAATTTATTTAAAAAGTACTAATATTTTTTTTTTAAAAAATAAATAGAATGTGTTCTGTTTGTACGAGTACCTGCATGACTTTTCCTGCAATTCTTCCAGGATTATTTTATGCAGGCCATTCAATGAAACTCTCGGGGTTTCAAGCAGAATTAAATTACAACTATTAAGAATATTCACAGATAATCCACTACTGATTGAGGGAAGTTCCCATAACACGTGATGGTTGAATCAATGGTCGACATCTCTGTAGCGAAAAATATGATGTGAATGTAGCAAAAATTTAGAGATGAATTTAAAAAGTGACCGGCACGTATCACCCTCCCCCCTTGGAATCATCGTCCCCGATGATAATTAGGCGTAAGGACATTTGGAGTGCCGTGTATAATTTAAGAAAACGTGAAGCAGCTGCCTGTCACGCCTGCGGGGCATCGCGCTCGTTCCGCCGACACGAATTTCGACTCGGTGGTTGTGAGGATCGCCACGCAGGGTGGAGTATACGCATTCCATAAAAAGGCGTCCTATATGTACGCAGCCCTCCAGATCCATCATTGCTATGTTCGCGCTATTTCTGATGAGGCCGCAAACGCCCTGATTGCCTCTGCACGTCAACTCCTTGAGTGACGACATGTCCCGGAGGAACTGGGCACCGACGTTCGGGTACAGTAGGCTGATTTGTAGTTCGGTACAGTGATTTAGACCACAGAGTGCTTCGAAGCTAAACTGCCCCCTGATGTTAGTGCATCCAGTGATATCCAATTTTATAAGATGCTTCATGTGCCGACACACTTCGCCGATGACGGTGTTGTCCACCCAGCCGCAGAATGCAACCCCGAGCTCAGTGACCAGAGGGTAACGGGATGGAAGGCTATCTCAACGGGACCAAGGTCGAACTCAAAGAAATCCGCTTCCTCCTCCTGTTCGGCTTCTGCATCATCATCCTGCGGCCCTCCGCCCTCAGACCGGGGGCTGCACCCCACGAATTCCATCAACTCCATGGATCGGGGTAGTGTAGCACTTTCGATTAATTTCTGCAAAATGTCAGGTTGAAAGTTTTTGGATCTGAATAGACAAAGGTGTGACAATGATTTGAAATGTGAAATGGCTGCAGCGATATGCTCGCTTTTAGCCGTACAGTCTTTTAGATCTAGCCTTACTAGATCCCTTGCTATTTGCAACAGGGATCTTCCAGAGAAATCGGTGCCCTTGGCGCTGAATCCCTGCAAAGCCTTATGGGCTTCAAGAACCTTTCCCAGTTCAATGTCAACACAGTTCGTGCAACGTCCAATTGACAGATTTTTCAGGGAGGTGACGCTTGTTGCCAGCTCCCGAAAAGCCGATGGTCGGACATTAATGCCCGATACTAATCAGGGCCAACAGCTGAGGACGCAGATCTTCAGCGGCTAGCTCATCATCTAAAACAATGTCTTTTAAGTAAGGAGCACATCGCGCCAACACCCAGTAGAAAGCTTCTGTTGTAATGCGCTTCCATCCCTGCATCCAGGCCTCCAATCGCCGAGATCAAGGCGCTGCATTTTGCGGAAGGAATCATGTACTCCCGCTCTCCAAGTCCTCGATACCCGTTCCATACGGGCGCGATCGGCAAAAGGCAAGAATGTTGCTATCACTGAAATCACCTCCACAGGCAGGAGCGCTGAGCGGACTGGCTCGTACCCTGGGAACGAGTTGTCCTGCTCAGGAACGGAAACAGACGGTCCGACACTTGAGGATGACAGGTTAAAGCCATGCCATGTATCAGCGACCAAAATTCGCAGTTTTCTCTTATGAAGGATGATTGGCTGCGTGATCGCATTGCTCGCCACCTTGGCTGCCTGCTGCGAAGTGGCGAATGTTACGAAGGCCACGTTCCCGCTGGGCTGGACCCTCAAGACCGCGTGTTCGGCTCCGTAGGGGCGGAAGATATTCAACAAATCCTTGCGTTTTGTAAACCGCGCTAGGCGACACACAAAGATCCGTTGAGAATTCCCATGATTGCCGATCCCTGGATCTGACATATCTGTTAAAACAACAAGACTGGCAAAAATTCGAAATACATTGACACCAGAAGATTATGCGATTATTGATCGAGGGTTTACCCATAACTCGCAACGGTTGGATCAATTATCGTCTCATTAATTATTAATTTGGCGCAAGATTAATCCACGATTGCTCGTTGACATGGCAGTGATACTGTGGCAGGCGGGCAATGAGTCTCCAATGGGCAGCCGCGCTCCGCTTCGTTCGACGTGTTTGCTTCTCTAGGTGGACTCCTAGGTTTCCACTTCCTGCAAGGCAGCAGAGACCACGCTCTCCCGACGCTACTTCGGAAGTAATACACCAGAATTCCCAGTCCCAGAATGGATGATATTGTTAACCCTCCATGCAACAGATGAGTGCTGAATCTTCTGTTTCGGTGGTGTCGACCTATTTCGTCAAGTTTTTCTTCTACTTCAGACATAGTGTCTTCCACAGAGACGAACGTATTTTTATAATTGGTGTCCAATGGTCGAATATCATGATATTTATGGATTTGAGGTAGAAGTTCCGAAATATTTAGCAGTAAATTTGGTTGGTAGAAGTACTGTTCCCGACTCTCCAAATGTTGAATTCCGGTCAGTGTCACATAAGTGGTTTTAACAATACAACCTTGCCTCAGCTGCAGAATTCTAGTGCCTTCCATGGTTATTAGCTCATCATTCATTCCATTGCATATGATTTGCCATGGTTCCGGTGACTCCAAGGAATATAACCATCCCTGCGTTGTTCTCAACCGGGCCCAGAATGGAGTGTGCCGGGATCTTATACGCACATCGCAGTTTTTGAATGCCTGGACGGTTGGTCGCAATAATAACGAAACCTCGCAAGCGTCGGTGGACGAGACTTCAAACAATGGTTGTTCCAATGGGCAAAGGTGCACATAGGATGTTTTGTGACAATTATTGATATATAATTCGTCTACGTTAAAGTAGAGTCGGTGATCGTTACTTATTGCCAAATATGGAGCCTTCGAATGAATATGGCTTGATCCTGTTGAATTTCGAGTGAAATTTTGTGATATAGGCCAAGAATATGTACGATAGAGGTGATATGCTACCCTGTCTACCAAAGGCAAGTATAGTACCAAGAAAAGTTTGCCCTTGTGGTGGCCAATTTTTACACTGGATAACCCAATTAATTCTTCTATACCCTGGTATCCCTGGGGTATCGGAAGTTCGTATGAATTTCGTGTATCTCTAATGTACATTATTATACGGCAAAGTTTTAATTTATCCAAAAGTGAATTATGTATTTCGCCCACCTTGGCGGCATGTATTGCGGCCAGGAATTTCTCAGTTACTCTTATATATTGGTCCAAAGACAGTTCCAGAGTATGGGTATAATGTGATAGCCGATATGATAATTGAGTATAGTGCAATGCTCTATTAGCAGCACCTATTGCTGCAGAAATTTCAAAGAGAGTGCGGCTCAGCGATCCAATGAATCCGAGAGGGACACTTCTTCGCACTATGGATTTGGGGCTATTAGAGTCTTCTGGAGTTGGAATCTCTGAAATTAAATCCTTTAGTTCCGAACGCAGCGCAGAAGCTTCTTCTGCTCTTCCCTTGAGGTAGCCAGTACGGAGGAGACTATTGCAATCGCTCTCCAACATCACTTTAATGCAGTGGTTACATGTTTCATTTAATCTCTCATAACCCATTGGAAATTGGGTTTCTAGTTTCCGGATTTCAAGGAAAATTGTCACTCGCCAATCGGCGGTTATCAATCTCATGGTGTATATGTAGTTTTTCAAAATATAGTCGTGGGCTGGCGTCAATTCTTGAAATCTCGTATGTCTTCTGATCTTCTCCAAGAATCCAGGTCATCACAGAGAGGAGCATTACCAACTTCATTCTTGCCGGATTCGGTACAATTCTACTGATCTTATTTAGTTCTAGAATTTTAAATATTGACAGGGATGTTTCAACGGTACTAGACTAGGCCTGTATAGGCGCGGGAACATACGGAACAGTGGAACAGTGGGAACATACGGAACATACGGAACATACGGAAGAGTGCAAAACTCACAGACGTAAGATGCGTTGACAACAGAGCAAAACATATTGCATGGTATTGCAGGAAGTTACGATGAAACATAGTAGGTATTTAACCACTTACACAGAAATTTCTTGCATACAAGGCAGTCATCAAAATAAATTCACTATTGGTGTCAAGTGAAAGTCCTATAATACCAAAGGGAGTATTAATAGTAGGAGAAAGGTCGTGCATTCAATGTATTAATCACCCTGATGGTGTATTAATAGTTTATCGGCGTGCTTTACAAATCATTCGCCAGATTTCTTTTGTAGTATGAGGTTATTATTTTCTAAAATTCCAACAATTTTATAAGGACCGTGATATCGACTGCCAAATTTTCCTTTCCTGACTTCTACTAAAACGCGTGCCATGTCGCCAATTTTACCCTGAAATGGTCGTGCTTTTTCATCGTAGTATAATTTTGACTTATGTTTAGCCGATATCAAATTTTGTGCAGCCAACTTCTGCATCTCAGTTCATCGCGTTAATAAATCCCGAAGATAACCGTTATACGTTGATAAGGATTCGTCTGTAGGGAATGCACTAGGACAGCGTGCTGTTTCGCCAAATACTAATTCGTGTGGGGTGAAATTTGTTGCTTCGTGAACAGACGTGTTATACGAAAATATTGCAAATGGTACTATTTTATCCCAATCATCAAAATCATTTAGATAGTGTTTTATATATTCAGTTAAGACAATATGGCTACGCTCTAAAGCACCATTTGTTTGCGGACGGTAGCCAGAAGTAGTTACATGATTAATTTTGAAAACTTTCGCCGATTCTTTTAATACTTTATTAATGAAACTAGTACCTTGATCAGTTAAAATTGCGCATGGAGCCCCATATTGCAAAACCAGACGCGTGACCAGCGCATGAGCCACAGTTTCTGTTTTTATATCCGGTACAGGAACTGCGATGCAGTATTTCGTAAGATTATCCTGCATAGTCAAAATGTGTCGATTCCCGCTAGGAGTCAATGAAAGAGGTCCCACAGTATCTAAGGATGTTTTATCGAATGGTTTTAATGGTGTATCGGTTATGAGCATTGGCTCCCGAGTTTTTGTCCTAACAAGTTTGTTTACCTGACAACTATTGCATTTTCTAATGAAATTTTGAATGTCGTTACGCATCGATGGCCAATAAAATCTTTCTCGAATTCTTTGATATGTTTTTGTTACGCCCTTATGCCCTCCTATTAGACTTTCATGTAATTCCGAAATGATTTTCGGGCGGAGTTCTTCGGGCGGTACCTGTACGTTTCCGGTGCACAGTGTTATTTTGATATCGCTATCCGCAAAAATATTCAATAAGATACCAACCAGTGTACCCTGCGGCAGTGTATCAGTAAACTCACCGAACTTTGAAATTCTAAAGGACTTTATGCCTGATTGTAAAAGTGTATGTTTTAAATTTTTCAAGGCACTACTTAATTTTGTGATAGAAACATCATCATAATGCCTTTTCTTGATTATTACACTAAAAATTGTGTAGTTACCTCGCGGCGTAACGAGTACTTGGCCTTCTTTTGGCTTTGCTTTCCGCAGATGTTCTATGCTTATAGCCCCTATATCTGCGAGCAACTTACTTATCGCGATTACCAATTCCACATCGGAAGAAATAAAATGAACATAATTTTCGCGTATGTTTGTTAAATTGTTCCGAGTAAAATTAATATTCTCGCCGCGTATGATTCGAGAGAAGGTCGGTGACGTTAATATGTCGGGGAGTATACTTTCTGTTATTTGGATTCCTGGTCGATACTGGTCAATTTTGCTATAGTCCATCGACTTGGGAGCAAGTGAACGTTTGGGGGTGGGAGGCAAATCGGAAGTTGTTGTTTTTTGTTTCGAATAAGGTGTAGATAGCGCAAGCGGTTTGTCTGATGGTAACGGGGTTGGAATCATAGATCGGCGCGGTGGACGGCGAATTAACGTGTCGATTGAGGTCTCCCTATTTCGGATCTCGAAGGTCCTACCTCTGCGCCGTGTTGTTTCAGCCAGGGAACCGAACCCTAACCCGTACCCGGTTCGGTACGCCGTACCGCCGACTAACCCGTCTAACCGGGTAACAGAATTCCTCTGTAACCCTTACTAACCGGGTTAACCAGGTTAATGCGGTTACAGTAATATTGGAAGAATACAGGGGTTGGAGTGCGTATTAAGAAGTGAGAAATATTCGACTTCCTGTATTTCTAATCAGATCTTTCGCCGATGAAACTGACACCATGAACGATGTAATTCGGAAAATAATGAAGGAAATTCCATGCAAAATTCATTTCCATAATCCGAGGCTAATTTCGTTAATAATAGTCCGATTTACAATGAAATTTGGTATGATTATCATCGGAAAAACATAAGGAATCCATCGACATCACTTCCATATCGATACGATAAAGACTAAAGAATTATTTTTTTCTGAATCGGGTATGAATCCTCGGCCAACCGTAGCGAATTGGGGTCGGCGCCCCGCAGTTAAGGGGTGAAAATGTGAAATATCCATTTCAACGTAGTAATAAATTCTTTATTCTTTATCGTATCGATATAGAAGTAAAACCAATGGATTCCTTATGTTTTCCTGATAAAAATCATACCAAATGTCATGTAAATCGGACAACTTTTACACAAACAATTTGTATTCCTTATGTAAAAGTAATCCGATTGACATGAAATTTGGTATGACTTTCATCAGGAAAACATAAGGAATCCAGTGGTGTCACTTCCATATCGATACGATAAAGAATGGAGAATTTCTTAATACGCTGAAATGGATATTTCACATTTTCACCCCTTAACTGCGGGGCGCCGACCTCAATTAGCTACGGTCGGCCGAGGATTCATACCCGATTCAGAAAAAAAAAATTCTTTATTCTTTATCGTATCGATATGGAAATAATATCGATGGATTCCTTATGTTTTTCCGATGAAAATCATACCAAATTTCATGTAAATCGGACTGTTTTTAACGAAGCCAGCTTGAAATCATATAAATCGATTTTCCATTGAATTTCTTTCATTATGGTCCGAATTACGTCGTTCTTGGTGTTAGTTTCATCGGCGAAACATAAGAGATCGATCGGTGTCGTTTTCCTAAAGATCAGATGAGAAATGCGGAAATCCTGGACAATTCTCAAGTTTTAATGGTATTCAAACCCCTTCGAGGGCCGAAAGCCATAAAATTCGGTGAGGCACTCCGGGGGCTTGTCCTCGCTACGGGGTACCAGGCCGCATCCATCGTCAGGCGTAGCTCCTTGCCTTAAATGACTGTCTAGTCTAGACAAGACTGTCTTATTTCGCCAGTAACCGGCTCGTAGCGGGTTAACCGGGTTACTTCGGTTTCTTCTAGAATTTAGGAACCGTTCCCTCGCGGTTACTGCGGGTTACAGAAACCTTCCTTGGTTAACCGGGTAAGGGTTAGGGTTACTAGTCGGTTCGGATCCCTGGTTTCAGCACTATCTTGTCTTCGCGATTTATATTGTGCCCACAAGTCTTCTGCGCTTTTATCCAATTCTTTCCGGAATGAATTTTCTGTATCTAGTTCTGATTCATGGGATGATTTTTGAAGAATGTCGTTATGCTCCTGCAGCTATTGGTCAAAACGGTTAAAAGATTCCTGAAGTTCCTGTAGCCTAATGGGTTGAGTAGTGTCGAGGTGGATCTCGTTATCGTCACTATCATTGGATGGAGGTGCAACCTCTATCGTTATGCTTTCGGCGGGTGTTGGAGCCGCGGCAGCTTCATCTTCTGTAGTATCCAAAGCCTCGGACTGATCTTCAGATAGTACATCTTTAGGAAGAGTACGTTGAAATTCTTGGACCAATATTGGTGATTTGAGACTAGGTAACACGCTGTTTCGACCTCGGAATACCGGCGGATCGACCACCTCGGTAGGCGGTTCTTGTTCGGAATTTTGTGAAGATTCAGCACTTGTTAATTCCGCGTAATTAATGGAAGTTTTAGATTCGGCAGGTTGAACTGCGGAACGTGTTCTTGCTCCAATGGCACTTTTATCTAATGGAAATGTACGTTTACTTTTCTTGACAATTGGTTTAGCTACAGATTTTGATTTTAAAGGTACGGTTCTAGAAGTGCTTGGCATTGATAACCTTTTATCAGCGGGAGGTTTCTTGATAGGCAAAATTTTGGAAACCCCGGTGTTACATTCCGAATCGCTATCAGATGTGTCCTTTGAACTGGAATCGGAGCTACTATTAATTTATGTTACCGGGTTTCGAGACAAAGCATCTGCATTGGAATTTAGACGTCCAGGTTTATGTACAAACTCATATTCGTAATCATGCAATTTTAATCTCCAACGTACTAATCGTTGTCCCGGATCTTTTATCGAATCTATCCATTTTAAAGGCTCGTGGTCACTAACCAAAGTAAATTTTCTACCGTAAAGGTATGGTCGAAAATGTAATATTGCAAAAAGAACTGCTAAACATTCTTTTTCTGTGGTAAAATAATTTTGTTCCGGCTTCGTTAAATTTCTCGAAAGGTAAGCTACCGGCAAATCCTGTCCGTCCACATTTTGACTGAGTACGGCGCCTATTGCGTAATCAGATGCATCAGTAGTTAATGTGAAGGGTTTATCGAAATCAGGATATTGCAGTATAGGACCCTTACACAAAGCTTTACGTAAAATTTTGAAACTCTTTTTATGTTCTTTCCTCCAAACAAATTTAGCGTTCTTTTGTAATAATTCAGTAAGAGGTTTGGCTTTGGCTGCAAAGTCCTTGATGAATCGGCGATAATAACTGGCGAGTCCAAGAAATTGTCGTACATTTTTTTGATTTTTAGGACGAGGAAAATGTTTTACCGCAACTATTTTCCTTGGATCTGGTCTTACTCCAGAACGACTAATAATATGGCCTAGATATGTGACTTCAGTTCTCAAAAATTCGCATTTATCTGGCTGAAGGGTTAATTTTGCATCATTTAATCGCGTAAATAGACGTCGGACTTTCTTTTCATGTTCTTCCAAATATTTCGCGTAAACAACAATGTCATCGAGGTAGACAAATACTTCCACACCCTGTAGTCCGCGCAATACCTGATCCATCAGCCTTTGAAACGTCGCGGGAGCATTCTTGAGCCCTTCGGGCATACGAATATATTCGTAATGACCATTAGGCGTAGTGAAAGCTGTTTTAGCACGATCTCGTGGATCCATTTCGATTTGTTGGAATCCACTGGCGAGATCAAAGGTGGAAAAGTATCTGGCCTCGCCCAAATGATCTAGAATATCCGTGATGTTAGGCAAGGGGTATGCATCACCTATTGTTTTTTCGTTAAGGTTCCGAAAATCAATTACCAATCTCCACCTTGGGTTTCCCTCGGAATCAGGGTTCTTTGGTACTATCCAGAGTGGTGAATTGTATGAAGAATTTGAAATTTCAATAATTTCCTCTGCTAATTTACTAGAAATTTGGCGAGCTATTTCTTTTTGATGAACTCGTAGAAAACGATATTGCCTAGTATTAATGGGCAAGTCATTTGTTGTAGGTATTCGATGTTGAACTAAAGGAGTGGATTCTAATTTGTCACCTGGTGGACGAAATCGTTCAGGAAATTCCTCGATTAATTTAATTATGTGATCTTTATCTTCGTCATTCAAATGATCTAAACGCAATTTTGATAAAATTCTGGTACTCGGTCCGTTGATACCGGTGACTCCTGCTGTTCAGAGTCAGAATCGAAGTATTCGCGTTCTTCAGGAAAATTATGATATTCGAATGGTAAAATTTCTTAAGGCAGTATTTCTATTTGAATGTCTTTATCCAAGGTATTTATTGCGAAAACATGGCACACATTATTTTTAATTTTTACGACCGTTTCCCCAATATAAATTCCATCTATTGCTTTAATCAATGGCAAATATCCTTCCTTCCTCCGATTGCTTGTCGGGTACGACTACTAATACGATAAACACGCGACGTACTATTTTTCGAAGGTGCTTCCTCCGGAGGAGCCTCGCCAATAAAATGGATCGGCCGAATTGGTTGACTTTGTGTAACTATAGTATTATGTGCAAAAGAAATTTCGGCTTTTTCTTGTCTCAAATAGGCTTTTCCTAGAATACCATACTATGTATCGGAAAATTTGATCTTACTACATGAAATAGGACTGGTTGATCCAAAATGGATACTATTGTGGTTCCTAATGTTTCCATTCTTTCGTCCGTAATTCCTCTGATTTCGATAGAGTCGCGAACATCGATAGTTATATCCTCGTGCAATGCGTTTAATTTTATTACATTTATGTCTGCACCCGTATCAATAAAAAATGTTGCATTTTTATATCGTAATTGTTCCGCGGTTAATTTTACAACTGGCGATTCGTCATTACAACCAAAATTTAATATTGCTGATCCTTTTCCAGAAATCTTACCGTCGGACGACGCTCTGAGTTTTGATTGTTCGACGGGCGACGCTCGGGATTTTGGTAACTCGTCGTCGCGTCTGTTCGAGGAGTTACACGGGAGTTTAAATCCGAATTATTACGTGCTTCTAACGAATTTTGATTCGGCGAATACGATCGATTTTGATTTGGTGAATAGGAGGAATTTTGGTGTGGCGAATACGGCCTGGACTCGCGAAATCCTACGGTGTTCCGCGAATCGGGATTCGAATTCCGGAAACTAGGTTGAAAATTTGAATTATGGGGTGCGACTTGCGTCGCCTGGGGAATTGGACTCGTGCTCCGTGCCAATTGTGGAGCCATCGGAGTTTGTGCGTACGGCGAATTTGACGGAAAACGCGGATCCTGTGGATACGATGGATAATACGGTGGATAAGGCATTTGATAAAAAGGTGGATAAGGCATGTAGGGATACGGGGAATAAGCAGGATACCCATGTTCTGGATATCTACTCGATTCCGTGTTATTTCGCGGTGGTTTAAGAATACCCATTGCAAATTTTGAATAATCTGAGTTTCCAATCGCGTTTGGACTTGGGCTTCGCGAACGAGAGTCACCAAAATTTTGATCTCGCGAATCGCGATAAGTGAATAAGCTTTCACGTGAATTACTTCGAACAGGGGAATTTGAACGAGAATCATCCTGTCTTCAAAGAAACAGTCTGTTTGTATTTCCGGTCGGTATTACTCCAGACCTCATTCGCGTCTCGATTCGCGTCGCATGTTTTAGCGCGTCCTCTAAAGTTTCTGGATTTCGCGCGTCTACAGCCCTGGCTATCTCGTCCAGCAAACCCCGAATAAATGCTTCTAGCGCGCAGTCCTTTATCGGGCGCAGCATCTTATCCGCGTCCTCGCCATACGAGTCATCCAGCGCGAGTCGAGCTGCGCTAATCAAAATATTGAGGCGATCGTGGAAATCATTCACAGTTTCGTTTCTATGCATGCGGATATTTTCAATTTCGTGATGATAATATGGATAATTTTTCCCGGGAGCGAATCTAGTTTTCAAATGTTTAATTAATTCGTTTACAGTATTAGAAGTTTTTGCGAAAGTACTATCGCGTGCAGCTCCTTGTAATTTCCCAAGAACTGCTTTAACGAACGGTCCTTCCGACGCAGGCGGTACGAAAACTGCACCGTTTTGCACGTCTTGTAAGAAATCTTTTAGACGTATGTTTCTCCCGTTAAAGAAAGGAATATTCAGCGTCCCGTGCTGCAAAGCAAAGCATTCCGCCATAGACGTCATCATCGCGTTCGTTACTGATAGACTCGCGGACGCGCTAGCGTTAGCGGTTTCATTGGGACTAGCCATTTTGTTAAATTTTTCGAATTAGTTCAAAGAATATACACAAATATATAATAAGCTGAGTATATATAAGCTGAAAATAAATTAGAAGGCGAAATCACGGATCTTCCTACAATTGTCAAGAAACACAAATAAAAATGCAAAGCGTACCGATTAAATCACACATACCAAATTACATTTGTATTGCTTTTCTCTCGAACGTCTCAGAAAATACCACAACGGACGGGGTTGACAAAAGCAGAATCCCACTTCTGACACCAGTTTAGCTGTTACGTGAGGGCGTTAATTTTTAAATGACCGAGCGGTTGAGTCTAATTTCCTCACTCAACGCTTAACGAATTTTAAAGAGATTTTATAATTTTGACATGATCAGATTATTACGCTGTCACGTCCCGGGTGGAGGGCTTTAGGGACGATGACACGTGGAGTAATTGTCAGGCGAGAATGCAAGTTTTCCGCAAGCTGATCGTTTTAGAGGGACTCAGGCGAGAATGCAAGTTTTCCGCACGCTGAGGGTTTCGAGGGACTCAGGCGAGAATGCAAGTTTTCCGCACGCTGAGGATTAGAAGGAACTCAGGCGAGAATGCACGTTTTCCGGCGGTGTCAGGCGCGATTTGTTGTCCGCGGTGCAGCAGGAGCCGGTGGACCTGCGGGTGCGGTGGCAGCAGGAGCCGCCGATATACGGGGCCGCGCGGCTGCGACTATATCCACCGCCGCTGGGAACCCTGCGACGGTCACGGCGGCTGATGGTGCAAGTACATGCACCACTGCAGCTGCCACCGTCACCCCATCACCCTCGTCGTCCTCATCACCGCCATTGCCTTCGCCCTATTAGTTTATATTTTATTATTTTGTACTTTTTATTATTTTATATTATTATTATTATTGTAACAATATTTCCCCCCCCCCCAATAACTCCTCTGGAGCAGCCATGCGGGATGATGTCATTTTCACGGCGTGAAAAACGCTCGAACGAAATATAATTATGCGACGTCAGCAAATCTTAGAATTAGGTGGCGAGGAAAGAAGGAGGAAGATGGGTAAATAAAATATAGAATTTTATTTATATATACAGTGAGTCAAAAAATTATTTGTACACCTAGGTTTTTTGCAATAACTTTATACACACAAATGATACACTAACAAAAAGTATTTCCATTAATAGTGTACTATGTACAGAGGTAATGAACAAATTAACAACTTTTCATAATCTGTTACAAAAAAATAATGAGATAAAAACAAGAACTTGGAAGCCAAAAAAGTATTTTTACACTTACAATTATGGTAGAAAGCTTATGATTGTTTAAGTTGTACATTATGATTAATATTTTGTATGCATCCCTTTTGCTTCAATAATTGCTTGTAGTCTTCTCGGCATAGATTCTACCAGTTTCTATGTTATTTCCCTTGACAGTCTTGGCCACTCTTCTAGAATTATTCGTTGTAAATCAATCTTATTAGATATTTTTCTTTTCCTTACTTCTATATCCAACAGGTGCCACAAATTTTCTATAGGATTAATATTGGGGGATTGTGGTGGTGTAATCAATTGTTTGGGAACATTGTATAACAACCATTCTCTCGTTTTTTTAGCGGTATGCTTTGGGTCGTTGTCTTGTTGGAAATAGTATGTTCCACTTAGGCCCAATTTAACTGCACTTTCTTTTAAATTATCACGCAACACCTGGATATACTTCATGGCATTCATTGTTCCCTCAATAAATGCAATATTTCCAACACCACTGTACGCCCTACAGCCCCATATCATCACGTGTTCACCGCCGTGCTTAACAGTTGGTATAAGATTCTTTTTTTGAAGTTCAGTATTGGCTTTCCTCCAGACAAATTTCTTCCCATCTGACCCAAAAATATTGAACTTACTTTCGTCTGAGAAAATAACACGTTTCCAAAATTCGATTGGTTTATTTACGTAGGTTTTAGCGAAACCTAGCCGTTTTTCTCTGTTCTCATTATTGATGAATGGTTTCTTTCTCGCAGCTCTCCCATATATTTCAGCAGAATGCAAAACATTTCTAATAGTTTGGGTACATACATTCTTCCCTGATATTGACGCGACATCATTGCACATTGTTCGAGCACTTACAAATGGATATTTTGTAGCTTCTTTAATAATACTCCGACGCTCTCTAATTGTAAGTATCTTCGGCCGACCTGACCGTGGCTTATTGTCTGTAGTTTTTATTTTCTCGTACTTTTTAACAATATACTGCACTGTTGTAAAGTTTAGATTTAAAGTTTTGCCAATTTTTCTATAACTTTCTCCACGTTTTCGAAGAAAAATAACACGGTCTCGCACGGATGCGGGTATTTCATTTTTCTTCGCTGTCATGGCTTCTGTATGAAGTTCGAAGACGCACTGCCACCGTAAGCAGACCAAGACCACTATGTAAACAAACACTTATTTACGTTTTGATCGGTGTCACGACGGTGCATGCTTATTGTCAGGATTTACCAGTAGAATCATAAGTGTACAAATACTTTTTGGACTTCCAAATTCTTGTTTTTATGGCATTATTTTTTTGAAACGTATTATGAAAAATTGTTAATTTCCACATTACCTCTGTGCATAGTACACTATTAACTGAAACAGTTTTTGTTAGTGTGTCACGTATTTGTATAAAGTTATTGCAAAGTAACTACGTGTACAAATACTTTTTTGACTCACTGTATATATATATATATATAGTTTAATATATATATATATTAAACTTACATTATTTCTACATTTTATTTACCCATCTTCCTCCTTCTTTCCTCGCCACCTAATTCTAAGATTTGCTGACGTTGCATAATTATATTTCGTTCGAGCGTTCTTCGCGCCGTGAAAATGACATCATCCCGCACGGCTGCTCCGGAGGAGTCAGATTTCGCGTGATCGCGCGATACGCCGCGGCGTGAAATCGGAACGCTTGGAAATACTGTTAGCTTTAGAATAAAAATGTGATTGTTCCACTATGTAATGCCGTCTCTTTCCCTCTCTCGAATTTAGCTTTAAAAGTAATGCTCTCTCTTTCCCACCCTCCGAATATGTGGTTTGTAAAACGTCGATCTTTCCCGAGATCGTCCGAAACAATTCCCAATAAAAATAAATCATTATTTCTCTGCGTTGCAAATGTCTGTATGTCGCATATTGCCTTGGATAAAAATTTTGGAAGTGGGCCAAGGAGGTGGGCACTCTACGCACAGCAATTTCTCTGATGTTGTCTCTGTCATCAGTTAACATAGCCAAAAGGACGTTTTCTGGTAAGGCGAAGTATGCATTATTTGAAATTACCTTATCAATGATTGACCTGTATTTCTTGGCTAAGTAACGCGAGGATTGAATAAATTGCCATACATGACGAGCACCATACTTAACAGAATGTTCCCCTTTGATTCTGAACCATGATGGTGCATAGACCTTGAGAATAAAGTTAACAAGCAACTTCAAATGTGCACTGGGCTGTCGGGTGGAAACGTAAAGCCTCAAGATTCTATTGGCTGTGGTCAACCATCATGAAAGATTAAGTGCGCCTGGTTCTGACTTCAGAAGATCTTCGGGAACCACACCAACCTTAATGGCAGAAGCAATCCTCAACAAATATTTTTGATCCTTACTGAGAATGGATGGGTCAATACCAGGAAACTCACAATCAATGTCTTGGAAGCAAATTACTGGAAGGTTTTCACATCCTTTCAAATTTTGGCCGATGATACCACAATAGGCCCTTGGTCCAGAAGTGTTCCCATCGACATGAGAGAAAAGATGCCGGAAAGGCAGCTCATTGAAATGTAATAAACAAATAATCCACTGAAGTGGCCTGTCCAATTTAACTTCTAGGAGTCTGATGGCACCTCCATGAAAACCTGTATTTACAACAGTTCCGTCGCAACCTACGACGCGAATATGTGCTACACCACCAGGAACTTCTTCATCTAAGTAAGTATAAATACTTTCTGAAATGTCAGCACTACAGCCTGACTTTGGCGATACGTAGCCGAGATATTTAAATCCTGGTTCTTTAACCAGTGAATGATCTTCCTTTATAGTTTTTTGAAAGTATTTGGCGCCGTGCTTTTCTCTAAACAAGGTGCTATCATGGCGGCCATCAAAATACAAACCTGTTAGATGACCATTATTATCTTTCTGAGCTGCTAATTTAAGTTCTTTTCCTGTGCGCGTTTTCTCTCGGGAGATCTTGTTCTTATCAATGATACGTGTTCTGTCTGTTTCGGATATGAAGCCCATGTCTTCAAGAAGAGCTGACCCGAAAGCCGCAGCTCCCCTGTGTGAAATATTGTATCTCTGAGCAACAATTGCAGCGTTTGTGAGTTTCAATCTCATTTGACTACTATTAGAAGCAGATGTGGTTGGCTTATACTCTTTGTCAAAAGTCAAATTATCGTCATCACTGCAATCGGTTTCTTGAACCATGTGTGAAGTGGTAGATGACGAAGGAGTACCCGCGGAAGTACTTGGAGTAGATCCGTTATTATACTTACGCTCTAGTCTTTTATTAAGTTTTAACGATTGAACAGTATCTACCCTGCCCACGCCCATTTTTCTGTCAGTTGTTTGATCAATAAGAAATTGTTGCTCAATTTTAGGCACTTCTTTTTCTTTAGGACAGTGCCAAAGTTCATTAAAACCTAAGCATTTGCATGCTGTGACATCAAACAATTTTTCAGCTTCTTGTTTGAATACTGCAATTCTAGCTTTTACAGTTTGACTTTCATTCTCTCGTTTAATCACATCTTTAATACTAATGTACTTTTTGTGATACGATTGTATCATCGCAATTATACGCTGTCGAGAAACGGTGGGGATATATGCTGCCTCATTGATCTGTTCAAGCTTTGTAGCAACTCTCTCTACAATAGCTGAGAAATGTGGTTCCCTATTACCACCTGATTCAGAACCTATAACCCATCGTTCGTGTAAACAACAAGAAATTACATCATTGTATGTTGGGAGGACACGTTGAGAACTGAAATCAGTTTTCAACGTCAGAAGAACCAAAAAGGGGCAATTTACAGATCGCCTGAAGGCAAATTTTGACGATTTGCTGAGACTCATTGTTTACGCTGTGATGGCAGACGCAATTCAGCACCCAAAAAACGTCTCCAGACAAAAGCAGGACTAAGACTGACGTGGGCTGAGGGTGGAAGAACTACGCTGACAAGTGACACGGTTAAGGAGGTACTGTCGTTTGCTGAGAAGATTGCGTCCAAAGAGCAGACAGGCAAGAGCTGGTGTCGACGTTTGCACTTCGCTCGCATTGGCTCGCACCGCTTGTGTCTCGTTCGCTCTCTTCGCTATTAGTCGACGCGACATCTATGAATCGGTAAGTAGCACCACGTGGCTCTCGTGACGAAGAAACCGAACGGGACGCGCCCCTCGGAGGCAATCTTCTCAGCAAACGACAGTAGATACAAGTTATAAAAGTCACTTATTATTGCGCAATCGCATTTCGCGCAACATTGTAAATTTTGTAAAACTTTTCTTAGCGCATAAACGGCTTTGAAGAATACTTTACATTCAATACTGACGACAATTTTTACACTTTTTACTCAAATTTCGAAATTTCAAGGCTCTTGCCGGAACAGAAGATATTAACTCACAGGGCTGAAATTTTGCACAGTTGTTATTGATCCCAAGACACAACTTTCCCGCACTAAGGCCTAACGCTACAATCATTTTCATTTTTTTCGGGACAGCCTAATATGCGTATCTTCCGGAACATTGGGTTAAACCCCCACGTATAACGCGTTCGATAAACATGACCATATCAACGTCAGTAAGCAATTCAAATGTAATTTTGGTATGTTTTAGCATTGCATCCCATGTAAAACCAGGTAGAGTATAATAATGCACTGAATCTAATCCGTAACTCTTGATACAACTTTCGCGAAAATTTTCAAAAATATCTGCCAATAACAAGACATCAGTTATCAAATACAAATCGCTGTATTCCCCCAAGGATATAATCTCGAAACGCTGCCAGACAGTCTCGGCGTGTGCGTAATCGGTCTCGGATACAGTCTCATCCGTTAACGAACTCTAGAATGATTCGCGCGGCGGTAAGCATGGATCCTGCAGCTTGATCGCGCAATCAAGGTATTCATACGGAAAGACACCCTTTCGCGCCAATAAATTGAAATCCTCAATGGATAATGTTTCGAATCGTGATCGTAAAATTTTTAATTGATCTGTGCTAAGAAAGGATGCAAATTTGTCGAGACTGCTGTTGAGAAATTTGTACGAATCGATGAATCGCAATTTAATACAATTTCACGAGTCTGAATCAGCCGTATCTTCGACATTTTTTGTGAAAGAAATATACTTTTCTTTCGTTATAGGTAATATGTCAACGCTGCCTTCGAAAGTGGTAGCTATTTCCTCGATAATAAAATGTGAATCATACCCGGGTAAATTGTGGAAAACTATGGGGATGTAAAACGCATTTTTATCATTCCAATTGCACACCGTATGTGCTGGGTCTCTAAACCGTCCTGACAGATGGCAATGATCGTGGACTCGTACATCGCTAGCCTCGAATGGTTCTTCGCAAATATGACAGTGTGTTGCATTGTGAAATGTTGTCAATTGTTCAGGAGTTACATCCAACATTGGAACATTACTGGTCAAGATGGGTTAGACAAAATTCGCAAATTTTTTAAGTTCATCTACGAACCACGAAACACAATCCGCGTCGCGGCGACATCGATACATCGATAACGATGCATCCTACGAACAATGCGTATAATATGCAATGCTATGCACATTGTGGTGCTGATACGCGCGCAATTTATTTATATCACCAATTTGGTGCTTGTCCTCTGTTTTCTCGATGATGCACTCGAGATCTGCATACACTACGAAGGGGAGTCGCTCCTTCCTGCAGTGGTTGCTGAAGCTGAGCAAATTTTTGCATTCGTTGGGCAGCAGGATGGCACAATCGTTCATTTGCCTACAGTCCAGCCAATGGGCCTCCAACTTTGCGGCGGATCTGAAATAGTGCATGCATCTGTAAACCCAAAAATTAATAATTAATTTAATTTGTTTCGCGAGACATTTCATCATTTTATAAGTTTATATACATACCGATCGCAGATGAATTTCTTTTTTTGGTGCCTGCTCAACTGGGCGCTCACCAGCCGGGATAAGTTATTGATCCATACAAAGTACCCTATGTTGTAACCCAACCAACGCCTAAGGGCAACGACACCGCGTACATACCGATTGCCGCAACCGAACAGCCGAAAACCGGCACAGCCGCGTAAGGACTCTCGGAAGCGCATCGAGAACCGTCAGCACATGGCGAAATACCCAAAGCGGGTCAAAGATGGAGACCCCGATGGTCCCCACTTCATCCCGATTAGAGTATAAGAACAATGTACAAGCCACGAGTGGCTCTCTCTTGTAATCAGAACACCGACGTTACAGTACGCGTTACCTGTCACCCAGATCGGGACAGAATAAACCTTGTTTAAAACTTGCGGTGAGTTCCAACTCTTTAACCTGCTACGATCCCCTACCCTTCGGATTCCCTCCGAATCCTTCAGCCACGGCACCTCTTCCCGAATCTCCGGAGCCCGTGGACAGCAACTGCGAAGGACGCCCGGAGCACCTCTGAGATTCGCTACCAGAATCTCGGCCTCAGGCGCCTTAGCACAACACCTACATCGCCGTGCTCTCGATTTCACGTGTAGAGCAGGTTGACGTGCCGATCCCTCTTTGGACTGGTGTACACATTGACTGAGATGGTGTTCTGCAGCTCAAATTTCCCAATTTGCTCCAGAGATATTGGGATCTCAATGCCCTGGAGATTTAATACGGAAGCATAGTCGGGGTACGAACTTGGGCGCGTGGTGTCTCGTTCGGCGGGATGGAGAGCGGCGACCACTGCCCACGCGAAACAGGCGTTGCCCTGAGATTGTATGCTAATTGTTGCCTTCTTCAACGACAATTCCTGTGGCAACTTGTGGTGACACGCCGCGCGCAGCGGATTGTACTTGTTGACATTGACGGTCAGATTCATGATTCTCATCAATGCCCATCCGCTGTCGCGTTCCTGGAACTCTTCCAACGATACCAGGGTGGGTTCGATGACGCATCGTTGGTACTACTCCTGCAGATCGGATGTGTGGAAGAGTTCGCAGTTTCGGGTGTTGATGCTTTTACAAGCACGCTTGTCACCCGCCACAAATTCACCGTTGAACACTGTGTTCACTTTGAGGTTTCGATGTTTCCTCAAAGCACCCCGCACATGCTCCAGCACAATGGTCCTTGCATCTTGGAGGAAGTTGCGCGGCTCGATGTAATTCGAATTTAGCACGGCACCAGTTAACACGCGGCTATCGAACGCAGTGTCTATTTCGCGCCACAAAAGTCTCATGCTAGAATGTCCGGCACCTTCGCGTACGAAACGGCCGCGCAACGAATGTTTCAGTCCTTCGAGTCGCGCGATTCGAGCAATCAGCGATTGTTGAACACCGATCGATAATTGCGGGCGTTTCACTCGGTTACATTGTTCTAAAGATTTGATACCCGCGTTGCACCCGTTCTTCCCACGCGAGTTATTCTTCACGCGAAATCAATCGTGCAGATTGATCCAACAATTGGCGTTCTATTTGCTCGAATTCTTCCATGATCGTAAATGGAATGTAAATGTAATGTCTTTTCCGCGCAACACGTTGCAACGATTTGAGGCTTTGTACAGTTTGGAGCGCGCTTTTATGACTGGTGTCATGATTTGTAATCTCTGTCTAACTCTTTTGGCTTACCCGCTACCTCGAATGCAAAAAAAAACGACGATCCGACCCAACATGGTTCTCTGAGAAACTTCTGTCGATACAGCCTAATTCTTTCTATGATTCACTCGTATGGCGAATTGGTGCGCAAGATCATCCGACACAGTTTCTGCTGATTCCGCATAATTCTAAGATTCGACGTTCCCAAAAGTATTATATTACATTCACCACGTGTCGAGACTTTTATCCTTGAGGATGGGGCTCAAGATACATGCGATCTTTCGATATGCTGCGACGTTAAGATTGAAACACATTATGGAAAAATTGGTAGCGTTAAAATAAAATGCTGTTGTGGGGGAAGCAATTGCATCTCTATTTAAGCCAGTCTCCCGGATGCTATTCCATCAATCGCTCAATAGCTTCAGTGACTTTCGACGGAACAAATTGTGCTCTGAAAAAATGTACGGTACCATTGATGAAATACCCGCTGGGTGTGAGGATTGTTTTGTTCCGATCGTGCGAGATGATGGTGTAGCTCCATGTGGGGAGAATATATATCGTGACCGGTAAGGTGTAATTTTTACATCTTCTCAAAATATTTATGTTTGTTTCTAATACGAGCGAGCACTTTCATAGCTTTGATTGTTCTCTTATCCCGCGCCGAACATCGCGTATCATGGTCAGAAGATACGCATTAACAACCATGGGTAGCAAATATTTGGAAACTGGAATCGACGTAGGTCGTACGGTCGATGTATAAGTTCTTCTCGGCGACAATCATGGAAATCATCTCATATTATCCTGGCATACATGGGGTGCACTATTCGACAACCGTGATGCTATCGGAGAACATTCACGATTACCTGGATCATCTTCGATGGGGATTAATAATTTATCGTTGGAATTTTATCGGATCTTTGATTCGCCAATTATAAAGATAGATTGTGATGATGATACAGTGTATTTCACACTGGACATAGCAATATTTTTATTTAGTCTTCGGCCAAGTATAGAGTATTTGTATTCGCGGCTGTATCAAACTGCAGAAGATGCGAGAGTAAAATTTGAAACTTTTGTTAACGTGCTACAGCAGAGCGATGTTGCCTGTGAAACATTAGATGCGCGTCGTTCTGCTGCAATCATATGTGATAGCGACCATTTCGATGAGGAGTATCTTGTAGATTGCAAACTGGTAGCATGCGCCATCGATGATATTCTAGCTGATGCCCGTAGGAAGAAAAAATGTTTATTATATTGTGATGCCCCACCATTTTTTCGTGCGGTATTATTCTAAAACCAATCTCTTATTATCAAAATCACTCCACCAAAACCTTCAAGCTCAACTCTTACCCCTTTTCTCCAATCGCTGATCACCTTGATGATGTACCTTAGCGGTCCCCATCTCAAGATGGTCAGTACGAAATCTCCTTCACTTATTCGCCCTACGAGGCACAAATTCCTCCCTCTTACTAAATCTAAACAAGTCCCTCGTCCCAAAAACCTCTTAAATCAAGACCACGTCTCACCCCTTCTCTAAGACCCTCCAAGTCAAGCCCACAATTACCCCTTTCCTATTAAAACTCCCAAAATCCATTCGATGGGTTGAGCATATTAATTCACAGTCATAAAAACTCCGGAAGTATAATTACGACGAAAACTTGGTGTACGTGACAGAAACGCGTCTAATAATAGACGCACCTTTGTAAAAACCCCGGAAATACTACTGCGACTTATTTATTAAATAGGTCAAGGCCTATACCGTGCGTACCCCCGCGACAATTATATAAATACGCGGGGACCGAGACAGAAGTCCTCTTTCGACGAAAGAAATCCACGAAAAGAACAGTATTATTAAAACAGTGTATAACGAACAACTTCTCATCGATCATTGTAAGCTTTTATAATTACATTTAATACCTTGCATATCACCAACAATCATTCTTGAATTATATTTGCTTTCATATTATTTTGTATTATCAACGCTTATTCTTTCATTTATTACTTATATTATTAACGCTTATTGCGTACACATATTTCTTGTATTATTAATCGTATTGCTTTCATTATATTTATATTATTAACGCTTATTGCGTACACATAATTCTTGTATTATTATTCGCATTGCTCATTATCTTTATATTATCAACGCTTATTCTTTCATTTATTACTTGTATTATCAACGCTTATTGCTTTTCTATATTATTTTGCCTTATTAACTCTTATTGCTTATGTCATTCTAATTAATCATCATATAACGTATTTCGTGTCCATATACAGGGTGTCCCAAAAATGCTGCGGGTCCTTAAAGGGGGTAATTCGGGGGATGATTGCAAACAACTTTTTCCTTTGCGAAAAAGCTCACCGAGGTTTGGTTAACGAGATATTAACAAAAAGCACCGACCAATCAGAGCGCGAGTCTGACGGCAGAGTTCCCGCGCTAGCGTGGCTACGAGCCGCGCTGCGACTTGTGAACAAGCAACTCGGCATGCAACGAAGAAAATTGCGTAGAATGGCAAATGTCATGGTTTGTTTGTTATTTGAAGTGAATAATGAATAAAGGATAAATGGGTGAAAATCACGTGTAACGTAAAAAGACGAATACGCAATTTTTTTAGAAGATTCGAAAATAATAATTATTTGAAGTGGGAGGCTAAGGAATACGTAAAATTCCTTGTGTTAATAACGTATCCACGAAAAGGTAATGTAACGGGAAATTAACAAAAAGTGATCGTAGTTCGTTATTGTGATAAAAATCCGTAACTCAATAACGGCCAGCACTGTTGCTGATAACGAATAAGTCTGTTTAAAAAGCCCGAATAAATATTTTCGTACGAGACTTTTGAGAATTGTCGCCGGAAATAAGCCATAGCTTGCGTTAAATTTAAAAATGAATGATTACCATTAAAGTAACTAAAACTCACCCTTGACGAAAATTCACCTGCAACTTGAAAACTTGTGTCACTGGGTCACTGAACCGATCCCGGTCATCGATGGACGAGCCCAGTGCATAGCTGATCCCAGGTATACGATACTACCCAAAGTTAAGGGTCGCAATGTCAGGTGCGTCCAGGTCAACGTACCGAATATTCACTTCACTGCACGGCTACTAACACTGATGACTTTGTTTACTTTTTATGGAACGTGTTGTTCCTACGTTTCAAAAATTGGTGGCCCCGAAAGGGGCCGATTGTTATCAGTTAAAGAACTGCTCCACATGGCGACCGTCATTGTCCACGCAGGTTTGAGCGCGGAGAAATAATTGTCGTTGGACGCCCTGTAATGTCTGCGGCGTTATGTTCTCCACCGCTGCGTGGATAAGCGCGACTGCTTCCTCAGGGGTGTCCATCGGCTGACGATACACCTCATTCTGAAATGATTGTTGTACAACAAATACAAAACGTAAGTAAAAAAAAAAATTATCTACAACACGAATAAGTAAAGAGTAACAGCAATAATCAAATTACCTTCAGGTAGCCCCAGAAGAAAAAATCCAGCGGATTCATATCCGGTGACCGTGGGGACCACGCAACGTGGGCCTCTCGCCTGCCGCGGCCGATCCACCTGTCCTGAAAGGTTTCACCTAAATAGGCGCGGACAATATCGGCATAATGTGGCCCAGCTCCGTCATGCTGGTAGTACATGTTCTGTCGGATCTCATATGGAATATCGTCCATAAGATCCGGCAGAACATGTTCTAAAAAATATTTATACGCTGGGCCGTCCAGCCTGTCTGGCAGAATGTACGGCCCAACGATAAATTCGCCACAAATGCCGGCCCATAGGTTGATCGACCAACGGACTTGTGCGGCACGTGGACGAAGCGCTAGGGGATTTTCGTCGCTCCACACATGCATATTGTGGGAATTGAAGCAACCTTCCCTGTTGAAAATTGCTTTATCCGTCCACAATATGTATGTGGTGAACGACGGATTCCTTAGCACTTCTCCCAACAGCCACCTGGAATATTGAACCCGCTGGATGTAATCTCCGGCGTGCAAATGTTGCACCCGTACATATTTGTACGGATGCAACTTACGATCCCTGAGGATGCGGTGTACCGTCGTCTTGCTGACACTAGAACAAAATGCAAAAACATCCACTATTAGATAACATTTTTTTGCTTAATTAATAATTGCTGCAGTTATCTTGAACTGTGACTTACTTTAGTCGACGACTCAAAATGCGCACACTAATCGTTGGGTCGGCTTCAACGGCGTCGAGGATTCGCTCGATGGTGCCCGGATTTCGCGCTGCAGCGGGTCTGCCCACCTCGCTGCCTCGCGGCATCATGGACCCCGTCGAGAAAAGCCGCGACGCTAACCGACGAAACGTATCTTCGCTTGGTGTTTCGATATCCGGATATTCTAGCGCAAATGCTCGCGCAGCAGCCCTCGCGTTGCCGTCGTTCCGGGCGTACACCCAGAACATACGATAGTACTCTTGGGCTGAGAACATTTCTGCAACGCGATTTCTAGCTGACTGACAGGATTTTTTCTAAGCAACTTCCGCTACCCCCAAGTAGCTTCTCTGGTCCCATTATGAGTTAACTCCCACCAAGCCAAGAGGTTTTAGGTAAAAAGAAGCCAGCACATTTTCGGAACACACGTATTTTGCAGAAGTGCAACGAAAACTTTCACAAAAGCCCGCGCTCCGTCCTTGTACTGCCAATGTACCCATTGCTTCGAGATAGAAAACAGACACCACGTGTATCGGTTGGACAGGGTCCGAAGGGAAGAGACGCAGAAAGTCTTCGAGTTGCTATAAAGGAGAAAATGCATACCATTCCTGTCTCCCCTTTCTGACACCCTGAGTTCACGTCTGCTACGAGGCGGAACCAATTAAGTCATAAATTATCCGTAACTGTAGGAAACCGTTCTCTACCGCCGACTTGCGGGACAATACGGTCATAAACCCCGACCCTGGCGAAATGCTCTGGCTGATGAGCCTGATTAATTTTGGAGAACTAGAAATTACAGAGTATTATCCAGCATCAATACGTCTCGCGGAGAGACACAGGAAAAGAATGGTAGTCCGCTGTCTGCGCGTAGTCACGCCTAATTCGTCCTACCCTCAAATTAAAGACGGATCCCTTATCTCTCGAGTATAAACACGCGCTCGAATTTCAAAACACAAGCACGCGTCGACGTTTTCCCTGCGAGAGATGGTGGGCTTGAGGTCCGATTGGTTCTAAACTAACCAATCGGGCCTGATTATCTCTCGTGTCTAAACACGCGCTCGGATTTCAAAACAAAAGCACGCGTCGACATATTCGGTGCGAGAGAAGGTGGGCCTTGGGGAGGAGATATTGCTGTGAAAAGGGCCTCTTCAGGACAGTGGCCATTTGGGAGGGATGCAGGGCCAATCGGACCCCAAGCCCACCATCTCTCGCAGAGAATACGACGACGCGTGCTTTTTTTATGAAATTCGAGCGCGTGTTTAGACACGAGAGATAAGCAGGCCCGATTGGTTAGTTTGTGGCAAATGGGACTTCAAGCCCACAGTCTCTCGCACCGAATACGTCGACGCGTGCTTGTGTTTGAAATTCGAGCGCGTGTTTGTATTCGAGAGATAAGGGATTCGTATTTAATTTGAGGGTAGGACGAATTAGGCGTGACTACGCGCAGTCAGCGGACTACCATTCTTTTCCTGTGTCACTCCGCGAGACGTATTGATGCTGGATAATACTCTGTAATTTCTAGTTCTCAAAAATTAATCAGGCTCATCAGCCAGAGCATTTCGCCAGGATCGCGGTTTATGACCGTATTGACCCGCAAGTCGGCGGTAGAGAACGGTTTCCTACAGTTACGGATAATGTATGACTTAATTGGTTCCGCCTCGTAGCAGACGTGAACTCAGGGTGTCAGAAAGGGGAGACAGGAATGGTATGCATTTTCTTCTTTATAGCAACTCGAAGACTTTCTGCGTCTCTTCCCTTCGGACCCTTTCCAACCGATACACGTGCTGTCTGTTTCCTATTTCGAAGCAATGGGTACATTTGCAGTAGAAGGACGGAGCGCGGGCTTTTGTGAAAGTTTTCGTTGCACTTCTGCAAAACACGTGTGTTCCGAAAATGTGCTGGCTTCTTTTTACCTAAAACCTCTTGGCTTGGTGGGAGTTAACTCATAATGGGACCAGAGAAGCTACTTGGGGGTAGCGGAAGTTGCTTAGAAAAAATCCTGTCAGTCAGCTAGAAATCGCGTTGCAGAAATGTTCTCAGCCCAAGAGTACTATCGTATGTTCTGGGTGTACGCCCGGAACGACGGCAACGCGAGGGCTGCTGCGCGAGCATTTGCGCTAGAATATCCGGATATCAAAACACCAAGCGAAGATACGTTTCGTCGGTTAGCGTCGCGGCTTTTCTCGACGGGGTCCATGATGCCGCGAGGCAGCGAGGTGGGCAGACCCGCTGCAGCGCGAAATCCGGGCACCATCGAGCGAATCCTCGACGCCGTTGAAGCCGACCCAACGATTAGTGTGCGCATTTTGAGTCGTCGACTAAAGTAAGTCACAGTTCAAGATAACTGCAGCAATTATTAATTAAGCAAAAAAATGTTATCTAATAGTGGATGTTTTTGCATTTTGTTCTAGTGTCAGCAAGACGACGGTACACCGCATCCTCAGGGATCGTAAGTTGCATCCGTACAAATATGTACGGGTGCAACATTTGCACGCCGGAGATTACATCCAGCGGGTTCAATATTCCAGGTGGCTGTTGGGAGAAGTGCTAAGGAATCCGTCGTTCACCACTTACATATTGTGGACGGATGAAGCAATTTTCAACAGGGAAGGTTGCTTCAATTCCCATAATATGCAAGTGTGGAGCGACGAAAATCCCCCAGCGCTTCGTCCACGTACCGCACAAGTCCGTTGGTCGATCAACCTATGGGCCGGCATTTGTGGCGAATTTATCGTTGGGCCGTACATTCTGCCAGACAGGCTGGACGGCCCAGCGTATAAATATTTTTTAGAACATGTTCTGCCGGATCTTATGAACGATATTCCATATGAGATCCGACAGAACATGTACTACCAGCATGACGGAGCTGGGCCACATTATGCCGATATTGTCCGCGCCTATTTAGGTGAAACCTTTCAGGACAGGTGGATCGGCCGCGGCGGGCAAGAGGCCCACGTTGCGTGGTCCCCACGGTCACCGGATATGAATCCGCTGGATTTTTTCTTCTGGGGCTACCTGAAGGTAATTTGATTATTGCTGTTACTCTTTACTTATTCCTGTTGTAGATAATTTTTTTTTTACTTACGTTTTGTATTTGTTGTACAACAATCATTTCAGAATGAGGTGTATCGTCAGCCGGTGGACACCCCTGACGAAGCAGTAGCGCTTATCCACGCAGCGATGGAGAACATAACGCCGCAGACATTACAGGGCGTCCAACGACAATTATTTCTCCGCGCTCAAACCTGCGTGGACAATGACGGTCGCCATGTGGAGCAGTTCTTTAACTGATAACAATCGGCCCCTTTCGGGGCCACCAATTTTTGAAACGTAGGAACAACACGTACCATAAAAAGTAAACAAAGTCATCAGTGTTAGTAGCCGTGCAGTGAAGTGAATATTCGGTACGTTGACCTGGACGCACCTGACATTGCGACCCTTAACTTTGGGTAGTGTCGTATACCTGGGATCAGCTGTGCACTGGGCTCGTCCATTGATGACCAGGATCGGTTCAGTGACCCAGTGACACAAGTTTTCAAGTTGCAGGTGAATTTTCGTCAAGGGTGAGTTTTAGTTACTTTAATGGTGATCTTTCATTTTTAAATTTAACGCAAGCTATGGCTTATTTCCGGCGACAATTCTCAAAAGTCTCGTACGAAAATATTTATTCGGGCTTTTTAAACAGACTTATTCGTTATCAGCAACAGTGCTGGCCGTTATTGAGTTACGGATTTTTATCACAATAACGAACTACGATCACTTTTCGTTAATTTCCCGTTACATTACCTTTTCGTGGATACGTTATTAACACAAGGAATTTTACGTATTCCTTATCCTCCCACTTCAAATAATTATTTTCGAATCTTCTAAAAAAATTGTGTATTCGTCTTTTTACGTTACACTTGATTTTCATCCATTTATCCTTTATTCATTATTCACTTCAAATAACAAACAAACCATGACAACGTGTTCGATTTTATTTGTTACGTCTTTTTCATTTGCCATTCTACGCAATTTTCTTCGTTGCATGCCGAGTTGCTTGTTCACAAGTCGCAGCGCGGCGCGCAGCCACGCTAGCGCGGGAACTCGGCCGTCAGACTCGCGCTCTGATTGGTCGGTGCTTTTTGTTAATATCTCGTTAACCAAACCTCGGAGAGCTTTTTCGCAAAGGAAAAAGTTGTTTGCAATCATCCCCCGAATCACCCCCTTTAAGGACCCGCAGCATTTTTGGGACACTCTGTATATATATAACTATTGCTTATGAATATTATAAATGTTATGTTCCAATGCTTAACGTCCAACACATAATTATAACCTATAACCACCATCACGATAACAGTGCATGGCAAATCAAAGTGCTTCGAATTGAATAAACAATTCTTATTTTAACTTCGCTTCAAATTATTGTGTCTATTCTTCGGCCACGGAGATTCCCCAACCAAAACAAAGTGCAGCAACAGCTGATCTCGGTCCGCGAACGCTAAAGTCGCTACCTTATTTACTAACGTTCTTTTGCTTGAGCCGTGTACAGCCGTGTGTTTAGGCGAATTTCGCGGAAGTATTACGTGAATTTCTTATTTGAATGCAATGGCAAATGCAATTACCGAGACAAAACAAAACAAAGTGCTCTAACGGGTGTCCATTCGCCTTTAATCCTTCCCTGGTCGATTAGTGTGCTGAATTATTGCATTCTCGCCTGATTCCGTCCATCCTCAGTGTGCTGAATTATGCATTCTCGCCTAATTCCGTCAATCCTCAGAGTGCTGAATTATGACATTCTCGCCTGATTCCACCAATTCTCAGTATGCTGAATTATTGCGTTCTCGCCTAATTCCGTCAATCCTCAGAGTGCTGAATTATGACATTCTCGCCTGATTCCACCAATTCTCAGTGTGCTGAATTATTGCGTTCTCGTCTGATTCCGTCCATCCTCAGAGTGCTGAATTACGACATTCTCGCCCGATTCCACCAATTCTCAGTGTGCTGAATTATTGCGTTCTCGCCTGATTCCGTCCATCCTCAGAGTGCTGAATTACGACATTCTCGCCTGATTCCATCAATCCTCAATGTGCTGAATTTTGCATTCTCGCCTGACATTTACCCTCGTGTCATCGTCCTTAAAGCCCTCCTCCCGGGACGTGACAATATTCTTTTATTTTTAAATAAATTTCTTAAACGCATATTCCGTCTCCATATTATTTACCCGTCTTCCTTCTCCTTTCGCCACATAATTTTAAGATTCGGCGTTTATTTCGTTCGAGCCTTCTTCGCACTATCTCGCGCAATGTTTGTGTTCGCGCGAGCAACGACACCATCCGCTGCTTCTCCCACACCGGCACGCGTTCGCCTCGTTGATACGCAGCCATGTAACGTTCTTGAACGTATCCATGTTTTTCTTATTTACACATTCGCGACTTTATCCTGTCGAAGATGCGAGCTGCCTTAAATATACGAACATCTCGACCTCAAATCTTCTCACCCCCCTCCACTTGCGTACGTGGGATACCTAGAATTGTACCTTAAGTCGTATCGCGCTTTTACTCATCATATTCTTTTCGAACACCGCCGCTATGGCGGGCGCGATCTAGTCTTCGGGCGACGATAATTAGAAGCGCGCCGGTCCGCTTTGAATTTTGCTGTTCCGATATAGCGCGCGCACCGCTGCTGCGCAGTATTCTCGGATTACGCGATACGAACATGTAGGTTTCGACTTGCATCTTCACCGCGTCGTACCGCCGTATGTTTAATCATGTCTAGACCAATGGACTGCCGACAACAGTATTGGATTACATCGCTTTATTCTTATACACATCATATTCTGCTACTACGTGATCGCTTTTATGCATATGCGTATTCTTCTCGAAAGTTTACCTGGACTCATTATCGCGAACAAACGCGCACCGATGCTGCTGCGTATTATTCTCGGGAGTGAACCTTCCATCGTTAGAGTCATATGTTTTTGACGCGATTTATCGCGCCACAACAAAATGTAGGTTTCACCTTACATCTTCTACGCGTCGTACCGCCGTATATTTTTTCTGACCTCCGATCGAGAGAGGAATAGCGACAGAGATATACGAAAATATCTTACCTCTCCCTCGCGCTCCTTGTTCGAACGTCGCCGCTGCCTGCTTTGATGTTTCGCGGTTCGGAGATAACGCGCGCACCGCTGCTGCGCAGTATTCTCGGATGCAGACTATTCATCGTTACAGCAATATGTTTTTGGTACGGTGTTCGACTTGCATCTTCTACGCATCATACCTCCGTACGTTTTGACTATGTCCCTAGAGAGAGAAGGATAGATTCATATCGTATCTTTCTCTCACACTCCTTGTTCGCGGGCGCGATCTGACTTTGGAGCGATACCAAAATGGAGGTTTCGACTTGCATCTTCTACGCGTCATACCTCAATAGTCTCGAAAGTGTGTGTGTGTGGCGAGCGATCGCGCACGCGTTCCCGTCGCCTTCGGTGCGGTTCCCCTCGCCCCGCTTCACCCCCTCGCCACGCGTTGGTCCAGAATCAGCGTACTATATCTACTAAAATTTGTGCCATTAAATTTTGCTACGTTTCTTAAATCGATTCGTTCACCCATGCCGATTCAATTTTAAAAATTCCACTAGAATGGATTTTTGCAACCGCGTGCTTTTCCAATCTCAACAGAATTTATGATTACACGTGGCCTGGGCCCATAACCTGTTCAATGCCTATTTGTAAGTGGCTGATTGACAGGGTTACGTCTCTGTTGGGTAACAAATGACCTTGACTGAACTCCTGATATGTTGCACTTATATATACTTATTTATTATAAATATAATGGTTAATACAACGATTTTATCTATTAATACTGGCCGGTCTTTGTACACGTGCGTGCAGCTCACAGTTCGCTTCCTCCCCGCGCAGGCGCTGGGATATCAGAAGAAGTTCGGAGAGTGGGAGAGGAATAAGCGCGCAGAATTTGAACATCTGTTCTCAACAATATTGACACCGTGGCTGCTACTACTGCCTAATAATGTTATCCGTCATGGTCGACCTACAAGGCTAGAAGATTGAACGCAACACATTCGTCGCTAAGGAAATTGCGATTCTCGCAAACAATCGCGACACAGAAATGATGATCTGTCATTGGCTTTCCGAATCACCGTACTCCTACGCTCGCCTGTCGTCATTCGAGAAGCGTCAATCGACCTGGCTCATAGCGCATCATCACGGGCTTCGCTGGTCCGACGGCTGGGTGGCATACCGTAGGCTTCCAGAAATGCTCACCCGCGAGCTCTCAACCGTCGACGTGGTGTTCGCGAAGGGAGTGAAGAAAAAGGCTAGGTTACTACAACTGCTCCTACGAACAGATATAAACATCGTTGATATCACTAAGATATACGAGAAGAACAACGACAAAGACGATGACAACGACGACACCGACGAGGACAACGACGGCTCCTCCAGTGATTAATGCGGAATCGTGCTTGACACAGTCGTTCCTAACCTGAAATCAATGCGTACAACGAACACTGTACGATGCACTTTCCACAACGGTGTCGGTTGTGTGTGCGCACTGGAAAACGTTCAAAAAATTTGGAAGTATATGCACTGTGGAATCTAACGTGCGTCATTCACACACTTTCATATATTCTACGTAGGGAATCCAACAATCCACTTAATGCATAAATAAATGCAATATTTTTTATGAAAATATGTTTTGTATCGATAGTGTAGGCAACGATATATCGGTGTATCGATACTCCACGGCTCGATATAACCTTTCGATACGTCGGTTAATTTCTCATCGTTTCTCAGTTTGGCGTTGATTGGTTTGACGTCACCGCGTCATCACGCGCATGCGTGACGTGTTCCCCGTCCACTACGTCAAAATCACCCTGTACACGACTCCACAGTCCACGTGCACTTCAATTGTACTTTATAAGCAAGGTCAGAATGCACTTTAAAATTTTCGATAATCCATCACAGTTACGTAGACATTTGATAAATTTATCTTTCTATGATAATTTTACAGTATTGCTTGGTTCTGGTTTCTGTTGAGAGTGGTGTTAAAGAGATCACCGGGCTTCCTAACCTCGCGTGCAATATTTCCGTTCTACAATAGCAGGCATAATAGAATTTCCATTAATCCTACACCTATATATTACACTTTTATCCATTTCAACATTATCCTACATTATTTGAAGGGTGGTTTCTGCCTTGTTGGGCCAAAAATGTTCGATTTTTCACCAATTTTTTATGCGAAAAGTATTAAATATACAGGGAGTCCCACGGTAGACTGGACAGCGCTGTATCTCCTAAAGTATTGGAGATAAAAATATTTAAAAAATAGGGAATTGCATGGTTCGAGGGGGCTAATTAATTAGCCCGGACGATTTTTTTTTCGATTTACATGAAATTTGTTATGATTTTAATCGACGAAACGCCAGGAATCCATTGGCATCACTTTCTCCTTCGATACGACGAAGAAAAGAAGCAAACATTTGAAATCCTAAACATTTCTCACTTCTTAAGGGGGTAGACACGGGTAATGCAGCGCGCTGTATACCGACACAATCAGGCCCGAAGCATGGGTTTACGCCCTGACGCTTTTTGTCCTTATATGAGCAAATTTTGGGATGGGTGAGGTCTCATTCGAAAGATGAAGGTTCAATGCAGCCCGCTCTGGTCATGGTTCAAAGAGATTGTGTTGATATGTAATAATATGAGTGTCCAAAGTAGAGGAAAAAAGGAGGTCACTAAAAGAGTTTTGTGACTCAAACGATGACCAGAGCGGGCTGCATTGAACCTTCCTCTTTCGAATGAGACCTCACCCAGTCCAAAATCTGCTCATATAAGGACAAAAAGCGTCAGGGCGTGATTGCATTCCCAAATCAGAATTCCGCCATATTGACGATAATACAGAGCAAGTCACGTGACAAATTTAGTTGAGCTAGTGGATACGAGATGGCGCCTACTCGGGAGGACTGCCAACGTGGAATCATAGCAAAAGTAAAGCGTTAGCTGGATATACGAGTTACGAGAAAAGCGTGATGCGGTCAATGCATGCATTTTCGGACGATTCTAGGTTAGGTTATATGAAATCACTTTCGAATTTATGTTATAATTATATGGCCACATTACTTAAAATAAAAAGGACAGATTGGAACTTTTTTACTAATACTTGAAATATTGATATACTGATCATATTTTCACAATGTGGAAGTTACAACAATTATTTCCAATTATTATATATACCCTAAATCTAAAATTCTATTTAGCTTCGGGTATTTATTAGTTTCCATTGATTATTAGAAGACCGTTCATCTTGGGCTTCGAATAATTTTTCATCTTTCATTCTCTCTTTATCCTAAAATCCTATTCAGATATATTGGCCGGTCGATTCGTTTTCGCGAACAGCGATCAAGAAGAAATCAGCCACCACCATCTGACGATTGTGGATTGGTCAGTTGCAGTTCCTCGGCTATCGAAGGGTATGGTGGGGTAACGGGAATGCTGCTCGATTCCGTCTGAAGGTAGTCGTGTGGCTGTTATTTATTCTTATTGTTAGCGTAGTAATTGTGTTTGTTACGAAGCTATGCATAGACCAATACGAGATGAAGCTATGGAGAAAGAATCAATGTTCTGGCCAATAAAGCTCCTGATTTTTTTCGGAGCTAAGTCACACTTATTCTGATGTGTGTATTTCTACGCTGACAGATTGGTTTGACCTGTCAGGCCAGAAGCTTGGCGCTATCCCCATCACTTTTGGCTCATTCTTGTTTTGCGAAGGTGAGAACGAGTCAGAAAACGTTGAGAAAAAGAACGCCGAGGCAGGCAAGCGGTATAGTGGGAGAATACGCGTTACGAAACTCACCGGCCAATATATCTGAATACGATCTTAGAAGCTCGAATAACCGACGAGAACCTTTGTGGCCCGAGCCGCGCGAGATCTCGCCCCTGTTCGGTCATGTGTCATCGATTATATACAAACAGAATTTGTTTATTTTTCATCGTATCAATTTGAAAATGACACAAATGGTTTCCTGGCATTCTCCCGATTAAATTGACAGAAAATAATTTAAATCGGACTATTTTTAACAAAGCGGGCTTCCAATTCTGCAAACAAATTTTCACGTAATTTCCTTAATTATGGTCCAAATAATATCATTTTTTGGGTCAATTTGATCGAGAAAACATGAGGCATCGATTGACGTTTCGCAAAGATCTGATTAGAAATGCAGAACTGCAGATTTGTCACTGCTTAGTGCGCAACATTGTATGGCCCCGCTGGTTCCGAGCGTCGAAACCCACGAAACTCAGCGAATCGCATGATTGTCAGCGTGAAGGACAAGAGGGGACTAACCACGGCGAAGGAAAATCAGCCTTCTACCTATAAGCAAGTGGAACGGCAAATTGCTACGGTCGTGGGTGCGGTCGCTTTGGGCTCAAGTGGAACGCACCCCAAGGGTGGAGGACCAGATTTTCTGTCCACAAAGTGACAGAAAACATAACCTATGCGCTATACCCGATTTCCTAAAGATACTGTTGTGGCGTATTAATAATGTTTTGGAAGGATGATAAAAAGTTCACAAATGTAGCGCAATTGAACGAAATAGACGCTAAACATTTATTGCCATATAGCATATATATAGGTTATATTTTCTGTCACGTCAAGGAGGGAAACACATAACAATCACGCGCATCCAGCCGACGCATTTTTACTAGCCCAATTCAACATCCAACACAATTTTATATATAATGTTTGTTCATAACTGCTTCTGCAATGTTATAAGTGTATTTCATGTTCTGTCTCAATGTTTTGCTAATGAAAAAATGTCTAACCTAACAAACTTCATTTTCTGGGGACATCTCCTCATCTATTTTTCCTTTTTACTTATAATTCCTTACTGCTAACGTAGAATATTGTAACATAAGTACATTTCAAGTAATTGAAATGTACAATGAATTTTCTACGTTTGCAGTACCAGCCGACTTTCCGTTTAAATTTTTATAAGTATGTACAACGCAACAGCTGAGAATTTCTTTCCTTATTCAGAATAGAATACAGAAATAGCAAACAGCTCCCTCTCGCGTGCATCAGGCAGCGGCGCGGCGTATCTATGGGTAATACCATTTCAGTGCAGAAAAACCTGCTGTAATACCGACCTGCCGAATCGGCCAGACCACGTGACGTGTCTACCCCCTTAATGATATTCCAAATCCTTCGAGGGTCGAAAGCCATAAAATTCGATTCCATTCGCAAGAAACATCAAGCTTTGAAGATTGGCAAGATGGAGGAAGATGTCGTGTTGGACAGATACTTTAAACCTATTTTCGAACCCTTAAAATATATTGTGGAAAATACCGCAGCGACAGAAGCTGATTTATGTTTGTTCCTAATACGAGCGGGCACTTTCATAGCTTTGATTGTTCTCTTAGCCCGCGCCGAACATCGGGTATCATGGTCAGAAGATACGCATTAACAACCATGGGTAGCAAGTATTTGGAAATTGGAATTGACGTAGGCCGTACGGTCGATGTAGAAGTTCTTCTTGGCGACAATCATGGAAATCATCTCATATTATCGTGCCATACATGGGGTGCACTATTCGATAACCGTAATGCCATCGAAGAACATTCACGATTACCTGGATCACCTTCGATGGGGATAGATAATTTATCGTCGGAATTTTTTCGGATCTTTGATTCGCCAATTATGAAGATAACAGATGGTGATGATACAGTGTATTTCACACTGGACACAGCAATATTTTTATTGAGTCTTCAGCCATGTATAGAGTATTTGTATCCGCGGTTGTATCAAACTGCAGAAGATGCTAGAGTAAAATTTGAAACTTTTGTTAACGTGCTACAGCAGAGCGATGTTGCCTGTGAAACATTAGATGCGCGTCGTGCTGCTAAAATCATATGTGATAGCGAACATTTCGATGAGGATTATCTTGTAGATTGCGAACTGGAAGCAAGCGCCATCGATGATATTCTAGCTGATGCTCGTAAGAAGGAAAAATGTTAAATTATATTCTTTTATTTTTAAATAAATTTCTTAAACATATATTTTTATCTCAATTTTATTTACCCGTCTTCCTTCTCCTTTCGCCATATAATTTTAAGATTCGGCGTTTATTTGGTTCGAGCCTTCTTCGCGCCGCCAAATGGTAGGTATCATCTTGCATAGCTTTCTCAGAGGAATCAAATAACACACGTTATCGCGCTATACGCCGCAGCGTTAAATCGGAACGCTTTGAAATACTCTTAGCTTTAACAAAAAACTTTAGCATGCTTGTTGCATATTTGTTCGAAAAAAATGTTTGTTTTCTACATAATGGTTCGCTGGATCATTGATTAAAAATTATTATTTCTCTGCATTGGAAATGTCTGTATGTCTCATATTGGTTTGGAAAAAAAATGGAGGTGGGCCAAGGTCATACCCTCGCTCGGAAAAAATTTCCGGTGGTGGATCGGGGTCGGAAAAAGTTCTCGGGGGTCATTCACTCCGTCGGGTAAGGTTTAAAAAGTTTTCGGCGGTGGGCCGGGTCTGGAGAGGTCTCCGCGGCTGCTCGGCCTGGACTGATCCCTTCCATCATCGCGGCTGCCCCCTCTCCGCGGCTCGTGCGCGCGCAACCTGTCTTCCTCTCCCCGCAGACCCCGCGCCCATGTTTCCCTCCGCCGCGCTCCCCCGCGCGCCCTCACTTCCCCCCGCCCCCGCGCCCGCTCAGAGGACCAGCGTTAGAACCCGCCTAGCCTTACTACTTCTGTGGAAGTGTCATTTCATCTAATGACAAAATTGTGGCCAGGTAAGTTGTACCATCTTTATTCTATTCCGAATTGTTTTCTAGTTTCTACTGTGAATTCGGCGGTTGTGATTGTACATTTGTTTCTTATTGTTATTATACCACAATCCTTAATGCTATACATATTTGTGCTCTTGTCGTCGCAACAAGACTAGTTGCTAGTTGTATCGGTTTCAGCGCGATATAAATCCGCGTGTCTGGTTGTTGTAAGTCTATTTGGAACGTGTGATTCAGCGCCAAAATTCGCATTTTACAATTGCTTGGGGTTTTTGTTAATTTTGTGTACAACTGTACTTCACACGGTCCGTATGTTATCGCTTTAAACATTGGATGATTAGAGGTGCAGAGGTATAGATCGTTTATTGTCTTACATTTTACTAGGCCCTGTTTGCTTAGTTGTATGTAATCTTGCACCGAGGTGTCAAGTACCACGTATGAGTCGAGGGTTGTTATATACGCGTAGAACGATTCGTTTATCTTCGTGGGTACCAGGTGTACCTTACTCAATTGGATTTCTTCGCGTTTAACAATGAAATATCTAGTACTACACTAATTGATTTGGTCTCCGAAAATGTGAAGAACGTAAGGATTTCGTACAGGACGTGCATGTTTTCTAATTTTATTCCGATTGGGAAGTCTAGTCCTTTAGGAATATGTGCGAGTGCGGAAGTGAGGTACGTTATGATTTGTGATACTGGAGATATTAATCGCGGGTTTAGGACTCCACTCTTTATATCCATTATGAATTCTAACAAGTCTTGCGTGTCATACAATGGTGTGTCCGCGACGCTGTTTATTAGTATGAGGTGCTCGTCTACTGTCTCTCGAAATTTAATAATGTTGCTTGTCTGTTGGAGTAAATATTGAATTGGCCAAGTCGCGTTTAAGAATGTGTTTTCGTTGTTTCGTATGTCATGTATAGTCTCGTTGAGAAGTTCGGTATTTGCTCTTACAATTTGCATTTGTCTCTTAATTGCATTTTTTAGCCTGTTATCTTGTCTTTTTTAAAAGGTTTATTTGATCATTGATTTTCTTTCCATCTTCGGAATCCATTAGCTCGAAGAGTGATTTGTTTATGTAACCTAATCTGTCTATTTGTCCACGACGCTGTTTTGTGCTGAGCTTTTAGTTTGCTGGACGTAGGTAAGGAATTTGACGACGCGGTCTATATTGTCTTGGCTATTCGTGGCGAATGTTTTTCAGAATTTTTGTAATTTGTCGGTAGAATGTATTTTTTTTACATTGCACAAGTATATCGTACAGTGCAGTTTGGAGGTTCGCTTCGCGTCAGTAAATGTAAGATATGTGTACGTGTAATACTAACTTCCAGCTATCTCAATAAATCTGCAGATTGCTTAGGTTTTCGAAGTAAATGTTGCGGTGGTGTTGGAATTCTTTTATAGTGAAATCTGTGTCGGGGGTTGTTCCTCCTCCGGTTAGTATCATCGTTTCTAGGACGGAGATCCAGTAAATTATAATGACAAGGTGTACTCGGTGTTTCGTTTTGTTGGTCGTGAAGTCTTTCCTTGTGCGTGCGCGAGATAAATTTTTAAATTGTCAGGGCTTGAGTAAAAGTTAGAAATGAGGGCAAATGAGACTCAATTTCCATGATCGCTTCTTATTTCGTTGTGATCTACTGGCCGAACATGTGGACTTTGTTAACCTTCTGCGAGAGCTCGAGATGTTTTTGTTGGTACGTTATGTGCAAGTTCGTTAGTGTTTTCGCGTTTTCGCAGGAGTGTGCATGGGTTCATCGTTCCTTATTTTTTCTAGAGTTTGGAGTTTCCGGCCGCGCCGGGTTACATGAACATCCAATACCGGTGGGCGGTGCGGGAGTACCGCACGAAGCGACGTCAGATTGAGGCCGAGAATGCTGCCTGGTTAGACGACGAAGACGCGTGGGACGTGCGGGCCTTGTTCGGTGAGTTTTCCGTTGTTTACGTTTTGTTTATTTTCCGTTGTTCGCAATTAATTGTTTCGCGTCTGGTGTTTGTTCTAGGGCGTCACAGGGACCAGTTCGTTGGGACCGCGCGACGACCACGCCTGTGGTCTCTTTGGGAAACCGCCATAGCGGCCGCCCTAAGAAACGGCGAATATCCGGATTAGTTAGATTACTTCTTTTAAACTCTTATTTAAAATTCTTAAAAAATAAATAAATATCTTGTCACGTCCCGGGTGGAGGTCTTTAGGGGACAATGACATGTGGGGTAAGAAATCAGGCACGAATCTGTAATCCTGCACACTGAGGGTTTTGAAGGAAAGTCAGGCGCGAATCTATAATCCAGCACACTGAGGGTTTTGAGGGAAAGAACGTCAGGCGCGAATCTATAATCCAGCACACTGAGGGTTTTGAGGGAAAGAACGTCAGGCGCGAATCTATAATCCAGCACACTGAGGGTTTTGAGGGAAAGAACGTCAGGCGCGAATCTGTAATCCTGCACACTGAGGGTTTTGAAGGAGAGTCAGGCGCGAATCTATAATCCAGCACTCTAATCGACCAGGGAAGGTTTAAATAGTGAATACACACCCGGGGAACACCCGTTAGAGCAGCTTATGTTTGTTTTGATTTCGGTAACAGGATTTACCGTTGCATTTATGTAAAGAAAGCCACACGTAATACTTCCGTGAATTGCACGGTTCATGCAAAAGTATGTTTGTAAACAGTGTAAGCGCTCTCGCGTTCGCGAACAGAAATCAGCTGTTGCGGCAGCCTGTCTTGGTTTAGAATCTTAGTAATCAAAGGATGGACACAATAATTCGAAGCGTGATTCAAAATAAGAATTGTTTATTCAATTCTTAGCACTGTGGTGTTGTTTAGTTTTATAATTATGCGTTGGACGTTGGGCATTAGCACATGACATTTATATAAATGTTAAGCAATAGCAATATATGTATGGACATGAAACACAATATGTGATAATTATGAAAAATGGTATAAGCAATAAACATTGATATAGAAAACAATAATATGAATAGTAATACAAAGCAATAAATGAACGCAATAAGCGTTAATGATACAAATAATATAAATGATTGCAATAAGCGTTAATAATATAAAGATAACGAAAGCAATATGAATAATAATGCAAGAATGACATACGCAATAAGCGTTAATAAGACACAATAATATTTAAAAGCAATAGAAATAATAATACAAAATATAAATGATGGCGGTGATATACAATATTATAAATGGTAATTGTAATATCTTACAGTGATTGATGAATGGTGATTATTGGTCACTGAATTTAACAACTTTGAAATAAGCTTTTAAAGATAATGCTTTCTCCGCGATACAGAAGTTTGAACGATAATGAATATTCTTTCTATACAGAAATTTGAATGATAATGAATCTCCGGCCTCTCGGGACCTCATATTTATGTATCCTTACAGGAATGTTGCGGGGGTACGCGCGGTAGGAACCTTGACATATTTAACAAATAAGTCGCAATAGGACTTCCGGGGTTTTTATGAACGGTACGTCTATTATTAGACATATTTATGTCACGTACGCCAAATATACGTCGTAATTAGTTTTCTGGGGTTTTATTAACGGTAAAAGGAGATACTCAACCCGTCGAATGGATTTTGGATGTTTTAATGGAAATGGGGTAATTGTGGGCTCGACTTGGAGGTAGAGCTGTTTCGAGACTCGAAACATTCGTGTAGCTTGAAGTTCGAACCGAGCGGGACTCGGTTTTTCGAGCCGAGCCGAGACTCGAACGGTTTCGGGTAACCCGAATGTTTCGAGTAGCTCGATTTCTTCGAGCCGCTCGAATGTGTTCCGGGTAGCTCGATTTTTTCGAGCCGCTCGAATGTGTTTCGGGTAGCTCGATTATTTCGAGCCGCTTGAATCTGTTTCGTTTAGCACGATTTTTTCAAGCAGCTCGTATGTGTGCTAGCTTGGTATAGCGTTTTTATATACATTGTATATAGTTTAGCGTTTGCGTGAATGTTACTGTATATAATACAATATATTATACTATGACATTGAATCTTTTAATTTTGTCCCGTTTATATTATAATAATAATTATAATAATAATAATAATAATAATAATAATATATTCTCATATATGTTTTCACTTTCGTCACTTTTGTTCTTGCATACGAAATAAACTTTAGTAAAGTTTTCTATATATAATATAAGTGTTCACTTTATTATGTATATCCCCGAGAGCAGTAATTGGATTGAATCTGGTTTCCCAGAAGGTGTAAAATATAAATCATAACATAATTCGACCATACATAGAGCTACCTAGTGCTCCATTACAATAGATCAAGCGAATTTATCTCTTTGAAAAATTTAATCACATTCAGGATATTTTCAAACTTATTCAAGGTTAAGTTCAAATTCTCTCTGATGTTGAGCCGACTTCTTTCCTGCGAGAACTTAGGGTTAACTTGATATGGTTTTCACATCTAGACATCTCATATTATACATCTAACTTAATTTATACTCGGTGCCTACAAAACGCTATACCAAGCTAGCACACATACGAGCTGCTTGAAAAAATCGTGCTAAACGAAACAGATTAAAGCGGCTCGAAATAATCGAGCTACCCGGAACACATTCGAGCGGCTCGAAGAAATCGAGCTACTCGAAACATTCGGGTTACCCGAAACCATTCGAGTCTCGGCTCGGCTCGGATATTCGGGCCGAGCCGGGCTCGGCTCGGTTGTTTCGAGTCTCGAAACAGCTCTACTTGGAGGGTCGTAGAGAAGGGGTGAGACGTGGTCTCGATTTAAGAGGTTTTTGGGACGAGGGACTTGTTTAGATTTAGTATGAAGAAGGGAATTCGTGCCTCGTCGGGCGAATAGTTAGAAGGAGGTTTCGTACCGACCATCTTGAGATGGGGACCACTAAGGTACATCGTCAAGGTGATCAGCGATTGAGGAAATGGAGTAAGAGTTGAGTTTGAGGGGCTTTGGTGGAGTGATATTGAGATATTTGGAAAAGTATTTAGAATAATACCGCGCGAAAAATAGTGGGATATCACAATCTTTCGCACCCTTTTTTCAAATCTACTTAGTCGTGTTTTTATTTTCCCTCACAACTGCGACCATTTCCCTATTCCTTCTCTATTCTATAAAGTGTTGAAGTCGGTTCGCGTGAATGCGGATTGTTCGTCGCCCATTATACTGTAACTAGCAAAATACCCCCGCGCTTCGCTACGGGTTTAAGAGATATTGAGGACTTCATGAAAACATATTTCACCCCTTTTCACCAACCCTTTTAAAAATCATTATTTAAAAAAATAAAAACGTTAGAACCTTCCTCTCGTCAAGACGACAAAGTGATGTAACACACTTGTGGCTACAGTTCATATTTACTGAGAAACCGCATTTCAAAGTATGCAACTTCAATTTTATATTATATTATAGATTATTGTTATCGTGCGTGTTTTAAATCGTGTAGGGACCTATCCATGTGAGTGTTAATTCTTTTTTACCATCCGCGTCTTAGCGTCTCGTCGTGCAGTAGCATAAAAATTTAATTCTAGCTAAATATAAAATTAAAAATCAATGAAATTAAAAATTTATAAAAATAATTCTTAAATACTCAGCTTTAAAAATGAATGCAAATCTATCTCTAGAATACTCAGTATTCAACCCAGACACCAATTCTGATTCCTCCTTCACGAAATCAAAAGGTGTTCGATTTAAGTCAACTAATAATCTAATTAAAAACATTAAATAATGTGGAATGAACTTGCTTCATACAAAACTGACTGTGAAATTGACCTAATCACTCCTAATATTGAATAATTCGAATTTGAAGCCCAAACACCAATAGTCGCAGGGTAAACACCTATTCTTAATAAATATATAATTCCAATTTTTATTGAATATAGCAAAAAATAATTTATAAATTAAGTCCATTAGGACAAAAATTTATTATATAGCTATAGACAGAAACCGATCTGGTTTACGTCGATCTGAACTCAAATCATATAAGATATTAAAAGTCGAACAGATGTTACGTATGTGGAATTTTCCCATACGCCGCTCTCAACCATTTTTCGAGCTCGCGTCTGCGAAGGGAAAACGCCTTAAAATCCTTTCGTTTATCAAACATCACTAATGGGGCTCATGATCTCGACCATCTGGATCACAACCATGGGAACGGGAGTGACACGACGACAACCACGAAGGATTTCCTTATATGGAAATTCCTAACGAATCCCCACTCATTTTTGGACTATATAAACCCTTTGGTTTCAACCCTCTTTGGTTAAAAGCTATAGAGTCACGCGTAGAGTCACATCGTGTCACGCTCGTACAGAGTTGGTTGTATCTAGTAAGATCGGGCTAAAGTCTCCGCCAGAATCATAGTTAACCTCATAGAATCCGCGAGTCCGGTTTATATTCTATTTGGCACTTCGAAATAGCCACTCGTACGCCCCGCATCGCCAGTGCGTCAACACCGTGCAACTATTGGTAACTTACACATTTTATTTAATAACTAATCGCAATACTTACACTTGCACAATAACTGATTATTGAATATACGAATGGTGTTCACGTGTAAATCGAGTCGATTTCGTTAAATCCATCTTTTACCCAGCGATCCTTATAATATTAGTAGCACTCACCCACTGATACAACTTTACCGCTCGAGTTGTATCAAACTTTAATTAAGAGTTACAAGGCATCACTAACATTTCCCGCGACTCCCTCATTTCACATCAGGTTCGTTCGCAAACCTTTCACCAAAACAAGGAATCTTCTCCAACCCAGTGGCTCCCAGATTTCGCATCGGGTTCGTCCACGAAACCTCACCCCTCCTACGGCTCCCTGATTTCACATCACGTTCGTCCGTATCTTACAGTTCCCTGATTTCGCATCAGGTTTCTTCTGTAAATCTACCAACTTCCGAATAGCTCCCTGGTTTCGCACCAGGTTCGTCTGTGAATAATCCAACCTCCTACCAGCTCCCTGGTTTCGCACCAGGTTCGTCTGTGAACATCATCCTAGTGACTCCCCGATTTCGCATCGGGTTCGTTCACGACGTTTCACCCTCCTGCGGCTCCCTGATTTCGCATCAGATTCGTCCGCGTGTGACTCCATTCCTAGAGGCTCCCTGATTTCGCATCAGGTTCGTCCGCGCCCCTAACTAATAAACTCATAAACCGTATTCCTTGGGAAATACCCTTCTCGCCGGCCACTCGCGTTGCCGCAGCTCCGGCTCGTAACACAGACTTAAAAATTAAACTCCTGCATTTAAATTGTATCTTAATTCAACAGCGATGTCGCAATCATCTTCATAAATATTATGTATTATGATAACACGTGTTTGGTATTATATATACAGTACTATATTTATTAACTGAGATAATGTTACAACAATACCACATACGCATCGCAATGGCTCGCAACGTATAACGACTAAAATCGCACGTGAGGCTACCTAACTCCCGATCTCGCTCGGGCTCGGTCGGCGGTACTCGGCCGCAGCGCGACGGTTTATCCGACGGCTATTGTGTGCCCGTACGCATACATCACAATAAATATGATCTCTCCAAAGATATTACGCGGTTATCCCTAAGATAATTAAATCTAACAATTTTTAATGAATTATTTTTTGTATCAAAAAATAATTGGATAAATTTTTTTAATGTTAAATAAATTTAAATATCCGCCCAATAAAATAATTTAATTTACTAAAACTTATTTTTAAAATAAATTATAAAATTCTGTAGGGTCTTCTCGTCCCATAGAAAAATCTAAGCATTTTTTAATTAAAATGTAAATTAACAATTTAATCTAGGGATAGGAAATAGTAGTAAATAGGTTTATTTTTTGCCTTTCGGCCTGAAAATTGGGTTACATGTGTTATGTGTAAGTGTTTCTGGGACTCTTAACTCAAGAATGCGTTTTCGATTTGATTTCTTCCTTCATCTTGTTCTTCTCCTTTTTTCCAGAACCATTCGCATCCACTCCGCTCCTTCTTCTTCTCCCTTTAGAATCGCCCTGATCGTTGAATTCTCTCTTTTCAGCTCCTTACAGACTTGTAGCATGTGACCCAGCGTCTCTTTAGCCCCATTGCATAGTCTGCATACTGTGTCTTTTTCCCCCTTCCAGTACTTGCCTCCCCGCTCTTCGTTTCTACATCTGAACCTAGCAATCATGCTTTGGTCTCTGCCTCTGTAGTTTCCGTTTAGGTAATTTGCTCTCTGGTCTTCCCCGATTTCTGTGTAATGTGCGTTGTATCTGTCTCCTTGTATTCTGTCGTATTGCCATTGATCCTGCTCTACCCTGTCCCTTTACGCTAGTTCCTCAGCGAACTCTCTTCCTCGCCTTCTTTCTATTTCCATTTCTTGGATATCCATCATTTTCTGCCTGTAGTATGCATCACTCATTTCCTCCCATTTCGATTTTTTCTCTGCTTGCTTCGCGTCTATTTCCCTCCAGCATTCTTGTATTATTTTATTCTTATTCAGCCGTTTCGCTTTCTCCTCATATTTTATTGCTCTTTTCCCAGCTTCTATCCTTATTTTGTCCGTTTTTGTTTCCTCCAAAATTAGATATGCTGGTGTATTAAAGTCCAAACCTAAAGTCCACCTTATGTATTTCTCCTGTATTTTCTCTACTTTTTCTGCTTCCATCCATCCCCAAATTTCTGACGCGTACAGCAAGATACTTTTCACTATGGTTCTGAATATTCTCATTCTTCTCTCAAAATTGTTCTTGAACATTCTTTGTCCTACTCCCCATATCTGCGCCATTGCTATTCTAGCTTTCTTTAAGACTTCCCTTATATGCACCTCTGTGCCCCCATTTTTCTGGAAATTATACCCCAAGTATTTGAACTCCTTTACTTCTTCCAGACGGCGCCCCTGCCAGCTCCATTCTTCTTTCCTCTTCTTTCCTCTTCTTTCCTCTTCCTTTATGGAAAATCAGCACCTTAGATTTCTCTTTGTTCAGTTGTAACCCTTTCCTTTCAAGGTATTTTCCAAATCTTCGTATCATGTCCTCAAGATCCTTTGGTTCATTTGCTAGTAACGCTATATCGTCCGCATATGCTAGAGTCCAGATTTTTTTCTTTTCCTACTCTAACTCCTCCTGCTTGGTTTTTCCTCATGGTTTCCTCCAAGTCTGCTACCTATATTGTAAATAACGTTGGACTCAGTGGGCATCCCTGTCTTACCCCTTTTGTTGTCCAGAATTTGGATGACATTTCTCCGTTTACTTTTATTGTATTTCTTGTTTCTTTGTAAATTCCTGCGATTCTCATTCTTAAGCGTTCACTTATTTCCGTTCTCTTCATTATGTTCTGAAGTTTTACACTATCCACGTTGTCAAATGCAGCGCTTAGATCCGCGAAAAACGTATACAGCTTCCCCCCTTTTTTCTGTATTTCTCTGTTAGCTTGATAGTTCAGAATAAAAATGTTATCTGTTGTCGACCTACCGCTCCTGAATCCTGCTTGCGTTTCTGGTATTATGTGGTTCTTTTCCAATTCCTCTTTTAATCTTTTTTCAAGGATATTGTGTACACTGTGTTTAGGATCGTTATCCCCCGGTAGTTGTTTACATTTTCTCAATCTTCCTTTTTGAATATTGGTGAAATCACCCCTTCTTTCCACCTCTCCGGGAATCCTTCTCCCTTCCAAACTTTATTGAAAATTTCTGTGATTCTTTTTACTATTTTCACGTTACCGTAAATCCAGGCTTCATTTTCTATTTTGTCTTTCCTTGCTGCTTTCTTTTTTTTTAGTTTCTTGATTTGTTCTTTTACTTCTGCTTCTGTTATTTCCTCTTCCTCTTCTCCTTCCGTGTTGTCTATTTCTTCCAGCTCTCCTACTTCTTTTTTACAGTCGACGCCTTCTAGCAATGTTTTAAAATGATCCTTCCATTCTTTTAAATCTATTTTATTGGAGATCCCTATTCTTTTCTTTCTTTGTTTATTTATATATTCCCATATTTGATTTTCTCCTTTTAATTGCATTATCTCATTTTCTATATTTTCTTGTAATTCTCTTCTCCTTTCTTCACACACTTTTTTGTACTCTCTTCTTTCCTTCTGATAGTCTTCTTTGTCTCCTTTGCCCCTCCTCCAGTTCCTCAGTGCTTTCCTGGCTTCTCTTTTCTTTTTTGTACAGTTCGAATTCCACCACTTAAAGCTGCCCAATTTCCATTTCTTTATTTCTATTTCTTTTTTCCGTACTGCATTATTTATTTTTCCTACCATTTCTTCTACCATTTCATTCACCTCTGTCCTATTAAAGTTTATTTTGTTTAATTCCATTTGAAACTCTCTCTTTTCTTCCTCTGTCCAGACTCTTCTCTCTCTCCACCTCCCTTCCTGATTTCCCTCTCGTTCTCTCATTTTATTTCCTCTATATAGTTCTGCTATCAGAGGCATATGATCTGACTCAACTCTATCTTCCACTGTGAATTTCTTGATATCTTCTTTCGCCTCGACATTTGTTAGTATATAATCAATTACCGTACTGCCTCTCGGTCCCGTGTATGTGTACTCTCCTTCCTCGTCTCCCTACATATTCCCGTTCAGAATATTCCATCCTCGTTCCTCCACCATCTCTAATAACAACTTTCCCTCCGTGTTTTTAACTTTGTCTTTTGATCTTCTTACGTCATATTTCTAATAATATTTCTTCTTTTCATAGGAAAAGAAAATATATTCAATTTCTTTGTATATCCTTCTATCTGCTGCATACGCGTCACTGACGCGACGATCCATGGTCAGGTTTTAAAGTAAGCGGTGCATTACACGTATACACATACACTTGCGTCCCGATTCACACATTCACAGTTTAGTACGCACCTAATAGGTAGGAGGCCCTACAAACTCTGCTTCAACTTTCGTAAGAGAGAAGCTTGGCCCCCCTGGTTTCAACGGGCACTGCAAAAGGTAAACCAGGGAAAGTGAGGACGCCATTTGAAGGATTTCTGGTCATTCCAAAATTTAATCTTTTAAATATTATTTTAGAAATAACAGGGTTCCTTTGAATCACGTCCGTACTTCTAGGTTACACTTCCTCGTGTTTGCGCCAAACATTTAAAAATGACGACGGTCGTCATGGTAACATTTCACCAACGTCGAAAGGTTGTGTGTCGTGCTCACTGATACACCTAGGTATGTGTGTGTGATGTACCTAGCGCCTCCTACCTATTTGGTGCTAACTAAACGGGAACTTCGGCCAATCAATGACGGCTTCGTCCCCCTGGTTGAAACAGATACCTACCTGCCAAAGGTCTCCGCCAGAAATGGCAGGCCCAAAGGCTGGACAATTCTTTTCCGTCAGAAATGCTACTTAGGTAGGTACATCTGCGGTATCGAGAAGGGCACCGTTACTTTTATTTCGCACTTGCTTCTACGCTCGGATGGCCGGTTCTTTTGGGAGGGATGCAAGTTGAATTGGTTAGTATGGGAGGTGTGAAAGTTGCTAGACAAAATTGCAACCACAGGGAGCAGATTGTACAGGGTGATAGTTCGATTTACATGAAATTTGGTATGATTTTGATCGATGGAACGCCAGGAATCCATTGGCATCACTTCCCCTTCGATACGATGAAGAAAAGAAGCAAGCATTTGAAATCCTGAACATTTCTCACTTCTTAATGATATTCCAAACCCTTCGAGGGTCGAAAGCCATAAAATTCGATGGGCACTGCGGGGTGTTGTCCCCGCCACGTGGTGACGGGCGTATCTCCAGAATTACCCTGTATTTGTTTAGGAAATAAAATAATTCTTTATTCTTTATCGTATGGATATGGAAGTGTCGCCGATGGATTCCTTGAGGTTTTCTGATGAAAATCATTACAAATGTCGTGTAAATCGGACAACTTTTACATAGGGAATACAAATAGCTTGTGTCAAAGTAGTCCGATTTGTATGATATTTGGTATGATTTTCGTCAGAAAAACATAAGGAATCCATTCTTAATACGCTGTAATGGATATTTCACCCTCGACTGCGGGGACTCGACCTCAATTCGCTACGTTCGGCCCAGGATTCATACCTTCTTCCGGAAAAAGCCATAAACATCGGTAGAGGCACTGCGAAGGTCTGTCCTCGCCACGGGGTACCAAGCTGCATCTCCTTGACGGGCGTGGCTCCAGAATTACCCTTCTATCATTTGTACAGTGTGTGACCCGACTACCCTCCGTGTAATCGGTCTGCGCGAAGTGGAGCGCTAGTTCGATCATTATCAGTACTCCTGCCCGAGAGGAATACGATTTACTTTAATTATAGAACATGTGTGTTTTGTAATAAAGTGTTTCTATCATCTCCTGAATTCAATATCTGGGTAGCCCGCTGTCGATGCGGGGTCCTCCCGAGTATAAACACGAGATTCGACATCAAAACAAAAGCATGCGTGGACGTATCCGTGCGAGAGAAGGTGGGCATTGGGAAGGAGGTATTGCTGTGAAGAGGGCCTCTTCAAGAGAGCAGCCGTTTGTGAGGGATGCAAATCCGATTGGTTCTAATACAACCTGCTCCCTATGGTTGAAATTTTTTCTAGCAACTTTCACACCTCCTATCCTAACCAATTCAACTTGCATCCCTCCCAAAAGAACCGGCCATCCGAGCGTAGAGCAAGTGCGAAATAAAAGTAACGATGCCCTTCTCGATACCGCAGATGTACCTACCTAAATAGCATTTCTGACGGAAAATAATTGTCCAGCCTTTAGGCCTGCCATTTCTGGCGGAGACCTTTGGTCGGTAGGTATCTGTTTCAACGGGCAATGCCACCCGTGACGCCAGCAAGACTGCCCTCGGTCCTTGCTATTCCAGAGGGTTTTCTTGCAGTGAAAATCAGTAAATTTGAAAGCGCAATATCTCAAAAACTAGTGGAAATAAAGTGTATACATTGATGCTTATTGAATTTGTCTTGGAACGCACTATCAACTCAGGTCTTCCAAAAAAATAGCTTCATTTGAAAAATCGAACTTGACCATCGTATCTTTTATAATAATAATCGGAAAAAAAAATTCGTTCGGGCTAATAAGTTGGCCCCCTCGAACCATGCATTCCTTATTTTTTTTATATTTTTACCTCCAATACTTTAGGAGAAATCGCGCTGTTCACTCTTCCCGCGGACAACCTGTATAACTGCCTCAGTTTTCTTCGTCGGAGGCGACCTCCCTATTTTCCTCGCTTTTAGGAATTCTTCCTCTATTTTTTTTCGGCCCTTAACCTCCCCTGCTCCTCCTCGCCTTAGGGATAGGAAATATTTTATCAACTCGTTCATTCATGTCTTCAATAAAAAATACTAATTATTATGCTACCTTTGTACAGTCAATATACTGTAGCCATTTAAAAATAATTCGTTGGGCAGAGCAGATTTTAAATTATTATACAAAACGACTAGTTTTTTTTATAAACCGGAGAAAAATTTTAATTTGCAGAATTCCTTTAGTTCATTTTTATCTAAAAATATATTCACTAAATTAGTTACTAATTTTTACCATTATACCTACGCATAATTCTTTTATATCATTTATTTAAAAAAATTACCATCAAAATTTTTAAATTTAATGTCAATGAAATAATTTATTAAATTTTTTATCAATGAAATAAAATATTAAATTATCTTAAATGAAATTAAATTTTCAAATTAAAATACTTAAGTACCTACATCAAATCAATAATGTAAATCTATAGATTATCCCATACATTTGTTATATTTATCAAAAATAAAAAATATTTTTCATAATTAATTAAATATATGAATAAATTCATTTAAAAACTAGATATCAATAAAATCTAATAACACATCACCTCTAATTATAAATTTATAATTATTATTCCACATAATAAATAATTTATAATTAGTTCTTATAATTTCGAGATTAATACAATTTATATTAATTATGATACAAAAGGTAAAAGTGAATTTTATTTAATTAAATAAATATATTCTTTTACAATACTACATCATTATTTGTGAATAAATTTATTGGAAATAATTACTAAAACACTGCCAATCAAGTAGTGAGTGCAAAGAAGGAGAGGATGATCTGTGGAGAATTCGAAGAAGACGAATTGCAAAAAAAAGGAGGGGATGGCCAGTGAAGAATTCGAAGAAGATGAGTGCAAGGAAGGGGGTGGTCAGTGAAGAAGGAGAAGAAGCTGAAGAACAAAGGCATCCTATTTTGCTACGTATGCCACTTTAGGCATGGGTCTACATGTGACAAATTGTATGAACGATGCGAAACCAGTTGTCTGCCAATCGTTGTGCCAGTAGCTATCTGAAATGGGACTGTTGTGTATCGGCCCCGACTACGACCTGTCGCTATGGCGGAATAATCAGGACGTATGTACCTAGTACTCGGCAATGTTTCGTGATTTCTGATGTTTATTATGTTTTTAGCGTGCTAATATCGCTAATTGTTGGGTTCTAGGACTCGCTGCCCCCTACAACGTCGCCATCGCCTTCGCCCGAGCCGCCGCTACCGCCGTCTCCGCCGGTATGTAATATTTTGCATTGTTTTGTGCGTTTGATGTTTATTGTGTTTAATGTATCAGTGTTATATCAATATGTGTATATTCTAGGGCTCGCAACCTTCTTCGCCGCCGATACTTCGGGCCCCGCAATCGAGGCACCAAATATGGCTGGCTCAGCTTTTCGATGATCTACGTGCAAGGAAAATGCATGTAACAGGTAAGGGTTAATTTTCATAACTTCTCAAAATTTTTATGTTTATTCCTGATACGAATGGATAATTTCATAGCTTTGATTGTTCTCTTAGTCCGCGCCAATCATTGCGTATCATTGTCAGAAGATACGCATTAACATCCATGGCCTGCAAATATTTGGAAATTGGAATCAGCGTACGATCTATAACCAATGTTGAAATTGTTCTCGGCGACAATCGCGGGCAATAATCTCATATTGCCGATTTCAACATGGGGCATACTAGTCGAAAAACGTACAGACATCGAAGAATGTACACAATTATAATTCTTCGATTCACATTTATAACATCGCTTGATTTGTCGAAAGCCTTTGATACCATCGATCATGATTTGCTGGTGGCCAAACTGCACTATACTGGGTTATCTCCAGCTGCTTTATAGTGGATGTCCTCCTATCTTTCCGAACGTATACAGCAGGTCATGATAAACAGGTGGGGGCCGCAATTCTCTAATGTGCGAACGATCTCGCGAGGCGTACCTCAAGGATTCCTACTGGGACCGTTACTCTTTAATATGTATGTTGCGGATCTTATTCGAGTGTGTGAGTTTTCGTTTGCGTATATTGTTATGACACGAATCATAACCAATAACACCTGGCGTAACGGACGCCAGCAAACTCAGCAGTACGCGCAATCGAAAGAAACGCATACGCTGCAGAGACCCAGATCCACGGGCGAAGACCATTAGGCCTTCCCCCGCGGCCACCAAACCGTGACCCAAAACATTGTATATAAACCCACGGCAAATCAATCATTGATGTCACTTGTAAAAGATCAGTACGCGATCACGCCCGTGATCGCTCGTCGCGTCAGTGCAATAAACTTGTTATTACGATCCACTACCTCTCGGCTTGACCCGAGAATCCCGTTCCCGGCATTTTCACCCGTCCTATCGGAGCCCGAGGAACGATTCGTTCGAGGATACCCGCGGAGTGCAGCAAGATCCTACAGGAGAATCTCCACCCCAGCAAACCTCGCAACAATATGTATGCTGATGACATGCAGATAATCTATAGTTTCTATCCCGACAAGCTCTCCTGTGCCATCACTGAATTAGAACTAGACTTAACGAAAATCCAGAACTGGTCTTCTTCACATGGTCTAACTCTAAATCCCTCTAAGACTTAACAGTCGGTTCGGGTCCTCTTTTGGACAAATTCCCTCCTGTTCGTGTTGCTTTCGCCTCCTCTTTTATCTATCCTGCTAATACGATGAAAAACCTTGATCTTATCCTTGATCCTAATATTCCTAACTGAACTTCGAGCAGCATGCTATAAAAGTTTGCAATATTGCATACTCTCGTCTATGTGTACTGTTCCCTTCTCGACGCTACCTTTTTTCCTCACAGAAGCTTCTCATCACTCAGTCAGTGCTGATTTCTCTGTTTGATTATTGTTCAACGGTGTACGGACCATGTCTTATAAAGCGGATCGAACAATGTATTCAACGTGTTCAAAACTCCTACCTCCGTTACTCATTCTGTGTTCGCAAAGGGTCTAGCAGGGTAAGTATGGGCAAACGGCCCCCACGCCGATTCCTGGAGGTGTTATTTTTTAAACAATGCTCCTGGCCTGAAACACCATTGTGTAAAGTTTTAGATCGCTACCCCCCCGTTTAAGGGTAATACGGGGGTAAACGCCCGTAACGTTATTATTTTTTATCTCGGTTACTACTTAAAATATTTGAATGAGAAAAATATGAAAAAAAGCTACATACTAACTGTACTTCGTGTATTTTTCTCGAAATTGTAAATCAATTATTAAGGGTAGAAAAAAAATAATTAATTTTTTGAGGGTGGTTTTTCGAAACAACCCTTTGAGTGACAACCTCCAAAAAAATAAAAAATAATGCTCTATTACGGTGGTATTATATAAAAAATCCTGAAGATGATCGAGTTGGTGGAACATAGTTAAATAATTTAAAGAAGATCATTATATTATAAAGGGTCTAGCAGGGTAAGTATGGGCAAACGGCCCCAACGTCGATTCCTGGAGGTGTTATTTTTTAAACAATGCTCCTGGCCTGAAACACCATTATGTAAAGTTTTAGATCGCTACCCCCCGTTTAATACGGTAATACGGGGGTAAACGTAAACGGGGGTAAAAGGGTTGTCACTCATAGGGTTGTGTGCAAAAACTACCCCCAAATATAAATTATATTTTTCTACCCGTAATAATTCATTTCCAATCCGGAAAAATATTGTCGCTTTTGTTTCATTTAAATATCTTTAACCAAGAAAAAAAATTATAAATATAAGAGCGTTTACCCCCGTATTACCGTATTCAACTGGGGGTAGCGATCTAAAACTTTACATAATGGTGTTTCAGGCCAGGAGCATTGTTTAAAAAAATAACACCTCCAGGAATCGACGTTGGGGCCGTTTGCCCATACTTACCCTGCTAGACCCTTTATAATATAATGATCTTCTTTAAATTATTTAACTATGTTCCACCAACTCGATCATCTTCAGGATTTTTTATATAATACCACCATAATAGAGCATTATTTTTTATTTTTTTGGAGGTTGTCACTCAAAGGGTTGTTTCGAAAAACCACCCTCAAAAAATTAATTATTTTTTTTCTACCCTTAATAATTGATTTACAATTTCGAGAAAAATACACGAAGTACAGTTAGTATGTAGCTTTTTTTCATATTTTTCTCATTCAAATATTTTAAGTAGTAACCGAGATAAAAAATAATAACGTTAAGGGCGTTCACCCCCGTATTACCCTTAAACGGGGGGGTAGCGATCTAAAACTTTACACAATGGTGTTTCAGGCCAGGAGCATTGTTTAAAAAATAACACCTCCAGGAATCGGCGTGGGGGCCGTTTGCCCATACTTACCCTGCTAGACCCTTTGATCACGTCACACCTCAATTTCAGCGGTCTGCATGGTTATATATGAGGCAGAGATGGATATTACATATCTGCTGTCTTACGTTTAACACTTTACCGACCGATAAGGCTAAACATCCCACACACTTCTCACCGACCAGTCGACCGCAAATACTTCCCTGACACCGGCTCTGATTCGGTTTAGACTGTCGCGCAGGAATATATGCGCTTAACCAAAATGCTGCCCTAAATGCTGCCGTACGGCTGCCGTTCCAATATGCGGCCGACGACTCCGGCCGGAGGCGATCCCACTAGTGCAAGGGAGAAACAGACGTCTATCAAGATCTTATCCTCCACTTGGTGGTCTGCCATTTTGCATATCGTTCATTAAATGCGTAAATAATAAGTATATGAAATTTCAGAACTGCAAGAATGACGTTATTGCGCTTGAAATTTTACCTGTTTGACCGTCCACCCCCGCGTTAGTTTCCTGGACTGACGCGGCAGATCGGCGATTTCGTATTCGGCAACACTAATACAATATTTTGACTCGGGATAATGGTGGTGGAAGACGGCGCGAAATTACTCTTCTGATATTTTCTCGATTTTGTGGTATACCGAGCAGTGATGCCAGAAAGAGGACGGGTCCTCTCGAGAATTTCCCCCACCACGCATGCACACTACGCCGGAGCGGCGTGTCCGTGAGCTCGGCGCTTCGGACAACGTCGGGAAGACGAGAGAGAAAACGAATGTGCGTCTTTCTCTCTCGTTCTTGAAACGCTGTGATTCATGGTGGGGTGCAAGCGACACGCGGCCGTGCGCGATGTTCTTGGGTGCCTCGAGATTCACTTTTCCCTTTCTGACATATGTATAATACTCTTGTAATGAAAAAAAATTTGGAAAAAATTTTATTACGGAAATCACGTTTTAAGACCTCCTGATTACGTTTTGGCTATTTAGAAAAGAGCTTTTTTTTAAATATCTCATATATTTGTTAACACGATTACGTTTAAACGGCAAAATGGATTTCAATGAAACTTTATATTTAAATTTTATATTGTCTTAAGATCCGATTAGATCACGAAAAACCATAATTACCCGTTGTGGTTCTTCGATTTTTCAGATGTACGAACTAAATTCTACATAAAAAAAAGGTTAGATAAAGTTCTTCTGTAACTTCTTTAACAAAGAAAAATGTACATTCATAATTTCTTGTTTTCATTTTAAATTTCCGTACTTTTTATTCGAGCTATTTCTATTTTTCAAACCTTAAAATGAATTTTTTTATTAAGAGATGAATATTTTGATACTATAAATTGATGAACTTTGTTAAAATTAGAATCTACTCTTGGCCAGTAGCATGGACGCTGTAGCGCCTTCGATAAAAAATATTTTTTCAGAGTATGATCTAAAATCTAAACGTAATCACATTTCTCGCTAGATTTTTCGATAATTATATCAAGTTGCGACAAAGAATCACGCACTATTTACAAATTTATTACGCGCAGCGTCCACGCTACCGCTCGATGGAAACTACGGGAAAGTGGTGGTCTCTTCCATCGGGAGGGAAATATAAACGATTCGTTATGCAAAGCTAACATCGCGATATACGGTACATTAAAATGTGTAAATCGGTATGAAGGAATATTCCTTATGTCAGAAAGGGAAAAGTGAATCTCGAGGCACTCAAGAAGATCGCGCACGGCCGCGTGTCGCTTGCACCCCACCATGGATCACAGCGTTTCAAGAGCGAGAGAGAAAGACGCACATTCGTTTTCTCTCTCGTCTTCACGACGTTGTCCGAAGCGCCGAGCTCACGGACACGCCGCTCCGGCGTAGTGTACATGCGTGGTGGGGGAAATTCTCGAGAGGACCCGTCCTCTTTCTGGCATCACTGATACCGAGAGTGTTATATTAGATTGGCGTGGGACTATCTGTTCTCTAAATCGTCTAGCTTGATCTGTGGATGGAAGGTTTTTCCTTTGGACTGTGAATTGGCTAACTTTTAGTCATTGGTGGCTTGTGAGTTCTTGTTTGAGGTTATACTTCTTATTGTTATTGGTGCCAATGAACGAATTATTAATTAGTGCATTCGTGCTGAGTGACCGATGTGCTGTTACTGAGATTGTATAATTGATGATCGACTTTTGTATCTGTGCTGTGTTGATTGATCTGGGTGGCCTGCTGGATCTTGCCAATTTGATTTCATGTAACGGCCTGCATTTCTTTTATTTTCTCTACATGGGACCTCTCGTCGGTCGTGTCTGTTTACGTTTCATCATATTCGCGCCTAAATTGGATTACGTCATTCTGGATTGCTGGTCTGTCAATTAGCTACCGTTTCCGGTCGCGAGTGTGGCAGTAGTGTGAGAGTGAGCGGTGTTGGCAAGTGAGGGAAAGTCTGCTTAGGAGGAAGAGGAGTGGGTGAAGTGTGTGTGAGCAAGGTGAGGGTGAAGTGAGGAGGGTTTAGTGATAAGGGGAAGAGGGCTGGGATAGAGGGTGACAGGAGAATAGGAGGTATAAGGTTTGGAGGTTAAGTAGCAGAGGTAGGCGAAGCTTGGCGGGAAAGAGGCAGCAGAAAGGCAAGGGGAGACATCTGTGGGTGAGGAGAAGAGGTAGAAGATTTGGAGGAAAGGCGGGAGATTTGAACGGGTAAAAGGAGATAAGATAATGGATAAAGGGAAGGATGGTACGGCAAGGGGGTGTAGTGGGGCGGTAAGGAAAACGGATGGAGGGGGGAAGAGGCAAGAGTTGGTGGGAAAGGGGGAGAAAAAGGGAAGGGAAGCAGAAAATTGAAGAAAGGTATAGAAAAGATAGTGGTGGTAGTGTAGGGAGCAGCGCAGGGAGTTTAGATAGTTTGTGGATAAAAAAGAGGGAGAGAGAGGAGGAGGGAATGTACGAAGATGGAAGGGGGTTTTCAAAAGGAGTGGGAAAATGATGAGATCGCCGGGGGGAAAGGAAAAGGAGGAGAGGAAACAGGTGGGAGGGGAGATAGGAGGGATGGAAGGTATAATGAAGGAGATGGTGGGGGAGATAAGGGAACTGAGGGAGGAAGTGAAGAGAGAGAGGAGAGAAGAAGGATGGAGGAGGAATGGAGAGGGGAAAGGAGGAAATGGGAGGAGTGGCTGAAGGAGGAGAAGATACGGAGGGAAGGTTTGGAGAAAAAACTGGAGGGTTGGGAAGAGAGAGATAGGAGAATGGAAGTGGTGGTGGAGAAAGTAGAGAGCTGGGAAAAGGATGGAGGACGTGGTAAGGGAGTAGTGGAGGAAGGCCAAATGGAGGAGTGGGGCCTTAGGATGAGAAGAATGGAGGTGATGCAGGATAAAAAAGAAAGAGAGGGCAGAAGGAACAATGTAGTGGTGAGGGGGGGTGGTGACAGGAGGAGGAGAGGTCGGAGAGGAGATACGGAAGCTATGGGGTAGGATGGGGTTGGAGCGGGGAGACATAAAAGAGGTGGTAAGGATAGGGAAAGCGGGAGGGGGAGGTAGAGGAATGGTGCTGGTGAAAATGGCGGGAAGGGAGGAAAAAAGGAAAGTGATGGAAGCGAGGAAAAATATGAAGGGTGGAAGAAAGAGGATTGATGACGATCTGACGGAGGAGGAGAGGAGGGGAAGATAGAAAATAGAAAGGGAGGCTGAGAGGGAAAGGGAGAGCGGGAAGAACGTGCGGATAGGGTATATGAAGATGTGGGTGAACGGGAGGATGAAGAGATGGGATTAGGTGTATGAGAAATGGATAGAAGAGCAGGGAAACGAAGGGAGGGCGAAGGGGGAGGAGGGAGGGGTGAAGGGATGGGAGGAGGTGGCCGGCGGACGAGGTTATAAGGTGGCTTTTTGGAATGTGGCGGGATTAAAGAATAAAGATGGGGACTTTTGGAGAGGACTGGAGGAGTGGGACGTGATAGTGATGTGTGAGACATGGATGGAGGAAAGAGATTGGGATTATGTAAGGAATAGGCTGCCAAAGGGATACGTGTGGGGAAAACAATGGGCTAAGAGGGAAAATAAAAAGGGGAGGGCAATAGGGGGAATGTTAATGGGGGTAAGAAAGGAAATGGAAGCAAGGGACGAAGAAATAGGGGAAAGAGAGGGGATAATGATGAGGATGGTGAAGATAGGGGGGGAGTGATGGAGGGTGGTGGGAGTATCTGTAAACAGAGATCTGCAGAAGAAACTGGAGGAGTTAGAGGAGTGGGTGGAGGGAAGAGAAGAGGGAGTAAGGGTGGTGGTAGGGGGGACTTTAATGCAAGGACGGGAAGGGAAGGGGAGGAAATTTCGGGAGAGGAGGAAAGGGAGGAAAAAGGACTGGGAACTAGGAGATCGAAGGATATGGACGTGAACGGGGCGGGGAAGAGGTTGTGCAAATATTTAGAGGAGAGGGGGTGGGGAATAATAAATGGAAGCATGGAGGGGGATGAGGAGGGGGAATGGACGTATACAGGAGGGAGAGGGAACTCAGTCATAGACTATATCATAGGGAACGAGGACACGAGGGAAAGAGTGGAAAGGTTAAAGGTGGGGGAGAGGGTGGATTCAGGCCATCACCCGGTGGTGGTGTGGCTGAGGGGAGAAGGTAGGGAGGGGGAAAGGAGGGGGAGAAAAGGTGGGGGAAAGTGGGCAGGAAGGGGGAATTGGACAGCAGAGGGGGGAGGAGTTTATAGAAAGGTTTGGGAAGAGAGAGGGAGGAAAGAGGTATACAGGAGGAATGGAAAGAGCTGAAGGAAAGGGTAAAAGGGGCGATTGGGATGGTGGGGGCGGGGGGAAAAAAGATTGGAAAGGGGGTGGTGGGACAAAGAATGTAGGGAGGAGAAAAGTAAGGTTAGGAAGGAGCTGAGAAGATTGAAGAAGAGAGAGAGGAGAGGGGAAAGAGTATATGGAGAGGAAAAAGGAATATAAGATAATGTGTGACGGGAAGAAGAGGAAGGAGGTGGAAAAGTGGGAGAAGGAGGTTGAGGAGGTTAAAACGGAAGGACAAGTGTGGAAAGTGATGAATAGGGAGAGAAAAAGGAGGGGGAGGGTGGAGGAGCGGATAAAAATGGAAGAGTGGGAAGACTACTTTAGGGGACTGTTGGGTGGAGTGAAGTGGAGGGTGAGAAAAGGGGGGAGGATGGGGAGGAGGAGTTAAGTAAGGTGGTAAGGGGGCTGAAGGAGGGAAAGGCGGGAGGAGGTGACGGCATACCCAATGAGGTGTGGAAGTTTGGGGGGGTGGAGGTGGAGAATTGGTTATGGGTAATTTGTAACAGGGTGTGGAAGGGGGAAGGGTGGAGGAGTGGAGGGATGGAATTGTGGTGCCGGTGGTCAAGAAAGGGGTCGGGAAGAAGGTCGAGGACTATCGGGGGATTATTCTTACGCAGACGGCTTATAAGGTCTATGCAGCGGTGCTTGCTGAGAGGTTACGGCAGGAGGTGGAGGAGAAAAGGTTGCTACCACCGAGTCAGGCCGGCTTCAGGAGAGGAATGGGGTGTATGGACAACATATGTTGAACCATCTGATTAACCGGCAGGTGACCAGGAAAGGAAGGATGATGGTGGTATTCTTCATAGACCTGAAGGCGGCTTTTGACTCGGTGGATAGGGAGGTGTTGGTGAGGGCTATGAGGAAGAGGGGCGTGAGGGAAGGGCTAGTGGAAAGGTGTGGGGAGGTATTAAAGGAAACTTGGACTTGGATGAGGAGTTGGAGAAAGGAGGGTGGGGAGGGGCGAGATTGGGGGGAGGAAAGTGGCATATGCGGACGATGTGGTGGTGGTGGCAGAGGATGAGGAGGGAATGAAAGATATGATGGGGAAGCTGGAGCGGTTTATGGATGGGAAAGGTCTGCATTTGAACGTGGGAAAATCGAAGATCATGAGGTGTAGAAGGGGGAGAGGTAGATGGAGGAGGGTTGTGTGGAGGTGGAAGGGAAAGGAGGTAGAGGAAGTGAAGACGTTCAAATATCTGGGGTATACGTTGATGGGGAGTGGGGGGCAGGAGGCCCATGTGGAGGAGAGGGTGAGGAAAGCGGCGGCAGTGATGGGGAGGGTATGGGGGATCGGTAAGAGGAGGTTTGGGAAAGACTGGGGGAATAGAATCCGGCTGTTTGATAAGTTGGTGTGAGCGACGATGAGCTATGGGGTGGAGATTTGGGGGTGGAAGGTGAGGGAGAGGATGGAGGGGGTACATGATAGATATTTGAGATGGGTTTTGGGGGTGGACTAGTGTACCCCGGGATATATGGTGAGGGAGGAATTGCAGAGGGATAGGTTGAAAGGTAGGGCGGGTTTAAGGGCATGGGGTTATGAGAGGAAGCTGGAGGAGGGGCAAGGAGAGGAATTAGCTAGGATGTGCTGGGAGGAGATAAATGGTAGGGCAAAGAGGGGTAAAGTCCTGGGGGGGTGGGAAGAGGAAAGGAGGGGTTTCTTCGAGGAGAGGGGGTGGACAGTGGAGGGGCTGGAAAGAATAAGGGAAATGGGGGAAATGAGGGGAGAGGAGTTAGTAAGTAGGGAAAAGAAATTGCAGGAGACGGAGAGATGGGAAAGGATTAGGGAATCGAAATTTAATAGGTGGTATGGAGCGATAAAGGGGGTAGGGGTGCCGGGTTATTTAAAGAAGGGATGGGGGGAAAGTAGGTGGAGGAGAGTGGCGCGTTTTAGATTGGGGTGCGAGATGAGGGGAGGGAGGTATTGGGAGGAAGAGGAGAAGAGGAAATGTAGGGTTTGTGCATGGGGGAATGAGACATGGGAGCATGTGTGGGAGGAGTTTACCAGGGGACGGGAGGGGGTGGCAGGAAGTAGTGGGAGAGGTAATGGATGGCGAGGGAGGGGGAAAGGAGTGGAGAGGGGGTTGTATGGGAGGAAGAATGGTAAAGGAATGAGAGTGAGAGGCGGCGAGCGGAAGCGGTGGTCAAAAGAGAGGGATGGGAGGTGCGGGGAGGCGTGCGATGCGTGCGTGGCGGAGGGGTGCGAGCGAGCGGGCGAGTAGGTTAAGGTAGTTTTTAAGAGCGGGCTACTAGGTTAAGATAGGTTTAAGGGTTAAGTGTAAGAGGAGGAGGGAGACAGTTTGTAATCCCTAAGGGGACGCAATAAAAAAATAAAGTACTCTATAAATAAGCTACCGTTTACGACATCTATTGGCATCTGAAGATATTATACCTGGTACTTCCTGTAATATCAACATGTCATCGACTTCCTGTACAAATTGTGAGAGATTTCTTCCCAAATCTGGATACTGTTCGAGGTGTGGCAAGGGACAATAGACCGCGCAATGGCCCGCCATCACAGTCGACAACGTCACGGGCTCCTCCTACACAGGCCTTGAATTTGGATATGGGCGCACTGCTAATGGATATTCGCAATAAAATCAGGGGTATTGACGATAAAATGAATAGCCTTGCCAATTCGCTAGGCAATTGTGTGCAAGAGATCGCGCATCTTAGGACCACTGTGACTCAACTAAACAACAGGGTTGACGCTATTGATGGTAGCAGGATGGTATCGCTGCAAGGTGCGATGCACTTGACAAACGGCTGTCCGCTATTGAGTCGCCTTCCATACATCCTGTGGTAGCTAATACTGATGTGGCGTCGTCAATTTCTGAAGTTACACGTCGTCTTTATCGAATAGAGCGGAGTAATCGTGACTTGGAGCTGGCTGTAACGGGGCTGCCTGATATGCAAAATGTGGACTTGCGGGATACAATTGGCAAGGTTGCAACGGCACTGAACGTCACATTCTTGCAGATCGAGGTAGCTTACGCTGAACGGATCAAACATTCAAAGTCGACATATAAACCTCTAATCATCAGATTTACGTCTGAATTTACACGTAACTCTTGGATTGCGCATAAAAGGGCTAAGAGGGATCTGTATGCCTCAGAAATCTCTTCGGAGTGGTCACACACACCTGTATATATAAACGAACGTTCCACTTTCAAAGAACGTCAGTTACTTGCTGAGGCGAAAAAACAGGCTAAAGTACACAACTTCCAGTTTGTATGGATGAAGGGCGGTGTCACTTATATAAGAAAGGATGAGAACTCAAAATCTCGACGTTATACCTCATCGGCTGACTTCACATCTCCGGAATCATTGAACGAGCACACATCTCAGCTGTCAACTACCAATTTGCAGTCGGTCCCAACGATATCTGTCTCATCGCAGTGACGGTCACAACGATCCTTGGACATCACCTCCTCGCCAGTCTACGATACATCCAGTACGACTACGGTGCTCGATTCGGATGATGGAATAATGAATATATCATACAACAGCTCCTCCTCCTACTATACGGTTGTATCGTCCGAAAATGTATCGCTTTCTAGTGCAATGAATAGCAATCTTAGAAATATTTCTATAGCACATCTCAATGTTCGCTCCCTAGTTGCACATTTTGCTGACATAGTTGAGCTACTGCTACGTTACAGTTTTGATATATTTGTTCTCAGCGAAACATGGCTTAATTCGAGTACTTCGAATACTTCTCTCAATATACAGGGCTATAATTTCCTGCGTGCTGATCGTAATCCTCTAACGGGCTCACGAGGTGGTGGGGTGGGTTTATACATTAAGTCTGGCATGTACTATGACATTATTAGCTGCCAAATACCGACATCGTATAATGTTGATCCTTTAATTGATGCTCTGTGTTTATCAATTAATTTTAACCGTACGCGTACTGTCTTGGCTGCAATTTACCGGCCACCTCAATGTCCTGTCTTATCTGTTGACTCTCTTGGATCATTTTTGCAGGATTTATATTATGGTACGAATCGCATTATCATTTTGGGCGACTTAAACGTTGACATGTGCCGTAGTCTTGAACCCGGAGCGAAATTAATCACGCAACTTTTATTAATGTTGGACTCGAAGCTAATTATAACTGAGCCAACGCGTGTTACTTCTTCAACATCATCTTTGTTGGACCTAATTATTGTAAATAACGATCTGAGGATACTCTCGTGCGGTGTTTACGATGTCAGTCATATTCATGATCAATCATTGACCTATGCAATTTTAGATGTATCAAAACCGAGATTACCTGTGCGCTTTGTACTCCGGAGAAACATTGGGAATATACAAATGGACTCATTCAACGCGGAGGTTGGCCAGCTTGACTGGTCCCCTGTTTATGCGGCGTCTGATATCGGCGATGATAAATTGTTAAAATTTAATTTCCTAATTACATCGCTTTTTGATCGATTTGCGCCTTTGGAGAGGGTTCGTGTGTCTAAGCCACAGGCTGATTGGTTATCCTCAAATACCCAATATTTAATGAAGTTGAGGAACCGTGCGTTGGCTAATGTTTATTGGATGACACACTGGTCTAAGTATCAACACCTACGTAACCACTGTACTGCCGTTATAAGGAATGAAAAACGTGCTTACTTTAGTAGCCTGTCATCCAATAAACATACAATAAGGCAATTTTGGAGGAACCTTTCACTGGCCGGTTTTCATCGCTCTAAGCGGTCTAGACTTGATTCCCTTCCTTTATCCGATCCTACTTCAATTAACAACCATTTCCTTGACTCTATACCAGCAACTGATATCTCTCCTGAAATCCTAACTAAATACTTATCCGACTCATTGTTCCGACTCATAGTTTCTCTTTTGCTCCCTTTACAGTCGGCGAGCTATACTCTGCACTTTAGGGGGGAGATAACTGTCTCGGTCCGAAATGTAAGGGTGTTTTCGGGAATTTATTTCAACCAAACAACGCAAGGAAATCAATTTATTGCTTAGTATAGTTAATAGTGTACATATTGAAGGGTAAGAAATTTTTTTTTCAATCAAATTCATTAATCCGTTTCCTGTATACTCTTCGTCAAAATTTGCGCTCCGGCAAAAACATGCTAGTCGCGATGACAGACCCCAGGCCATATGGTTCATCGAAATTAAAAAAAACAATAATATTTAGAAACTAGAAGCTTGCCTCTATTACGCGACGATCGAAAAATGTCAAAATTGTAAAAAATAACAAAATGGGGGACCACTGAAGAAAAAAGTCATGTTTTTGGGGTACAAAATTGGGGAAATGTTGCTAAAAAAAATAGAAGCAGGTCGAAAATTGAAAATGTCTGATCGTCACGTAATAGCGACGGGTTTTCCGTAGAATAAATGTCCTTGATCATGCCAATTGGACGTATAGTTTATTCTGTAGACTGTCAACGCGGTTGAAAAATGTCATTCTGTGGAAAACGCGTCCAATGTTCCGCGTGGCTCAGTCGCGCGTTTGACACCGCTTCATGAAAAACACCATATCTCCGTAAATTTTGCGAATTTCTTCATAAAATTTGGAGAGAACATTCTTGAAACATACAGCTTTCAGAAAATGTAAAAAAAAAAATTTCAGATTTGAGACAGTGGTCTCCCCCCTTAAGAATATTAAACTTACGTCTAGTAGTCCTTTTTATATTTCTGGTACAATGTTCCTACTCTGCATCCCATCTTGTCTTGAACCCATCCTACATATATACAATGCTTCCCTATCTTCAGGCGCATTCCCAACGATATGGAAGCATAGTATAGTTACACCTATTCCTAAAACCTCTAATCCTACTACTCTTGATTCCCTGCGCCCGATTTCCCTCTCTCCTTTCCTCGCTAAGCTTTTTGAAAAGATTTGTTTTTCACAAATACACCACTACATTAATAGTATGGGTATCCTACCGGCTTTCCAGTCTGACTATCGTCACGGCTTCAGTGTTACCACTGCCTTACTTCACTTGTCTGATTCTGTGCTTAGAGCTACGGATAATCGTCAGCTCTCGTTTTTGGCCTCACTAGATTTCTCCAAGGCGTTTGATACGGTAAGTCATAAGTTGCTGCTGGCGAAATTACACTATATTGGCTTCTCCACTATCTCTCTTGAATGGTTCCGCTCTTATCTGCTTGGTCGCACGCAGCAGGTCATGACTTATACCGATTCTAACATGCCGCAATTCTCTACGGTACGCTCTGTGACGCGTGGTGTACCTCAGGGTTCTGTACTTGGTCCCTTCTTATTTAACATTTATGTTACGGACCTACTTCGAGTGTGTGAGTTTAGTCAACCTTATATGTACGCTGATGACCTCCAGTTAGTGTTGACATCTGATGTGCTTAGTACGGATATTAATGAGACTATTCGCAAGCTAGAATCTGATCTGAACAAGGTCCGTGAATGGTGTTCATCGTATGGACTCAAATTAAATCCATCTAAAACTTCTGTTTTAATCGTGGGATCCGCGGCATCCCTCAGCAAACTACCACAGAATGTATCTATCACGTTTGGCTCATCCGCTGTTATCCCATCTGAATATATTACAAATCTGGGGGGGGGGGGTGACTCTTGATTCTAAATGGAGTTTTGAGCAGCATGTTATGAAACTTTGTAGATCGGCATATGCTCGGCTTCGTATCCTTTTTCCGTCAAGAAACATTCTTTCCACTTCCCAAAAGCTTTCCCTATCCCAGTCTCTAGTAATCTCTCTGTTTGACTTTTGTGATGTGGTTTATGGTCCCTGTCTTTCATCTCGCATGACTCAATGTATCCAACGTGTACAGAATTATTGTCTTCGTTTTTCACATTGTCGTAGGAAGTTTGATCATGTATCCCCGCTATTTGTTGATTCCGGCTGGCTCAATATGCGTCAGAGGTGGATCCTCCATTTGTGTTGTCTTGTTCATAAAATCCATTCCAGCTGTACTCCTCCTTATCTCTATTGTTTTCTTCCTTCCAACTTATCATTTCACTCGGATTCTGCACTTTCCACTCGCTTCCAATCAGCATTGTCTATCCCTTCTCATCGCACCGCCAAATTTCAGGCTTCTTTCTCTTACATTTCTGCATCATTTTATAACTCTCTTCCTGCTGATGTTCGCTGTATTCAATCTGCTTCCTCCTTTAAATGTGCTGCCACAACTTTCATTCTTCATCAATATTCTTAGATTTAATTTCAATCTATACTCTAGTTTTATGTTAATGGTTAGGTATACAGCAGCGTTCACGCTGAACCTCGCCTTTTGCACGGTTGTAACTATATCGGTACTGTGGATACAGTACCTGCCTGTAAATATAAGCTATGTGCATGTACATATGTTGAAGCAATAAAGACGTAATAATAATAATTTTTAAATAAGAACTATGACTGCATTGAGTCACGTTGACCCCTATGCAGCCAGCTGTCGGTCTATAACAGTTGTACCTTAATAATAGATAACAAATTATTGGTTACCGTGGTAACCGTTTGGGCTACCGGTCGATAGGCGTCGTGGGACAAAAAGCCTATTAATAGGCTACCGGTCGGTAAGCACCGGGGACAAAAAACCTATTAATAGGCTATCGGTCGCTAATCGTCTGGGAGAATAGGCTACTTGTCCGTAAAGTGCTGAAGTGCGTAAGTTGCTGAACTCTCACTCCCCGCCCTATATTTATTCTTTAATTCGCACAAACTCTTCTTTACATTCTAGCGATACTACTACTACACGTTCCCAGTCGATCCTTTCTATTCCATTGCATCGCACGTCGATGTTCCAAGCTTCCTTTTCCTATCTTTCTACTCGCTACTACAACTCCCACCCTCTTGTTACGTGAGGGCGTTAATTTTTAAATGACCGACCGGTTGAGTCTAATTTCCTCACGTAACGCTTAACGAATTTTAAGGAGATTTTATAATTTTGACATAATCAGATTATTACTAAAAAATCAGGATTGTTTTTGGGTACGGCTTTTGTCGACAACCCATACAGGTTGCCCAATCGGGATGTGGTACTTTAAAGGAGTCTGGTTCGAGAAGAATGTGACAAGATGTATGTGAAAATTACCATCTATTACAAAAATGTGCAAAGCAAAGATTTTGAAAGGTGATACAAAAATGGGAATTAACATGGATTTATACGAAGTCGTAGATGACCAACAAATATGAACGTTTTGCGATAAACAAAATATAAAAGCTCAAACGCGATATGTAAAATTCTGCAACCAATTACAAAGGATTCGATTCGGTTTCAGAGGTCGCAATTAATTATCTGACGCAAATATTTTATGGACGACAATTGATCGAGGGAAACCCCGCAACTCATTATGTGATTTGGATCAATGTTTGCGCAAGTATTTAGTTCTAATTTTTCAAAACGAACAATTTAGGAAAAATCGTGCGATCGCAATATTATTACACAAATTAAAGAATTTAATAAACGCGGTACACGCTGAAAGGAAGCTAGCAGTCAATCGAGGGAAAATCCCACAACCCACTAGGTGGTTGAATTAACTGCTGGTTCCGTATAATATTAAATATAGTTTAGATCACTCACCGGTTCGAGACAAAAGGACTTAGATTTTATATGTCTTACTCTCTCTGGTTTACTCGCTTTCTCTCAATCTTTGTTTGTCCCTCACTCTCCGTGTGACCTGGAGAGGCCTGCGGTTGATGGTGGAACGCAGGAACTCCGCACAATACGCCAATGTCGATGTGATTCACAATATATTGTTTTTAAATATTAAACACGGGAATATAAATAAGGATTTAACAGTATAATTTAAAAGAAAACGCAAAAATGTATATAAGTCTTCGCGGGGACTGAGTCCTTCCACGCACTACAAGACAACACGGGAACTCCGGCTCAAAGACTATTTCAAAGAATAATTAATGTCCCTCGGACCGAGCAACCACGCACCATGCGACTTGTCAGTTGACTGTCACGAGCGTTCGCAGGGTAGGCCCCAGCACTCGGGCCTTTGCACAAAGAGCGCCAAACTTGCTGACTCTGCACCTCATGCACACGGGCCAACCGTCGTCGCTCGGAACGTTCCCAGCATCCAAGTTGTTATCGCGCCCGGCGTTCTAAGAACGTCGACGGTGTTGGAAGATTTTCGCATGGAAGAACGCAGTGGCGTAACGGCTCATATAAAATTATTATTATAATATGGTTTGTAGATTATTGACAATTGATCGAGGGAAACTCCCACAACACTCAATGGTAGGATCAGATGTCAATGATGGTGTAACAAAATTTTAACAGGGAAGAAAAATATAAAGTAGTCTACTACAATGTCTCGGAAGGCTTATCACAGCGCGCATTCTAAGAACGTCGACGGCGTTAGGAGAGCGCTGACAGTAATCTTCCACGAGAATATGCCGTGGCGTGACAGGCTTCAAGCAGAATTAAATTACAACTATTAAGAATAGTCACAGATAATCCACTACTGATTGAGGGAAGTTCCCATAACACGTGATGGTTGAATCAATGGTCGACATCTGTGTAGCGAAAAATATGATGTGAATGTAGCAAAAATTTAGAGATGAATTTAAAAAGTGACCGGCACGTAACACTCTCGAGATTCGCTCCCTTCCTACTATTTCCTCGTTCAAACGCGCCGCTGCTTCCTACATACGCACATACCATGTGTAATTCTAATTCTAGATGGCAATAATCTTCTCTTCGCAACTTTTATTATCTTGTTATGTTTGTGTTTTTGTATTTGTTGCTGTATTTCTTTGTTGTTTCTAAGTAAGCTCAGGCATAGTAACAGCTTACTAGCTGCGCCTCGTCTTTTACTCCAGTAATAAAGACGTTGAATAATAATAATAATAATAATAATAATAATAATAAATAACTGAATCAGCGCCGCTACGGATTGATGAATTAACAGTGGAATTTGTCAGATGTATGATTCTCTGATTGCAAAGATGACACTACATAATAAGCCGCTGTAATTCAAACTGGACACAGTATCATTTTTATTTAATCTCGAGCGTTGTATAGGCCATGTGCATTCGCGGTTGAATGAAATTCCACATCTTGTGCAGACGAAATGTTTTAAATTTTGTTAATGTGCTGCAACAGAGCGATGTTGTTTGCGAAACATTAGATACGCATCGTGCTGCTAAATCACACATGAAAGTGAATATTTCGACGACGATTCTCTTGTAGATTGTGAACTGTTAGCATGCGCCGGATTGATATTGTAGATCTGTGATGAGCAACTGGCGGCCCGCAGGCCACATTTGGTCCGCCAGCCACAGACCTGCGGCCCACCTGAACATCCCTATATATGTTTTGAACTATAAAAGATATCGGAATGTATTTAATATTGCGGCCCGCGTAGAATAGTAGGTTTCCACTTGTGGCCCACGTCTGACAAAAGTTGCTCCCCACTGTTGTAGATGATGCTTATAGCAAAAGATGTTAAATTATATTTGTATTGTATTTGTATTCTTTTAATTTTAAATAAATTTCTTAAACATATTATTTCTCGATTTACTTATCCGTCATCCTCCTTCTCTCCTCACCACCTAATTCTAAGATTTGACGTTTCCAAAAGTATTATATTTCGTTCGTGCATTCTTCACGCCGCCAAATGATGTCATCTTGCATGGCGGTCCCATCACGAGGGATTCAAATTACACGTGATTGTGCGGTGCGCTGCGATGTTGAAATTGAAAATATTTTGAAAAATTGTTATCTTTAGAGTGTCTGTTTGCTACATATTGGTTCGGCAGTTCGGTGTGGGAGGGGATTAAAATTATCATTTCTCTGCGTTGGGAAAAAGAATGTCTTTTGGTATGGAAAAAAATTTCTTTCTATGATTCGCGCCTTCTTCACGCTGCCAAATGACGTCATGCCGCACGACTGCTCCAGAGGATTCAAATTACTCACGATCGCGCGATACGCTGCGATGTTTGAAATATTGTCGGCTTTAAAATGTCTGTTTGCTACATATTGGTTCGCTAGATCGTTGATTCAAAATTATTATTTCTCTGCGTTTGGGGAAAAATGTCTGTGTGTCTGTTGGCGTGGAAAAAAATTTCTGCTGACGCTACGTAAGTCTATGAATCGTGCGTTCTTAGCACCGCCAAATGACGGCTGCTCCAGAGGACTCAAATAACACACGTTATCGCGCGATATGCTATGACGCTTTAAAAATTGTTATGTATAGAACAAGAGCGATTGTAGTCCTAAGTAGTGCTGTCTCTTGCCCTCCCCAGAATTTAGCTTTAAAATACTGCTCTCTCTTTCCCTCCCCCAGCCTTAAGGTAATGCTCTGTCTCTTTCCCGTACCCCCAAGACGCGGTGTGTAAAAAGCCGATCTTTCCCGACATCATCCGATAATTATTATGCGTTGACGTTCGGCAACGGTATGTGTGCGCGTGTGATATTCGGTATATGTACCATTCGGGAAAGACTAATGTCAGAGAGCTGGCGTTGGGGGAGTTGGATAGGCGCCTGACTCTTACCGCGGAGGTCTTGGGTTCGAGCCCCGTCGCCCGAGATTCAGTTTTTTGATTATTATTAATATCTTAAATTAATATTTCGTTCCTTACCGACAGTCTGTACTACGCTCGAGAGAGTAGCACTTCGGCATTGGTTTGATATCGATTTGGTATGGATTGATTCGCTATCTGCTCTCGCGCTAATAACCCCCCACCACTTTTCTACATATATTTGTTGAAAAGATAATTACCTGAGTACGCGGGGCATACCGTATGGTATCGCGAATCGGGCGACGTCACGCTTCATCGTTTGATCCGCATCCTCGCATTCCACACTATACATTAAGGCTGCCGTCTCAAGTTTGTTATGGTCCGAATCGACCGAAGCGTCCTCAGTAAACAGACGGACCCTAATGAAACTAGTCCGGTCGATAAAAAGAACATATACAGAGGTGACATCTCCAGGTACTCTGTGTAGACGAATTTTTTACGCATAGTTACCACATTTTCACTCTGTCTCTGCCGCGCTGTTGCCACAGTTCCTTCTATCGAGAAGCTCGAAGGAACACGGCACGAGAGCTGTGTCTAGCGTCAGAGCCTCGCTGAACGTAAAAGAGGATAGCAATAATAAAAGATAGAGAGGTTGGGTAGTGAAGTTAGGAAACATGTCAATGAAACAATACTAATTTGCGTATTAATAGTTTTTATTTATACGTAAACGGATGTAAGATTTTGTATAATCAATGTGTAATTTCAAAGCATAGAATTTGAATAAGGTACATCACTGAAGTGTAACACGCCGATCGCAATGAAATCTATAAATGCTATAGTTCTTTTAAAAACATATGACGCTTTCTTTTGTATCTAACTATAGATCAAATTATCTTTTTTATCAACAAGAATTGTCTGTTGTCTAAATACAAATTGAATAACGCAATCATTTTTTTTAAAACATCTATTTGGACAAAAGTATATTTCAATTTAATACTTTTCTACATGCTTTTCTTCGGAATTGTTATTCCACGATTGTAAAAATTTATCAACATAAACTAGAGATCAGTACTAACAATACGTATATTTTGGAATGTCTCATTAAACGATTTTATTCAGCTACGATCCCCTGTTTGTTTGTATGTTTGATTCAAATCTGGAAACTCAATTTTAATCCACTTCCAACTATCCAATTGTTTGAAACCTTTGCAGGGGTGCGTAGTTTGGATGACAATACAAAATTATGAAAAAAACTCCAAGGGGGTGAAAAAATTACCCAGTCACCAGTAAATTAGAACCCATAACCACAAATCCAATCAACTTAAAATCAACCACTCGTGTTCTTTACGAACTTTTAGCACTGTAGGGTTCAAGCAAATTGTTAAACTGCATATGTAGTGCATACAACAATAAAAGATATTTGTAAAGAAGTTTGAGCTATGAAATGTAAATCCACGAACACTAAAAACTAGAAAATAAAAAATTTATAATAAACGATTTTATTAAAAATGCATTGAACTAAAAAATAATTATTTTCTTATACTGCTGTAGGAGTGGTCCGTGAGGGTGAATATTACAACACGATATTAACAATAACAATGACTAAGTTTATTAATAACGATATTGAAAATGGAGAGCACACAATGGTCAACACACCGCATGAACGAAGCGTCGCGTTCGGCGGCTGGTTTTCTTCTGCCGATTTCCATGGACGCTCAACGGTCGTCCGGAAAGCAGAGGGTGGAAAAATACCCAAACCGTTTTTGAGGGAGAATCCTTTTCCCACGATACCTTCGAGTAAAGTCAAGGCTGTCGCGACCGAACCGAGGTGTCCTGGCAATCGTCATGTTTATTGCCTACGCCTCGGCCCGGTCGCCCGCGGTACGCACTTGAGTGAGGAACCGCCTAACCCTGAGAAAATAAATCTTTCTCAAGTTCGACGGTCCACTACACCACAATTTCGATGGTGTATTTTCACTATAAATAAAATCGTAGAGCAGGATATCTCGCAATAAATTTATTTCGACACTTGATGCTGTACTAAATTGATTCATATTCTGTTACGAAATATCCTGCTCCACGTTTTTATTTAAAGTTAAAAAACACCATCGAAATTGTAGTACAAGAATAGAAGTATTTTTTAGTTGTCAGTGCCTTTTTGACAAAATTGTTTAACAGAACATTTTTTTATATATTTTTTTGTCTCTAATCAAGTTACAGTCATCACAATAAATCAATCCAACTTCATTGGAGAATTGAAATTCGACATTCAAGCTTTCGCCCCCTTGAAATGGACAATTACAGATAAAAAAGTGTATATTTTTCCAAGAATACAGTATTGTCTGATTAGTGGCTAGGTTTGGTGTACACGATGTGGACTTTTCGTTATCCCCATTAGGGAATCTGTTCTCGATACGGGCTAAACGCCGCACAGTGGGACGGATCGACATTTAGGTAGGCATTCGCTTCATTTCTTACATATTTCATCATTTATTGATTATAATCTAAGATTACAGGTAATATATTGTATAATAAATACAATAATCATTTTTTTTCTCCTCGCTCTTTTTAATAATGGGACTTCAAGTGTCCCTTCATGTTGATTTCCATATATATACATCCATATATATGGATCGGGGCTTATTAATAAATTATTTAGAACATCTTGATTTGTCTTTTTTCGGCTGCTCTTTTTGCGTATAATTCGCAGTAGTTTTTAAAATCATTATTTCGGGCGTTCTGGGCTTCCTCAGTTAAATATTCTAAAAAAATTTTATATTTCCATTTTTAGAAAATGATCAGCTTTTACACATTGGAATAGTTTTAGTTAGTCTTTTTCTGGTAATGAAAAATATAAACGCTTATATTCTATTGCCAAATTAAGATTTTTTGTTACCATTTTCGTATTTTTCTAAATTAAAAGAATTGTTCGTATTTGTCCGTAAATTCAAGCACACCTCATAATCCTGGATAGATTCAATTTCACAAAATTCAATTACTCATATCCGACCACATCCGACCCTTTGAAAAATTGATATTTTTTTGCACAAACGCAGGTGCAAGTCAGGAGAAATATATTATTTTGCTCCAATTTTTTATTTGCAATAATAATTGTGCAAATTGAATGTTTTTAACTTTAAATTACACTAATTGAGTAATGTTCAAATATAATAATAATGAGTAATATATGTTGGAAGTGAGGCACGCAGGGGTGTGCAACGTGCAAAAGTATGAATGATACGCTAGATAAATAAGAATGAATCATGTATGTAATCAGAGAGTGATTGGAATCGAATTTTGCACACCCCTGCGTGCCTCACTTCCAACATATATTACTCATTATTATTATATTTGAACATTACTCAATTAGTGTAATTTAAAGTTAAAAACATTCAATTTGCACAATTATTATTGCATATAAAAAATTGGAGCAAAATAATATATTTCTCCTGACTTGCACCTGCGTTTGTGCAAAAAAATATCAATTTTTCAAAGGGTCGGATGTGGTCGGATATGAGTAATTGAATTTTGTGAAATTGAATCTATCCAGGATTATGAGGTGTGCTTGAATTTACGGACAAATACGAACAATTCTTTTAATTTAGAAAAATACGAAAATGGTAACAAAAAATCTTAATTTGGCAATAGAATATAAGCGTTTATATTTTTCATTACCAGAAAAAGACTAACTAAAACTATTCCAATGTGTAAAAGCTGATCATTTTCTAAAAATGGAAATATAAAATTTTTTTAGAATATTTAACTGAGGAAGCCCAGAACGCCCGAAATAATGATTTTAAAAACTACTGCGAATTATACGCAAAAAGAGCAGCCGAAAAAAGACAAATCAAGATGTTCTAAATAATTTATTAATAAGCCCCGATCCATATATATGGATGTATATATATGGAAATCAACATGAAGGGACACTTGAAGTCCCATTATTAAAAAGAGCGAGGAGAAAAAAAATGATTATTGTATTTATTATACAATATATTACCTGTAATCTTAGATTATAATCAATAAATGATGAAATATGTAAGAAATGAAGCGAATGCCTACCTAAACGTCGATCCGTCCCACTGTGCGCCGATCCCGACCAGCGATCCGCTAACGAGACAATATTGCAACATTATCTTCTCTCATTCTGTGTAATTCCTCTTCTCCATTGACGGTCTTCCTACAATTTTCCCAGGTCGCTCATAATGAAAGATGACGTAGGCAGTGTGGGTCTGTAACACATTATGATACACATTAGGAAATAGGGTTGTTTTATAAGCGTACAAAATTTTAATGTAGATTTATAAGCTGTTAAACTTTACCTGAAATATGGTACTTATTCCATTTGTCCTGGCATTACTGTCCGATATACCATGTTTGCAGTAATTTGGTAAAAGGTCCGCCTGTAACAAATAATCGCAGACATTTCGGTAAGTTTGGTATAACAGTAAAAATTTGTTTCAATAATTCGTCGAACATCATGCATACCTGCGACGCCCGTACATATATATCAGCTTTTTTTTTTTTTTTTCAGAGGGGGAAAATGCTTTATGCATACCCCGGCTACAGTATTGCCGGGGTTATGTGGGACTCCCCGGTCTCCGGTATACCCACTAAAAACCCCCTCTAGGTGCCGCCTTCTCATTCCGGTCCCCTTGAATTCTGTCTATCTGCTCCTGTAAACTTAGAAATATGTCTGAAAAAATTAAAGGGTGAATTAAATTTAATATTTCCTTCGTCATTTTCTTAGGAATGTGACGGCGGCGTCGATCGACTCGCGTGATCGTATGATCAGCGAGTAAAAGTGCCATTGCTGGCACTTATGACCACTGACGGAGTCAGTGGTCCCGCGCTTTACAACGCGGTGCGACGCCGGATCGATCAAATTTATTATATCTTTCGTCACTTTCTTGGCAAAGTGACGGCGGCGTCGATCGACTCGCGTGATCGTATGATCAGCGAGTAAAAGTGCCATTGCTGGCACTTATGACCACTGACGGAGTCAGTGGTCCCGCGCTTTACAACGCGGTGCGACGCCGGATCGATCAAATTTATTATATCTTTCGTCACTTTCTTGACAAAGTGACGGCGGCGTCGATCGACTCGCGTGATCGTATGATCAGCGAGTAAAAGTGCCATTGCTGGCACTTATGACCACTGACGGAGTCAGTGGTCCCGCGCTTTACAACGCGGTGCGACGCCGGATCGATCAAATTTATTATATCTTTCGTCACTTTCTTGGCAAAGTGACGGCGGCGTCGATCGACTCGCGTGATCGTATGATCAGCGAGTAAAAGTGCCATTGCTGGCACTTATGACCACTGACAGAGTCAGTGGTCCCGCGCTTTACAACGCGGTGCGACGCCGGACCGTTACAACAGTTTCACTATTTTCAACTGGAGACCTTTTTCGCTTTTTCAAGCTTTTAGGTTTTTCTTTCGCTCTCTCCTCCAGTATAAATTCTGGCTCCCGAATAGGCATGCACCTATTGTGCCGACTATCTATTAATTCGGGTAGCATGCATTCTAAATAAAATTGAACCAGTTTTGGCTCCATTTCTGTTTCCCAAAACGCATCATCTCTCTCTACTTTTATAGATTTCAGCCCCTTCGGGGTCCAAAGGCAAAATATACAGTACTTTCTGTCAGTAATATGTAACTGACCTTGTACTTGATAATAATAGTGATGCGTTTTGCTCATTGAAATACCTGTTTTACGTGTGAACATGCGCCGGACAGCGGGTACTTTTTCCATAGCTTCTTCCGGCGTAAAGTTCTCCGCTGATTTGGGGCATTTAATTTCCAAAATACCCTCTTGACCGATGATTCCATCCGGTGAAGCTCCTAAGAAGGGGATGGAACTGTCGATGAAAATTCCACATTCTGCAATATCCGTGTATTGCTTCTTCAATTCTTCGCGAGCAATATTCTCGCATTCTTTTCCGTATTCCACGGCGGGTGCACTAATTATCCGCGGATACAGAAATGACTTTACTGCATTTGCGCAAGGCGTGTCACGTCGGCGACGGCACACTTGTCCAAAATTGGATGCTGTCAACAATTTGGACCTGTACTGCAACCATCTGCGGTTCTTTGCTTGTCCAATGGTTTCGTCTTCGATAGCGTGTCTTTTCTCTTGCCAGTCCTTGAGCATTTGCATATGCTTTTCCCGCTCCAGTTCATACATTTCGGACGGCATGTCTGGCTTCTGCGCATTTTGTCCATAATCGGAATCTTTCTGCGAGGGCAATTGCTTGCGTACATATCGCGCAGTCTTCGGTTCCTTCTGTTTTGCAGCTCTCTTTTCCTTTTCTTTCTTTTTCTTTTCTTCCATTTGGAGAACAACCTCGGGCGTTTTCTTCTTCATTACCGCATTCAATCGCGAGTGCACTTGGTTACTGTTGTACTCCACGACAGCAGCTGCACATCTTCCTGTATAGGATCCTCTTTCGGCGAAATTTAATCTTTTTCCGCCAATGTACTTGGCAATTATTGCGTTCAAGCTTTCCACAGCGTTATTATTCGTGTTATAGAGTAAGCTCTCCGCATGAGCTAACACTGGACGAAGTGCTTCTTTTATGTCCTGGTACACTCCAATTTTCGTCAATTCTGGAACGATGTTTCTTTCATTCTCTTTATTCTTTCCATCGCAGAAATATTTTAGTTGTGCACACTCTTTGTGTTCACCAAACACGTGGCTCGGAACATTCTGTATATCGCCATGCAAATTCCTTGTTTTTTCTTCGATTGATACATTCTGATTGTATCTAAACTTTGCGGCTTTTACGATGTCCGTGCGCATCCGGCGAATGCTACTTTCCACAGATTGCCGCAATGGTCCAGGTGTAGTCTTCTTCACAATCGCTTTCATTTTTGTACAGAAGTTTCGCAACAAATGATTCGTGCATTCAATTTTTTTTACACGAATCTGTCTCTTGTATGGATCAGCATCAATAATCTTCTTATACACGCTGCTGTCCCCATCGGCAATCAAAGTAGAATAAACGAGTCCACGTTTTTCTACGCTAGTCTTGAATCCTTCTACTATAGCATCGCTTTCCATAGCAGTCGATGCTCGAGATGCGTTCCAGTTTTTGAAGCATGTGTGCTTTCGGGGTTCTTTCTTGTTTTTCGCAGCAATCCGACAAATTCTGCAAACTTTATTTCGAACGCCGTAAAATAAAACTTTTTTCGTGTGATAGCCAACTATCACGCCGACTCCAGACGCAGAATCGTAACAACTACTGCGGTAGGATCTCTTCATCCAGCTTCCGTCAGCCACAACGGGGATGTGAGGGATCCCTGATCCGGAAAGAACGTCGCCTCTTTCAATCGCCAAACGTTTTTCTTCTTCAGCCGCTGCTAGCATCTCTTCTTCTGCAGCGGCAATTGTGGACTTGACGAATTCATCTTGATCCTTCACGAAGTCTCTCTTCGACATGCAACGTATGTTCACTCCTGCAAAAGTGTGTTGCAACTGGGCATAACTGCCTCCACATAAAATTGTTGCATTAACGGCGCCCTGATTGCAATCCACTTCTTCGGCTTCGTCCGATTGATTGCAGATTTCAGCTTTGTAATGGCATAAAGTGCACATTACGCTGAAGATGCTCTTGAAGCCACGCCGTTTCACACCAGTTATTCTTAGGTGTTCAATGCCACAGTCTTCCCTACCTTTTGCTTGCTTACCTATTTTTTGCAATTGAGCAAGCACATTTGGGAAATTCATTATATCGTTGCTATTTAGGAGACTCGATTGCTCTTGTGGCTCGTCCTTCCCAACTTTTTCTATAACGAAGTTTTCCTCTTCGTTACTTTGTATATCAAATTCTTCAAGTGCCTCTTCAGTTTCTCCGGAACTGACCGTATCAGTATCTTCATCGGATGGCGAGTACATTATCTCTTGTCGCGTATGATGTCGTCCGTCGGAGGTTGATGGTTCCTCTACAAGACGTTCCCCGGCCACTTCTTCTAGATATTGTTCTACGGCAGTGTCGTCTGCCGTTTTTGCGCCTTCTTTTTTCTTCTTCTGAAGGGCTAAAGACATTCTCTTTACGCGATATACTTTCCGTTTCGATAATCTCTTTGCGTACGCACGTAATTTTCGCGGACGAGACGGAGAATTATTGTCCATATCTTCTTGCGCATCCTGCATATTCACATTTAGAGTGCCACTCATTTTACACTAAACCAACAAACACAACACAAACACAATGCAACGCAACGCAACTCAAAAAACAAAAACGTAAACGCGAAACGTGAATCCGAAGATTCGTCTGTGGTGCGTTCTAAAACAAATGACACTTTACAGACCACGTGCAACGGCACAGTCAGTCAGGAATCGGCGGGCTCCATCTACCGCTGCTGGAGGGGGAAACACCTACAGGAGCGGTGGTCGTGTGTGCGTGAACTGCGCCTGCATCAGTCACGCACACATAACCACCGTTCCTGTAGGTGTTTCCCCCTCCAGCAGCGGTAGCTAGGGCCCGGGGATCCTTGCCACTCAGTCAGTTTCAAGCAAGCGACACAGCGGCGAACGATGGATAATTCGAAAAATGTAAGTATTATATTGTATATTATTATACTGATTGTGAGTGACTCTCTAGCTAGAGTATTCAAAGGCGATGCCGCCAATAAGCCGCGCCTCGCTGAGTTTGGTGAATTTCGATGTTCGTGACGAGATTTACTACAACGTATTGAAAAATTCTTTATTCTTCATCGCATCGATATGGCAGTGATACCAATGAATTCCTGGCGTTCTCCCGATTAAAATCATGTCATGTAAATCGGACTATTTTTCGATGCGTGGGGCCACTTTCATCGGCACGACATTGATTGACGCCATTTTCGCAAAGATCTGTTGAGAAATGCAGAACGTGGATTTCGTCACTTCCACGAAACTCAGCGAGACGCGGTTTATTGGCGGCATTGTAACCGAGAGCTGGCTACATAGGGGTCCACATGTCTCGATGCAATCACAGTTCTTATGTAGCCAGCTCTTACCCCGGGTTTACACCAACGCGAACACGAACAAAAACATTGTTCGCAAACGTTTTCGTTTATTGTTGCCGTGTTCACACCGTCGTAAATAGAACAAAACGTTCATATACGATTCTTATACTGAGTTTTGTTCATGTTTGCGGCGGTGTGGACACGGCAACAATAAACGAAAACGTTCGCGAACAATGTATTTGTTCTTGTTCCCCTTGGTGTAAACCCGGGGTTAGACTATTGTCTTTGAGGGCTCTAGCGAGAGAATCACGCTGTACAATCCTACTATTTGCCATAAAATAATACATTCATCATTTCATTTCCAGATGAAAGATACTGTACCCGCCGTATCGGCGGAGAGTGGAGGAGAGGGGGAGGAGGAGAAGCAGGAGGAGAGGAAAGAGGAGAAGGAGGATAAGGAGAAGAAGGCGGAGGAGAGGGCGGCAAAGTTGGAAAAAACTGTTGCAAAAGTAAGTTATGTTGAATCTGTGTGTATAGTATTGTCTCCGTATGTGGTCGCTGATCGGAACCGATGTGGGGCTCCTGTTGTGAACAGATCCCTAATTCCGAGTGTTCGTTTCTCGCTTCTTTCTGGCCGAAGGGGGGAGCGATATGGAAAGCTTTGCCTGCGCGACGGCCGCGAACACAAAGGACGGAGTGTCAGGCGTCCGAAAGACGGAGCGAGACAAAACATCAACGCGTCGTCTGTCTCGTACCGTCCTCGCTCGCATCCAATGCCTTCGTTTGCTCTCGTTCCATCTCGCTCTCGCCTTCGCCGGACAAGAGTGAGACAGAAATGATGGGAATAACGAAAAGTCCACATCGTGTACACCAAACTGGGCCCGTAATGAGACAATACTGTATTATTATTGAAAGTGGTATAACTCGGGCTATACTTCCGAATGGCCCCAGTGGCCGATCGACACGACGTTTCGGGGGTAGAGTGGGAATGAGGTGTGGACCCTAAATCTAAAATTGTTGCTTCGGGAATTTTTTAGTTTCCGAGATATTAATAAAATACTCTTAGTATGTCTGTGATTTATTCCGACATAACGCATTCCACTTTCCGCTTTGTCCCGGGAATTAGTATTGGTTTCGGCTAGATTAGGGGGGAGGGAGGTGCGCGCCCGCTTGCGGGCGCGAAAAGCATGGTAGCGAACCGATGTGAGTTTGGAGATTTGAACCAGCAACTTGCGAATGCGACCCATTCTACTATATAGGGTATATAGTATACATATACATTCTACTGACAGTGAATATTCTAGGGGGTGATTCTAGAGGCCAAAATAAGACGAAAATATAGAATACAATTTTTTAATATTGCGCTTTGTTATCGAGAAAATTGACTTTGAATTTCAGCTAAATACGCGTGTCTTTCCGGCGCCTGGGGAGCACGCGGAGGTAAGGGGAACGCGTCCAGCAGTTCGTAAAACAGTTTGAGGGGACGGGGAGGGTCGCTGAGTAAGGGTGCCTACACCTACATCCAAAAAAATTTAAAAATAAAATTAACAATAATTTTTTATTAATATTTTGGAAACTAATAAATACCCGAAGCTAAAATTTTAGATTTAGGGTCCACACTCCCTCCCCACTCCTCCCTCCAAACCTCATCTCGATTGGCCACTGGGGCCATTCGGAAGAATATCCATAACTCGATCTGTAGCTAAAAAATCGTTTATTTTCTTTAACATTTTTATTGATTATTATTCCATAATAAAATTGGATATTCTTCCGAATGGCCCCAATGGCCAATCGAGATGAGGTTTGAAGGGAGGAGTGGGGAGGGGGTGTGGATCCTAAATCTAAAATTTTAGCTTCGGGTATTTATTAGTTTCCAAAATATTAATAAAAAATTATTGTTAATTTTATTTTTAAATTTTTTTGGACGGTAGGTGCAGGCACCCCTACCCGGCGACCCTCCCGTCCCCCCAAACTGTTTTACGAACTGCTGGACGCGTTCCCCTTACCTCCGCGTGCTCCCCAGGCGCCGGAAAGGCACGCGTATTTAGCTGAAATTCAAAGTCAATTTTCTCGATAACGAAGCGCAATATTAAAAAATTGTATTCTATATTTTCGTCTTATTTTGGCCTCTAGAATCACCCCCTAGAATATTCACTGTCAGTAGAATGTATATGTATACTATATACCCTATATAGTAGAATGGGTCGCATTCGCAAGTTGCTGGTTCAAATCTCCAAACTCACATCGGTTCGCTACCATGCTTTTCGCGCCCGCAAGCGGGCGCGCACCTCCCTCCCCCCTAATCTAGCCGAAACCAATACTAATTCCCGGGACAAAGCGGAAAGTGGAATGCGTTATGTCGGAATAAATCACAGACATACTAAGAGTATTTTATTAATATCTCGGAAACTAAAAAATTCCCGAAGCAACAATTTTAGATTTAGGGTCCTCACATCATTCCCACCCTACCCCTGAAACCTCGTGTCGATCGGCCACTGGGGCCATTCGGAAGTACAGCCATAAAATTACACAAGTTTTTACGGATGCGAATATTTTTAAGTTGATTCAAAAGCATACCCTTAAATATCCCAATGTATGAATAAATCGACTTATACCACTTTAAGAAATAACGGCTCATATGTAGGCGTCGAACTAGAAAATGTAATTTTTATGATACTGTTTCAGATGAAAAAGGAGATTAAAATCCTGAAATATGGCGAGGGGGGGCGCCGTGGAGGCCGCCGTGGAGGCCGCCGAGGAGGCCGCCGGGGAGGCCGCCGAGGAGGCCGCCGTGGAGGCCGCCGTGAAGGCCGCGGCGGCAATCCGATTATCATAAATAATTTTTAGTTTAAAATAAAATATATATATATAACACTATAAATACTCGATGATTGTTTATTTTTTTGGTTTAATAGAATGTAAAACTTTCACATTTTCTATCGTATCGGCATGAACGTTTCAGTAACATACTGCTTAGATTTTCCAGATGAAAATGAATTTAAACACGATATTTCGGATTATTTTTAGCTTTATTAGATTTGAAATGTTACGCATTTATATTTAATTATCTAGTACAGTTCTAGAAATAATCCGATTCACACCGTATTTGAATTCATTTTAATATGGAAAATCTCAGCAGTGTGTTACTGAATATTGAAAACGTGACGTTTTACATTTTATCAACACTGTATGCCTCTCCAACTGAGATTACAAGCCGCCGCCGAACAGCCCAAGTCTTCGCTGGTCTCGCGGGTATCGCGAACAGAACCCTAATTCCCAGTGTTCGTTTCTCGCTGCTTTCTGGCAGAAGGGGGGAGCGAGATGGAACGCTTTGCCTGCGCGACGGCCGGGAACGCAAAGGACGGAATGTCAGGCGTCCGAAAGACGGAGCGAGACAAAACATCAACGCATCGTCTGTCTCGTACCGTCCTCGCTCGCTTCAGTGGCTCTCGCTCGCTCTCGTTCCATCTCGCTCTCGCCTTCGCCGGACAGGAGTGAAACAGAAGTGGTGGAAATAGCGAAAAATCCACATAGTGTACCCCAAACCGAACCCGTAACAAGACAATACTGTAGTATCTTTTATTTGAGTTTATCCAGATATTATCTTTGCCCATTTCTGTTCTCTAGCAGCTTCGCCGTGATTCATTCAAGCCTTCCTTACGAGAAAATAGTAATAGAGGAAATGCGGCAACAGCGCGATATACCTCTCGATACGTCTCGGCAACTATGTCTTTCCTATATTTATCGGCTAGCTTGGACTTCTACCGGATCTGATGGTAAATGGCGCGAAAATACCATCAGCGCTGGGGCGGAGAATCCTTGAAGCTTCATTCTGTCATTTCTCGAGTCTGTCTCAGTACACGATTCATAAATTCATTATTATTTCAACGTACGATGCTTATTAGCGTTCAAACGCACCAGACCACCCTGCACGAATGTCTACCGGAGGCAACTATACCCGCAAAAACCTTCTCCTTGCCGATTCCAGGACGAAAGTCGGTTGAAACGGTTTGTTTACTACATCGCGTATAGGCAGGATCGGCGAAATCATTATGCAAGTCATGTGCCGCATAAGGGCGCCAGCAGAATGGGACGCTAAAAAACTATATCGCACGCTTAATAATAAGGGAATCCAACTCCCACATAAACGAAATGTACACCCCGTAAAGACAAATCATATTAAATAGAAAACAGGTGCAAAAATTTGGGGGCACCAAAAATTTTCTTGCATACGGGCGCCAGCTAACCTCGCGTCGGCCCTGCGTATACGTCACGCTGGTGCTACGTGCTGCGGTACACCACTAGCGCCACCAACGGAGAAGCCTTGAAGCCTCATTCTGTCAGTTTTCGATTCATAAATTCATTATTATCTCAACGTATGGTGGTTATTAGCGTTCAAACGCACCAGACCACCCTGCATTGATGTCTGCTAGAGGCAACTGTACCCGCAAAAACTTCCTTCTGGCCGATTCCAGGACGAAAGTCGGTTGAAACGGATTGTTTACTACACGCGTATACGTACACGCTTTTCTTAGCTTGTGTGAGCGTACGCACACATTCAAGGCCCGCTGAGACGGCAGCCTTAAACTGTCGGTGCCGGTGTACAGGACCTTACACCGATCACAGAACTCCGCACGCATATACGTATAATGGAACTCGTACAAGCATTCTTTCTATACGTCCAGTACACTCATACCCACGTATATCGGCTTGTCCAACTACACTTTCAGTTTTGCATTTCGATGGCCACCAACTGCTCGGAGACGATCGTCCGACTGTGAAAGTTCGGTTTCGCGATCAGCGCATCCGCGCCGTAACGACCGTCCCACTGCGTCACCAGTCGCACGTCTACACGATTCCGCACATTCTTCATTGTTTTCTCGTACACCGCTTGTTCATTAATTTATACAGGGTGTCCGCGGGAAGAGTGAACAGCGCGATTTCTCCTAAAGTATTCGAGGTAAAAATATAAAAAAAATATGGAATGCATGGATCGAGGGGGCCAACTTATTAGCCCGAACGAATATTTTTTTGATTATTATTATAAAAGATACGATGATCAAATTCGGTTTTTCAAATGGAACTATTTTTTTTGAAGACCTGAGTTGATAATGCGTTCCAAGACAAATCCAATAAGCATCAATGTATATACTTTATTTCCACTGGTTTTTTAGATATTGCGCTTGCAAATTTACTGATTTTCACTGCAAGAAATCCCTGTCGAATAGCAAGGACCGAGGGCGGTCTTGCTGGCGTCACGGGTGGCATTGCCCGTTGAAACAGATACTTACCTGCCAAAGGTCTCCGCCAGAAATGGCAGGCCCAAAGGCTGGACAATTCTTTTCCGTCAGAAATGCTACTTAGGTAGGTACATCTGCGGTATCGAGAAGCGCATCGTTACTTTTATTTCGCACTTGCTTCTACGCTCGGATGGCCGGTTCTTTTGGGAGGGATGCAAGTAGAATTGGTTACGTTAGAAGGTGTGAACGTTGCGAGACAAAATTTCAACCATGGGGAGCAGATTGTATTAGAACCAATCGGATTTGCATCCCTCACAAACGGCTGCTCTCTTGAAGAGGCCCTCTTCACAGCAATACCTCCTCCCCAATGCCCACCTTTTCTCGCACGGATACGTCCACGCATGCTTTTGTTTTGATATCGAATCTCGTGTTTATACTCGGGAGGACCACGCGTCGATAGCGGGCTACCCCTTTTCTTCCTTGTATCTCTTCACGAGGCGTATTGACGGTGGATTGTAGGAGCGTGGATGTCTGGATGCCAGTTATTGAATTCAGGAGACGATAGAAACACTTTGTTACAAAACACACATGTACTATAATTAAAGTAAATCGTATTCCGCTCGGGCAGGAGTACTGATAATGATCGAACTTGCGTCCCACTTCGCGCAGACCGATTACACGGAGGGTAGTCGGGTCACACACTGCACAAATGATAGAAGGGTAATTCTGGAGCAACGCCCGTCAAGGAGATGCAGCTTGGTATCCCGTGGCGAGGACAGACCTTCGTAGTGCCTCTACCGATGTTTATGGCTTTTTCCGGAAAAAGGTATGAATCCTGTGCTGAACGTAGCAAATTGAGGTCAAGCCCCCGCAGTCGAGGGTGAAATATCCATTACAGCGTATTAAGAAATTCTTTTCTTCATCGTATCGAATGGGAAAGTGATGCCAATGGATTCCTGCCGTTCCGTCGATTAAAATGATACCAAATTTCATATAAATCGGACTATTTGTAACTAAGTCACGTCAGCTTGAATTGATATAAATCGATTTTCCATGGAATTTCCTTCATGATGGTCCGAACTACGTCGTTCGCGGTGTCAGTTTCATCGGCGAAACATAAGGAATCGATGGGTGTCCGTTTCGCAAAGATGTGATGTGAAATGCGCAAGTCGAAGATTTCTCACTTCTTAATAGGCACCCGAACCCCTTCGAGGGTCGAACACCATAAAAATCGGATGAGGCACTGCGAAGGTCTGTCCTCGCCACGGGGTACCATGCCGCATCTCCTTGACGGGCGTTGCTCCAGAATTACCTTGGATCTGTTTAAGAAATAAAATAATTCTTTATTTTTTATCGTATGGATATGGAAGTGTCGCCGATGGATTCCTTGGGGATTTCCGATGACAATCATGTCAAATGTCGTGTAAATCGGACAAGTTTTACATAAGGAATACAAATAGCTTGTGTCAAAATAGTCCGATTTACATGAAATTTGGTATGATTTTCATCGGAAAAACATAAGAAATCCATCAGCATCATTTCCACATCGATACGATGAAGAATAACAAATTTTTTTTTTAAATAGGTATGAATCCTCGGCCGACCGTAGCGAATTGGGGTCGGCGCCCCGCAGTCAAGGGATGAAAATGTGAAATATCCATTGCAGCGTAAAAGAAATTCTTTATTCTTTATCGTATCGATATGGAAGTGACACCAATGAATTCCTTATGTTTTCCTGATGAATATAATACCAAATTTCATGTAAATCGGATTACTTTTACATAAGGAATTCAAATTGCTTGTGTAAAAGTTGTCCGATTTATATGACGTTTGGTATGATTTTCATCAGGAAAACATAAGGAATCCATTGGTGTCACTTTCATATCGATACAATAAAGAATAAAGAATTTCTTACTACGCTGAAATGGATATTTCACATTTTCACCCCTTAAGGGGGAACACCACTGTGACGGCCGGAAAAATGAGCCCATTTTTAAGATTTTTTTAAGGCACAACTTACAGTTTTATTATAAAATTGTTATTACCTATCTTTAGTACAATGTCTTAAGAGACTATAAAAAAAAGTAATAGAAAAACATGCATAGATTTCCATATACAGTTAATCTCCTTCATCCCTCACAAGAAAACATAGGTCGCTTATCGAAACGATATCTTTGGAACGGCAACTCTGAAATCAATTTTTTTTTTTAATATAATCGGTATGAGTGTAGTTTCCGTTGTACGTACCGATTTTTAAAAAAAATTATTTTTGTAAAAATGGTGCGCTTGGGAAGAAAAAGTTTCGAAAATCCGCATAAAAATGGATAGTTTTTCGAGCGTATTTAAAAAAATATGTTTTCGATCAAAAAATCGGTACGTACAACTGAAGATACTCTTGTTTTAAAGATCCTATCAAAATTTCAAGTCGATCGGATAAAAATTGGCAGAGCTATTGATTCGATCAGTTAGAAAAATGTCGTTTCGAGAAAATCGCGTTTAAAGTTTGCACGGGAAAAATCACACTTCCGATCGTGACGTTCACTGTCACTCGAATGCCCGATCAACGGTTGCATTTCTTCGATTCTCGAACGAACAGCGTACCGTGCGTAAAAACGGGAAAAACCCAAAATTTACAACCTTTAACAATGTGGGGGAACAGTGGGTAAAAAAATGTCGGCGCGCTATTTGCCGCTAATATAGCGCGCTCGGAACGGCATCGTGACGCGTCTCCCAAAATGCACTGTATCTTCGTCAATTCTTCGAATATCAACTTGAAATTTTCAGAGAGTATTTTTGAAGAGTTAAACATTAAGAAAGCGAAGAAAAAAAATCGAAATTTTTTCAACTTTCACAGTGGTGTTCCCCCTTAACTGCGGGGCGCCGACCCCAATTCGCTACGGTCGGCCGAGGATTCAGAAAAAATTAATTCTTTAGTCCTTATCGTATCGATATGGAAGTAATGTCGATGGATTCCTTATGTTTTTCGGATAATAATCATACCAAATTTCATGTAAATCGGACTACTGTTAACGAAATTAGCCTCAGATTTTGGAAATGAATTTTGCATGGAATTTTCTTCATTATTTTCTGAATTACGTCGTTCTTGGTGTCAGTTTCATCGGCGAAAGATCCGATGAGAAATGCCTCCAAACCCTGTATTATTCCAATATTACTGTAACCGCATTAACCCGGTCAACCTTGTTAGTCGGGTTACAGAGGAATTCTGTTACCCGGTTAGGCGGGTTAGTAGGCGGTACGGCGTACCGAACCGGGTACGGGTTAGGGTTCGGTTCCCTGATCAGTACTCCTGCCCGAGAGGAATACGATTTACTTTAATTATAGTACATGTGTGTTTTGTAATAAAGTGTTTCTATTGTCTCCTGAATTCAATAACTGGCATCCAGACATCTACGCTCCTGCAATCCACCGTCAATACGCCTCGTGGAAAGACACAAGGAAGAAAAGGGGTAGCCCGCTGTCGATGCGTGGTCCTGCTGAGTATAAACACGAGATTCGATATCAAATCAAAAGCATGCGTGGACGTATCCGTGCGAGAGAAGGTGATCATTGGGGAGGAGGTATTGCTGTGAAGAGGGCCTCTTCAAGAGTGCAGCCGTTTGTGAGGGATGCAAATCCGATTGGTTCCAATACAATTTGCTCCCTATGGTTGAAATTTTGTCTAGCAACTTTCACACCTACTAACCTAACCAATTCAACTTGCATCCCTCCCAAAAGAACCGGCCATCCGAGCGTAGAAGCAAGTGCGAAATAAAAGTAACGATGCGCTTCTCGATACCGCAGATGTACCTACCTAAGTAGCATTTCTGACGGAAAAGAATTGTCCAGCCTTTGGGCCTGGCGTAGATCTTTCGCAGGTATGTATCTATTTCAACAGGCAGTGCCACCCGTGGCGCCAGTAAGACCGTCCCCGGTCCTTGCTATTCCAGAGGAGTTTCTTGCAGTGAAAATCAGTAAATTTGCAAGCGCAATATCTCAAAAACCAGTGGAAATAAAGTGTATACATTGATGCATATTGAATTTGTCTTGGAACGCATTATCAACTCAGGTCCTCAAAAAAAGTAGTTCCATTTGAAAAACCGAACTTGACCATCGTATCTTTTATAATAATAATCGAAAAAAAAATTCGTTCGGGCTAATAAGTTGGCCCCCTCGAACCATGCATTCCGTATTTTTTTATATTTTTACCTCCAATACTTTCGGAGAAATCGCGCTGTTCACTCTTCCCGCGGACACCCTGTATAGAGTCTTTTGAAATTCGCTCGTGGTTCGCGTCCTCACGTCGGTGTTCAATCGGATGGAGTCGCGCAACCAATGCGACTGATCGAATCGCAACACCCGATGAATTCGCGACACGCGCAATGCGGTACGGACCGGACGCACTGTTTCAGGTAGCGGTAGTGCACGACGTATCGTTTCTTATCGTGGAGCGTGGCGAGCAGCTTGATCTCTTTCCCGTTGAGGGCGCGCTCGCGCACCGGACAAAACAGGTCGGCGTGCGCGTCGTGAATCTCCGTCTGATACTCGAGGTCCACTTCCAACATATAGCCAACGGACCTGTTGTCGGGAACGGAGGAGACGTCGAACTCTGCCACCGCCGTCGGCTCGTCGACCAATCGGAACCCTTTGTACGGCATAGTCTTCGACATCGCCCAGCCGTACAAGTTTTTCACGTCCAAGTATATCAGATGCGTGGACGTCTCCTACGAGTCGTACGTCGGCAGGAATTTGTTGTTGTCGCGCGCGTATCTGTGTCAACATTGACTCAGACCGCCACGAATTCGACGCTCCACGAACAACAGCATGTCCACGTCCGTCAGCAGCTCGAATTCAACACCGGTGTACTTCAACATCGCGTCCCACGTAAAACGCGGTAACGTGTAGTAATGCGCCGGATCCAGTTCGTAGCTCGCGATACAGTCGCTGTGAAAGTTCTGGAACACGTCCGCGAGCAACAACATGTCCATTTTCAGGTACAAGTCGTTGTACTCGCCCAACGTCTGCACATGAAAACTCTCGCACATGTTCGTGGCGTGCGCGTAATCGGACTCCGAAGTGACGTTGTCGTTCAACCGATTGTAGAACGCTTCGCGAGGCAGTAACTGCGTGTCGCTCAACTTCTCGTATGACGTCACGTAATTGTACCGGAAGACACCCTTTCTTGTCAAGAGATCGAACCGATTTTCGGGGAGGTGACAAAATTCTCGTCGCAGAATCGCGAGTCGATCTTTGCCTAGAGCCGAAACGAGTTTCTCCAGACTCGCGGCCAAAAACTTGAACGAATCGATGAATCGAAACTTTAACCGGTTTTTCCAATTGCGATCGTCGTTGTTGTCGTTATCGTCGTCGTCGTCTGCGTCACCAACGTGTTTCGTGAACGAGATGTACCGCTCTTTCGTCAACGGCAACTGATCGATTTTTCCGTCAAACGCGGTCGCCAATTCGTTGATCACGAAATGCGCGACGTAACCGGACAAGTTGTGAAACACTACCGGTATCGTGTACGACCGTTGATACCGCAGATTACACGTTACGTGAGCCACGCCTCTGAACTCATCCGTCGAGTGACAATGATTGCGGACTTTCGCGTTATCCTCGTCGAAGGATTTGCCGCACACGTGACACGCGGTCACCTCACGAAAGTTTCGCCACTGTTGTTGCGTTAAGGGTTTCATCGGTTTCGCGTCGTGCAACCACGAATACGTTCTGTCCCACACAAAGATTCGTCGTACGAGCAATGCACTCGGTGCCGTTGATAAGCGTACGTTCGACTGCGATCCGTCGGCTCCATATCCTCCAGCGTGCACTCGAAATCCGCGTACACGACGAACGGCGCTCGTTGCTTGTTCTCGTACTGCTTGAATCGCAGCACATTCTCCTCATTGGGCGGAAGATCGACGGTGCACTCGTTCATCCGCTCGAAATCACCAGTGTGCTCCATCAAGCGGTAGACAACTGCAACGAACAAGGACGGTATATACAATGAGAACATACATGTTTCGTCGCGCGCACACTGATCGACGTCTTTCACTCACCTGTCGCAAACAAATACTTGGCCAAGGTGTTTGCTGAGTTTTTTGAACAGCAGTCTGGCGAGATTGCGAATACACGCGAAATGGTATATTTGGGCGTTTCGCGGGTCCTGTACCAACAACAGGTTCGCGCGCCTCTCTCGCTTCCGATCGGCCAAACGCCTTGGCGCGCATCCCACGTCGGACCACAGATACACGTTCATCGACACGTCGTTCGATCCCTCGAAGTTCTTCAGCTGATTCAACGTCACGGGAAGGTACACTGGGTCCGTGCGAAGCGCCGTCGATAAATGCGGGTACGACGACGTCCTGTTCACGTGCGTAGATACCGGGTACAAACTAGCGACAACAGACCACAAGAAACACTCGTCGTTTCTGCACTGTACGTTGACCACCGCCATTTTCACCACGACCGCGCGCGGTAGCAGTCTGTTGCAACCAGCTGGAAGGGGTTTATATCTGTTCACGTTCACCAGAAGGTTCTGAACGGCCCGAAGGTCCATCCGCTATCTCATTCTTGAAACTCCTCCATCGCCGCTAACGTAGGAGCGACCACTTGCTTCACGTACCACTCGCGCAAACTCGAAGTCACGAACAGCACTTGATTTCGTGTTGCAAAACTCTTCACGTCCGTCTCGCCCCGTATCGCGAACTCCACGTTCAAAACAGTGTTCACAGCCACGCTCGCACCTTGAAAGAACCGACGCGGATCCACGTGCCCCACGTTGATAACCGCACCGGTCAGAATACGACTCTTGAACGCGGTTTCCACATCCTCCCATATGACTGTGTGCGTCGTCGTTCGATCCGAAAATCCGAACCTGGTTCGCTAAAATCTTCCTGTTACAATCGCGCCCAACGTCTTCATACGCGCGATGAGCGACGTCAAATGCTACTTCGTAGCTCTTACCCAATATTCTTTGTGCACGCTCATAATCGACGGTGAGCCGTATGCACTCGTCGCACTCATTCGACCAGTCCTTGAATTCCCGGACGGTCCCTATCAGCACGGCCATTTGAGACAGCATTCTGAATGCTGTTATGAACACGTCCTTGTTTTCTTTATACACTTGTAACTCACTATTTATACATTGCACCACTTCACGATCCCACATCAAACGACACTACTAGTTCACGTCGCTGCGTACGCTGATGCTAAGTGCCCGTCGCCGTGCAGTCTTAACCGAACGCACATTCAACGGCATTATCCTCGATCTTCACCGAACGATTACCCAAATCGATCTAACTGTTACCTACGTGTACGCGGTTACCCCAAGCACGATTCCGAATCGTCGTGGAAGCGTTGTATCCCCGGAAGGTTCCATTCCTCATCTCTACATATATATGACATCCCTGAATCATCAAGCCGCGCCATCGATCCCGACGCGATTCGACCTTGACCTACATATAGACCTAAATATAGACCACGCAATTTTCTCTAGAAGAGCATCGAATTATTCCAGACACTACCGCGATCCTCTCGTTCGCTGCACACATGGATACTGTACATACGTACATGGGTATGTATTTAGGTACTTGTCGCACCTCGAAAACAGAGAAAAAATGAGGCAACGCTCTTTGCGTCAGATTACGCAAACCGTTCCAACGCGGCATTGCGATTTCTCGAACGCCCGATGGCGGAGGGGCAGTGGAATGCTCGTTCTCGATCCACGTAACCGTAGAAAAAACGCACTTTTCTCGAAATGGAAAGAAAGAAATGTGACTCAACGCTCTTTGCGTTAGATTGCGCAAACTGTTGTAACGCTTCCGATTTCTCTCTCTCTCTCTATATATATATATATATATATGTCTCTCTCCCCCTCTTTCCCTCTCGGGTCTCCAAAGCAAATTCGAATTTTCGCGCCGCCGCCGCCGTACCCTCCGGAGGTACCCGCCGCACCCCCCGGAGGTGCCCACCGCCGCCATTCGTTGTTCGATTTCTTCTTCTCCTCCTCCACTCCTTTCAAAATCGCGGTTGTTCCCTGTCCACCTCAAAAAAATATTGTTTCTCTCCTCCCCCTCTGTCCAAAATCGCGGTTCTCTCCCGCCCATCTCAAAAAAATATTGGTTCTCTCCTCCCCCTCCTTCTAAAATCACGGTTGTGCCCCGCCCACCTCGAAAAAATATGGTTCTGTCTTACCTGACTCAGAGAACTGCCGTTCCCCCCTCCCCGCGCACCTCCTCGTTCAGTAGTCCAGAACTCTCATAGTATAACTACTTCGCCAATTAAACAAAATTGGATTGACACCGAAGTGACAAATAGTGGCAGCTAATTCCTTTCTGAGATTGTTTATTACATTTTTACCCATATTTCAAATGCAAAAGGTGAGGTTCGCAAAGATTCGATAAAGTTTTATTTACTAATAAAAAATCATAAAAACGTAAAAATAAATCACGGTTTTGACGTTCTTCAATATTTCTGAACGCTTTTAGGTTCTATAGTCATACATTAAATTGATATTTTAGACGGTTCTGGTTGTAGTAAACTCGGTAGACATTCCAAATTTTCAGCCATTGTAAAGTTGTATTTCAAACATTCTGACGAGTCAACAAATCACCTGGTTTATGTTTCTCGCTATTGCCAAGTGCCAATTAAAGATTTTACGTAAAAAAAACTACTTAGATAAGCTAAATCTTATCAAAATAGCGCCAAAGATTGTTCTACTACAGTTTTCATCCAACTTTGTTTGAAAAAAGATAGAAAGAAACACGTTTTGGTCGCAATTCAGGTATTTGATATTTTAGCAAATTTAATCCCCAACAGAACGAACAAAAAAAGTAAAAAATCAGTTAAGAATTGACGGAGATACAGAATTTTGTCCACAACAAGGCACTTTGGAACAACTGTGCGGCGCGCCGCAAACGGCTATCTTCAACGATTAATAACTTCGACGATTTAGTTTTATGGTAATTACTCGCAAACGTGCCCACAATAGATTGCGGAAATCTCCACAATAACGATTATTTGTATCAAAGTAGTTTAGCGTCAAAGAAGCTAACGATTTTACGTATTTAATAGTCCACTAGCCCCTTAAACTACGGATTTTTACTTCAATAACGAACTACGATCACTTATCGCAGGGTAAGTGTAGGTATTACTGCGGATATTCTAAAACAGATCATATTTAATGTTGGAATGTATATAATCTTTCGAAAATTTTTGATAAAATTATTTTAAACTCTATTCCAGATTATTATTAATAAATATGAACAACAAAGTTTTAAGTCTTTTATCGTAGTTTGAAATTCGTCAAGGCGAAACTTTGGTCGATTCGCGATATGACGGTCATGAACACCTACTTGAACAACATTTAAACACTCCGCGTCAAAATTAAGGGAACACTATAATTTCCCGAAAATTTTGGTAATTTTCAAATGGCTGTATCTCTGCGAAAAATAGTCGCAAAAAATATTTAAAAAATGCATTTTAAAGCTTGAAGTTTCTAGTTTTTGAATCAAGGACTCAATTTTTTTCGTCGTCTATTATGATACTGTTTTATCAAGATGAAGTGCAGGAAACGAAGTTTCAGAAATTTTTGCTTAGTTTGGACGTAGGCATGGGCCAAGAAAATTTTTTTCAGATAAATCCAATGGAGGGTGTTACGTGAGGGCGTTAATTTTTAAATGACCGAGCGGTTTTTCTAATTTTTCACACGCAACGCTTAACGAATTTAGTTAGATTTGTTTTTGGGATACGTACTTGCTTCAACCAATACAGGTTGACCCGTCAGGAAGTGGTATTTTGGTAGAGACAGGTTCAAACAAAATGAGACGGAATTGTATTAATAAAATACCATGTATTACAAAAATAATTAAAGGAAGTTTTCGTAAGGTGGAACAAAAATGGGGATTTACATGGATTTGTGTAAAGAGTTGTAGACGACTCACAAATATACGCAATGTTTTACGGACGACAATTGACCGAGGGAAACCCCGCAACTCACTAACAATAAGTGAGTTGGATCAATATTCACACAATGTTCTAATTTTTCAAGATGAACCGTTTAGGAAAATATCATGTGATCGCAACATAATTACACACAGTAATAGAATTTAATAAAATGCGGTACACGCCTAAAAAGGAATTAAACAAATGATCGAGGGAAAACCCACAACTCACTAAAGAGGTTGGATCATTTGTTAATTCCGTACAATAACATAGTTACAAGGACTTACCGATTCGGCACAGAAAATTGTTAACTTTAGAACGGCTTACTCTCTTTCTCTCTCTCTTTTTCTCTCTCTCTCTCTCTCTCTCTCTTCCTCTGTCTTTCTCTGTCTTTCTCCGCGTGACCTGGAGGGTCCCGCGTACTGGATGGTGTATCGCAGGAGCGTCGCACAACACACAATGTCGAAACTCGGTTCACAATATGTTTTTAAATATTAAACGGTAGATGTTAAATGATTTAATTAACGGTTAAGGTTGATTATAGTTTAAACAGTGAAAAACGCAAAAATATATATAATGTTTCAGTCTCTACGGGGACTGAGTCCTTCCACGTTCACCAAGATACGATGGAACTCCGGCTCAAAGACTATTTTAACAATTAGCAATATGTCCTTCGGACAGAACAACTGCGCACTACGCGACTTGCTAGCCGACTGCCTTAAACAGTGAGAAAAAGGAATTTTGAATTATACAGTCTCTACTGGGGAACTGAGTCTTTTCTATGGTTACTAGTACTTGATAGAACTCTCACTCAACGACTATTTTAATAAATAGTTAATGTCCCTCGGACAGAACGACCGCGCACCACGCGACTTGCTGGCCGAGTGTCCCGAGCGATCGCAGGGCAGGCCCGAGCACTCGGGATTTTGAACAAAGAGCGCCAAAATTGCTGACTCTGCACCTCATACACACGGGCCCAACCGTCGTCGCTTCGGAACGTTCCCAGCATCTCAGTGCTTAGGTTTTGTCGCATCTGGCGTTCTAAGAACGTCGACGGCGTTAGAAGATTTTCGCATGGGAATATGCCGTGGCGTGATAGGCTTTAAGCTGAATTAAATTACAACTATTAAGAATATTCACAGATAATCGTCTATTGATTGAGGGAAGCTCCCGTAACACGTAATGGTTGAATCAATCGTTGACATCTGTGAATTGCGAAAATATCGCAAAGATTTAGAAATTAATTTGAAAAAGTAACCGGCAAGTAACAGGGGCTATTATAGAGCAAACATTTCTCTTTAATTTCTTTTTTTTTGGTTTTGTTGTATGGTGTTTATTGACCGAGTTATTCGCTATCAAAGCGAAAAAGGAACTTTTTACTTTGAACGTCTATAACTTGCGAACGCATTATTATAGAAAAATTTTCATGAGTATTTTGGAAAGCTAAGACAGTTTTCTTTCAGAACCTTTAGTTGCCAATTCAATAAGATTTCTTTTGAACCGTATTAAATTCATTTTAAAATGATCCAAAAAATTGCATATTTACCATTTTCTAGAAAACATTATGCCACTTCAAGGAAAATCATGGAATCATTCAAGTCTCCACGTTTTTTGCGAGTTAAGACTACCCGTAAACACTGTGCAATTGGCCGGACCAATCAGATTTAATTTCTGTATGTCCTCGATGGTCAAACATGCGATATGGTTTGAAAAATTGAAGGATCACCTGTTTTACGCTATGTTTCTCTGTAAAACCCTTTCTTTTGTTCTCGCGACTTTTCAACGATTGTTGCACTTATCTTTTTGTTAGTTCAACGTCATTTTAGTAAAAAGAAAAGACTTAAAAAATTGAAGAAAAACATTTTTATCCAATCTCTTCGCAGTGACAAAAACTGTACTTCAATAACTGGCATTAGCACCATCCAAAGCGCGCCACGAGTTAGCGCATGCGCGGTCGGACCTACGCCTCACTGCATATGCGCCAACACAGCTATTCACGCAACAACTTGCGACTTTAAATTCGACTTCTAGCGAACTTCTTTTTTTTGCATCGAGTTTGTCCCGATGTCACCTAACTGAGTTCGAAGTCGATCGGCTTGTGATTCTGTTGGAGGAGGGCCACAGCCAGCGACAAGTTGCCAATTCCTTTGATGTTAGTCCGTCGGTTGTCAACGTCGGTTGATTTCGAGAGAATGGACTGAACTCTCGCAGAAGAGGGCAAGGGCGCAGACGTGCGACAAGTTCGCGAGAGGATAGAGGGATTACGCGACATGCACTTCGGGAGCCAATCGTCACTGCACGCGTTATTGCAGGACAATTTATGGAGCGCAGACATAATCCGCCACGTCCGAGCTCCAGTAGTACCATCAGACGTCGATTAAGGTACGTTGGCTTGCGTTCAAGGCGTCCAGTGCGAGTCCCGTTGCTCACTCGCACACATCAACGGCAGCGTTTGGCATACACTCGCCATTACGTGCACTGGGGCGCGCGACAATGGGCAAATGTCCTTTGTACTGACGAGTCCCGATTTTGCCTCCACGGGAATGATCGACGGTTTCGGGTCTGGCGTCGTCGTGGTGAACGCCATAATGCCAACCATACAAGGCCGGTTGTTGCGTTCAATGGTGGATCGGTTATGGTTTGGGTCGGGATAACACGGTACTCACGTACCCCATTAATTATCCTCGCACCTGGTGGGCTGACCGCTGCGCGGTACGTGGACGAGATTCTGCGCCCCGTTGTACTCCCCCTGCGTCAACGTATGGGGAATCGTTTCGTGCTTATGCAGGATAATGCAAGGGCGCATACGGCACGCCATACGCTACGATTTCTGCGGCAAAATCGGATATCAGTTCTTGGCCATCCAGCAGTGAGCCCAGACCTGAAACCGATTGAGCATGTTTGGGACATTCTTGAGCGACGTTTGCGACAACAGTATCCGAACCTGGCGAATTTGGGACAATTAGCACACGCCCTCCGCCAAATTTGGCACAGAATTCCCCAAAGGATAATTTGTAACTGCATTAACATACGCAACCGATTGCGGGAAGTCATCTTGCGGAGAGGTGGCAACACACATTATTAGACCACACACAAATACACACAAACATACACAACGCGCGCACGTGCTCTCATACACACACGCATCGGAGAGTGAGTTTGGAGTCAGAAAATACTGCGAGAGTGACGAACCGCAGGGTCTCATCTCTCCATGCTGCCGCACACACAATGAAGTGTAAATCCGATCACGCATGCGTCAACTCGTGGCGCGCTTTGGATGGTGCGAATGCCAGTTATTGAAGTACAGTTTTCGTCATTGCGAAGAATTTGGATAAATTTTTTTTTTAAATTTTTGAAATTTTTTCTTTTTACTAAAATGACGTTGAACTAACAAAAAACGTGCAACAACAAAGAAAGGGTTTTATAGAGAAACATAACGTAAAACAGGTGATCCTTCAATTTTTCAGACCATATCGCATGTTTGACCACCGAGGACATACGGAAAAAACATCTGATTGGTCCGGCCTTTTGCACAGTGTTTACGGGGAGTCTTAGCTCGCAAAAAACGTGGACACTTGAATGATTCCACGATTTTCCTCGAAGTGGCATCATGTTTTCTAGAAAATGGTAAATATGCAATTTTTGGGATCATTTTAAAATGAATTTAATACGGTTCAAAAGAAATCTCATTGAATTGGCAACTAAAGGTTCTGAAAGAAAACTGTCTTAGCTTTCCAAAATACTCATCAAAAATTTTCTACAATAATGCGTTCGCAAGTTATAGACGTTCAAAGTAAAAAGTTCCTTTTTTGCTTTGATAGCGAATAACTCGGTCAATAAAAAGCATACAACAAAATAAAAAAACGAAATTAAAGAGAAATGTTTGAGCAAACATAATATTTTTGCGACCATTTTTCGCAGAGATACAGCCATTTGAAAATGACCAAAATTTTCGGAAAATTATAGTGTTCCCTTAATTTTGACGCGGAGTGTATTCTTGTTATTAACAGTAATACTCGATAGTAATGCTCGATAGAATAAGAGTTATTCCTTCAGAAAAACAGTAAATCAATCGTCTACATTTTAGTTTTAATTTTTAGTTCTCACCGCAGTATTAGGTGTAGTACTTTACACCATATGCATGTATTACTGCAGACCAAATAATTTTTCTATCTATAAGTGATATTTGTACTAAGGTTATGTTTTGTCTGTCATCAGACCGCAGAAATAGATGTGCAGTAACTAGTATTTCGTTAGTAACTGGCACGCAGTAATGCATGCATGTCCGCAGTAACTTCCGCAATGACATTGGTCGACAAATCTCTGTGTTTCTAATTAACTGTGCTTATTACCACGCCCTCATATTTTTGTATGGAATTATTAAGGTCCCACCTTTCTTTTAAAAAAAGACGGAGGAACTTTCATTCATTTGAAGGCCTATATTTTTTGTTACATTACTTTTTCGTTTATACGGTATTTGAAAACGAAATGTATGTATTTCTTGTCCCCTCACTCCAAATAATTATTATTTTCGATTCTGCTTTAAAAAACTCGGTATTCGCCTTTTTACGTTTGACATGATTTTCCTCGATTTATGTTTAATTCGTTAGCAAAATATGACCACAAGTTCGATTTTGTATGTTACGTCTTTTTCATTTGTTATTTTACACGATTTCCTTTGATTCATGCCGATTTTCTTGTTCATAGTACAAGCGCAGCCGCCTACCGCGTAGCCAACGCTACCGCGGGAGTTCGAGCGCAAGACTCACGCTCTGTTTGACCGGAATGTTTTGTTAATATCTCGTTAACGAAGCTTCGGACAATATTTTAGCTAAGGAAAAAGTTGTTTGCAATCACCGCACGAATTACCCCTTTCAAGAAACGGAAACATTTTTTTACACCCTGTATATTCTTATATCAAACTCGATTCGGCGTACCTACCTCGACCGAAATATAATGCCGAGTCAAATTCGGTACAAGTCGTAAAAGATTAAGATACTCGAATTCTTTATGAATATTATTAATAAATGCAATCAATTTTAATGTTACAGCAAAGTAATTATAAAGTAATAGATCGTCAGGTTGAGTTTATACTGAAGAAAAAATGCGTTGCTTGGTGGCCAAGATTAATCAGTCAACCACAAAAGCCATCATGGTTGAAGATTGACTTTGATAAATGGACAAGTGAGGATTTAGAAGACACTGAAGATGAAAAACGTGATATATGTAGTGATTATCCTGGAATGTACGATAAACTGCATACAGAGGAATTTGGTTATAAAAAAGGTATATTTTATCAAAATATATTATTATTCACATTTAAACCTTTTTGCAACATTAATTTATTCATATTTATTACACAGAGGATTTCAAGAAAGTCTACTTAATTATTTATAACCTTTGGCAATTCGTTGGTTTTATTTATATTCTTATCGTAATGGGAATAATGTACTCGCGAGATGGGCCAGGTTAGTAAATATTTAAATTGTTTAAACATAATTATCTGCAATGAAAACTAAAATAACATACTTAAATATTAATATTTTAATTTTAGCTTCCATGAAAGAAACGTATATGGCTGTTGGGAATCCCTTGAAATTTATACAACTTTTGCAGTTTTTAGAAGTTATGCATTCATTATTTGGTTATACTAGGAGTAGTACACTAGTATCACTTGTACAAGTAGGAGGCAGAGCATTTATTTTATTTGGGATGATTGAAGCTGAACCACGTATGCAAACTAAGCCTGTTATTTTTTATCTTTTTCTTGTTTGGAGTATAGTGGAAATAGTTAGATATCCATATTATCTAACAAAATTACTGAAAGTGGAATTTTCAATCTTAACATGGTTAAGGTATACAATATGGATGCCCCTATATCCTTTAGGATTTCTCTGTGAAGGAATCATAATATTAAGAAATATTCCATATTTTGAGGAGACCCAAAAATTTACTTATTCTTTACCAAATTCTTGGAATTTTGCATTTCATTTTCCATCCTTCTTAAAAATATACTTGCTTATATTTTGTTTACCTCTTATATACATGTTAATGACCCGCATGAATCAAATACGATATAAAAAACTTGGAAAGTCTAAGCTAAGAAAAAAAAATGTATGACTTCAGGAGTAATTTAAAATTAAGAAAGTAAAAAGTTAAGAGATTTTGTGGTGGTAATTCAATTTATTATGGAATTCATGTTATCAATAAATAATAAGTCACTGTAGTATGTGAATTCATTTTACACTTACAATGGACAGGGTATTAGGCAGTAGATGTACCAAACTGTAAGGGGGGTTTCTCATGTCAAAGTAAGACGAAAATCAAGTGATAGGAATGGATAGAGTAGGCATAGGAAGCACTTGGCTTAATACGTGGATTTATTATATATATTGCACACAACCAGATGGAAGTGAGGTAGCGCATACGGACGGAAGCACAGGAATGTATACATATATAAGAAAACAAAAGAATACACGGCGAAGCCATTGTTACTGCGTCGCGGTTAATGTAGGCCATTATGGTCATTTAGGGTCTGGAGCCGGACTGATTGACCACCCCACCTTAAGAACTTTGGTGACTCCTCCACATCCAATCAGGCACGAGAGAATTTGCCTGATGTCAAAACCCACCACCTCCTGAGGTCTTCCTCCGCAAGCTCGACAAGCTCATTTTTCATTCTTGTCCAGTCACTCATTCCATCAACAACTCACAAATAAAGTGACAGTTTCTAACCTTACAACGTGCAATTTATTCTCTCAACAAGTTCTCGAGACTTTAATTTATCAGAAGAGCAACGGTACACCCCGTCAAAGAGTTACGCCCTTATCATCGACGTTGTGTCGTAACAGCCATGGACCTAAGAATTAAGGAATAGACACAATCTGGCCCGAAACATGGGTTTGGGAAATTACATTTTTCGTCCTTATATCAGCAGATTCTGGGCTAGATGAGGTCTCATTCGAAAGAGGAAGGTTCAATGCAGCCCGTTTTGTTCGTGGTTCAACGAGATTGTGTTGATATCTAATAATAAGAGTGTCCAAAGTAGAGCAAAAATAACTAGGTCACTAAAAGAGTTTTGTGACTCAAACGATGACGAAAGCGGGCTGCATTGAACCTTCCTTTTTCGAATGAGACCTCACCCAGCTCAAAATCTGTTTATATAAGGACGAAACACGTAATTTTGTGACTGCATTCCCAAATACGAATTCCGCTATATTAACGATAATACAGAGCAAGTCACGCGACAAATTTAGTTCAGGGAGTGGATACGAAATGGCGCATACTCAGGAGGACTTTATGGAGCTGAATGGCGTGGAGATTGATCGCAACAGAAACATTGGAATAACTAGCACGCTTAAAAACCATGTATCGCTGACATCTGACGAAGACAAAAATATGCAGAATGCCGGATGGGGTTTGAAACGACGCGATGGGCTAATAGTGAAAAATCATTTCAATTTTTGTGTCCCGCTCAAATATTTGTTGACATTTTGCGAGAACAACAAACGCATGATTATTAATTCGCGCCATGAATTGATTTGAATACGCTCGCGCAACGACAACAATGCTCTGATAGGATCACCGATGTTGGAACCAGAAATTGAATTACTTAAACTACAATGGCGGATGTCTCATGTGATGCTGAACGACGTTAATAAGCTATCGTTGCTACGTACTTTGGAAAGTGGATAAAACCTGAGCATTGGTTTTCAATCGTGGGATCTGTACGAGTATCCTCTCTTACAGAGCACGACCAAGCATTCGTGGGCCGTGAAGGCATCTACACAGCTGGAGAAGCCGCGCTGCGTGATCCTTGCTCTACTGACTGGTCGAAGGAATGTGATGAGCGAAGACGTTACTAAGTTCAACAACTGTAAATTGACCAATGTAAAACTTTTTCTCAACTCAGAATTTTACCCATACGATGACATGAACTTGGACTTTGACAAGAATAAGCATGCCATCTTGTATCATATGTATACGCAATTCGGTAAAACGTATTATGGACATAGTTGCAACGAGGCATTATTCACCGTGGCTGAATTTTTACAATTTGGCCTCCTCGTGGTAATTGTTTGCTCGCGACAAAATGAGTCGATCAAGAATGGTACAGTGGATGTGCGCATAGAATTCGAGTGTAAAGAGAATGTGCCGGTAAATACTACGGCCTACTGTCTGATTCTGCACGATCGAGTGGTTGAATACAATCCGTTGACAAACGTGGGGCGCAAAATAAATTAAATTGCCACGCTACTTGCCCGCCCTCTCATGTGTCAAATTCGCAAAAAAATTTCATCGTGAAAATCGAGATGCTTTACGAGACAAACTGCATTCTCCCGTCTGTCTTGAAAGCGAACGGACCTCTAAATTGTACCGATAATGGTTATGCCAACATTTGTTGACCTGCAAGGGTTCATCGTCGATGGAAGATTTGTCGTCAAGGAAGTGGCTGCCCTACGAAAGGGGACAATTCTCTCGCACTATATTTTTGGGAGTTCGATGCCGCAATATCTTCTTACAAAATCCGACAAATCAAGCATCCGATGGTTGGTTGCAAAACATCATGGACTACGTTGGGACGATGGAGACGTTCCATGCAGTATGGCTAAACAGCTAATTTCGAAAGCTGCAGCTGATGCGATTGACGAAGAAGATGACACATTCCATATCATATACGTTAAAGGGCTGCAGAAACGCGACTGACTTGCGGATTTCCTGGATGAAAATACGAGAGCTGGCGTGGTCATTGAGACGCTGGACATTGACTACGAGGATATCAAATCTCTAAATAAGCTAAATGTATTTAATATTCTGCGATGTGGCAGACACGCGAAACACTGTGCCATGCAAAATGTATTTAAAATATTCAACTGGTGGTCTAAACACCAAAATAATGCATAAAATATAATCAATTTTTTAATATATATGAAAATGTTTTTTCTTCACCCTCCCCTAACCTAATCTCCTACATGTGATGTACGCTAGTTTAAGACAATAGTTGTAATTATTTAGAAGTGGTTCATTACACGTCCAATACACGTTCGAAGTGGTATCACACATGTTCGATACACGTTCGAACTGGATCATTACACGTCCAATACACGTTCGAAGTGGTACCATACACGTTCGAAGAGGTACGATTGACATTCGATACATGTTCGAAGTGGTTCATTACATGTCCAATACACGTTCGATACACGCTCGAAGTGGTACGATTGACGTTCGGTACATAATCAAAGTGGTTCATTACACGTTCGGTTCACGTTGAAAGTGGTGTGATCTAGTCGAATGATGTACCAAAGAAGAAGGGGAAGAGACGTGTATGAATAAGAAGAGTGGTGGTCGTCAGCGAAAATGCAGGTGGCCTGTGATGAAGATGGCGAAGAACAAAGGCATCTTACTTTGCACCAGTCGTCTTCAAACTGTGACAGGTGACAGTCGGATTTTTGAAGTGCAAGTTACAATGGGGATATTCAGGATTGCCCCGGAGTGCGACCCCGAGGTATGTATTTATCAATATTTTTATATTTATCGCGTTTAACCGTTGACACCGAGTGAAATTAAATCAGGCTTTCGTGGGTTTCTATCTTCTTAGAACTCGCCACCACTGTCACCGACGTGGTCGAGCGACTGGGGGTCGCCGCAGCCGTCGTCGCCGCAGTCCCCGCAGCCGTTGCCGCCGCAGTCCCCGCAGTCGTCGCCGCCTCCGCAGGTATGTAATACTTTGCATTGTTTTATACATTTGATGTTTATTATGTGTCAAAATTATATTGACGTGTCTGTGTGTGTATGTTCTAGGAGTTGCAGCGGGCTAATGGCCCCGCGATGGCGGCTCGGGTGCGGCGCCCATGGGTGCTATATCGCCGGATGAGGCCCCTGCGGCGGCCACGGCGTCCATCACCCCCCTGGATCGACGTCCGCGACCCGCTACCGCCACCACCACATCTAGGGTGGGTGATGGCGCCCCAGGTGCAGGCTGCGTCACCGGCGTCGTCATCAGACGATGATACGCCACTCTGGTGGCCACCGGCGACGCCGTCGCCGTCGTCGCCGACGCCACCACCACCATCGTCGCCGTCGTCGCCATAATTTTTTCATTTTTTTTACTTTTCTAATTTTATATTTATATTATATATTCTTTTATATTTATATTTATATTATATATTCTTTTATATTTATATTTATATTTATATTATATATTCTTTTATATTTATATTTATATTTATATTATATATTCTTTTATATTTATATTTATATTATATATTCTTTTATATTTATATTTATATTTATAGTAGTAAATAGGTTTATTTTTTGCCTTTCGTCCTCAAAATGGGGTTACATGTGTTATATGTGTAAGTGTTTCTGGGACTGTTAACTCATGGATGCGCTTTCGATTTGATTTCTTCCTTCATCTTGTTCTTCTTTTCTTCTCCTTTTTTCCAGAACCATTCGCATCCACTCCGCTCCTTCTTCTTCTCCCTTTAGAATCGCTCTGATCGTTGAATTCTCTCTTTTCAGCTCCTTACAGTCTTGTAGCATGTGACTCAGCGTCTCTCTAGCCCCATTGCATAGTCTGCATACTGTGTCTTTTTCCTCCTTCCAGTACTTGCTCCCCCGCTCTTCGTTTCCACATCTGAACCTAGCAATCATGCTTTGGTCTCTGCCTCTGTAGTTTTCGTCTAGGTAATTTGCTCTTTGGTCATCCCTTATTTCTGTGTAATGTGCGTTGTATCTGCCTCCTTGTATTCTGTTGTATTGCCATTGAACCTGCTCTGCCCTGTCCCTTTGCGCTAGTTCCTCAGCGAACTCTCTTCCCCGCCTTCTTTCTATTTCCATTTCTTGGATATCCATCATTTTCTGCCTGTAGTATGCATCTCTCATTTCCTCCCACTTCGACTTTTCCTCTGCTTGCTTCGCGTCTATTTCCCTCCAGCATTCTTGTACTATTTTATTCTTGTTCAGCCGTTTCGCTTTCTCCTCATATTTTATTGCTCTTTTCCCCGCTTCTATCCTTACTTTGTCAGTTTTTGTTTCCTCCAAAATTAGATATGCTGGTGTATTAAAGTCCAGACCTAAAGTCCACCTTATGTATTTCTCCTGTATCTTCTCTACCTTTTCTGCTTCCATCCAACCCCAAATTTCTGACGCGTACAGCAAGATACTTTTCACTATGCTTCTGAATATCCTCATTCTTCTCTCTTCTCTCTCTTTTTTCTCTAGCCTCTTCCTTCCATTCTAGCCCCTCCAGTCTTTCTGTCAGCCTCTCTGCCTGATCCTTCTTGGCCTCCAGTACTTCTATCCTATCTCTCATTTCCTTTCTTTCCTTTTCCCATATCTCATCCCTCCTCTTCCACTCGTCCCTCAACTCTCTATTATCTTTTCTCAGTTCCTCCAATCCATTCTTAACTGCCATCACTACTTCTATCAATTTGTCTAATTTATCCATTTCTCTGTCCTGTTCCGTCTCCTGGCAGACCGGCGTTACCGCAGTTCCTATAACTGCCTCAGTTTTCTTAGCCGGAGGCGACCTCCCTATTTTCCTCGCTTTTAGGAATTCTTCCTCTATTTCCTTTTCGGCCCTTAACCTCTTCTGCTCCTCTTCGCCCTTCCGTTTCCTCTTGAACGTGTCCAATATCGAGCCTTCGCTGCCCGCTCTACTTCTTCCCAGCTGTTCTGCCAACGATGGTCTTCCCCTTCTTCTCGATTCCTTTTGCACTTCCCCGCCTTCGCCTGCTCGGTTCATTGGAGTCTCTGCTCTTCTTTACCTACTGCTGTCTCCGTTTTGACTTCTTACTTTTTCCACTCCCGTAGATGTCACTTATCCTTGCCACGTCTCTTATACTTCGTGCACTCGTTTCACACCTTCTCTTCTTCACCTTTTATTTCACCTTTCGACACTTTATTAACTTTGGATTATACTGTCCACCGGAACCTTGTCTTCTCCCCGTGTTTTTCACCCGACCTCGTTATTTTCTGCGCACTTTTGCCACACTTTTCGTCTATTTCTTTCGCCTGTCTGCTTACACACGTTATTCTCTCGCGCACGTCACGTGGTTCCCCCTATTTATATTTATATTATATATTCTTTTATATTTATATTTATATTATATATTCTTTTATATTTATATTTATATTATATATTCTTTAATATTTATATTTATCTTATTTATTTATTTATTTATTTATTTAATTACTTCCACGGGTAAAGACCCTTTAGTTTATAATGATTATTCATAAAGTAAAAAAAAAAAAAAAAAAATGACAACATAACGTACATAAACAAACAATAGTACAGGAAAATAATGAAACTTAATAGCTAATACAACCAAATTTAAAAAAATAAGAAATTACTGGTTGTGTAAAAAGACGTTCAAGCGAGCCAAAGCCCGCAAACGATGTTTGAAGGTGGCCAATGTGCCACTAAAAAAATCAATATGTGCGCTATACAGGTTCGCTAACTTGCATATCCTATCAATGGAGTTATTCATTCCATACGAGGTGTTGTGTGCCGATATGTAAAAAAGAGAAGGTGATCTAATAGAAACAATAGGCGCATAAAGGTTGACCAGAGCTAAAATGTCCGCAGAGTCAGTGTAGCCGTTAATAATACCAAAAAGGCAAGTAAGATCGGATATACAACGACGATTTTCCAATGTGAGAAGACCGCTGACTTCCAGAATAGAGCTATATTCATGGCATAGTCGAGACATCGGAGTGCCGAGTTTAAAAGACAGCAGTCGTAAGAATCTATGCTGGATGCCTTCCAATAATCTAATGTATTTATCCTGATAAGGATTCCAGACAGGAGACGCGTACAGTAAGTGTGGGACGACCAATGCATTGTACAGGGTTATTAAGGTACCGGGATTAACGAAATCGGCCGATGCACGCGTGATGAACCCAAGCATTCTAGCCGCTTGATTTCTTACATTATAGTAGTGCTGGGAAAAGGACAACGAAGAACAGAATGTAACTCCAAGGTCTCGAATACTAACGATAGAGTCAACTAAGGCACCATTAAGTGAATACTCATTATATTGCAAACATTTTTTACGAGAAAAATGTAAAACGTGACACTTGGAGACATTCAGTGACATTTCGTTATCCCCACACCAGTCACACAGCCTATTAAGATCGTCCTGTACAAGATTAACATCCTCACTACTCGCAACTCTTTTAAATATCTTCAGGTCATCGGCGTAGAGCAGGAAAAGACAATACTGGAAAACATCAGAAACGTCGTTAATGAAGATGTTAAACAATAGAGGACCGAGGTGCGATCCCTGTGGTACGCCTGAAGTAGCTTGATAAGTCCTCGAGAAGCTGCCTTTAAATTTGACCTTCTGGTATCTATTTGCTAGGTAACTCGATAACCAACCAAGTAAATTGCCCCGGATGCCAATAGCCTCAAGTTTTCGTAAAAGAACCGAGTGTTTGACGGTGTCAAAGGCTTTACGAAAGTCAGTGTATATAGAGTCAACTTGATAACCACGCTCAAGTTCATTTACAATATAATGATGGTACAACATCAGATTCGTGGTAGTCGAGCGACTCGGAACAAAACCATGCTGTTCCTTAATAATAATAGTCTTAGTAAGATCTGACAGCTTATCCGTAATAATACTCTCAAAAACACGAGGCATGACATTCAAGATACTAACTGGCCTGTAATTTGTAATATCAGACTTATCATTTGCCTTGAAAATAGGCGATACGATACTACCTTTCCACTTTGACGGGAAAATTCCAGATCTCAACGATATATTGAAAATAATGTACAAGATCCTGGCTATGATATATTTACATGACTTAAAAAAGATTGGAGGAATACTGTCATCACCCGGTCCTTTGTTCACGTCAAGAGTGGAGATTTTATGAAAAACTTCACCAATACTAATGGATAAGTCAGAGACATCAATATCATGTTTAGAACTAAAAGATTGACTGCATGGAGTATCACGAGCATATACCGATTGAAAGAAAGACGCAAAGGTGTTAGTAATATCCAAATTGTTATGAAAATATTGGCCGTCAAGATGCATCGATTGCGGAAGAGAAAAATCTCTATTTCTCGAATTAATAAATTTCCAAAAACTTTTGATGTTAGTTGAGGTCATTCCTTCGACTCTACGTACGTATTCCAACCAACTTTTCCTTAAGGCAGTTTTGCATTGAGACCTCAGGGCCGAGAAACATAAATAGTCAGAATATAAATTGCTGTTCTTATAGTTAATGTGCGCTAGTTTCTTCAGGCGAATTAAGTTTCTGACATGGGCTGAAAACCATTCAGGGTAAAACGAAGACCGAACATAGAATTTAGGAACATGCGTGCATATTGCATAATTGAGATGTGAGTAAAGAAAATCGACGGCTGCATCCGCAGATAATCCGTTCAAACTATTATCCCAGTCCACACTACCTAAGTAATCTGTGATGGAACTGAAATCAGCGAGATTAAAATTGGGCTTACTCGGAAAAGTGGATTGGGAAGGTCTCTCGATACGAGCAGGAATACAGATGCACAGCGCAGGATGATAAGAATCGCACGTCAAAAGATTCTCAGGTGGTGTATACACTCTGCACATGCTGTTATTAGTAAAAAGCAAGTCTAAAAATGATCCAAACATGTTACATATATCATTCTTCTGGTAAAGATGCAGTATGTTAAAATATTCACAAATAGTATCAGCTGGTGCGCGCACCTGAGAGACTGTTGACGTACAATTTAAAGTACCCACCGCATCCGTAAACCAAACAGTATGACGAATGTTATAATCGCCAATGACGTAAATGTTTGTATTTGGTCGAGCAGAGGAAACATCAGTGACAGTTGAGCAGTGTTTCTCATATAATGTACAATCAGAAGATGGAGAAATATAAACCGCACCAAAGATATGAAAAGAGTCTCCAAAACGCACCTTAACAAAAAGTTGTTCAACACACCTCTCTTGTATACCAATTAGTTGACTAGAAAATTTATCACTGACAGCAATGAGTACTCCGCCACCACGTGATAAAGAGCTAGTATGAGAATTCCTGTCCATTCGATAAATCGTGTACCCGTGCAGCATTAATTCGGAATCAGAGAAATTCTCATTTAGCCAAGTTTCCACAAAGATAATGATATCATATCTAACGCAGGAAGATGAGAGCGCAAGACAAAGGTCGGTCAGTTTAGTCCGAAGCCCCCGAACGTTCTGATAATAAACTAAAGGGTCACAAACTAGTTTTTTCGTGTTGGTCTGGAATCACAGGTCACTATTTTAGGCACCCCTCGAATGTATCTAATCGTCTTATCAGCTACTCCAGAATCTTTTAGCTGCTTCAGCTCGTCCTGAAGATTCCGCAGATGTTGGCGTTGCTTGAAAGTCCGGTCCTCGTAGATCTTAACAGGTCCAGAGTAAGCCCTCTTGTTTTTAAGGATGACTTTAACGTTATCCTTGGAGGGAAAAGTAACGCGGATAGGTCTTGTCTTCCCCGCTACCGCTTTACCGATCCTCGAGGTTCTAATATTTGAAAAATCCAGTTGACTAACTTTCTTGAGAGTATCCCTCACCATGTCCTCATCAGATGAAACGCAATCCAAAGACGACTGAGTCGGTGGAAGCTCAGCTAAATCATACATGATAATGTTGCATGATTTTGACTCCCGCTCCCTGACTTCGGTCAGCACTTCCTCATAAAAAGATGAGTCACCGATAGCCGTAAACGATGAGGTAACTTTGTTCATTTTATTTTCTAACTCAGTAACACGTTGAGAGAGCCGCTGAAAACCAGAGTTGATATCCTCTATTTGTTGTCTATGCATCTCACGAGCCTCTGAGAGGAAATTTTCGAATTCCGTCTTGATGAGGTCCTCTACTTTCTTCATCAGTGACTGCTCTATCACATTAAATTGATTCAAGGAATGAGATCCAGCGCAGTCCATAAATTGTCCATTGGCGTATAAATGACCAGTTTTGATGATGCACGCAGGATGGGCTGCAATACCGCAAGTATTGCAGCTGATAGGCTTCGCTACCGGAGCAGAACATCCCTTGCAGATCTTTCTATCCATTATTGAGTTGAAAATTGGTCCGAAGAAAAAGACACTTAACCACCAAACTGTATAAAAGACTTAACGTTTCAAACAATTTCCGTTAATCCGTCCGTTAACCAGCGAGCTATTAGTAAACACGTCTGTACTGTTCGACGACTCGGAACGAAGTCCGTCATATACATCCATCGGGACAAAATTGCCTGAATACTATATATTCTTTTTTATTATTCTATATTTTTTACTAATTTTATAGTTTTTTTTGTAACAATATATCTTAATCTTATATTATTTCTCCATTTTATTTACCCGCCCTCCTCCTCGCCACATAATTTTAAGATTCAACGTTTCGGAATTCTCCAGATGTCGTATAATTCTATTTCGTTCGAGCGTTCTTCGCGCCGTTGAATGATGTCATCACGCGCGACTGTTCCGGAGGTTACACGATACGCCGCGACGTTAAATCGGAACGCTTCGAAATACTAGTAGCTTTAGAATAAAATGTGATTGTACAACTATGTAGTGCCGTCTCTTTCTCTCTCTCTCGAATTTAGCTTTAAAACTGATGCTCTGTCTCTTTCCCACCCTCCGAATATGTGGTTCGTAAAACGCCGAACTTTCCCGACATTGCCCGAAACATCATCCGATAAAAATAAATTATTAAAACAATTTCAGCTACACAATGGTTTGGAAAAATATTCCAACGGTGGGCCAAGGTCATTCCCCCCTCGGAAAAAATTTCCGGTGGTGGGTCGGGGTCTGAAAAAGTTTTCGGGGGTCATTCACTCCCTCCGGTCTGGTCTAAAAAATTTTCGGCGGTGGGTCCGGTCTGGAGAGGTCTCCGCGGCGGCTCGACCTGGAGTGATCCCCTCCATCATCGCGGCTTCCCCCACTCCGCGGCTCGTGCGCGGAACCGGTCTTCCTCTCCCCGCAGGCCCCGCGCCCATGTTTCCCTCCGCTGCGCTCCCCCGCGCGCCACCACTTTCCCCCGCCCCCACGCTCCCCTCAGAGGGCCGGAGTTAGAATCCCCATTGCCTTACTACTTGCGTTCATACTCGTGTTTCAATCAAGGTCAACACTACATACTCACCATCATCGATGTGTTGAGCAAGTATGCGTGGGCGTTGCCGCTCAAGACTAAAAATGGCGCTGAGGTGACTAAAGCGTTCGCAAAGATATTTAGAGATCAATATCCGAAAAATTTGCAAACCGATCAAGGAAAAGAATTTTACAACGCCGATATGCAGAAGTTCTTGACAAAGCACGACATTAATCATTATTCAACGTATTCGGTGATGAAGGCCTCCGTCCTAGAACGTTTCAATCGAACTTTGAAGAACCATATGTGGAAACTGTTTACGCTCAATGGAACCTATAGATGGACAGATGCGCTACCGCGTCTACTTTCAGAGAATAACGCACGAAAACATAGAACCATCAGAATGCGTCCTTGCGATGTTACCCCCGCGATCGCCGACAGGCTGCTAGCCACCGTATACAACAATATAAAGATCGCTGCTCCAGCGAGATTCAACTTGGGCGAGTTTTTGCGCATGAGCAAATTTAAAACCATCTTCGATAAAGGCTATACGCCTAATTGGACAACGGAGGTGTTCAAGATAGCCAAAGTACAGGCAACTAACCCTGCAACGTATCTGCTCGTCGATTCCTGTGGAAAACCCGTTGCTGGAGGATTCTATGAACACGAGCTGCAACGCGTCACCGATCCTGATGTGTATCTAGTGGAAAAAGTGTTGCGTAGAAAGGGGGATAAGGTATACGTCAAGTGGCTGGGGTTTGATAAATCACACAATTCATGGATAAATAAAAATAATGTGTTGTAGAATAATAATACATAGTTCAATAAATACAATGATACATATATGTATGTGTGAACAATTTTTTTTTATACATTAATTCCGCTATTTATATGAACGAGTTAATAAATACAATGCTATGCATGAGTAAACAATTATATATTACGCAATAATTCCACTATTTATAATAAATACAATAATTGCTATTTTACAATGGGATATTATAGCAGAATTTTGTAATGTCCCCAGGGCAGAGTGTCGGTTGAATCGGATACGATATGCCGTTTGTCGTCGTGTGGACTTAGAGCGATTTTAGATTCCGAAATGGTGTACACTTTGTGCAATTTAGACCGTATGCATGATTGTCTGCGGACCATTTCGATCTCCCTTTGCAAACACTGCGCGTAGTCGTCGAAAGTTATCGTTCTGGCTATGATGTTGGTCTTGACGCCTTTCGCCTTTTTCGTATCTTTTTTACCGTATATGCGAAGTGCATACATTTTCGCTCTAAGACCTACGAATTCGGTCATTATCGCACCGTTATTTTCGTCCTTCATCAGCCCCGGAACCTTCTTATTTACGCGCGGCATATTATATGGATTGTCGATAGGATAATCGCTTGTGTCGAATCTACCGATATTGTCTTTCGTGGAATCGTAGATATCCTCGCATCGAATGTGATAAATAAGACTGTCAGTATTGGTGTATAGAATTTTACATTTTTGATCATGCAGGGCAGACATGCACTCGTGATGAAATTCGTACAAACAAATTTTTTGTGTCCAGAATGCACATACCCACGTATATCGGTTTGTTAAATTACACCTCGAGTTTTTGCAATTCAAGAGCAATTAAATTTTCCGAAAAACACTTCTGCTGTGGAAATTCGGTTTTGCGATCATTGCCTCCGCGCCATATCGCCCTTCCCAATGTGTCAAAAGTTTTACATCCACGTGATTTCGTACATTTTCCATAGTTTTACCGAATAGCGCGTTGTTCATCAATTTGTACAAATTTTTTTCAAAGTCATTTGTTGCGCCTGTTCTAAACCGTGTATTTAGTTCGATGTAATCGCGGAGCCAGGGAGATTGAGTGAATTGAAGCACGCGGTGTATTTTTATATATATTTTAATACCGCGTTCGATAAACATAACCATATCGACGTCTGTGAGCAATGCAAATGTAATTTTGGTGTGTTTTAGCATTGCATCCCAGGTGAAACCGGGTAAAGTATAATAATGTGCTGAATCAAATCCGTAACTCTTGATACAACTTTCGCGAAAATTTTCAAAAATATCAGCCAATAACAAGACATTAGTTTTCAAATACAAGTCGCTGTATTCGCCGAAGGTTCTAATGCCGAAACGCTGCCAGACCGTCTCGGCGTGTGCGTAATCGCTCTCGGATACAGTCTCACCAGTTAACGAACTGTAGAATGACTCGCGCGGCGGTAAGCATGGGTCCTGCAGCTTATTATTATTGTTGCCCGCGCAATCAAGGTATTCGTATGGAAAGAATCCCTTTCGCGTCAATAAATTGAAATCTTCGGTGGATAATGTTTTAAATTTGGATGGTAAAATTTTGAATTTATTTGCGCTTAGAAAAGATGCTAATTTGTCGAGACTGGTATTGAAAAATTTGTACAAATCGATGAATCGCAATTTAATACAATTTCGCGAGCCTGATTCACCCGCTTCTTCGACATTTTTTGTGAATGAAATGTAATTTTCTTTAGTTATGGGCAATACATCAACGTGACCTTCAAAAGCGGTAACTATTTCCTCGATAATGAAAGGCGAATCGTAGCCTGATAAATTATGAAAAACTATGGGGGTGTAAACCGCATTTTTATAATTTAAATTGCACTCCATATGTGCTGGACCTCTAAACCGTCCGGATAGATGGCAATGATCGCGGACTCGTATATCGCTAGCCTCGAATGGTTCTTCGCAAATGTGGCAATATGTTGCATTGTGAAATGTCGTCCACTGTTCGGTGGTTAAATCAAGCATGGGAGTATTACTGGCCAGGATGGGTTTAGCAAAATTCGCAAAATTTTTTTGTTCATCGACGAACCATGAAATACAATTCGCGTCGCGGCGACATCGATACGTCGATAACGACATATCGTATGAACAAGCATATAATATGCAATGCTGTGCACATTGTGGTGCTGATACGCGCGTAATTTATTATCTACATCACCCACTCGATTGTCCTCCGTTTTCCCGATGATGCACTCGAGATCGGCGTACACCAAGAAAGGAAGTCGCTCCTTCCTTCAGTGGTTGCCGAAACTGAGCAAGTTGTTTCCTTCGCTGTGTAGCAGAATGGCACAATCATTCATCTGCCCGCAGTCCAGCGAATGAGCCTTCAACATCTGGGTAGATCCGAAGTAGTGCATGCATCTGTAAAAAAAATTTTTATTTAATTTTTTTCGCGAGATATTTTTCAACATTTCATAAGTTTCTATACATATCGATCATAGATGAATTTCTTTGCCTTGTGCCTGTTCAGCTGCATGCCCACCAGTCGGGACAAGTCCTTGATCAACACAAAGTGCCCTACATCACCGTGCTCTTGATTCGGCGTGTAGAGCAGGTTGACGTGTCGATCCCTCTTTTCGCTGGTGAGACGCAGCGGAAAGACTGTCAACACTGTACACGTACTGAAAGACTGAAGACGTACTGAAGTACTGAAAGACTGTACACGTTGATGGAGATGTTGTTCAACCCTTCAAACTTCCCAATCTGTGTTAGGGACATTGGAAACTCAATGCTTTGCAGATTTAGCACGGAAGCATAGTTGTGGTATGAACTTGCGCGGTGAACGTTTCTTTCCACGGGATGGAGAGCGGCGACCACTGCCCACGCGAAGCATGCGTTGTCCGGGATTGCACGCTAATTGTTGCTTTCTTTAGCTATAAATCACGCGGCAACTGGACGTGGCATCCCGCGCGACGCGGATTGTACTTATTGACATTGACGGTGAGGTTGAGGATTCTCATCAATGCCCATCCGCTGTCGTGTTCCTGGAACTCTTCCAGCGATGCCAGGGTGGGTTCGATGACACATCGCTGATACCACTCGTGCAGATCGGATGTGCCGAAGAGTTCGCAGTTTCGGGTATTGATGCTTTTACGAGCATGCTTGTCACCCGCCACAAATTCGCCGTTGAACACCGTGTTCACTTTGAGGTTCCGCTGTTTCCTCAATGCACCTCGCACATGCTCCAACACGATGGTCGCCGCATCCTGGAGGAAGTTGCGCGGCTCGATGTAGTTCGAATTTAACACGGCACCAGTTAATTCGCGGTTATCGAACGCAGCGTCTATTTCGCGCCACAAAAGTCCTGTGCTCGAATGTCCGGCACCTTCACGCACGAAATGTCCGCGCAACGAATGTTTCAATTCTTCGAGACGCGTGCTTCGAGCAACCATGGATTGTCGAGCACCGATCGATAATCGAGGACGTTTCACACGGCTCTGTTCTTCCAACGATTCGATACATTCGTTGCACCGTTCTTCCCACGCAAGGTATTCTTCCCGCGAAATCAATCGTGCGGATTGATCCAACAATTGGCGTTCTATTTGCGGGAAATCTTCCATGGTTGTAATGTCTTTTTTGTGCAACACGTTGCAACGATTTGAGGCTTTGTGCACTTTGGAGCCCGCTTTTATGACTGATACCACGATTTGCTATCTTTGTCTTACTCTTTTGATGTACCGCCTCCCTCGAATGCATTGTATGGAAAAAAAGAAACGCTGATCCGTCCCAAAATGGTTCTCTGCAGTTTCTGTCGATGCAGCATAATCCTTTCTATGATTCACGCATATGACGAATTAGAGCGCAAAATCATCAGACAGTTTCTGCTGATTCCGCATAATTCTAAGATTCGACGTTCCCAACAGTATTATATTACATTCAACACGTGTTGAGACTTTTTATCCTTGAGGGTGGGACTCAAGTTACATGCGATCGTGCGATATGCTTTAAAATAAAATGCTGTGGTGGGGGAAGCAATTGCACCTCTATTTAAGCCGGCTCCCAAACGCTATTCAATCAATCGCTCAGTAGCCTCAGTGACTTTCGACGGAACAAATAGTGCTCTGAAAAAAATGTGCAGTACCAGTGCCGAAGGAAACGTTGAACGTATGAATTATTACGTTCCGATCGTGCAAGATGATGGCGTAGCTCAATGCGGGGAGATTACAGTTGATTGGTAAGGCTTAATTTTCACATCTCAAAACTTTTATTCCTAATACGAGCGGACAGTTTCATAGCTTTGATTATTCTCTTAGCCCGCGCCAAACATCGCGTATCATGGTCAGAAGATACGCATTAACATCTGTAGCACGGTTACGTGGTAAACGTGGAGTCCGAGTAATTAGTATCTAGTCGGTCTAATCGGAAGAATGTTACGCGCGTTACAGTACAAATTATTAGTTAATAATTTAGAGAATTTTGTTTGGTATCGGGAATCAAATATCTCGTCCTATACAGGCCCGCACTGAGTTATTGTTAGGGATGGATATCCATGTTACGGAAGGTTTAACAGTAACTAACTTTTGCTCAGATGTAAGGTTCAAATGTGAATGATTTTCCTTTTATTCTTTTACTATTTGAGCTAGAGCGGCTGGGGAGCCAAGGGAAAATCCCAAAATACCGGTTATACCAATATTGATTCTCCGTTACCTAAATACATAAAATTAATCGCTTTACGTGAGACGACGCTTGCCGACCAATTCCAAATTACAATATTTAAAGATAGAATGCGCAACTCACCCACTTTATCGGTATACTTTTTAAAACGTATAAATTTTGGCTGTTTGTCTTTGAACAATACTCAATGGAACACCTTTCCGTGCCTGGGAAAGAAATAAATCACACTCACTCACTATATATACGATTAATACAATAGCGGTAATTAATAATAAGCAAACACAAAATAGATTTGAGATCTAACTGAAGGTTGATCTCGTCGCAACTGTTTTTATAGCGTAATAGTTAAACGAAAATATTTAATGAATATAAAACGCAGATTTATAAAATTGAGAAAACGATGAAGTTAAAACACATTTAACGTGGAAAAATGAGTCCATTCACTAAAATTTATGAATCTCTGGCTCGAAATAGAATTTAAGTTAAGGAAAAGAAATTACTATCCACGGACACTCGTCACGCTCTCCGCGACTGTACGACAAAGAGTGATCCGGCTACGCGCCCTCGGGCGCGTCCAGCCGCGAGGACCGCTCCGAGATAAGCTGACGCTGCAATCCTAATCATGCCCCAGCAACAGATGCATGATGTCATTAGGTGTTCTCACCTTCATCCTTTTATACTTCATACTTGTGCGCCTACGGCGCCAAACAGGGTACTCTCGTCCTCACGCATTCTCGCACTCAGATCACTCTTTTACATTGATGCGACGATTCGACGGTCGGAAATGCGCTCGACGAGGTTTCACCAGAATGTTGCTTGCATTGTCAAGACACACCCCCGCTGCTTACATTTAATCAATGTCGCGAGGTATGCGAACCACTGCTTATTTTTGAACGGACTACTGAGAACTACGCTGATGCCTCAGCACAATCCCAAGTAAGTAAGTAAGTAAGTAAGTAAGTAAGTGAGTAACTAAGTAAGTGAGTAACTAAGTAAGTGAGTAACTAAGTAAATGAGTAACTAAGTAAGTGAGTAACTAAGTGAGTAAGTGAGTAAGTGAGTAAGTGAGTAAGTGAGTAAGTGAGTAAGTGAGTAAGTAAGTGAGTAAGTAAGTAGGTATGTAAGTGAGTGAATGAGTGAGTGAGTGAGTGAGTGAGTGAGTGAGTGAGTGAGTGAGTGAGTGAGTGAGTGAGTGAGTGAGTGAGTGAGTGAGTGAGTAAGTAAGAAAGTACGTAAGTAATTAAGTAAGTAAGTAAGAAAGTACGTAAGTAATTAAGTACGTAAGTAATTATTATAATATGTATTACCATATGATCCTCCTTCGTTGCCCTCGGCGTATATAATATATATTGAAGGATTGAATAGAGATCGTGGCCTTTTTAGTGAGTCAAGGTTTTAATGTGAGACACCAAGTGCCAGGATAAACAGTCGTAGTGTTAATCAGAGACTATCAAATACACTTTAGACTATACTAAATTCTCGGTCTTATCACGCGATATCAAGATCGGTAGCCTAGCTCTCCACGCTGTACTAAGGTAGTGAGGCGAGAGAGAACGTATATCTCCGCAGCCGCAGCCGTTTCGAATAGCAGTGTCGTGCCACATGACAACGCTTGGTAGCCCGCGGCCGCACAGTGGGCCGAATTTAAAATGTCCCGCCTTTCGGATCTTCTTTTTAATATATCGGAATGAAATTTCCGCCAAAAAATAGGAAAAAATTGTTCCTTTCTAATGATGTATAATTTAATATTTTTTACATTTATTTATTTACTTTTTAATTTTTTAACTTATTAGTGTTAAAAAAATCTAATTCTGTTTATTTGGTACCGTATTTAGTGCCCTTTATAGTGGTTTAAGCAAAATGTTTGGGAAACTTTTCGTTTTCAAGATATAACAAAAATTCGAATAATAAATAAATGTAGCAACAAATCGGTTTGTTTAAATTAAAGACCGGAGTTTTGCATAAATATCTTTTTTATTAGTAACTAATATAAAGAATCCATTAAAAAATATTTTTATATGTATTAAAGAAAATAGCGACATTTTTCAAATTTGATTAGGAATATCTTCCAAAAGCCAAAAAGTTCCACTTTCGGACCAATTGCAATATTTTCAGCACACTCTCCTCTTTTAAATGTTTGCCTCCGGATTTTAAATGTTTGCTTCTTTTCTTCGTCGTATCGAAGGAGAAAATGATGCCAATGGATTCCTGGCATTTCGTCGATTAAAATCATAACAAATTTCACGTAAATCGGACTATTTTTAACCAAGCTATTTGTATTCCTTATGTAAAAGTTGTCCGATTTACATGACATTTGTAATGATTTTCATCAGAAAACCCCAAGGAATCAATCGGCGACACTTCCATATCCATACGATAAAGAATAAAGAATTATTTTATTTTCTAAACAGATACAGGGTAATTCTGGAACAACTCCCGTCAAGGAGATGCGGTCTGGTACCCCGTGGCGAGGACAGACCTTCGCAGTGCCTCACCCGATTTTTATGGTTTTCGACCCTCGAAGGGGTTCCAGTGCCTATTAAGAAGTGAGAAATCTTCGACTCGCGCATATCTCATCAGATCTTTGTAAAAACGACAACCATCGATTCCTTATATTTCGCCGATGAAAATGACACCAAGAACGACGTAATTCGGAACATAAGGGAGGAAATTTCAAGGAAAATCGATTTATATCATTTCAAGCTGACTTGACTTGGTTACAAATAGTCCGATTTATATGAAATTTGGTATGATTTTAATCGACGGAACGGCATGAATCCATTGGCGTCACTTTCCCATTCGATACGATGAAGAAAAAAAGCAAACATTTGAAATCCTAAACATTTCTCACTTCTTAATGATATTCCAAACCCTTCGAGGGTCGAAAGCCATAAAATTCGATGGGCACTGTGGGGTGTTTTCCTCGCCACGAGGTGACGAGCGTACCTCCAGAATTACCCTGTATTTGTTTAGGAAATAAAATAATTCTTTATTCTTTGTCGTATGGATATGGAAGTGTCGCAGATGTATTCCTTACGGTTTTCTGATGAAAATCATTACAAATGTCGTGTAAATCGGACAACTTTTACATAGGGAATACAAATAGCTTGTGTCAAAGTTATCCGATTTGCATGATATTTAGTATGATTTTCATCAGAAAAATATAAGGAATCCATTGGCGTCACTTCCCTTTCGATACGATGAAGAAAAGAATTTCATAATAAGTTGTAATGGATATTTCACCCTCGACTACGGGGGCTCGACCTCAATTCGTTACGTTCGGCCCAGGATTCGTACTTTTTTCCGGAAAAGCCATAAAAATCAGGTGAGGCACTGCGGGGTGTTGTCCCTGCCACGGGGTGACGGGCGTTGCTCCAGAATTACCCTGTTACTGTTTAAGAAATAAAATAATTCTTTATTCTTTATCGTGTGGAAATGGAAGTGTCGCCGATGGATTCCTTGTGGTTTTCCGATGAATATCATGCCAAATGTCGTGTAAACCGGACAACTTTTACATAGGGAACACAAATAGCTTGTGTCAAAGTAGTCCGATTTGCATGATATTTGGTATGATTTTCATCAGAAAAACATAAGGAATCCATTGGCGGCACTTCCCTTTCGACACGATGAGGAAAAGACTTTCTTAATACGCTGTAATGGATATTTCACCATCGACTGCAGGGGCTCGACCCCAATTCGTTACGTTCGGCTCAGGATTCGTACCTTTTCCCGATAAAAACCATAAAAATCAGATGAGGCACTGCGAAGGGCAGCCCTCGCCACGGGGTACCAGGCCGCATCTCTTTGACGAACGTCGGGCGACTCCTGCCCAAGAGGAATACGATTTACTTTAATTATAGTACATGTGTGTTTTGTAATAAAGTGTTTCTATCGTCTCCTGAATTCAGTAACTGGGTAGCCCGCTGTCGATGCATGGTCCTCCCGAGTATAAAAACGAGATTCGACATCAAAACAAAAGCATGTGTGGACATATCCGTGCGAGAGAAGGTGGGCATTGGGGAGGAGGTATTGCCGTGAAGAGGGCCTCTTGCTCTCTAGCAGCCGTTTGTGAGGGATGCAAATCCGATTGGTTCTAATACAATCTGCTCCCTATGGTTGAAATTTTGTCTAGCAACTTTCACACCTCCTAACCTAACCAATTCAACTTGCATCCCTTCCAAAAGAACGGCCATCCGAGCGTAGAAGCAAGTGCGAAATAAAAGTAACGATGCGCTTCTCGATACCGCAGATGTACCTACCTAAGTAGCATTTCTGACGGAAAAGAATTGTCCAGCCTTTGGGCCTGGCGTAGACCTTTCGCAGGTATGTATCTATTTCAACAGGCAGTGCCACCCGTGGCGCCAGTAAGACCGACCCCGGTCCTTGCTATTCCAGAGGAGTTTCTTGCAGTGAAAATCAGTAAATTTGCAAGCGCAATATCTCAAAAACCAGTGGAAATAAAGTGTATACATTGATGCTTATTGAAGTTGTCTTGGAACGCACTATCAACTCAGGACTTCAAACAAAAATAGTTCCATTTGAAAAACCGAACTTGACCATCGTATTTTTTAAAATAATATTCGAAAAAAAAATTCGGCCGGGCTAATTGATTAGCCCCCTCGAACCATGCAATTCCCTATTTTTTAAATATTTTTATCTCCAATACTTTAGGAGCTACGGCGCTGTCCAGTCTACCGTGGGACACCCTGTATGTCTAGGTTTCGCCGAATGATTGCTGTTTTATAATAGGCCTTTATTTCTGCTCGTAGAGAACGTCGTTACAGGGCGGCTGGCGAAGTCAGGCGGCATGGCTTAAAACTAACCGAATGTGAGTTAACACGCGGCGCGAGACGGCTTAAATCTAGTCTTATTGCGAGGTGGCTACTGGCTAGGTTCCTTAGGGCTAGAGGCTTACAAACTAGCGGCTTAATGACTAGGCGGCTTACTGGCTAGAGTGATTCTGAGGAATCGGTGGTGCTCGGCTAGAGTCAGGTAAAGCCGATGCGGTCGGTTGCAGTGGCCGGTCGGCGGCCTTGGCGGTAGTCAACGGTATTCAGCGGTGCTCGGCCGTGTTCGGGGAAGGTCGGGCGTCTACTGCCGGACGAGTTAAAATCTCGGTCCTGCACAGTCTACGCAGAAGGCCTATCCTGCGGTGGGCCAGCTATCATTGACACGTTGGTTTGCCACCACGGCCGGACGGTCCAGCGCGAATCGAGATTTGGCTGATGTAGCAACCAAGGAAGGGCTTACTAGTGGTCAGGCGGTAAGGCACTTGGTGCACTAGAATTCCCTCGGAGGAGGAAGAGATCCAAAAAGAGCTGCTCGCACAACGACTTTGCATGTATGGCGAAGCCGCGGGGCAAGCTGATTCCCGTCGCACGCGGCCCCGATCTTGCCGCGAGAGCGCTTACAGAGTTAGTCTCGCGGACCGTCGAGTGCGGTGGGAGAACTCTCTCGTGTGACGCGGGCTTGCCTCGCGAGTCGGTGCGCGGGAGAGGGGAACGCCTCAGTGACGTACATCACAAGCTTACAGTTTCTTATAAGACTAGCAGATGGCATTTCAGGGCACAGCCCTGTAGGGGTCGGTGTGATATACCACTATTTTTCGCGCGGTACTATTCTAAATACTTTCTCATAAATCTCAAAATCACTCCACCAAAGTCCTTCAAACTCAACTCTTACCCCTTTTCCCCAATCGCTGATCACCTTGACGATGTACCTTAGCGGTCCCCATCTCGAGATGGTCGGTACGAAACCTCCTTCGCCTACTCGCCCTACGAGGCACAAATTTCTCCCTCATGCTAAATCAAAACAAATCCCTCGCCCCAAAAATCTCTTAAATCGAGACCACGTATCACCTCTCCTCTACGACCCTCCAAATCAAGACCACAATTACCCATTTCCTATTAAAACACCCGAAATCCATCCGATGGGTTGAGTATCTCCGTTTCACAGTCATAAAAACCCCGAAAGTCTAACTGCGAAGAACATTTGGTGTACGTGACAGAAATGCATCTAATAATAGACGAACCTGTTGTAAAAACCCCGGAAATCATACTGCGACTTATCCCCTAAAAGTGTCAAGGTCCATACCGCGCGTGCCCCCGCGACAACCCTATAAATACGAGGGGCCCGAGACAGAAGTCCTCTTTCGACGAAAAACAACGGGAGAACCATATTCCACGCAACAAAGTTTATTTAAACTAGTGTATAACGATTATCACCTCGCTAATCATTCTAAGCTTTTATTATTACCATTTACACAATTGAATATCACCATCATCTATTATATTGTGTTACTATTCCTACATTATTTTGTCTTATTTACGCTTATTGCGATCATATATTACTTTGTATTATTAATCTCATTGCTTTCTTTATTATTTGTCTTATCTACGCTTATTGCGATCATATATTACTTCGTATTATTATTGCTTATTCTCATGTAACTCATGTTCACATTCATATATTTCAATTAATCACCATTCTATATAAATGTTATGTGCTAATGCTTAATGTCCAACGCATAATTATAAAACCAAACAACACCACAGTGCTCAGAATTGAATAAACAATTCTTATTTTAAATCACGCTTCGAGTTATTGTGTCAATCCTTCGGCTACGAAGATCCCTAAATCAAAACAGGCTGCTGAAACAGCTGATCTCGGTTCGCGAACGCAAGTGTTCTTACAGTGTTTACAAACGTTATTTTGCATAGCCCGCGTATAGCCGTATGTCTAGACGGATTTCGCGGAACTATGACGGATAACTCTTTACCTTAATCCTTCGTGGTCACACCTTCTTATAATCACACATTGGTCACACGGGGTTCACTGTACCCCAGCGTCATTTTTTGAGTTACCATTTTCGTATTTTTGAATCTTTTAACTTTTTAGTGATAATTGTACACTCGTAATACTTATACAGTCATGGTCTAATAGTCTTTTTCTAGAAACATAAATTTTGATATGATAAAATTTGTAGTTGAAAATGAGCGATTTTCCATGGTTGTGGGAAAAACTGATTTTTAAAAAAAAAAATTTTATTTTTTTGCGATAAATCCCCTTTGGAAGACGTAAAGGTGCGACATTTCAAATCGAAAATTGCTCTTGGGGTACAATATACCCCGTGTGACCAGGAAGGGTTAATGCAACGGTAAATCCAACTACCGAGACAAATCAATACAAGTGCTCTAACGGGTGTCTCCCCGGTGTGTATTCGCTTACTAAACCTTCTCTGGTCGATCAGTGAGCTGGATTAAAGATTTGTGCCTGACTTCCTCCCAAAAACCCTTAGTGTGCTGGATTTAAGATTCGCGCCTGACCTCCCTTCAATCCTCAGTGTGCTGGATTTAAGATTCGCGCCTGATCTCCCTTCAATCCTCAGTGTGCTGGATTTATGATTCGCGCCTGACCTTCCTTCAATCCTCAGTGTGCCAGATTTAAGATTCGCGCCTGACTTCCCTTCAATCCTCAGCGTGTTGGATTTAAGATTCGCGCCTGACCTCCCCCCAATCCTCAGTGTGCTGGATTTAAGATTCGCGCCTGACCTCCACCCAAAACCCTCAGTGTGCTGGATTAAAGATTCACGCCTGCCCCCCAAAACACAGTGTGTAGGATTTCAGATTCTTGCCTGGGCTCCATTAACCCCACTGTGTCATTGTCCCCTAAGACCTCCACCCGGGACGTGACACTTACTTACTTATTAACATACTTACTTACTTACTTATTTACATACTTACTTACATACTTACTTACTTACTTATTTACATACTTACTTACTTACTTACTTACTTACTTATTTACATACTTACTTACATACTTACTTACTTACTTATTTATTTACATACTTACTTACTTACTTACTTATTTACATACTTACTTACTTACTTACTTACTTACTTACTTACTTATTTACATACTTACTTACTTACTTACTTAATTACTTACTTAATTAGTTACGTACTTTCTTACTTACTTACTTAATTACTTACGTACTTAATTACTTACTTACTTAATTACTTACGTACTTTCTTACTTACTCACTCACTCACTCACTCACTCACTCACTCACTCACTCACTCACTCACTCACTCACTTACATACCTACTTACTTACTCACTTACTTACTCACTTACTCACTTACTCACTTAGTTACTCACTTACTTAGTTACTCATTTACTTAGTTACTCACTTACTTAGTTACTCACTTACTTAGTTACTCACTTACTTACTTACTTACTTACTTACTTACTTGGGATTGTGCTGAGGCATCAGCGTAGTTCTCAGTAGTCCGTTCAAAAATAAGCAGTGGTTCGCATACCTCGCGACATTGATTAAATGTAAGCAGCGGGGGTGTGTCTTGACAATGCAAGCAACATTCTGGTGAAACCTCGTCGAGCGCATTTCCGACCGTCGAATCGTCGCATCAATGTAAAAGAGTGATCTGAGTGCGAGAATGCGTGAGGACGAGAGTACCCTGTTTGGCGCCGTAGGCGCACAAGTATGAAGTATAAAAGGATGAAGGTGAGAACACCTAATGACATCATGCATCTGTTGCTGGGGCATGATTAGGATTGCAGCGTCAGCTTATCTCGGAGCGGTCCTCGCGGCTGGACGCGCCCGAGGGCGCGTAGCCGGATCACTCTTTGTCGTACAGTCGCGGAGAGCGTGACGAGTGTCCGTGGATAGTAATTTCTTTTCCTTAACTTAAATTCTATTTCGAGCCAGAGATTCATAAATTTTAGTGAATGGACTCATTTTTCCACGTTAAATGTGTTTTAACTTCATCGTTTTCTCAATTTTATAAATCTGCGTTTTATATTCATTAAATATTTTCGTTTAACTATTACGCTATAAAAACAGTTGCGACGAGATCAACCTTCAGTTAGATCTCAAATCTATTTTGTGTTTGCTTATTATTAATTACCGCTATTGTATTAATCGTATATATAGTGAGTGAGTGTGATTTATTTCTTTCCCAGGCACGGAAAGGTGTTCCATTGAGTATTGTTCAAAGACAAACAGCCAAAATTTATACGTTTTAAAAAGTATACCGATAAAGTGGGTGAGTTGCGCATTCTATCTTTAAATATTGTAATTTGGAATTGGTCGGCAAGCGTCGTCTCACGTAAAGCGATTAATTTTATGTATTTAGGTAACGGAGAATCAATATTGGTATAACCGGTATTTTGGGATTTTCCCTTGGCTCCCCAGCCGCTCTAGCTCAAATAGTAAAAGAATAAAAGGAAAATCATTCACATTTGAACCTTACATCTGAGCAAAAGTTAGTTACTGTTAAACCTTCCGTAACATGGATATCCATCCCTAACAATAACTCAGTGCGGGCCTGTATAGGACGAGATATTTGATTCCCGATACCAAACAAAATTCTCTAAATTATTAACTAATAATTTGTACTGTAACGCGCGTAACATTCTTCCGATTAGACCGACTAGATACTAATTACTCGGACTCCACGTTTACCACGTAACCGTGCTACAGATGTTAATGCGTATCTTCTGACCATGATACGCGATGTTTGGCGCGGGCTAAGAGAATAATCAAAGCTATGAAACTGTCCGCTCGTATTAGGAATAAAAGTTTTGAGATGTGAAAATTAAGCCTTACCAATCAACTGTAATCTCCCCGCATTGAGCTACGCCATCATCTTGCACGATCGGAACGTAATAATTCATACGTTCAACGTTTCCTTCGGCACTGGTACTGCACATTTTTTTCAGAGCACTATTTGTTCCGTCGAAAGTCACTGAGGCTACTGAGCGATTGATTGAATAGCGTTTGGGAGCCGGCTTAAATAGAGGTGCAATTGCTTCCCCCACCACAGCATTTTATTTTAAAGCATATCGCACGATCGCATGTAACTTGAGTCCCACCCTCAAGGATAAAAAGTCTCAACACGTGTTGAATGTAATATAATACTGTTGGGAACGTCGAATCTTAGAATTATGCGGAATCAGCAGAAACTGTCTGATGATTTTGCGCTCTAATTCGTCATATGCGTGAATCATAGAAAGGATTATGCTGCATCGACAGAAACTGCAGAGAACCATTTTGGGACGGATCAGCGTTTCTTTTTTTCCATACAATGCATTCGAGGGAGGCGGTACATCAAAAGAGTAAGACAAAGATAGCAAATCGTGGTATCAGTCATAAAAGCGGGCTCCAAAGTGCACAAAGCCTCAAATCGTTGCAACGTGTTGCACAAAAAAGACATTACAACCATGGAAGATTTCCCGCAAATAGAACGCCAATTGTTGGATCAATCCGCACGATTGATTTCGCGGGAAGAATACCTTGCGTGGGAAGAACGGTGCAACGAATGTATCGAATCGTTGGAAGAACAGAGCCGTGTGAAACGTCCTCGATTATCGATCGGTGCTCGACAATCCATGGTTGCTCGAAGCACGCGTCTCGAAGAATTGAAACATTCGTTGCGCGGACATTTCGTGCGTGAAGGTGCCGGACATTCGAGCACAGGACTTTTGTGGCGCGAAATAGACGCTGCGTTCGATAACCGCGAATTAACTGGTGCCGTGTTAAATTCGAACTACATCGAGCCGCGCAACTTCCTCCAGGATGCGGCGACCATCGTGTTGGAGCATGTGCGAGGTGCATTGAGGAAACAGCGGAACCTCAAAGTGAACACGGTGTTCAACGGCGAATTTGTGGCGGGTGACAAGCATGCTCGTAAAAGCATCAATACCCGAAACTGCGAACTCTTCGGCACATCCGATCTGCACGAGTGGTATCAGCGATGTGTCATCGAACCCACCCTGGCATCGCTGGAAGAGTTCCAGGAACACGACAGCGGATGGGCATTGATGAGAATCCTCAACCTCACCGTCAATGTCAATAAGTACAATCCGCGTCGCGCGGGATGCCACGTCCAGTTGCCGCGTGATTTATAGCTAAAGAAAGCAACAATTAGCGTGCAATCCCGGACAACGCATGCTTCGCGTGGGCAGTGGTCGCCGCTCTCCATCCCGTGGAAAGAAACGTTCACCGCGCAAGTTCATACCACAACTATGCTTCCGTGCTAAATCTGCAAAGCATTGAGTTTCCAATGTCCCTAACACAGATTGGGAAGTTTGAAGGGTTGAACAACATCTCCATCAACGTGTACAGTCTTTCAGTACTTCAGTACGTCTTCAGTCTTTCAGTACGTGTACAGTGTTGACAGTCTTTCCGCTGCGTCTCACCAGCGAAAAGAGGGATCGACACGTCAACCTGCTCTACACGCCGAATCAAGAGCACGGTGATGTAGGGCACTTTGTGTTGATCAAGGACTTGTCCCGACTGGTGGGCATGCAGCTGAACAGGCACAAGGCAAAGAAATTCATCTATGATCGATATGTATAGAAACTTATGAAATGTTGAAAAATATCTCGCGAAAAAAATTAAATAAAAATTTTTTTTACAGATGCATGCACTACTTCGGATCTACCCAGATGTTGAAGGCTCATTCGCTGGACTGCGGGCAGATGAATGATTGTGCCATTCTGCTACACAGCGAAGGAAACAACTTGCTCAGTTTCGGCAACCACTGAAGGAAGGAGCGACTTCCTTTCTTGGTGTACGCCGATCTCGAGTGCATCATCGGGAAAACGGAGGACAATCGAGTGGGTGATGTAGATAATAAATTACGCGCGTATCAGCACCACAATGTGCACAGCATTGCATATTATATGCTTGTTCATACGATATGTCGTTATCGACGTATCGATGTCGCCGCGACGCGAATTGTATTTCATGGTTCGTCGATGAACAAAAAAATTTTGCGAATTTTGCTAAACCCATCCTGGCCAGTAATACTCCCATGCTTGATTTAACCACCGAACAGTGGACGACATTTCACAATGCAACATATTGCCACATTTGCGAAGAACCATTCGAGGCTAGCGATATACGAGTCCGCGATCATTGCCATCTATCCGGACGGTTTAGAGGTCCAGCACATATGGAGTGCAATTTAAATTATAAAAATGCGGTTTACACCCCCATAGTTTTTCATAATTTATCAGGCTACGATTCGCCTTTCATTATCGAGGAAATAGTTACCGCTTTTGAAGGTCACGTTGATGTATTGCCCATAACTAAAGAAAATTACATTTCATTCACAAAAAATGTCGAAGAAGCGGGTGAATCAGGCTCGCGAAATTGTATTAAATTGCGATTCATCGATTTGTACAAATTTTTCAATACCAGTCTCGACAAATTAGCATCTTTTCTAAGCGCAAATAAATTCAAAATTTTACCATCCAAATTTAAAACATTATCCACCGAAGATTTCAATTTATTGACGCGAAAGGGATTCTTTCCATACGAATACCTTGATTGCGCGGGCAACAATAATAATAAGCTGCAGGACCCATGCTTACCGCCGCGCGAGTCATTCTACAGTTCGTTAACTGGTGAGACTGTATCCGAGAGCGATTACGCACACGCCGAGACGGTCTGGCAGCGTTTCGGCATTAGAACCTTCGGCGAATACAGCGACTTGTATTTGAAAACTAATGTCTTGTTATTGGCTGATATTTTTGAAAATTTTCGCGAAAGTTGTATCAAGAGTTACGGATTTGATTCAGCACATTATTATACTTTACCCGGTTTCACCTGGGATGCAATGCTAAAACACACCAAAATTACATTTGCATTGCTCACAGACGTCGATATGGTTATGTTTATCGAACGCGGTATTAAAATATATATAAAAATACACCGCGTGCTTCAATTCACTCAATCTCCCTGGCTCCGCGATTACATCGAACTAAATACACGGTTTAGAACAGGCGCAACAAATGACTTTGAAAAAAATTTGTACAAATTGATGAACAACGCGCTATTCGGTAAAACTATGGAAAATGTACGAAATCACGTGGATGTAAAACTTTTGACACATTGGGAAGGGCGATATGGCGCGGAGGCAATGATCGCAAAACCGAATTTCCACAGCAGAAGTGTTTTTCGGAAAATTTAATTGCTCTTGAATTGCAAAAACTCGAGGTGTAATTTAACAAACCGATATACGTGGGTATGTGCATTCTGGACACAAAAAATTTGTTTGTACGAATTTCATCACGAGTGCATGTCTGCCCTGCATGATCAAAAATGTAAAATTCTATACACCAATACTGACAGTCTTATTTATCACATTCGATGCGAGGATATCTACGATTCCACGAAAGACAATATCGGTAGATTCGACACAAGCGATTATCCTATCGACAATCCATATAATATGCCGCGCGTAAATAAGAAGGTTCCGGGGCTGATGAAGGACGAAAATAACGGTGCGATAATGACCGAATTCGTAGGTCTTAGAGCGAAAATGTATGCACTTCGCATATACGGTAAAAAAGATACGAAAAAGGCGAAAGGCGTCAAGACCAACATCATAGCCAGAACGATAACTTTCGACGACTACGCGCAGTGTTTGCAAAGGGAGATCGAAATGGTCCGCAGACAATCATGCATACGGTCTAAATTGCACAAAGTGTACACCATTTCGGAATCTAAAATCGCTCTAAGTCCACACGACGACAAACGGCATATCGTATCCGATTCAACCGACACTCTGCCCTGGGGACATTACAAAATTCTGCTATAATATCCCATTGTAAAATAGCAATTATTGTATTTATTATAAATAGTGGAATTATTGCGTAATATATAATTGTTTACTCATGCATAGCATTGTATTTATTAACTCGTTCATATAAATAGCGGAATTAATGTATAAAAAAAAATTGTTCACACATACATATATGTATCATTGTATTTATTGAACTATGTATTATTATTCTACAACACATTATTTTTATTTATCCATGAATTGTGTGATTTATCAAACCCCAGCCACTTGACGTATACCTTATCCCCCTTTCTACGCAACACTTTTTCCACTAGATACACATCAGGATCGGTGACGCGTTGCAGCTCGTGTTCATAGAATCCTCCAGCAACGGGTTTTCCACAGGAATCGACGAGCAGATACGTTGCAGGGTTAGTTGCCTGTACTTTGGCTATCTTGAACACCTCCGTTGTCCAATTAGGCGTATAGCCTTTATCGAAGATGGTTTTAAATTTGCTCATGCGCAAAAACTCGCCCAAGTTGAATCTCGCTGGAGCAGCGATCTTTATATTGTTGTATACGGTGGCTAGCAGCCTGTCGGCGATCGCGGGGGTAACATCGCAAGGACGCATTCTGATGGTTCTATGTTTTCGTGCGTTATTCTCTGAAAGTAGACGCGGTAGCGCATCTGTCCATCTATAGGTTCCATTGAGCGTAAACAGTTTCCACATATGGTTCTTCAAAGTTCGATTGAAACGTTCTAGGACGGAGGCCTTCATCACCGAATACGTTGAATAATGATTAATGTCGTGCTTTGTCAAGAACTTCTGCATATCGGCGTTGTAAAATTCTTTTCCTTGATCGGTTTGCAAATTTTTCGGATATTGATCTCTAAATATCTTTGCGAACGCTTTAGTCACCTCAGCGCCATTTTTAGTCTTGAGCGGCAACGCCCACGCATACTTGCTCAACACATCGATGATGGTGAGTATGTAGTGTTGACCTTGATTGAAACACGAGTATGAACGCAAGTAGTAAGGCAATGGGGATTCTAACTCCGGCCCTCTGAGGGGAGCGTGGGGGCGGGGGAAAGTGGTGGCGCGCGGGGGAGCGCAGCGGAGGGAAACATGGGCGCGGGGCCTGCGGGGAGAGGAAGACCGGTTCCGCGCACGAGCCGCGGAGTGGGGGAAGCCGCGATGATGGAGGGGATCACTCCAGGTCGAGCCGCCGCGGAGACCTCTCCAGACCGGACCCACCGCCGAAAATTTTTTAGACCAGACCGGAGGGAGTGAATGACCCCCGAAAACTTTTTCAGACCCCGACCCACCACCGGAAATTTTTTCCGAGGGGGGAATGACCTTGGCCCACCGTTGGAATATTTTTCCAAACCATTGTGTAGCTGAAATTGTTTTAATAATTTATTTTTATCGGATGATGTTTCGGGCAATGTCGGGAAAGTTCGGCGTTTTACGAACCACATATTCGGAGGGTGGGAAAGAGACAGAGCATCAGTTTTAAAGCTAAATTCGAGAGAGAGAGAAAGAGACGGCACTACATAGTTGTACAATCACATTTTATTCTAAAGCTACTAGTATTTCGAAGCGTTCCGATTTAACGTCGCGGCGTATCGTGTAACCTCCGGAACAGTCGCGCGTGATGACATCATTCAACGGCGCGAAGAACGCTCGAACGAAATAGAATTATACGACATCTGGAGAATTCCGAAACGTTGAATCTTAAAATTATGTGGCGAGGAGGAGGGCGGGTAAATAAAATGGAGAAATAATATAAGATTAAGATATATTGTTACAAAAAAAACTATAAAATTAGTAAAAAATATAGAATAATAAAAAAGAATATATAGTATTCAGGCAATTTTGTCCCGATGGATGTATATGACGGACTTCGTTCCGAGTCGTCGAACAGTACAGACGTGTTTACTAATAGCTCGCTGGTTAACGGACGGATTAACGGAAATTGTTTGAAACGTTAAGTCTTTTATACAGTTTGGTGGTTAAGTGTCTTTTTCTTCGGACCAATTTTCAACTCAATAATGGATAGAAAGATCTGCAAGGGATGTTCTGCTCCGGTAGCGAAGCCTATCAGCTGCAATACTTGCGGTATTGCAGCCCATCCTGCGTGCATCATCAAAACTGGTCATTTATACGCCAATGGACAATTTATGGACTGCGCTGGATCTCATTCCTTGAATCAATTTAATGTGATAGAGCAGTCACTGATGAAGAAAGTAGAGGACCTCATCAAGACGGAATTCGAAAATTTCCTCTCAGAGGCTCGTGAGATGCATAGACAACAAATAGAGGATATCAACTCTGGTTTTCAGCGGCTCTCTCAACGTGTTACTGAGTTAGAAAATAAAATGAACAAAGTTACCTCATCGTTTACGGCTATCGGTGACTCATCTTTTTATGAGGAAGTGCTGACCGAAGTCAGGGAGCGGGAGTCAAAATCATGCAACATTATCATGTATGATTTAGCTGAGCTTCCACCGACTCAGTCGTCTTTGGATTGCGTTTCATCTGATGAGGACATGGTGAGGGATACTCTCAAGAAAGTTAGTCAACTGGATTTTTCAAATATTAGAACCTCGAGGATCGGTAAAGCGGTAGCGGGGAAGACAAGACCTATCCGCGTTACTTTTCCCTCCAAGGATAACGTTAAAGTCATCCTTAAAAACAAGAGGGCTTACTCTGGACCTGTTAAGATCTACGAGGACCGGACTTTCAAGCAACGCCAACATCTGCGGAATCTTCAGGACGAGCTGAAGCAGCTAAAAGATTCTGGAGTAGCTGATAAGACGATTAGATACATTCGAGGGGTGCCTAAAATAGTGACCTGTGATTCCAGACCAACACGAAAAAACTAGTTTGTGACCCTTTAGTTTATTATCAGAACGTTCGGGGGCTTCGGACTAAACTGACCGACCTTTGTCTTGCGCTCTCATCTTCCTGCGTTAGATATGATATCATTATCTTTGTGGAAACTTGGCTAAATGAGAATTTCTCTGATTCCGAATTAATGCTGCACGGGTACACGATTTATCGAATGGACAGGAATTCTCATACTAGCTCTTTATCACGTGGTGGCGGAGTACTCATTGCTGTCAGTGATAAATTTTCTAGTCAACTAATTGGTATACAAGAGAGGTGTGTTGAACAACTTTTTGTTAAGGTGCGTTTTGGAGACTCTTTTCATATCTTTGGTGCGGTTTATATTTCTCCATCTTCTGATTGTACATTATATGAGAAACACTGCTCAACTGTCACTGATGTTTCCTCTGCTCGACCAAATACAAACATTTACGTCATTGGCGATTATAACATTCGTCATACTGTTTGGTTTACGGATGCGGTGGGTACTTTAAATTGTACGTCAACAGTCAGTAGTGTGGTTAAGGGGATTCCAACGCAGGTCCTCTGAGGGGAGCGCGGGGGCGGGGGGAAAGTGAGGGCGCGCGGGGGAGCGCGGCGGAGGGAAACATGGGCGCGGGGCCTGCGGGGAGTGGAAGGTCGGTTGCGCGCGCACGAGCCGCGGAGTGGGGGAAGCCGCGATGATGGAGGGGATCACTCCAGGCCGAGCCGCCGCGTAGACCGGACCCACCGCCGAAAACTTTTAGACCTAACCGGAGGGAGTGAATGACCCCCGAGAACTTTTTTAAACCCCGATCCACCACCGAAAATTTTTTCCGAGCGAGAGAATGACCTTGGCCCACCCCCAAATATTTTTCCAAACCATTATGTAGCGAGCATTCTAAAGCTAACAGTATTTCAAAGCGTTCCGATTTAACGTCGCGGCGTATCGCGAGATTTCGCGAAATCTGACTCTTCTGGAGCAGCCGCGCTAGATGACGTCATTTGGCAGCGTGAAGAACAAAATACAATACATGTAGAAACGTCGAATCTTAAAATTATGCGGCATCAGCAGAAAAAATCTTTTCCATATCAACAGACATTTTTTTCCCAACGCAGAGAAAAAATAATTTTAATCCCCTCCCTCACCGATCTACCGAACCAATATGTAGCAAACACACTCTAAAGCTAACAATTTTTAAAAATGTTTTTCAATCTTAACATCGCAGCGTATCGTTCGATCACGTGTAATTTGAATCCCCCGTGATGGGACCGCCGTGCAAGATTACATCATTTGGTGGCGTAACGAACGCACGAATCATAAAAAGAATTATGTGGTGTCAGCAGAAATTGGTGAGGTGAGAAGGATGAAGACGGATAAATAAATAGAGAAATAATATGTTTAAGAAATTTAATTACAATTAAAAGAATATAAAAATATAAACAGAAATGAAATATAATTTAACATTTTTTTCCTACGAGCATCCGCTAAAATATCATTGATGACAGATGCTACCAGTTCGCAATCTACAAGATAATCCTCGTCGTAGTATTCGCTATCACATATTATTTTAGCAGCACGACGCGTATGTAATGTTTCGCAGGCAGCGTCGCCCTGTTACAACACAGTAACAAAAGTTTTAAAGTTTGTCCTCACATCTTCTCCAGTTTGATACAGCCGCGGATACACATAGCTTACACATGACTTAAGATTAAATAAAAATGATACTGTATTCAGTTTGAAATACAGCGACTTATTACGTAGTATCGTCTTTAGAATTGGAGGCGAGAATCATAGAAAGAATTATGCAGAGTCGATAGAAATTGATGACAAGTGAAGGAGGGAGACAGACAAGCAAATAGATTGCAATATTTGTAAAATGATTACATATTGTTCAATTAATTAAACAATAGAAATATAAAAATAGAATATAAATAGTGAATCAGCAGAACCATCTCTGTCTATCTCTCTCTCTCTCTCTGTCTGTCTCTGTCTCTCAATCTCTCGTTCTTTCTCCTTCTCTTTTTCTCTTCTTCACATCAATCGCAAGACAACATGAACATTCACGAACAGCTGATGGACTTCCTATTTACTTTTCGCGACATCATACATACATACTCTTCCACACAACACCTCGTCTACATTCATACGCACTCACGCTCTCGTGACCGAACCGAGTGCTCAGTTACACAGAACAGTAATATCTCAACAACATTCGCCAAAAGTGTTACGTATCTATTGTATCGCCTCAATTCTTTATCTCTAAATAAACCGCACGATTCTCAACATCTTTGAGTTCTCTCCATACAAATAGAATATAAAAATACAATATAAAAAAGACAAAAATATTATAATAATAATAAAAATAATAATTTAATTTATTGCCCACTTTTGCGTTACAATTTAACGATGAAATAATCTTTCCATTTCATTCTCATGATTGTGTCAGTGTAAGTCCCACCCTTCTAATGTATCCTGCTGTGTCTTAACAATTTTTTCTATTTTACAAGTGTTTCCTAATCTATTCTATGTTGTATAATATTCTTTTATCACTTTCCTGTTCTTCCCATGTTTTCCTTCTCCCTATTATCTCCCATAGAATAGCCAAGTTTTTCCCTCCTCCTCTAATTACCTCTTTCCAATTCCTAAATACAACACAATATAAATATAAATATAAAAGAAAATACAATTAAATAAGAAATATAATAAAAAAGAATATAATAAAATAAAAGTAAATACAATTAAAGAAGAATAAAATAATATAATAAAAGAAAATAAAATAATAAAAAAAGAAAATACAATTAAATATCAAATATAATATAAAAAAGAAAAAATATAAAAATAGAATATAAATAGAATATAAATAGAATATAAAAATAAGAAATAAAAAAATAAAAATATAAAAACTCAATTCAATATAAAAATACAATATAAAGAAATAATATAATAAAAGAAAATAAAATAATAATAAAAGAAAATAGAATTAAATATTAAATATAATATAAAAAATAAAAATTGTAAAAATAGAATATAAATAGAATATAAAAAATGAAAAATAAAAAAAATAAAAAATATAAAAATTCAATATAAAAGTGCATTATAAAAAAAATATAATAATAATAATAATAATAATAATAATAATAATTTAATTTATTGCCCACATTCGTGTTACAATTTAACGATCATATACACTTTCCATTTCATTCCCGTGATTGTGTCAGTGTAAGTCCTACCTTTCTAATGTATCCTGCTGTGTCTTAACCAATTTTTCTATATTACAAGTGTTTCCTAATCTATTTTATGTTGCATAATCATCTTTTATCACTTTCCTCTTCCTCCCATCTTTTCCTTCTCCCTATTATCTCCTGTAGAATAGCCAAGTTTATCCTTTCTCATCTAATTACCTCTTTCCAATTGCTGTCATTCTCTCCACTTACTTCACATGCTTCAATCACGTGTTTCACTGTTTCTTCCTCTTTCCTACAAAGCCTACATATCCTTCCATCTTTCGATATCCAATATTTACATGTCCTCGTTTCACTACCCTGTATGAATCTTCCTATCCATTCTAATTCTCCTCTCCTTTTTTTCTTCTTCCCTCATAAGTATTTCGACTTATCTCCTGATTTGCTTGCCACCTCTCTTAATTCTCTTAGGAACTTTGACTCTTTTATTTTCATCTCTCTTTCTTGTTCTTGGATGTATATACTTATCTGCTCTATTTTCGATCACACTTCTTCACCAATAAAATATAAAAATACAATTGAAAAATAAAATAAAATAAAATAAAAGAAAATACAATTAAATAAGAAATATAATAAAAAAGAATAAAATAAAATAATAAATATAATATAAAAAGAAAAAAAACATAAAAATAGAATATAAAAGAATATAATATAAAAAAGAAAAAATATAAAAATACAATAAAAATATAAGATAAAATACAATACAATATAAAAAAATAAATATAAATGAATATAAATGAAATTAAAAATATAAAAATACAATTAAAATAGATAATAAAATACAATACAATATAAAACTCAATAAAAATATAATAGAAAATAAAAAAAATATATATATATATATGAATATAAAAATATGAATTAAAAAATAAAAATATAAAAATTCAATATAAAAAATACATTTTAAAAAGAAAAAATATAATAATAATAATAATAATAATTTAATTTGTTACCCACTTTTGTGTTACAATTTAACAATCATATACTCTTTCCATTTCATTCCCGTGATTGTGTCAGTGTAAGTCCTACCCTTCTCATGTATCCTGCTGTGTCTTAACAAATTTTTTTTATTTTACAAGTGTTTCCTAATCTATTTTATGTTGCATAATCATCTTTTATCACTTTCCTGTTCTTCCCATCTTTTCATTCTCCCTATTATCTCCTATAGAATAACCAAGTTTGTCCCTTCTCCTCTAATTACCTCTTTCCAATTGCTGCCACTCTCTCCACTTACTTCACATGCTTCAATCACGTGTTTCACTGTTTCTTCCTCTTTCTTACAAACCATACATATCCTTTCTTCTTTCTTCTTTCGATAGCCAGCCACGGAGACCTCTCCAGACCTGACCCACGCCCGAAAATTTTTTATACCTAGCCGGGTGAGGAAATGACCTTGGCCCAACCCCAAAAATTTTTTCCAAACCAATATGTGATCGAATTTTCCCCCCAACACAGAGAAATAATAATTTATTTTTATCGGATGATGTTTCAGACAATGTCGGGAAAGATCGGCATTTTACAAACCATGTATTCGGAGGAAGGAAAGAGAGAGCATTACATTAAAATCTAAATTCGTGGAGGGAAAGAGAGAGCAATACTTAGCGTCGCAGCGTCTCGCGCGATCGTGCGTAATTTGACTCCTCTGGAGCAGCCGCGTGCGATGACGTCATTCAACGGCGCGAAGAAGGCTCGAACGAAATAGAATTATGCAGTGTCTGCAAATGTTAGAATTATGTGGCGAAAGGAGAAGGAAGACGGGTAAATAAAATGTAGAAATAATATAAGTTTAAGAAATATATATTGTTATAGAAAAAAATATAAATATACAACTAAATAGAAATATAATAAAAAAGGAATATAATAATAAAATATAATAATAAAATGTTATAAAATAACACGGAATAAATAGTAAAAATAGAAAAAAATAGTAAAAATAGAAAAAAATAGAAAAAATAGAAAAAAATAGTAAAAATAGAAAAAATATATACAAATGAAATTAACTAAACAAATTAAAATCTATATAAATTAATCTCTCCGCGCTGCGTTGGCGGTGGCGCGAGCAAGATCCGGGAGCATGTCTAAAACATGTAAACGCAAATATAATATTAATACTTTCCGCACAATATCCTATCACAATATCACTTACCAGCAAGCCATCAATGGCTGCAGTGATGTTGTCGCTGTCATCGCTGTCATCGTTGTCATCGGTGTCGGAGGATGAGGAGTCCTCGATGCTGTCCTCACCACCACCACCACCACCGACTGCTCCCTGCAAATCCTAGAACATAGAAACCTTGATATAATATTCACGTGTTAAACGTAAAAAAAAAACGTACAAAACATTGTTATGTACATACCTCCTGATTATTCCCCCACATCTCCTGGTCCTCGTCGGGCGCAATCCTGAATATTCCCATTATTTTTGGTTGGAACTATTGCCTTTAAAGAGACTGTTGCCGTCAAAGATTTGAAGACAACTGGTCACGCTGCATCTCCAGGCTCTTGCATTTAAAATCTTATCATGAAATCGAGAAGTGCGTAGCTTTGCAAAAGTAAGATGCTGTTGTTCTCCACATTCATTTTCGCTGACCATCCTCTCCTTCTTCACACGCATCTTCTTTCCCTTCTTCTTTGGACACACCAAGCGACTAGAACAAATCTCTTTGATCATGTATCGAACGGGTATCGAACGTGAATCGAACGTGAATCGTACCACTCTGAACGTGAATCGTACCCCTCTGAACGTGTATCAAACGGGTATCGAACGTGAATCGAACGTGAATCGTACCACTCTGAACGTGAATCGTACCACTTCGAACATGCATCGAACGTGAATCGTACCACTTCGAACATGCATCGAACGTGAATCGTACCACTTCGAACATGCATCGAACGTGAATCGTACCACTTCGAACATGCATCGAACGTCAATCGTACCACTTCGAACGTGTATAGAACGTATATTGGACATGTAATGAACTACTTCGAACATGTAATGAACCACTTCGAACATGTATCGAACGTCAATCGTACCTCTTCGAACGTGTATGGTACCACTTCAAACGTGTATTGGACATGTAATGAACCACTTCGAACATGTAATGAACCACTTCGAACATGTATCGAACGTCAATCGTACATCTTCGAACGTGTATGGTACCACTTCGATCGTGTATTGGACGTGTAATGAACGGCTTTGAACGGGTATTGAACGGCTTTGATCGGGTATCGTCGTAATCTAGCGTACATCACACGTCGGAAGTTGGGGAGGGTGAAGAAAAACATTTTCATATACATTAAAAATTGATGAATATTTAAAATGAATATTTAAAATGAATATTTAAAATGAATATTTAAAATATATTTAAAATATTCATCAATTTTTAATGTATATGAAAATGTTTTTCTTCACCCTCCCCAACTTCCGACGTGTGATGTACGCTAGATTACGACGATACCCGATCAAAGCCGTTCAATACCCGTTCAAAGCCGTTCATTACACGTCCAATACACGATCGAAGTGGTACCATACACGTTCGAAGATGTACGATTGACGTTCGATACATGTTCGAAGTGGTTCATTACATGTTCGAAGTGGTTCATTACATGTCCAATACACGTTTGAAGTGGTACCATACACGTTCGAAGAGGTACGATTGACGTTCGATACATGTTCGAAGTGGTTCATTACATGTTCGAAGTAGTTCATTACATGTCCAATATACGTTCTATACACGTTCGAAGTGGTACGATTGACGTTCGATGCATGTTCGAAGTGGTACGATTCACGTTCAGAGTGGTACGATTCACGTTCAGAGTGGTACGATTGACGTTCGATTGACGTTCGAAGTGGTACGATTGACGTTCGATGCATGTTCGAAGTGGTACGATTGACGTTCGATGCATGTTCGAAGTGGTACGATTGACGTTCGATGCATGTTCGAAGTGGTACGATTCACGTTCGATGCATGTTCGAAGTGGTACGATTCACATTCAGAGTGGTACGATTCACGTTCGATTCACGTTCGATACCCGTTTGATACACGTTCAGAGGGGTACGATTCACGTTCAGAGTGGTACGATTCACGTTCGATTCACGTTCGATACCCGTTCGATACATGATCAAAGAGATTTGTTCTAGTCGCTTGGTGTGTCCAAAGAAGAAGGGAAAGAAGATGCGTGTGAAGAAGGAGAGGATGGTCAGCGAAAATGAATGTGGAGAACAACAGCATCTTACTTTTGCAAAGCTACGCACTTCTCGATTTCATGATAAGATTTTAAATGCAAGAGCCTGGAGATGCAGCGTGACCAGTTGTCTTCAAATCTTTGACGGCAACAGTCTCTTTAAAGGCAATAGTTCCAACCAAAAATAATGGGAATATTCAGGATTGCGCCCGACGAGGACCAGGAGATGTGGGGGAATAATCAGGAGGTATGTACATAACAATGTTTTGTACGTTTTTTTTTTTACGTTTAACACGTGAATATTATATCAAGGTTTCTATGTTCTAGGATTTGCAGGGAGCAGTCGGTGGTGGTGGTGGTGGTGAGGACAGCATCGAGGACTCCTCATCCTCCGACACCGATGACAACGATGACAGCGATGACAGCGACAACATCACTGCAGCCATTGATGGCTTGCTGGTAAGTGATATTGTGATAGGATATTGTGCGGAAAGTATTAATATTATATTTGCGTTTACATGTTTTAGACATGCTCCCGGATCTTGCTCGCGCCACCGCCAACGCAGCGCGGAGAGATTAATTTATATAGATTTTAATTTGTTTAGTTAATTTCATTTGTATATATTTTTTCTATTTTTACTATTTTTTTCTATTTTTTCTATTTTTTTCTATTTTTACTATTTTTTTCTATTTTTACTATTTATTCCGTGTTATTTTATAACATTTTATTATTATATTTTATTATTATATTCCTTTTTTATTATATTTCTATTTAGTTGTATATTTATATTTTTTTCTATAACAATATATATTTCTTAAACTTATATTATTTCTACATTTTATTTACCCGTCTTCCTTCTCCTTTCGCCACATAATTCTAACATTTGCAGACACTGCATAATTCTATTTCGTTCGAGCCTTCTTCGCGCCGTTGAATGACGTCATCGCACGCGGCTGCTCCAGAGGAGTCAAATTACGCACGATCGCGCGAGACGCTGCGACGCTAAGTATTGCTCTCTCTTTCCCTCCACGAATTTAGATTTTAATGTAATGCTCTCTCTTTCCTTCCTCCGAATACATGGTTTGTAAAATGCCGATCTTTCCCGACATTGTCTGAAACATCATCCGATAAAAATAAATTATTATTTCTCTGTGTTGGGGGGAAAATTCGATCACATATTGGTTTGGAAAAAATTTTTGGGGTTGGGCCAAGGTCATTTCCTCACCCGGCTAGGTATAAAAAATTTTCGGGCGTGGGTCAGGTCTGGAGAGGTCTCCGTGGCTGGCTATCGAAAGAAGAAAGAAGAAAGGATATGTATGGTTTGTAAGAAAGAGGAAGAAACAGTGAAACACGTGATTGAAGCATGTGAAGTAAGTGGAGAGAGTGGCAGCAATTGGAAAGAGGTAATTAGAGGAGAAGGGACAAACTTGGTTATTCTATAGGAGATAATAGGGAGAATGAAAAGATGGGAAGAACAGGAAAGTGATAAAAGATGATTATGCAACATAAAATAGATTAGGAAACACTTGTAAAATAAAAAAAATTTGTTAAGACACAGCAGGATACATTAGAAGGGTAGGACTTACACTGACACAATCACGGGAATGAAATGGAAAGAGTATATGATTGTTAAATTGTAACACAAAAGTGGGTAACAAATTAAATTATTATTATTATTATTATTATATTTTTTCTTTTTAAAATGTATTTTTTATATTGAATTTTTATATTTTTATTTTTTAATTCATATTTTTATATTCATATATATATATATTTTTTTTATTTTCTATTATATTTTTATTGAGTTTTATATTGTATTGTATTTTATTATCTATTTTAATTGTATTTTTATATTTTTAATTTCATTTATATTCATTTATATTTATTTTTTTATATTGTATTGTATTTTATCTTATATTTTTATTGTATTTTTATATTTTTTCTTTTTTATATTATATTCTTTTATATTCTATTTTTATGTTTTTTTTCTTTTTATATTATATTTATTATTTTATTTTATTCTTTTTTATTATATTTCTTATTTAATTGTATTTTCTTTTATTTTATTTTATTTTATTTTTCAATTGTATTTTTATATTTTATTGGTGAAGAAGTGTGATCGAAAATAGAGCAGATAAGTATATACATCCAAGAACAAGAAAGAGAGATGAAAATAAAAGAGTCAAAGTTCCTAAGAGAATTAAGAGAGGTGGCAAGCAAATCAGGAGATAAGTCGAAATACTTATGAGGGAAGAAGAAAAAAAGGAGAGGAGAATTAGAATGGATAGGAAGATTCATACAGGGTAGTGAAACGAGGACATGTAAATATTGGATATCGAAAGATGGAAGGATATGTAGGCTTTGTAGGAAAGAGGAAGAAACAGTGAAACACGTGATTGAAGCATGTGAAGTAAGTGGAGAGAATGACAGCAATTGGAAAGAGGTAATTAGATGAGAAAGGATAAACTTGGCTATTCTACAGGAGATAATAGGGAGAAGGAAAAGATGGGAGGAAGAGGAAAGTGATAAAAGATGATTATGCAACATAAAATAGATTAGGAAACACTTGTAATATAGAAAAATTGGTTAAGACACAGCAGGATACATTAGAAAGGTAGGACTTACACTGACACAATCACGGGAATGAAATGGAAAGTGTATATGATCGTTAAATTGTAACACGAATGTGGGCAATAAATTAAATTATTATTATTATTATTATTATTATTATTATTATATTTTTTTTATAATGCACTTTTATATTGAATTTTTATATTTTTTATTTTTTTTATTTTTCATTTTTTATATTCTATTTATATTCTATTTTTACAATTTTTATTTTTTATATTATATTTAATATTTAATTCTATTTTCTTTTATTATTATTTTATTTTCTTTTATTATATTATTTCTTTATATTGTATTTTTATATTGAATTGAGTTTTTATATTTTTATTTTTTTATTTCTTATTTTTATATTCTATTTATATTCTATTTATATTCTATTTTTATATTTTTTCTTTTTTATATTATATTTGATATTTAATTGTATTTTCTTTTTTTATTATTTTATTTTCTTTTATTATATTATTTTATTCTTCTTTAATTGTATTTACTTTTATTTTATTATATTCTTTTTTATTATATTTCTTATTTAATTGTATTTTCTTTTATATTTATATTTATATTGTGTTGTATTTAGGAATTGGAAAGAGGTAATTAGAGGAGGAGGGAAAAACTTGGCTATTCTATGGGAGATAATAGGGAGAAGGAAAACATGGGAAGAACAGGAAAGTGATAAAAGAATATTATACAACATAGAATAGATTAGGAAACACTTGTAAAATAGAAAAAATTGTTAAGACACAGCAGGATACATTAGAAGGGTGGGACTTACACTGACACAATCATGAGAATGAAATGGAAAGATTATTTCATCGTTAAATTGTAACGCAAAAGTGGGCAATAAATTAAATTATTATTTTTATTATTATTATAATATTTTTGTCTTTTTTATATTGTATTTTTATATTCTATTTGTATGGAGAGAACTCAAAGATGTTGAGAATCGTGCGGTTTATTTAGAGATAAAGAATTGAGGCGATACAATAGATACGTAACACTTTTGGCGAATGTTGTTGAGATATTACTGTTCTGTGTAACTGAGCACTCGGTTCGGTCACGAGAGCGTGAGTGCGTATGAATGTAGACGAGGTGTTGTGTGGAAGAGTATGTATGTATGATGTCGCGAAAAGTAAATAGGAAGTCCATCAGCTGTTCGTGAATGTTCATGTTGTCTTGCGATTGATGTGAAGAAGAGAAAAAGAGAAGGAGGAAGAACGAGAGATTGAGAGACAGAGACAGACAGAGAGAGAGAGAGAGATAGACAGAGATGGTTCTGCTGATTCACTATTTATATTCTATTTTTATATTTCTATTGTTTAATTAATTGAACAATATGTAATCATTTTACAAATATTGCAATCTATTTGCTTGTCTGTCTCCCTCCTTCACTTGTCATCAATTTCTATCGACTCTGCATAATTCTTTCTATGATTCTCGCCTCCAATTCTAAAGACGATACTACGTAATAAGTCGCTGTATTTCAAACTGAATACAGTATCATTTTTATTTAATCTTAAGTCATGTGTAAGCTATGTGTATCCGCGGCTGTATCAAACTGGAGAAGATGTGAGGACAAACTTTAAAACTTTTGTTACTGTGTTGTAACAGGGCGACGCTGCCTGCGAAACATTACATACGCGTCGTGCTGCTAAAATAATATGTGATAGCGAATACTACGACGAGGATTATCTTGTAGATTGCGAACTGGTAGCATCTGTCATCAATGATATTTTAGCGGATGCTCGTAGGAAAAAAATGTTAAATTATATTTCATTTCTGTTTATATTTTTATATTCTTTTAATTGTAATTAAATTTCTTAAACATATTATTTCTCTATTTATTTATCCGTCTTCATCCTTCTCACCTCACCAATTTCTGCTGACACCACATAATTCTTTTTATGATTCGTGCGTTCGTTACGCCACCAAATGATGTAATCTTGCACGGCGGTCCCATCACGGGGGATTCAAATTACACGTGATCGCGCGATACGCTGCGATGTTAAGATTGAAAAACATTTTTAAAAATTGTTAGCTTTAGAGTGTGTTTGCTACATATTGGTTCGGTAGATCGGTGAGGGAGGGGATTAAAATTATTTTTTCTCTGCGTTGGGAAAAAAATGTCTGTTGATATGGAAAAGATTTTTTCTGCTGATGCCGCATAATTTTAAGATTCGACGTTTCTACATGTATTGTATTTTGTTCTTCACGCTGCCAAATGACGTCATCTGCTCCAGAAGAGTCAGATTTCGCGAAATCTCGCGATACGCCGCGACGTTAAATCGGAACGCTTTGAAATACTGTTAGCTTTAGAATGCTCGCTACATAATGGTTTGGAAAAATATTTGGGGGTGGGCCAAGGTCATTCTCTCGCTCGGAAAAAATTTCCGGTGGTGGATCGGGGTTTAAAAAAGTTCTCGGGGGTCATTCACTCCCTCCGGATAGGTCTTTTCGGCGGTGGGTCCGGTCTACGCGGCGGCTCGGCCTGGAGTGATCCCCTCCATCATCGCGGCTTCCCCCACTCCGCGGCTCGTGCGCGCGCAACCGACCTTCCACTCCCCGCAGGCCCCGCGCCCATGTTTCCCTCCGCCGCGCTCCCCCGCGCGCCCTCACTTTCCCCCCGCCCCCGCGCTCCCCTCAGAGGACCTGCGTTGGAATCCCCTTAACCACACTACTACAGTCTCTCAGGTGCGCGCACCAGCTGATACTATTTGTGAATATTTTAACATACTGCATCTTTACCAGAAGAATGATATATGTAACATGTTTGGATCATTTTTAGACTTGCTTTTTACTAATAACAGCATGTGCAGAGTGTATACACCACCTGAGAATCTTTTGACGTGCGATTCTTATCATCCTGCGCTGTGCATCTGTATTCCTGCTCGTATCGAGAGACCTTCCCAATCCACTTTTCCGAGTAAGCCCAATTTTAATCTCGCTGATTTCAGTTCCATCACAGATTACTTAGGTAGTGTGGACTGGGATAATAGTTTGAACGGATTATCTGCGGATGCAGCCGTCGATTTTCTTTACTCACATCTCAATTATGCAATATGCACGCATGTTCCTAAATTCTATGTTCGGTCTTCGTTTTACCCTGAATGGTTTTCAGCCCATGTCAGAAACTTAATTCGCCTGAAGAAACTAGCGCACATTAACTATAAGAACAGCAATTTATATTCTGACTATTTATGTTTCTCGGCCCTGAGGTCTCAATGCAAAACTGCCTTAAGGAAAAGTTGGTTGGAATACGTACGTAGAGTCGAAGGAATGACCTCAACTAACATCAAAAGTTTTTGGAAATTTATTAATTCGAGAAATAGAGATTTTTCTCTTCCGCAATCGATGCATCTTGACGGCCAATATTTTCATAACAATTTGGATATTACTAACACCTTTGCGTCTTTCTTTCAATCGGTATATGCTCGTGATACTCCATGCAGTCAATCTTTTAGTTCTAAACATGATATTGATGTCTCTGACTTATCCATTAGTATTGGTGAAGTTTTTCATAAAATCTCCACTCTTGACGTGAACAAAGGACCGGGTGATGACAGTATTCCTCCAATCTTTTTTAAGTCATGTAAATATATCATAGCCAGGATCTTGTACATTATTTTCAATATATCGTTGAGATCTGGAATTTTCCCGTCAAAGTGGAAAGGTAGTATCGTATCGCCTATTTTCAAGGCAAATGATAAGTCTGATATTACAAATTACAGGCCAGTTAGTATCTTGAATGTCATGCCTCGTGTTTTTGAGAGTATTATTACGGATAAGCTGTCAGATCTTACTAAGACTATTATTATTAAGGAATAGCATGGTTTTGTTCCGAGTCGCTCGACTACCACGAATCTGATGTTGTACCATCATTATATTGTAAATGAACTTGAGCGTGGTTATCAAGTTGACTCTATATACACTGACTTTCGTAAAGCCTTTGACACCGTCAAACACTCGGTTCTTTTACGAAAACTTGAGGCTATTGGCATCCGGGGAAATTTACTTGGTTGGTTATCGAGTTACCTAGCAAATAGATACCAGAAGGTCAAATTTAAAGGCAGCTTCTCGAGGACTTATCAAGCTACTTCAGGCGTACCACAGGGATCGCACCTCGGTCCTCTATTGTTTAACATCTTCATTAACGACGTTTCTGATGTTTTCCAGTATTGTCTTTTCCTGCTCTACGCCGATGACCTGAAGATATTTAAAAGAGTTGCGAGTAGTGAGGATGTTAATCTTGTACAGGACGATCTTAATAGGCTGTGTGACTGGTGTGGGGATAACGAAATGTCACTGAATGTCTCCAAGTGTCACGTTTTACATTTTTCTCGTAAAAAATGTTTGCAATATAATGAGTATTCACTTAATGGTGCCTTAGTTGACTCTATCGTTAGTATTCGAGACCTTGGAGTTACATTCTGTTCTTCGTTGTCCTTTTCCCAGCACTACTATAATGTAAGAAATCAAGCGGCTAGAATGCTTGGGTTCATCACGCGTGCATCGGCCGATTTCGTTAATCCCGGTACCTTAATAACCCTGTACAATGCATTGGTCGTCCCACACTTACTGTACGCGTCTCCTGTCTGGAATCCTTATCAGGATAAATACATTAGATTATTGGAAGGCATCCAGCATAGATTCTTACGACTGCTGTCTTTTAAACTCGGCACTCCGATGTCTCGACTATGCCATGAATATAGCTCTATTCTGGAAGTCAGCGGTCTTCTCACATTGGAAAATCGTCGTTGTATATCCGATCTTACTTGCCTTTTTGGTATTATTAACGGCTACACTGACTCTGCGGACATTTTAGCTCTGGTCAACCTTTATGCGCCTATTGTTTCTATTAGATCACCTTCTCTTTTTTACATATCGGCACACAACACCTCGTATGGAATGAATAACTCCATTGATAGGATATGCAAGTTAGCGAACCTGTATAGCGCACATATTGATTTTTTTAGTGGCACATTGGCCACCTTCAAACATCGTTTGCGGGCTTTGGCTCGCTTGAACGTCTTTTTACACAACCAGTAATTTCTTATTTTTTTAAATTTGGTTGTATTAGCTATTAAGTTTCATTATTTTCCTGTACTATTGTTTGTTTATGTACGTTATGTTGTCATTTTTTTTTTTTTTTTTTTTTACTTTATGAATAATCATTATAAACTAAAGGGTCTTTACCCGTGGAAGTAATTAAATAAATAAATAAATAAATAAATAAGATAAATATAAATATTAAAGAATATATAATATAAATATAAATATAAAAGAATATATAATATAAATATAAATATAAAAGAATATATAATATAAATATAAATAGGGGGAACCACGTGACGTGCGCGAGAGAATAACGTGTGTAAGCAGACAGGCGAAAGAAATAGACGAAAAGTGTGGCAAAAGTGCGCAGAAAATAACGAGGTCGGGTGAAAAACACGGGGAGAAGACAAGGTTCCGGTGGACAGTATAATCCAAAGTTAATAAAGTGTCGAAAGGTGAAATAAAAGGTGAAGAAGAGAAGGTGTGAAACGAGTGCACGAAGTATAAGAGACGTGGCAAGGATAAGTGACATCTACGGGAGTGGAAAAAGTAAGAAGTCAAAACGGAGACAGCAGTAGGTAAAGAAGAGCAGAGACTCCAATGAACCGAGCAGGCGAAGGCGGGGAAGTGCAAAAGGAATCGAGAAGAAGGGGAAGACCATCGTTGGCAGAACAGCTGGGAAGAAGTAGAGCGGGCAGCGAAGGCTCGATATTGGACACGTTCAAGAGGAAACGGAAGGGCGAAGAGGAGCAGAAGAGGTTAAGGGCCGAAAAGGAAATAGAGGAAGAATTCCTAAAAGCGAGGAAAATAGGGAGGTCGCCTCCGGCTAAGAAAACTGAGGCAGTTATAGGAACTGCGGTAACGCCGGTCTGCCAGGAGACGGAACAGGACAGAGAAATGGATAAATTAGACAAATTGATAGAAGTAGTGATGGCAGTTAAGAATGGATTGGAGGAACTGAGAAAAGATAATAGAGAGTTGAGGGACGAGTGGAAGAGGAGGGATGAGATATGGGAAAAGGAAAGAAAGGAAATGAGAGATAGGATAGAAGTACTGGAGGCCAAGAAGGATCAGGCAGAGAGGCTGACAGAAAGACTGGAGGGGCTAGAATGGAAGGAAGAGGCTAGAGAAAAAAGAGAGAGAAGAGAGAAGAATGAGGATATTCAGAAGCATAGTGAAAAGTATCTTGCTGTACGCGTCAGAAATTTGGGGTTGGATGGAAGCAGAAAAGGTAGAGAAGATACAGGAGAAATACATAAGGTGGACTTTAGGTCTGGACTTTAATACACCAGCATATCTAATTTTGGAGGAAACAAAAACTGACAAAGTAAGGATAGAAGCGGGGAAAAGAGCAATAAAATATGAGGAGAAAGCGAAACGGCTGAACAAGAATAAAATAGTACAAGAATGCTGGAGGGAAATAGACGCGAAGCAAGCAGAGGAAAAGTCGAAGTGGGAGGAAATGAGAGATGCATACTACAGGCAGAAAATGATGGATATCCAAGAAATGGAAATAGAAAGAAGGCGGGGAAGAGAGTTCGCTGAGGAACTAGCGCAAAGGGACAGGGCAGAGCAGGTTCAATGGCAATACAACAGAATACAAGGAGGCAGATACAACGCACATTACACAGAAATAAGGGATGACCAAAGAGCAAATTACCTAGACGAAAACTACAGAGGCAGAGACCAAAGCATGATTGCTAGGTTCAGATGTGGAAACGAAGAGCGGGGGAGCAAGTACTGGAAGGAGGAAAAAGACACAGTATGCAGACTATGCAATGGGGCTAGAGAGACGCTGAGTCACATGCTACAAGACTGTAAGGAGCTGAAAAGAGAGAATTCAACGATCAGAGCGATTCTAAAGGGAGAAGAAGAAGGAGCGGAGTGGATGCGAATGGTTCTGGAAAAAAGGAGAAGAAAAGAAGAACAAGATGAAGGAAGAAATCAAATCGAAAGCGCATCCATGAGTTAACAGTCCCAGAAACACTTACACATATAACACATGTAACCCCATTTTGAGGACGAAAGGCAAAAAATAAACCTATTTACTACTATAAATATAAATATAAATATAAAAGAATATATAATATAAATATAAATATAAAAGAATATATAATATAAATATAAATATAAAAGAATATATAATATAAATATAAATATAAATATAAAAGAATATATAATATAAATATAAATATAAATATAAAAGAATATATAATATAAATATAAATATAAAAGAATATATAATATAAATATAAATATAAATATAAAAGAATATATAATATAAATATAAATATAAATATAAAAGAATATATAATATAAATATAAATATAAAAGAATATATAATATAAATATAAATATAAAAGAATATATAATATAAATATAAAATTAGAAAAGTAAAAAAAATGAAACAATTATGGCGACGACGGCGACGATGGTGGTGGTGGCGTCGGCGACGACGGCGACGGCGTCGCCGGTGGCCACCAGAGTGGCGTATCATCGTCTGATGACGACGCCGGTGACGCAGCCTGCACCTGGGGCGCCATCACCCACCCTAGATGTGGTGGTGGCGGTAGCGGGTCGCGGACGTCGATCCAGGGGGGTGATGGACGCCGTGGCCGCCGCAGGGGCCTCATCCGGCGATATAGCACCCATGGGCGCCGCACCCGAGCCGCCATCGCGGGGCCATTAGCCCGCTGCAGCTCCTAGAACATACACACACAGACACGTCAATATAATTTTGACACATAATAAACATCAAATGTATAAAACAATGCAAAGTATTACATACCTGCGGAGGCGGCGACGACTGCGGGGACTGCGGCGGCAACGGCTGCGGGGACTGCGGCGACGACGGCTGCGGCGACCCCCAGTCGCTCGACCACGTCGGTGACGGTGGTGGCGAGTTCTAAAAAGATAGAAACCCACGAATGCCTGATTTAATTTCACTCGGTGTCAACGGTTAAACGCGATAAATATAAAAAAATTGATCAGTACATACCTCGGGGTCGCACTCCGGGGCAATCCTGAATATCCCCATTGTAACTTGCACTTCAAAAATCCGACTGTCACCTGTCACAGTTTGAAGACGACTGGTGCAAAGTAAGATGCCTTTGTTCTTCGCCATCTTCATCACAGGCCACCTGCATTTTCGCTGACCACCACCACTCTTCTTATTCATACACGTCTTCTTCCCCTTCTTCTTTGGTACATCATTCGACTAGATCACACCACTTTCAACGTGAACCGAACGTGTAATGAACCACTTTGATTATGTACCGAACGTCAATCGTACCACTTTGAACGTGTATCGAACATGTATGATACCACTTCGAACGTGTATTGGACGTGTAATGAACCACTTCTAAATAATTACAACTATTGTATTAAACTAGCGTACATCACATGTAGGAGATTATGTTAGGGGAGGGTGAAGAAAAAACATTTTCATATATATTAAAAAATTGATTATATTTTATGTATTTCTCTGGTGTTTAGACCACCAGTTGAATATTTTAAATACATTTTGCATGGCACAGTGTTTCGCGTGTCTACCACATCGCAGAATATTAAATACATTTAGCTTATTTAGAGATTTGATATCCTCTTAGTCAATGTCCAGCGTCTCAATGACCACGCCCGCTCTCGTATCTTCATCCAGGAAATCCGCAAGTCAGTCGCGTTTCTGCAGCCCTAACGTATATGATATGGAATGTGTCATCTTCTTCGTCAATCGCATCAGCTACAGCTTTCGAAATTAGCTGTTTAGCCATACTGCATGGAACGTCTCCATCGTCCCAACGTAGTCCATGATGTTTTGCAACCAACCATCGGATGTTTGATTTGTCGGATTTTGTAAGAAGATATTGCGGCATCGAACTCCCGAAAATATAGTGCGAGAGAATTGTCCCCTTTCCTAGGGCAGCCACTTCCTTGACGACAAATCTTCCATCGACGATGAACCCTTGCAGGTCAACAAATGTTGGCACAACCATTATCGGTACAATTTAGAGGTCCGTTCGCTTTCAAGACAGACGGGAGAACGCAGTTTTTCTCGCAAAGCATCTCAATTTTCACGAAGAAATTTTTTTGCGAATTTGACACAGGAGAGGGCGGGCAAGTAGCGTGGCAATTTAATTCATTTTGCGCACCACGTTTGTCAACGGACTGTATTCAACCACCCGATCGTGCAGAATCAGACATTAGGTCGTAGTATTTACCGGTACATTCTCTTTACACTCGAAATCTATGCGCACATCCACTGTACCATTCTTGATCGACTCATTTTGTCGCGAGCAAACAATTACCACGAGGAGGCCAAATTGTAAAAATTCAGCCACGGTGAATAATGCCTCGTTGCAACTATGTCCATAATACGTTTTACCGAATTGCGTATACATATGATACAAGATGGCATGCTTATTCTTGTCAAAGTCCAAGTTCATGTCATCGTATGGGTAAAATTCTGAGTTGAGAAAAAGTTTTACATTGGTCAATTTACAGTTGTTGAACTTAGTAACGTCTTCGCTCATCGCATTCCTTCGACGAGTCAGTAGAGCAAGGATCACGCAGCGCGGCTTCTCCAGCTGTGTAGATGCCTTCACGGCCCACGAATGCTTGGCCGTGCTCTGTAAGAGAGGATACTCGTACAGATCCCACGATTGAAAACCAATGCTCAGGTTTTATCCACTTTCCAAAGTACGTAGCAACGATAGCTTATTAACGTCGTTCAGCGTCACATGAGGCATCCGCCATTGTAGTTTAAGTAATTCAATTTCTGGTTCCAACATCGGTGATCCTATCAGAGCATTGTTGTCGTTGCGCGAGCGTATTCAAATCAATTCATGGCGCGAATTAATAATCATGCGTTTGTTGTTCTCGCAAAATCCCAACAAATATTTGAGCGGGACACAAAAATTGAAATGATTTTTCACTATTAGCCCATCGCGTCGTTTCAAACCCCATCCGGCATTCTGCATATATTTTTGTCTTCGTCAGATGTCAGCGATACATGGTTTTTAAGCGTGCTAGTTATTCCAATGTTTCTGTTGCGATCAATATCCACGCCATTCAGCTCGTATCGAATCTCATCGAATAAGAACGCCACGCAATTATTTCCCAACATCACCGTTAGCGCATCATTTGGCTTATTTATCTTCAATTTCCCCTCCACATAGAGGAAACTTTCACACGGCAATGTGTATAAATCCTGCTGCTGTATCGGTTTTCTTATTTCATCGCTGTATCCAAACGTCGTGTTGACGCATGGGTTGTATGTGTGAGTCTCGAGCTTGACGATGCGATCATCAAACGTCGGCTTCCCTCCAATGCTTAGAATATTGTTGTTGTAAACAATTTCACTTGGAAGAAACGGTCTTCTGGAGTCATTCAATACAATTCTGGTCTTTCGCACCACACGTATTATCGTCGTCGTCGTACATGCAGCCTGATGGTAATCTCTTCACCTCGAAAATCAAGCAATCGTCCGTCTTGATCCACAACGCGTATCGTTAGATCCGTAATGACTCGTGCGATGATTGGAAGGTAAATGATCTGCGCGGGCGTTTCCGATATCTTATATCCTGGTGGGACTCTCGGAGAAAATTCATGTATCGTATGTACACGCCTTCCATTGTTATACGCGCCAGCGGTCACGCTACATTCTATACGAATAATGTTCACGTTCATGATATTAATTGGATCGTCCGATTCGTGTCACCGGCCTGGTTCTAATACCCGATTCGTTGAGAAACCCAATAGCGATCCAATGTTATTGGGCTTTGCAAAGTCTACGGCGAACCGGCAGTACAGTTCGCTTTTCATAGTGTTGTTGTTGGGGCGCAACACTATAGGATACGCATCGTTGTCACCATCATCGTTGTTGTTGTTGTTGTTCTCATCGGTGCCGCCGAGATTTTGAGGATACCGCTCGAGTAATCGCTGCTTCAAATACTTGGCAATGGCGTCTAGTTCGTAGGAGCCGTGGGGAATCGTAATGTATTCATGTATGGTGTCGGCACCGTTGTTGTTTTTGTTGTTGATGTCAGAGTTCGTGGCGAAGTAGAATTTATCGTTGCTCGAGTCGATGTTTGGTATCGTGTGATAAGTTTCAAAGGTTGTTAGACCAAGCTCGTCATCATCGTCGCTCAAATCTATGGGTGGAAAGTAGCTCACCGCGAGGGTGCTACTCTTGCCGGTTAGAGTGAATGTTAACGACATATTCCGAGCTGTACGACTGGACTGGTACTGAATCAGAGTGGCGGGAAGTCAATCCTTAAATTTGGTGCCGATCGTTTGTAGAAAGCGTAGACATAGTTGTCCACAATTGCTCTGATTGTACTTCTGATAAGACGTACGATTGTATTCAATTTTCACAGCATCTTTATCCAGATATTTTACCAATTCCATAGGCGGCCGAAGATTCCCAAAGCTGTCGAAATATATTGCTCGACACCCTCTCTTCGCATACGCCACCCAATGAGTCCGAGGTCCCTCGACATTGTCCAAATTTACGATACCGCTCTCGTTTCGACGTACTCCTCCGACTGGTAACGCGTTACGCATAAAAACACCTCTAAAGAATGGAATACGCATACGTTTCGCCAACTCCTCCAATTGTGCATCGGTAGTTACGCCCGCGGGCATTTTCATTTTCTTTTCGACGTTTTTTTTTGTTTCGATATTCCCTGTCCACGCTTGTACGGTGCGAGATAAAGTCCGCGACCTTCCATGGAGCGATTATGACGTTGCATTTCCTGCAGCTGATGTTGCGCCGCCTTATTATCGTTTACCGCCTTGGCGATCCCCGCCGCTCCACCAGCCAATGATCCGAGAACACCTAGCAGCGGGAGAAGTGGTAATATACCACCCCGTTTTGCCACCGGAAAAATCCGCTTTTTCGGTGCTCTCTTTGGAGTCCTTTTTCGCAATTTTGCAATCATCCCCATTCCGATTTTCGTCTTGGCCTTCATAGCTGCCCAAACAGCCGTAGCAGCACCTCTTTCACCCAAAGTCGAGTCTCGCGCAACGATGCGTTTTCGCGCTTTGTCAGCGAGAACGTTATCTGCCGCGTGCCTTTCGTCGAGATCGTTGGTATGCGAATATGCAATATCGTGTTTGCGACTCGCTGCATCCAACGGATTGATGCCTTGATCCCCTTTAACCAATCGTTTTGTCAGATGAGTTCCCGGGCCGCAAAACTGATATCCCGGAATATGTAATTCGATAGGTAGCGCGTTTATCGCCCGATTTAACAAACCACAGCCTTTCTTTACTCTCGTCGGCGACATTCGCCGCAGTTTTTAATCAATGGTGTTAGACCGTCGATATGCCTTCGCTGCCAAGGGCGATTATAATGCTCCAGACACCGACGATACTGCTGAACCTCAGAATCGGCTTCTATATGCTCAGGGAGTCTATTCCACAACTGATCAATGTGTCTCCCAAACTCTCGGAGTAGAATAACCTTTGGTATATATTTCAACTGCTCAGAGGTTATGTCTCGAATATCACAATTATCCGACAGGACCAGAAGCATTTTGAACACTGAGCTGTCGTGTTTCGGCGTGGACCTATAAATAGGGCGCGCCACCGCTTCGACGTATCAAAATCATTTTTCACAGTTTGCGGAGAGGATGCGATTCGTGCGACAACCTGTAACGATACGTGTGACAAATTTTGACGATAAATCACGAGTGATGTCTTCGAAAACAAGACGCAGACATGGTAACATGATACCAAACACTATCCGCTGCGTCATTTGTGGCCCATCAAATTGTGGAAAGACCAACGTGCTGGTGAGCTTGTTGGAAAGTCCTCACGGCGCACAGTGGGACAAACTGCTCTTTTTTATGTCAAAATCGTAGAACTCTTGATAGGAATAAGATAGAGGGATGGCACTTTTTGGAGGTTAAAGCTATGAAGTTGCAGATTAAGGGAAAAATGTTTAGAATGTATAAAAAAAAAAATTTGACCTTGAAAATCTAAGTCAAAGTTGACATTTTCGACGAAAATTTCGGTTTTTCCGCTATAATTCGTGTTTGAAGTTTTTCCATTACTTGTTATACATCATTTCTTATAGATTTTGACGCGCTGAATTCAAATATGCCCGCGAAATTGGTCTAGCCCTTCAGGATTCGAAGAAAAATGCGTTTTAAGTTGAAAAATCGACAAAAATCGTGTTTTTTTTTATGGTTTGCGTGCTTTGATGACAATATTTTAGATTTATTTATTGTATTTATTCATATGGAGTATAAAAAGATAATAGAATACTTGAATACTAATAATTGTGCTATATAAAGGGTTTACATGTCGTATCCTGTTGCGTACTATATGCTCGCAACTCGATTGCCGAACCGTATACGCATCTCACACGCCAAATTAACTTGGTAGGAGATAGTTAAGAAAGGAAAATGAATATACTCGTGGATAACGTAACAATCACTATATAATTAAATAAGAAAGATGCAAAAAGTGAGGGTTACAGAAAGGGTTATTCACAGGGCCCAGCAGTCACTTTTTGTAAGCAGCATGATAATCATACAATTAAACAGTGATATGTCAGACGAATGTTCTTGGGTTAATCCTACTCCGCAGGGCATTCGCTTTTGCAGACCAATAAGAATTGCAGTGTAAAAAGAGGACGATTCTCCAATTATTCAAGAGTACAATACATTAAGATGCCGTTTTCAAACTGGTCGACACCTAATCGCTTAATAAATCGCTGTCACTCCTGTTTCCTTCGGTCATCTCACTGAAAAGTATTTTAATGTAAATATAATTTTTTTCATAATTACACATTCATTTTTGCAACAAATAACGTAAGTAAATTTTAATTTACTTCTAAATTTGACTCTTTTAAATTTTCTTACCTCTCCTCAACAAATCTTTTAATGTCTGGTGGCATATGGTTGATTTTTACAGACCTCTTGCGATCTTCTATTAATATTAGTGATATGGCTGGATCGGTTAGATAGACTGCTCGATTAAATACATCTATCATCCTATTTTTCCTGCTATTTTGACGAGAATGTGCTGTCATATTTTTTCTATATAATTTGTGCCACGCTTCATTAGCATCCTCTGAATAATATGCAATTGGCAATGGGAATTCCCTTGCTATGTCGCACCCATGTTTCAATAATTTATGCATTGTAGGGCTCATTCGAGCCCACGGAAACAGTGTGTAATGGAGGCAATACGTCTCCCAGCAAAACTTCTCTAATTCATTTAATTTTAAAAGTTTTTTACATTTAAATACTGATAGTATTGTTGCAATTCTTGTGACGAATTCCTGGTCTAGATTCAAAGCCTGCGCAAATATTACAGGGTTCTGGAAGCACCGCCTTGCCAGATTACCAGTATTCGTCGTTCCATGGCCCTGTAAAATTTGGTCGACTCTGACCCCAATTTGTTGATATATAGATTTTTGGACAGAAATTTTTCTTTCATCAAATTGTTCTGAAAAATGAAAAAGTGAATAATTTTATATCACACCAGATAACTGCATGTTAAAATTGAGTAAGAATATAAATTTTATTTGTATAAAATATAATTGATAAATGAATAATTAATGTCAACTCACCTCTTAGATGTTTCCGTATATCCCAGGTTTTCAGTGTTTGTCGATATGAAATGTGAAGTAAATGTTCAAATGCTCGTATTTCATCATGTAACAATCCTAATCCAAATTTCAATGATGATTGTTTTGGTTGAAAATCATCTGTTAGTTTGCCAAAATTGTGCGACGTTCGGAGGCATAGCGGGCATGTACTACTTGCACGATTTCCAATAATTGTATTAATACATTTCCCATCAAATAAAGTTTGTGAAACTTCGAATTTAATTTTTATTGATTTTTTGTTGAGAAGTTTAAATTTATAAGCTACAAGATCATTTACTTCTTTATTTAATCTGTTGTACTCTCGAATAATTGCAAAATCATCCTCCTTTTCCACTGCAATTCTTATTGGTCTGCAAAAGCGAATGCTCTGCGGAGTAGGATTGACCCAAGAACATTCGTCTGATACATCAGTATTTAATTGTATGATTATCATACTGCTTACAAAAAGTGAATGCTGGGCATTTGGCGCCTCGTTTTCTGTATTTTCATACTGTTGATGGGGGTTTGTATGACCTGACGAGCTATCAAACCCTAAGGTGACAATTAATTTTAAATTCAGTAAATTATGCTGATCCCAATTTATAGCCACTGCACTACACAAACGCTCAGCTGTTTTATTAAGCATATCTTGTAATGGCACGATAACTTGTGTTTCCGAAATTCTATAATTTTGGGGTTGACATTCAATCATAGCTTCTCGGACAGATTGGTAGGCCGGATAAATTGCACAGTTCCTCGACCGAGAATCTTTTACTAATCCTACATATCTACTTTTACTATAATCATGCTCTAAGTAGAATGCCAGCGCTGATTCTTTGGTGTGACGTAATTCATCATTTTCACTGGAATTCACTTGTTTATTAACACAAACAGCACGATCTTTACTAATTCTAGCTGCTAACTCAATAATTTCTAAATTATATGAATTATTTTCTAGTAATTCTCTAGCCCGTCTATACAGAGTGCTTCTTGAGGCTTCTTCAACAGATACACGTACTCTACCCGTATTTTCACTTTTTTTCCTCCTCTTTCGTGGACGACCTTTTTGTTTGGTTTTCCGTTTTAAATTTTCTTTATTATCCATTCTAAAATAATATATACAACATATATTTATAAACTTTATTTTAAAAACAAACGTATCTAACAAACAAGTCTTTCTCACGATGTATAATGCTTAGATAACTGAATCTTTATACATTTAATTTTTTTATTTACACGTGTTAATAGAGTAATATGATATTGTAAAGCGTACTTACGTCAAACTATTTAGTCCATTGGATTGTGAAATTTCATTGTGGAAACACTAAAAACACTTTACCACTTACATATAATACACAAGTTCCCGTATGTCACGATTAAAGGTGCATGAAAAGTCGCATCCAAATATGTTGGAACTTTCGGACACAGTTAGTCCTCAAAACTCAATTACGTACTGACTGCGCGGGCGAAAAAGCAAGCCCTTAAGAAAGTAGAAAAAGAAAAGGAAAGAAATAGATAAAAAGAGCTAGCTGATGTAGGAGAGGAAAATCAAAATGTGGGAAAACTCGGAGAAAGCGAAGGGGTTCGCAAAGGTCAAATCAGCTCACCAGGCCCAAAGGAAACCTTGCCATAAAGAAAACGAAACGTAGAAGTCAAAGAAAAGAGAATAGTCAAGTGGTGACAAGGGGTCGCGCGGACCTGGTCGCCACATGTGCATGGACACTGTCCAGGCGCGGGCAAAAGCATCAGATAAAAATAGTGAAAGAATAGAAGAGAAAGCAAAGAATGTTCGTTAGAAAATTGAAGAATGACAAGGGCGTAACAGAGCGTATAGGACTAAAAATAATTTCTTCACAATGGGAGCGATATAGCTAGACAGTATCCTTTGCTGATTGCCTATTATCCCAAAGATACAAATGAATCTTGGCCTAAATTATATAGAAAAAATATGGAAAATTATAGTTACGACAAAATAGCAGAAAAAAAATAAGATGCTAGATATTTTCAATCGAGCAGTGTATCGAACTGATCTAGAGATCGCATTTATTCTAATACACTATACATTGAAATCCTACAAAGAGGAGAATATGCAAGCAGAAATTAAAGATTTGTTGAAGAAAGGTATGTAAATTGAACCGAGTGAATACGTACGATATTTACTGCAAAAATAAATGCGTAATTATAAAGAATTTTACATTTACTTTAAAATACTTTTCAGCCAGTTTCACGAAGAAAACGGACATGACAACGATGTGTTTAAACACCAAACCTGGAACATTTTTTTTGTCACCGTTTAGGCATGGCTGTAATTTCAAGGCGGTTTATTGCGGGCAATTTGTAACGGCTCTAGGCTTATGTAAGCCAGATGTCGCGGCCCGAGCCTAGACCCCGAAAGGTTTCGGTGCTTCGAACGATGTCGCGAAGTTGAGATTTGTCAGACCCGCGATTCGGGGGTGAGAACAGTTTTCCCTTAGATAAAGACATCTTCCCACCACTGCCTAATTCTGCACGCCTATTTTTGTATCCAGCCAATGACAAGGCTAATTTTCACTCCACCTTTTTTGGAAGCAACCAATCGGGGTTGCTTAGCGTTTTCCTTAGCGTCACTGAGTCCGCCATAACCCTTTCTGTAACCCTCACTTTTTGCATCTTTCTTATTTAATTATATAGTGATTGTTACGTTATCCACGAGTATATTCATTTTCCTTTCTTAACTATCTCCTACCAAGTTAATTTGGCGTATGAGATGCGTACGTATACGCATCATCTATTAGACAGCAACCGTAGTTCGGCAATCGAGTTGCGAGCATATAGTACGCAACAGGATACGACATGTAAACCCTTTATATAGTACAATTATTAGTGTTCAAGTATTCTATTATCTTTTTATACTCCATATGAATAAATACAATAAATAAATCTAAAATATTGTCATCAAAGCACGCAAACCATAAAAAAAACACGATTTTTGTCGATTTTTCAACTTAAAACGCATTTTTCTTCGAATCCTGAAGGGCTAGACCAATTTCGCGGGCATATTTGAATTCAGCGCGTCAAAATCTATAAGAAATGATGTATAACAAGTAATGGAAAAACTTCAAACACGAATTATAGCGGAAAAACCGAAATTTTCGTCGAAAATGTCAACTTTGACTTAGATTTTCAAGGTCAAATTTTTTTTTTTATACATTCTAAACATTTTTCCCTTAATCTGCAACTTCTTAGCTTTAACCTCCAAAAAGTGCCATCCCTCTATCTTATTCCTATCAAGAGTTCTACGATTTTGACACAAAAAAGAGCAGTTTGTCCCACTGTGCGGCGTCCGCTTCGAGAACGTGTATGTGTACTCCAAGTCGTTGCAACAGCCGAAATACCTGTATTTGGAGGATTTATTGACTCCGATAGATGAAATTGGCTACTTTACGTTTTCGAATAACAGTGATGTTATCCCACCGAGCGAATCGCTTCCGAATTACATTTTTATCTTTGATGACGTGGCATGCGACAAGCAAGATACGATAAGGGAATACTTTGCAATGGGGCGCCACTCGAACGTTCACTGCTTCTATCTCTGTCAGACGTATGCAAAGATTCCCAAACATCTTATACGCGACAATGCCACACACGACAGTACCAACTTGAAACATGTGTACAACGATCATGTAAATACTGACATGTCTTACGAGGATTTCTGCGCTTTGTGTCGTAATTGTTGGCAACAAGAGTATGGTTTCGTGGTAATAGACAAGGATAGCGCGATGTCCAATGGACGTTATAGAAAGGGATTTAACGAGTTTGCCGTACCGTGAGATGGTCAATTGTCGTCAACACGTCGGTGGGAAAGCAACGTCTGCAACAAAATGTTGACTGATATCGATACTCTGGAGATTAAGGATCGCGACAGCGATTCCATTCGCCGGAAACATCAGGCTTTGAAGACTGGCAAGATGGAGGAAGATATCGCGTTGGAGAGATACTTCAAACCTATCGTCGAACCCCTAAAACATATTGTGGAAAATACTGCAGCGGCAGAAGCTCATGAGCATCATGACACATCACCGCTGATGAGCACAGACGTTGAAGGGAATGAAACATTAACGCCTAAACCAAAAATCCATCCGAAGGGGAACACATCGCGCAAGGCAAAGAGGAAACGATACATGTCACCGGAATATACACCCATAACCTCAACACCAGTTCAATCGAAGCATAAACGACGGAATACCACATCAAACGAGTTTCCCGTTCCTCCCACATCAATAAGTACATTTCCCAGTGTGCGATCGCTCTCAACCATTGATGATGACGTTTTCGAAACTAGTTCCAATGAGCCGTTTCTAACATCTATTAGACAGCAACTTCAAACACCCGAGGGACAAGAAACGTTTCGCAATCATTTCGGTCCGCTGGGGCAAAAATACATGAGCACAATCATAAGTGGTGATAGGGATGGAGCAATGGACTATGTGTACGGCGTATACTTTAGCAATAGTAGAACGATGCTTGGGGATAAGGCTTTCGATATAGACAAGGATGATAATATAATCATAGATGGTGTAAAATACAGAGGAACACCCGGCCTTTACGAACTGATTTTCAAGAGAATTCCCGATGACGCTGTATACACCGATGCCGATAAACCAAAATACAAAAGTATACTGCTGGCGACGAATGTCCACAGACGCGGTCATGGTGCTAAAAATCCCATATTGGGCAACAAGGGATACAAGTACAAACATGTAATTGCACCGCTAATCCTCCGCGCATCAACTAGTAGGGCAGGGAAATATATAACAGTGCCACGAGCCATGGTTGTAAACGATAACAAGATCGATTACGTACACTGGGACGATCCCAACGATCTGGTGGATCGATTGCGTTTGCTTGAGGCGTCGCGTCAGGCGGGTAACAACTCTCACGATCCCGAAATTCTATCGATTGTCGAGGAACTCCGCGAGGTAGGCCTTATTATATAAATTAAACCGCACACCGATGATGTACACTGTATGCATTGAGATGCCGATCAATAAATTTGGAGTAACGCTCGAGAAGAGTGGAGCAGCTAGAATGGACTATTACAAGTGGAGTGGTTTGCTTCGAAATTACATGCGAGATAATGTTCTTTGCGTGACCGGTGCAGACTTTCATGCAAAATCACGCAAGATACGACGCGTAGCTCAGCCGGTGGTCGACACCGATGCCGTCAATAAAATATACATGGAAAAGAGCATTAAACTTTTGAGAGAGCAGCAGGAAGAATTACAGAGGAAGCTGGTCGTGTTTCAAGGAGATATGCTGACGCTGTAAAACAGCGTTCAAAAGATATCGCAGGCGTCGCATTCTATCCCACAGCATCAGCGCTGCGAAAGAGAAGCGTGCGAGACGATTGAACTTGTCCAGAATTTTCTCGGGCCGATGGGGAGCACTTAATGCACGTGCCCGATAATTATCGCATCATTCGTGTCAAAGACACCTCTGCGATCACACATGCAGCCATTATCGAAATCCAAGAGTAAAGAAAACCACGGTCGCAAGAAGCTACAACTCGTTGAGGAATTGCATGCTCCAGCTTGAAGACATTTTCCGCGGAGGCGCGTCATAGTGTATGGATACGATGATCTGTGGCAAGCTGACATTGTAGAAATGCGTCCATACTCGCGATTCAACCAGGGTCACCACTACATACTCAAAACTTAAAATACTTAAAACCATCTTCGATAAAGGCTATACGCCGAATTGGACAACGGAGGTGTTCAAGATAGCCAAAGTACAGGCAACTAATCCCGCGACGTATCTGCTGGTCGATTCCTGTGGAAAACCTGTTGCCGGAGGATTCTATGAACACGAGCTGCAACGCGTCACCGATCCTGATTTATATCTAGTGGAAAAAGTGTTGCGTAGAAAGGGGGATAAGGTGTACGTCAAGTGGTTGGGATCTGATAAATCACACAATTCATGGATAAATAAAAATAATGTATTGTAAAAATAATATATAGTTCAATAAATACAATGATACATATATGTAAATGTGTGAGCAATTTTTTATTTTAACACATTAATTCCACCATTTATAATTTCTATACATGTATGAACAATTTTCATGCAATAATTTCGCTATTTATAATAATTTCTACACATTTGCAAACAATAATTCTACTATTTATAAGAACCAGACAATAAAAAAAATATCGATTATGGAATATTCATGTCTCTGTTAGCCCAACGATTTCGTGTTGTTCTATAAATTCCCAGAATTTAGTGAAGAATTATGTATCTTTATTTACTATCCCATGGATAGCAAGGAAAGATACATAATTCCTCACTAAATTCTGGGAATACATACAACAACACGATATCGTTGGGTTCACAGAGACATGAATATTCCATAATCCTATTTTTTTAATTGTCTGCTTTTCACCATCGCTCTTTATGAAACTACACATCACGTCGATTCGAAGTTTTCAAATTTTGTGAGCGTTGTGACAATTGTCATAGACTGAGGACGGAGTCAGAGGCTTCGTTTACACGAAGAGAGCGGCATCGAGTTCAAATTTCTTTTTATAATGATATTTTTTTTTACAATGGGATATTATAATGTCCCCAGAGCAGAGTGTCGATCGAATCGGGTACGATATGCCGCTTTTCGTCGTATGGGCTTAGAGCGATTTTAGATTCCGAAATGGTGTACACTTTATGAAATTTAGACCGTATGCATGATTGTCTGCGAACCATTTCGATCTCCCTATGCAAACATTGCGCGTAGTCGTCGAAAGTTATCGTTCTGGCTATGACGTTGGTCTTGACGCCTTTCGCCTTTTTCGTATCTTTTTTACCGTATATGCGAAGTGCATACATTTTCGCTCTAAGACCTACGAATTCGGTCATTATCGCACCGTTATTTTCGTCCTTCATCAGCCCCGGAACCTTCTTATTTACGCGCGGCATATTATATGGATTGTCGGTAGGACAATCGCTTGTGTCGAATCTATCGATATTGTGTTTCATGGACTCGTAGATATCATCGCATTGAATGTGATAAATGAGACTATCTGTGTCGATATATAGAATTTTACAATTTTTCCGTGCTTGGGCGACATGTACTCGTGGTGAAATTCGTACAAACAAATTTTTGATATGTCTAGAATGCACACACCCACGTATATCGGTTTGTTGAATTTCACCTCGAGTTTTCGCAATTCAACAGCTATTAAATTTTCCGAAAAAACACTTCTGCTGTGGAAATTCGGTTTCGCGATCATTGCCTCCGCACCATATCGCCCTTCCCAATGTGTCAAAAGTTTTACATCCACGTGATTTCGTACATTTTCCATAGTTTTACCGAATACCGCGTTGTTCATCAATTTGTACAAATTTTTTTCAAAGTCGTTTGTCGCGCTTGTTCTAAACCGTGTATTGAGTTCGATGTAATCGCGGAGCCAGGGAGATTGAGCGAATTGAAGCACGCGGTGTATCTTTGTAATACGAAGACCGTGTCGCGTGCACTGTTGAAGGTTGCGATAATGGATAACGTAACGCTGCTTATCGTATACCGTCGCGAGTAATTTGTCCTGCCTGCTACCAGGTGGTTTGGCACGCGTCGGGCAGAACGGTAGATCGGCATGAGCGTCGTGCAGACGTTGCGGATATTCCAGATCTACATCAAGAATGTATCCCGTGGGCGAATCGATCGGGATTGAAGACACGTCAAAATTCGCAACATCTTCGACCCATTGAAATTTAGCGTATGGTAGGGGCTGACACATTGCCCATCCATACAAATTGTTCACGTCAAAGTACATCAAGTATGTTGACTTTTCCGATGCGTTGTAAGATGACATGTACTTGTTATTGGCATGTGCGTATCTTCCGGAACATTGACTTAAACCCCCACGTATACCGCGTTCGATAAACATAACCATATCGATGTCTGTGAGCAATTCGAATGTAATTTTAGTATGTTTTAGCATTGCATCCCATGTGAAACCAGGTAGAGTATAATAATGTGCTGAATCTAATCCGTAACTCTTGATACAACTTTCGCGAAAATTTTCAAAAATATCTGCCAATAACAAGACATCTGTTTTCAAATACAAGTCGCTGTATTCGCTCAAGGTTCTAATCTCGAAACGCTGCCAGACAGTCTCGGCGTGCGCGTAATCGCTCTCGGATACAGTCTCACCCGTTAACGAACTGTAGAATGACTCGCACGGCGGTAAGCATGGGTCTTGCAGTTTGTCCTCGCAATCAAGGTATTCGTACGGAAAAACACCCTTTCGTGTCAATAAATTGAAATCCTCGGTGGATAATGTTTCAAATTGTGATTGTAAAATTTTTATTTGATCTGTGCTAAGAAAGGATGCTAATTTGTCGAGACTGGTGTTGAGAAATTTGTACGAATCGATGAACCGCAATTTAATACAATTTCGCGAGTCTGAATCAGCCGTATCTTCGACATTTTTTGTGAAAGAAATATACTTTTCTTTAGTTATGGGTAATACGTCAACGTGACCTGCGAAAGCGATAGCTATTTCCTCGATAATGAAATGTGAATCATAGCCGGATAAATTGTGGAAAACTATGGGGATGTAAAACGCGTTTTTATAATTTAAATTGCATTCCGTATGTGCTGGGCCTCTAAACCGTCCGGACAGATGGCAATGATCGTGGACTCGTACATCGCTAGCCTCAAATGGTTTTTCGCAAATATGACAGTGTGTTGCATTGTGAAATGTCGACAACTGTTCGGGAGTTAAATCCAGCATTGGAACATTACTGGCCAGAATGGGTTTGACAAAATTCGCGAAATTTTTCAATTCGTCTACGAACCATGAAACGCAATCTGTGTCGCGGCGACATCGATATGTCGACAGCGATGTATCGTACGAACATGCATATAATATGCAATACTGTGTACTTTATGGTGCTGATACGCGCATAATTTATCACCCATTCGGTGACTGTCCTCCGTTTTTTCGATGATGCATTCCAGATCTGCGTACACCACGAAAGGGAGCCGCTCCTTCCTGCAATGGTTGTCGAAGTTGAGGAGATGTTTGCCTTCGCTGGGCAGCAGGATGGCGCAGTCATTCATCTTGCCACAGTCCAGCGAATGAAGCTCCAACTTCGCGGCGGATCCGAAATAGTGCATGCATCTGTAAACCCAAAATTTTTTTTATTTAATTTGTTTCGCGAGACATTTCATCATTTTATATACATACCGATCACAGATGAATTTCTTGGCTTTATTCTTGCTCAGCTGTGCGCTCACCAGCCGGGACAAGTTCTTGATCCATACAAAGTGTCCTACATCGCCGTGCTCTTGATTCGGTGTGTAGAGCAGATTGACGTGTCGATCCCTTTTTTGGCTAGTGAGGCGCAACGGAAAGACTGTCGACCCTTTCTTCGTCTCGAAGGTGTAGATGTTGATGGAGATTTCGTTCAACCGCTCAAATTTTCCAATTTGCCTCAGGGACATTGGGAACTCAATGCCCTGAAGATTTAATATGGAAGTATAGTGCGGGTATGAACTTGGACGCGCGGTGTCTCGTTCCGCAGGATGGAGAGCGGCGACCACTGCCCATGCGAAACATGCATTGTCCGGGGATTGCACATTGATCGTTGCATTCTTCAACAATAAATCCTGTGGCAACTTGAAGTGGCACCCTGCGCGCAGCGGATTGTACTTGTTGACATTGACGGTCAGATTGAGGATTCTCATCAATGCCCATCCGCTGTCGCGTTCCTGGAACTCTTCCAACGATGTCAGGGTGGGTTCGACGACGCTTCGTTGGTACCACTCCTGTAGATCGGATGTGCGGAAGAGTTCGCAGTTCCGGGTGTTGATGCTCTTACTTGCACGTTTATCGCCCGCCACAAATTCGCCGTTGAACACTGTGTTCACATTGAGGTTTCCTCAAAGCACCCCGCACATGTTCCAACACAATGGTTCCTGCATCCTGGAGGAAGTTGCGCGGCTCGATATAGTTCGAATTTAGCACGGCACCGGTTAATACGCGACTATCGAACGCAGCGTCTATTTGGCACCACAAAAGTCCTGTGCTCGAATGTCCTGCACCTTCGCGCACAAAACGTCCGCGCAACGAATGTTTCAGCCCTTCGAGCTGCGCGATTCGAGCAACCAACGATTGCCGAACACCGATCGATAATCGAGGACGTTTCACTCGGCTCTGTTCTTCCAACGATTCGGTGCACTCGTTGCACCGTTCTTCCCACGCGAGGTATTCTTCCCGTGAAATCAATCGCGCAGATTGATCCAACACTTGCACGAATTCTCCCATGGTCGTAAATGGAATGTAAATGTAATGTCTTTTCCTCGCAACACGTTGCAACGATTTGAAGTTTTGTGCAGTTTGGAGCGCGCTTTTATCACTGGTGTCATGATTTGCGATCTCTGTCTTACTCTTTTGACGATCCAACCCAACATGGTTCTATGCAGTTTCTGCTGATACAGCCAAATTCTTTCTATGATTCACGCGTATGGCGCGCAAAAGTATTATATTACATTCAGCACGTGTTGAGACTTTTATCCTTGAGGATTGGGGCTCAAGTTACATACGATCTTTCGCTATGCTGCGACGTTAAGATTGAAATACATTATGGAAAAATCAGATGCTTTAAAATAAAATGCTGTGGTGGGGGAAGCAATTGTACCTCTATTTAAGCCAGTCTCCCGAACGCCATTCAATCAATCGCTCAGTAGCCTCAGTGACTTTCGACGAAACAAATTGTGCTCTGAAAAAATGTGTAGTACCAGTGCCGAAGGAAACGCCGGACACATGAATTATTACGTTCCGATCGTGCAAGATGATGGCATAGCTCAATGCGGGGAGGATACAGTTGCTTGGTAAGGCTTAATTTTTCACAACTTCTCAAAATTTTTTATGTTTATTCCAGCACTTTCATAGCTTTGATTGTTCTCTTAGCCCGCGCCGAACATCGCGGATCATGGTCAGAAGATACGCATTAACATCTATGGGCAGCAAATATTTGGAAATTGGAATCAGAGTACGGCCTACGATCGATGTAGAAATTATTCTCGGCGACAATCGTGGGATGTATCTCACGTTACCATATAATACATGGGGTCTACTATTCGACAACCGTGATAACATCGAAGAACGTGCACGATTACCTGGATTATCTTCGATGCAGTTTGATGATTTATCGTTGGACTTTTTTCGGATCTCTGATTCGCCAATTATAAAGATGACACATGGTGATGATACAGTGTATTTCACACTGGATACAGCAATATTTTTATTTAGTCTTCAGCAATGTATAGAGTATTTGTATCCGCGGCTGTATCAAACTGCAGAAGATGCGAGTGAAAAATTTGAAACTTTTGTTAACGTGCTACGGCAGAGCGATGTTGCCTGCGAAACATTAGATGCTCGTCGTGCTGCTAAAATAATATGTGATAGCAAATACTACGACGAGGAGTATCTTGTAGATTGCGAACTGGTAGCATGCGCCATCAGTGATATTCTAGTTGAAGCTCGTAGGAAGAAAAAATGTTAAATTATATTCTTTTTAAATAAATTTCTGAAACACATATTCTGTCTCCATTTTATTTACTCGTCTTCCTCCTCGCCTCCTAATTCTAAGATTTGTAGACACTGCATAAATCTATTTCGTTCTTCGCGCCGCATGTCACATAATGGTTTGGAAAAATATTTGGGGGTGGGTCATTCACTCCCTCCGGTTAGGTCTGAAAAAGTTCTCGGGGGTCATTCCCTCCCTCTAAAAAGTTTTCGGCGCTGGGTCCGGTCTACGCGGCGGCTCGGCCTGGAGTGATCCCCTCCATCATCGCGGCTTCCCCCACTCCGCGGCTCGTGCGCGCGCAATCGGTTTTCCTCTCCCCGCAGGCCCCGCGCCCATGTTTCCCTCCGCCGCGCTCCCCCGCGCGCCATCACTTCTCCCCGCCCCCGCGCTCCCCTCAGAGGACCTGCGTTGGAAACCGCTTTACCATACTACTGTCTGTGATGACTTCTTTCCTCCAATGCCAATGATTGAGATGGAAGAGTGAGTGCGTTTGAGGTTGAGTTGCGTAATGAGGTCCTCCTTAACGAAGGTAAGCTCAGAGCCAGAGTCGATAAGCATGCGAACCTGATGAGTTGTCGTAGGTGTTAGAAGGTGCGCTTGCGCAGTTGCTAAGAGAGTGAGTTGGCTGCATGATGAGTGAGGCTGCGATGAGTGAGGCTGCGATGAGTGAGGCTGCGATGAGTGAGCAGGCAATGCGGGTGCAGAAGCGAGTTGAGTGTGTGATTGTTCCGGGTTGACGACTGCCCCAAGACTTCAGTGGGGCTTTTGAGAGACATGCCTTGTCTCCTCAGTTTGAGGTTGAGTGGACTTCTGTTCCGGTATGTGGAGCATCGTGTGGTGTTGAATGCCACACAGTTTACAGCGGTGTGGGGATTTGCAGTTTGCGGATGAGTGACGCCCGCAACAATTGAAGCACAACAGATTGTTGGCTACAACCTTTCTCCGCTCCTGCACCGACATTGCCTTGAACTTTGGGCACACAATCACAAAGTGGTCCGCCCCACAGCAGTCACACTGAAATACCCTCTTTATTGATGATTGGGATGCCTGATTGACTGCGGCTCGCTGAGCAATGAGTTTTGAGGCATTTTTTGTTGGAGTGCTGGTGGAGGCACTTTGGGAAGACGGAGTTTCCGACCTTTCCAGTGCCCTCACTTTGTTCGATACAAACTCCTTCACCTGCTGGAAAGAGGGGTATTCTGTTGTTGACCCAATGGAGGTTTCCCAGGCCTCCCTTGTATTTCGGTCGAGCTGACGAACCACATGGTGAGTGAGCATGCAGTGCCCCAGAGTCTCCTTGACACCGAGTGAATTGAGAGCCGTTTCCACGGTCTCGACAGTTGAGATCAGCTGCTTGAGTGCAGCAGTGTTCTTTCCAACCACTGCCTTGGTGGTGAACAGTTTGTCCAGTTGAGCTTGGATTAGCAGCCTCTTATTGGAGTACGTCTCCTTGAGAAGCTCCCATGCAGGTTTGAATGAGGCACCTTTCAGAGGTAGAGCTTCTACCTTCTGGGCTGGTTCGCCTGACAAGCTGGTGCGCAGGTACTGCAGCTTTTCTATGTCGGTCAGCAGCTTGCTGGTGCCGATGATTGAGGCGAAGAGTTCGCTGTACGCAGGCCACTTGAGGTAGTCACCTGCGAAGGTGGGTATCGCCAGCTCAGGGAGTTTCCCTGTTGGTGGCGCTGATCTCGCTGCTTCAGGTGACAGGTGAGGCTGGAATGGTGCTAGCTCCTGCTTCATTTTTCCAATTTGTAATCGAATGTCGAAGCAGAGCTCCGTCTCCTTGAAGAGCGTCTTCTTATTGAAGTACTCATGGTCTCGGTGAGACCCGGGCCATGCCATCTCGAAGTACGCATGGTCTTTCTGGAAGGCCTTGTTTAAATCCTCCAGGTGAGTGGAGAAGATTTTTAAATCTTCCATGGTGACATTGGGAGCACACGTTGGAAGCCGGTTTTTCAGAGCTTTCAGCGACTCCATCCGGGAGAATTGAGTTTCTGCCTTGGACAGAAGCTCCGATGGAATACCTCCTGGAGACGAGGATCTCGTCTCCCTCCTGTCCCCGACAGTGCTGTTCCCTGAAGTCTCCGAGGGCAGCGTGAGTGTAGGCGGGTTCGGCGAGGTTGTCCGTGACGTCGTCTGGGACTTGCTCGCCTTCGGTGGCTCGTCACCTGCCATGATTGCTGAAGTGTAGCACTGAGTGATCACAACACTGCACTACCAGTCTAAGATCCGGCTCCAAGGACCAAAAATAAATGTATGCGAGTGAGATGATTGAATAGGATTCTTAGACTGGTTAAGATGGAAAAAGAATAGCACTGTTTCGCGTGAAAACACTTGTCGTGATTTATTTAAAATAAAGCGTTGAGTCGATGAGTGTGAGTGTAATTGAGTGAATTTAGCACAGGGATATTACTGATCCTCAGCACTGTCGATTGAGTGAGTGGAAAATGATTAAGACCACGAGGTGGTTCACCACGTGGCGTCCACTACAATTGTATTAATTGGGGACTGAGTGTTGTGATTGTGAGTGTGAGTGTTTAAAAGATGAGTGTAATCTACTGTGATTGAGTTCAATACAGAATGTTTGTGAATTTCGCACAAGAACGCAAACATACACGCGACGCGTACAAGAGAGTCCGGTAGCGGCGAGAATCTTCACAAGAGTCCGAATATAGCTGACTTCCGCTCGCGCTTCTTCTCGGTTTCTCAGAGAGCAGCGTCGCTGCTTTCTGATTGGCGGAGGGGCTTGCGTGTTAAGCGGTGATTGGCTGTGCGTTCGATGGTGAGTATCGAGCGATCGATTGTCATCGATCGTCGATCAGCCGTTCGATCCGCTGCCCAGTAGGTGCTGCCGTGAGAGTGAGTGTGGCGGCGTGTGGAACTATACCATTCCCAAACAACATTATTCGCGTAGAATGTAGCGTGGCCGCTGGCGCGTACAACAATGGGAAGCACGTGCATACGATACATGAATTTTCTCCGAGAGTGCTACCAGGATATAAGATATCGGAAACGCCCGCGCACATCATTTACCTTCCAATCACCGCACGGGTCGTTACGGATCTAACGATGCGCGTTGTGGATCAAGGCGGATAGTTGCTCGATTTTCGAGGTGAAGAGATTACCATCAGACTGCACGTACGACGGCGACGACGATAATACATGTGGTGCGAACGAAAGAGATGCTTATATTGAACGACTCCAGAAACATGTTTCTTCCAAACGAAATTGTTTGCAACAACAACAACAACAACAGTAACAACTGCAACAGCTCTAATTACGCTAAAAAGAAGAGGCTCAGTGCTGCGAACATTGCATTTTTGAAATCATTGGGATTCACTGTGCGCATTTAAGTTGAAAAGAATGGCTGACATTCTAAGCATTAGAGGGAAGCCGACGTTTGATGATCGCATCGTCAAGCTCGAGACTCACACATACAACCCATACGTCAACGCGACGTTTGGATACAGCGATGAGATAAGAATACCCATACAGCAGCAGGATTTATACACATTGCCGTGTAAAAGTTACCTGTACGTGGAGGGGAAATTGAAGATAAATAAGCCAAACGATGCATTATCGATGACGTTGGGAAATAATTGCATGGCGTTCTTATTTGATGAGATTCGATACGAGCTGAATGGTGTGGAGATTGATCGCAACAGAAACGTTGGAATAACTAGCACGCTTAAAAACTATGTATCGTTGACATCTGACGAAGACAAAAATATAGAGAATGCCGGATGGGGCTTGAAACGACGCAATGGGCTAATATTGAAAAATCATTTCAATTTTTGCATTCGACTTAAATATTTGCTGGGATTTTGCGAGGACTACAAACGCATGATTATTAATGCGCGTCACGAAATGATTTTAATACGATCGCGCAACGATAACAATTCTCTAGTAGGATCTCCGGTGGTGGAACCAAAAATTGAATTACTTAAAGTGCAATGGCGGATGCCTCATGTGACGCTGAACGACGTTAATAAGCTATCGTTGCTACATGATTTGGAAAGTGGACAAAACCTGAGCATTTGTTTTCACTCGTGGGATCTGTACGAATATTCTCTCTTACAGAGCACAACCAAGCATCCGTGGGCCGTGAAGGCATCTGCACAGCTGGAGAAGCCGCGATGTATTATCCTTGTTCTACAGACTGATCGAAAGAGTGTGATGAGCGAAGATGTTACTAAGTTTAGCAACTGTAAATTGGCCAATGTAAAACTTTTTCTCAACTCAGAATTTTACCCATACGATGACATGAATTTGGACTTTGACAAGAATAAGCATGCCATCTTGTTTCACATGTATACGTAATTCCGTAAATCGTGTTATGGACATAGTTGCAACGATGCATTATTCACTGTGGCTGAATTTTTACAATTTGGTCCCCTCGTGGTGATTGATTGCTCGCGACAAAATGAGTCGATCAAGAATGGTACCGTGGACGTGCGTATGGAATTCGAGTGTAAAGAGAATGTGCCTGCAAATACTACGGCGTACTGTCTGATTTTACACGATCGGGTGGTTGAATACAATCCGCTGACAAACGCGGTGCGCAGAATCAATTAAATTGCCACGCTACTTGCCCGCCCTCTCCTGTGCCAAATTCATACAAAATTTCATCATGAAAATCGAGATGCTTTACGAGAAAGACTGCAATCTCTCGTCTGTCTTGGAAGCGAGTGGACCTCCAAATTGTACCGATAATGGTCGTACCAACATACGGTGACCTGCAAGGGTTCATCGTTGATGGAAGATTTGTCGCGAAGGAAGTGGCTATCCTACGAAAGGGGACAATTCTCTCGCACTATATTTTTGGGAGTCCGATGCCACAATTTCTTCTTACGAAATCTGGCAAATCAAGCATCCGATGGTTGGTAGCAAAACATCATGGACTACGGTGGGACAATGGGGACGTTCCGTACAGTATGGCTAAACAGCTAATTACGAAAGCTGTAACTGATGCGATCGACGAAGAAGATGACGCATCCCATATCGTATACGTTAAAAGGCTGCAGAAACGCGACTGGCTTGCGGATTTCCTCGACGAAAATACAAAAGCGGCCGTGATCATTGAGACGTTGAACATTGACTAAGAAAATATTAAATCTCTACATAAGCTAAATGTAGTTAATATTCTGCGATGTAGCAGACACGCAAAGCACTGTGCCATACAAAATTTATTTAAAATATTCAACTGGTGGTCTAACCGCCTGAAAGAAATGCATAAATAAAATATAATCAATTTTTTAATGTATAAGAAAATGTTTTTTTTCACCCTCCCCAACCTATCTTCATACATACGATGTACGCTAGCTTAAGGGGGCAAACCACTGTCTCGGTCCAAAATGTAAGGGTGTTTTCGGGAATTTATTTCAACCAAACAACGCAAGTAAATCAACTTATTGCTTAGTATAGTTAATAGTGTACATATCGAAGGGTAAGAAATTTTTTTTTTCAATCAAATTCATAAATCCGTTTCCTGTATACTCTTCGTCAAAATTTGCGCTCCGACAAAAACATGCTAGTCGCGTTGACAGTCCCCAGGCCATATGGTTCATCGAAATTAAAAAAAACAATAATATATAGAAACTAGAAGCCTGCCTCTATTACGTGACGATCGAAAAATCTCAAAATTGTAAAAAATAACAAAATGGCAGACCACTGAGAGAAAAGTCATGTTTTCGGGGTACAAAATTGGGGAAATGTTGCTAAAAAAATAGAAGCAGGTCGAAAATTGAAAATGTCTGATCGGCACGTAATAGCGACGGGTTTTCGGTACAATAAATGTCCTTGATCATGCCAATTGGACGTATAGTTTTCTCTGTAGATTGTCAACGCGGTTGAAAAATGTCATTCTGTGGAAAACGCCTTCAATGTTACGCGTGGCTCAGTCGCGCGTTTGACATCGCTTCACGAAAAACACCACATCTCCGTCAATTTTGCGAATTTCTTCATAAAATTGGGAGAGAACATTCTTGAAACATACGTCTTTCAGAAAATGTAAAAAAAATTTCAGATTTGAGACAGTGGTCTCCCCCCTTAAGACGATAGTTATGCAGAAGCGGTACGATTCACGTTCGATTCACGTTCAGAGTGGTACGATTCACGTTCGATTCACGTTCAGAGTGGTACGATTCACGTTCGATTCACGTTCAGAGTGGTACGTTAGGCGTTGAAAGTGGTACGATAGACGTTTGATACACGTTCGATACACATTCAAAGTGGTATGGTATAGTGAAATGATGTGTCCAAACAAGAATAGAGAAACAGTTCAGACAAACGATGCATGCGAAGAAGAAAAAAACGAGAGGAGGGCCAGCGAATAATTCGGAGAAGATGCATAGAAGGAGAGGATGGTCAGCGTAAATGTAGGTGCAGCACAAATACATACTACTTTGCAAAGCTTTGCAGCTTTATGCATGGGCCTACGTGCAGGAGCTTGGAGATGCAGTCCGACCAGTTGCTCATCAATCGTGACAGATATCAGTCTGTGTTTTAAAGTGCTACATTTTTGTGAAAAGCAATGGGATTACAACGCATCGGGCCCAACGAGGGCGATGATGAACAATGGCGGAATAACCTGGAGGTATGTACATATAAATATTTTTTAACATTTATCGCGTTTAACCTTTTAAATCGAGTGAGATCAAATCAGACGGTCATGTCAATATTATATCGCGGGTTTCTATATACTAGGCTCGCCACCACCATCGCCCCCTGGTCCCCCGATTGGGCTGCGCCCGATTGGGAATTTTTATCCTCACCCTCCCGGCCATCACGGACCCCATCGCCACCACAATCACCGCCGCCGCCGCAACCTTCACCGCCACCTCCACAGGTATGCAACACATTGCATTGCTTTCTGCGTGTTTCATATTTAATATATTTATGTATGTGTTTAATTATAACGACGTTTGTGCCTATGTTCTAGGACCACGCGCCAATGATTATTATGGCGCTTCTGGCGCAGGTCCTGGCGGGGGCTGAGAACCAGGCTGCACCTCTAGAGGTGCACATGCGGCGGTCGGGACTAGTGTACGGGTCGAGGATGGCTGCGCGGTTACGGTACCCATGGGTGCCGTACCGCCAAGCCGGGCCCCTGCGGCGACCGCGACCCCCGTCACCACCATCACCACCATGGGTAGACATGAGTGGGATGCGGTCGTCGCTGGTCCCTGTCCTACCGCAGTCATCCTCGCCATCATCGTCGGCGTCAACGACATCGACGCCGCCACCGTGGTGGCCGCCAGCGTCGCCGGAGTCCCCCGAGTGGCTTTTTGAGGGGGTGATGGTGTCGTCACCATCACCATCACCATCACCTTTGCCACCGCCACCGTGGATCAGGGGACTGCCAACGCCGCCGCCTTCAGGGTCGCCGCAGTCACCGCCGCCGGAGCCTTCACCGCCATCGCCACCATCTTTACACCTCCCCTCATCTTTTTATATTTCACCATCGCCGCCCTCGTCACCACCCTCTCCTTAGAATTAGTTTCTTATTTCATATTATTTTTCTTATATTCTTTTTGTATATTTATATTTATATTCCATTTTTTATATTGTCACGTCCCGGGTGGAGGTTTTTAGGAACGATGACTATGTGGGGTAAAAGTCAGGCGAGAATACGTAATCCTGCACTCTGAGGGTTGGAGGATTTCAGGCGCGAATCTTAAATCCAGCACACTGAGGGTTGGAGGAGGTCAGGCGCGAATCTTAAATCCAGCACTCTGAGGATTGAAGGGAGGTCAGGCGCGAATCTTAAATCCAGCACACTGATCGACCAGGGAAGGTTTAGTAAGCGAATACGCACCGGGAAGACACCCGTTAGAGCACTTGTTTTGATTTGTCTCGGTAATTGGATTTACCGTTGCATTAAGGTAAAAAGTTACCCGTAATAGTTCCGCGAAATCCGTTTAGACATACGGCTATACGCGGGCTATGCGAAAGTACGTTTGTAAACACTGTAAGAACACTTGCGTTCGCGAACCAAGATCAGCTGTTCCAGCATCCTGTTTTGATTTAGGGATCTCCGTAGCCGAAGGATTGACACAATAACTCGAAGCGTGATTTAAACAAAGCTGTTCATTAGCTTTTTTTGGTGCACGTTTATATGCACTGTTAAGGCGATAAAGGTTAGTTTATAATAATGCGTAGGACAATGAGCATTTACACATAACATTTATATAAATGGTTATAAATGGTGGAGTATATGTATGAACATGAAACACATGGGCATTAGCCACGGATAATAGTATGAAAAGCAATATGTATTAGTAATGATTGCAATATAAAGCAATAAACGTTAGCAATAGCATAAATATAAAGCGATAAGCGGTAACAACAATAATAATAATACAAAGTAATGAGCGTTAGCAATAATAGGAATACGAAGCGATAAGCATTAACAATATGAAATGATATAACTCAGGATGATATGCCGTGTAACAATAATTGGTAATCGTAATTGCTTACAGTGGTTGCCGTCGAAAATCCGTAGAACACTGTTTCTATTTTAGAATTAAAGTATAAGTAAACTTTCGTTGGCATATTTCCGTAGAAGAGGACCTCTGTCTCGCGGGCCCTCGTATTTATACTCTTTTCAGTTTTAGGTATGAGGGGTGTGCGCGGTATGCACCAAGACTTCCGGGGGTTTTATAGGTATCAAAGATGAGTCTATAATTAGGCATGTAGACAATAGAATTTTGAGCTTCCGGGGTTTTTATAAGCGCTTCTACGAAATATGCGCAGCAATTGGTTTTCTGATAGGGAACACTCAACCCATTTGATGGATTTTTAGGAGGTTTGATTGGAAGGGGGTGAAAATGGCTTTGACTTCTTTGGTCGTAGAGACGGGGTGAGACGTGGTCTCGAATTAAGAGGGTTTTTGGGAAGAGGGACTAGTTTAGATTTAAATGTGAGGGAGATCATGCCTCATAGGGCGAAGAGTGGAAGGGGATTTAGTGGTTGACCGTCTTGAGATAGGGACCGCTAAGGTACATCGTCGAGGTGATCAGGGTTTGGGAAAAAGGGGTAAGAGTTGAGGTTTGGGGAAATTTGAGTGGAGTTGTAGAGTGATTTATAAGGCAGAGTTGAGTAGTAAGGCTATGCCGATTCCAACTCAGGTCCTCTGAGGGGAGCGCGGGGGCGGGGGGAAGTGAGGCCGCGCGGGGGAGCGCGGCGGAGGGAAACATGGGCGCGGGGCCTGCGGGGAGAGGAAGACCGGTTGCGCGCGCACGAGCCGCGGAGTGGGGAAGCAGCGATGATGGAGGGGATCACTCCAGGCCGAGCCGCCGCGGAGACCGGACCCACCGCCGAAAACTTTTTAGAGGGATGGAATGACCCCCGAGAACTTTTTCAGACCTAACCGGAGTGAGTGAATGACCTTGACCCACCCCCAAATATTTTTCCAAACCATTATATGACATGCGGCGCGAAGAACGAAATAGATTTATGCAGTGTCTACAAATCTTAGAATTAGGAGGCGAGGAGGAAGACGAGTAAATAAAATGGAGACAGAATATGTGTTTAAAAGTGATAATGTATTGTTACAAAAATATATAAAACTAAAATAGAAAAAATAGAAAAATATAGAAAATAAAAAACTATTTTAAGGGGAAGGTGGCGAGGTGGAAGGTGGCGAGGGGGAAGGTGGCGAGGGGGGTGACGGCGGAGACGATGGTGGGGGCTGCGGCCGCCGCAGGGCCCTCGACCGCAGTTCATATTGCCGCACCCGCGCGACCCCATATGGCCGCAGCCGCGCAGCCCCATACGTGGGCGACGGTGCCTAGAACACACAGACACGTCAATATAATACCGACCCATTAAACATAATAAACATGAAACACACAAAACAATGCAAAGTATTACATACCTGTGGAGGCGGCGACGGTGACGGCGGTGGGGACTGCGGTGGCGGCGACGGCTGCGGCGACGGCTGCGGCGACGGCTGCGGCGATCCCCAATCGCTCGACCATGTGGGCGACGGCGGTGCTTGCGGTGACGGCCCACGTGGTGGCGATGGGGGTGGTGATGGGGTGGCGATGGTGTGAGCCCTAGACATAGAAACTCATGGTAAAATATTGATACGAACACCTGATTTAAGAGCACTTGGTTTCAACAGTTAAACGTGATAAATCGAGAAGTGCGTAGCTTTGCAAAAGTGAGATGCTGTTGTTCTTCACATTCATTTTCGCTGACCATCCTTTCCTTATTCACACGCATCTTCTTTCCCTTCTTCTTTGACACATCATGCGACAAGACCACATCACTTTGAATATGTATCGAACGGGTATTGAACGTTTTAGAACGTATATCAAACGGATATTGAACGGCTTCGAACATACATTGAACGGGTATTGAACGGCTTTGATCGGGTATTGAACGGCTTTGATGCATTCTAAAGCTAAAATCGATGGAGGGAAAGAGACAACACCACATAGGAGTACAATCGCTTTCGTTCTAAATCTAGCAAGTTTTTAAAACATTCAAATGTAACATCGCGACGTATCGCGCGACTACGCGTAACTTGAGTCCCACCCTCAAGGATAAAAGTCTCGACATGTGTTGAATGTAGTATAATATCTTTGTGAACGCTAAATCTTACACCGAATCTTAAAATTAGACAGCGAAAGGAGAAGGAAGACGGGTGAATAAAATGGAGAAATAATATGTGTTTAAAAATGATAATATATTGTTACAAATAATAATAATGAATGAATAGTAATAGTGAATATAATAGTAATATGAATAGTAATAATAAAATAGTAATAAGGATGAAATACATGAGATAAGAAAAGAAAAAAAAATGAAAAAGAATTTAAATATCCTCCTCGTCGGATGACAATTGCAGGGGTGGCGTCACGAGCCCCTCTTCCATCCATGCGGGGGGCGGTGACCACCGCCACGGCGGTGTTAACTGTCGCGACGGTGGCGGTGATGATGACGCCGAGGACGACGACGACAACATCACCCCCTCGAACCGCAATGGAGGTGATAGGGGCCCCTGAAGCGATGGCTGCGGCCTCCCCACATCGATCCAGGAGGCGATGGTGGCGATGGGGCCGCGGACGTCGCAGGGGCCCCATTTGGTGGTATGGTATCCAGGGCCGCCGCAATCTGGCCGCCATCCTAGACCCGAATACCAGGCCCGATCGCTGCATATGCACCGCTAGGGGTGCAGCCTCAGCCTCCCCTGCCAGGACCCGCGCCATGAGCGCCATCATAATCATCGGCACACGGTCCTAGAACAGATACACAAACATAATAAATATGACACACACATGGGTATGTATAGTAAGAAGCACATGTACCTATTAATGGAAAATAATTGTGCAAGTTATTTGAAAAACGATTGCATTACCTTTATTCCGAATCTTCGCTGGAATCGCATTCATCAACACTACTGTTGTCGCTTTCAAAATCATCTGAGTTTACTGTATTCACTTCTGGTGGTAATAATAAGTTTATAACTTCCGGACTCAGGGATTTTGAATTGCGCTTCGGAAGTTTCCGCAGAGTTGAAATATGCGGGGCAGAAGACAGCAGAAGTCTGTTAAATACATCTTGTAATGTTTTTTCACGTGAACATTTTCGGGCGAACTGTTCGCGATACTTTTTAATCAATTTATTCATAGCTTCTTGGGATTCCTCCGATAATTGTCCAATAGGAAGAATCGCGGACGCTATTACGGCAGGACCGTGGATAAGAATTTTATGAACTGTTGGTGGCATGTAAAACCACGGATACTTGCTAACAAATAGTCTTGCTGTTGTTATGGTGTATTCTTCAAATTTAGCAACATTCACGTCATAACCACTGGATAAGGCTTGCAGAATAATCTTGAATCGTGTAATTACTTCTATGTCGATGCCAGTAATTTCAGCAGACATTTGCGGATTTTGAAAAAATCTACGGGCCGTATTCCCATCATTCGTATTGCCGAAACCAGGCTTGAGTCGATCAACAAGAAGGCCCATTTTGGATTTAAAATCAGTTTGAATCCTTTTTTTGTCTCTGCCACTATTTTTTTTGTGCTTCTCCTCGAGCTTGCCAACTATGGATAGGTATCTTGTAGGCCACGTGCAATAAGCACTCGAAGAAACGTATCCACGCGTGTAAAGTGGACAAACCGAATTCAAATTTTGTTGAATCAACTTTTCGTTTTAAGCAACCGTCTATATTATTTAAAAATTTGGATGTGAATCCACAAATATAACATGTTTGTGTTGATCTGTTAAATGATACAGCGTTACATATTTTACCATCAATCATTGTAAATTTTAAATGGTGTTTAATGGAAATTTCGGTATTGTTTATATTTATGCAAGAAGGGCGAAGTTCGTTTATTTGTGTTTCTATGTACAGTTTCTCTTGAGTAATAACCTCAGATGTTTCTTGTATGAATTGTAATCTAATTGGACGGCAAAAGCGAGGTGATGCTGGACGTGGATTTTGCCACACAATAATTTTTTTAGATGAATTAGGTTCATCAGATATTAATTGAAGTGGCACGAAAGATGTAACGAAGATACTGGAGTCTGAGTCTCCGTCATTCTCAAATGCCTGCTTATATTGGCTGTGTCCTGAGCTACCATCACATCCCCACTTCGATATTAATAGTAAACTATTCAGTTGTTCGGTAGTCAGTGATAGAATGACATCATTTTGCATATTTATAATACAATCAACTGTGTGGTCTAATATGGCTTGTAATTTCACTTCAGCACTTCTACCGGTTACTGTTATAAATTCAGGTTTAGGATAGCAACGTTTCTTAGCTTCTAACACTTTGCCATAGGGAGGAAAGCGTTTCTTATCCTGCTCTTGAATGATTTTGTATTGATGCTTGGTAAGTTGCGCCTCCACCAATACAGACAACGCTTCATCTCCAGAAAGTCGAAGTACTTCATTATTGCTTCTCTGGTATGCCATCCTAATCTTCCGCGCTCGTGTTGGCGTTGTAAATATTGAGTCCTTTACAACTGCTGCAGCATCTACATTTCCTTCTGCACGGAGATTCATTTGTGCAGCGTACACCAGTTCTGCAGTACTTGTAGATCTTAGTGAGTCAACTTTCCTGCGTTTCGACCTTTCACTGCACTTGGAAAAAATGACAGCAGGACGTCCACCTGAAGTAGCTGGAGATGAGGACAGTTGAGGATAAAAAGGAAGAGTTATGACTGTATCCAACCAATTTTTGTTTTGTTTTAGAAATCTCTCCTTGATACGTTTAGCACTTTGCCATTTCAGTTTAAACTTGAAGATAGCACAATAGAGCTTCTGTTTCACTCTATATAATAAGTCCTCTGGACAATTTATCAATTCCGTAACGTGGTTCAGAAGAATTTTAAATTTGTCTTCAAAACGTGAACCAGACGACAGCATCACTTCGACTAACTGTCTTCTACTTAAAGTAATAGATCCCGACTTTACATTGCGTTCCATAATTATAAAATATAATATATAATTAGACCGCACTTCCAAAAATACTATTTCGCTACAAGCAGAATCAGTTGGCCACCAAACATGGTTTGGTTACTATGATACGACTAAAACAAAAACGAAATTAAGGGGGAAGCCACTGTGATGGTCGAAATCTTTATTACCAACTGAAAATACATATATGTAACTAATATTTTAGGCTCCCAGATTGAAAATCTCATGTTTTTCTGATATGCGTCTCTCTCCCATATTGGGTCCGCCATTTTGTTTTTTGCCATTTTGAGCTCAGATTCGTAATTAGCGACCTCGAAAACTCCGGGATACCAAGTTTAGACCAAATCTGATGTTTTTCTGATGTGCGCCTCCGCCATATTGGGTCCGCCATTTTGTTTTTTGCAACTTTGACTTAACATTCATAATCAGCATCCTCGAAAACTCCAGGATACCGAGTTTAGACCAAATCTAATGTTTTTTTGATATGCGCTTCCGCCATTTTGGATCCGCCATTTTGTTCTTTTGCGATTTTGACCTCAGATTCGTAATCAACGACCTCGAAAACCTTAATGTACTCATTTTTGTACAAATCAACGGTCATTTGTATCTTTTGGTCACGTTTTGGGGATTTAGGACCACTGCACCATACTACATAAAATGGATTTTCTTAAAAAGGGGCAAATATGAGCAAAAGTTTTGTGTGGGCCATAGCAGCTGAAGTATTGTTCTTAATGACAGAAGAAGAAACTTTGCGCAATAGAGCGCCGAAGTAAACTTTTTCTCTAGCTAAATATAATTTCACCAGTGGCCATGACAGGGTGTGCAATTTTTTAGTTGAAATTTCACCCCTCCATTGCTACGCGCCTCACATCGGTACCAAAATATAGTATAGGTTTGTACTTATTACTACCTACTAAACCATGATTATTCTACTAGTTTCAAGTGCACTTTTATGAGTCACAAAGAGCACCAACAATTTCACTGAGAGAGTAACACTCCGACAATACTCAACTTTGGAATGAGCTGTAGCGAATAATGACAAACCTACTTTCCTCTAACTTTTGGTAATTAGTAGCCAGATAGGTGATGAAAACGGTGGTGGAAACTAAAACCATAACTGGTGACTTTATAAATTAGGGTTTTGGCCAGGTTTTCTCGATTTTCGACCACTGTGCGGCGAAGGCGGCGAAGGCGGCGGCGACGGCGAACGGGGTGGTGGCGACGGCGATGGCGATGGCGAATACTAAAGCATAGAACACCATGATATTAACATGTCCACTTGATTTTAATCTCGCTCGATTTCACTGGTTAAAGGCGAATAATGTCAAAATATATTGTGCATACCAATGGGTCATACTCCGGGGCGATGCGTTGTAATCCCATTTTTTTCTAGCACAAGAAAATCAGACTGTTCGCCTTCCACAATTAACAGACGACTGGTCTCGCTGCATCTCCTAGCTCTCACATGTAAAAACCCCCTCCTATCATGAAATCGAGAAGTGCGTAGCTTTGCAAAAGTACGATGCTGTTGTTCTCCGCATTCATTTTCACAAACTGCACATTTCTTCTTCTTCGTAGACCATCCTCTCCTTATTCCCACACATCTTCTTTCCCTTCTTCTTTGGACACATCATGCGAAAAGACCACATCATTTTGAATACGTATCGAACGGGTATTGAATGTTTTTGAACGTATATCAAACGGATATTGAACGGCTTCGAACGTGCATTGAACGGGTATTGAACGGCTTTGATCGGGTATCGAACGTGTATCGAACGACTTCTGCATAAGTATCGTCTTAATCTAGCGCACATCAAACGCATGAGGTTGGGTTGGGGGAGGGTGAAGAAAATTATACGCATTAAAAAATTGATTATATTTTATTTATGAATTTCCCTGGTGTTTAGACCACCAGTTGAATATTTTAAATACATTTTGCATGGCACAGTGTTTCGCGTGTCTGCCACATCGCAGAGTATTAACTAGATTTAGCTTATTTAGAGATTTGATATCCTCGTAGTCAATGTCCAGCGTCTCGATGACCGCGTCTGCTCTCATACATTCATCGAGGAAATCCGCAAGCCAGTCGCGTTTCTGCAGCCCTTTAACATATACGACATGGCACGTGTCATCCTCTTCTTCATCGATCGCATCAGCTACAGCTTTCGAAATTAGCCGTTTAGCCATACTGTATGGAACTTCTCCATCGTCCAAGCGTAACCCATGATGTTTCGCCGTTAACCAGCGGATGCTTGATTTGTCAGATTTCGAAAGAAGATAATGCGGCATCGAACTCCCAAAAATATAGTGCGAGAGAATTGTTCCCATTCGTAGGACAGCCACTTCCTTGACGACAAATCTTCCATCAACGATGAACCCTTGCATGTCAACGAACGTTGGTACAACCATTATCGATACAATTTGGAGGTCCACACGCTTCCAAGACAGACGAGAGAATGCAGTCTTTCTCGTAAAACATCTCGATTTTCACGATGAAATTTTTTTGCGAATTTAGTACAGGAGAGGGCGGGCAAGTAGCGTGGTAATTTAATTTATTTTGCGCACCATGTTTGTCAATGGATTGTATTCAACCACTCGATCCTGCAGAATCAGACAGTAGGCTGTAGTATTTGCAGGCACATTCTCTTTATACTCGAATTCTATGCGCACGTCCACGGTGCCATTCTTGATCGACTCATTTTGTCGCGAGCAATCAATTACCACGAGGGGGCCAAATTGTAAAAATTCAGCCACGGTGAATAATGCCTCGTTGCAACTATACCCATAATATGATTTACGGAATTGCGTATACATGTGATACAAATGGCGTGCTTATTCTTGTCAAAGTCCAAGTTCAGGTCATCATATGGGTAAAATTCCGAGTTGAGAAAAAGTTTTACATTAGCCAATTTGCAGTTGTTGAACATAGTTACGTCTTCACTCATCACATTTCTTCGACCAGTCTGTAGAGCAAGGATCACGCATCGCGGCTTCTCCAGCTGTGCAGATGTCTTCACGGCCCACGAATGCTTGGTCGTGCTCTGTAAGAGAGGATACTCGTACAGATCCCACGATTGAAAACAAATGCTCAGGTTTTGTCCACGTTCCAAAGTATGTAGCAACGATAGCTTATTAACGTCATTTAACGTCACATGGGGCATCCGCCATTGTAGCTTAACCAATTCAATTTCTTGTTCCAAGATCGGCGATCCTATCAGAGCATTGTTGTCGTTGCGCGATCGTATTAAAATCAATTCGTGACGCGCATTAATAATCATGCGTTTGTAGTCCTCACAAAATCCCAGCAAATATTTGAGTGGGATGCAAAAATTGAAATGACTTTTCACTATTGGCCCATCGCGCCGTTTCAAGCCCCATCCGACATTCTCCATATTTTTGTCTTCGCCAGATGTCAGCGATACATAGTTTTTAAGCGTGCTAGTTATTCCAACGTTTCTGCTGCGATCAATCTCCACGCCATTCAGCTCGTATCGAATCTCATCGAATAAGAACGCCATGCAATTATTTCCCAACGTCACCGTTAATGCATCTTTTGGCTTATTTATCTTCAATTTCCCCTCCACATAGAGAAAACTTTCACACGGCAATGTGTATAAATCCTGCTGTTGTATCGGTATTCTTATCTCATCGCTGTATCCAAACGTCGTGTTGACGTATGGGTTGTATGTGTGAGTCTGAAGCTTGACGATGCGGTCATCAAACGTCGGCTTCCCTCCAATACTTAGAATGTCAGCCATTTTTCAACCTAAATGCGCACAATGAATCACACTGAGCCTCTTCTTTTTAGCGTGATCGGAGCTGTTGCAGTTGTTGTAAACAATTTCACTTGGAAGAAACGGGTTTCTAGAGTCGTTCAATACAAGCATCTCTTTCGTTCGCACCACATGTATTATCGTCGTCGCCGTCGTACGTGCAATCTGATGGTAATCTCTTCACCTCGAAAATCGAGCAACCGTCCGTTTTGATCCACAACGCGTATCGTTAGATCCGTAATGATCCGTGCGGTGATTGGAAGGTAAATGATCTGCGCGGGCGTTTCCGATATCTTATATCCCGGTGGAACTCTCGGAGAAAATTCATGTATCGTATGTACACGCCTCCCACTGTTGTACGCGCCAGCAGTCACGCTACATTCTATACGAACAATGTTCACGTTCATGATATTAATTGGATCGTCCGATTCGTGCCACCGTCCTGGTTCTAATACCCGATTCGTCGAGAATCCCAATAGCGATCCAATGTTATTGGGCTTTGTAAAATCTACGGCGAACCGACAGTACAGTTCGCTTTTCATGGTGTTGTTGTTGGGACGCAACACTATTGGATACGCATCGTTGTCACTGTCATCGGTACCGACGAGATTTTGAGGATACCGCTCGAGTAATCGCTGCTTCAAATACTGCTACAGTCGTCAGACTCGCGCTCTGATTGATCGGTTCTTTTTATTAATATCTCGTTAACGAAACCTCGGAGAGCATTTTCGCAAAGGAAAAAGTTGTTTGCAATCACCCCCCGAATCATCCCCTTTAAGGACCCGCAGCATTTTTCGGACACCCTGTATATATATATATATATATATATATATATATATATTGTTTGCGCACGAACGCGAAGCTTCAAACGTTCGCGAATTAATTTTAGAATGTAGGCTTAATTAGGTATAAGATAGTCGTTAAGAATAGTCGTTAAGTTTAAACTAAGGTGACAGACACTTTATATTTACAGGACACTGAACAATAAAGTACTAGTTTAGACACTTAAATTAACACAGTACAGCACGGAACTTAATTAACTATACTTATTGTCTATAACGCGAAAGCACGCGAAAGGTTGAGCGCGAACTTAGTGAGAGGAAGCGTGGTCTGGAACGTTCCAGCAAGCGCAAGCATGCGACGGGAGAGACACCACTTTACGATTCGACGTTTCGTAGAAAGAAGATCGATCGCGATGATGGATCGGGTCGTTTCGCCGAATTCTGTGACGTCAGCACCCCACCTAACAGCTGCTCGTCCTGAGCAGGACGAGGACTGCCTCGGTAGAACAAAGCGGTTCGTACGATGAAGAGAGAGCGCTGCCTAATTAGGTGAGGTGCGCGTCAACAGATGGCCCGACCGATATCATCATTGCGATCATGCGTGGCGCGATTTGGTCGCGTTAGTCGCTTTCAAAGCGCGTGCGGTTTCGGCAACGAAACCGCGCCGATTTGGCCGGTGGCCGTTTGGGCCAATCCCAAACAATATATTATATACTATATATATATTATATATATATATATATATATATAGTGTGACTACTGCCGTAAGTTTGACCGCTACCGTTTCCGGAGCGGTTTCCGAAACTCTTGACTGAATTTTATATTCTATACTTCTGCTGTGAGAGCGGCCGCTGCCGTTTCCGGAGCGGTTCCCGCCCCTCTTGAAAGAGTTTGTGTTCTAGTGTTCTGTAGACCTTGGCTCCGCTAAGCGGCTAAGCTGCTGCCTACTAATAGGAGCAACGCTTAAAACCTCCGCGAAGACAAAGTTCTCAACCTTTAAATGAAAGATCCAAAAAGGAGCACCAGTACCCTTGTATACTGAGAACCAGTCGCTGCCGCCTCCGGAGCGTGCTGAAATTCTGCTGGATAGTACTTAAGCTGCTTCTAGGAACTAGCATTCGTTAGTCGCCAGAACGTGTTCGTATTCGAATTGTAACCGTAGAACGCGGGGTTTCCGGTGGGACGGTGGAGGTACCGTATTGCCAGCTCAGGACGGTGGTCCAGGGCTGCGGATCGAATGATTGAACGCAGAGGTAGAGTGGAGTATGACAATTTATTCGGTCTTAATTCTATATACAATGTATCCCGGTCAGGTCTATGCTGGCACACAGTGTGAGTACGGCTTAAACTATCGCGGGTCCCGGTGTGTATCGCGGCGTAGGAGTCGATGTGTATCGCGGCGCGTATTCGAATCGTCGATAGCGATGCTGCGAAGTGGGAGGGGATAGACAGTTTGACCGTTCGGTGTCTTGGCGGGCCAACCCTGCCGTTAGACCTTGGTCGGAGAGTCTTGATTCCGGTCATCCGGTGGGCACAACACGTGGGTGAATCGGAGACTGTAAGGACGCTCTCGAGAACGGAGATGAATCTGTTCGGGAGATCGATACTGGGTAACGGCCTGCGTGCAGAGGATGGCTCACGCTATCCTTCTGGGAACCGTGGAGGGGGCGAATTCAAAAAGACGCAGAGACTCAGTCTGTCGACGCACGGGAACTGGTGATAACATGGGCGCTTGTCTTTCGCAAGAACGAGTGTCTACACAAGAACGTGGAATCGCACAGAAGGTCGCTGGGAGAGGTGTACGTACTGTACGGTCGCTCTAGGCAGTCTCTGCCAAATAGGTCTATGCCCCCGGCCTATATGTCCTCGTCCGCGGATTTCGGCAGCGAGAAAGACACTTGCTGTGTAAGCATCTCGAGTCGATTCCCGGTACTTGCGGACGAATGGTGGGGGGCAAGACCGTTAGCAGAGGGCGGTACGCGTCCTCGCGTTCAGGCGCGCGGTGGGGGGCAAGATCGTCGTCCCACCGACAATAACTCGTTAGAGAATGAGCGTTCTAGGTGCAGCGCACGCCTCCTTTTATACTAGAAAATTGGCGGGCTGGCGCATGCGCAATGAGTCGTTATTTGTTATTTCGCATTTTTATCGCTTATTACATATTATTTTGTTTTGCGCTTTTGTCAGTAATTATAATTAATTATTATTAACATTTTTATAATTTTAGTTTCTCTAATATTCGCTTATACTATTAATTATGTGTAAAAGTATGTACAATGGGTCTGCGCGGTATTGTAGTACAGATTGTGTGGTCACATAAATCGGTTCTACTGTATCGATGGTCGATAACGCCGGGTTTGAGTCCCCGTGGGACGTTACACAGTCCTTGTAATGTAGTCACCCGAGAAAGAGCAACGTAAATTTGTCCGCAAGCATTCTGCAAGTCCTTGACTTTTGTGAATAGTTATTCCGAAGCTGAGGCAAATCGGAAATTGTTTTCTAATAACGAACGCTCTATCCATTACTTCAAATTTAACACTTACACGTTCTATTATATGTTCTTGTCCCGTGGGTAATATAATTTTCAATTTTTCAACGTCATTATCAACACCTCGTGTAACTGAAACAAGTTTAGCAATGGTACGGTTGACAAGACCTAGTGTAACATCAATATTTCTTCTAACCATGATTTGCACTCCTACTGTAACAATTATGACCCTTCCAGGTCCTGCCGTTCGGGAGCTATCATCGTCATTATTGTTTAGTACCTCTGACACCTTTTTTCAAGTACGGTGCACAATTTATTGTATCACGAGCAATCAAATGGATTTCTTCGGATGAAAATTGACTCAGCATTGCAGCGTTCAAAACATCACACTAAACACATGTGGTACACACGTAAACACGCCGTATTAGATCCCACATTAAGCATGTAATCACATAATTCCTTTAACCGGTCATTACAATTTGTCGCTTTGAAATTTAATTTCCTCAATTCTAAAAGTGTTGTATCCGAATCGGTCACTACACCGGTACGAATTCTCGACAAGATGTCTTTGTAAATATTATCACCCTGCTGTCGCATGTTTATTGTCAATTCGTCATAGATAAACAAGGCAGACCATAAATTATAAGAAACTAATCCTCCAACATTTTTCTCCATAATCTTATTGTATAAGAGCAGGTGCTTCGGGAACAGGAGGAAGTTGTAGTAAGTCACCAAATAGCAGAATAGTAACTTTATCAAATATCTGCTTCTGATCGTGGTTCAATTCCGAAATCATTTCTGCAAAATCACCACAGTTTAATTTGTTTTCCGTGTCTTTAAAATCTTTCATGGCGCCAACAGATTCAACGGGGACACACTCTAATGGGTAATCGCCTTGATGATCATTTTCTTCTTGTCCTACAGTATTCAACACGTTCTTTTCAATTTTTATCTTAATATGATCACGCGCTTCTTGAACATCCGTTAATCGTTCATGATATTGAACTGCTTCTGTCAATTGTGATTCTAGCGACAAAAAAGCTTCCGCATATGTGTTAAATCAATTTTTCAATTCGTCGGTGTTTCTCCAAAGTTTGAAGAATAATAATAATGAGAAATAATAATTCTCAGGTTGGATTTGAACATTACGCTTATAATGATTGATAAGATAGCCTCTTTTCCTTTTTTTCAAAAACAAAGATGCACGGATTTCATAATATTCAGTTTTTTCAGACGGTCTAATTTTAGTAACGTCATACCACATAACAAAATCGTACAGATGCATAGATTCTAATTCCTTAGGTCTGTTAGGATAGTGATCATCTATGAGGGATGGACAAAATATGTCTGTGGATTCACCTTCCAGCTCCTCAATCTCTTTCCGAGTTTTCAATTTCCTACTTCTCAGTATATTTACATCTAACCATCTAATAGTAGTACTAGAGTCAGTGCCATGCAATGATAATCCTAAAAGGGTATCAGCGCATTCAGGTGCTCCACATTCTCTATGATTTAGCATGCGCATTCCAAGGTTGCACAGAAGACTAGCGAATGACTTAGTAGAATTTATTGCTGCCATAGTGTCCGCAGCGTAACTTTTTTCCGGATTTGACACGTACTTAGTACAGTAACATGTTACCAACCCTGTCTTTTCCCCAATATATTGTTTATCCATGTTACCTCTCCAAACCGTGAGAACGGGAGCATTATAATCATTGATACGGACTTCCTTTTTTGAACGTGGAAGATCATAGAGTCTACCTTTAGCTTTCAATTGTTTTCTAGCACCTATAGAAACAGCCACATCCCTTATTACCAAAATATCTGTAACTGGACGTGGAAATGAAATTCTACATACTTTACAGAAGGAATTTTTATTTTTTTTGTTGCGTAGACAGTAGCTATTGCATTTATGCATTTGATGTGCACTTACACAACTATATAATTCTGGCGACATATGCGGTGATGGCAATCTGCAAGTGACGTATTTCATAATGAATCGTGCTACATCTTCCTTCGAATCTTTGTCGATTACAGGAGCATCTTCCATCCGAATTGAAAGATGAAAATGTTGTGATCGCCTGCTTTAATAATCTCTGCGCCAAAAGTAATGAGTGACCTTGCCACTCGGATTGTCGGGCGACCAAATGAAATCCAGCATAGCGTGGAATACATTATCTACAAATCGAGCAGTTGAAACGGGATCAGAAGCAATGAGTTCGTGCGGGGACATTTTAGCCACCGATGGGCCATTTACTTCACGAAGATATTCTATCAAATCTGTCCTGTTGTAACCCAGCCAACGACCGGAAGTTACAACCGCCGCGCATTCCGATATCATGCGCAAGCACCAAAGAGCGGACAGCGATCCGCGAGCACTATCAGCGTTCTTACGAAAACGCCGAAAAGTGGGCCAAAGTTGTGTTACTAAAATTTAGTTGAAATTAGAGAAAGTCTTGTTTATTGAATATACACGTGCTCGTTTATTGTGACGCCATTACTCTACAATTTAAACCTTGTTATCTCACTTAAATATTGTTGCGAGCACCGGGTATAGGCCCGTGCATAGCCTACTGGTGCTCGCAGCGGAAGACAGAAGAGAGTCAATCCCCCTCGAGAAGACAATCAGGACGACGCTGAGGAGAGTCTTCTGATATACGCCAACGCGAGTGGATGTGTCGGTCTACGCTTGTAAATGTATTTCCAATGTCCTGTATAACGTAATATAGCGGATTTGTGCAATATGCACTCGCGCCTGTGTTATTATCTAACCCTTGCGTCGGGGTGGCCGACGATGGAAACACCCCGGCGCAACATTGGTGTCAGAAGTGGGATCCGTGGCCGCGGATCCCGAAGAAACGCAAGGACCTGTCGCGTGCGATACGCGAGGAGCCGTTGCGTGCCAGGCGCAAGGAGCTGTCGCGTGCGATACGCGAGGAGCCGTTGCGTGCCAGACGCAAGGAGCTGTTGCGTGTGATACGCAAGGAGCCGTTGCGTACGGACCAGCCTGCGGTAGGACAACGGGGGACAGCCGCAGAAGGAGCGATGGTGATGGCGGCCCAGGCCCGTCGACATCGAGGGACATACGCGGGAGCGACGACGGTCAAGGCCCGCCGACGTCGAGGGAAAGTCAAAGAAGCAACGTCGACGGCAGTCGAGGCCCACCGACATCGGAGCGACTACGAGGCTTCGGCAAGGAAGTTGTCGAAAAGAAAGGAGCTCCGGAGGACATTGCTGGGTCGGCTTTGGAAGCTGGAGAAGCCGACCTACGAAAAGGGAGCCGAATCCTGGTTGCATCGTTCCCATCGGGTAACGTAGAAAACGGCCGTATTTGGTTGTCGTTAAAAAAAATGAGAGAGACACGCGCGTTTCGTTTGACAGGAGCGCGCTGAAGTTGGCTCCTCGACGTGCCACGCACGACATAAAAATAATAATTTAATTTATTGCCCACTTTCGTGTTACATTTTAACGATCAAATAATCTTTCCATTTCATTCTCATGATTGTGTCAGTGTAAGTCCCACCCACCTAATGTATCCTGCTGTGTCTTAACAATTTTTTCAATTTTACAAGTGTTTCCTAATCTATTATATGTTACATAATTTTCTTTTATCACTTTCCTGTTCTTCCCATCTTTTCCTTCCCCCTATTATCTCCTGTAGAATAGCCAAGTTTTTCCCTTCTCCTCTAATTACCTCTGCCCAATTCCCGCCACACTCTCCACTTACTTCACATGTTTCAATCGCGTGTTTCACTGTTTCTTCCTCTTTCTTACATACCCTTTCTTTTTTCAGTAGCCAATATTTGCATGCCTTTGTTTCACTACCCTGTATGAATCTACTTATCCTTTCTAATTCTTCTCTCCTTTTTTAATTTTTCCCTATAAGCATTTCGGCTTATCTCCTGGTTTCCTTGCCACCTCTTTTAATTCTCTTTGGAACTTTAACTCCTTTACTTTCATCTGTCTTTGTTGTTCTTAGATGTCTTTTACTTATCTGCTCTATTTTTGATCCACACTTCTTCCCCATTTCATCTTCTTCTTTTCCATTCTTCATTTGACCATCCTCTTCCTTCCAAGAATATGATTCGCATTCTTTCCTTTTTTCGTTACTTCATTTCCTCTCATTAGTCTTCTCCCACATTCATATCTTATCGATCCTTCTTCCGAGTTTATTAGTCACTCTTTAAACTTCATTGCCCTTACTCCCATTTTAATTGCTATGCCATCTCTTCCCGTTTCTTTTAACAGCCAATATGTTGATGTTGATCTCGACAAATTCATTATCAACCGTATGTATTTCGCCTGCAATTTTTCTATTTCCTCATACCTTCTCCATCCCCATATCGCTGCTCCATACGCCACGGTGCTTCTAACTAGCCCATCAAACACTTTCATTCTTCTTTCAAAGTCATCTCTGAATAATCTTTCTCCAATCCCTCCATACTTCTCCTAGTATCATATTCGCTTTCCTAACTACCTTCTTAATATGGCGTTTATCCTCGTTGTTCTTCTGCCTATTACGACTCCTCCTTCCTGTTCTTTGCTCATTTCTTTGCTCCAGGTCTGCAAATGCGACATTGAAAAGTGTCAAGCTTAACGGGCACCCTTGTCTAATACCCTTTCCTGTTAAAAAAACTTTCCTATCAGTAACTTCTTCACTCCTACAGTGCACATAGTTCTGTCGTTAATTTCCAGTATCATTATTCTTAGTTGTGCGCCTACTCCTTCTTCATAAATTCTTTTCCAAATTTCTTCCCTTTCGAATCTATCAAATGCACTCTTAATATCCACGAAAAACAGGTGCTGTTGTGTTGAACTTTTAGTTTGCTGGACTTAGGTGAGGAGTTTGGCGACGCGGTCTACCTTGTCTTGGATTTTCGTGGCGAATGTTTTACAGAATTTTTGTAAGTTCTCGGTAGAAGGTTTTTTTACATTGCACAAGTATATCTTATAGTGCAGTTTGGAGGTTCGCTTCGCGTCGGTAGATGCAAGATATGTCTACGTGTAATACTTTTTTTTTAGGAGGGGGAAATGCTTCATGCATACCCCGGTATGGCTGTCAGGGTTATGTGAGACTCGCCGCCGTTAGGCGGGATACTCACTAAAAACCCCCTCCGGGTGTGTCCGGTGTGTCACCTCGTACCGTGCCCTTAGAGGGGGGGGGGCGTACTTCTTGGCACTACTTGCTCCGTCTACGAGTAATACTAACTTCCAGCTATCTCAATAAATCTGCAGGTTGCTTAGATATTCGAAGTAAATGTCGGGGTGGTGTTTGAATTCTTTTATAGTGAAATCTGTGTCGGGGGTTGTTCCTTTTGCTGGTAGTATCGTCGTTTGTAGGATGAAAATCCAGTAACTTATAATGTCAAGGTGTAGTCGGTGTTTCGTTTTGTTGGTTGCGAACTCTTCCCTTGTGCGTGCGCGAGATAAATTTTTTTGCTAATGTAGGACAGTTCATCTTCTTTGTCTGGACTTGAGTAGACGTGAGAAGTGAGGGCATATGGAACTCGATTTTCTACCGGCCGAAATCTTGCAGTAGCACTTGGTCTCCGGTTTTAAAAGACCTATCCGCGATTTTCTTGTCGTAGTATTGGAATTAAAATTAAAATTAATTTAATATAATGTTGAAATTTATATAAATCCAATAATGAATAAGTTTCAATTCATAAAATTACAGAAAATATTGTTAAAAATAAACTTACTTCATAAGAAACTGACTGGGAAATTGACCCAATCGTTCCTAATATTAAATAACACTGTCCAACACGATTTTTGGTCTGCAATATCCGCTGGGTGAATCTTGTAGAGTTTATCGCCCTGAACACAAATCCGCAAGCAGAATTGCTCTATCACCTTCAGTTTTTGAGAAAATCGATTTTGAAACAAACTGCAAATTTTCAACTTTGAACATCTTTTGTATCGAAATGGTAATAGTTATTCGGTTGCTCTTTGCGTCAAATTATTCTATGAACCCTCCCGAATACAACGGTACAAGTTATTATTGCATTATGAACATTTAAATATGGTTAAACAACGATCAAATGGAAAATGATACCCGGAATGTACCCATTTTTGAAGATACCTTGCAATTTATTTCCAAAACTAAGGGTCTACGAGAAAATCTGACCATTCCACGCGATGCAGCAGACATTTTTCCTTTGGAAATCATCAACAGAAGTGGTAAGTCACGTTTTGTTTTCAATACAGAAGCGAAATTGTTTGGCAAAACTCGCGGTGCCGACAGTGGTAGTCATGCGCGTTAAGCGATTGTGTTACGCTGAGCGGCAGTGGATCACGCGCCGCCGTTGACTACCACTGTCGACACCGCGAGTTTTGCCAAACTATTTCGCTTCTGTATGGCAAACAAAACGTGACTTACCACTTCTGTTGATGATTTCCGAAGGAAATATGTGTGGAATGGTCAGATTTTCTCCTAGACCCTTAGTTTTGGAAATAAATTGAAAGGTATCTTCAAAAATGGGTACATTTCGGGTGTCATTTTCCCTTTGATGTTGTTTAAACATATTTAAATGTTCATAATGCAATAATAACTTATATCGTTGTATTCGGGAGGGTCCATAGAAAAGAGCAACCGAATAACTATTACCGTTTCGACACAAAAATTGTTCAAAGTTGAAAATTTGCAGTTTTTTTCAAAGTCGAAGTAAAAACTGAGGGTGATGGCGACAAACGGTTTGCGGATTCGTGTTCAGGGCGATAAACTCTACCAGAATCACCCAGTGGATATTGCGGAACAGAAAAAAAGTTTCATTTTGTTGGACTGTGTAATTAGAATTTGAAGTCCAACCAACAATTATCACAGGGTAAACACCTATTAAATAAACATAAAATTCCAATTTTTATTGAATATAGCAAAAACAAAAAATGTATAAATTAATTCCTTTCGTACAAAAATTTATTAAATAAATTGTGATATCCCACTACTTTTCGTGCGGTACTATTTAAACACCTTCGCATAAACCTCCAAGTCACTCCACCGAAGTCCTTCCAACTCAACAAATACCCCTTTTCCCCAATCGCTGATCACCTCGATGATGTACTTTAGCGGTCCCCATCTCGAAATGGTCAGTACAAAACCTCCATCAATTATTCGCCATACGAGGCACAAACTCCCCCCCCCCCCCCCTCGTGCTAATTCTAAACAAGTCCCCCGCCCCAAAAACCCCTTAAATCGAGACCACGTCTCACCCCTTCTCTAAGACCCTACAAGTCAAGACCACGATCACCCCTTTCCCATTAAAACTCCCAAAATCCATCCGATGGTTTGAGCATATTATTCCCTATTCATAAAAACCCCGGAAATGTAATTGCGAAGAATATTTGGTGTACGTGACAGAAACGCGTCTAATAATAGACGCACCTTTGTAAAAACCCCGGAAGTCCTACTGCAACTTATTTATTAAATAGGTCAAGGCCTATACCGCGCGTACCCCCGCGACAATTATATAAATACGAGGGGACCGAGACAGAAGCTCTCTTTCGACGAAATCTACTTGCGAAAGGACCACGAAACAAAAGTTTACTTTAACCAGTGTTTAAACATATCATCTCGCCAATCGTTGTAAGCTTTTATTATTACCATTTATTACTACGGCATATCACCATCATCCATATTTTGTATCATTATCCTTGTTGCTTCCATATTACTTTGAATTATTAACGCTTATTGCTTTATATATATTTTGTATTATTAACGCCTATTGCGTTCATACCTTTTGAATTATTAACGCTTATTGCTTTATCTATATTTTGTACTATTAACGCCTATTGCGTTCATACTTTTCGTCGTACTATTCTAATTGCTTTATATATATTTTGTACTATTAACGCCTATTGCGTTCATACTTTTTGTCTTATTAACGCATATTGCTGATATCATTCTACTTTATTATTATATATTGTATTTCATGTTCATACATATTTTGCTATTGTTTACCATTTATATAAATTATGTGCTAATGCTAAATGTCTAACGCATAATTATAAAACTTAACCAAAAATCACGATAATAGTATATAGTGTGTCAAAAGTGCTTCGAATTGAATAAACAATTCCTATTTAAATCACGCTTTGAATTATTGTGTCTATTCTGCGATCGCGAGGATTCCAAAACCAAACTAGCTGCCGCAACAGCTGATCTCGATTCCCGAACGCGAAAGAGTTTACAGTGTTTACTAACGTTCTTTTGCATAGGCCGCGTACAGCCGTATAATTAGACGGATTTCGCGGAAGTATTACGAGTAACTTCTTATGTGAATGCAACGGTAAATGCAATTTCCTAGTCAAAACAAATACAAAGTGCTCTGACGGGTGTCACCCGGGTGTATATTCGCCATTTAAGCCTTCCCTGGTCGATCAGCGTGCGGAAAACTTGCATTCTCGCCTGTGTTCCTTCTAAAACCTCAGCGTGCGGAAAACGTGCATTCTCGCCTGAGTCCCTCCAAACCCTCAGCGTGCGGAAAACTTGCATTCTCGCCTGAATTCCTTCTAAAACCTCAGCGTGCGGAAAACGTGCATTCTCGCCTGAGTCCCTCCAAACCCTCAGCGTGCGGAAAACTTGCATTCTCGTCTGAGTCCCTCTAAAACGATCAGCGTGCGGAAAACTTGCATTCTCGCCTGACAATTACCCCACGTGTCATCGTCCCTAAAGCCCTCCACCCGGGACGTGACAAAATATAGATACAAACCGATCTGACTCACGTCGATCTGAACTCAAATCATTTAAGATATTAAAAGTCGGGCAGACTTAAAAATTAAACTCCTGCATTTAAATTATAGGTAATCAAACAAAGGTGATAAACAGAACATGGAAGAAAGGGGACTTTCCGGAAGAATGGAAAGAAGGAATAGTAAGTTCTGTGTTTAAAAAAAAAGGAGAAAGGGAAATGGTTAAGAACTATAGAGTCATAACTTAGATGAATTATAAGATATATCTGGAAATTTTAAGGAGAAGATTAGAAGAACAAATGGAAAATGGGATATTAAACGATACATATATGGGATTCAGGAGAAGGAGAGGAACAGTAGACGCAATAGCGGTAGTTAAAATGGTTATAGATATAGAAACCTCAAAAGAAAGTGGGAAACTATACCTGTTTTTCACGGATATGAAGAATGCATTTGATAGATTGGAACGGGAAGAAATTTGGAATAGATTTTATGAAGAAGGAGTAGGCGAACAACTAAGAATAACTACATGCTGAACTATATGCTCTTTAGGAGTGAAGAAGGAACTGATAGCAAAGTTTTTTTTAACAGGGAAGGGTATTAGACCAGGGTGCCCGTTAAGCATGACACTTGTTCGGTAAAGGTTAGGGCAAAAATAAACAGTTCCCTTCACTGCGTTAATGAATACCAGTTTTCGTTATTTATTGTAAATTTGGCACAGTTTGCCACAAACGGCTCACAGCACGTGTACCCTGTGGTCTAGAGGCTATGGTACTTTTGCCAACAATGGCCGACTAGGTAGAACGACGACCGCGTGCACGCCGGCGTCGTGCCTCCTCGCTTAGTAGCCCGTAGCGTCACCAGAGGCGCTGGGGCTTCATGTATTAATAATCTATACAACACTTTTCAATGTCGCATTTGCACACCTGGAAAAAAGAAATGAGCAAAGAACAGGAAGGAGGAGTCGTAATAGGTAGAAGGAAAATTTGAACAATTTCATACGCGGGTGATGTGTTAATGGCAAATAATGCACAGGGACTTCAGAATATGATAAAGAGATTCGAGAGATACATAAAGAAGAAGGGCTTGGAGTTAAATGTGTAAAAGTCCAAGATAATTGTACAAGAAAATCGTACATATAATGCCATCTCCCAACGATCTTCCCTAATTAGGCAGGTGGCAACGGCCTGCTCGCTCATGTGGAGCGCGGATCACTTCCCCTTCCATCGATTCGCGATCGATGGAAGGGGCAGGGGTTTCCTTCCTAGAAATTGACCGTGAATTCTTGGAATCGCCCACTCTGTTCTGGGCCAACTAACCATTAGATAATATAACTCCTACTTACGCACCTTGCTTGCGCTTATCCTTTGTTACGCACTTTGCTTGCGTTTTGTTTGAACCGCTTAAACTTCTAAGCTTCGCGACTTTGCTTCGCACGCCAAAAGTATTAACTTAATTAATAATTATTCGTAATTCGTCGCTTGTATTAGTTAAGAATTAATCAAATGTGTCTGTGTAAATAATTGTGTATATATTTGACGCTTGACTTGTACATTTAAAATTATAACTGTGCCGCCAATATCTTAACGGGTTTAAATATAAGACGCTTAATTAGACTATGCTTATTGAATAAACGTTACTTCTTGCCGTCGTTCTAATTCGTTGTACATAATTTGAAATATATACGTGTGTGTGTGAACGCCTAATCAAAACGGTTTGCGAGCTCTAAACACCCTTCTAATAATCAAAAGTTTAATTCGCACCGATCCTTTGTATAGTAATAAACATTTTTTGGTCCTTCGAGCCGGATGTGCCTGTGAAACAGTTCTAACGTTCGTTTAGTGTCGTGCAAACCGTCGCGAGTGACCTCCACGTGCAAAACAAATCACGCGTTCGATAGTGCCGTCCAACCGTCGCGCGTGACCTCCACCTTAAAAAAACAGTTCGAACGTGCTTACCGTTCTACCGTGTAACGTTTCGCGTGACCTCCATACCTGCGAACAAAGAAAGAACAATGAACAAGAAAATACCGAAACAGCGCGAACTCGCCGGTCGAATTGCCCGCTCGTTTGAAAATCTAAAAAAGTTAGGGGCCAATATTATTACTAAGGGAACTCTTATCACGCGTTTGGAATCACTACGCAAAAATTGGGCTAAATTCGAAGAACAGCAAGATGAATTATTGGCCGAGGCGGCATCAGACGCAACACTCGCGGCTAACGCCTATTTCAAGGAAGAGGGAATGGACTCTGTCTCCATGGAGGAGGTCTTCAATATTCAAGAGGCCCTTCTTCTGGACAAATTAGACGAGATCGAGAAAAATGAGAGGATTTTGAAGCTTACAAGGGAACGTATGGCCTCCGGAGACCGATCGAGCAACCATTTCACTGCTGTGGCCGCCCGCGTCTCGTCCTCACTGCCGAAGATTCCGTTACCCACATTTTCGGGCCAGCACAAGGACTGGCCGTCTTATCAAGGGCTATTTCGCTCCCTAGTAGTCCGGGACAAAACGCTAACGGACGCCGAGCGCCTTCATTATTTGCGGGGCTCTCTTACTGGCGATGCTGCACTCCTCTTGCGTAATATTCCGGAAAGCGAAGAAAACTTCGAGGCTGCGTGGGAACTGTTGCATGAACGATACGATAATCCTAGATTAATGGTCAGGGCACTACTGAATACGATTTTCAAAGTACCTGCTATCGCGCGTGAATCGGGACCCGAGCTAAAACGACTTTTCTAAACCGCGTGTGATACCGTCAAGGCCCTTGCCGCCATTAAACGTCCGTTCGATGTCAGCGGGGACTGGCTTGTGCATTTACTCGTGGAGAAAATAGATCCCCAATCCAGACGCGAGTGGGAAACTCTGATCGGCCAGTCGAAGACACCGCCTACCTTCTTCGAGCTGCAGGGTTTTCTAGAAGGAAGAGTCAACACCCTGGAGGCCTTGGAGGAGCAGAAAAAGGGGACTGAGAATCGCCACGCCAAGCCAGCTGCCAACCAGAAGGTGGCCAAGATACATCAGGTCAGTCAGGAGAAGCGACCATTAGAACCGTGTAGCCTCTGCAAGGCCAACCATTTTATATTATACTGTCGCCTGTATAAATCTAAAACCGCTGCCGAACGCCGCATGGCATTACAAACCGCGAGTCTGTGTTACAATTGTCTGGGTAGGCACCACGTTAAGGATTGTACATCTGAAAGACGCTGCCAGAAGTGCAACGGGAAGCATCATACCACTATCCATATAGACTGTGCCGAATTTACTTTCGACAAAGAGCTTACCACCAACACTTCCAGTTGTAATACGAATTCGTTGTCTGCAGTTCTGCTAGCCAGTGCCATGGTGAGAGTGTCGCAGTCCAATGGAGGTTCCATGCTAGTGCGGGCTCTCATCGACCAGGGCAGCGAGGTATCCATCTTGACTGAAGCACTGGCGCAGCAGCTACGCCTACCAAGAAGACCAGCCAATATTAGTCTCGTCCGTGTCGGGAACCAGCCACCCGAAAGAGTGAAAGGAAAGGTACAAATAGAATTTACTGCGCATTACAAGGTAACAAGCCAACACGTGATAGCCACTCTGGTGCTGCCGCGAATCACGTCATACCAACCACGCATCGGAAGCCGAACCACCATGTGGAAGCACATAAAGGAGCTTACGTTAGCCGATCCCAATTTCGATGCTGCGGGACCAATAGACTTACTACTGGGAGCCGACGCCTTCGCCCTCATCCTGCTCGGCGGCATTGCCAGGGGTCGCCCCGGAGAACCCATCGGCCAGAAGACCACGTTGGGATGGATTGTTTCCGGCCCCGCCACTCCGACCGCCAAGTGCGAAACGGTAGACAGGCGTTGCCTAACGACGCTTCCCAGCTCCTCCTCCGAGGACCTGCTATCCTTGGTACGACGGTTCTGGGAACAGGAAGAACTAGTGGTATCATCTGCCTATACCGCGGAAGAACAGAAGTGCGAAGACCATTTCAGGACGACACATCAGCGCTTGCCGTCCGGACGCTATATGGTTCGCCTGCCATTTCGTGAGACGCCAGAGCTCGGCGATTCTTACCATGGTGCCCGAAGGATGTTACAGCGGATGGAGGCGAAATTCAATCGTAGCCCGACATTCGCACAGGCCTATTGCACATTCATGCGTGAGTATCTGCAACTCACGCACATGTCTAAAATAAATGATGATTTACCAGGGCCAGCTTACTACCTGCCTCACCACGGAGTGATGAAAGAGAGCAGCACGACCACCAAGCTACGAGTGGTGTTCAATGGCTCGTATACCACGACCTCAGGGCAATCCCTCAACGACGCCTTGATGGTAGGACCCAATCTATTGCCAAATCTACAAAGGTTGCTTCTCCAGTGGCGGATCCATCGCGTCTGTCTCACAGCAGACGTTGAGAAAATGTATCGCCAGATCCTTCTTCATCCCGATGACCGCTGCTATCAACGGGTACTCTGGCGAGAAAGTGCGACCAGTGACATAGACGAATACCAGTTGAACACAATTACTTATGGGTTATCCTGTGCCCCTTACTTGGCTATTCGGACGCTACGGCAGCTGGCTTTGGACGAGCAGAAACGATTTCCAAGAGCGGCGGCCATCTTGCAGCAAGATGTCTACATGGACGACGTCTTGACAGGCGCTGACTCCGAGCAAGAAGCCATCGAGCTCCAGACCGAACTACGTCTCCTATGCAAGGCGGGCGGTTTTAATTTGAGGAAGTGGGCATCCAACAAACCAGGGTTAATGCAGCAAGTACCTACCGAAGACGCAATTCCCGAGTACAAGTGGCAGGCAGATGAAACACACACAGTTTTGGGCGTTCATTGGAGCCTCTCGGACGACTGCTTCCGAGTTCAAGTACAGCCTACCACGCCGGGGGGCGGCGTAACACGGAGACTGGTTCTATCAAAAATTGCGAAAATATTCGATCCATTGGGTTTATTGTCTCCAGTGACAGTTAATGCAAAAATCTTTATGCAATCTCTTTGGTTATTACATTTAGAATGGGACTCACCTTTGCCTCAATCTGAAGCTGATTACTGGATGCGGTTTCTCTCGGACCTGCCTGCTCTGAATCGCATTACAGCTCCTCGCTGCCTCGGACTACAACCAACGTCGCAACAACGAGAACTTCATGGATTTTCTGACGCCTCGGAACGGGCCTATGCTGCCGCAATATATCTCCGAGTCGTGGAGCCCGATGGAACGATCCACACCCAGCTGGTGACTGCAAAGACAAAGGTTGCTCCATTAAAAAAGATATCGCTCCCCAGGCTAGAATTGTGTGCTGCCGTGCTGCTGACCAATTTAATGGCCCTCACCTGCGAGAGCCTGAGCCTGAATGGAACTGCCATCCACTTGTGGAGTGACTCCACCATCACACTCGCTTGGATCCAAGGGCACCCGTCACACTGGAAAACTTATGTGGCCAACCGTGTGTCGGAGATCCAGCGGACACTACCTGGAGCGCAGTGGCATCATGTATCCAGCCGGGACAACCCTGCCGACTGCGCCTCCAGTGGCTTACAACCCAACCAGCTACCCGACTTTGCCCTGTGGTGGACTGGACCGAAATGGCTGTCTTCTGCTGCTGGCTGGACTATCTCCGATCCAGCATCGTTACCCTGGACGGATTTGGAGGCCAAGGCTACTTCCAACGTGACGTCGGGTGAACCTGCGGCATACGAGGTTTTCTTAAAACGTTATTCATCCATACATTCTCTGCTTAGAGTCACCGCTTGGTGGTTGAGATGGCTACCTCACAGCCCTGCCAAGAAAAGAGGGAGCTCCCTGCTGCCAGAGGAGATAGAGGCAGCCCGGACCCGCTGGCTGTCACTGGTCCAACAGCAGGAATGTGCTGGGGAAATTCAGCACCTGCAGCTGAATCGTCCTCTGCCGAGCCGCAGCCGGGCGGACGACTACGCCACTCAACACTTCCCGTGGATGCCAAACATCCGGTGGTGCTACCTGGAAGCAGTCAATTGACTGAACTATTAGTCGACGAGGCACACCGACGAACGCTACATGGTGGAACGCAGCTTACCTTGGCTACCTTGCGCCAACGGTATTGGTTACTGCAGGGTCGACAACGAGTGAACCTACAACGTGAACCTACAACACGAGTGAAACACCGCTGCCCTACTTGCATCCGATGGCGAGCTACAACAGGACAACAGCTGATGGGGGATCTGCCAGCCCCACGCGTAACGCCAACTCGACCCTTCCAGCACGTAGGAGTGGATTATGCGGGGCCTGTATCGCTGCTTGCGGTTAGGGGCAGAGGCCAGCGCACTCACAAGGGCTATGTGGCGTTGTTTATATGTTTAAGTACCCGTGCGGTCCACTTAGAACTTGTATCCGATTGCAGCACCGAGGCCTTCATAGCGGCGCTGCGACGTTTCACGTCCCGCCGAGGCCTGTGCACCTCAATCCAGAGCGACCAAGGGACCAATTTCGTCGGAGCTGACCGTGTTCTACGGGAGATGCTGGCCCTCCGAGACACGGGACGTGGCATCATCCACTCCACTCTATTGAAGGAAGGAATCGAGTGGAGATTCAACCCGCCAGCTGCCCCTCACTTCGGGGGACTCTGGGAAGCCGCCGTCAAGTCGACCAAATATCACCTGAGGAGGGTGATATGCGATCAACACCTCACCTTCGAGGAGCTGTCGACACTCCTTCACCAGATCGAGGCCTGCCTTAACTCACGGCCATTGCTTGCCATGAGTGACGACCCTGGGGACCTTTCCGTGCTGACGCCAGGGCATTTCTTGATCGGCGACGCTTTGCTGAGTCTGCCCGATCCAGCCGTCGAGGATGTTCCCGTAAACCGACTTTTTCGATGGCACCGACTGCAGCAAATGCGGCTGCAATTCTGGAAACGGTGGTCCTCCGAATACTTGCAGTCGCTCCAGGCCCGCAACAAGTGGACCCAGCAACGTGCGCAGCCCCGCGTCGGCGACTTGTGCTTAGTAAAATCAGAAATAACCTCACCTGCCCGATGGCCACTTGCCCGCATTATCAAATTGCATCCTGGATCGGATAATCTCACTCGCGTCGTCACTGTTAAAACCTCGCGGTCAGAATTTGTACGGCCCATCTCAAAATTAGTCTTTCTTCCACTTAACGATATCAATGATCCAACTTCACAAAATCGCGATCCATAAATTCACTTGCGTTGCACGACGCCTCCACATGAGCTGAGCGGCGCCACCGCCATGAAATCTGTCAACGATCTATCGACCAGCCTATTGATCTCCGACTAATTTCGTGCTTGATTCAGCGCTCGATGAATGCCGGGGAGAAAATGTACAAGAAAATCGTACATATAACGCCATCTCCCAACGATCTTCCCTAATTAGGCAGGTGGCAACGGCCTGCTCGCTCATGTGGAGCGCGAATCACTTCCCCTTCCATCGATTCGCGATCGATGGAAGGGGCAGGGGTTTCCTTCCTAGAAATTGACCGTGAATTCTTGGAATCGCCCACTCTGTTCTGGGCCAACTAACTATTAGGTAATATAACTCCTGCTTACGCACCTTGCTTGCGCTTATCCTTTGCTACGCACTTTGCTTGCGTTTGTTTGAACCGCTTAAACTTCTACGCTTCGCGACTTTGCTTCGCACGCCAAAAGTATTAACTTAATTAATAACTATTCGTAATTCGTCGCTTGTATTAGTTAAGAATTAATCAAATGTGTCTGTGTAAATAATTGTGTATATATTTGACGCTTGACTTGTACATTTAAAATTATAACTGTGCCGCCAATCTCTTAACGGGTTTAAATATAAGACGCTTAATTAGACTATGCTTATTGAATAAACGTTACTTCTTGCCGTCGTTCTAATTCGTTGTACATAATTTGAAATATATACGTGTGTGTGTGAACGCCTAATCAAAACGGTTTGCGAGCTCTAAACACCCTTCTAATAATCAAAAGTTTAATTCGCACCGATCCTTTGTATAGTAATAAACAATAATGATATGCAGGAAAGCGGGAGGAAGAAGAAAAGACGAAAGATTCCGTTGGAATGAAGAAGAAAGAGTAAGAGAACTGGAATATTTAGGTTATACAGTGAGAGGGAGAGAACAACGAGGATAAACGCCATATTAAGAAGGTAGTTAGGAAAGCGAATATGATACTAGGAGAAGTATGGGGGGATTGGAGAAAGATTATTCAGAGATGACTTTGAAAGAAGAATGAAAGTGTTTGATGGGCTAGTTAGAAGCACCGTGGCGTATGGAGCAGCGATATGGGGATGGAGAAGGTATGAGGAAATAGAAAAATTGCAGGCGAAATACATACGGTTGATAATGAATTTGTCGAGATCAACATCAACATATTGGCTGTTAAAAGAAACGGGAAGAGATGGCATAGCAATTAAAATGGGAGTAAGGGCAATGAAGTTTGAAGAGAGACTAATAAACTCGGAAGAAGAATCGATAAGATATGAATGTGGAAGAAGACTAATGAGAGGAAATGAAGTAACGAAAAAAGGAAAGAATGCGAATCAAATTCTTGGAAGGGAGAGGATGGTCAAATGAAGAATGGAAAAGAAGAAGATGAAATGGGGAAGAAGTGTGGATAAAAAATAAAGCAGATAAGTAAAAGACATCCAAGAACAAGAAAGACAGATGAAAGTAAAAGAGTCAAAGTTCCTAAGAGAATTAAAAGAGGTGGCAAGGAAACCAGGAGATAAGCCGAAGTGCTTATGGGGGAAAAATGAATAACGGAGAGGAGAATTAGAAAGCATAGGAAGATTCATACAGGGTAGTGAAACAAGGGCATGCAAATATTGGCTAATGAAAGAAGAAAGGGTATGTAAGAAAGGGGAAGAAACAGTGAAACACGCAATTGTAACATGTGAATTAAGTGGAGAGAGTGGCGGGAATTGGGCAGAGGTAATTAGAGGAGAAGGGAAAAACTTGGCTATTTTACAGGAGATAATAGGGGGAAGGAAAAGATGGGAAGAAAGTGCCTCTAAGAATAGAGTCACACGCGGACGAACCTGAGGCGAAATCAGGGAGCTGCAGGAGGGGATACGTCGTGAACGAACCCGATGCGAAATCGGGGAGTCACTGGGATGAAGTTCACAGACGAACCTAGTGCGAAACCAGGGAGCTGTTAGGACGTTGGATTATTCACAGACGAACCTGGTGCGAAACCCGGGAGCTGTTCGGAAGTTGGTAGATTTACAGACAAACCTGATGCGAAACAGGGAGCTGTAGGATACGGACGAACCTGATGCGAAATCAGGGAGTCGCGGGAAATGTTAGTGATGCCTCGTAACTCTTAATTAAAGTTTGATACAACCCGAGCGGTAAAGTTGTATCACTGGGTGAGTGCTACTAATATTATAAGGATCGCTGGGTAAAAGATGGATTTAACGAAATCGACTCGATTTACACGTGAACACCATTCGTATATTCAATAATCAGTTATTGTACAAATGTTAGTGTCGCGATTAGTTATTAAATAAAATATGTAAGTTACCAATAGTTGCACGGTGTTGACGCACTGGCGATGCGGGGCGTACGAGTGGCTATTTCAAAGTGCCAAATAGAATATAAACCGGACTCGCGGATGCTATGAGGTTAATTATCATTCTGACGGAGACTTTAGCCCGATCTTACTAGATATAACCAACTCTGTACGAGCGTGACACGACGTGACTCTACGTGTCACTCTATAGCTTTTAACCGACGAGGGTTGAAACCAAAGGGTTTATATAGTCCCGAAAATGAGTGGAGGTTCGTTAGGAGTTTCCATATAAGGAGATTCTTCGGGCTCGTCGTGTCACTCCTGTTCCCATGGTCGCGATCCACATGGTCGAGATCATGACCCCCAATAGTGGTGTTTGATAAACGAAAGGATTTCAGGGCGTTTTCCCTTCTGAGACGCGAGCTCGAAAAACGGTTGAGAGCGGCGAATGGGAAAATTCCACATACGTAACATTGTATTTTTATATTGTATTTTTATATTCTATTTGTATAGTAGTAGTACTTTATTATGTCCCCTTGGGGTTTACAATCCAAATTACAACTTCCCTTATATCTAAACCTTAAATACTAACCGCTCTTAAATCTAATTTGCCCGCTCGCACGCTCGCCCTCGCTACGCACGCTCGCCCTCGCCACGCACGTCCTTCCTCCCCCTCCCTTCCCTACCAACCGACCCCCGCTTCCGTTCGCCTCCTTGCACTCTCAATCCTTAATCTTCCATTCCTCCACTCCACCCCCCTCCTTTCTTCCACTCTCCTCATCCATTCCTCTCCCCCTCCCTCGTCACTCAACACCTCCCCCACCACTTCCTGCCACCCCCTCACCTCCCCCAGTCCGTACACACTTCCCACACGTGCTCCCACGTCTCTTCACCCCACCCACACACCCTGCATTTTCTGTCCTCCTCCCCTCCCCCAATACCTCCCTCCTCTCATCTCGTTCCCCAACCTAAACCTCGCCACCCTCCTCCACCTGCTTTCACCCCACCCCCTCTTCAGGTATCCCGGCACCCCCACTCCTTTCACCACTCCATACCACCTATTATACCTGGAGTCCCTAATCCTTTCCCATCTCTCCACCTCCTCTAACCTCCTTCCCCTACACACTAACTCCTCCCCCCTCAACTCTCCCCTTCCCCTTATCAATTCCACTCCTTCCACTGTCCACCCTCTCTCCTCAAAAAACCCCTTTCTTTCCTCCTCCCCCAGCACCTTCCTCCTTCTCGCCCTACCTTTTATCTCCTCCCAACACTCTCTCGCCAATTCCCCCCTGCCCCTCCTCCAACTTCCTCTCATAAGTCCAAGCCCTCATCCCCGCCCTTCCCTTCAACATGTCCCTTTGTAACTCCTCCCGCACTATATACCCTGGACTGCACCAATCCACCCCCAACACCCATCTCAGGTATCTCTCCTGCAAACCCTCCACCCTCACCCTTTCCCTCCATCCCCATACCTCCACCCCATACCCCACCGTCCCCCATACCAATCTATCAAAAAGTCATACCCTTTTTCCCCAATCCTTCCCAAACTTCCTCTTCCCTATACCCCATACCTGGCCCATCACCGGCGCCGCCTTTCTCACTCTATCTCTTACGTGTGCCTACTGCCCCCATTCGCCATAACCGTATACCCCAGACACTGGAACTCCCTCACCTCTTCTATCACCTTTCCCTTCCATCTCCATATCACCTTCTTCCACGTCCCCCCCTTTCCTACACCTCATTATTTTCGATTTCCCCACATTCAACTGCAGCCCCTTCTCGTCCATGTATCTTTCCAATCTGGCCATCATACCCTTCATCCCCTCCTCATCTTCCGCCACCACCGCCACATCATCGGCATACGCAAGCGTGTATACCCTCTTACCCCCAACCTTACTCCTCCCCATCCACCCCTTTCCAGCTCTTCATCTAAATCCGCCAAGATCAAAGTAAATAAGCTCGGGCTCAGGGGGCATCCCTGCCTTACTCCCCTAGCTGTCCAAAAATCCCTCCCCCACCCTCACCATGCACACCGTTTCCCTCAAAACCTACTCACATCTTTCCACCAGTCCCTCCCTCACACCCCTCTTCCGCATCGCCTTCACTAGCACTTTCCTGTCCACCGAGTCAAAAGCCGCCTTCAGGTCAATGAAGAAAATCACCATCCTTCTTTCCTTCCTCCTAACCTGCCTATTTATTAAATAGTTTAGTACATAGATGTTGTCAATGCACCCCATTCCCCTCCTAAAGCCGGCCAGACTCGGTGGCAACAGCTTCTTCCCCTCCACCTCTCAACCTCTCCGCCAACACAGACGCGTACACTTTGTACGCTGTCTGTGTCAGCGTCACCCCCCTGTAATCCTCTACCCTCTTTCCCGTCCCCTTCTTCACCACAGGTACCACTACCCCTTCCCTCCATTCTTCCACCCAACCTTCCCCCTTCCATACCCTATTACAAATTTCCCATAACCAGTCCCCCACCTCCACCCATCCATACTTCCACACCTCGTTTGTTAAACCATCCCCCCTCCTGCCTTACCATCGTTCAATTTCATCACCACCCTTCTTACCTCCTCCTTACTTAACTCCCCCTCCTCGTTTTCCCCTCCTTCTTTCCCCCCCTTTTCTCACCCTCCACTCCACTCCTCCTAACAGCCCCCTAAAGTATTCCTCCCACTCCTCCATTTTTATCCCCTCCTCCACCCTCCTTCCTCTCCTCCTCTCACTATTCACTACCTTCCACACCTGCCCCTCTGTCTTCACCCCCTCCACCTCCTTCTCCCATCTTTCAATCTCCTTCCTCTTCTTCCCTTCACACATAATCGCATACTCCTTTTTCTTTTTCCTATACTCTTTCCAATGTCCACCCTCCCTCCTCCATCGCCTCAAGTCCCTTCTTAGCTTACCTTTCTCCTCCTTACACACCTTATCCCACCACCCTCTCCCTCCTCCCCTCTCCCCTCCTTGTTCCACCTTCTTTATCACCCCTTTTGTCCTACCTCTTAACTCCTTCCATTCTTCCTGTATTCCTCTGCCCCCTCCATCTCTCTTACCAAATGTCCTTACGAACTCCTCTCTCCCCTTCTCCGTCCAATTCCCCCTTGCCGACCCTCTTCCCTCCCTCTTTTTTTCCTCCCCAACCCCCCCTACATTCCCCCTTCAGCCATACCACCACTGGGTGGTGGTCCGACTCCACCCTTTCAGCCACCTCCATTCTCCCCACTCTCTCCCTCGTCTCCTCATTCCCTAAGATATAATCAATTACCGAATTCCCTCTCCCTCCTGTGTACGTCCACTCCCCCTCCTCATCCCCTTCCACGTTTCCGTTCATTATCCTCCACACCCTCTCTCCCAAAAAACTACACAACCTCCTCCCCTCCCCATTCCCCTCTCTGTCTTTCGATCTCCTACTTTCGAATCCCTTCTCTTCCTCATCTGCCCCACCCATATCTCCCCCTTCACCCCCCGTCCTTGCGTTAAAATCTCCCCCTATCAACACCCTCATCCCCTCCTCCCTTCCCTCCATCCACTCCTTCAACTCCTCCAGCTTCCTCTGCAAATCCTTATTAACGTACACTCCCACTACCCTCCATCACTCCCCACCCATGCTCACCTTCTTCATCATTATCCCCTCATTCTCCCCCTCGCCCCCTTCCCTTGTTTCTATCACCTTCCTTACCCTCATTATCATTCCCCCCATTGCCCTCCCTTTCTTACTCTCCCTCCTCGCCCACTGCTTCTCCCACAGAAACCCCTTTGGCATCTTATATCTCACCCTCTCCCAGTCTCTTGCCACGTCTCTACCCACGTCTCACTCAGTACCAACACATCCCATTCCTCCAAACCCTTCCAAAACTCCACATCCTTATTCTTCACCCCCGCCACATTCCAAAATGCCACTTTATACCTTCCTTCCTCCACCTCATCCCCTCTCCCCCTAACCTCTCTCCCCTTCTCCTTTCCCCCCTTTCTCGTGTAACGAGTTATTGTCGGTAGGACGACGATCTTGCCCCCACCGCGCACCCGACCGCGCGATCACACCGCGCTCTGCCAACGGTCTTGCCCCCCACCAATCGTCCGCGGTTTCCAAGAACTGGCGCGAGAGGGTGACCCGCTAATTAACTCTCTCGCTGCCGAAAATCCGCGGACGAGGACATATAAGCTGGGGGCATGGGCCTATTTGGCAGAGACCGCCTAGAGCGACCGTACGACGTACACCTCTCCCAGAGACCTCCTGTGCAATCCCACGTTCTTGTGCCGACACTCGTTCTTGCGAAAGACAAGCGCCCGTGTTATCACCAGTTCTAGTGCGAAGCCAGATTGAGTCTCTGCGTCTTTTTGAATACGCCCCCTCCACGGTTCCCAGAAGGACAGCGTGAGCCATCCTCCGGACGCAGACCGTTATCCGCCATCGATCTCTTGAACCGATTCATCTCCGTTCTTGAGAGCGTCCTTACAGCCTCCGATTCACCCACGGGTTGTGCCCACGGAGTGACCGGACTAAAGGCTCTCCGACCAGGGTCTAACGGCAGGGTTGGCCCGCCAAGACACCGAACGGTCAAACTCTCTATCCCCTCCCCCTTCACCGCCTCGTCACCGATTCCAATACGCGCCGAGACACGCGCCGTGAGATTCGCCGCGATACACACCGACTCGTACTCCGACGTGTGCGCCGCGACACACACCAACTCGTACTCCGACGGGTACGCCGCGATCCACACCGACTCGTACGCCGCGATACACACCAAACCGTGCACCGCGCTACACACCGGGACCCGCCGCGTTAGTATAAGGCCTAGGTTAAGCCGCTTACACACTGTGTGCCAGCATAGACCTGGCCGGGATATTCTGTACATAGTTCCTAAGTCCAATAAACAGTGTTTCTCTACACTCCATCTGCGTACGATCATTCAATCGGCAGCCCTGGACCTCCGTCCTGAGCTGGCGATATGGTACCTCCACCGTCCCACCGGTAACTCCGCGTTCTACGGTTACACTCGTTTCCCTGACCTTCCATCAATTTCTCACCTATTTCATCCCACCTCTTCAACCTCCCATTCACCCACATCTTCATATACCCTACCTGGACACTCATCCCCTCCTCCTCTCCTCCTCTGCCTCTCTTTCTATCTTCCACTTCGTCATCCTCAATCCTCTCCTTCCCGACCTTCAATTTTTTCCTCGCCTCCATCACTTTCCTCTTCTCTTCCCTTCCCGCCAACTTCACAAGCACCATTCCTCGTCCATCCCCTCCCGCTCTTCCTATCCTTGCTACTTCCTTCATACCTACCCCCTCCAGCCCCATCCTCTCCCAAAGCTTCTTCACTCCCTCCTCAACTTCCCCTCCTTCCCACCCCAATCCCCTTATGACTACGTTGTTCCTCCTGCCCTCTCTATCCTTTCTATCCTGTTTTACCTCCATCTTTCTCAACCTCAGTCTCCATTCCTCCACCTCTCCTTCCTCCACCCCTTCCTTTCCCTGTCTTCCTTCCTTCTCCCATCTCTCTACCTTCTCCATCACTTCCACCATTTTCCTGTCTCTTCCTTGCAACTTTTCTAACATTTCCTCTAATCTCTCTCTTCTCGCCTTCTCCTCCTTCATCCACTCTTCCCACTTCCTTCATTCCCCTCTCCATTCCTCTTCCACCCTTCTTCTTTCCTCCCTTTTTTTCCTCATCTCCACTTTCATCTCCCTTATCTCCCTTACTAGCTCCATCATCATTACCTCCATCCCCCCTCCCCCCTGCTCCTCCCCCTCTTTGTCCCTTTTTACCGGCGACCTTTCTGTTTTCCCCACTCTTCTTAAACCCTCCCCTCCCCTCTCTCTCCATAGCCTACACTTCCCATACACACTTCCCTACACCTCCGCTCTTTCTCTCTTTTTTCCTCAACCACTCTCCACACTCCCCACACTGCTCCCCACACTACTGCCACTATCCTTCCTACCCCTTTCCTTTAACACTTCGCTCCCCTTGTCCTTCGCCACCCCTTTCCTCCCCTCTCCTCCCGACTGCCCTTCTCCCCCAGTCCCCCCAGTCCCAATCCCAATGATCTTCCCTTTAAACATGCTCCTCTATCCTTTTCCCCCGTTCAAAAATTCCCGCCTATATCTCCAACACCTCTACCACCTTTCTACTCCGACAGGTGTCACCCCTTGCACTTCTCCTTGCTCTCTCCCGCCACACTTCTCTCACCTCTATCACCTAACCTCCACACCTTCCCTTCTTCCTTCTAAATCCCTGCCACCCTCAACCCTAGCCCTTTCCCTCTTATCCCTATCTTTTCCACACCTCTCCCTCTACCTCCACACTCACACTCCACTCCCCCTTTCACCTTCTCTCCACACTTTCCCTACCACTCTCGCTCCACTCACTTCCAACACAACTTTCACTCACTGCGACCGGAAACGGAAGTCCATATTCTATTTGTATAGAGAGAACTCAAAAACGTTGAGAATAGTGCGGTTTATTTAGAGATAAAGAATTGAGGCGATACAATAGATACGTAACACTTTCGGCGAATGTTGTTGAGATATTACTGTTCTGTGTAACTGAGCACTCGGGTCGGTCACGATAGCGTGAGTTCATATGAATGTATACGAGGTGTTGTGTGGAAGAGTATGTATGATGTCGCGAAAAGTAAATAGGAAGTCCATCAGCTGTTCGAGAATGTCCAAGTTGTCTTGCGGTTGATGCGAAGAAAAGAAAAAGAGAAGGAGAAAGTAGGAGTGAGAGAGAGGGAGAGAGAGGGATAGAGGGAGAGAGTGAGAGAGATGGTTCTGCCGAGACACTATTTATATTCTATTTTTATATTTTTCTTTTTATATTTCTATTTTTTAATTAATAGAACAATATATAATCATTTTACATATATTACAATCTATTTACTTGTCTGTCTCCCTCCTTCACTCGTCACCAATTTCTATCGACTCTGCATAATTCGTTCTATGATTCTCGCCTCCAATTGTCCAGACGACACTACATAATAAGTCGCTGTATTTCAAACTGAATACAGTATCATTTTTATTTAATCTTGAGTCATGTGTAAGCTATGTTTATCCGCGGCTGTATCAAACTGCAGAAGATGTGAGGACAAACTTTAAAACTTTTTTTAACGTGTTGTAATAAAGCGATGCTGCCTGCGAAACATTAGATACGCGTCGTGCTGCTAAAATAATACGTGATAGTGAATATTACGACGAAGATTATCTTGTAGATTGCGAACTGGTAGCATGTGCAATCAGTAATATTCTAGCTGATGCCCGTAGGAAAAAATGTTAATTATATTCCATTTCTGTTTATATTTTTATATTCTTTTAATTTTGAATAAATTTCTTAAACATATTATTTCTCCATTTACTTATCCGTCTTCCTCCTTCTCACCTCACCAATTTCTGCTGACACCACATAATTCTTTCTATGATTCGTGCGTTTGTCACGCCACCAAATGATGTAATCTTGCACGACGGGGGGATTCAAATTACACATTATCGCGCGATACGCTGTGATGTTAGGATTGAAAAACATTTTTAAAAATTGTTAGCTTTAGAGTGTCTATTTGCTAGATATTGGTTCAGTAGATCGGTGTGGGAGGGGATTAAAATTATTATTTCTCTGCATTGGGAAAAAAATGTCTGTTGATATGGAAAAGATTTTTCTGCTGACGTCACATAATTTTAAGATTCGACGTTTATACATGTATTGCATTTCGTTCTTCACGCTGCCAAATGACGTGATCCAGCGTGGCTTCTCCAGAGGAGTCAGATTTCGCGAGATCGCGCGATACGCCGCGACGTAAAATCGGAACGCTTTGAAATACTGTTAACTTCAAAATCTTTAGAATGCTTGCTACATATCTGTTCGAAATAATATTTCTACATAATGGTTCTGTGGATCCTTGATTAAAAATTATTATTTCTCTGCGCTGGGGGAAAAAATTTCCGGTGGTGGGTCGGGGTCTGAAAAAGTTTTCGGGGTTCATTCACTCCTTTAAAAACTTTCTGGGGGGTCATTCACTCCCTCCGGTTAGGTCTAAAAAGTTTTCAGGGGTGGGTCCGGTCTGGAGAGGTCTCCGCGACGGCTCGGCCTGGACTGATCCCCTCCATCATCGCGGCTTCCCCCTCTCCGCGGCTCGTGCGCGCGCAACCAATTTCCCACTCCCCGCTCCCCCCGTGCCCAAAGTTCTCCGGGCCGCACTCCCCCGCGCGCCCTCACTTTCTCCCGCCCCGGTGCTCCCCTCAGAAGACCTGGGTTAGAATAACCTTTGCCTTACTCTTACAGTGGCTTCTCCCGTTAACGCCACGCTTATACCGACCTCCGTTAATTTTTAATTTTTTGGAACGATGTGCCATTATTATGGTTTTTGCACGCAGGTGGAGAAAAATCTTTCCGTACAGGGGTATAGCGTCGCGGTCCACTCTGTCGTAGCTAAAATTTTTGAAATTGAGACGGGTACGAGACCAGTCGACATTGTTTTCAAATCTCATTTCAGTAATCTGGGGTGCAAGTGGTAAATCGATCATACAAGTGGAGCGCGCGGCTCGCTTACCTGGACCGGGAAATTCCAAATAGGTGTTTCTGATGTTAATTTGAAAGAGACCATCCAAATATTTTCGAAGCTTTTGGACATCACTGCTGTCCAGCGGTCGCTGGTAGCTCTCCGAACATTGGGCCGGTGCATGATTGTTGTGGAACGTGTCCGTGAGGCGCTGTTGTCATTTTTTTACCTGTTCGCGTGAGTGCGGGTTGTAAGAGACCCTGCACGTATAATAATACGTATATAAATAGATCGGCAATGACGTGCACATGGTTTGCTGTCGTAGTTGTTAAACTTAGTTATTACGTAGAATTTATCCTTAATTCTGTCCCGCCATAAGACTGTTCATGGCTGTCAATGATGAACCTTTGTAATAATTGATATAATATTAAAAATTATTTGAAGTCAATCCCTACTATGCCAATTATCTTTGTAAAAAGAAGTGAGATCCCTTTAAAAAAATTTAAAAAAGTAAAAAAATTACGCTATGTAAATACATGAAAAATCAAATAAATCACAAAAAATAGAAGATAATAATAATTACAAAATAAAACAAGTTGTGAAATCAAAATGAGCTGCAAGTACATAAATGTGCTTTCCAACTGCGCTTCAGATGACATGTATAAATTGTATATATATATATATATATATTATATATTATTATTTGTTTTCATAATAAGATGGTCAAAGTATAAAGAAATGATGACAAAGTCTTTAAATAGTGTTTTTGTTTTAGTTGAGCGATTTCGTTTAGTTTTTAGTTCAAAGTGAGCCTCTGACTTATATTTTTATTTTTTGTTAAAGAAGTCATGCTTTCCTTTCAATATTCTATACCAAAAAAATTGATTTAATAAATATTTGTTGATTTGAAAAGAGTTTCTTACTTATTTAGTTTAATATTACGCGAAAAGATATTAGGGACTTTTTGCCCCGTGCGTGGGGCAAGAAGTCCACTTTGCATTGACAAACATTTTGTGGTATAACTTAGTAGAAAATAATAGAATCAACAAATGAAAAGCATAATAGCAATAGTTTATATAAAATAACACCAGATATCTCGAGAGTGTTAGTACTAAATTTTACATAGGTTTATACCAAAAACGGGACTATTAGCCCCACCCTACCCTACATTTACAATTATACTTCCGGGTATATATTTCCCTTGAATTCGAAGTTATCCATTTGAAACATGAATTTTTTTACAGAAAATACATATCGGTTTACAAATTGCATTAAAAATGTAACCACAACAGAAGACAGTATAGTACAATATGACTGAAGATACACATTGAATGTTCGTATGTTGAATTATAAATTCCATCGAATTTCAAACATCCTATCTAGAAGAAAATATTACATGTTTAATAAAACAAATCCTGCCTTTGTTATTGAATCATTTGGTTTACATTTCGCGAAAATTGGGAAGTAGTGCTATTTTATAGGTGAAATTAAAATGCTATTGTCGCTTTCTGTCCATTAGGCCCAGTTCATAAAGGTCTTCGGTTGGAATGTCGGCGTCTCCATATCCCCAAATATGGCTGCCGTCTCCAGATCGGTTTGCCCTTCGTCGAATCATCGCAGTTGACACATATTTGCGATCGTAGGCCCAACCAATGCGCGCGAAAGCGTCGATGAAGCACGTTGTCACGTTGAAGCAATAGTTTCCCAGCTCTCCTGTTTTGTAGTCCCATGGGAAAACATGGTGGTAGTTGTGCCAGCCCTCGCCGAGGGCTGCGATCGAGACTGCAACGTTCTCCACTGGAGAGATGTACCTAAAATTATTACAGGTTTCTGATGCGTACGTGTAACAGTTGATTCTCTTGCGTGGTTTACACGGAAAACTGTTTTAAAGGGGAGTTAACAACTGTTTGGGTTGACAAGCACTGTTTCTGCCGAGAAAATTATTTTGTGTTTGGATTAGGTATTAGTATTCAGAGTCTTTCTTGAAACACGTATATGAGACAAATCAGATAAGATAAATAATTCTTTTTCATGAACAAGATAGTCGGTACCAGAATGAAAGAAAAACTCGATAATTAAACTAATGGCGGCAATTTGAAATTTGACTATCGATTTTTCAAGTTTTTCGTACCTTTCGCGTATTAATGAAATGAGACAAAACACTACTACTACTACATGACTTTGACCTAATTCTACTACCGGCTATAGCAAAACTCGTTCTAACTAAAAATCATTTCTGTTTTTTTTTTATTTCAGATGAGCAGAATAGCCGGAACCCCAGACATAATGAGAATACGTTTTTTAGCGAATACGTTCAAACACTTGCACTGGCGCAAATTTTATTCTTTCTCTCTAATAAAATTTATAATCATTACTGAAGCATGGATAAATATATGCATCAAATGGTGAAGGAAAAGGTTGTACAGATGCGTCATAAAAAATACCAAAGGTTGTGTAAGAAAAAGCGCGTCTACACTAGAACACCCCTCAACGAAGAATTATCAAAGACGACGATTTAACAGACTGTTTGTTTGGTTTTCAAATTAGCCTCATGTTGTTTATTAATCTTAAATTGAATATCGATTATTGTAAGATCTTTCCAATTATCTCCATGATTTTTGAAAACTCACTTGTCATATGGTCGTTGTCCCCACATATGCGCGACACTGTTCACGAAAAAGGCAATGTTAAGGGTCACGCAGAACCGAAAGTTGAAATTCACCCAGAATGACGTCCATAATGATTCTGCCCAGAAGTAGTACGGCACGGCGACCGGAAGTCCGACAGTTAAAAGAGCAAACAGAGGAATGTAGAACCTGTAAATGAAAGTGACGTTGATGTCGATTTTGAGAAATCATTTAAATCTTCTAAACTAGTTTTTAAACTACTGAAGAGTGTGGACAATGGTCATGTTATAGATTGTACTCAAATTTTGCAAGTAGTAAGTGATCATCATGTATAAAATTTTCAGTGGCACAAGGTTCGATCAAATACCATTTTAAGTTGGTCTTTCCAAATGATTGTTTTTACCAAAAAAGGTTTGTCATCTCCCTCTGCACATTGAACACATATCGATACTACTGGACATTTACATTTCTATACTTTTCTCTTACATGCCGGTGTTGTACGCTACCAGTGTTGTGAGTGGTGGCCTGGTGGAGGAAGTCTCGCATGCACGTGATGAAGCCGCGACGTTGAACCAACTAACGCCAATATGGGAAACGAAACGACGCCAGCGCTAAGCCAAGCCAACTAGCCAAGTCAAGAATCGTCGACAAACGATTCCCCGGCGACGCTGGTTGGCTACGGCCTTACTTAGCTTGGCTAAAGTCGTGTTTAGATATATTGACCGGTGAGTTTCGTGAGGGGTATTTTTCCACCGCACCGCTTGCCTGCTCTCTCTCTCTCTCTCTCTCTCAGGCTACGCCTGGTCGTCGCGCGGTGATTTAGAATAAACAGCAGCCACATGGCTACGTTCAGACGGAACCGGACAGCATTCCCGTTACCCCACCATACCCTTGGGGGGGGGGGGGGGGGGGCTGCAACTCCATCTGCCAATCCACGATCGTCAGGTGGAGGTGGCTGATTTCTCCTCGAGCGCTGCTCCCGAAAACGAATCCACCGAACAATATATCTGAACATGACTTTAGCTGGCTTGGCTTCGGCGCTGGCGTCATTTCATTTCCTATCGTTTCTCATTTTGGCGTTGCGGCGTCATCACGCGCATGCGTAGCGTGCGTGACTTCCCCCACCACTACAAACAGGCTGCCAGGCGGACGCATTTCCCCACAACGCTGGTTAGAACTAACGAATCGGCTATGTTTTTCTGATGTAAATGCCCAATCAGTACAGTATTTGGATTACTTTTAATTATACGTAATCCCAATCACCTCTGAAGTCCGTAGATCAATTATTACGGACCACGTATAATTAAAAATAGAGTGAGATCTAGTTTAGACTCATTTTCATCAGAATCTCACCAATCAATTAGCAATACCTTTAATGCAAAATCTAGAAATTTAAAGGCTATTTAGGAAATTTAGAGGCTATACACGGTGATTCTCCCGCGACTGGACTCAAAGAGATGCCGCCTGGAACCCCGTGGCGAGGACAACACTCCCCAGTGCCTCATCAAATTTTATGACTTTCGACCCTCGAAGGGATTTGAATACCATTAAAAAGTGAGAAATGTCTAGGATTTCCGAATTTCTCATCAGATCTTTGTGAAAACGACGCCAATCGATTCCTTACGTTTCGCAGATGAAACTAACACCAAGAACGACATAATTCGGACCATAATGAAGGAACATCCATGAAAAATCGAATTATATCATTTGAAGCAGACTTCGTTAAAAATAGTCCGATTTACATGAAATTTAGTATGATTTTCATCGGAAAAACATACGGAATCCATTGGTGTCAGTTCCATATCGATACAGTAAAGAATAAAGAATTTCTTAATACGCTGAAACGAATATTTCACATTTTCACCCTCGACAGCGGGGTGCCGACCTGGAATCGCTGCGGTCGGCCGAGGATTCATACCTGTTTCAGAAATAAAAAAATTCTTTATTCTTCATCGTATCGATATGGAAGCGTCACCGATGAATTCCTTAAGTCTTTCCGATGAAAATTATACCAAATTTCATATAAATCGGACTTTTTTTAACGAAGTCAGTTTCAAATGATATAATTCGATTTTTCATGGCATTTCCTTCATTATGGTCCGAATTATGTCGTTCTTGGTAGTAGTAAGGCAAAGGGGATTCTGACCCAGGTATTATTAGGGGAGCGCGGGGGCGGGGGGAAGTGAGGCCGCGGGCGGGAGTGCGGCGCGGAGAACTTTGGGCGTAGGGGGAGCGGGGAGAAGAAAGCAGGTTGCGCGCGCACGAGACGCAGAGTGGGGAAAGCTGCGATGATGGAGGGGATCAGTCCGTACCGAGCAGCCGCGGAGATCTCTCCAGACCGGACCCACCCCCGAAAACATTTTGGACCTAACCGGAGGGAGGGAATGACCCCCGGAAATTTTTCAGAGGGAGGGAATGACCCCCAGAAAGTTTTTAAAGGAGTGAATGACCCCCGAAAACATTTTCAAACCTCGATCCACCCCCGAGAACTTGTTCAGACCGAGCCCACCCCAAATTTTTTTTTCTAAACCAATATGCGGCATACAGACATTTATTTCCAATGCAGAGAAATAATCATTTATTTTTATTGGAAATTGTTTCGGACGATCTCGGGAAAGATCGACGTTTTACAAACCACATATTCAGAGGGAGGGAAAGAGACATCATTACATAGTGGTACAATCACAGCTATTTTAAAGCTAAATTCGGAGGAGGGAAAGAGACAGCACTACAATCGCAGATATTCTAAAAATTTTCAAAATGTTTTTGAACGTAGCAGCGTATCGCGCGATAACATATGTAATTTGAGTCTTCTGGAGCAGCCGTCATTTGGCGGCATGAAGACGGGGCGAATCATAGAATTACGCAGCGTCAGCAGAATTTTTTTCCGTTCCAATATGCGGCATATAGACATTTATTTCCAACGCAGGGAAATAATAATTTTTTGAATCAACGATGTTGCGAACCAATATGTGGCAAATATACATTCTAAAGCTAGCAACTTTTTAAAGCGTTCCGGTTTAACGTCGCTGCGTATCGCGCGATCTCGCACAATTTTAATCCTCAGGACACCTGCATGCGATGATGTCATTTGGCAGCGCGAATGATAGAAAGAATTATGTGGCATCAGCAGAAAAAATCTTTTCCAATTCAACAGACTTTTTCCCAACGTAGAGAAATAATAATTTTAGTCCCCTCCCACACCGATCTACCGAACCAATATGTAGCAAACAGACACTCTAAAGCTAACAATTTTTAAAAATGTTTTTCAATCTTAACATCACAACCTATCGCGCGATAATGTGTAATTTGAATCCCCCCGTCGTGCAAGATTACATCATTTGGTGGCGTGACGAACGCACGAATCATAGAAAGAATTATGTGGTGTCAGCAGAAATTGGTGAGGTGAGAAGGAGGAAGACGGATAAGTAAATGGAGAAATAATATGTTCAAGAAATTTATTCAAAATTAAAAGAATATAAAAATATAAACAGAAATGGAATATAATTTAACATTTCTTTCTACGGGCATCAGCTAGAATATTACTGAATGCACATGCTACCAGTTCGCAATCTACAAGATAATCTTCGTCGTAATATTCACTATCACGTATTATTTTAGCAGCACGACGCGTATTTAATGTTTCGCAGGCAGTATCGCTTTGTTACAACACGTTAAAAAAAGTTTTAAAGTTTGTCCTCACATCTTCTGCAGTTTGATACAGCCGCGGATAAACATAGCTTACACATGACTCAAGATTAAATAAAAATGATACTGTATTCAGTTTGAAATACAGCGACTTATTATGTAGTGTCGTCTGGACAATTGGAGGCGAGAATCATAGAACGAATTATGCAGAGTCGATAGAAATTGGTGACGAGTGAAGGAGGGAGACAGACAAGTAAATAGATTGTAATATATGTAAAATGATTATATATTGTTCTATTAATTAAAAAATAGAAATATAAAAAGAAAAATATAAAAATAGAATATAAATAGTGTCTCGGCAGAACCATCTCTCTCTCTCTCTCTCTCTCCCTCTGTCCCTCTGTCCCTGGCTCCCCCTCTCTCTCTCTCTCTCTCTCTCTCTCACTCCTACTTTCTCCTTCTCTTTTTCAATTCTTCACATCAATCGCAAGACAACTTGAACATTCTCGAACAGCTGATGGACTTCCTATTTACTTTTCGCGACATCATACATACTCTTCCACACAACACCTCGTATACATAAACTCACGCTATAGTGACCGACCCGAGTGCTCAGTTACACAGAACAGTAATATCTCAACAACATTCACCGAAAGTGTTACGGATCTATTAGGGCCCTTTACACGGACGATCCGGCGCGCGGTCCGGCGCATCACGGGCCGCGCGGCCCGCAAAAGTACGTGAAGCCGGATCGTGGCGCTCCTTCGCGCCGGCCAGGATGTCGTACCCGTCACTACCAGTGGTGGGTCGTGTATTTTACGCCGAGTCGTAAATGCATTTACGACGTGTCGCAAATGTATGTATAATATGTCGTTTTTAAGCCCATTTTATACGTGTCATTTGTCGCAAATGTCGTAAATAGAAATATTCATTATTTTAAGGTTTCAACAATTAAAGTGTTGGAAAAATATAGTTCTTTCTGACTCGCTTGTTGTTTGCATGCGAATACTATAGAATACTGTAGAATACGTCGATAATGTCGAAAACTACGTATAATCGCCGCGTTCATAACCCAAAAAAGTATTCCAAAGCGTGGTCTTGGTCTTAATACTCTTAATTATTGTTTTGTAATTGTTTAGATAAAACTAGTAAAAACTGAATCGTGAAAAGTAAAGTACTTAGAAATAAATGTACGATAAAAAATAAAATTTATTTGAATTGAAAATTATGTAAATAAAAATATCTGTTTCAGAAAAAATGAAATTGATAAATTGTAATCAAATTTCTTTTTTTGGTGCAATATCCCTTTCAGTGTGGTGGAATTAAGCCACTTTAAACCTTTTGTGCATGCACTAAATAAAGACTATGTAGTTCCATCGAGAAAAACATTAAATACAATACATTTAAATGTACAATATGAACAATTATACAATTCCATTGGACAAAATGAACAGTAAGGTGCTGTAATTTTAATTGATAGCTTCTTTTCCTAAAATAAAAATAGTCTTTTTATTAACATAATTTTTAATTTAAACAAATTATATTTATTATTCTATATTGGGAAACTTAGTGGAGACGTGGCTTAGATTTCAGCCCTCTGATGGTAAGTTGGCAAACTATTGAAAGTAGATCCGGTTCCACCAAACATTCCGAATAAGTATATATTAATCGAATAAGTAAAAATTTAGTGTTCAAAGAAATTTAAAAACATTCGTTTTTCACAACATGTCTATTCTATTTAAACACTGATAATCATATGGACTTCGACGGATTTCGACCTACTCTCAGTAATTCAATTTTCTGTCACTAGTTGGCGTGTCGAAATTCCTGGTTTCCCAATGCATTTCTCTTTTACTAACCTATCAATATCCATTTTTCGTCAGTGTAACTTAATCTAATTTAACTTTTTTAATCACAATTATAATTATTAATAAATTGGCACTTCTTCATAACCTACACGAAAAATGTATTATAGGTTAGTTGTTTTCATTTCAGTTATACGACATTTACGACATTTATTACATTTATGACACGTGTCGTGTATAAAATCGAAAATTCGTGTCTTTACCCACCACTGGTCACTATTTAGAGACAGCGAGTTCGGGCTCCCATTTCTACGTCGACTCCACATGCTTTTTACACGATCCACCGCAGTGTTGTATTGTGTACTACCTGTTCGATGTATATCATCGATCTGCGAAACGATCGGCAAGACACGATTCGCGAAAATATACAAATTCCTCGATATACGTGGCTTATAGAGGATATCATAAATGCTGTTACTGTAGGGTACACTGAAACATCTGTTTTTACGAAGCTACATTTGGTTGACCTGAAGGTGCTACAAATTATGGAAATGGTTTATGACTCAATTATAACGAGTGTAAAAATTTTCAAGGGTACATTATAAAATGTCCAAATGTTTCCCCGGCAATGCGTTGGCAAATGAAATTGCAGTTAACACATTCACTGTTGTGACGATCATAATTATTACTATTTATTTATTTATTTATTTATTTATTAAACGGGTTAGCCCCAATAAAAACACATGGTAATAAAAAAAAAGTAATGTACAGGACGCGTAACACAATGCAAAGATGAATACAAACACGCCTGATAACAGTAACATTGACATTTTATGGCAAGGACATTCGAAATGAGGAAATAACAGACCGCTTAAAGGTGTAGACAGAGCCTCCAAATAAGTTAATGCGATCAGCTATCTCATTACCGCGCATACAAAGTCTAGAAATAGGATCACTCATGTGGATAATAGTTCTATGGGCTTTGATATAAAATAGCGGAGTATGTCGCAGCGGCCTGTTCGAAACATAAAAATTGATTAACCCCAGCAGTTGGGGGCAGCTTACTTGACCATTAAGAACCTTAAACAGGAAGGTCAAATCAGCAAGCCAAAGGCGCTGCTACAACGTCAAGAAGTTAAACCTGTGCAACCACGGTTGGTAATCGTGATCAAATCTATGCATAGGTTGCCCAAGTCGCAACGCCGCAAATCGCAAGAATCTGTGCTGAACTCTCTCGAGCACAACAAGTAGGTAGGCTTGGTGAGGGGACCATATAACAAAAGCATACTCCAAAAAGGGTCTTACCAAAGCATTAAACAACAATTTGAACGTTCGCATGTTCTTGAACCCGTGCGAGTGCCTCATTATAAATCCCAATTGCTTGGATGCTGCATTAGCGACTTTATAAACATGTAGCTTAAAAGAAAAAACAGAGTTGTACGTCACCCCGAGGTCACAGACGCTCTCAATGCCGGACAAGTGCATCCCATCTAGAGAATACGCATAACTGGTCCTACTGAATGATCGGGAGATCCTCATAACCTGGCATTTTGCTAGATTCAAGGAAAGCCTATTAACACTGCACCAATCCGTTAATCGATCAAGGTCACATTGCAGATCCCGTGCATCATCAAAGGAATTAATACGAGCGAATAGTTTCAGATCATCTGCGTAAAACAATGGGGTAGCAAAGTGAAAGGAGTCCGCAAGATCGTTAATAAAAATACAGAAAAGCACTGGACCCAAATGTGACCCCTGAGGTACACCAGATGATGCAAAAATAGGTTGAGAGCGGCAACCGCGAACCTTTATTACTTGGGACCGATCAGTCAGGTAGCTACGTATCCATGATAACAGTCTACCATGGAATCCAAAGGCACTCAATTTGCTCAGCAGAATACTATGATCAACCGTGTCGAAAGCCCTCCTAAAATCCGTGTACACAACATCAACTTGTTGACGCAAGTCCAAAGATGAGGACACGAATGCCAAGAAGACCGCAAGGTTGGTCACTGTAGACCTACCCGGACAAAAACCATGTTGGGCCTCAGATAAACTCCCCCTAATCAACCCCGAAATTTTGCCAGTGACAATCTTTTCAAAAATTTTAGGGAAACAACTAAGAAGAGAAATAGGCCTATAGTTCTTAACCTCACTCTTCACCCCCGATTTAAATATCGGGGCCACCACGCTGGACTTCCAGAGCACAGGGAAGACCCCAGAATTTAATGACATATTGAATATAATCCAAAGAGCTCTGGAAAGCCCGAAAACACACGACTTAACGAGAATAGGAGGTACACCATCATCGCCCGCAGACTTATTAGGGTCTAGAGCCATAATGGCATCAAACACATCAGCAAGACCAATATTGAGATTCGCTAAATGCACTACGGAAGCACCAACATGGTCTGAACTGAGGGATACATTAGACGGTGGAACGAAGACTGAATTAAAATGTCTAGCAAAAAGGTTCGCGATTGCTTCGTCTGGATCCGCACTCTCATCCCCAAGATGCATACTAGCCGGCAAGAGAGAGTCGCCCCTTTTGGAGTTCACGTGCCCCCAGAACGCCTTAACATTATGCGAAATATTGCCTTCAAGCCTGGCAATATAGGAGGCATAGTTCTGTTTACCCAACATCTTACAACGAGCACGGAGATAAGAAAAATTTTAAAAATCACAATGCAGATTAGAGCGCTTCCAAGTGCGATGAGCCCGTTTCTTATTACTAGCGGCAATCCGAAGTTCCCGCGAAAACCAACTAGGAAAGGACGTCTTAACGGTGTAAAGCTTAGGTACGTATAAATCAATAGCGCGATACAAATGAGAATAAAGTAATCTGACAGCCTCATCAGCAGACAAGTTACCCAAAGCGCTGTCCCAATCAATGCAATTTAAGGCACATACAACAGAGTCATAGTCAGTTCTAAAAAAGTCATGCTTGACAACGGCCCGCGAAAAAGGTCCCCTTGCAATAGAACCAACAGAAAAAGATACGGCTGGGTGGTACGAGTCCACCGGCAGGAGAGTATCGTCAGGGGAAGAAATATCAAGCAAAGGAAAGTTTGAAAATATTAAGTCCAACATATTGCCGTTTAGATTACGAGTATTGTTATATTGCAAACAACCATGAAAGTTAAAGCATTCAGCCATCGCCGACACGGACAGGTTAACATCAGTAGAGCCAGAATGCATAATTGGGACCAACGCCGAGGTGGAGTCACACAGCCAAGAGACAAGCGGCAGATTAAAGTCACCTAAGATGCACATTTTAACATCGACAGCATGATCAAGCACCTCGTCAATACTGCTACAATGCCCCGTATACGTCGAGGACGGTGATCCGGGAGGAATATAAACAGAACCAAAAACGTATGACGAGTCACCTATGGTAACTCTGACGAATAACTGTTCGATATTACCGGCTGACGGAAAGATCTCAGTAGCACTTAAACCTCATTTAACCGCAATTAAGACTCCACCATCTCGAGAGTAACTGCTAGTATGTAGGCTCCTATCCTTACGTAAAACGCAATAATTATCCAAACCCAGCTCGGAGGATGCAATATCCTTTGTGAGCCAGGTTTCGACGAACACCAATATATCAAAATCAACATGATACGAAGCAATAGACTTACTTAATATGTACAGTTTTGTTCTCAACCCTCTTACATTTTGATAATACACCAGAGGGGCTACACACAGTTTTTTGGGACAGATCCCGCCCCCCTCCGCACAATTGTAGGAGTACCGTTCTTAAACCTAATGGTCAACGGCGGGTCGTCCGATGCCCGAAGACGTTCTTGAAGGGCCCTGAGATGCTGCCTCTGACGCTCAGTATAATCCATCGAAACCCTGGCAACACCCTTGTAATTGCTCTTGAGACGGATGATCGTACGGGCCGGTATGTCCGAGGGCAGAGAAACGACAATCGGACGGGCCTTGTCCGGACACCTCTTGCCTATCCTCCTGACCCTAATGCTGTCGTAGCAGTTGGGAGCCACTGCGTTCAAAATCTCCGCGACCTTGACGCGGTCAGCGTTGACGGTTGGTGAGTTGGAATCCAATCCCACTGATGAACTAGCCTCCTCCACATTGAAAATCATGACATTATTTTCTTTGGACTTCCTATCCTGCAATTCTGCAACAGCCGCCTCGATCACTTCTGAGCTATTCAGTGGAGCGCTCATGTCCAGATCGTTGACTCTGGCCTCAATGGCATCCATTCGTCCCGAAAGCGCCCCAATAGATGCACTGAGCTTGTTGCATTCGGACTTAAAATCTCTCATCAGCTCACTACGACAGTTCATGAGCTCCTCCCTCTGCTCCCTTCTGAGCTGTTCGCTGAACTTAGCCAGCTGCCGATTCATAAGGTCCTCCATCGAGCTAAGCAGAACATCGTTGGAGGCACTGGGCACTAAGGATAAGGGCGTAGGAGTCACCACACCTGAGTTGTCAGCACAATCAGTTAACATTCCCATTTTCCACGGATGACCGGTACGACTAAGGCAAGCCGGGTGGGAAAGCACACCACAGGAGGCACAGGACAGTGGGTTAACGACTGAAGACCTGCATCCTTTGCACATTTTGTTAGGAGGTGGTGACATGACGCTCAACACCGGATAAGTGACAGGAAGGAAGAAAATCCAGAACCACTCATTGATGGCAATAATTACCATGTCATTGTTTGCTTTAATATAAAAACTAATATTGATAGAGAATAAATACACATAGGTATGCAAATGATGTTATATGTAAGATAAATGCTGAAGAGATGTAATATGCAAGATGTTTTGAAGAAAGGGGGTAGTCTTCTGATTGCACGTGATGCAGGTCAGATTTTTCACCCACGCTCTTACGTGGCGCTCAAGAAAGCACCACAGTCCTGCCCGCGTGCTAGAAAGCACCACGCTCCTGCCCGCGCTCCAACCTCGACTCCAGAAGAGTTTACATAAGAGACAGAAAAGGTAGTTAGAAAAGGAAAAAACGGCACTTGAAACCAGGCTCGTCGCGCACCTCAGGATTTCCGATAGTGCAGAAATCCTGAGACGCGCGACGAGTCTGGCAGCCAACACTCCAGAGGCAACGCTGTCGATAAGCCGTGCCTCGATGGGTCTCGAGGACTTCGACTACACCTTGACATTATAATTTACTGGATTTTCACCCTACAAACGACGATACTATCAGCAAAAGGAACAACCCCCCGACACAGATTTCACTATAAAAGAATTCCAACACCACCCCGACATTTACTTCGAAAACCTAAGCAACCTGCAGATTTATTGAGATAGCTGGAAGTTAGTATTACACGTAGACATATCTTACATCTACCGACGCGAAGCGAACCTCCAAACTGCACTATATGATATACTTGCGCAATGTAAAAAAAACTTTCTACCGAGAACTTACAAAAATTCTGTAAAACATTCGCCAGGAAAATCCAAGACAAAGTAGAACGCTTCGCCAAACTCCTTACCTAGGTCGAGCAAACTAAAAGCTCTGCACAAAACAGCGTCGTGGACAAATAGACGGATTAGGTTACATAGATGTTGCGGCCGCGCAAAGCGCGACGCGTCTCGCGTTCAAATATTCACCCGCTGACTCGTATCAACAGCTGACGAGTCAGCTGAGACCGTTGACACCTCAGTGTTTACGTCAACGTCCTTTTTCGACGCGCTCGCCCGGGGACCGTTAGTTCGAAAGTATCTCCGCTGTGACACGCACGCACGCACGCACTTTTCACTCTCCGCGCCCATTGCGCCGTTAATACGTCAGCATTTTTGTAACGCGACTCACAGTCGTCAAACGCCCACGCGTTTGTGTATTATAGAGCGTTTCTGGTTTCTGTGTATCTCTGGTCGTGACTTGCAGTGGCCAAATTGACCACTGTGAAAAAACTGTGTCAGTCCCTCAAGGGTTACGTGTGTAATTTGCCTTCCCAACGAGTCGTCCCCGCGCCGGCAACTTTTAAAGTTCGCATCTGGCGAAATCAATAGACGAATCACTCTTCGGGCTAACGGATTCCGAAGATAGAAAGAAAATCAATGATTAAATAGACCCTTTAAAAAAAAGACAAGATAACAGACTTTATAAAAAAAATTAAAATGCAATCAAGGGACAAATGCAAATTGTAAGAGCAAATACCAAACTTCTCAACGAGACTATACATGACATACGAGACAACGAAAACACACTGTTAAACGCGACTTGGCAAATTCAATACTTACTCCAACCGACTAGTATTGAATAATTTTAATTTGAAGCCCAACCAACAATTATCACAGGGTAAACACCTATTAAATAAACGTAAAATTCCAATTTTTATTGAATATAGCAAAAACAAAAAATGTATAAATTAATTCCTTTCGTACAAAAATTTATTAAATAAATATAGATACAAACCGATCTGTCTCACGTCGATCTGAACTCAAATCATTTAAGATATTCAAAGTCGGGCAGACTTAAAAATTAATCTCCTGCATTTAAACTATAGGTAATCAAACAAAGGTGATAAACAGAACATGGAAGAAAGGGGACTTTCCGGAAGAATGGAAAGAAGGAATAGTAAGTCCTGTGTTAAAAAAAAAGGAGAAAGGGAAATGGTTAAGAACTATAGAGTCATAACTTAGATGAATTATAAGATATATGTGGAAATTCTAAGGAGAAGATTAGAAGAACAAATGGAAAATGGGATATTAAACGATACATATATGGGATTCAGGAGAAGGAGAGGAACAGTAGACGCAATAGCGGTAGTTAAAATGGTTATATATATAGAAACCTCAAAAGAAAGAAGGAAACTATACCTGTTTTTCGTGGATATGAAGAGTGCATTTGATAGATTGGAAAGGGAAGAAATTTGGAAAATTCTTTATGAAGAAGGAGAAGAGGGACAAGTAAGAATAAGGATACAGGAAATGTACGACAGAACTATATGCACTTTAGGAGTGAAGAAGGACCTGATAGGAAAGTTTTTTTAACAGGAAAGGGTATTAGACAAGGGTGCCCGTTAAGATTGACACTTTTCAATGTCGCATTTGCAGACCTGGAGTAAAGAAATGAGCAAAGAACAGGAAGGAGGAGTTGTAATAGGCAGAAGGAAAATTTGAACAATTTCATACGCAGGTGATGTGTTAATGGCAAATAATTCACAGGGACTTAAAAATATGATAAAGAGATTCGAGAGATGTAGAAAGAAGAAAGGCTTGGAGTTATATGTGTAAAAGTCTAAGATAATGATATGCAGGAAAGCAGGAGGAAGAAGAAAAGAGGAAAGATTCCGTTGGAATGAAGAAGAAAGAGTAAGAGAACTGGAATATTTAGATTATACACTGAGAGGGAGAAAACAACGAGGATAAACGCCATATTAAGAAGGTAGTTAGGAAAGCGAATATGATACTAGTATGGGGGGATTGGAGAAAGATTATTCAGAGATGACTTTGAAAGAAGAATGAAACTGTTTGATGCGCTAGTTAGAAGCACCGTGGTGTATGGGAAAATTGCAGGCGAAATACATACGGTTGATAATGAAATTGGCGAGATCAACATCAACATACTGGCTGTTAAAAGAAACAGGAAGAGATAGCATAGCAATTCAAATTGGAGTAAGGGTAATGAAGTTTGAAGAGAGACTAATAAACTCGGAAGAAGAATCGATAAGATATGAATGTGGAAGAAGACTAATGAGAGGAAATGAAGTAACGAAAAAAGGAAAGAATGCGAATCAAATTCTTGGAAGGGAGACGACGATGGTCAAATGAAGAATGGAAAAGAAGAAGATGAAATGGGGAAGAAGTGTGGATCAAAAATAAAGCAGATAAGTAAAAGACATCCAAGAACAAGAAAGACAGATGAAAGTAAAAGTGTCAAAGTTCCTAAGAGAATTAAAAGAGGTGGCAAGGAAACTAGGAGATAAGCCGAAATGCTTATGGGGGAAAAATGAAAAACGGAGAGGAAAATTAGAAACGATAGGAAGATTCATACAGGGTAGTGAAACAAGGGCATGCAATTATTGGCTAATGAAAGAACAAAGGGTATGTAAGAAAGAGGAAGAAACAGTGAAACACGCGATTGAAACATGTGAATTAAGGGGGGAGACCACTGTCTCGGCCCGAAATGTAAGGGTATTTTCGGGAATTTATTTCAACCAAACAACGCAAGTAAATCAATTTATTGCTTAGTATAGTCAATAGTATATATATCGAAGGGTAAGAAAATTTTTTTTTAATCAAATTCATAAATCGGTTTTCTGTACACACTCCGTCCAAATTAGCGCTCCGGAAAAAACATGCTAGTCGCGTTGACAGTCCTCAGACCATATGGTTCATCGAAATGCAAAAAAAACAATAATATTTAGAAACTAGAAGCCTGCCTCTATTACGTGACGGGTTTTCCGTACAATAAATGTCCTTGATCATGCCAATTGGACGTATAGTTTTCTCTGTAGACTGTCAACGCGGTTGAAAAATGTCATTCTGAGGAAATCGCGTTCAATGTTCCGCGTGGCTCAGTCGCGCGTTTGACATATTCTTTTAATTTTAAATAAATTTCTTAAACATATTACTTCTCCATTTACTTATCCGTCTTCCTCCTTCTCACCTCACCAATTTCTGCTGACACCACATAATTCTTCGTCCCGCCACCAAATGATGTAATCTTGCACGACGGGGGGATTCAAATTACACATGATCGCGCGATACGCTGTGATGTTAAGATTGAAAAACATTTTTAAAAATTGTTAGCTTTAGAATGTCTGTTTGCTACATGTTGGTTCGGTAGATCGGTGTGGGAGGGGATTAAAATTATTATTTCTCTGCGTTGGGAAAAAAAGTCTGTTGAAATGGAAAAGATTTTCTGCTGATGCCACATAATTCTTTCTATGATTCGCGCCTTCTTCGCGCTGCCAAATGACATCATCGCATGCAGGTGTCCTGAGGATTAAAATTGCGCGAGATCGCGCGATACGCTGCGACGTTAAACCGTAACGCTTTAAAAAATTTCCAGCTTTAGAATGTATGCTTGCCACATATTGGTTCGCTAAATAGTTGATTCAAAAAATTATTATTTCCCTTCCGTTGGAAATAAATGTCTGTATGCCGCATATTGGTACGCAAAAAAAATTCTGCTGACACTGCGTAATTCTATGATTCGCACCGTCTTCACGCCGCCAAATGACAGCTGCTCAAGAGGACTCAAATTACATATGTTATCGCGTGATACGCTGCTACGTTCAAAAACATTTTGAAAGTTTTTAAAATACCTGCGATTATACTACTATGTAGTGTTGTCTCTTTCCCTCCTCCGAATTTAGCTTTACAATAGCTGTGATTGTGCCACAATGTAATGACGTCTCTTTCCCTCCCTCTAAATATGTGGTTTGTAAAACGTCGATCTTTCCCGAGATCGTCCGAAACAAAATTTCGAATAAAAATAAATTATTATTTCTCTGCATTGGAAATAAATGTCTGTATGCCGCAAATTGGTTTGGAAAAAAAAATTTGGGGGTGGGCTCGGTCTAAACAAGTTGTCGGGGGTGGATCGGAGTTTGAAAAAGTTTTCGGGGGTCATTCACTCCTTTAAAAACTTTCTGGGGGGTCATTCTCTCCCTCCGGTTAGATCTAAAAATTTTTCGGGAGTTGGTCCGGTCTGGAGAGATCTCCGCGGCTGCTCGGCTCGGACTGATCCCCTCCATCATCGCGGCTTCCTCCACTCCGCGGCTCGCGCGCGCGCAACCTGTCTTCCTCTCCCCGCTTCTCCCGCGCCCAAAGTTCTCCACGCCGCACTCCCCCGTGCGCCATCACTTCCCCGCCCCCACGCTCCCCTCAGAGGACCTGAGTCAGAATCCCCTTTGCCTTACTACTCTTGGTGTTAGTTTCATCTGCAAAACATAAGGAATCGATTGGCGTCGTTTTCGCAAAGATCTGATGAGAAATTAGGAAATCCTAGACATTTCTCATTTTTTAATGGTATTCAAACCCCTGCGAGGGTCGAAGGCCATAAAATTTGATGAGGCACTGGGGAGTGTTGTCCTCGCTACGGGGTGCCAAGCGGCATCTCTTTGAGTCCAGTCGCGGGAGAATCACCTTGTATATATCCCAGGCTCGGCTACCGTACAAATTCAGAGTCTTTGAGGCGGTGAAGTTGTTTTGAAAGTAAACATTCGAAGATTCTCGGACAAAATTTTCAATACTTTCCAAAACATATGCGGATGGAAACATATAGGCCAAAGCCGTGCACCGCATGGAAATCACTCGACACGAAAATACGACGACGATACTTAAAGTGATTTCATTATAAATATATAGGGCACTACTCAACATTTCGCAAGAAAATTGAGTTGAATATTTGAGTGAAATCCATGACCTTATCCCACAGCATTCTCTTTGGGAAACTTTTTAATTGTGTGTTCTTGCTCGCCCACCTCTTTTGCCACATGACAATTGGGTCGGCCTCCAAGTCGCTCATATCAACGGCCTTTCGTTTTAAAACAACATCAGGATGCGGCGTTGTAAACAGCCAACCTATATGGGCAAAAAAGAAGCCCCTTTTTGCATTATGAGGATCTGCGTCGGTTTCGCTGTACTTGTGATGCACTCTGTGGTCCAATGCCCACGCGAAGACGTGTTTCTATAAATAGAATACATTTATGAGTTGTTGAAAATTCGTTTATCTTCATGAGAGTGGTCGAGATGTAGAAGACAAATGTTCAACGAATTTGATCGAGAAATTTTTAAAAGTAGGATATGTTATATCTTTGTTGATGTTTGAAGAACTTTAAGGACCTGGTAAGATTCTTTAATATGTGAACTATTTTTGTGGAAATTACGTATACATGGAAATCAAGTGTATGCAATTATCATGAAATCAAGGCTACGAACTGGGAAAGAAGTAAAACTAGCTATTTATACCTTATTTATATAGTGTATTCCAGAGCTACATATATGCACGGAAACATATGAAATCTCGGTGATTTGAATAAAACAAATATGTATTAAAAGTGCAATTGAATATGATTAAAACACACATAAAATGAATCTACAACACCACCTGATATTCTAAATTTCACAAAACAACAATTATTCTATAATACGTATACTCGTACACAGAACTATTGCAATAAAACGTCACAAGTTGAATATCCCAAACACAATTGCTTTAAGGATATACACGGTGTCAGACTACTGGTGGGCGCGAATTTAAGGGTTAATTGTAGACAGTAAAATGAGACGAAAATTAAAAATAACGGAATTGCGGTTCAGCCTGCGTTTTTTAGTCATAAAGTTTAAAGATTGCGTACATTCTGCCCAATCGCTGGTAAACCGGCTGACGGTGGTGCACGTGGGTGAAACTAGGAGAAGGGTCGAGCAGTAGTGATCATGAAGAGTTTAGTAGTTATTAATATTTAAAAATTCGATGTCAGAAATGCTCTCAGCGATCACAAGGTTGCGTTACGCATGTATGTATGTAGGTCACTAGGACGCGTACAGCTGTCGCCAGAAAACAAAGACGTGAGTAGTTACTGTGCGTTCCTGAGCAGATGTCTAGCGGGAAGACATAGAGGCAAGTACAGTAAATCCTCGTTATAGCCACGTGTTTACCATGCGTAGTATGTCCGGTGACTGTCCCCACCATTTCTTGGAATCCATCGGCCGAGAGTGAGAGAACTCGAAAACGAGCGAGAGGGAAGGAAAGAGACAACGGCAACTTCGTGGCAACTGTTTCGTTCCCTGTCGCTCGCTCTTGGGTTTTCTCACTCGCGGCATCGGCCGCACGGAATAGTGTCCGCAACGCGTCGCACGCCCGCCCCCCAGCCCCGTTCATCGGGTTTAATCCGAGTGGTTACTGTACTTCATTCGCACCTCCTGTGTCCCGTTCGCTCTCTTCGTATTCGTGATGATGTCGCGTTAGCTAATAGCGACAGTATGTGTGCCCTACCTCTATGATTGGGTTAGGGAGGAAGTGGGCCTATAGGGATATAACCCACCCGAGCCGCTTTCCTTCGGCATGCCATTTTCTGAGCAACGCAAAGCACATAGTTATAAATGTGTCGTGTTTTTTGCGGCGATTGTACAATGCCTTACTGCAGGCCTGCCCCGTAGGGTGCAAATACCTCTTCAAGTTCTGGGACCCGGGCAACAGCCAAGTGCGGAACTTTTACGTTGCTAACCACAGCATGGGCTGCGGATGAACTGCAAGACTGTGCGTGCGTCCATACGGGCTCGTACCACGAGTCCATATAGGTGGGCCTCACGCGTATAGGCGCACACACACTCTTGCAGTTGACCCAACACCCTCGCAACGGTTAGCAAGGTAACAGTTCCGTGCTCGGGTGTTGCCCGGGTCCCAGAACTAGAGATATTTGCACTCTACGGGGCAGGCCTGCCTTACTGTATTACGCAGCGCGAGTCACTGATCGGTAAATAAAATTGCCGTTCTTTGAGCATTTCTGACTTTAATTTTTAGACATTAATATCTGAAAAGCGAAGCCCCCACAGAAATTTTTTCATTCTTGATTTTCCACTTATTTCATACAAACATACGCATATACACTCAAGCAGAATGTCTGAATTTATGCAGACAACGCCTACAGACAATCAACGAGTAGATATGATTAATAAATGTGATTGAAAGATTTCGGCACACAAAGTATTTTTAGTGCTTTCACCTCAACCCTGAAAGGGTTGCACATGCTTCAACACCTCCGCGGTGAGACAAACAGGAAGTTATGAAAAAGTCATGAAGGAAGTTACGAACTTGGCCACTTATGGTGAACAGGAAAATCAGCAGCAAACGTAGAGGCCATTTTGCTTTGTATGCCCTATGGGACCAAAGCCGGTGCGCTCCGGCAGTTATACCAAATCCGGAAGTATATATAGTAACGAATGCTGCAACAAAGTGTATCAAATATGTATATATAGTTACAATTTCAAACTAGCAAGTATATTTATAGCTAAAATACATGTATTTATACGTTGAACTTGAACATGTAAAATATATTCAGCGTTCTTATGCATATGCAGGGTATCCCGCAATATGTAATACAACGAAAATGAAGATCTTACACACAAAAACGAATTGAAACAGTACAATGAAATTATTTTATAGTAGCCAGTCAGTTTCGAGTAAATTATTATCTGATTTTCTAAAGAAGAGGTGGGGCCGTCGGCTTCTGCGTGGCTCGAAAGAGACTCAATACCCGCTACGTACTGCGCGCGACGTTTTCATATTGTGTAGCAGATCAGAAATCTCTTTCTATCTTCAAGCGTAACTGTGTATCTCACTCGGAATCTCTATGTGAAGGACGTTGGCCACGTCCTCTCGAAGAGGATAGCGATATATTGTCATCTGACATGGGGGCGGGTACTAACCAAGATGGCGCTGATAACGTTACAAGTTACACGTGTTGTATACGCGGTAATGTGGTTTTTTTCATAAAATGTGTTAGTTTCTATACAAAGCATTTGTGCTTGGGCAGGTGCAAATCCTTCCCAAAAATTTTTTAGAGTAGACAAACGGGTGTTACAAGCAGGATACATAATTAAATGTGGAAGGAATGGGGGTGGCAGTAGTCAGGTCGTCAGTTTTTCATCACTTTGTATACAAACATCACAAGGAAGGAAAACAATACAACATCAATGTATAAGTGTCCAGAAATTGTAAAATTATATCTTCTGCTTAGGGGAAAAATGCTTAGCAGATAATATGCACTTTGCTGTACTATTACCGGTAAGTTCATAACCTCAAATTAACAGTGATACTGAACACTTTCATAGTTGGTGTAACTTTATATACTTTGAATGCATGTTTCCATGCTTCTAAGTGGTCCATTTTCTCTAAATTAATAAATATATTTTCCCTGTATACAAAACGTTCATTTGAATTTGGAAAACAATGAACCACATATTCAAATTTTTATTTGCTCTACTCTCACATCCTCTCACTGCACACATTATTCTGTTTGGAGATTTAGAACGTGGAGAAAAAATTCCGACTTCCATAGCAATAAACAATATAAATAAGTAGGAAACTTTAACTTAGTATAAGTACATAAAACAACGCACTCTGATGCAACGGCACAAGAACAGCCGGGGACTGATGTACTCTACAAACGCTTCTACTTTTCACCACGAGATTTGTGACTCCTGGGCAGCCCTACTGCTGCTGCGTCCTTCTACCTTCCAGGAAACAGTGGGACACGACCAATCGTCACAGCGGCGGACTGCATCGCCCGAGACCGCCTGCTAGGAATCTTCTTTTGCCCGGATAATAGTAAAATGGCAGTGTCTCTTTCAAATTAACATCGCAAAGCGCTATTCAGAATTTCCCGGCCCAGGTTGAAGAATTTTGGGTCTTTTTCGTATTACTTTTGAACTATAAAAGATATCGGAATGCAATTTGCGCCCAAAAATGAAGAAAAATTATTCCCTCTTAATGATGGATAATTTTGTTGCTTTGGTTTAACTAATGAAAGTTTATTTATGCAAAAATTATATTTTATATTACTGCTTTCGAATGTATGAGAGGACAAGGCTGTAATGTTTATATCAGGATGTTTATAGCGATAGCATGTCCAACCGATAGAGTACTTGTGCTCGACGGATCTCTCCTCCAGAATTCATTTTGCGAATCGTTTGGTTCTATAAAGTCGTTCATTCCAAGTGTCCTGAATAAAATCAGATTCAAAACTATCAATGTGTCTTGAATTTCCATGGCCTAATTCCCAATAAATGTAACATAATTTACGTTTACTTAATTTTTCTTTTATCAATTTTTTAACCATAATTGTTATGAAAAGCTGTTGCAAACTGTTTAATTAATACTGTATTTAATGCTCTTTTTAAAATTCATGGTGTTGATGAACAATAGGCTAGTTGTTTCTGTATCATTACTTTCATAAATTGAGAAATTAAATTTTTATTCAATTAAATGTTAGTTAAGTGTTAGTTCTCTCAGAATCTATTGATCTGTAGTAGGTGTTATAGGCCGATTCTGGACCAGCGCGTGGCGAGGGGGTGAAGCGGGGCAAGGGGAACCGCAGCGGAGGTGAGAGGAAGGCGGGTGGGGGGACCGCGACCCTGGAGCAGGTGGGACGAGCCGGTGGAGGGGGAAGGGTCCTGGGAGCAGGTAGAGGGGGTACCGCCGATGACTCTTTACGCGTCGTACGAAGCGATCCGTAAGCCCGTATCGCCCCATGGTCAGATCGCACTCGCGAACAAGGACTGTGAGAGAGAGATACGATATGAATTTTTCCTTCTCTCTCTAGGGACATAGTGAAAACATACGGAGGTATGATGCGTAGAAGATGCAAGTCGAAACCTGCATGTTGTCAAAACCCAAAACGAAAACATAGGACCGTCACGATGGACTGTGGTACATTATCGCGAATAATGCGCAGCAGCGGTGCGCGCGCTATCTCCGAACCGCGAAATTCAAAGCGGACCGGCGCGTTTATAATTATCGGCGTCCGACGGCTAGATCGCGCCCGCGATAGCGGCGACGGCGTTCGAACAAGGAGCGCGAGAGAGAGGTACGATATTTTCGTAGATCTCTGTCACTGTTCCTCTCTCGGTCGGAGGAGGTGAGAAAAAAAACATACGGCGGTACGACGCGTAGAAGATGTAAGGTGAAACCTACATTTGTTATGGCGCGATAAATCACTTTAAAAAAAAAACAAAAAACATATCACTGTAACGGAAGATTGACTCCCGAGAATAATGCGCAGCAGCAGCAGCAGCAGCAGGAGCAGCGGTGCGTGTCTGTTCGCGATAATGAGTCCAGGTAAACTTTCCAGAAGAATACGCATATGCTTACAAGCGATCACGTAGCAGCAGTAGCAGCAGAATATGATGTGTACCAGAAGAAAGCGATGTAATTGAATACTGTTGTCAGCAGTCCATTGGGCTAGAGATGATTCCGCGAGCAAGGAGTGTGAGAGAGAGGTACGATATGAATCTTTCCTTCTCTCTCTAGGGACATAGTCAACACATACGGAGGTATGACGCGTAGAAGATGCAAGTCGAAACCTGCATGGTTATCGCGCGAACACTGTACCAAAAACATATAGCTGTAACGATGAAAGGTCTGCATCCGAGGATAATGCGCAGCAGCGATGCGCGCGTTATATCGGAACCGCGAAATTCAAAGCGGACCGGCGCGCTTCTAATTATCGTCGCCCGAAGGCTAGATCGCGCCCGCGATAGCGACGGTGTTCGAAAAGAATATGATGAGTAAAAGCGCGATACGACTTAAGGTACGATTCTGGGTATCCCCCCGAATGCAAGTGTAGGGGGGTGGGGATATTTAAGGTAGGGATGTTCGTATATTTAAGGCAGCTCGCATCTTCGACAGGACAAAGTCGCAAATGGTAACGCGTCGGAAAGAGTCTTTTATTTCAAGTGAGCTCGTACGCGTAAATAAGATGAACATGGATACGTTCAAGAACGCGTTTTTGATACTGTCTCGGATGTCCGAACTTTTGAAAACCACCACGGAATTCGGCGATTGGATGGACAGTTGCGAAGAGACGATACGTTACATGGCTGCGTATCAACGAGGCGAACGCGTACCGATGTGGGAGAAGCAAACATTGCGCGCGATTGTGCGAGGACGGTTATCGCGAGTAGGGCGTGGACTCGCCGTTCAAGTGACGTCACCCAAGGTCGTGTGGGAGGAACTTGAAACCGCGTTCGAAAAGCGTTTGTTGACCGGGGCCGTGATAAACGTGGGGGCCGTCGATCCACGAAAAGTCTTCGACAATGCCCGTCGAACAGTGATTTCGCGCGTTACGAACGCTATTACGAAGCACCGCAGCGTATCGGTGAACACTGTGCTAAACGCTGAATTCATGTTGCGCGACTAGACGGACGTAAAGAGTTTCGCGTCGCGTAATCAGGTACTCTTTCTATCATCAAATGTCCGCGAGTGGTACGCGAAACAAGTGGTAGCTCCGACGTTGATCGCGATGGAGGAGTTTCAGGAGCGCGAGAATGGCTGGATATTGCGGTCAGTACAGAATCTCCTAATAAACGTAAACCAGCATAATCCACTTCGTGCCGGTTGTGACGTGCCGCTTCCGCGAGTGATCGCAACGAAAAAAGCGGTGGTGAACGTTCGGTGCAACGACAACGCGTGTTTTTTGTAGTCGGTCATCACCAGTCTGTTTCCGGCTACTACACACGGGAATAGGATTGCGTCGTATCCACCCTATGCGACGGTGCTCCGTACGGATGGCGTGCAACTCCCCATGTCCATGGATCAGGTACGGAAGTTCGAGGTGGCGAACGACATATCCGTGAACATTTACCTGTGGTCCAACGAGGATGGCGTACCTCTACACGTGTCCAGCAACAAGCGGGAAGGGAGACACGCGAACGTGCTACTGGTACAAGATCCGAAGGATCCGCAGCGGTACCATTTCGCGTGCATCCGCAGTCTGTCCCGCATGGTTTCCAGCCAACTCAGCAAACATGGACATCGTGTGTTCGTTTGTGATAAGTAAGCAAATAAGAATAATCACAAAAAAAATTGTGCTATACGTGACACACGAAGAAAAATAAGCGTTCACATTGTTGTCTTTCTCGTATACGTTTCAAGTGCCTCAACTTTTTCTCTTCGGCGGAGCGATTGCGGCACACCGAGGATTGCCGACGATTGAACGAGTGCGTGGTGCAATTGCGGTTCCAACATCAGGAACGCAAGGAACGCGTGCCATTCGTCATCTACGCGGACTTTGAGTGTTTGCTGGAGGAACTGGAGCAGCCATCGATGGAGCATCGTCGTCGCACGTACGAGTATCAACGTCACAGAGCCTATAGCGTAGGAAACTACTTACATTGTTCCGACGACCAGACTCTGTGCGGATATCGTGAATATCGCAGCGACACCGACTGTGTACAGTGGTTTGTGAGGGAACTGCGGGAATTCGCGAACGTCGCGTACTCGTGGTTGTGCGTCAAGAAACCGATGATACCGTTAACGCAACAACAGAAGCGGAGTTTTGACGCGGCTACCGCGTGTCACGTGTGCGGAGGACCCTTCGGCAAAGGCGAGGACGATAGAAAAGTGCGCGATCATTGTCATTCCACGGGCGAGTATAGGGCTGCGGCGCATAGATCGTGCAACTTGCGCTATCAACGTTCGTGCACGATACCTATGGTGTTCCACAACCTGTCCGGCTACGACGCGCACTTCGTTATCAAGGAGTTTGCAGACGCGTTCGATGGGAAGATCAGCCTCCTACCGATAACGAAAGAACGGTACATCTCTTTTACGAAGAACGTGGAGGACCTCAAGGGCGTTGGCAAGGACTGGCGAAAAACGTTGAAGTTTTGATTCGTCTATTCGTTCAAGTTCATGGCTACGAGTCTGCAGAAACTCGCGGCGGATCTCGTTAAAGACAGACTAACGATACTCAGACGCGAGTTCCAACATCTCCCGGACGTACAATTCGATCTTCTCACCAGAAAGGGGGTCATTCCGTACAATTACGTGGCGTCGTACGACAAATTAAACGACATGCGACTACCGCCTCGTGACGCGTTCTACAATCGCCTGAACGATAGCGAAGTGTCGGTGTCCGATTACGCGCACGCGACGAACGTGTGGAACAGTTTTCGTGTACAGACATTAGGCGAGTACAGTGATCTGTACCTGAAGACCCACGTGCTGTTACTTGCCGACGTGTTCGAAAACTTTCGCAGTGCATCTATCGCAAGCTACGAACTGGATTCCGGGCATTAGTGTACGTTACCGGCGTTCACCTGGGACGCGATGCTGAAGTACACGCGCGTCGAATTGGAGCTGCTCACCGACGTGGACATGCTGTTGTTCGTGGAGCGTGGTATACGCGGCGGCCTGAGCCAGTGCTCGCACAGGTACGCTCGCGCTAACAACAAGTACCTGCCGACATCGGTGTACGACGCGTCGCAACCATCAACGTACTTGATGTACTTCGACGTGAACAACCTGTACGGATGGGCGATGTCGCAGGCGATGCCGTACGGTGGTTTCCGATGGCTGGACGAGGCTGCGGTGTCCGAGTTGAACCCGAACTCCTTGCCGGCGGACGATGGACCGGAGGAATACATGCTGGAAGTGGATCTGGAGTATCCGCGGGACATTCACAATGAGCACGCGGATCTTCCATTCTGTCCTGTGCGCGAGCAGACGCCCGTCGGTAAGGAGAGCAAGCTGATCGCCACGCTCCGCGCAAAGAACGATACGTGATCCACTATCGCTACCTGAAGCAGTGCATTCGGCATGGACTTCGAGTATCGCGAATTCGTCGCTTTCTACGTTTCGATCAGAAACCGTGGTTGCGCGACTACATCCAACTGAACACGGACTTGAGAACGCGAGCCACCAGCGATTTCCAGAAAAAACTATACAAATTAATGAACAACGCGGTGTACGGAAAAACGATGGAGAACGTTCGAAAGCGAGTGGACGTGCGACTAGTGACGCAGTGGGACGGACGTTACGGTGCCGAGTCGTTGATCGCGAAACCGAATTTCCACAGTCGCGCGATATTTTCCAAGCACTTAATCGCTATCGAACTGCGTAAATTGAGAGTGAAATTCGATAAACCCGTATATGTAGGCATGAGCGTGTTGGACGTGTCCAAGGTATGCCTGTACGAATTTCACTACGACTATATGCGTACAAAGTTCGGCGATAGGTGCAAAGTGTTGTACACGGACACCGATAGTTTAATGTATCTGCTGCGGTGCGAGGACGCTTACGAGCAGCTGAAAAGTGACGTCAGTGCGCGCCTCGACACGAGCGATTACGCGGTGGACAACCCGTACGGTATGCCGCGCGTAAACAAGAAGGTGCCGGGCTTGATGAAAGACGAGAGCACGCGGAAACGACGATTCGACAGAACCATATTCGCGCGCGATTACACGACGTCTATTCCGTGAACGAACTGAAGACCGCGCTCAGTCCGTACGTCGATAAGCGGTACGTACTTCCCGACCAGGTCAACACCCTTCCATGGGGACACTGTAGGATTCCCGAGTGTGACAACTACTATAGTGATAATGATAGTGATACGTATATGGTTAAGTAGATACAGTAGTTATATGTATATACGAAGTAATGTCGCGTACGGTATATATGTTGTCATGTATACAAGTATGATGCACTGTACGAACGTAGAGGGGGTTTTTAATGGGTATGCCAGAAATGGAGAGTCCCACATAACCCCGATGTAACCGGTGTCGGAGTATGCGTAATGCATTTTCCCCCCCTTTAAAAAAAAAGTATGCGATGGATGGACGTAAAACTTTTCTTAATATACTCATATATAATACTACACGTTCAATTAAATAATGTACAAGTATCGTATAATATTGTTGCTTTATTGTTTTTCAAATACAAAGAATGAAATAAACGGTATAAATGTAAATTCTGTGTGTATATTTTATATTTATTTAATTAATAGTAATGATGTGACGTAGCGTCCCAGCGCGAGGAGCCGAGCGTACGGCGGTGCGCCCGGGAGGGAGCGAGAGGCCAAGCGCACGGGCGACCGCGACCGAGGGTGGCCGAACCCGACCGAAGTACGCCGATCTCGCGACGCGTCAAATGACGCTCACTCCCCACCGCGCCGCTAGGTCGCGTCTATTTCTCGCTGCTGGGAATTTCCAAGAATTGGGACATAAGCCCCGACGCGACGGAGGACCGGCAGTTCGAGTGAGGCCACGGATCCCCCTCCTAGAACGCCTGCCTGGATGCTGCCCGGTGCAAGCGAACTAGCGAGAAGTTCCGTGTATCCGCCGATCATATGATCGTCCGCTATCCTCTTCCCTCAACCGTACCGTACAGAGACGCCTGGAAGTTGACCGGTCTCTTTCCTACTACCTTTCGGCATAAGAGACGCCCGAACGCTGCACGATCTCTTTCCTGCTACCGCTCCGAAACAGAGACGCCCGAACGCCGCCCGGTCTCTTTCCTCTACCGCTACGAAACAGAGACGATTGGCCGTTCCCAGGTCTCCATCGTTTCGCATGCAACCGCGAAGCAAAACGCGACCGGCGTAGCGGAGAATACCCAATATAAATAGTGTACATATTTAGTGACCAATAATAAAGGCAATTTAGTAAGGAGAGGATTTCACTACCCTGGCATTCCGACTGAGTACATCCTCCACCATCCTTACCACCGGACGGACGACCGTCACAATGAAGAGTCGCTGTTGCGTCACAAAACATCCTTCTCCCGTATCCACGAGTTCTTGGACGAGTCGAATCCCAACCATTTTACGTACACCTGGTCTCCCTTGCGATGAATAATCTTCTCGATCAGATAGACGTCCGGATTCGCGACCGAATGCAGTTCGTGCTCGTAGAATCCGCCCGAGATCGGCTCTCCCACGGAATCGCGTAGACTGTACGTCACAGGTTACGTTCGTTGTACCGCGATGATTTCGAACACCTCGGTCGACCAGTTCGGCGTGTATCCCTTCTCCAAGATCGTCTTGAATTTGCTCACGCGTACGTTGTCGCCGACGTGGAATTTCGCGGGTAGTCGTCGTCGTCATCGTCGTCGTTGCTCGACATCCGACAACAACGACGATACGACGAACGGTAAACGAGTCGCGGAGGTGACATCGACGGGTCGCGCGTTTATCATACGATGTTTACGATGATTGTAGGTGCGCACGAGCGTCGATAGCAGATCCAACCAGCGATAGGAGGCGTTCATGGAGAATCGTTTCCACATCAGATTCTTCAACGTACGATTGAAACGCTCGAGAATCGACGCTTTCATCACGCGGTACGTCGAGTAGTGGTTGATTCCGCGAGTCTTCGTCGATCGTTGAAACTCCGCGTTGTAGAACTCCTTTCCCACGTTGGTTTGTAGGTTTCGTGGACATCTGCCGCTTCGTCGCAACACGGTCGCGAGCGCCTCGGCCACGTCGCGTCCACTTTTCGTTTTCACGGGCACGGCCCAAGCGTACTTGCTGAACGTATCGATGATCGTGAGTATGTAGTTGTAGCCGCGATTGTGGGTCGCGTATGCGCGCATTTCTACCAAATCCGCCTGCCACAGATCGTCGTAGCCTCGAGTAACTACGCGTCTCCGCGGGAAATTTCTTTTCGCGGGAGCGTGCAGTTCGTTGACCAATTGTATTCGCTCCTTACTCGTGCCAATAGCGATGGCGATGGCGGCGAAAGTAACGTTCCAGCAGGAGCAGCATATACTGTACCACTCACTCGAAGCACGTACGGTGTTGGCGGAGTTTTTCGTCGTCGTCGTCGTCGTCGTTGCTCATCGTCGCGCCTCCGCGATCGGTGTCGCAAGATCATCGAGTCTATCCTTCAAGTGATCGAAGCGACGTTGCAGCGTGGTAGTTAAGTCGTTCCTCAGGTTTTCCACCGCGGTATTTATCACGGTAGTCGAAGCGTCCAGTCGTTTCGTCGTCAATTCGCACATGTCTTCCTCCATAGTTTCGAGAGCACGTCCAACGGTACGTTCCATGTCGTCCACGTATCGTTTCGTCACAGCGTCGGTATCCTCCTCCGGATGTGCCACCCGGCGTATCTTGCGTTCCATCGCGTCGAACGTTGACCGATCGATGCCCAGACACAGCGCGTTCTCCCGCGCGTAATTCGGGACGTACAGATTCCGCGAGCAAATCGTCTCCATGCGTCGATCGTTGTCGCCGGCAGTATCGGCGGTTCTACCGTGTAAAGATGCGCCAAACTTGTTCACCGACATGCTGGAGGGCGGTGATCGCGAACGAGACTGACGCGTCGTCGATCCGATCGATCAATTTAAGATGAGACCGGCTTCGCGAAGTTCCTCCACGATCGAGGCGATTTCGTTATCGTGTCCCGTGTGTCCGGCGTCGCGCGACGCCAGGAGCAATCGTAGTCTATCGACCAATTCGTTCGGATCGTCCCAGTACACGTAATCGATCGCGTTATCGGTAACCGTCATCGCGTCGTCGATGGGTAATCCTCGACCTTGGTGCGTGATCGCACCGACGTTGCGGTCTCCGCTAATCAACACCGACACGATCTTTCTGTACTTGTAGCCCTTGTTGCCTAGCCTGGGTTTGCTAGCCGAATGGTCCCGGCGATGGGCGTTCGTCGACAACAAGATTACGCGATACGCGTTGAGATCGTCGCTCGTGTACGCATGCTCGTCAGGCACTCGCTTAAACAGCAGTTCGTACAAGCCTCGCGTGCCCGCGTATCGCTTGCCTTTCACGCTAACATCGTCGTCGTCGTTCTCGCCGATGGTGAGCACGGAATCACCGATCATCAGCCGCTCGTCGTCGTCTAGGTACACGCTGTACACGTTGTTGATCAGTTTCTTGGTGTCGGTGAAGAACAAGCGCAGATATTCGCGCGACATTTCCGCACCCGGACGGACCGCAGATCACGGCTCGCACGCTGTTCGACAACAACGAAGCGTGCCTGCGCGAACGGCTCTCGTCCCACGTCGAATCTTCCAACGTCCTGTTCGCGGTCACGCTAATAGCGTTCGGTTGTTTCGCGAATCGCATGCTCTCTCTCTCTCCATCTCTCACGCACCGAAACCGTACCGTCACCGCTATTTATACCCGCGACACCTGTCGAGCGAATCAGAATCGTAGCGCTCCTTGAATCAATCGCTATCGAAGAACCGTCGATTTACGACTGTCCTTGCATCCCCGTGTATCCGCATTTTCACGTGTATGGTTGCATCGGCAACGCGTAGACCCACGATAACGAAGAAGAAGAAGAAGAAGTCAACGAAAACAGGATCGGGACTCGTGAACAAGATCATAAACCGTTTACCGATAGAGCTACACATTCCGGGATATCAGTTCTGCGGACCGGGGACGCGTTTGTCGAAGCGATTGGCTCGCGGCGACGAAGGTAGCAATCCACTGGACGCCGCTTGTCGGGAGCTCGATATCGCGTACTCTCGTCGAAAGGATTTAGAGGGACGACACGAGGCGGATCGAACGCTAGCCGAACGAGCGCGAGAACGAGTGTTCGCGAACGACGCGACTTTCGGTGAAAAAGCAGCGGCGACCGGAGTGTGGGCCGCGATGAAAGCTAAGACTAAACTCGGTATGTGTATGAGAAGAGGAAGAAGCAGACGAACCACGAGACGGAAACGCGAGTCCAGAGGACAACCCCGTATCCTACCGGTAGCGAAACGTGGAGGCTTTCTCCACGTTTTCTTCTGCCCGCTCTGTCAGCTATCGGGGCATTAGCCGGTGGAGCGGCGGGTATCGCCAAAGCGGTCAACGACGCGAAGGCAGCGCGAAAACAGTTGGAAGAAACGGTGCGTTATAATTGGGGGATGGAAGGGAAAGGATTGTATCTGGCACCGTACAAGAGCGGCGCCGGCATGAACCTGAGACGACGACGACGACGGTCGAGGAAAAAAAAACTCCGCTCGACCAGGCTTGCGGCGATAACGCGACAGCAGCTACGACAACCACCTATGACTAACCTGCAATTAGAGCGCGAGTGCATCGACGTACCGTTCTTTCGGGGGGTGTTTATGCGCAACACGCTCCCCACGCGCGTACGACCGAACGAATGCGGTATCGCGAATCTGGACGAGAATCGCGGGGAAGGCAAGCACTGGGTGGCGTACGCGAAACGCGGATCGCGCGTGCAGTATTTCGACAGTTTTGGGAATTTTTATTATTATTATTATTATTATTATTAAACGTCTTTATTGCAAACACGACAGATAACAACAAAACAGAGAAAGAAAACAAGGACACAAGCAAAGGCGAAGTTCAGTCAGAGACTGTTTTTCAACTTAACCTATGCGACCACTCGCTGAACTGATCGATTATTTCGGACGAGGTACGACAACCACGACCACGATCAAGTACAATCACGATCGCTTTCAACGTTTCAATCAGACCAATTGTGATCACTTGTGTGTACAATTTCTGCGACAAAAAGCTCTGGAATTTTGACCACGACGCTACCCTAAATAAATTCACGCGCAACCGTATGTTCGAGTCATTTTCTCTCTCTCTCTCTCTCTCTCAGTCTCGCTAGCGTAACCTACCGTGGTACAATGTCGCTCACGCTCACGTTAATGGGCCGGAGCAGCGTGCTGACGGTCAATTATTTTCCACCAATAGATTTGAGCGACGGACAGTACGAACTAGGACTCGCCGACTTGGAGACGTTTCACACGATACCGAACATCGACGCGAGCAGCGATAAATTCTACTTCGTCCCGAACGAGACCACCGCGCTCCCCAGCGTCGATGTTGCTCGCGAATACGTTACGATCCCCCACGGTTCCTACGAATTAGACGCTATCGCCAAGTACTTGAAGCAACGATTGCTCGAGCGATATCCTCGAAGACGCGGTAACAACGAGAACGACGACGACGACGACGACGACAAATATCCACTAGTGCTACGAGCTAACAACAACACCATGAAAAGCGAACTACTGCTCGTTCTTCGTGGACTTTACGAAACCGAACAACGTGCACGTATTGCTGGGATTTTATTATTTATTATTATTTATTATTATTAAATTAACGGGAGAACCCTTTAGATACAGCGTATAAAGATAATTAGTACAAAGATAAAGAAAATATAACAAATACATACAAAAACATGAAATAAAATATAAAATAATAAAATAAAATAAAGTGAAGTGAAATAAAATAAACAAAAAACAAACAACAAACAAAACAAAACAGTCTGAGCTGTAAGACCTAATCACAGCACCAAGGGTGCCTAAATTAATTTAAATTAAATTAAATTAGAATAAATTAAATTAAATTACATTACTGAGGTGACAGTCTCTTAAGCAATTGGTTCCTGAACGAAGCGAGGGAGACAGCAAACACGTCTATATCCGCAGGGCACTGGTTCATCTCTCCCATAGCACGATTTATGGGATCGGCTGTATTCAGGGACACCCGATACAAAAAGAGATCTCGGACGCAGTGACCGTTGTGGGGCTCAAAGACGAATCAGTCCGACTAAATCCTGGCAGTTAATCTGGTCATGGAGTACTTTGTACAAAAATAATAGGTCAGAACAGATACGGCGGTCACTGAGTTTCGAAAGCCTCATCATTCGCAAAGCAGGACTATAATCATGGTCGTCAAACCGCATAGGGCTACCAGTGGCTCTCATAGCAAATCTAAGGAACTTATGCTGGACCCTTTCAATTAAGCAGACATATTGCTTATGTCTTGGGCTCCAGATAACCGACGCGTATTCTAATAATAGCCTTACCAGAGCAACGTACAACAATTTCAGTGTCCTGATCTGTTTGAAGTGTTTGACGAACCTGGCGATAAACCCTAGGGTTTTCATCGCCCTACACGTGATGCTGCGATAATGGTTGCGGAAGTCCAAACCTGAAGTAAACTTAATCCCACGGTCAGAGACTTCCGCCACCACAGCCAGCGGGGTGTCACCAAGCTTATACGACGATGGAATGTCAATAATAACCCTATGGGTCCTTAATAACATACATTTTCCGGTATTTAGATGCATCTTGTTGGCGATACACCACTGCTCAAACCTAAAAAGATCAATCTGCAACAAGACAACGTCAAAAGCCACACTAATAGTTCGGAAAATTTTTAGATCGTCAGCGTACATAAGGAATTTAATGTGCAGGAAAACTTCGTTGATATCATTAACAAAAATAAGGAACAGGAGGGGACCAAGGTGCGATCCCTGGGGGACCCCCGACGTCACCCTAACCTGATCAGAAAGCTGTTCCTGCACCCTAAGATTTTCCCAGACGCGTGTTTTATTGCCGAGAATCTGGCACGAGTCCGACGAACCCGTGAACGTGATCAGAGTAACGTGTAACGTCACTACCGGTGCGTACAGCAACGACAAACCGGTACACACGATTCACGAATTTTCACCTCGCGTGCCCCCGGGATATAAGATATCGGAAACTCCGCGACACGTCATTAACCTGCCGATCGTTGCACGAGCGATACACGATCTAACGGTACGTATCGTCGATCAATACGATCACCCTATAGATTTTCGCGGAGAGGAAATAACGATTCGCTTGCACGTGCAACGGCGTTCGCGCGATAAGATAACGTAAGTGCATATGTAGCATGTTGGTGTTCGATCACGCGTACGACTCATCGTCATCGTTTACCGCTGCTACCGCTCCTCCGTACTCTGCAACGTATTATCGCCAAAACGAAACACCTTCACCGCCACCGACAACGCTGATAAAGACAGGGAGCGGAACAAGTGGAAGAAGAAGAGGAACAAGCGGAAAGCCGTTGACTCGTCGAAACGCGCGTTTCCTACGATCCTTGGGATTCGTCGTAACGTACTGACATACCATTTATACACACATGTCTAACACGATGTATACCATACTGGACGTGACGAGTACACCGATTTTCGACGATCGTATCAGGAAGATCGAGGTGCACTCTTATATTCCGTACGCCAACACGACGTTCGACAATAACGATGAGATAAGAATACCCATTCAGCAACAAGATGTGTACACGCTCCCGTGCGAAAGTTATCTCTACGTCGAAGGACGCCTCGCTTTGCTGGCACCCGCGACAACGGAACAGGAGGCGAAAACCTCTGCGAGAGTTTTTCTGGGCAACAACTGCGTCGCGTTCATGTTCGACGAGATTCGATACGAATTGGACGGAGTGGAGATCGATCGTTCCAGAAATCCGGGAATCACAACCGCGTTGAAACATTACGCGTCGTTGTCCGTAGACAGGAGCAAAGCGTTGACGAACGCCGGTTGGGACCATACCATCGCGCACGACCGCGACATTTTTAGTAGCGCGTCGTTCAATTTCTGCGTACCCATGAACACGTTACAGGGATTCTACGAAGATTACAGACGCATCCTGATTCGCGCGCGACTCGACGCGAACGCGATGTACGCGGCCTCTCTGTCCTCCGCGATACTACCGAAACTGGAGATACGCAAGATACAATGGCGTATGCCGCACATCGCGTTAGAAGACACTCGAAAATTCGCGATGCTACGTCTCCTGCAAAGCGATCGACCGATCGCGATGAGTTTCCGATCGTGGGACCTGTACGAGTATCCGTTGCTGCAAAATACTACGAAACACACGTGGACCGTCAAAGCCTCATCGCAGATCGAGAAACCGCGATACGTGATATTTGCTATGCAAACCGATCGAAAGAACAATCTCCAGAAAAGCGCGAGCAGATTCGACGCGTGCAAACTCGCGAATGTACGATTGCTTCTGAATTCCGAGACGGATCCGTAAGACGACCTGAACCTGGATTTCGATAAATATAAATACGCGCTCCTATACGATATGTACGCGAAATTTACCCGTTCGTACTACGGCCACGGCAAACCGTTGCTGAACACGAACGAATTTTTGCGATACGCCCCTATCGCGATCATATTGTTCTCGACAGAACGAGTCGGTGAAGGGCGCGACGGTGGACGTGCGAATCGACTTCGAGTGCAAAGAGAACGTACCCGCTAACACCACCGCCTATTGTCTCATCATACACGATCGCATAGTCCAATACAACCGTTTGACGAACGTGGTGCGAAAAATCACGTGATTCCAACGACTACGTCTATGACTACCTACTATACCGATGAGGATAATCGCAAGAAACGTCAGTCGCTCATCTGCAGCCGCCGGTGACAGTTGCTGTTGTTGTTGTACTACATACTGCTGCGTACTAACAATGTTATCCGTCGTGGTCGACCTGCACGGCTTCAAGACCGAACACAACACGTTCGTCGCTAAGGAAATTGCGATTCTCGCGAACAATCGCGACACGGAAACGACCATCTGTCATTGGATCCTCGAACCACCGCGCTCCTACGCTCGCCTGTCGTCGTTCGAGAAGCGTCAAACGTCCTGGCTCACGGCGCATCATCACGGGCTTCGCTGGTCCGACGGTTGGGTGCCGTACCGCAGGCTTCCGGAACTGCTCACCCGCGAGCTCGCTACCATTAACGTGGTGTTCGTCACGGGCATGGAAGAGAAGACCTGGTTATCGCAACTGCTCCTAGGAACAAACCCAACCATCGTGGATATCGTCGAGATGTACGAGAAGAAGAAGAGTAAGAACGACAACGACGACGACGACGAAGACGACGACGACACCGACGAGGATGGCTCCGACGTTGACGACGACTATTGTGGAGTCTTGCCTGGCACGGTCGTTCCTACTCGGAAAGCAATGCCCGCAAGGAACATCGTAAGATGCGCTTTCCACATAGGCGGCGGTGAAGGTTGTATGTGCGCGTTGGAAAACGTGCAAAAAATTTGGAAGTATATGCGATCCGAAATTTAAGGTGAGTGGCGAGTTTCTATATATTATATGTGAAAAAAAACCTACGATCCGCTTAACCGTTTCTTTCTGTTGTTGTTTCCATATTCTATGGAGCGCGTGCAGTATGGTTTTGTCCACCTCGTATATCATAGACGCTTATTGATATTATTGTTCTACGAAGCGTATACAGTATTTTTTTTTCTTCTTACTATTCTTTCTAAACGTATAACTTATACAAAACTGATTTATATGAATAAAAAAATACTATTGCTCGTAGAAGAAGTATATCTTTCTTATCCTCCTCCACATCCTACAACGTCGATGATAGGTTTTTTTAACTATTATTTTTTATGAAAATATATATAGTTTTAAGGTAGTACATGCGTAAATAAATCTCATACACTTGCTATACGTATAAAACAAGCTCTTTTTTTATTTTTCTCCCCCTCCTCCTCCTCCTCTTCCTTCTCCTGCTACGACGATGGCTACCACCTCCACAACCAACAAATTATACTTTTGCATATGTGTGAGTGTAAACCACTATAAATGAGGTACCGATCGGTCTTGCGGATCCCAGTACATCACAGTTAGTATCCACAATCGTTCAGCAGACTCAGCGGTAGTGTATACTCAAAATGTTCAACCGACATTGCAACGCTGTTTCCTACATGGGCGAGAACCACCTCAACCGCTGCAACGATACGGATTTTTCTACCGCACAGCATCGTTCGAATATAAGGTACGTAATACACTTTTGCATACTTGTCGATTTACACGAAACCGTTCGAATCATCAACTCTGTGCGTGTTTCTTACAGCGATAAATCTGCACCATCGCCGAAGAAAGCCGTTGTACGAATCATGGGACGTAATTACCCATTGACCTTGACTACCTACAAACGCATCGCAATTGGAATTCGTATCGGTCGGGATTCGTGCTGTGTTGAAATCGCCATAGTCGACAACAAATTCAACGAACTGTGTTTCCCCATGTCTACGTGGAAACTTTTACTGCAGCAAAGACCGGAGATATTTCGACGTTTCCGTCACGACACAGCTCCATCGCATCAAGACCCTATCGTCGTCGATCATTCATAGTGCTGGACACTATTTTTTGCCGATCGGTCACGCGAAAAGTTAAACGGAATTCCTGTAAAGTAAATAGTATATCATCTGATACATAAATGGCATTGTTTTAAATTATCAATTATTAGTTAAAAGAAAATGACGTATTGGTTCAAATTTAAGAATCAGTAAACAAGTGATTATTCAAAGCAATAAACTTTATCGTCAAAAAAATGTGTCGCAATAAATTAGCCTGCGTTATAAGTTTTCTAAAATTGTACGTAAATTTCGTGTATGCAAATTGTTTTCTCTGTCTTATTTTCTTCTTACATGATTTTTAAGAAGATTGTATATGCCTTTTCGTGGTCAGTTATGTTTCAATTAATGTATACATAATCATATATTCGGCAAAAAATAGTGTCGAGCACTATACGCATCGACATCACGCGGATCACAGCAGTTCCACCATATACATCGCCGAAGCTACAATACGTCAAATGTTTAAATACGATCGCTGCATCGATCATACTTTCTCGTGGTTGTCGGAAATTCTAGACTCCGTAAGCAGCAAGTACGCGTCCTTTGTCGACATTATACGCGCCGCTACGACACTGACCACGGATTATGGAAACCTTATTTCCGAAAGCGATGTATTCGAACCGCATTCTTTGTTAGATTGTGAACTATTAACGTTATGCTTGGATTCGATTATACGCGATGCTCGCAACGTATCGTACTAATGTATACATGTCTATATACTTTTCTAATAAATACATTACTTTTTCATACGAATACCTGTATTGTCTGATACCTTACACGATCCTTTCCTGCCCGCGCAGAATATCACTTATCCCAAAAAACTATGTAACGTTCTTTCGATGTTCATTTTTTACACTAGGTAAGTCAAGATCTCGAAACATCTATACCTCTTATTACGCATTTCGAATAGCATACACTCTATTGTTTCCTGTACTGTTACAGTCTTCTGTACTGTTACTATACTCGCGTGACCATGAATCACTCATATTCTGATGCTACGTGATCGCTGGAGCATATGCGTATTATTCTTAAAAGTTTACCTTCGATCATTATCGCAAACAGAAGCGCGTCGGTCCGCTTTGAATTTCGCGGTTCCGAGATAGCGCGCGCACCGATGCTGCGCATTATTCTAGGAAGTGCACCTGCCACCGTTACGGTTCTATGTTTTCGTTTTGTTTTTGACAACATGCATGTATCGACTTGCATCATCTTCTACGCGTCGTACCGCCGTATCTTTTTTCTGACCTTCGACAACGAGAGAGAGAGAGAGAGAGATGTACATAAATATCATACCTCTCTCACGCTCCTTGTTCAAACGTCGCCGCTGTCCGCTTTGAATTTTCGTGGTCCCGAGATTGCGCGCATCGATGCTGCTGCGCATTATTCTCGGAAAGTGACCTTCGCTATCCGCATGTTTTGACTATGGTCCTAGAGAGCGAGAGAGAGAGAGACGTACAACGTTATTATCGGATTACGCGATACGAAAATGCAGGTTTCGACTTGCATCTTCTACGCGTCGTGCCGTCGTATGTTTTGACTATGGTCCTAGAGAAGAATAGAGAGACGGATATACGAAAATATCGTACCTCTCTCTCGTACACCCGATTCAAACGTCGCAGATATCGGGGTGCGATCTGCCCTTGGGGCGATAAGAGGGTTGCGGATCGCTTCCTACAACGCATGACGTGTCATCGAGGTACCCCCTCCATCTGCTTTCAAGGCCCATTCTCCCTCCACTGATCCAGGGTCTCGGTCCCCACCTCCACGAGTCGCGGTCCCCCCACCTGCCTCCCCCTTGCCGTCGCTGCGGTTCCCCTCGCCCCGCTTCACCCCCTCGCCACGCGTTGATCCACCATCGGCTTAGTATACCTACTCCTCCCTTCAATCCTCAGTGTGCTGGATTTGAAGATTCGCGCCTGACCTCCCAAAAACCCTCAGTGTGATGGATTAAAGATTGGTCCAGAATCGGCATATAATACCTACTATCTGTTCTTTTTATAATTTTATTCTCAATGCAGTGCACTCATAGACTGGACATAAGGAGTAACTAATGGGACGTGTGTTTGATTGTAGCGGTGTTTGAATTTTTTCCAAGAAATTTTGTTTCTGAATGTTTCAATCTTTTAGCTACTCAACGCCACGCCTATACGGGCCAAATTCAAATTCATGTCATTTTTTTGGAACGATGCGCCATTATTGTGGCTTTTACACGCATGAGACGAAAAATCTCTCCGTACAGGGGTATAGCGCCGCAGTCAATCCTGCCGTACCTAAAAATGTTTGAAATTGAGACGGGTACGAGACCAATCAATATTTTTTTCAAATCTCATTACAGTAATCTGGTGTGCGAGTGGTAAACCGATCATAAAAGCGGAACGCGCGGCTCAATTACCTGGGCCGGAAAATTCCCAAGAGCTCTTAGCGACGTTAATTTGAAAGAGACCATCTTAAAATTCTCGAAGCTTGGGCATAAATAAATACATTACTTTTTCGTCACGGCTGTCCAGCTCCCCGAACGCCGCACAGTGGTTTGAAATCCCAGAAACACGGCAAAACTTTGAAGGCAATCTTTGATATTTACAAAAATGAGTATTCTAGAGTTTTCGAGGTCGCTGAGTACGAATCTGAAGTCAAAGTGGCAAAAAACAAAATAGCGGATCCAATATGGCGGACACGTATGCCAAAAAAATATCAGATTTGGTCTAAACTTGATATTCTAGAGTTTTCGATGTCGCTGAGTATGAATCTCATTTTAAAAAACACCACTGCCGCCGTGGAAACTTGTGTTAATTAAATATCTTAATCAAAAACGATTATTTTAAAGTAAATTAAACAAAAGATTCCTCTTTTAACCTTATTTAATACATTTTTCTACATATTCAATAACACAATTTGTGAAACAGTTATACTTGTGCGATAAGTGCAACACCTTTTTATTTTTTATGATACGGCAATGCAGTCATCATGTTAATGATCATGTGAACTAGCATCACTACTATCATATTCATTATCAGATTGGATCGGTGTAGTTTGATTATCACACTTTATAACTGGAGGCAATAATAAGTTTAATGCTTCTTTGGGCAGAGATCGACGATTTTTTTGTGGTAATCGTTTTTTGCTGGTTATTACGGGATCTGAACTTAATAAAAAGTGGTTACAACTATCCTGATTGCATTTTTCGCGGCTGCATTTTGGAGAATAATGTTCACGATATTTTTTAAAATCTTTGTTGCGCGCTTCTTGCGCTTCTTCTGTCAATTAACCAATTGGCAATACAGCAGCCGATATTATTTCAGGACCGTGAATGAGAAATTTGTGGACAGTGGGAGGCATACAGTACCATGGATATTTTTGTACAAGAAGTCTAGCTGTATCTAATGAAACTTGTCGGAACTTTTCCACATCAATTTCGTGACCACATGATACTACAACTAATACTATATGCATTTTTTTAATCAAATCTACATCAATATTTGTTATTTCTGCAGACAGGTCTGCATTGGCAAAGAAACGCCTGGCTATATTTCCATCATTAGAATTACCAAACCCGGGTTTAGGTTTGTCAATGATTAGCCCAGTTTTTCCTCTGAACAACTTTTGGATTCTACGTTTATTTTCCGAGACTATTTTTTTATTCCCCCCGCGAGCTTGTCACATTTTTATTGGAAGCTTGTACGCTAAATGTAGGATACAGTCGAAGAAACGAATCCAACCATGTAGTACCGATATACCGAATTGTAAATTTTCCTTCTTTGCTTCTGTATTTATCATTTTGACCATGTAATTTAATTTTTTTGATGTTGCGCCACAAATATATCATTTTTGCGTAGATGATGTTTCAGTAAGAGCATTACACACTTTACCGTCAATCATCGCAAAAATTAATCTATGATTCACAGAATACGATCTACTTTTAAGGGTAAAAAAAACTATTGTTAAGGTTTTCGATCTCTAGATCTACCCTACATTTTTCATCAAGGGTAACTTGCGTCGATTCTTTTAAAAATTGTATTTTTGACGGTCTGCAGTACCTCGTAGAAGATGGACGTGGGTTTTGCCAAATTACTTTGCTGTTCCTACGATCCGGATCTCCACACACAAGGCGTACAGGTACCATGGACGTTATAAAGACTGCAGAATCACTGGCTTCAGATCCATGAAACGCTTGTTTGTAAGAACTGTGGCCTGAACTTCCATCGAAGCCCCACTTTGTCACTAAACAAAGGTTTATCTTCTAATATATTTAAAACAGTTTCTTGAACAGTCAGGAGACGTTCCACCGTATGGTCGAGTGAAGCTTGTAAGTCAACGTCTGCTGACGTTGAAGTTATCTGTATACTCTTGTTACGTATGTGGAGTTTTCCCATACGCCGCTCTCAACCATTTTTCGAGCTCGCGTCTGCGAAGGGAAAACGCCCTAAAAGCCTTTCGTTTATCAAACACCACTAATGGGGCTCATGATCTCGACCATGGGAACGCGACACGACGACGACCCCGAAGGATTTCCTTATATGGAAATTCCTAACGAACCCCCACTCATTTTTGGACTATATAAACCCTTTGGTTTCAACCCTCTTTGGTTAAAAGCTATAGAGTCACGCGTAGAGTCACGCCATGTCACGCCCGTACAGAGTTGGTTATATCTAGTACGATCGGGCTAAAGTCTCCGCCAGAATCATAATTAACCTCATAGAATCCGCGAGTCCGGTTTATATCCTATTTGGCACTTTGAAATAGCCATGGCGTTCTGATAACTCTTATGTCTGCCAGCAATGGACAGCATGAGGCCAGGACGATTCGTGACCGTAAGGTTTCCCAGGAAGGGGTGGCTTCGTGGCGAGGTCACCGCAGTAAATGGAACCACCTGCACCATCGTCCTTGGCGACTATGGCATCGCCATGGACTGCCCTGTCGCGGACTTGCGATCCTTGCCACCCCGGTTCCATGCCCTCCCCTGGCAGACAGTGAGGATTCGTTTGAAGGGCGTCAAGTTACGTTCCCGCCGACCGCTCCAGAGGACGACGCAGATCGCAGAGGTGATTATGGCGAGAAGGAAGGGCCTCCTCTCCAACATTCAGTTAACGCTGGACGGCCTCACAGCCACGCTGACGTTCGACCGACTACCTGGACAACCATCACTGGACGTCATCAAGCACTGGTTGCAGATCGGCTATGTGTTAAAACACAGAAAACACAAAAAATAGCACCACAAAATCGTTTGATAAATCGCTTGGAATAAACATGTAATGGAGTTTGTACAGCTAACTGTTTTTGACCGACTCAGGTAAGGAAGGAAGAGTTGTAGTGGGTTGTGGATATACGTTTTATTGTGCACACATATTTCAACTATACTAAGGATAAAAAAAGTCAGATGTGCAAAAATTCTTTTGTATTTCGATTTTTATGGTCTCCTACCACACACAATACAAAAAGAATTAAACATTTAGTTAACTTCTAAGTCCGATCAAGCATTGTTGTTTGCACAGTTATCATCTCTGATTATCAATGAACTGAAATTAACTTTCAGATTTTGCTCGTTTTTGCTCCAATCCCTAAAATTACAATTTATTCAAAAATGTTCCCAGTTCATGAAAATAATTCTTTTTTGCAAACGCAGTTAATTAAAATATTTATATATTTATATGTTGTTATTTTCAGATGTGAATGCAAATAATATTGTTATAACGACACAACATTTTTTTAATATTTCAAAAAATGCCTCAAATCGTAAAGTAGATGATAAATTTTCTTTCTTAAGAGAGCAAATTAGAAAACGAACGAAATGTCTTGATGAGGGTTTAGTATCTTTATACCATAAGATAACTCAATTTAAATCACAATTTAAAATTAAATGGATGCAAGCAAACAGAATTGAGTATAGATTTTTAAAAAACAATAAGAATTGGTTGAAGAGTTCGGTGTGTTTTAAAATGTATTCATCAAAGCAGCGAGGTCGCCCAATAGTTACTTTCGAAAATAGCTCTGTGAGAAACAAGCGACAAAAAACTGAAAACTTACGACAGTCAACCCTTGCGGAACTATTGTATGCGACACAAATGAAGATAAGAGCATCCGGAAAAATAGACGCATCGAAACTTGTACATGAAGTAACAACTTCTACGCCAACACTGGCAAACAAATACAGAAAAGCTTACAAAAAATTTAAAGAAGAACCGTCCCGAAAAATGTCTTGCGAAGATGCCCTAGCTCTATTGGTGGATGCTAAATTATCTAGACATCAATATAATCTTATTAGAATGAGTGATCCAGAAAAATTTCCAAGCTACATACTTGCAGTTGGAAAAGAAGAAGTGCTATCCAAACAGTGAGAGTATAAAGATAACTTCAACATCAGCAGACGTTAACTTACAAGCTTTACTCGACCATACGGTGGAACATCTCCTGACTGTTCAAGAAACAGTTTTAAATATATTAGAAGATAAGGATTTAGAAAACCTTTGTTTAGTGCCATTTTATTTTTTGGTACTTTGACTTCAGATTCGTACTCAGCGACCTCGAAACCTCTAGAATACCAAGTTTAGACCAAATCTGATATTTTTTGGCATACGTGTCCGCCATATTGAATCCGCCATTTTGCTTTTTGCCACTTTGACTTCAGATTCGTACTCAGCGACCTCGAAAACCCTAGATTACCAAGTTTAGACTAAATCTGATATTTGTTTGGCATACGTGTCCGCCATATTGGATCCGTCATTTTGTTTTTTGCCATTTTTACTTCAGATTCGTAATCAGCGACCTCGAAAACTCTAGAATACTCATTTTTGTAAATATCAAAGATTGCCTTCATATTTTTGCCGTGTTTCTGGGATTTCAACCCACTGTGCGCCGGGCCAGGGCATGGTTGTAGTGCAATGCGCCTGTGAGGCGCTGTTGCCATTTTACCTATTCGCGCGAGCGCGGATTGCAGGATAAAATGCTGACCTTGTACATACACCCCCCCCCCCCCGTCCTGAGTGAAAATCTCGTTTTCTCTTCAGGTGTACACATTTACAGCTAATACTTAAGATATTTCTTAACGTAGTCGTTAAAATGATTGGCGTTTTGCCTTACAAATATTGACTAGTCTTGGAGATCATACAATGATTGTCTTGGTTATTATACAACCGAAACGAAAGAAATCACTTTCCACGAGTACGTTTTTAAAGCACGGCGCTGCTCGCCGTTTGTGCCCGCATTAGAGTTTTGGTCGGCAGGACGCGGAGTCAGAGTATGGTCCAAATCCTCTGATACAAAATACGCAGGTTTTAGTCGCTCGGCTGATACATTTTGAGTCGAGCCATTTACTTCAAATGTTATAAACTTGCTCGGAGACGCGCGCCATTATCTTGTGCGGCCCCGTGTAAGGGCGTTCTAAAGGTGGGATTTCCAATGCGCGGCTCGCCGCGTCGGCGAGCGGCGCGGCGCCGCCTCGGCCGCACCGCAGTACACTGGTACAATGGAAAAGCATTCATCTGTTTTCCTATCTGCGACTTCAACCGCGCGCGGCTGCGGCAGATTGCTATAGTGTGTGCAAGTCTGTTCCAGGAACAGCCTAGGCTACTGGAAAAGCAACACAATGGGATGAGTGTCTGTTTTCCGCCATTATGGCAAAATCTACTAGCCGCTCGACGGCCTGCGGCTGCCAGTCGCTACACTGCTCCAGAAGCAGTGTAGCCGCTGGCCGCCCCGCGGCCTATTCGCCACATTCCGAGAACTTCCAAGCAAATTTCTTTTCGGCTGTATAATTAATATATATTTGTCCTTGTATTTGGATAAATATTTGCCAATGATGAAGTAATTACCTGTATCCTACATCGTGCAGTGGGTCTAGATCCCAAGAAATAGGGGAAAAATGCAACATCCCATTTTTACAAACTTTATTTTGATCGGTTAAAAAAGATATAGTTATTTGGCAACGTGAAGTTGAGGAATATTTTACCTCTATCAAACGAATAACTGCGCTCGGGCAGTAAGTACTTCACGCGAGGCAATATCTAGTCTCTCCCTTGTTACGCACAATACTTTTTTAAACACTTGCATGAAAGATGTGTTTTTGAAAGCCTACTGGGCGATTTGCAAAAAATATGCATGTTCGATTGCTTTTTTATTCTGTCCAAATTAATAAATATGTTTAAGTAAGTAATAAACATATCTGAGCAATTAATAATTTGAAGGCTCTTGACAGAAATTTCCATGTAACCTTCTGCTACTTTAACAATTTTCAAATTAGATTTCGACATACTAGCGATTCTCTGCGGAGGGAGGGGGGGATTTGTAGAAGAGGAATGGAGAACTCCGCATACTTTACCGTTTAGAAATGCCAGGTGTTTTCCAGTCGGACTGGATTAGCGTAACCCACTGTGGTGTCCGAGAGTTAATGAATTACTAATAAAAGATGATAGGAAAATATAAAAGGAAAATATTTTTTGGGGACCAAAATGAGTAGTACCTATCGATTCTGCAAAGTAATAGCGAATAATTACTTCCATATAGTTCTTTTTCCATAAGAAACCCATTGAAAAAATATCAGTATTGGCTGTTTAGTTACTTTCCGAGAACTTCCAAGTAAATCTTCTATTTTCGTATTACAATTATTTATATTAACATTGCACTTTTTAAAATATATATACATGATGTTAAAAATTATTATTGTTATTTCCATAGTATCATACTAATTTATATTTATCGTTTATTATCCAACTCTAACTTGATTAACATAGTTGGTTAGGAACTACCTTAAAAGAAACAACTAAATGTCACTGACTTCTTCAATCCGGCCCACTGTGCCGTTGTAAATCGGACTACTTTTATACAAGCAATAAGGTGAAAAAATGCCTACTCCTTTTATGATTTGTATTGCTTCTGCAAAAGTAGTCCGATTTACATGACATTTGGTATGATTTTCATCAGAAAAACATAAGGCATCTATTGCTGTCATTCCCTTATCGATACGATAAACAATAAAGAATTTCTTAATACGCTGAAATGAATATTTCACCCTTGTCTGTGGGTCGCCGACATCGATTCGCTAGGGTCGGCCGAGGATTCATACCTGTTTCAGAAATAAAATATTTCTTTATTTTTTATCGTATAGATATGGAAGTGACACCGATGAATTCTTTATATTTCTCCGATGAAAATCGTACCAAATTTCATGTAAATCGGACTATTTTTAACGAAGCTAGCGAGAAATTTTATAAATTAAGTTTTCATCTACTTTCCTTCATTATACTCCGATTTATGTCGTTCTTGGTGTTAGTTTCATCGGCGAAACATACGGAATCAATTGGCGTCGTTTTCGCAAAGATCTGATGAGAAATGAGGAAGTCGAAGATTTCTCAATTATTAATATGCTCTCGGACCACTTCGAGGGTTGAAAGCCATAAAATTCGGTGTCGAAGATGGTCCTCGAGACCTCATACAACAATAGACCTTTTCAAGTGCTCGAAAATGGCCAGCGCGGCTCGTCGTGAGGCCCTCGCGGCGCCGCTTTGGTATAGGAAATACCTTCTTACGGCCGCACGAAGGATCCTGCGGCGTGCTGAGGCGGCGCCGCGCCGCTCGCCGACGCGGCGAGCCGCGCATTGGAAATCCCACCTTAACGCCTCTTTATTTGATCCCGACCACAGAAAGACGTGTGTACATGTATTGAGGCCCTTGAACACAAACGCTTGCTTATTATAATGATGTTCGACGGGAATCGGCCTGACCTTTTGCATATGGTCGCGGAATTCCTCCAGAAAGATATTCTGATGCGGAACAAAATCTTGTGGGAGGAAAAATTCTCCGGGAACTCACAGAGTCATTGCATACACATATGCGCAAGGAGATGCGCCAGTATCCGTACGGATGTGTGCGGAGGTCCAGTGGGACCGTTGACAAGGCTCGCGTCCACTCCTAGTCCGCGTGGCACATTAACGTGGCTTTAAGGACTCTGTGCCAAAGTTCAATGATGCCGTTTGCGGCCGGATGAAACGCAGTTGTGCAAATCCATTGGCACCCAAGTAGCGATAAGAGTGCCGTGAACAATTGCGATTCGAATTGCGCTCCCCGGTCGGTGGTTAACATTTTTGGGGCTCCGAATCGCGAAATCCAACCGCAAAAAAAGCTCTCGCCACTGTTTGAGCCGCCAGGTCTTGGAGTGGGGTTGCTTCCACCCAACGCGAGAATCGGTCTAGCAACGTTAGGCAATACTTGAAACCCTCACACGGGGGCAATGGCCCTACAAAGTCCATATGGACATTAGGGTGGGCCGAAAAACCCAAATTTTCGAAACTCGAAACGGCGTAGTGCGGAAAAGTTGCCGTTGGGGAAGACAAATTGAGGCCAAAAAGAAATTTTGAAATCGGTCAATATTTGACCCTCGCGCATCGCCGTCAAAGTTTTTAATTTTTGACCGAGTTTGGCGACTTCCGTATATTTTCTTAAAATTGTCTATATTTCACTGTTGAACATCACAAAATATTATTTCAGCACATAAATACATACAATTCTTTAGCTGCGCAGCTCTTGGCTCGAGTTATATAGCTAACGCGACTCAGAACTCACCACGGGAAGGTGGCTGCACCTCGAGTTCCACCCACGCCCTTCCCAACCAACCAACCACATAGGGCATACATACTATTTATTGTCGATATCTTTCACGACTTTTACTTCTTCACATTGAATTGTGCCTTGTTTGTGAAGGAAGGCATGATTTCCCTGAACATCAACGTGGTCCGGATAAAACCATCCCTGTTTTTATACCCAACAACTGTTCCTGCTGCTTCCGTCACTAACTTAACACAGCGCTCAACTGATTGGGTATGGCAAGGAAAGTTCCTGATATCCCAGTCTGGCGTAAATCCAGATTCTATTAGTGATGTAATGTGTTCAGTTGAGACATGACGTAAAAGAGGTGGTGAAGAGTTAATGGAGCTCCAGTCGATAATTTCTGAATAATCTGTCGCAGCAAAGTTGATTTTTGGAATGAAGAAGTCACGAACCGGCTTTTTTTTATTCAGAGATGATTTTCTTGCCTCGATGATTCTTTTTAGGCCAAGTTCTCTAATATTTCTTCTTTCATCCATCGCCATTGCCAAGAGCAAGTTTTCAGGATGTGCAAAGAACCCGTTGCGTTGGATGACAGGATCCAAAATTTGGAGGAGGTTTTCAGGTAAGTATCTTGATGTTTCAATAACCTTGAACACATGTTTGGGACCGTCTATGATGGAACTATTCTTCTTTATGGCAAACCATACAGGCATATAACATGCAAGTACAAAATTCACTACCTGTATCAGTTCATTAGAAGGATTGTCCGTTGATACATATAACCTCAGAGTTCGATTTGCAGCTGTCAGCCACCGGGAATGACACAGCGGCCCAGGATCTGAGACAGCTAAATCTGGAGGACAGAATCCTGACTTGATAGCTGAAGCTATATTCAGAAGATATTTCTGATCCTTACTAAGTTGTTTCAGATCTTTCTCATCAATAGGTGGAATGTCGCAATCAATACTCTCAAATTTAACAACAGGTAAGTTTTCGCAGCTCAAAAGACACTTCCCAATAGGACCACAAAACGATTTTGGACCTGTGGTTTGACCATCTAAATGTTCAAATAAATGTCTGAATGGAAGCTCATTGAAGTGCAACATGCATATAATCCATTGGAGTGGCTTTAAATACAAATGCAGACAATTTCTGTTATAAAAGAGCATAGGTAAGTGGTCGAGTAACGAAACAAAGAAGCTTTACTGGGAGGGAACTTTACTGACGAAGGGAGAGGAGTGGGTCTGTTAAGCCAAGCCAAGAGCTTTGTGCCCAGAGTTGCCAGGAAACTCCTACACGTAGTGGAGGGCGCATACCTACCTCGGCGTCGATTGGTTTGACGTCACGGCGTCATCACGCGCATGCGTGGCGCGTTCCCTCTCCACTACGGTTAGGACTTCCTGGCAACCGTGTTTGTTTATGCCTAAAGAATTCAATAATATTGCCTAATTTATGTTGCGTATTGAGGTACGCCGTCGCACATCGAATTAACTTTGTGCGTAATTAATTAGATTAAAGTAAGTGCGTTAGCAATGTCAATACTAAAAATTCAATTTAATATAATTGCAATGTTGCTTTCGTAGCCCCTTACAGGATTGTGATTTGCGTCGTGTTCGCCTTACGCCTAGTCGCGCCCCACATATTGTCTTCCGTCCGCGACAATACATATAGAAAACACTATTTTACGTGTTTATGTGCTAAAATAATATTCTGTGAAGTTCAACAGTGAAATATAGACAATTTTAAGAAAATATACGGAAGTCGCCAAACTCGGTCAAAAATTAAAAACTTTGACGGCGATGCGCGAGGGTCAAATATTGACCGATTTCAAAATTTCTTTTTGGCCTCAATTTGTCTTCCCCAACGGCAACTTTTCCGCACTACGCCGTTTCGAGTTTCGAAAATTTGGGTTTTTCGGCCCACCCTAATGGACATGATCCAGTCTCCCGTCCGCCGCCACGAATTGCGATGGGGTTTGCTTGACATGACGCGAAACCTTAGTCTACTGGCAGTCTATGCAATGTCTGCACCATCGCACAATGTCGCGATATATATCCGGCCATACGTACTTCTGACGAATCACCTGATCGGTGACCTTGGCACCGGGGTGCGCAAGGTTGTGGAAAGTATCAAACACCCTTCGCCGCAGTGATCCAGGAATGTATGGGCGTATCGCCTCTCTCGACAACTCACCGAACAGAGCTGTATGTGATGAACCCCATGCTAGTCGTTTTATCGAAAGCGAGGAGTTCGGGGCGTCAACAAGCTCCCTTAAGCTCCACGTCCGTTCCCTGATCCTTCGACAATTCCCCCAAGTCTATACCGGTCGGTAATCGAATGGCCTCGACACGAGAGACAGAGTCCGCGACGGTATTCTCGTTACTCATGATGTGTTCTATCCGCATAGTGAACTGGGCGACAAACGAGAGTTGGCGTGCCTGTCGCGTCTCAAAACGCGTACATCAGCGGTATATGGTCCGGCCTAATCCCGAATTCGCGTCCCTCTACGAGGTGACGAAAGTATTTGACGGCTTCGTAGATCGCCGTCAATTTGCGATCATACGCGCTATAGTTACACTGCGGCGTGCTTAACTACTTTGAGAAAAACGCAAGGGGTTTTCCAATCGCCCTCGATATGCTGTTCGAGCACTAAGCCCATGTGGGGCTTGGGGAACTGCACTATTGCCCGATCTTTCTCAGAGGTCGGTTGAGCCCGTTTGCTACAGATATGGTGGCAGAGAATATCCAACTCGGGTACATCAAGAGTGCACTTCCCCACGTTCACACGTAAGTTGAAGCTTTTGAGTCTCTGTAACACGATACGGACGTGTTCTAAGTGCTCCTGCCGGGACGATGACACGATTAGAATATCGCCTATGTAGACGAATACAAAGTCCAGATCGCCCAGCGCCTTATTCATATAGCGCTGGAAAGTCTAGCTGGCATTCCTTAAACCGAACGGCATCGCGAGCTACTCGAAAGGACCGAAAGGGGTGATTACCGCCGTCTTCGCAATGTCCTTCGGCGCGACCGGAATCTGAGCCTTCTCGATATCGAGCGCCGAAGAAATGGTTTTCCCAGAATACTCGAGAGATCCTGCAGGTTGGGCACCGGATACCTATTTGGGATAGTGATGAAATTCAAACGGCGGAAATCCTCGCAAATTCTCCCCTCCCCATTCGTTTTTAACACCATATGAATAGGGCTCGCCCAAGGACGACTTGAGGGTCTGCAAATTTCCACCTTCTCCGCACTCAGACGCCTGGATTTCTCCGAGATCGTGGGTCCCGAAGTGACGATGTGGTGCTGTACGTCCCGCGATTGAACTGGCACTTGCTGGGCAAGGCCGATGACCTCTGGAAATTCCGACATGATTCGCGAGAAATCCAAAGACGGGTCCACCGCGTTCACCGTAGACCATTCTGAACGTTTGACAACAGCCAAGGAGTAAATATTAGTCAATGGGTCAGTCAGGCGTCGCTTGCCTTCTGTGTCGATGAGGAAACTTTTCCCGAAAACGCTACTTCGAATGTGGAGACGATTTCGTCTGATATCATCTTATTCGACCATTTCCGCATGGCTGTTTTAGTTTCCCACCGGGGGCTGCTGGTCCGGCCACGAGCAGGGTTTTCTGCATCGATGCGTGTCCACGCCGAACTTTTTACACGCCCAGCATAACACCGATCGAGCCCCTTCCCTGAATCCACTGCGTTCTCTGCGCTGCTTGGATTTCGCGCGCTCTCTCGGACGTCGCGTGCCCGATGTTAATCCATCGATCCTCGCGGTAAGCGCAACGACGTCTGCGACCAGTTTATCCAACTGCGATTTCTCCGTAACCGATGCGATTTGTTAACCTGCTAGGCTAGTCGCGTCCGTGATTTGGTCGGCCAGCTCAGCCAGCGTTTGCAAATCAGAGACGTTTGATGGCGCGAGAATTACCCTAGTCTGACTCGGCAATTGCTCCAGGAAAATGAATTTGATGATTGCATCGTCGGAATTACCATCGTTCAAATTACGAAGTCGACACAGGATGTGCGACGGTTTTCCGTCCGTTAACACCTGACCTTTCAGGAGCTGTCGCAGTCGGCGTATGTCGCGATAACGCGCTCTTTAATTTTTTGGTACTTCGAAACTCGTGATAACCTCAAAATCCAAAGCAGCGACTATGGAGTCGACCTTGGTTCGCTCGTCAGTAATCCAATCGCACGCGCGAAAATCAGAGCGCCGGATATTCGCGAAAAAATGTCGGTATTTTCGGTATTCGATAAGAGTCAATACGTGGCTATGCCTCTAACCGACGCGACACAGCGTCGAGGTCACGCTGAATTCTCGCTAACTTACCCACGAGGGACTGGTCGCTTCCCTTGTTAATCATTATACACTCCCCCTGCATACAGTTATTGCTCACGATCGCCGCACACGCTAAGTTGCCGTGACGCAAATACGCTGCAACCACCTGTAGATGGTGCTCAACCGTTGCCAATTTATGCGCGCACGAAAAGGGCTCAAAATGGCGGCACCTTTGTCCAGACGGCCTCGAGCTAAGATGGTCGCAATCGCAAAAACTCACGTGGTCTTGCGAGCCGGTTTGGACCTCACTCATTGTCAGCTTCGCTGTAGGTATCCTTAACGCTGATCTGCTGAATGTCGGCGCTGTCCGATGACTCGATGGATGCGATACAATGTATGTGGCTACTTCCGCCAATAACCAAAATACGTGTGCTCCGTCTTTAGAAGTGTGTCCAAATAGGTGAATCAACCAATCGTCACAGCGGCGGACTGCATCGCCCGAGACCGCCTGCCAAGAGATTTCTTTTCGCCGGCTAATAGTAGGTTCTTATTGCAAGGTTCGTGACTTCTGGGCGGCCCTACTGCTGCTGTGTCCTTCTACCTTCCAGAGGAAATGTGGGAAACTCAATAACCATGCAGAATGGATTTCGTAAACTTAAATAATGAACTTTATTCTCGTAAGATATGCACCATGTGCTCAGTGCGTTAGCTCGGACCATGGTTCGGTCGGACCTGACCTGCTTCTTTCGCGCTTCCCCTACTCCATCGCTCGGACTGAAGTTGGTTGCAAGTCCCTACAATCAGATCCCAATACCCGAAAAAGACAATGAATACGCTAGAACACACAGCTAAGTAGTCGAAAATCAATGACCTTTTCAATCAGCTGTCGCTGACACTGTCGCCGTCGCCGTCGTTATCGTTATTGTTATTGTAACGCGTCCATCCTCCGACTTTGGTATCTATAAAAAACACCAAACTCAGCATAGTCCCGGAATCCGTTTGCACCCGGCACTGTGCCCCACCACCGCCTCAAGGCAGATGCGTATGAAACTACATCCACATATTTTAATAAAGCGACAGTCCTTTTTTAGAACTCTTAATGAGCAGAACGTTTTTTTGCCCATCACCTCCGATTCTTCATAGTTACGACTAAGAACCGAAGGCCTAGGAATCGATTTGCGTGCGGGAGTACTCATTGCGACCGACGTGAGCGTCTAAACGTATAAACATTTTTATATTTTTTACGACGACACCGATTACCGTCATATTATTGTTATTGTTATTGCTATCGTTATCGTTATCGTTATCGTTATATTATTGTTATATTATTGTTAAATAAAAGGTACTTTAGGTTTATCCGTTATTCAAAGATCGAATAAGATGATTTATCTTTATTCTGAGCATCACAGATGAAGCAGCTTATTCGACGGGAATTCATCCCAAGGCGAAAAATACTATGTTTCATCTTGGGTTTCGAGTAATATTTCATCTTTCATTGTATCTTTATACCATACTGCAATCCATATTAGAGCATACCGACGCCCCTACCGATTTACGACCGATCTGCGCAGCTCCCACTACTACCCATAGTTTGAACCGCATGCGATTGGTCGTGGTAATTTCAAAGGAATAACGCGGGACCTGGCCGTTGTCAACGTAAACAGTGCACGAAAAGTTAGCAGAGAGAGTAGAGGGCCGTGCGACGGAGAAAAACATAGGCGGTTAAGTGGGGAGTCGAGCGTAGCAACGCCTCCTGAGGGTCGCGCCTGCGCGAAATCGGTATGCTCTAATGTGGAATGCAGTGTAGTGTTGCGTTGGACTGGGAGTTGTGCTTTTATAAGGGTACGTTCATTGGTGATAGGACATTGGTGAGGGAGTAGGAGTGGAAGTATTTGTACAAACTACATTTTGCTGATAAATTAGTGTGTGCGCCATATTTAACTTGGCCATTTGGGCTACAAATAAGGTGTCATTAATAATTTGTATGGCCATCAGCCTTTATTCTTTAGGTAAGTCGCATAATTTCATGGCAACATTTTTGCCGTAAACGTCGAAACGATCGTCAAGCGTGGCTAGACGTTTAAAATGGGTTTGCACAGATAATAACATATCATGTGTTAACGTTGCTTCTTCCGGTCGTGAACTCCTTTTCGATGCTCTTGCCCGGTTATTTCCATGTGGCGATGCAGAGGGGACTGGAGCTGGCTCTGATGAATTTTCATCCCTTTCAAAATTGGACGATTCGCCGACATCCGCGATACTACCATCCGGAATACATTAAGTAAATGTTCCTTCCACTGCGTGTTCCTGAAACAATAATATTTTCTGTTTTTAGTTTCCACGAACAACAGAAGAATGGAAGAATGTAGCGAAACTTTTTGAAGAATGGAGAACTTTCCACACTGTCTTGGAGCGATTGACGGAAAACAGATTGAAATTATTTCTCCAAATGGAAGCGGGACGGAATTTTATAACTACAAAGGTCGACACAGTATGGTTCCATGAGCAATAGTGAATGCAAAATATCAATTCCCCATGTGCGATTTTGGTACAAACGGCAGAGTTTCGGATGGAGGTGTTCTTCAAAACACAAAATTCTTTGAAGAACTTCAAAACAAGCTCTTAGCATCCCAACTGAACAAAATATCAGAAGCAGTTCTAGGAGTTTGCCCTACCTTTTGGTAGCCGATGATGCTTTTCCGTTGCGAGTAGATATGATAAAACCGTTTAGACAAGCCGATCTAATTTACCAAGAAAGGAAAATTTATAAATACTGCGTATTGTTGAAAACGCGTTTGGCATCATGACATCACGATTTAGAATTTTTCACACACAAATTAATATAGGACCAGAAAACATTGATTCTGTTGTAATGGCAAATTGTGTATTACACAATTTTTTAATGAAATCGCTACCGAATTCTTACTCGCCTCCAAATTGTTTTGATCGAGAAAATGCAGAAGATGGGGTCACTGTGTCGGGGTTTCATACAAACAATTCTAATATGGAAAGTTTGCATCGAAGAAACCCAGGAAATACGGCCAATGATGGTAAAAGGTTAAAGAATATTTTATAAATCATTTTGTAAATGAAGGTGCAGTTCCATGGCAAAATAACTTCATTAATTACATTTAACGCATTTGATGTAAAGCCATTCCACACGAACTCGCACCCTTTTCGAAGTAACATTTCGGATGTTGGTAAAACTTGGATATGTTGTAGTCTTTAATGATATATAAACGTGTCTCGAGGGATTTTCCAAAATTTTAAAAATCGTGGATCTTACATCTTTTTGAAATACAGAGTCGACCTTTTTCAATAAATTATAATTGTTGAATTAAGAAACTGATAAAAATGAGCTTTTGGGAGCTTATAGTGGAGACATAAGAGTACTTAATAAAAATGGACATGTTTTCAAAACTACGGACTTTAAAATTGGCCAAATGAAAATTAATTGAATGTGACGCTACGTCGAAGCATAAACGACGACTGGCTGAGCCGTGCAGTACAAACAGTGGCCAGGCGGCTATACCTGCAATTTTTATGCAGAGTTGTTGCGAATAGTATGTATTTGGAAAAAAAATGACAACAGAGAACTTGTACTGTTTTTTATATCCAACATAATACGTAATGTCAATTTTTTAACTGTGAGTGTTATTTTTTTTTAACAGAATGCTATAGATTTTTTCACACAATATGAAAGCGACTGTCAAGACAAATTCAACCATGCGACATACTGTGACCTTCAAGGCCAAAATATTAGGTATGTAGATAGTTTAATAACAAAGGTCAGCTCTATACTTGAAAGAGTTGTAGGATCCACAATTTCTAAAATTTTGAAAAACCCTTCGAGATACGTTTATATATCATTAAAGACTACAACATATCCAAGTTTCACCAACATCCGGAATGTTACTCCAAAAAGGGTTCGACTTCACGCGGAATACTGTATTTGAAATTTATACTTGTGTACTTTGTGTACAATGTATACAATGTGCAGTTTCTTGAAATATAATATGCCTAAAAAAACATTACATTATTTAACTTACCTCGATCCCGGTTTCGTCGCCATCGCTTTTAATATTCGACCGAGAGTTACTGGGTGTCTCCTGATCATTCAAGAAACTGAGATCTGCGTAGTATCATAATGTCGGTTAGTACACGTCATCTGCACTAGAGCTGTTCGGGTACTCGGATAAAGCGAGCCGATTACCCGTAAAACACGAGCGGCCCGAGAAATCCGGGTAGCTCGAATCGGAAAATCCCAGCGCCTTGACAGTCGGACTGCTCGAACCACATTCGAGGCGCTCGGAATTTCCAAGCCACCAGAAACAATTCGAGCTAACTCAGGGGTGCACAAGGAGCTATTTTCGGCGCCTAGCGGCGAGCAACCCGCCTGTCTCGTTGCTAACATTAGAATCGTAGAAATCGTAGAATCTGTAGTAGTGTATGTGCGCCCTCGTAGGCTCGTAGCGTAAGTATACAGGGTCATCGTTTAATCCTGCAACCCGCGCGCGCGCGAACAGACGAAAATGGCAACACCGCCTCACTGACGCATTCCACTACAACCATGCACCGGCCCAGCGCAGAGCTGCCTGCGACCGTTGGACAAGAGTGATGCCCGAGCTTCGAAAATTTTAGCGTCGCAAAGAGCTAGGTATTGGGAATTTCCCGACCCAGGTAATCGAGCCGCGCGCTCCGCTTTTATGATCGGTCTACCACTCGCACCCCAGATCACTGTAATGAGGTTTGAAAATAATGTCAACAGATCTCGTACCCGTCTCAATTTCAAAAATTTTAGCCACGACAGGGTTGACGGTTCCTTGTACGGAGAGATTTTTCGCCACCTGCTTGTAAAAACCACAGTAACGGCACATCGTTCCAAAAAATGACATTAACGGAAGCCGGTATAGGCGTGGCGTTGAGTAGCTAAAACATTCTAACACAAAAATTCTAGAAAAAAAATTCAAACACCGCTACAATCAAAGACACGTCGCATTAGTTACCCCTTACGTCTGATCTAGGTATGCACCGCATTAAGGATAAAATCATAAAAAAGAAAACCAGAACAATAGATTCTGAGGTCCGCAGAACTAACACATAATTGAATAAAAATTTAATTTCTCAATTTATAAATGTAATGATACAGAATCAACTAGCCTATTGTTTATCAACACCACAAATTTTAAAAACAGCGTTAAATACATTATCAAATAAACAGTTTCCAACAGCTTTTTAAACAATTATGGTTAAAAAATTGATAAAAGAAAAATTAAGTAAACGTAAAATATGTTAAATTATCCATCATTAAGAGGGATTAATTTTTCCTCATTTTTTGGCGCAAATTGCATTCCGATATGTCTTACAGTTCAAAAGTTATACGAAAAAGACCCCAAAATTTTCAACCGGGGCCGGGAAATTCTGAATAGTTCTTTGCAACGTTAATTTGACAAGGACCAGCCAAAAATTCTCGAGGCTCGAGCATCACTGCTGTCCAGCGGTCGCTAGCAGCTCTCCGAACGCGGTGACGGTGCATTGTTGTAGTGGAATGCGTCCGTGAGGCGGTGTTGCCATTTTACAAGTTCGCGCGCGCGCGGGTTGCAGGATTAAACGATGACCCTGTATATGGCTAGGTTCAAGTCATACCAAATGCACGTACACTACTGCAGTTCTCCTCACCGATTCTAACGTTAGCAACGAGACAGGTGGGTTGCTCGCCGCTAGGCGCCGAAAACAGCTCCTTATGCACCCCTGCCATAATACAACAATTAAAGGGAATTCCTCATCTAACGTCGTTAGTTAACAGGTGAATGACCGCATGGCTTTCGGAGGGTTATCATATATGTAGGTATACAATACCTTCAACCTTCGAAAGGGATCGATTCCTTAAACCAGCGCCGAAAACGCGCGGAATTAGTAGGCGCGAAAAGGCAGCGTACCTATACAGAAAAATGATCACCTCCGCACGCGGAAAAACCAGACCTCAGGGAGTTTGATTGCCAGATACGTATCTCGGTTATAGGGTAAACCCGGATGACGCGGTCGACCTAATATAAAATGGCTATTAAAACTAATATAGACATTACTTATTGTATCAGAACAAACCTATATGTTCAGAATTTTATGCTGATTCAGAAAAACTGGTCGATATTTGCTTTAAGACAATATTTACTGTAAATCGGGTTGAAAACTGAAGTCATGAAATTTGACCGCCTCTCCCGAGGTGCCGGGAGAAACGATTCTCGTCGTTGGCAGAGACCACAAAGGATAAACCAAAATTATTTATGAGTGAATACAATTACAGATTTATTGATATTTAATTTGTTTACGCTAAATAAGTAAAGAACACATCAATAAAAAAGTGAACTACCTACTGACGATTAGCAAGGCAAATGAATACAAAAGTGAATAAATAAACTAAATAAACATAAATAATAATAAAATACTAATAAAAAATAAAAAAATAATAAAAAAATCATAACTCGACCATCTCTCCTATTTGCAGCGAGAGATGGTCTTCTCGTTAGCTTTGAAAGGAAGAGTTAATATGGCCAAATACTTTAGCTGCATTGTCCCTCAATGTCTCTACTATCTTATTATCCCAAATATTAAACGAAAATAAACTTAGAAGTATATTTTAAATACGATTCTGTACAACCGCTGTTTGACAAAAGAGGTTAAATGTAACCCCAATTTACATTTTAAAGCCTATAAATCCAGGCAAACACAGAAGGAAGCGAAATGACGCTATTCATTCAACTGTTTGGCTTCTAGAGAAGGAATTGGTCTGCACCTTAACGCATTTTTACGTACAGAGTCTGAAATATACCGAATCGACCAACTCTCCGACCCGACCGCGTCTCCCAGATTTACCCTAGCCCAACTCACCCAAGACCTCGGAGAAAACCCCGAGAGTATGCCGACAAGTGAAACTTCCTTTACCTGCTTCCTTTGCCTGCCAGATGTAGAATAGGGGGCAATCGACACCGTGCCGTTTTTTGGACATCTCGATTTTCCTCGTTCTGAGATAATCCTTTGATTGCTCTGTCAGCGGATGGCATATGGCGATTTCGGATCAGCACATACAGTCATTCACCGCTGACTCACGCGACAATGCGGTCACAAACCGCGACCCTCTCGAAACGCTTTCGCCGATCACCGTGATTAATTTTTGGCAACCAGGTATGGCAGACAATTCAGCCTGTTCAGTTTTTACCTGAATGTGTCAGATGTGAGAAAGATGCCACCAATATAACAATTAAAAAATATTATCTACCATCAATACGCCTCCTGGAGACGGGACACAGAAAGAAACGGTAGTAGTCCGCTGGCTGCGCGTAATCCCGTCTGGGTTGTATTCCCTAAAAATTCGAGACAGATCCCTCTCTTTCGAATATAAACACGTGTGGGAATATCAAAACAGAAGGACGTGCTGACGTATTCTGTGCGAGAGAAGATAGGGCATGGGAAGGAGATTATATTATGACCAATCGACCCTGCATTCCTTTTAAACGGCAACTTTCCACCTCTGTACAGTAATATCTCCTCCCTATGGCCCACCATCACTCACACTAAATACGTGAACGCGTGCTTTTGCTTTGATATTCGAACGCGTGTTTATACTCGAGAGATAAGAGATCCGTCTCCAATTTGAAAGGAAAACGACAAAGGCGGAAACATGCGCAGTCAACGCCCTTTTTACCCGACTGCACCACGCAAAGGAGGGTATTGTGTTTATCAGGCTATGTTCGTACAGGGTTAGCGTTTTATCCTGCAACCCGCGCTGGCGCGAACTTGTACAATGGAAAGAGCGCCTCACGGACGTATTCCACTACAACCATGCACCGGCTCACAGTGGTTCCAATGTGACTTTTTGCGGTCAAAATTCTCTTTGTGTAAAATTTTTTTTTTAATCCCTAAAGAAAAATTTGGAAAACTACTGCATGACATTTTAGCAAATTTAATCACAGACAAAACGAGCAAAAAAGATAAGAATCGGTTAAGAATTCACTGAGATACGGAATTTCGTCAACAGAAAGGCACTTTGAGCGCTATCGCCAATTAAACAAAATCGGATTAACACCGCAGTGGCAAATGGTGGCAGCTAATTCCTTTCTGAATTTGTTTATTACATTCTTACTCACATTCCAATTGCAAAAGATGTGGTTGGGAAAGATTGGATAAAGTTTTATTTACTAATAAACGATAATAAAATCGTAAAAAAATAAATCACGGTTTTTGACGTTCTTCTATATTTCTGAACGCTATTAGGTTCTATAATCATACATTAAGGGGGGAGACCACTGTCAGAAATCTGAAATTTTTTTTATATTTTTTTAAAGGCGTCAGTTTCAAGAATGTTCTCTCCAAATTTTATGAAGAATTTCGCAAAATTAACGGAGATATGGTGTTTTTCGTGAAGCGGTGTCAAACGCGCGACTGAGCCACGCGGAACATTGAACGCGTTTTCCTTAAGGCTCGTATACACTGGGCGATAATCGCCCGCAACTTTGTCGCCAGCGACTACAGCGGGTCGCCTGGCGACTCGCTTGGATGCATCGGCTTGTCACCAGCGACTTTTACCGAGCGGCTAGTATCCAGCGACTTGGGTCCGGCGACTCGGCAACTTGTGTCCCCGACCTTATGACCAAGGCCCTTCGGCGTCCATTCCAAACTCTATTTAGTAGCCATGGATCCGTCAATAGCTATGGGTGTTGGCGTCGCGTTCATTGTAATAGCATCGACCGAAAGAAAAAGAAAAAGGCGTTGGTGGAAAAAGGCGTTTTTGAGAAATGGAGAACATTACGGTGATGATTTAATGTCACAGTTTCTATTAAACGACGGAGGTAGTTTTATTAATTTTGTGCGAATGACAAAATCTGATTTTGAAGAGCTCCTGACTTTAGTGGCTCTAAAAATTGCAAAGAAAGACACAAATTGTCGTCTTGCAATTCCGCCCACCATACGATTAGCTACCACGCTTAGATACTTGGCTACAGGTGATTCTTATGCCAGTTTAATGTATCTATTCAAAATATTGAAACAAGTAATATCATACATTCGGTGTGCTTGCTGGTAACGGGTATTCGGATGGTGTTTCGTCCATTGCTTCAGTTCCCCCTATTTCAAATTGAAACAGCAAATTGTTTATTTTATTTTTTAAAATTGCCGTATCGCGGCTGCTACGTTTGGCACTACGCATTCTCCTTCCGACCACTTCTCCATACGCCGCATAGTCGTCCCTCTCCTTCATCGTCTCCTCCACACTTTTCATAAACGCATAAGCGTCGTCCACTCTGGAATCGGTCCTCTGTCGTTTCCTCGAGACGTTCGAACCTGCGTTTTGCTCCACGACATCAGGAATATGTTCGACTATAACATCAGCCACTACTGTTGTGGATGAGGTTGACGCTCCGTCATTACCTGCACTCGGAGGCACCTCCGTATCGTCCTGAAATATATTGAGATAGATAATGAAATATTTACTATTGATTAACTATTTGCGAAAAACACACCTATATTCACACACAGATATATATATGCTCCTGTACATACACGTGTATATATATTGTATCTTGAATTTTTGCAGATACCAGGATCAGAAGAGGCATGGTTGGAGATAGCGGAAGGCTACAAGAGCAAATGGAATTTCCCCCATTGTATTGGTGCGATCGACGGGAAGCACATACAAATTGAAGCTCCACGAAATAGTGGGAGTATATATTTCAATTACAAGGGGACATTCAGCATTGTGCTTATGGCCATCGTAGATGCAGAATACCGCATTATCTATGCTGATGTGGGATCTCAAGGCAGAATTTCCGATGGTGGAGTCTTCCATAACACAAAACTTTATGATAAATTAATAAAAGGCGAGCTAAATATTCTACAGCCGAGATCACTGTTAGGCGGAACAATTCGTAGCCCGTTTGTTCTAGTAGCGGACGATGCGTTTGCGTTAAGCCACCATTTAATGAAACCATTCCCTGGTTCGCACGAAAGCGGTTCGATTGGAAGAATTTTTAATTATAGATTAAGCAGAGCTAGGCGAGTGGTGGAAAATGTGTTTGGTTTGCTAGCTACTGTGTTCAGAGTTTTTCGTAAACCAATACAATTGGAACCCGCGAAAGTTGAGAGTATAGTGCTGGCGTGCGTGCACCTTCACAATTTCTTGAGACGGAATACAGAATCAAGGCAACTGTACACACCGCCAGGCACATTTGACTCTGAAAACTCAAATAGGGGTGACATTATGCCAGGTAGTTGGCGAGAGGGTACAGAAGGCACAGGCTTTCTGAACCTTCAAAATATAGCCAGGAGACCACCTGGAGGCTGGAAGGAAATTCGAAACGAATTTGCCTGATATTTTATATCACCAGAGGGGAGCGTACCTTGGCAAAATGAAGTTGCCTGAAATTGCTTAAATTTTTAATAAAATTCAAATAGAAAGAAAAGTAATTGCTGTTATGTTACATGGGCCCTTCCGGCTCATCACGTGCTTGCGGTCCTCGCGTCGCTTTACTTCGAATCGGCGATTCAGCGGAGTCGCCCCGCGCGTGTCACTCCGGTCGCCGAACCAGGGATGTTATCGTTGTAACCACAACATGACCATTGACAGCCCGGGCTCTTATATTTCCTTAATAAGCAGCGATCGACAGGTGCCAACGAGGCGATTCCCTTATCGATTTCGGGAGCGCGAGGCGCGGCCCTCAACCGCGGGACTTCGTAGCGAGAATCGTGATTTGGAGTTCGATCTAGGGAGTAACGACGAGCAGACGGCCGTTTAGAGCTCGCGACCTCGTCTCCCCATTTATCTCGCGAATCGCGCTCGGCCGATCTGGTTTAGGCGAAGTGTATCTCCATCCGTTAGAACGAAAAACGGCATGCACCGGGAGTGCCCTTACGCACCGATACGGACCACCGCCACCGCGAAGACGTGCGATATAGCGAGCGAGCGAAACGACAGACATCAAGTTCACCGACTTCTGTGCGCTACCTGAGAACAACGCGAGCGAACACGACCTACGATAGGTTCAGCGACCCATTAGGGTCAGCGGAGGCGGAGCGCCGTCTCCAGAGTATGTAATTATTTATTTGCTTTCTATAAGAATATATATCACACTTCATTATTATTCCTATAATTCCTGCGTACAATCTTATTCAAATCCCTCTTATCTTCCTATTCCCCGTAAGTATAGTCAAGGTGGGCCTTAGCCCTTTGATAAGAGCAAGAACCCGGTAAATCATTCCAACCGCTTGGGGTGATTTACGGAAACCTCCCTTCAGGACGTAACAGTTATTTACCTTTACTTCCACTTATTTCTTTTCGCAAGAGGGCCGTTTCACACGAACTCAGACACTCTTTGGAGTAATATTTCGGATTTTGTTGGAACTTGGATATGTTGTAGTCTTTGGTGATATATAAACGTGTGTGAAAGGATTTTTTAAAATTTTAAAAAATGTGAATCTTACGGCTCTTTGAACTAAATAGTGTTGACCTTTTTTCAGTAAATTAAAAGACACATTTAAAAGACTATGAACACTTTAAAAAAAATTGGCCAAATGAAAATTAATTGTTAAGATTGTATGTTCCTTTAGTAATGTGTGCATGATATTATTTATTGCTGAATGACAATATTTTCTAACGTATAAATCGCAGAAACTATTTATAGAGCAGGTCCAACCAAGTTTTGCTCTTGCCTTCGAAGAGCAACCGCGGGTGGTTGCGAGCGATTGGGGAAAAAGTATAAAGAAATGATGCCCTAGTCTTTAAAAAATGTTTTTGTTTTAGTTTAGCATTTTTTTTTAGTTTTTAGTTCAAGGTGAGTCTCCGACTTATATTTTTATTTTTTGTTAAAGGAGTCATGCTTTCCTTTCAATATTATATACCAAAAAGAAATGGTTTAATAAATATTTGTTGATTTGAAGTGTATTTCTACCCTATGCAATGCACTTTTTGGACAAACATTTGTGGTATAACTCAACAGAAAGTTACAGTATCAACGAACGAACTTCGAGAACGTAAAGCATAATAGTCATAGTTTATACAAAATAACACCAGATACCTATCTCTTGATTGTTAGTACTAAATTTTACATAGATTTATACGACAAACGGCACTTTTAGCCCCACCCTACCCTACTAGCAACGGCTATATCTGCTATTCTCATACAGTATTCTCGCAAATGGTAGGTATTTGTAAAAAAATGAAAGAGGGAAACTTTTACTGATTTTTATACCCAACATAATACGGTATGTCAATTTTTCGTGTTCACAAGATTTTCCTTGAAACGAGGGCGACCTTTAGGTTTTTCATTGGTATGCTATATATTTGATTACTCAATATGAAAGCGACTGTCAAGAGCTGTTAAGATCCACATTTTTTCAAATTTTGAAAAGCCTTCGACACACGTTTACACATCACTAACGACTAGGTATAAACATATCCAAGTTCCAACAAAATCCGAAATGTTGCTCCAAAGAGTGTCCGAGTTCGCGTGGAATGGCCCGAGAGTGTAACAAAGGAAATTGTATATTTAAAATAGTAATGCTTTCCTCCATAGTACTGCGACTGCCCACCGACGTATTGTTTTTGCCGAGAAATTGCAGTGCCTGGAATGCAAACCATTCCATCTTCTTTGACGTCCCGGCTCCACTCCTGCTCTGCTCTTTTCTTTCATTGAGGGCCCTCCCGAATTGGGTCCTTATATTTTTAATTTTTTTCCCCATGGCCTCCGAATCCATCCCAAAATGAGCAGCCATTACTGCCAACGCGTCGTCCTGTGGAACGTGATTATGTTATGTTTTGGGGGGTGTTCAATAACTGGTTCGGCGAATGCACAGTAATACAATTATTGACCACTCGTATTTTTCGTGCTGAAAGACGTAATTTGCGTACTCGTAATGCACATAATAAAACTTTGTTTATCTTTTGTCAAATACGTGTTTGACTACGGTCCTTTGTTGTAGTCTTGTTGTCTGAAATGTAGGGAAACAAAAATGAGGACGAGTGAAAGAGTCGCCTCTTTTATTTCCTTACTTAGATCTTTACAGGCACTTATACGGGCTTTTATACGGTTTCGGGTATGGACCTCTGATGACTTCTGATCTTTCATTAGTTCGGAAGTCGCTACGGTAATTCGGTGATCAAGGCCGCTTGCTGCCTCGCGGTGTTGCTCGAATCTTGGCGTGTCGCGTGCCGAACAGACGCAACCACGCGGCATACAATGTCATCGCGATACACACATCGTGTCGCTTTTCCCGGCCTACACAAAACAGTTGTTGACCAGACTTCCTCAAGTGAAGATAAATTCAAACATTTAGGTTAAAAATTCAAGTGCAATAATTGTGCAGGTATCTGAATAATGCCAAATCCAAGAAGCAGTCGTAACTATCCTCCGCAAGCTATAGAAAACGCCGTGAAAGCCGTGGGGAATGGAATGGGACTCAATGCTGCCGCTCGCTTTTACAAGGTGCCTAAGGGGACTTTACACTTTCGGAAGAAAACCGGCCGCGAAAAATACTCACATGGCCCCAGTCCGGTGCTTACTGGAGAGGAAGAAGGCATTCTTGTGAAATGGATAATTGCCTGTCAGAAGAAAGGGTTCCCTAAGCGCAAAGATGATATCCTTGACAGCGTTGCCGAGTTTTTGCAGGAAAATGCACGTCCTAATCCTTTCATAAATAATCGACCAGGTTGTGGATGGTATAAAGCCTTCCTACGAAGACATCCAACCATTTCTAAGCGCACTCCGGAGTCCGTCACACGCGCTAGTGCTTGCGTATCGGAAAATGACATCAGGGGTTGGTTCAAACGCGTCGAGGAATTGTTAAAAGAAGAAGGAACATTCACCGCTCTTTCAGATCCAAAACGTGTTTTTAATGGAGATGAGACAAATTTTCTGCTTTGCCCTAAATCTGGTACCGTCTTGGCAGAAAAGGGCTCTAAAAATGTGTATAAAGTGGATTCTGGAACTAATAAAGCAGCTGTAACGGCTATGTTTACCTTTTCCGCTGCCGGTGACCTTGTTCCGCCGATGCTGATCTTTCCGTACAATAGGATACCTGCTGATATCGCCGCTACTGTCCCAAAGCGATGGGGCATAGGTAGAAGTGATAGTGGGTGGATGACGGCGGAAGTCTTTTACGAATATATCGCAAACGTTTTTAGCCCCTATCTCACAATGAACAACGTACCATTGCCAGTCATACTTTTTGTAGATGGCCACAAAACACATTTGACCCACCATGTCAGTAAGCTGTGTTCAGAGCTAGATATCGTCCTGATAGCACTATACCCGAACGCCACTCGTATTTTGCAACCGAACGATGTCGTTGCATTTAGACCAATTAAGGCAGGGTGGTCAGAAGAAGTAAGACTTTGGCGGCAAACACACCTACACGAAAACATCACGCGATCGCTTGTTGCACCTTTGCTGGAGAAGGTTCTAGCTGAAAAACATTGTCACAGATCCTGCAAAACGGTTTTAGAACAACAGGATTGTGTCCTGGGACCCAAATGCACTAGATTACAGTAAATGCCTGGGAAAAATTACACATGACGAGCTAACTAATACTGATTTGCCCAACGGAACTACGTCTCCTGCGGAAAGAAAGATTTCTTACGCCAAATTTTACGAAATAGTGGGCAAAGAAATGACAAACATTTTTAAAACAATGAAGATGGAAGAGGAAAAGTCGGCAAACCAACAGGACACAGACGAACCGAGTCCTACACAGCTCCTTTTCCGTGTGTGGAAGGAATTCCAGGAGCAACCAGCGCAACAGACGTCTTTGAATAATATGACAGCAGGACCAAGTTTGTCAGTACAAGCAGAAGAGCCTGATTCTGATAACACGTCTAGAGGCATGCAATCATTTTTGTCGTGGTCTGAAAGCCCAAAAAGAAAAGGGAAACGAAATGTAGAGCGTATGCCTTATGTAGTCTCAGCACAGACGTGGCAGGATATTGCAGAGGCAAAGAAAACGAGAAAGGAGAAGGAAGAAGAAGCGAAGAAAGAAAGAAAAAGGCAAAGAGAAGAAAAGAAAGTGCAGATGAGAGATTCCAAGTCTAAGAAGCCAAAAAAAGTAAATGAGGAGCCAATGAAACCGCGGTGAAGTGCACGGCACACGTCGTGAAGGGTGCACATAAAACTCATCCTGCCCCAAGACAATATGTCTTTGATTTTGGTATATTGACAGACGGTTTTAATAAAAATGATTTTAAAGTAAAAAATATGGCATTTTCTTTTATATTCAGTAAGTGGTCAACAACTGTACCTGGACCGGTCAACAACTATGCCACGACCGGTCAATAACTATAATTTTGAATTATGTTTCTTTGTAATAGCATAACATCTAAACCACTGATTTCTTCAAAGTTTCTTTGCTGTTATAATCATCTTCGATACTTCTCTTTTCGCCTGGTGTAACGAAACTTCATTTATAAAATTCAAGTTACTTATTCCATAGCGTTTACCTAAATTGAAGCTCTTAGGTGGTCAACTACTGTATCGATTACCCTATTAATTTAAATAATCACAATTAACATTGTAGTATTGTGTACAAATCAGACAACACCAATTATGATAGTAATAATATTGTAAACTTACATTTCTCTATGTCGAGCGCCGCACGAATTTGTCTAACGTCTCTGCTGATTTTGTAAATGTATACTGTAGACACCGACTGTTTGCACAAAAATGACATTCCGCTCCACCGACATGGGATATTATATAGGTACTCAGGTATGTCTTTTCAAGGAGGAGGGACTTTTCCACCTTAATTTCGCGTCGGCGTCGGCGCCGAAGAAATTTTGAACATCTTCGTCGATCAAAAAAAAATGACGGCGTTGCCAGGGGCCGCGGTTTATGGCACCACTATGTCACGATGTCGGTGGTGGTCAAAAGATACACGATGGTTTGAAGTGGCTAGGTATATGTACCACCGACAACAAAGCCATAAACAGATTAACGAAGGGCAGGGTATTGTCCACAGCGGGAAACTGCGACATTATTTTAAACAGGCCCTGCCTGCGTCGACTTCCCTTCGAATTGGAGACGCTCGAATATGAAAAGAAAAGGACGCGCGACATATCAGTTGCAAGCGAAGATGGATCGCAGAAATGTCATTATGGGTGCGTTCCACTTATTACGCCCAAATCGCCCGCAACTCCCGTGATTTCCATCATATATTGCAACCGTGCGGGAGCTTTGGACGTAAGTGGAACGCACCCTATTCCAGAACCATTCGGGCCTGCATTCCTTTCAGACGCGAGGTTTCCACCTCTTTATAGTGATATCTCGTCCGCGAGGTCAATCTTGTTTTGCACCCAATACGTCGCGCGTCCTACTATTTTGATATTCGAGCGCGTGTTTATACTCGAGCGATAAGGAATCTATGTCCAATTCGAAGGGACGCCGATGCACGCGGGGGCCACGCGCAGTCAGAGGATTACGGAATTGCCCACCAATAAACGATAAATGAGTTTTCGCTTCGCTCTCAACTGTTACCTTCCCGAGCACGCTTCGTTTGGGATAATTAAGGACCCAACATAAAGGCAAAATACAGAACACAATATAAAGGCCCAAAATATAATAAAATTTTAAAATAGAATATAAAGTGGCCTTTTTGTTAATCCGTTTATTGCTATGTCGGCGGATGGTGAGTAGGTATAGATGGTGACTTCGCACCCGTACGCACCGTTGTACAAAGTCACCATCTATACCTACTCACCATACGCCGACACAGCAATAAACGGATTAACAAAAAGGCCGCTTTATATTCTATTTTCAAATTTTATTATATTTTGGGCCTTTATATTGTGTTCTGTATTTTGCCTTTATGTTGGGTCCTTAATTATCCCAAACGAAGCGGACTCGGGGAGGTAACAATTGAGAACGAAGCGAAAACTCATTTATCGTTTATTGGTGGGCAATTCCGTATTTCCCAAGACAGCTTCGACAATATCTGGTTGTCAGATTTTCAAAGGGCAATCAAGAACGTACCTTCGCAGTCTCTAAGAATTTATAGATTATTCGCTGTGAACAAAAATGCGATTTTTCATTAATACGCAGGTATCCACGGGAACAGTAAACAGCTGGATAGTTCCCAACGTATTGGAAATAAAAAAAAATATTTATATTCAATTGCATGCTTCGGGGGGTGTAAAATTATTAGCGCATACGATATTTTTCCTCGATTATTATTTTAAGAGATACCATGGTCAAGTTCGGGTTTTTAACTGGAACTATTTTCTTTTTAGAGATCACTCGATAGTGAGTTTCCAGACAAATTCAATAACCTATTGTTGTATCTTTTTGTGAACAAATGTATATATTTATTCAAACTACACGCTACGATTACTATTACTATGTTACACCTCTTATCGTCCTAGCTGTTGTGTCGTCCCTCGCTCGTATCCTTCTTCTCTCTCTCTTTTACCTGCTCCCGCTTCTCATGCCAATCAGCCTATCACGTCTTATCATTCCCTCTCTCATTCTCTCTCTCTCTTTCGGCTTCCGTACAAACACACTCCACAGTTCGGCCTTTCCTGCTGCCTCTCGACGTCCTCGTCGAGGTGAATTACATTTATTTGGCACCATTTGGAGCGTTCGCTACCGTACCGCTTACAGGGGTGCTCCTCGCTCGCGTGGTAACTCTGCTCGTATAATTGCCCGCGGATGCCACATATTTTAGCCTATCGACGGAGATTATATTCGAATACTCCCGCTGAGTTTGTCGCTCGCCTTCGATATCTTGGACTACATATCGGTCGTTCTCTAACACCTCGGAAATCTCGTATGGACCGCGGTATTTTGGCGCTAATTTCCTACTTTCGCCCGTCGCTGGGGCCTCGCATCTAATTAGTACAATGTCGCCTTTATTATACATTCTTGGCTCTTTGCATTTCTTATCATACTGTCGCTTCATTGCGTCTTGGTTTTCACGCAGTAATTCGGACACTTCGCGGCCTTCTTCTTCAGCACCTAGTTCGCGATTTACCTCCCCAATCTCTAAGGTTAGTGGACTTTCATGCCATCCAGTCGTCTTATAATTAAAAACGATATCGTGAGGTGTGCGACGTGTAACTCGGTGACAACTACTATTTATGGCCCACTGCACGTCGTGGAGTATCTGATCCCAGTCCCCCCCGGCAATTTCTCGTGTCGTGGTGGCCAAACAACTTAATATGACGCTATTTATTCTTTCTACTTGTCCGTTCGCGCGTGGGGTACCCGCGGCGATTTTTACATGCTGGAGACCATACTCCTGGCAGAACTCGGCAAAGCTGGTAGCAGTAAACGCTGTTCCTCGATCGCTAATAACACGCACCGGTTTCCCGTAATGTGCCATGAATTCTATAAAAAATCTAAGGGTAGCTGCCGCGCTTACGTCCTCCACCGCTTTTAAGACTACGTATTTACTATAGCCACATACTATGGCCGCAACATATTTATTGTTTCGCTCTGTGGTTGGCAAAGGCCCTAAATGGTCTATGTGCACGCTCTGAAATGGTCTGTCACCCTTATCTAGAGGGTGCAGAAAGCCAGGTTTTTTTCCAGGCGGAGTCTTGTGATAAAGGCAAGGCACGCATCTATTCACGTATTTGGTAACAAAATCTTTCATCCCGGGAAAATAATATTCCTGCTTTAGTTTCGTAAGTGTCTTCTCTATACCCAAATACACCAGGGATCTATGTGCCTCTGCCACTATATCGTGCTTTAACTCGGTTGGTATATACAATCTCCACCTGCCCTTACTGACTTTATAAACTCTCGCATTGTACATCGTGAATTTGGCATGTACCTCACCGTCACCGTCCTCTAGCGCGTCTCGTACGCGTAGAATGTCTGGGTCTGCCCGTTGCATTGCCGCCACCCAATCGGTTGTCATTGTAACTCCTAACACCGGTAATCCAATCACCTCCGTAGCCTCAACCTCCCCGACAGGATTCCTACTTAGCGCGTCCGCGACTTGATTTTGTTTTCCACTCTGGTAGTGGATCGTGTAGTTGAATTCAGAAAGACGAACGAACCACCTACCAATTCGCGGATTTAATTCACGTTTATCGGCCAACATTTTCAGGCTGTTACAGTCTGTTCGGATTATAAAGTGTATTCCTATAAGATGTACACGGAACTTCTCTAGCGCGCATACTATGGCTAACGCCTCCAGCTCGTACGAATGGTACTTCGCCTCTTCAGGCGTGGTTTTTCTACTGTAAAAACTGATGGGATACAATGTACTATCTGCCTGTCTTTGCAGCAAGACTCCGCCCAATCCTATGGCACACGCATCGGTTTGTACTTCCGTTTCCGCGTCGGGCTGGTAAATCGCCAGAACCGGTCTATCAGAAAGCAGCCCTTTTATTTCATTAAACGAGTAGTTCTGTTCTAGTCCCCACACGAAAGTCGCGTCTTTCTTCAATAGGTCAGTTAGCGGTCTTACTTTCATCGCAAAACATCTTACAAATCGCCGAAAATAGCTGGCCAGCCCAATAAACCCGCGTACATCCCTAATATTTTTCGGTGTCGGATAACGCTTCAAACATTCGACCTTTTTCTGCCCTGGCCGTATACGACCGGCAGATACATCAAACCCTAAATATTCAATTTCGCTCTTCAAAAAATGGCATTTTCGCAAATTGATTCTCAGCCTTGTTTCTCACAAAAGGTCGAATACTTGTTGCAATCGCTGCAAGCCTTCGTCGATTGTCTTACTAGGTATGACAATATCGTCTAGATAAGCTAACGCCGTATCATACCTCAACGATCCTAACACGGTATTTATGAGTCGCTGAAACACAGCTGGCGCATTAGTCAAACCGAACGGCATTCTTTTAAACTGGAAGTGCCCGTCTGGCGTTACGAACGCAGTCTTCTCTCGCGATGACGGCTCTACGGGAATTTGATAATACCCGCTAAATAAGTCGATCGTGGTATAGTATTTATAACCGTGTAACGCGTCGATTTGGTCGTCAATGCGCGGTAGTGGATATTTATCCTTAACGGTGATCTTATTTACATCGCGATAATCTATGCACACCCTCACACTGCCGTCTGGTTTGTTAACTAATATCACCCGACTCGCGAAAGGCGATTGACTCTCCTCGACAATATCGGCGTCTTTCAATTCCTTCATTATACCACTTAATTGCTTCCGTTCGTGATGCGACAATCGATATGGCCTGTATACAACCGGCTTATCTAAAGTGAGCTCTATTTTCATCGCTACCCGATTCGTTCCTCGCAAATGTTTAAAATTTTTCGCTACCAGATCGCGATTGTCATTTAGCAAGACTATGAGTCGCTCCGCTTCTTCGCCGACGAGGCACGTATTTATATGGTCTAACGCTATCGGATCGTCATTCACCTGTATCGCCGAGCTGGCTGCACCGTCGCCCTTGGTCGTGATGTCTTCGCACGCCTCACCTCGTGCGACCACATCGCCCTCGTGTACAGTAATGGGTTGACCCGTAACGTTCAAAACTGGTAATACCGTTCGTCCTTCGGCGTCCGTGGACAGGATACACCTTGGGATGCTTAGCTGCTGCTCTCTCAGTCCACCTTCCACGCAAATGTCCTGCGCTAGCGTCTGGCTCCTCACCGTGATGTGCCCCAAGTAATTGTTTGGGATCACCTGTAGTTCCTCCGACCGGAGTACTAACCGTGTGGGCACCGTTGACGTCACCTGGACCGCGTTGTCCAAGGAGGAGGCAATCGTTAAAGCCCCAGCTCTGCTAAGGATAACGACGCCCTCACTCTCCGTATAGGGATGCCCTACCAGTAATGGTATTGCCTGGCTGCCGCTCGGTACTACGTGCACCGTTACTCGCGCTTCTACAGAATCAATACTAATATTAGCGGTAAATATGCCAAGTGGACGTACTTGCCCTGCTCCGTATCCAACGAATGGAGCCAACGTGGCCTCGTGATACGTGAACCCGAATTCGTCCGCTGTGTCTCGACGCATCGCGACCACGCTGCTACCCAGATCAACGTAACACTTCACAGGATGTCCGTTGATCAGCGCGTCCTTGTAGTATTTTTGGTGCGTGTCCTGGACGACATGCATCACCGCCGACGTTCCGCCCTGCGCTTTTGATCCTGAGGTAGTGGTAGTGCTCGATACAGCCCGGTCGCCTCCTGTTTCGTTGCGACTTGTAGGGCAGGCACGAGATATGTGACCGGTGTTTCCACATTTGAAACACGTTACCGTTTTTGCTTTGCTCGGGCAAAGTCTAGCTGGATGACCTGTCTGTTTGCAAACAAAACATTTAGTACTATCCGTCTTGGTATTTAGGCCACTTGTCGCACGTTTGTTCGCTACAGGATCCTCCCGTGTGTACGCAGAGCCAGCTTCAAGGTCGAGCAACAATTCGCTCGGTTTGGTATACCGGCTAAGCGGACCCAGGAAATCTTTGAATCTTGAATTGTGTAAACCGTTTACAATCCACTCAATAGTTTCGGTATCGGTCATGAGCGCCCGATTGCACCTGGACATCTTTTCGTAAAAATACTCTATGATATTTTGACCGGCCTTTTGTTTATAATATTGAGCTTCTAGTCGCGTATCAACGGCGCTTCTTCGGTACGGAAAATCCTGTCGCAACAGGGCCTTCCATTCCGGCCATGTGCGTTCGTGTCCCGGGAGACTATCCCTCCACCGTCGTGCTACACCCGAAAGTGTGGATAATGCATAATGTCTCACCGCTGTTTCGTCCCATCGATACAGGTCTCCGTATTCTTCTATTTTCTGGATCCATTCATCTACGGCAGGCATGGAACTAAAGTGAACACAGCGGCCGTTTTTCGGAAGCAACGCCTCCTTTCTCCCGCCGCGCGTCTTGGCCCCCGCAGCGGGCCTAGGAGCTTCGAGCGCCTCAGACCCGTGCCATATGAACCGCGCGTGGCGTATTAAGGTGACATTGTATCAATAGGTTTCCACATCGTCCCAGAGAGCACGATTGTCGATGTGTTTTTTTTTTGTCAACGCGCCACACGCGGTTCATATGGTACGGGCCTGAGGCGCTCCAAGCTCCATGGCCGCCGCGGGGGCCAAGACGTGCGGCGGGAGAAAGGAGGCGTTGCCTCTGAAAATCGGCCGCTGCGTTCACTTTAGTTCCATGCCTGATCTACGGTAAGAGTGGCAGCCACTGGATCAAATCTTGGCAGCACGTCGAGCACGTTCCGGAAGCGATGCTCCTCTACAGCCTGAGTTCCGTCGGCCATTATCCCAAAATTGAGTAGTCGCCCTTTTAATCGGCCTCAATCTTCTCGATACTTGAGCTTCGCTGTCCACTTGACCGAAACCCGCCAACTAAAACTCGCGTAGAAACGTTATCACACTCAAATCCTTAATGGCGGCGAATCCTATTCGCTAGCCACGTGCTCGCTACCGTTTCCAATTCCGTTTTATTTTTCACAACTGTCGACCACAACTATCTTTGGGCAACGTAGATCAACTAATCCCACTTCTGATTTTCTGTTGTATCTTTTTGTGAACAAATGTATATATTTATTCAAACTACACGCTACGATTACTATTACTATGTTACACCTCTTATCGTCCTAGCTGTTGTGTCGTCCCTCGCTCGTATCATTCTTCTCCCTCTCTTTTACCTGCTCCCGCTTCTCATGCCAATCAGCCTATCACGTCTTATCATTCCCTCTCTCATTCTCTCTCTCTCTCTCTCTCTCTCTCTCGGCTTCCGTACAAACACACTCCACACTATAATGTATACACCTTATTTGAACTGATTTTCGAGATATTACGCTTGCAAATTTATTGATTGCCACTGGAAGAAAACTGCTCGAATAGAAAGCACCGGGCGTGGTCTTGTTTGCGCCACGGGTGGCTCGCATTAGCCACTGCCTCTTGAAACAGATACCTACCAATGGTCTACGCCAGCAGTTGCAGCCTCAAAGGCTGCACAATTATTACCGTCACAAATGCTGCGTACAACAGCGGCATCGAGAAGCGTACCGTTAATGTTTCAAAACGTCATGAAATTTACTTAGAGTTTATACGCAAGGAAAAAAAAGATGAGTCAATTTTCACTTCTAAATAGTATTTTATTTCGCATTCCCTTCTACGCTCGGATGGGCAGTTCGTTCGGGAGGGATGCAAGTTCGAGTGATTAGGTTACGAGGTGTGAAAGTTGCCAGACCAAATGTCAACCATGGGGAGCATATTATATTAGTACTAATCTAAATATCTCCTCTCCGAGGACCACCATCTTTCGCACGGAATAGGTCAACGCGTGCTTCTGTTTTGGAATTGAAGCGCAAGTTTTTACTCGACAGATAAGGGATCCGTCTCGAATTTGCAGGGAAGACGGCGCACAGTGGGCCGGATTCACTTATGTTGCGCCATTTGGGTCTTTTTTTTAACATATCGAAATGAAATTTACATAAAAAATATGAAAAAATTATTCCTTTCTAATGGTGTAAAATTTAAAATTTTTTCATTTATTTATTTATTTATTTTTTAATTTTGTTAACTTATTTGTAATAAAAAAAATTTTAATTGTGTTTATTTGATACCTTATTTAATGCCCTTTACAGTGCCTTAAGCAAAATTTTGGAAAACTTTTCGTTTCCGAGTTATAAAGAAAAATCTAAAAATAAATGAATGCAACCAAATATCGCTTTGTTGAAATTAAAGACCAATCTTCTGCGCTAATCATCATCTTCTATTAGTAATTAATGTAAATAATGTATTGAAAAATAATTGTGAATATGGTGAGGAAATTTGCGATATTTTTTAAAATTGACAAAGAATATCTTTAAAGTCCCACTGATTCTGAGTCTCAACTTCTAATATATTGGAATATTTTCAGTACACCCTACTCTACATTATTATGTAAAAACCACATCCTACTTCGTCCTACTTTACAAATTATTACTGTTTAAAGCGCGTCGCGCCCGATATCGGGACTCCGCGAATACAATTTTAGGCGAAGGCTTATCTGCATGATAGCATAAACAATTTCATGTGCCAACAATGTAACCAAATCCTTAGGAGAGTGTCTGAGTGTCTCGCGGAGTCCCGATATCGGGCGCGACGCGTCGCACGACACGCTTTAAACAGTAATAATTTGTAAAGTAGGACAAAGTAGGATGTGGTTTTTACATCTAGAGACGCGGTAGCGTCTCGACGCCAAGTACATGAAAGAAAAGACATCTTGTATATGCCTGTCGCTGCCGTGTATCTTTACTCGACGCACAGCTATTCCAACCTAACCTGAAACTTATTTCATTAATATCTCATCACGCCTGCAATATTTTCTAAATTTAAAGGCATTTTTCTTATGTAAACTGTATATAAGCTTTCGAATAAGACCAATTTCAATAAAATCGGTCCACGCATGACAGAGATATCGTAATATCATGTCATGGATCTGTCAGAAACGGTAAGATTTTTCTTCTGATTCTTCTCCCAAATTTTCGTCGACATAATACGTATACGCGTTACACCACACACCTTCAGCCAACACATGTTTCGTTCTTCGTTTGTCGACTCTCGGGATTATTCGGCGGGGATCGTCGTCCGTCATTGTACATACATATATATATATTATTTTGAATTTTATAACCTACCAAGTGCTAAGTGTCAAATAAAGTAAGTTGTCCGAATTTGGAATGGCACGAGTTTTTACACTACATACGAGACTGAATTATTGTCTCAATTAATAAGGTAAGTCGCCAAATTTTTTTTAATAGATTTCTTATGTAGAGTCGCAGACTTGGGAGTTGTTCGGAGATGGTTCGACTGCGAAGCATCTCCTTTCACACAAGTTTCTGGAAATTTGTATCATGCATGTACAAAATAATATATTGTAGTAAAAAATTACATTGCATTTAAATTGCCAGATACTTGTTTTTGTATATACCAGCAATTTAGAGTTTTTATGTAAAGCTTATTATATGATAGAAATGAAGGGGACGCACAGGACTTGGATAAAAATGAAGGGGACGCACAGGCTTGGATAGTAGAATTGAAGGGCACGCACAGGCTTGGATGGATAGAAATGAAGAGAATGCACAGGCTTGGAGGTTGTTATAGATAGACAGAGCATCTTGTTTCGCACAAGTTTCTGGGAATTTTTCAAATAAGGTAAATCGTCAAAATTTGTCAATCAAAAGACATAGCATTAAGAATTATTAAGAAAATAGATTATGGTGTACTGCTTGCAATGTAGAGCAAGTCACATTAGTTAAGAAAGTACCCTAAAAACACATCTCCCTTGATGCTTTTCAATCTTTTGTGAAAGACATTCGTAATACTTTAATAAAATCCACAGTAGTTGTCACGCTATTCATTAATTTTTTAGATTCCCATTATTTCAATTCACCAATAAACATACTAAATTATTATTAGTTTTATTCCAACACCAATAAATTGTGCGTTAAAAATATTGGATCTCCTCATTCATTTTTGCTGAATTATTACCATTAGCATTTAAATTTCCTGCAACAAGACTTTCTGCCATACGCTCTCATCTGCTTTGGATACATTATGTAGTCTCTACACTCACTATAGCAAAAGGCCACTCTATTTCTATAAATAATTAATAAGTTCTACGTTAAGTTGTATATAATTATTAAAATGTGGCTTTATATATATATATATATTTACAGATAATCATCAAAGCAGAAGATGATGCAGTGTGATCTACGTTGGACTATGTACGCACGAATTTTCACGTAGGGTTTTGCATACGCAATTATTCATTCAATGTGAGCACGTGTGATAATATATTATATATTTTTAGATAATCATCAAAGCAGAAGATGATGCAGTGTGATCTACGTTGGACTATGTACGCACAAATTTTCACGTAGGGTTTTGCATACGCAATTATTCATTCAATGTGAGCACGTGTGATAATTTATATAAATAATTAGTAAATTTGTCCTATTTTTCAGTTAACGATGCAGGTGAAGAGAATTATTTTAACAGCTGAAAGAGAAAGTAACTCTGCTGCATGAGCAAATGAAATAACCACATTTTTATGTATGAAAATAAAGAATTTATTTTTTTATAAATTATTGGCCGCCCCCATCCACGACCCCGGCTCTGGCCACGTCCCCGGCCCCGGCCACGGTCGCGATACTGGTCCTCGATTATGGCTCGGAGGGTGAGGGCCTGCGTCCTCATCATTTCTACAGCGGCCCAGTTTTGCCGCTGTGTCCTCACCCTCCAACCGCCCTTCTCATGGCGAGCCACGTACGGTCCTGTAATTAGTAGTAAAAACAACAATAAATTTATTAGTATTTAAATTTATACTTATATTCAAGCATTCTAAATACTTATTTTCAAGCATTCTAAAAACATATACAGTCGGTGTAGAAAGTACTCGTACAGCGACCAATTTAAAGTAAAACTTTGCATATCCATGTCAGTAATAAATAAATTTTAACGGAAAGCAATGATTATCAATATTCTTCGATGTTTGTAGAATAGATTTTGTATAATTCACTAATGCCAACAAATTCAAAATATTTAGGTCCAAAACAGACTTCACAGTATGGAGAAAAAGAATACAGAGTTTAGAAAAGAAAATTTGCGACCTATGATGAAATACTGCGGGGGGTTCTGTATTTGTCTGGTGCTGCACGAGTACAGTTGGAGTAGAAGCTCTACATTTCATCGATGGTATTATGAATTATAGAGTTTATATTGACATCCTGAGCAAGCACATCCATGCTAATGCAAATAAAATGGGACTTAATGACAATTTTATATTTACCCATGACAATGATCCAAAGCATTCTGCATATAATACTAGGCATAGGGTTTTATATAGCCCACCAAAATTTTATATAGCCCACCAAAATATTTTAAAACGCCGCCATAATTACCACATATCAATCCCATAGAGCATCTATGGGATTAATTGGACAAAAAAATTTTGTTTATACAAAATCTATTCTACAAACATCAAAGAATAACGATTAATCATTGTTTTCCGTTAAAATTTATTACTGACATTGATATGCAAAGTTTTACTTTAAATTGGTCGCTGTACGAATACTTTCTACACCGACTGTAACTTCTTAATAAAATGTGTATGCATTTACCATCGGCCGTGGCCGGGTTCGCTGGTGCTGGTGCTGGTGGTGGTGGTGATGGTGGTGGTGGCGGAACCGCGGGCAGTAGCGGCTCTGCCATGCTTAAGACAGCTAGTTCTGCGTCGATATCTAAATAAATTAATTTCATCATTAAATGACTGGAAAAATAAATTTGAATAAATGTAGGTGTATAAATAAATTTTTATTATTTACCATCTAATAAGACGTGCTCCATATTTTCCTACAAAAATTGATAAACAATTAGTTAACCAAAACGATCAACAGTTCATAGAAGCTGCATATGATAGAAGAAAGTAATACATATAGCACAAGGGTACGTATTGTTCCATTGCAAATTGGAAATTAGGAAATATAAAAATTTGAAAACTGAAACAGTATATGATGTGAAATTATAAAAATTACATTACATTACAAAATATGTTTCTTCTCATTACTTCACAAGACTTTCCATTATTATTATTCAATACAAAAACCTGTAACGTATTATAACATTATTTTGTGAACGATTCGCAGTTGTAACTAGTAGTAAAACAAGAAGATATTGCACAGGTTGAAGCATATTCTATAATTTATAACGCCAACGATTAGAAATATATCAAACACATCTGAGTTGAACGTAAACGAACATGGAAAGTACCACATTTTGAAAGTCTTGGGTCGGCACTTTGCCTATGTTAACTATCAATGGAAGTAGACCGTAACTGTATAGCAAGTAATACAACAAGAACATATTGGATACATAGAAGCATATTTTAACTCGGATGTGTTTGATATCTAGAGACGCGGTAGCGTCTCGACGCCAAGTACTTCTAATCGCTGGCGTTACAAGTTAGAATATGCTTCAACGTGTCTAATATCTTGTTTTATTACTTGCTATACAGTTACGGTCTACTTCCATTGATAGTTGTTGGTTATTTTCTTTTTCGAGGTTGGTAACGCTCCATCTTACTTTTCAGTTCCATTGATACAAGCTATGTACGCACTTCCGTTTTTGATGTTACCACGCGCTAACACGCCGTACTCTATCTATTATACAAATGTGTAATTTACTTAATAAATAACTAAAAGATTATTTACCAAATACCCACGTGTTACTCTGATAATAGTTAACATAGGCAAAGTGCCTACCAAAGATTTTCAAAATGTTGTGCTTTCCATATTCGTTTACAATCAACTCAGATGTGTTTGATATATTTCTTATCGTTGGTGTTATAAGTTATATAGATAGAATATGCTTCAACGTGTGCTATATCTTCTTGTTTTACTAGTTACAACTGCGAATCGTTCACAAAATTATGTTAATCTTAATACGTTACAGTTTTTTGTATGATTGAATAATTGAAAGGCTCGTGAAGTAATGAGAAGAAACATATTTTGTAATGTAATGTAATTTTTATATAATTCGAATTTCGAATTTCCAATTTGCTATTGAACAATACGTATCCTTGCGCTAGATGTATGACTTTCTTCTATCATACGCTGCTTGTAATCAGAATTTAAGTGACGAAAAAATCTCAGGAATCACGATATGTTGCTCTCGAATGAAACTAAGGAATAAAAATAAATCTCACGAATAAAACAATCGATCGAATACATACAGATAACCGGGCTAGAGCATATGAATAACCAGGCCCGGATTAAGATTTTTGGGGCCCGGGGCTATCAAACCTTCGAGGCCCCCTCGTGGTTGATTTTTGGGGCCCGGGGCTACATATCAAACTTTCGAGGCCCCTCCGTGGTTGAATAGCGGGGGGGGGGGGGTAGTGAGCTAATCGCTTAGAACGGGGCCCCCTCGGAAAGTGGGGCCCGGGGCTATAGCCCCCCCTAGCCCTCCTTTAATCCGGGCCTGTGAATAACGATAGCTATGAATATGTGAATAGTATTTTAGTATCTTTTTTATTACTTACATTATCAGCCATTGTTGCTTGCACAACGCAGTTACGATCGAGAATGGGCTGTCTCACCACCAGGGTTGCCACCTTATCGCCATATAAATCCCGGAGTGCCACATATTCCAACCCGGATTCGAATATAAACCCGGAGATGGAAAAAGCGAAAAAAAGTTTTGTTCTCGAATATCCAGACAACAGATGTGCGATTCTATTAAGCTCAAACAATTCAAAATTTAAAAGTATCTGTTTTTTTAATTAATAACTATTATTGTATATAAAATTGATACCACTGTATAATACCACAATTTCTTATTATCTCATATTTTTCTACAACCCGGAGATTTTTTCAGTAAAACCGGAGCCCGGAGATTTGCTTCAAAACCCGGAGTCTCCGGGCCAAAACCGGAGAGGTGGCAACCCTGCTCACCACGTGCAACGATGAGGCGAGCTCCTCCGCTGCTCTTTTGTTTTTTAAGGAGCCCGCTTTTGGCATAGATGCGGGGTGCGTTCCGATTCACGCATACTGCGCATGAAGTACAGAGACAACCGTTCCGTTTTAGTTACTGCGCGCAGTGGTGGTGCAGAGAATTCCCTAGAATCCTTTCACTTCCGGTGCAGCGAGCATGCAGCAAACGCAGATATTCCGAGGTGAAGCAGTCACTGCGCGCATGCGTATTTGTTTCTGTAATTCAAACTTGCAAGCAAAACACATGTGAAAACCCATAGCCAAATCTCAAATGTCTCCGGCAACATTCTAACATAGAGAAATTCAACAATTTAATGAAAAGTAATAAAAATAATTAATTCTCTAATGATCACAGCTGCCACTTTTCTAGGTTATCATTTCGAAGAAACATTATTTCACGTTATTTTTTTTAAATACAAACATATAATTATGTAGATATTACTTACCGAAAATGTAGCTTGAATAATGATTTAGAATATCCTGGAATAACACGTTCTACATAACCCGTTAACTTTTCTGCTACCACCTCCCCGCGTGTTTTTTTGTTTATAATTAAGAAAGTGTATAATATTTCTAATTCTAAATTATCAGTTAATAAACTATCTTCATTTTCACTTTCCTCAGACGAATCACTGCTGCTGCTAATTTCAGTATCACTGTTACTTAATATTAATATCGAGGATATTGTAACCAACATTTCTTTATTCATTGTAGCGTCCATCTTGATTTCGCATGAAACGCAGGGGAAAGCGTTCCGTTTTCAAGAACGCATGAACCGCAGTAACGAAACGGAACGATATGAATGCGCGCAGTGACTGCGCTGCGATCTCTGCACTCACTGCGTGAATCGGACCGCACCCGCGGACACATTCTGCCGCGGGCTCTTTAATAAGGGGGGCGTGAAGTTAATAAGGGGACGCCGCGGATGTGGAAATCGCTTTTGTAACAACAGTATATATGGGTGTCGTAGTATTCATGTAGTATGAAAATACTATTTCGGCTTTTTGTCGAATGGGTTAACAATTTTTCCCGTGGAAATATATTTTGTGAATATTTATAGTACGTTACATATATTATATATTATATATTTATTACTCTACGCAAATTTTAATGTTAAAAATACGGCTATTTTAACGGCTATCCCACTTTACCTGCTCGACAATTGCAGGCGTCGCAAGTTTTGGAATGAAATATTTTCGCAGTACAAGAACATGAAAACACCGGTGAAAGAGATGATTAGAATAATATGTTATGTTATAAATGCATTTTTAATTAACCTTAAAATTTGCGTAAGGTAATATCCTTAATCAAAAAATAATAAAAGTACACTCGTTGAGCTGCTTTGCGCTATTCCGAGTATTCCGAGTAAGCTTTACTCGCTACAAACTAGCTTTATCTTCTAACATCACTCGATAGGCTGCAGTGCGCCGTAAACGCGTGGACGTGTAACGAAGATAGATCAGAATTTATAATTTATTGGGATTTCCTTACTTTATCCTTACTTTTAGTACCCGTGACAGGGAAAAATTTGTAAAAAAGAAGAAGCTGAAATTCTGAATACCAATAAAAAATTTCAAAAAGGTAAAAAAATATGACGCCAAGAACATGAATTATCTGTGTAAAAAGAAGTGAGATCCCCATAAAAAACTTTAAAAAAGTAAAAAAATTACGCCAAGTACATGAATTAGCTTGGTAAAAAGAAGTGAGATCCCCAAAAAAACTTTAAAAAAGTAAAAAATACGCCAAGTACATGAAAATGTCGAAGACAAAAAAAATATTATCAAAAATCACAAAAAAAAGAAAATAGTATACATGAAGAAGTCGAGGAAAAAAAAGAGTATTATCAACAAATAAATATAAAAAAACACAAAAAAAGACAAAGAAACATGGAAAAGTCAAGGACGAATAAAGTATAATTAACACAAAAAAAATCACATAAAAAATAAAAAATATAATTACAATATAAAAAAAGATGTGAAATCAAAATGAGCCGCAAGTACATCACAAAAAAAAGAAAATAATATAATTACAATATAAAAAAAGATGTGAAATCAAAATGAGCAGCAAGTACATAAAAGTACTTTCCAACTGCGCTTAAGATGACACAACTACATATACACAGCTAAAATGCTGTGTTATTCCATTACTCATATCGCGGACATTTTAATTAACCCATCAAAAAGAATCCCATTTAAAAACATTGTCGTAAATTAATAGCTTTACAAAATTAATGATATACAAAAATTGCGCCAATTATAACAATGCCTATTTATACAAAGAAAAAAATGTATTACATAATACCCATCAAAAAGAATCCCATTTAAAAACATTGTCGTAAATTAATACCCATCAAAAAGAATCCCATTTAAAAACATTGTCGTAAATTAATACCCATCAAAAAGAATCCCATTTAAAAACATTGTCGAAAATTAATATTAATTTATTAATGTTCTATATTTAACTTTACAAAAATAATGATATACAACAATTGCGCCAATTATCACAATGGCTATTTATACAAAGAAAAAATCACAATGGTACAATGAAAAAATGTATTAAATAATATTAAGCAGATATATTTTTATAGAAATAAATATTTTAATATGAATAAATATTTCATTCAAAATACTTGGCGCTGCGATCTAAAATACATAAACATATACAGTATTGTCTCCGTGTGTGCCCGGTGGTCGGGACTGGCGTTGGGCACTCAGAATGCACAGATCCCTAATTCCGAGTGTGCGTTTCTCGCTTCTTTCTGGCCGAAGGAGTGAGCGAGATGGACCGGTTTTCTTGCGCGCGGGCGTGCGGGCACTCAGATGGAATCGTGACTGCCCAACGCATGCGCGCGACGGTCAGATAGCCAGGCACGGCACAAGTCTTTTTTGCGCCCTAGACAAACTTTTCAAATTACGCCCTATATTATAATACATTTATTTGAGATTATTAATAACCTTACTTTGAATTTTTATTCGTAGTTTAATCCACTTATAGTACAACTTGTAATATTTAATTCTAAAGTTTATTTTCAGCAATAGCAGCAATGAAAATACATACCATTTTGCACCTCTTGTCGACTTTCTGCCCTAGGCAGACGTCCAATTTTGCTTATAGGGACGACAATGTTTACGACAATGTTTTTAAATGGGATTCTTTTTGATGGGATTTTAATTTACGACAATGTTTTTAAATGGGATTCTTTTTGATGGGTATTAATTTACGACAATGTTTTTAAATGGGATTCTTTTTGATGGGTATTATGTAATATATTTTTTTCTTTGTATAAATAGGCATTGTTATAATTGGCGCACTTTTTGTATATCATTAATTTTGTAAAGCTATTAATTTACGACAATGTTTTTAAATGGGGTTCTTTTTGGTGGGTTAGTTAAAATGTCCGCGATATGAGTAATGGAATAACACAGCATTTTAGCTGTGTATATGTAGTTGTGTCATCTTAAGCGCAGTTGGAAAGTACTTTTATGTACTTGCAGCTCATTTTGATTTCACATCTTTTTTTATATTGTAATTATATTATTTTCTTTTTTTGTGATGTACTTGCGGCTCATTTTGATTTCACATCTTTTTTTATATTGTAATTATATTTTTTATTTATTATGTGATTTTTTTTTGTTAATTATACTTTATTCGTCCTTGACTTTTCCATGTTTCTTTGTCTTTTTTTGTGTTTTTTTTATATTTATTTGTTGATAATACTCTTTTTTTCCTCGACTTCTTCATGTATACTATTTTCTTTTTTTTTGTGATAATCATGTAGAGGAAGGTGTACTGAAAATATTCCAATAGATTAGAAGTTGGGACTCGGTGGGACTTTAAAGATATTCTTTGTCAATTTTAAAAAATATCGCAAATTTCCTCACTATATTCACAATAATTTTTCAATACATTATTTACATTAAGTACTAATAGACGATGATGTTTAGCGCAAAAGATTGGTCTTTAATTTCACCAAAGCGATATTTCGTTGCTTTCATTTATTTTTAGATTTTTCTTTATAACTCGGAAACGAAAAGTTTTCCAAAATTTTAAATAACGTACCAAATAAATACAATTAAATTTTTTTTATCACAAATAAGTTAACAAAATTAAAAAATAAATAAATAAATGAAAAAAATTTTAATTTTGCACCATTAGAAAGGAATAATTTTGTCCTATTTTTGGTGTAAATTTCATTCCGATATGTTAAAAAGAAGACCCAAATGGCGCAACATACGTGAATCCGGCCCACTGTGCGGCGCAGGCGGGACCACGCGCAGTCAGCGGGCTATCATTTTTTCTTCTTGTGTCTCTCTCTCTCCGCAAGGCGTATTGATGTTGGATAATACTTTTTAACTGCTATACCTAGCACATTTAGATAAAAACTGAAGGGGCTGAGTTGTATACCACATCTTGTTCTCAAAAATTAATCAACCTGATGGTTGATCATGTCGTGATTTATCTCGACTTTGGGAAAAAATTACCCATTTGATCCTCCTTGCCTATGGTCAATACAATGTTTGATATTGTAGCAAAAATAATATGGAAAGAACAATTCAGAATCAAATCTATTATATTATCATTACTATAACAGTATTTTATTTAAATGTCCCAGTGTTCCTTTTGTAGGCGTAGTAAAAGTAATAGTTTGTTGAATCGTTTACCGTCCAATACATTTCTTTGCTGGAGGTTAAACGATTGAGCAAACTATTATTTTTACTATGCCTACAGAAGAAACCCTAGGACATTTAAATAAAATACTGTTATTTTAATGATAATAAATGGGTATGATTCTAAATTGTTCTTTTCGGTTTTTTATTTTATTTCACTAGCTATGGCATGTTAATTAATTCAAAACGCAGAAGTATTCGATATTAAAGAAAACATCGCTGCGTAGTGGTGATGCATTACATCGAGAAAAAAGTTAGTGAGATTGTACAGATTAAGAACAATACAGGGCGTGCTGAAGAATAAAAAGAAGAAATTGATAATTAACTGTGAAGTATTGAAGTACATCCTATAGTAAATTTTTAACGTATACATCTACTATATGATGTATGTACACACACATGCATATTTATATATATTTAAATATATAATATATATATGTAGAGGAGGTGGAAGGGGAAGACGAAGAGGAGATAGAGGGGATAATGGAGAGGAGGATGAGATTAAAGGGACATATAGAAGATTATCACGGTGTACGTGAATCAGCAGGGCGAGGATGTGATGGAGAAGCTGAAAGGGAAAGCGGAGAGAAGGGACAGAGGTGGGAGAACATACTGATAGGGAGGATTTTAATGCGAGGACAGGGGCGGAAGGGAGACTGTGGACCGGCGAAGAGAAGGGGAGGACAGCAGAAGGAGGTCAAAGGACAAGGTAGTTATCAGGGAGGGAAAGAGGTTGATCGAAGTGATGGGAGAGGAGGGCTGTGGAATAATGAATGGGGCAAAGGAAGGGGATGAAAGAGGAGAATACACGTACACAGGAGGAAGGGGAGAATCCGTAATAGATTATGTGATAGGGGTCTGAAGGCGTGGGAGGCGCTGAGGGAGTTAAAGGTAGGGGATAATATAGAATCGGACCATCACCCGATAGTAGTGCGAATGGGTGAGAAGGGGGAGAGTGGAGGAGGGGGAAAAAAGGAGGAGGTCAGGTGGGTAATGGACTGGTCGGAGGAAGGGGTGGAGAAGTATAAAAAAGGGATGAGCAGGGAGGAGATTAAAGGAGAGACGGTGGAGGAGGTAATAAGGAACCTCAGCGAAACGGTAAGGAGGGAGGCAGGGTGGAGAAGATACGGGCAGAGAAGAAGAGAGCTCGGATGGTGGGATGGGGACTGCACGGGCGGCACTGAGAAGGTGGAGGAAGGGAGAAGGGTCAAGGGAGGAGTACAGGGAGAGGAAGAGGGAGTTCAGAAGGACATGTGAGGAGAAGAAGGAAGAGGAAAGGAAAAGGTTTGAGGAGGAAGTAGAGAAAGCTGATGGGGAAGGAAAGGTTTGGGAGATTATTAGGAGGGAGAGGGGAAGGAGGAGGGATGGAGGTCTGGAAGGGGCATTTCATGGAGGTACTGGGGGCGAGAGGAGAGGATAAGGGGAAGGTTGGAAAGGGGGGCGAGGGGGACACGGGGAGAGGAGGGAATAGGGATAGAGGAAGTAGTGGAGGTGATAAGGAAGCTGAGAAAGGGAAAAGCGGCGGGTGTGGATGGGATGCCGAACAAAGCGTGTATGTATGGCGGAGAGAATGTGGTGTGAGCGATATGGAGAGTATGTAATGGAGTGTGGATGGGAGAAGGGTGGCCGGAGGAATGGAAGGAAGGAGTGATTGTGCCGATTAAGAAAAAGGGGAAGGGGAGGCTGCCGGGGATTGCAGAGGTGTGACGCTAATGCCAACATTATACAAAATATATATGACACTGTTGACAAAGAAGCTGGAGGGAGAGATGGAGGAGAAGGGCAGGTGCCGGACAACCAGGCAGGGTTTAGGAGGGGAAGGGGGTGTTAGACCAGATATACGTGCTAAACTACCTAATAGGGAGGGAGATGAAGGAGGGCAAGAAGAGAATGGTGGCTTTCTTTGTTGACTTAAAGGCGGCCTTCGATACAGTCGAGAGAAGGAAAATGGGAGAGGCGCTGAGGGACAGAGGGGCGAGTGAATGGTTGAGCGAAAGGATAATGGAAGCGTATGAGGAGACCAAGTGCTGTGTGAAAGTGGGGAGAGAGTGAGTGAGAGTTTCTGGACCGAAAGAGGGGTGAGACAGGGGTGCCCGCTAAGCCCAATGGTGTTCAATGTGTGCATGGCGGATTTGGAAGAGTGCTTGAGAAAAGAGGGGGGGGGAGGGGTGAAAGTAGGGGGGAAGGTGTATGAACTGGCATATGCGGACGACATAGTGCTGTTGGCCGAGGAGGAAGTGAGGATGAAGATGATGATGAGAGTGCTAGAGAGGTATGTGGATGAGAAGGAGTTGAGAGTGAATGTGGACAAGTCGAAGGTGATGAGGTTTAGGATAGGAGGGGGGAGGTTGAAGAAGTGTGAATGGAAGTGGAAGGGTGGAAGAGTGGAAGAAGTGAGTGAATTTACGTATTTGGGGTATAAGGTAGCTAAGAATGGAATGCAAGGGGCGCATGTGAAGGAAAGAGTGAGGAAGGCAATGGTTGTGATGAGGGAAGTTTGGGGGATAGGGAAAAGAAGGTTTGGGGGCGATTGAAAGAGGAGGATGTGGATGTTTGATAGACTGGAGGGCACGGTATTGTTGTATGGAGCGGAAGTATGGGGATGGAAGGAACGAGTGGATGTGAAAAGAGTGCAAGAATGTTAGATGGACGCTACGGCTGGAGCGGCGCATCCCGGGGTATATGGTGTTGGATGAGACGAAGAGAGAGAGAAAATGAGGATGAGGGCGGGAAGAACAGCGCTAGGTATGGAAGGAAGGGTAGGGCGCGGGAAAGCCGGAGTAATAGCGAGAAGGTGCCTAGAGGAAATTAGAGGAAAGAAGAGAGACAGTGGAATAGGGTGGGTGGAAGGAAGAAGGAGGTTTCATGAGGAGAGGGATTTCGCGACGGAAGAGGTGGAGAGGAGAGAAGGGCAGGGGTGGGATATGAGGCAGGTATTGGAACAAAGGGATAGGGAGCTGCAGGAGCAGGAATTAGGGAGAAGATTGAGGGAAGGGAGATACAATAGGTGGTACAGGGAGGTGAGGACAGACGGAGTGCCAAGGTACCTGGCGGAACTGGGGAAGCAGGAGATGATAACGAGGGTGGCAAGGTACAGGTTAGGGAATGAAATGAGAGGGGAGAGGTATTGGTTGGAAGAGGGGGAAAACGTATGCAGGGTGTGTGTGGGGGGGAACAGGAGACATGGGGGCACGTGCTGGAGAGGTGTGGAGATGGGGGTAGGGAAGTGGAGCAGGAAAGGGTTAGAGAAATTTTGGGGGAAAGAGGGTAGGGAAAAGACTGGATGTGCAGAATGGATAAGCGAAGGAGAGAGGCGATGAGGAGAAGAATGGAGGACGGAGAGGAGGGGGAAGCTTGAAACAAAAAGAAGGGTAGGAAGGGGCAGGGGGAGGGGGCAGGGGAGAAGGGGTGGGGGAGGCTTGGGAGTGGGAAGGGATAAGGGGAAGATAAAAGGGAGGGTTAGATGTAAATATGTATATAGAGAATAGAAAATTGTAAACTGTAAATATATGTAAATGTGTATAAATGTGGATGTAAATAAAGGTAATATAAGTAAAAGGTAGGGGTAAGAGGAGGACGAGGCGTACGTGGCGTGGCGAGGTGAGCGTGGAGAGGAGAGGCGTGTGAGGTGTGCGAGGCGAGCGAGGCGGGTGAGGCGAGCGTGGCGGGCGAAGCGAGCGGGCGGAAGAGGCGAGCGTGGCGTGGCGAGGCGAGCGTGGTGAGGCGAGCGAGCAAGCGGAGAAGGGAGGAGAGAGAAGTAGTTTAAGATAGTTATAAGTTAGAATAAGTAGATAAGATAGGTTAATAGTTTTTAGAACCTGAACTAATTTGAACCGGAGGATTATTTTAGAGACACTACATATGATTAAACTACCTAGCGTGAATCTTAGATATGAAACACCAAAGATACAAGATTATTACGCAACATTATTAAAAAAGTAATGTGTTATGATGTGTATCTCTATTTAACTCCATTTGATCACTCTAGTTCTTACATATCTTTTGAATGTTATGTAATTCTAACTCGCTCTATTACACCTATGAGTGTATATACATTCTATCACATGAGCAAGAATTTTGGTTTATACACAGACAGTATTGTTATGAATTTTTGGGGTTTAGATGTTTGAAATTGTCAACGGCCTTCTTTGGCCATTATTTCGTTTCACCTCTAGGTATGTCTGCTTTGTCTACTGTTTACCTCAGTCTTCTTCCAGCCGACTCGGGTGTCGTTTGCTAAACTTGAACACTGCGACATATTTATCAGTAGCATACGCAATTTTATATTATTTCCTTACTTTCCTTGAGAATGGTTCAAATAAGAACCGAAACGTCGGAATATTGTATAATTAATATGTGAAATAGCTTTGATCTTTTATTTTATTTTTAATTAAATAAAATAATTCTTTATTTATGACCGAATCAGTGCGCCAATACCAGTTTTATATAAGATAGGTTAGGGTTAAGTTGTGAAGGGGAGAGGGACTGGTAGGAAGAAGATCCGAACCCGGAAGTGATGGGTTTAATAAACATACCTTGTGATCAAAAAATACCCGGAATATGTCAATAAAACGAAAATGCTTCAATTATTCATTGATATTTATTTTATTCCCTTCAAAGTAATTTCCATCGCAAGCAATACACATATTCCAACGCTTCTTCCAACCTTCAAAACACTGTGCATAGGCCGATTATGGGATCGCCTTCAGCTCCTTCTGCGAATTCTCCTTTATCGCCTCAATCATCTCAAAACGCTTTCCCCGAAGTGGTAACTTGAGTCGTGGGAACAGGAAAAAGTCACACGGGGCCATGTCAGGTGAATACGGAGCTTGCGGAACGGTAGTAACGTTGTTTTTGGTCAAATAGTCGCGTACAAGATGAGATGTGTGAGCCGGTGCATTGTCGTGGTGAAGAAACCAGGAGTTGTTTCTCCACAATTCCGGCCTCTTGCGACGAACATTCTCCCTCAAACGCTTCATCACGCTCACATAATACTCCTTATTTACTGTTAGGCCTGGCGGAAGAAATTCGGAGTGGACCACACCACGGCAATCAAAGAAAACGGTTAACAAAACCTTGATTTTGGATTGACTTTGTCGTGGTTTTTTGGGTTTTTGTCTCGTTTGAGAAGCGCCATTCCGATGATTGTTGGTTTGTTTCGATGTCATATTCATAGACCCATGTCTCATCACCGGTAATGATGCCTTGGATAACATTTTGGCCCAAAGAAAGCATTTCCTTAGCGACCTCAATGCGCTGCTGTTTCTGCAAAACATTCAGCACTCTCGGCACAAGCTGCGCTTCAACTCGTCTCATGCTCAAAATATCGTGTATAACGCTCTGCACCGATCCGAACGAGACACCAATAGCGGCTGCTATCTCCCTGATGCTCACACGACGATCTTCGAGCACAATTTTCTTAATTGTTTCGATGTTTTCGTCAGTCACAAAGGTGGATGGACGACCGGAACGAGGCACATCATCAACCACAGTACGGCCCGCTTTAAAGTTTTTGTACCACTCGTATGCTTGTGTTTTCGACATTGTCAAGTCTCCGTAGGCTACCGTTAACATTTTCAACGCTTCCGCACATAATATTTTGTTCGAAACACAAAATTTCAGGCAGACTCTTTGCTCAACTAAATTCGACATAGCAAAATTCGCAGAGTACACAAAATACTGACTTGTTTACAACGCTATTACGCACAAACTATCTGACAGATTGCGCTTAAGAGTGACATGTAAACAACTGCCAGCTGTACCAAGCTGTACCAAGCATACTTTTTGATCACAAGGTACACACACACACACACACACACACACACACACGCACGCACGCACACACACACACACACAATTAACATATAATAACATAATAATTTCCTTATTATCCTGATACCAACCCAATGATAATACTTTCTAGAACATATTGTGAAAAATACGGATAATTTATGGTAATATATTAATGGTTAACCGTTAAAGATGCCTACGCTATTGCTTTGGCGTTCGTCGGTCAGATCGCTCTATCGTACTCGATCTCGATGTATTTTGTTCGCTCTCTTCGTCGCGCGGTGCGACAATGTATGTGCCTACTTCAGCCAATAACCAAAATACGTGTGCCCCGTCTTTAAAACTGTGCCCAAATAGGTGAGTCGACCGATCGTCACATCGGCGGACTGCATCGCCCGAGACCGCCTGCTCAGGATCTTCTTTCGGCCGGGCAATAGTATATAAAGAATAACAGCATAATTCCAATAAAACTAAAACAATTTGATAAATATACGTACTATGGAAAGTGCAGAAATATTTGTAAACCTGTATTCATGTTATTCATATTATTTATGTGGCACAGATTTTAGAAATTTGTTGAATTTAATACGGCCACAAATAAGTAAAACAAATTCAAACAAGATTGGCGCACAGTGGTTAAAAATCGAAAAAACCTGCCCAAAACCTCAAGATGACCTTTGATTTGTTTACAAATGGGTATACTAAGGTTTTCGAGGTCGCTGATTAAGAATCTGAAGTCAAAATTGCTAAAAATAAAATGGCGGATCCAATATGGAGGACGCGCATATCAGAAAAGCATTAATTCGAAAATATTTATTCTGAAAAACATTTGTGGAAAATTTTAGAATGTGAGTGGAACCTTATTGATAGTGAAATAATGAAACAGTTGATAGCCAGGATGCCACGACTAAGGTCGGTATCAAATATATTGGCCGGTGAGATCGGTTTCGCGAGCAGCGATCGAGGAGAAATCAACCACTACCATCTGACGATCGCGGATTTGTCAGTTGGAGTTGCGTGGTCGTTGTAGGCTATGGTGGGGTAAGGGGAACGCTGCTCGGCTCCGCCTGAACCTAGCCGTTTGGCTGTTATTTATCCTTAACGTTACAGTTGTGTGCGTTACGAAGCTATGCGTAAACCAATACGAGGTGAAGCTATCGAGAAAGAATCAATGTTCTGACCAATGAAGCTCCTGAATTGTTTCGTTGCTAACGTACACCTATTCTGATGTGTGTATTTCTACGCTGACAGTTCGGTTTGGCCTACACGCCAGAATCTTGGCAGTATCCCTACCATTTCTGGCTCAATCTTGTTCTGCGAATGCGAAAGCGAGATGGAACGAGAGCGAGTCAGAAAACGTTGAGAAAAGGAGTATCGAGGCAAACAAACGGTGTGATGGGAGAATACCCCTCACGAAACTCACCGGCCAAAAGCATATAATTATTAGATATAATTATTTTTTATCAATATCGGTGAGATGTTTAATGAATTATTATTAAAATATATTCTCCAACACTGTACAAACTGGAGTACATACAATGTAATCAAATTTACCAAAGATTTCATAGCTTTTTTTTAGGTAGTTATACAGATTAAGGAAGTATCCACATACTTTTGAGCGGGGGTGTATCTTCGATCTATATAAAAAAATCTGCGCGATTCCATCATCAATTGAATAGTTTTCCTTGTAAGTGCATGAGCACCAGATGCGTACTGTACATATGTATATATTTATTCATATGTCATGTCCTAGCTTTTATAAATAATATATCTCGTTACTTTGTTTTCTTTGTGTCCGAGTTATTTATTTGTATAGTATTAACTTTCTATTTATTTTATGTGTTGCTGAAAAAATAAGTATTATTAGCAATAAATGTTTTATTATCAGTAAAATCGAACCGTCAAGTCATACAAAATGTCGGCAGTCGCAAATGTTTTGGAAATTTGATGACCCCGCCGAGTGATATTACGAGACCTGCTCTGCACTGGGGCCCCACAACGAACCCAGCCATATATACTTACGCTACGCGTCTATGAGCCCGCACCTACACTCCTGCAGTTCTCCTCACTGATTCTACCTTTAGCAACGGGACAACCCGACGTACACTATGAGACAGAATCGGCTTCCCTTCGGAAATTTGGCACAGTTGCATGTCGGGTCCTCCTATGTCGAAGAACCACTGAGTTATGCCTACAATGGTGACAAATTTACAAGTTATTATTTAGATTGCTAAAATGAATTTTGCTTGATAAAACAACACGTAAGAGGATGATGGGCTCGATTCCTCATCTATTTGGCAAAGAAGTAGCATGTATCGTAGGTAGAAAGCTATCGATAGTGAGGACCATCGATATTGCTCCTTCGTAAGAAATAACTAGCCTCTTAGCGCCAATTCGCTGCACGGGAATGACGGAGAGCGTGCGGTAGAGAGGGACGGTGCTAAACAAGGACAGGGCTTTATGTGAAGGTGAGAGGGTTTTATGCGGACGGCGCACAGTGGTCAAAAATCGAAAAAACCTGCCAAAAACCACAAGATGACCTTTGATTTGTTTAAAAATGGGTATACTAAGGTTTTCGAGGTCGCTGATTAAGAATCAGAAATCAAAATTGCTAAAAATAAAATGGCGGATCCAATATGGTGGACGTGCATATCAGAAAAGCATTATATTTAATCTAAACTTGATATCCTGGCGTTTTCGATGTCGCTGATTACGAATCTGAGGTTAAAATTTCAAAAAACAAAATGGCGGATTCAATATGGCGGACGCGCATATCGAAAACGCCAGGATATCAAGTTTAGACCAAATCTGATGTTTTTTTATATGCGATCCAAAGTTGCAAAAAGTAGCAGCTGAAAATAATTTTTTCAGACTCTCTACACTTCTGTGAACAAGTTCCAACAAGTCCCAAGGTGGAACAAATCTGAACTTTTTTTCTAGAGGCTGTCAATGTACAAACTGTTGGCTGCTTATACCACGTTTAGACCGAATCTGATGTTTTTCTGATATGCAGTCTGCCATATTGGGTCCGCCATTTTGTTTTTTTGAAATTTTGACCTCAAATTCGTTATCAGCGACCTCGAAAACTCTAGAATACCAAGTTTAGGCCAAATTTGATGTTTTCTTATATGCGGTCTGCCATATTAGGTCCGCCATTTTGTTTTTTGTAATTTTGACCTCATATTCGTAATCAACGACCTCGAAAACCCCAGAATACCAAGTTTAAATTAAATCTAATGCTTTTCTGATATGCGCGTCCACCAAATTGGATTCGTCATTTTATTTTTAGCAATTTTGATTTCAGATTCTTAATCAGCGACCACGAAAACCTTACTATACTCATTTTTAAACAAATCAAAGGTCATCTTGAGGTTTTGGGCAGGTTTTTTCGATTTTTGACCACTGTGTGGCGGTAACGTTATGTTATTGAGGGACTGGAGATTCCTTCATTAGTCTTTCCTATTTGGTTAAAATTTCTAAACTAAAAATTTCGTCATAAATCGATTGGTACTCGAGATATCTTGATAATAAAGAGATCAAGTTCGTGAATTTTCTGAAAAATTTGTTTTTTTTTCTTTTAATCACAGTTCCTTTCAGAAAAAAATACGAGAGTTTAATTATACAGTAACCGAAAGTAAATGTATTAAATTATACATTATTAGAAAGGAATAGTTTTTTCATTTTTTTGCACAATTTTCATTTCTATATCTTAAGGTAGTTCCTGAATAATCTACTAAATTACAGAATTTTTTCAAATTTCGTACAAAACTAATTTGGAATACAAGAAACCCTTGTACAAAGTTTAAAATCGATTTACCATATAGTTATCGAGAAATTATTAATTAAAGTTGATGCATTTTAACATTATAGTTTCAGTTTTTCTTCCGAAACAGGGAAACCATATTTAAGAAATGTACCAAAATTGGCACAAAAGTATATCGAAATGTCAAGAAATGAATTTATAAATTTCTGCAAAACTGACCACATAATTTCTTCGTAAATGCCCATAAAAAAATAAGTTAAGTGCAAATTTTTTAGAAATTACGTAGAGCAGTGATCGTGGCAACGTCGCACAATCGATATGTTTAGACACTTAAATAGGAAACGAAGATTCAGATCCATATGAACATTTTTTCTGATATTTTGTTTATAAAAAACGCTCCGAATGAATGTGACGTTGTCAGATCTGCTGCTCCAATTCACTACGCTAACCAATTTAATATTCCATTTTCGTATTACAATTATTTATATTAACATTGCACTTTTTAAAAAATATATACAAGATGTTAAAAATTATTATTATTATTTCCATAGTATCATACTACTTTATATATATCGTTTATTATCCAACTCTAATTTGATTAGCATAGTTGGTTAGCAACTACCTTAAAAGAAACAACCAAATGTCACTGACTTCTTCAATCCTGCCGACTGTGCCGTTGTAAATCGCACTATTTTTATATAAGCAATAAGGTAAAAAAATCACTCCTAAAATGCTTTTATGATTTGTATTGCTTCTGTAAAAGTAGTCCGATTTACATGACATTTGGTATGATTTTCATCAGAAAAAAAAGGAATCTATTGGTCTCAGTCCCTTATCGATACGATAAACAATAAAGAGTTTCTTAATACGCTGAAATGAATATTTCACCCTCGACTGTGGGTCGCCGACCTCGATTCGCTGGGGTCGGCCGAGGATTCATACGGATACGTGTTTCAGAAATAAAATATTTCTTTGTTCTTTATCATATACAGGGTGTCCCAAAAATGCTGCGGGTTCTTAAAGGGGGTGATTCGGGGCTGATTGCAAACAACTTTTTCCTTTGCGAAAATGCTCTCTGAGGTTTCCTTAACGAGATATTAATACAAAGCACCGACCAATCAGAGCGCGAGTCTGACCACCGAGTCTCCGCGCTAGCGTGGCTACGAGCCGCGCTGCGACTGCGGACAAGCAACTAGACATGCATCGAAGAAAATTGCGTAGAATGGCAAAGAAAAAAGACGTAACAAATAAAATCGAACGTGTTGTCATGGTTTGTTCGTCATTTAAAGTGAATAATGAATAAAGGATAAATGGATGAAAATCACGTGTAATGTAAAAAGACGAATACGCAGTTTGTTTTTAGAAGATTCGAAAATAATAATTATTTGAAGTTGCAGGATAAGGAATACGTCAATTGCCTTGTGTTAATAACGTAGCCGCAAAAAGGTAATGTAACAGGAAATTAACGAAAAGTAATAGTAGTTCGATATTGTGATAAAAATCCGTAATTCAATAACGGCCAGCACTGTTGGTGATAAGGAACAAGCTGCTCAAAAAGCCCGAATAAATATTTTCGTACGGGAATTTTGAGAATTATCGCCGGAAATGAGCCATCGCTTGCGTTAAATTTAAAAATTAATAATCACCAATAAAGTAACTAAAACTCACCCTTGTTGGAAATTCTCCTGCAGCTTGAAAATCTGTGTCACAGGGTCAGTGAACCGATCCTGGTCATCGATGGACGAGCTCAGTGCACAACTGGTCCCAGGTATACGAAACTACCCAAAGTTAAGGGTCGCAATGTCAGGTGCGTCCAGCTCAACGTACCGAATATTCACTTCACTACACGGCTACTAACACCGATCACTTTATTTACTTTTCATGGAATGTGTTGTTCCTACGTTTTAAAAATTGGTGGCCCCGAAAGGGGCCGATTGTTATCAATTGAAGAATTGCTCCACATGGCGACCGTCATTGTCCACGCATGCTTCAGCGCGGAGAATTAATTGCCTTTACACGCCCTGTAATGTTTGCGGCGTTATGTTTTCCACCGCTGCGAGGATAAGCGCAATTGCTTCTTCAGGGGTGTCCACCGGCTGACGATACACCTCATTCTGAAATGATTGTTGTACAACAAATACAAAACGTAAGTAAAGAACAAAATATCTACAACAGGAATAAGTAAAGATTCACAGCAATAATCAAATTACCTTCAGGTAGCCCCAGAAGAAAAAATCCAGCGGATTCATATCCGGTGACCGTGAGGGCCACGCAACGTGGGCCCCTGGTCCGCCACACAGTGGTCTGTCCAATAACAATCTAGCGGGACAAAAGTCGCAGGTCGAACATAAATCGTCAGTTAGGTGGAAATGTTTACTATTTGTTTGAAAAACACCATCCACGTTGTTTTACCACCCTTAGAACTTTCACCTCAGCCTCCAAGGGTTTTTAAAATCAAAATTTGTATTCTGGGGTTTCTTAGAATGTAGAAAGCGAATATGAACTGTGTTTTGTAGAGAAAAAGTGTTTAAAACCACGTAATTTAGAATTAATTACACATTTTAGCACCTAACATCACCATATTTGAAGGTAGAATTATTTTAAATATTTATAAAAGTTATGTAGAGTTGCAAATATTTGCAGTTACAACTTGTGAATATGTACTCTATAAAGCAAATAGAACAAAACAGCAGAAAAATTTTCAGGTTCCACGAGGTTCCTGGACATCTAGAGCATTTCCAACGAAAGCTATTGAAAAATTCATCATGTTTATGATTATATTTTAATTCTGTTCGATGGAAATTAAAATACTCATGGCTGAAGCTTGATTTACTACTTATTTGTACCTCTGCAATCCATTATTCAAAATATTAACAATTTAAATCGCGATCCAATTGAGCACATCCGATATATAGTTGATACTGATGCATTCTAACAATCTGTTACTAAGCGGTCGATTCGCGTACGTTTCGCGGATCGTTAGTTTAATGAAATACGTATAAAGTTGCATAGCATATCATTCCAATATCTCTGACTCAATAGCTTGTGGTATGACCAAGATTCATTCATTTTGGATGGTCATGATTTTGAACTTTTGTCCTGCTAGACCATCAATACCGACCACTGAGCGCCGCGGCCGAACCACCTGTCCTGGAAGGTTTCACCTAATTAAGCGCGGAAATTATCGGCGTAATATGGCCCAGTTCCGTAATGCTGGTAGTACATGTTCTGTCGGATCTCATATGGAATATCGTCCATAAGATTGGGCAGAACATGTTCTAAAAAATTTTTATACTCTGGGCCGTCCAGCCTGTCTGGCAGAATGTACGGCCCAACGATAAATTCGCCACAAATGCCGGCCCATAGGTTGATCGACCAACGGACTTGTGCTGCACGTGGATGAAGCGCTAGGCGATTTTCGTCGCTCCACACATGCATATTGTGGGAATTGAAGCAACCTTCCCTGTTGAAAATTGCTTCATCCGTCCACAATATGTATATGGTGAACGACGGATTCCTTAGCACTTCTCCCAACAGCCACCTGGAATATTGAACCAGCTGGATGTAATCCCCGGCGCGCAATTGTTGCACCCGTACATATTTGTACGGATGCAACCTGCAATCCCTGAGGATTCGGTGTATCGTCGTCTTGCTGACACTAGAACAAAATGCAAAAACATCCACTATTAGATAACATTTTTTTTCTTAATGAATAATTGTTGCAGTTATCTTGAACTGTGACTTACTTTAAGCGACGGCTCAAAACGCGCACACTGATCGTTGGGTCGGCTTCAACGGCGTCGAGGATTCTCTCGATGGTGCCCAGATTTCGCGCTGCTGCGGGTCTGCCCGCCTCGCTGCCTCGCGGCGTCATGGACCCCGTCGAGGATAGCCTCAACGCTAACCGACGAAATATATCCTGGCTTGGCGTTTGGATATCAGGATATTCTAGCACAAATGCTCGCGCAACAGCACTTGCATCCCCGTTGTTCCAGGCGTACACCCAGAACATCCTGTAGTACTCTTGGGCCGTGAACACTTCTGGAACGCGATTGCTAGCTGACTGACAGGATTTTTTCCAAGCAACTTCCGCTACCCCCAAGTAGCTTCTCTGGTTCCATTATGAGTTAACTCCCACCAGGACAAGAGGCTTTAGGTAAAAAGAAGCCAGCACATTTTCGGAACACACGTGTTTTGGAGAAGTGCAATGAACACTTTCACAAAAGCCCGCGCTCCATCATCCTACTGCCAATGTACCCCATTGCTTCGAGATAGAAAACAGACACCACGTGTATCGGTTCGAAAGGGTCCGAAGGGAAGAGAAGCAGAAAGTCTTCGAGTTGCTATAAAGAAGAAAATGCATACCATTCCTGTTTCCCCCTTCCAATACCCTGAGTTCACGTCTGCTACGAGGCGGAACCAATTAAGTCATAAATTATTCGAAACTGTAGGAAAGCGTTCTCTACCGCCGACTGGCGGGACAATATGGTCATAAACCGCGACCCTGGCGAAATGCTCTGGCTGATCAGCCTGATTAATTTTGGAGAACTAGAAATTACAGGGTATTATCCGTACAAATATGTACGGGTGCAACAATTGCGCGCCGGGGATTACATCCAGCTGGTTCAATATTCCAGGTGGCTGTTGGGAGAAGTGCTAAGGAATCCGTCGTTCACCATATACATATTGTGGACGGATGAAGCAATTTTCAACAGGGAAGGTTGCTTCAATTCCCACAATATGCATGTGTGGAGCGACGAAAATCGCCTAGCGCTTCATCCACGTGCAGCACAAGTCCGTTGGTCGATCAACCTATGGGCCGGCATTTGTGGCGAATTTATCGTTGGGCCGTACATTCTGCCAGACAGGCTGGACGGCCCAGAGTATAAAAATTTTTTAGAACATGTTCTGCCCAATCTTATGGACGATATTCCATATGAGATCCGACAGAACATGTACTACCAGCATTACGGAACTGGGCCATATTACGCCGATAATTTCCGCGCTTAATTAGGTGAAACCTTCCAGGACAGGTGGTTCGGCCGCGGCGCTCAGTGGTCGGTATTGATGGTCTAGCAGGACAAAAGTTCAAAATCATGACCATCCAAAATGAATGAATCTTGGTCATACCACAAGCTATTGAGTCAGAGATATTGGAATGATATGCTATGCAACTTTATACGTATTTCATTAAACTAACGATCCGCGAAACGTACGCGAATCGACCGCTTAGTAACAGATTGTTAGAATGCATCAGTATCAACTATATATCGGATGTGCTCAATTGGATCGCGATTTAAATTGTTAATATTTTGAATAATGGATTGCAGAGGTACAAATAAGTAGTAAATCAAGCTTCAGCCATGAGTATTTTAATTTCCATCGAACAGAATTAAAATATAATCATAAACATGATGAATTTTTCAATAGCTTTCGTTGGAAATGCTCTAGATGTCCAGGAACCTCGTGGAACCTGAAAATTTTTCTGCTGTTTTGTTCTATTTGCTTTATAGAGTACATATTCACAAGTTGTAACTGCAAATATTTGCAACTCTACATAACTTTTATAAATATTTAAAATAATTCTACCTTCAAATATGGTGATGTTAGGTGCTAAAATGTGTAATTAATTCTAAATTACGTGGTTTTAAACACTTTTTCTCTACAAAACACAGTTCATATTCGCTTTCTACATTCTAAGAAACCCCAGAATACAAATTTTGATTTTAAAAACCCTTGGAGGCTGAGGTGAAAGTTCTAAGGGTGGTAAAACAACGTGGATGGTGTTTTTCAAACAAATAGTAAACATTTCCACCTAACTGACGATTTATGTTCGACCTGCGACTTTTGTCCCGCTAGATTGTTATTGGACAGACCACTGTGTGGCGGACCAGGGGCCCACGTTGCGTGGCCCTCACGGTCACCGGATATGAATCCGCTGGATTTTTTCTTCTGGGGCTACCTGAAGGTAATTTGATTATTGCTGTGAATCTTTACTTATTCCTGTTGTAGATATTTTGTTCTTTACTTACGTTTTGTATTTGTTGTACAACAATCATTTCAGAATGAGGTGTATCGTCAGCCGGTGGACACCCCTGAAGAAGCAATTGCGCTTATCCTCGCAGCGGTGGAAAACATAACGCCACAAACATTACAGGGCGTGTAAAGGCAATTAATTCTCCGCGCTGAACCATGCGTGGACAATGACGGTCCCCATGTGGAGCAATTCTTCAATTGATAACAATCGGCCCCTTTCGGGGCCACCAATTTTTAAAACGTAGGAACAACACATTCCATGAAAAGTAAATAAAGTGATCAGTGTTAGTAGCCGTGTAGGGAAGTGAATATTCGGTACGTTGAGCTGGACGCACCTGACATTGCGACCCTTAACTTTGGGTAGTGTCGTATACCTGGGACCAGTTGTGCACTGAGCTCGTCCATCGATGACCAGGATCGGTTCAGTGACCCTGTGACACAGATTTTCAAGCTGCAGGAGAATTTCCAACAAGGGTGAGTTTTAGTTACTTTATTGGTGATCATTCATTTTTAAATTTAACGCAAGCGATGGCTTATTTCCGGCGATAATTCTCAAAATTCCCGTACGAAAATATTTATTCGGGCTTTTTGAGCATACTTATTCGTTATCACCAACAGTGCTGGCCGTTATTGAATTACGGATTTTTATCACAATATCGAACTACTATTACTTTTCGTTAATTTCCTGTTACATTACCTTTTTGCGGCTACGTTATTAACACAAGGCAATTGACGTATGCCTTATCCTGCCACTTCAAATAATTATTATTTTCGAATCTTCTAAAAAAAAATGCGTATTCGTCTTTTTACGTTAGACGTGATTTTCATCAATTTATCCTTTATTCATTATTCACTTTAAATGACGAACAAACCATGACAACACATTCGATTTTATTTGTTACGTCTTTTTTCTTTGCCATTCTACGCAATTTTCTTCGATGCATGTCGAGTTGCTTGTTCGCAGTCGCAGCGCGGCTCGTAGCCACGCTAGCGCGGAGACTCGGTGGTCAGACTCGCGCTCTGATTGGTCGGTGCTTTGTATTAATATCTCGTTAAGGAAACCTCGGAGAGCATTTTCGCAAAGGAAAACGTTGTTTGCAATCACCCCCGAATCACCCCCTTTAAGAACCCGCAGCATTTTTGGGACACCCTGTAGATATCGAAGTGACACCGATGAATTCCTTATATTTCTCCGATGAAAATCGTACCAAATTTCATGTAAACCGGACTATTTTTAACGAAACTAGCGAGAAATTATATAAATTAAGTTTTCATCTAATTTCCTTCATTATGCTCCGAATTATGTCGTTCTTGGAGTTAGTTTCATCGGCGAAACATACGGAATCGATTGGCGTCATTTTTGCAAAGATCTGATGAGAAATGCGAAAATCCTGGACATTTCTCACTTCTTCTTGATGGTATTCAATCCCCTTCGAGGGTCGAAAGCCATAAAATTCGGTGTCGAAGACGGTCCTCGAGACCTCATACAACAGGCCTGCCCCATCGGGTGCAAATACCTCCTGAATTTCTGGGACCCGGGTAACAGCCGAGCGCGGGACTGTTCCATTGCTACCCGTTGCGAGAATTGTGAGAGAAGTGCATTAGTGTGCGTCGATGTACGAGCCTGCATGGACGGCCGCACACTCATGCAGTTCTCCCCCAACCCATGCTGTGATTAGCAACGTGACCAGTCCCGCGCTCGGCTGTTGCGCGCGTCCCAGAACTTCAGGAGATATTTGCACCCGATGGGGCAGGCCTGTCATACAACAATAGACCTTTTCAGGTGCTGGAGAAGGGCCAGCACGGCGCGACGTGGGGCCCTGGCGGCGACGCTTAGGCATAGGAAATAGCATCTGCGGCCGCACGAAGTATCCTGCGGCGTGCTGAGGCGACGCCGCGGCGAGCCACGCATTGGAAAAGGCACCTTCAGCAGGCCTTGACTGAGTGCGGGCGCTCACACAAGCTAGGAAAAGCGTGTACCCATACGCGTGTAGTAAACAAACCGTAAATTACAACTTTCGTCCTGAAATCGGCCAGAAGGAAGTTTTTGCGGGTACAGTTGCCTCCAGTAGAACATCTGTGCAGGGTGCTCTGGCGCGTTTGAATGCTAATAACCACCGTACGTTGAAATAATAATGAATTTATTATCACCAAACTGTTTTTTATTTGTAACTAAACTGAGGATTAAAGAATATGTAGATCACGAAAAAAATTAAAAAAGTTCACTTGCAAAGATTGTGAAATCAACTTTGCTAATTTCAATTGTATTCTCGTTCTCCGCTCGAACACTCATTCCTCTGTCACTTTTTATATTTTTCATTCCTTTATTGGCCACAAATCAATTCAGTGCTCAGATTTTCAGCTTCAGTTTTAAGGAATTAGCGGCCCGTTGTGTTTTTATTATCTTCCATCGTAAAATGATATTCATACGACGTTTTTAACAGAAGATGTCCCTCTTGTAAAAGTTTTTGTGCCAACTACATGTCTCTCGCCCGCTAAATACTTAAAACCGAAGCTGAAAATCTGAGCACTGAATTCATTGTGGTCAGTGTTCGAGCGGAGAACCAGAATACAATTGGAATATAACCAAGTTGATTTCACAATCTTTGCATGTGAACTTTTTTAATTTTTTTCGCGAATTAAAGGGAATTAGCTTCTTTCATACATGAGTCGTGTTTATGGGGGTGGGGATTTCATCACTTTTTCCATAATTTGTTATAAATTACTAAGTGCCGTATTTCATAACGGTATCATCCTCAAAGCGATTCATATTCATGCATGATACGTGATGGTACATCAGCATAGAAATGTATTGACAACGACACAATTAATCAAATGTCAAAAATGAAAATAAATCACACTTTTTAAATGATTTTATTCAGCTTCGATCCTCTGCTTCTTGTAGGTTTGTTTCATATTGGAAAACTTAAATTTAAACCAATTCCACCAATCCAATTGTTTTGAAACTATGCAGGCGTGCGTATTTCGAATGACAATACAATAGTTTAAAATCAAATAACCCCGAGGGTGTGAAAATTGTATCTAGTCAGCAATAATCCTTAAATATCTAGAGACGCGGTAGCGTCTCGACGCCAAGTACATGAAAGAAAAGACACCTTGTATATGCCTGTCGCTGCCGTGTATCTTTACTTAGAGACCCTTTAAGTAGAGTCACGCAAACACAGCCTCGATTTTGATTGGTGCCGCCATTTTTTGTCAAAGGTGTGAAAATACAAATGGCGGCACCAATCAAAATAATGCTTTCAAGCAACGTTGTATATACCGCCACTATACCGACATTTATATTTTCACACCTTTGACAAAACATGGCGTCAAACCGACCTAACTTAGACGTGATTGCGTGACTCTACTTAAAGGGTCTCTATCTTTACTCGACGCACAGCTATTCCAACCTAACCTGAAACTTATTTCATTAATATCTCATCACGCCTGCAATATTTTCTAAATTTAAAGGCATTTTTCTTATGTAAACCGCATATAAGCTTTCGAATAAGACCAATTTCAATCAAATCGGTCCACGCATGACAGAGATATCGTAATATCGTCTCATGAATCTGTCGAAAATAAGTTCTTCTTCTGATTCTCCAAGGAATTTTTCGTCAACCATAGTACATATATATATTTCCGTCGTCAACCAGAATATACGTATATACGCGTTACACACACACACCTTCAGCCAACACATGTTTCGTTCGTTGTTCGTCGACTCTCGGGATTATTCGGCGGGGATCGTCGTCCGTCATTGTACATACATATATATATACTATTTTGAATTTTATAACCTACCAAGTGCTAAGTGTCAAATAAAGTAAGTTGTCCGAATTTGGAATGTCACGAGTTTTTACACTACATAGGAAACTGAATTATTGTCTCAATTAATAAGGTAAGTGGCAAAAATTTTTTTAATAGATTTCTTATGTAGAGTCGCAGACTTGGAAGTTGTTCGGAGATGGTTCGACTGCGAAGCATCTCCTTTCACACAAGTTTCTGGAAATTTGTATCATGCATGTACAAAATAATATATTGTAGTAAAAAATTACATTGCATTTAAATTGCCAGATACTTGTTTTTGTATATACCAGCAATTTAGAGTTTTTATGTAAAGCTTATTATATATTATAGAAATGAAGGGGACGCACAGGACTTGGATAAAAATGAAGGGGACGCACAGGCTTGGATAGTAGAATTGAAGGGGACGCACAGGCTTGGATGGATAGAAATGAAGAGAATGCACAGGCTTGGAGGTTGTCCGGAGAAGATTAAATAGATATATAGATAGACAGAGCATCTTGTTTCGCACAAGTTTCTGGGAATTTGTCAAATAAGGTAAATCGGCAAAATTTGTCAATCAAAAGACATAGCATTAAGAATTGTTAAGAAAATAGATTATGGTGTACTGCTTGCAATGTAGAGCAAGTCACATTAGTTAAGAAAGTACCCTGAAAACACATCTCCCTTGATGCTTTTCAATCTTTTGTGAAAGACATTCGTAATACTTTAACAAAATCCACAGTAGTTGTCACGCTATTCATTAATTTTTTAGATTCCCATTATTTCAATTCACCAATAAACATACTAAATTATTATTAGTTTTATTCCAACACCAATAAATTGTGCGTTAAAAATATTGGATCTCCTCATTCATTTTCGCTGAATTATTACCATTAGCATTTAAATTTCCTGCAACAAGACTTCCTGCCATATGCTCTCACCTGCTTTGGATACATTATGTAGTCTCTACACTCACTATAGCAAAAGGCCACTCTATTTCTATAAATAATTAATAAGTTCTACGTTAAGTTGTATATAATTATTAAAATGAGGCTTTATATATATATATATATAATTTACAGATAATCATCAAAGCAGAAGATGATGCAGTGTGATCTACGTTGGACTATGTACGCACAAATTTTCACGTAGGGTTTTGCATCCGCAATTATTCATTCAATGTGAGCACGTGTGATAATATATTATATATTTACAGATAATCATCAAAGCAGAAGATGATGCAGTGTGATCTACGTTGGACTATGTACGCACAAATTTTCACGTAGGGTTTTGCATACGCAATTATTCATTCAATGTGAGCACGTGTGATAATATATTATATATTTACAGATAATCATCAAAGCAGAAGATGATGCAGTGTGATCTACGTTGGACTATGTACGCACAAATTTTCACGTAGGGTTTTGCATACGCAATTATTCATTCAATGTGAGCACGTGTGATAATTTATATAAATAATTAGTAAATTTGTCCTATTTTGCAGATGAAGAGAATTATTTTAACAGCTGAAAGAGAAAGTAACTCTGCTGCATGAGCAAATGAAATAACCACATTTTTATGTATGAAAATAACGAATTTATTTTTTTATATGTTATTGGCCGCCGCCACGTCCACGGCCCCGCCCCCATCCACGACCCCGGCTCTGGCCACGTCCCCGGCCCCGGCCACGGTCGCAAGCTGCTTCGCGCACTATGTACTGCACACAAAGTACTATACATTCATATAATACATATAGATCGGCAATGCAGTGCACATGTTTTTTGGGGGAAGGTGTTAAACTTACGTAGAATTTATCCTTAATCAAAAAATAATAAAAGTACACTCGCTGAACTGCTTTGCGCTATTCCGAGTATTCCGAGTAAGCTTTACTGGCTACAAACTAGCTTTATCTTCTAACATCACTCGATAGGCTGCAGTGCGCCGTAAACGCGTGGACGTGTAACGAAGATAGATCAGAATTTATAATTTATTGGAATTTCCTTACTTTATCCTTACTTTTAGTACCCGTGACAGGGAAAAATTTGTAAAAAAGAAGAAGCTGAAATTCTGAATCCCAAAAAAAAACTTCAAAAAAGTAAAAAAATATGACGCCAAGAACATGAATTATCTTTGTAAAAAGAAGTGAGATCCCCATAAAAAACTTTAAAAAAGTAAAAAAATTATGCCAAGTACATGAATTAGCTTTGTAAAAAGAAATGAGATCCCCAAAAAAACTTTAAAAAAGTAAAAAAATTACGCCAAGTACATGAATTAGCTTTGTAAAAAGAAGTGAGATCCCCAAAAAAAACTTTAAAAAAGTAAAAAAATTACGCCAAGTACATGAATTAGCTTTGTAAAAAGAAGTGAGATCCCCAAAAAACTTTAAAAAAGTAAAAAATACGCCAAGTACATGAAAATGTCGAGGACAAAAAAAGTATTATCAAAAATCACAAAAAAAAGAAAATAGTATACATGAAAAAGTCGAGGAAAACAAAGAGTATTATCAACAAATAAATATAAAAAAAAAGACAAAGAAACATGAAAAAGTCAAGGACGAATAAAGTATAATTAACAAAAAAATATAAACACATAAATAAAAAATATGATTACAATATAAAAAAAGATGTGAAATCAAAATGAGCTGCAAGTACATCACAAAAAAAAAGAAAATAATATAATCACACAAAAACAGAAAATAATATATTCACATAAAAAAGAAAATAATATATTCACATAAAAAAGAAAATAATATAATTACAATATCAAAAAGGATGTGAAATCAAAATGAGCTGCAAGTACATCACCAAAAAAAAGAAAATAATATAATCACACAAAACAGAAAATAATATAATCACACAAAAAAAGAAAATAATCTAATTACAATATAAAAAAAGATGTGAAATCAAAATGAGCTGCAAGTACATAAAGGTACTTTCCAACTGCGCTTAAGATGACACAACTACATATACACAGCTAAAATGCTGTGTTATTCCATTACTCATATCGCGGACATTTTAATTAACCCATCAAAAAGAATCCCATTTAAAAACATTGTCGTAAATTATTATTAGCTTTACAAAATTAATGATATACAAAAATTGCGCCAATTATCACAATGGCTATTTATACAAAGAAAAATTCACAATGGTACAATGAAAAAATGTATTAAATAATATTAAGCAGATATATTTTTATACAAATAAATATTTTAATACGAATAAATATTTTATTCAAAATACTTGGCGCTGCTCTCCGATGTTAAACGATTTCATTTAAGGGGGCCGTCTCATTTTTGTTATGATCCGAATCGATCGAAGCGTCCCCAGTAAACAAACGGACCCTATTGAAACTACTACGATCGATAAAAAGAGTTTGTACATAGGTGACATCTCCAGTTACTCTGTGTAGACTAATTTTTGACGCATAGTTGCCACATGTACTGTTCTCTCTGCCTCTGCCGCGCTGTTGCCACAGAGGTCTCTCTTTTTATCGAGAAGTCTTCAAGGAATGCAGCACGAGAGCTGCGTCTAGCGGCAGAGCCTCACTGAACGTAGCAACAATGAAAGATAGAGAGGTCCGGGATTGTAAAAAGGAAAGATGGAAAGATATCAAACCTGACACAATTTGAACTGTCATTACAATATTACACATAAAATTTATTTGCAGAATTGAAAGCCTGTTTCGTTCAAAGTAGTCCGATTTAAATTATTTTCTGTCAATATCGGCAGAAACACTTTTATATTGGTACGATGAAAAATAAAGAAATTCAGTTTGTGCATAATCAATGATACATCGCCGAGCAACTCCAGGCGACAGGTTAGGCGGGTGAGCGATACAATGTCGGTCGGCTCGACAAATAAAGATAATGTCTCTTTAATTTGATAGTTTATTTTAATAATTTATGAAAAAATACTAATTTGCGTATCAATATCCCTTCTAAACTTCGCAATTCTTATTATCTGCTGTCATTCTGTGCAATATTTATGTTTAGTTATTTTTCCCGTGGAAATATATTTTGTGAATATTACGTATTATATAGTGCGTTGCGTATTACTCTACGCAAATTTTTACGTTGAAAATGCATTTATAACATAATATATTATTCTAATCATCTCTTTCACCGGTGCTTTCAAATTTTTGTACTGCGAAAATTAGCAGGTATAAGTCCACCCTTACGTTATGTAATAAATGCATTTTCAATGTTAAAATTTGCATAGAGTAATATGTAACGCACTATATAATACGTAATGTTATCAAAATATATTTCCACGGGAAAAACTTGAAAAAAAAGTTATGGGTTACAGGGGACTTGATCCCGGGCCGCTCGTATGACAATCTGACGGGGTACCGTTGTGGCCACGAAACCTTCTTGGATAAATGTTACTGCAGATGATATATATCTTTATTACTCCTTACGTTAAAAACTATAAATCAAAATATCTCGAAAACGAAGGCCCACCATGCAGAAAGCCGAAATGGTGTTTTCATACTACATGAGTACTACGACCCCCATATATTGTCGTTCCAAAACCGATGTCCACTACCGCGTGGTCCCCTTGTTAGTAGGTAATCCTCTTATTGCATCCGATCTGTATGCAGTGTGGATCTGTAACAGTATTACCTAATTGTTCTTTTATAAGCGTACAAAATTTTTCGTAGATTTATAAGGTGTGAAACATTACCTGAAATATGGTACTTATTATTCCATTTAACATTCCATTTGCCCTGGCATTACACTGTCCCATACACCGTGTTCTAGGTAATTTTTTAAAAAGTCCACCTGTAAGAAATGATCCCAGACATTTCGATAAGTTTAGTATAAAAGTAAAAGTTTGGTTCAATAATTCCTCGCCCATTATGCATACCTGCGACGCCCGTATGTATTAGCCTGGCGCACTTTGACCGAACCGGACTCAACATCCTTATCATTTCTTCTATTTTTCTTCTGTCTCCTATCTGTCTGCTCCTGTGAACTTAGAAATGTGTCCAAAAAATTAAAGAGTGAATTAAATTTATTATTTCCTTTTCCACTTTCTTGGTAAAATTGCGCTGGCGTGGATCAACTCGCGTGATCGTATGATCCGCGAGTACAAGTGCCATTGCTGGCACTTGTGACCACTGACAGAGTCAGTGGTACCGCACTTCACAGCGCGGTGCCACACGCGTCCGGTAAAATATATTTCCTTTTCCACTTTCTTGGTAAAATTGCGCTGGCGTGGATCGACTCGCGTGATCGTATGATCCGCGAGTACAAGTGCCATTGCTGGCACTTGTGACCACTGACAGAGTCAGTGGTACCGCGCTTCAAAGCGCGGTGCGACACGCGTCCGGTAAAATAGTATCACTATTTCCGGCGGCAGACCTTTTTCGCTTTTGCAAGCTCTTCGGTTTTTCTTTCGCTCTTTCCTCTAGTATAAATTGAGGCTCCCGAATAGGCATGCATCTGTTGTGTCGACTATCTATTAATTCCGGTAGCATACATTCTAAATAAAATTTAACCAGTTTTGGTTCCATTTCTATTTCCCAAAACGCATCATCTCTCTCTACTTTTATAGATTTTAGACCCTTCGGGGTCCAAACGCAAAATATACAGTACTTTCGGTCAGTAATGTGTAACTGGCCTTGTACTTGATAATAATAGTGATGCGTTTTCTTCATTGAACTTCCTTTACGTGTGAACGTGTGAAACTTTCTCAATAGCTTCCTTCGGCGTAAAGTTCTACGCTGATTTGGGGCATTTAATTTCCAGAATACCGTCTTGACCGATGATTCCATCCGGTGAAGCTCCTAAGAAGGGGATGCAGCTGTCAATGAAAATTCCACATTCTCCAATATCCTTATATTGCTTCTTCAATTCTTCGCGAGCAATTTTCTCACATTCTTTCCCGTATTCCACTGCGGGTGCACTAATTATCTTCGAATACACAAATGACTTCACTGCGTTTGCGCATAGCGTGTCAGGTCGACGACGGCACACTTGTCCAAAATTGGATGCTGTCAATAATTTCGACCTATACTGCAACCATCTACGGTTTTTCGCTTGTCCCATGGTTTCCTCTTCAATAGCATGTCTTTTCTCTTGCCACTCATTGAGCATTTGCATATGCTTCTCCCGCTCCAGTTCATAAATTTTAGATGTCATGTCTGGCTTCTGTGCATTTTGTCCATAATCGGAATCTTTTTGCGAGGGCAAGTGCTTGCGAACATATCGCGCAGCCTTAGTTCCCTTCTGTTGTTCATTTCTCTTTTCCTTCTTCTTTTTTTCTTCCACTTGGCGTACAGATTCGGGCGTTTTCTTCTTCATTATCGCATTCAATCGCGAGTGCACTTGGTTCGAGTTGTACTGCACGACAGCAGCAGCACATCTCCCCGTATACGATCCTCTTTCGGCGAAATTTAATCTTTTTCCGCCAGTGTACTTAGCAATTAGTCCGTTCAAACTTTCCACAGCGTTATTTGTAGTATTATACAGTAAGCTCTCCGCATGAGCTAACAGTGGACGAAGTATTTCTTTTACTTCCTGGTACACTCCAATTTTCACCAATTTTGGAACAATGTTTCTTTCATTCTCTTTATTCTTTCCATCGCAGAAATATTCTAGTCTTGCACACTCTGCGTGTTCACCAAACACGTGGCTTGGAACATTATGTATGTCGCCATACAAATTCTTCGTTTTCTCGTCGATTGATACATTCTCATTGTATCTAAACTTTGCGGCTTTTACGATATCCGTGCGTATCCGGCGAATACTACTTTCCACAGTTTGCCTCAATGGTCCAGGTGTAGTCTTCTTTACAATCGCCTTCATTTTTGTGCAAAAGTTTCGCAACAAATGATTCGTGCATTCAATTTTTTTTACACGTATCTGTCTCTTATATGGGTCCGCATCAATAATCTTCTTATACACGCTGCTATCCCCATCAGCAATCAGGGTAAAATAAACGAGCCCACGCTTTTCTACGCTAGTATTGAATCCTTCTACTATAGCATCGCTTTCCATAGCAGTCGATGCTCGAGATGTGTTCCAGTTTTTGAAGCATGTGTGCTTTCGGGGTTCTTTCTCCTTTTTCGCAGCAATCCGACAAATTCTGCAAACTTTATTTCGAACTCCGTAAAATAAAACTTTTTTCGTGTGATAGCCAACTATCACGCCGACTCCAGACGCAGAATCGTAAGATCCACTGCGGTAGGATCTCTTCATCCAGCTTCCGTCGGCCACCACGCAGATATGGGGGATTCCCGATTCGGGAAGAATGTCGCCTCTTTCAATCGCCAAACGTTTTTCTTCTTCAGCCGCTGCTAGCATCTCTTCTTCTGCAACGGCAATTGCGGACTTGACGAATTCATCTTGATCCTTTACGAAGTCTCTTTTCGACATGCAACGTATGTTCACTCCTGCAAAAGTGTGTTCCAATTGGGCATAGCTGCCTCCACATAAAATTGTTGCATTAACGGCGCCCTGATTCGTATCCACTTCTTCGGCTTCGTCCGATTGATTGCGGATTTCAGCTTTGTAATGGCATAAAGTGCACATTACGCTGAAGGTGCTCTTGAAGCCACGCCGTTTCACACCAGTTATTCGTAGGTGTTCAATGCCACAGTCTTCCCTATGTTTTGCATGCTTGCCTATTTCCTGCAATTGAACAAGCACATTTTGGAAATTAATTATATCGTTGCTATTTAGAGGAAGGGATTCTTCTTGTGGCTTGTTCTTCGCAACTTTTTCTAGAACGAAGTTTTCTTCTTCGTTACTTCCTACATCCGTGCCTTCTGATAATTTGTTTTCCAATTCTTCCAGCGCTTCTTCAGCCGTATCAGTATCTTCATCGGATGGCGCATACATTATCTCTTGTTGCGTATGATTTCCATCGGAAGTGGATGGTTCCTCTACCATACGTTCCTCGGCCACTTCTTCTAGATGTTGTCCTACGGCAGTGTCGTCTGCCGTTTTTGCGCTTTCTTGTTTCTTCTGAAGGGCTGACGTCCTTCTCTTTTGGCGATGTACTTTCCGTTTCGATTATCGCTTTGCGTACGGACGTAAATATCGCGAACGAAACGAAGAATTATTGTCCATATCTTCCGGCACGTCCTGCATATTCACATACACTAAACCAACAAACACAACACAAACACAATACAACACAACGCAACACAAGTCAAAATCCTTCTGCCCGTTGCAAAAAACCGTAATCGCGAACCGTGAACGTGAATTCAAAGATTCGTCCGGGCCGCGTTTAGAAACAAATGACGCTCTACAAAACAGGCCAACGGCGCAAACAGTCCGTTGCGTAGAGAGTCAGTCCCGGCAAAGAACGCCATCAACGTGGACGTACATGATAAGGATGGAGAATATGAATAATGTAAGTATTATATTATATACTGTTATACAGAGTGATTTTCTGGCTAGTGTCGGCGTTGTCGCCAATAAGCCGCGTCTCGCTGAGTTTCGCGAATTTCGACGTTCGAGACGAGATTCACTACGGCATGTTAAAAAATTCAAAATCATGTCAAATGTCGTGTAAATCGGACTTTTTTTATCGAAGTTAGCTTGGGGCCATTTTTATCGGCACGTCATCGGTTGATGGCTTTTTCGCAAAGATCTGATGAGAAATGCAGAACGTGGAATTCGTCAATTCCACGAAATTCAGTGAGGCACGGCTTATTGGCGGCATTGTCTTTGAGGACCCTAGCGGGGGAATTACCCTGTACGTTCATACAATTGTACTATTTGTCACAAAATAATACATTCATTATTTCATTTCCAGATTAAACAAGCGCTTGATGAAGCGGTGGAGCCGGGGCCGAAAATCCGGCCTTGCAGGAAAATCCGCCACAGGCGGAAATCCCGGCCCAGGAGGGAATGGGGGAGGACCAAGCCATGAGGGCAGAATTACAAAAAGTAATTATGTGGAATGTGGTTTATGTGACTGTGATAGCATATGTGTGAATCAGAGTTGGGCAAAATGTTCAGTATTTCCTCCCTGAGAGGTCACTGGTCCGGACCGGCGTTGAGCCCGTATCGTGAACAGAGCCCTAATTCCGAGTGTTCGTTTCTCGCTTCTTTCTGGCCGCAGGAGCGAGCGAGATGGAACGCTTTGCGTGCGCGGCGGACGTGCGCGACGTCGCTGTCTCGTACCGTCCTCTCTCGCTTTCAGTGGCGCTCGTTCGCTCTCGTTCCATCTCGCTCTCGCCTTCGCCGGACAAGAATGAGACAGAAGTGGTGGGGATAGCGAAAAGTCCGTATCGTGTACACCAAACTGGGCTCCCAGGGAGGAAATACTGTACTTGTGTAATTGATTACACATTATTTTCAACACATAACATTTTGTCAACTACATAAATTAACGATTACAGAAAGTAATGTGTAATCAAGTACACAAGTACACAAGCTATGGGTGAAGCCACCAGTAGTCGACCATGTATCAGTAGTCGACTAATTTCAGAAAAACATGAAAAAAAGGTTTTTAGAAGTGACAATCTTTTGAACAGAGTGTAGATAGAGTGCAGTTAGAGAACTGCACTTTGTTCAAAAGATCGTTACTTCTAAAAACCTTATTTTTCATGTTTTTCTGAAAGCGGTCGACTACTGATACATGGTCGACTACTGGTAGCTTCACCCAATTGTGGTCAACTACCTAAATATTACGGAAAATAATGTGTAATCAATTACGCAATTACATTTTTATCGTAATTTGTAATTAGATTACATTTTGCCCAACTCTGGTGTGAATATTATTTCGTTTGTGTCCGATATTTTTTATGTTATGTAGTTTTATGAAAAATGAAATTATTATGTTATTGTTCCAGATAAAAAAGGCACTAAAACGCCTAACGTATCGCCGCGGAGGGTGCAAAGAAGAGGCGATGACCGCTGGGGAGGAAGGCGCGGAGGTGGCAGGGGAGGAAGGCGCGGAGGCGGATGGGGTGGAGGATGGTACGGCGGCGGAAGGGGGGGGGGGAACGGGGGACAAATAATTATTTACAACAGATAATTACATAATTAAATAAATAAATATTTATATAAAAAAATATATATAAAGTTTATTTTGTTTGTATTAATAGAATGTAAAACGTTCACATTTTCTATCGTATCGGCATGAACGCTTCCGTAACATACTGCTGAGATTTTCCAGATGAAAATAAATACACGGTATAAATCCGATTATTTTTAGCATAATCAGGTTAGCAATGTTACATTTATAGTCAATTATCTAGTACCGTTCTAGAAATAAACTTATTTATACCGTGTTTCAACTCATTATAATCTGGAAAATCTCAGCAGTATGTTACTAAAAACATTACGTTTTACATTTTATCAATACATAATCCACCGTATGTATGCCTCTCGAACCGAACATTTATGCTAATTTTTCCAGATATTATCATTGCCCATCTTTGTTCTCCAGCCGCTTCGCCGTGATTCATTCAAGCTTCTCTGACGACAGAATAGTAATAGGGGAAATGCGGCAACAGCGCGATTCGACTCTCAATACGTCTCGGCAACTATGTATTTCCTACATTTATCGGCTAGCTTGGACTTCCACCGGTTCTGATGGTACATGGAGCGAATATATCATCAGCGCTGGTGACGGAGAATCCTTGAAGCATAATTCTGTCATTTCTCGAGTTTGTCTCAAAACACGAGTCATAAATTCATTATTATTTCAACGGACGGTGCTTATTAGCGTTCAAACGCACCAGACCCATCTGCACGGATGTCTTCTGCAGGCAACCATACCCGCAAAAGCTTCCTTCATGCCGATTCCGCGACGTAAGTTGGTTGAAACGGTTTGTTTACTACATCGCGTATACGTATAACGCTGGTGCTACGTGGCTCGAATATACCACCAACGCCGGTTACGGAGAAGCCTTGAAGCTTCATTCTGTCAGTTTTCGAGTCATAAATTCATTATTATTTCAACGTACGGTGTTTATAAGCGTTCAAACGCACCAGACCCATCTGCACGGATGTCTTCTGCAGGCAACCATACCCGCAAAAGCTTCCTTCATGCCGATTCCGCGACGTAAGTTGGTTGAAACGGTTTGTTTACTACATCGCGTATTCGAACACGCTTTTCCTAGCTTGTGTGAGCGTACGCACACATTCAAGGCACCGGTGAGACATCCCCCTTAAAATGCACTAAAAACTAAAAAATAATTTTTTTCTTGTACTATAATTTTGATGGTGTTTTTTCACTTTAAATAAAATCGGGGAGCAGGAAGTGTCATAACAGAATATGAATCAATTTAATACAGAATCAAGCATCGAAATTGTCACATATACGGCTCCACGATTTTATTTAAAGTGAAAAAACACCATCGAAATTTTAGTACAAGAAAAAAATGATTATTTTTTAGTTTTTAGTGCATTTTTAATAAAATGGTTTTACATAAAAAAAAATTTCAGTTAACGATGCTCACGAAGAGAATTATTTCAACAGACAAAGAAGCATGAAATGACTTACAAAATGAAGAAACAAAGATATATACTTTGTAAAAAGAAATGGGATCTCCATAAAAAACTTGAAAAAAGAAAAAAAATTACGCCAAGTACATGATAAATAAAATCGAGGACGGAAAAGTGTAAATCACAAAAAAAATAGAAGAAAATATACATTGTAAAGAAAGATGTGAAATCAAAATGAGCTGCAAGTACATAAAGATGCTTTCCCGCAGCGTACAATGGCGACACTGTGTAACACAATAAAAGACAAAAAAAGATGTCCGCGGCCTGGAAGTCAAATACTTGGCGTGGCCAGGCAAGATATTCTCAGACCATCAATACCCATATCTTCCCTCTCGCAAGTTTTCAAATAATTTGTCAATTTAAAACTCTGAAAATATGAGTACATTTTCCTTATATTGCGTTTTAAAATAATTGTTATTCATCGACACTTTGATCTTGCTTGGCCACGCCAAGTTTTTGACTTCCAGGCCGCGGACATTTTTTTGGTATTTTATTGTATTACACAGTGTCGCCATTGCACGCTGCGGGAAAGCACCTTTATGTACTTACAGCTCATTTTGATTTCACATCTTTTTTTACAATGTATATTTTCTTCTATTTTTTTTGTGATTTACACTTTTCCGTCCCCGATTTTATTTATCATGTACTTGGCGTAATTTTTAGAAGTTTTTTAGGTTGTTTTTATACCAGCAAACTATTTTTGCATTAGAGTTTTTATGTAAAGATTATAGAAATGAAGGGGATATGCGGGCTTGGATAGAAATCAAGCTCAAAATGAGCTGCAAGTACATAATAGTACATTGCGTTACAAGGGAGAGAAGTAAGCGATTCCGACGAGCGTGAAGTTTGTTGCCCGAGCGCAGCGAGGGCAGCAATTCACGCGAGGCGAAATCGCTTCTCTCCCTTGTCACGCACTATATTTTTTTCAACACCTGGATGAAAATGTGTGTTTTTTGTAAGCCTGCTGAGCGATTCGCAAAAAAATATGCATTTTCAATTGCTCATTTATTTTTCGTTATCTCGCCACTCCATACACTTTTTATATACCATCTCGTACTTTGTTTTCGATGACAGTTGTAATATACGATAAAACACACATGATCGATAACGATTAGTCGAACAACTGCATCTTCATACCACAGGGTAACGTCAAACTCCAGTTTCCTTGGGAGGAAAGTAAGAAATTGCGAATACGCATGCGCGTAAAGTCTTTTTCCCTTGGGAGAAAGATTTTCTGCGAATACGTCTGAAATTGGTCATTTTGCTCCCGCTCAGCAGGCGTGAAAAAGCACACATTTTCATGCAGGTGTTGAAAAAAGGTGCTTTCAAACTGCGCTTCAGATGACACAACTAAGTACTATTGCCCGGCCGAAAGAAGATCCCCAGCAGGCGGTGTCGGGCGATGCAGTCCGCCGATGTGACGATTGGTCGACTCACCTATTTGGGCACACTTCTAATGCCGCGGCACACGTATTTCAGTTATTGGCTGAAGTAGGCACAAACATTGTCATACCACGTAACGAAGAGAGCAAACAAAACACATCGAGATCGAGTGGGATAGAGCGATCTGACCGACGAACGCCAAAACAATAGCGTAGGCCTCTCAGACGGTTAACCATTAATATATAAGAACATACAAATTTCCTTATTTTTCACATTATGTTCAGGAAAATATTATCATTGGTTTGGTATCAGGATAATACGTTCTTGAACATATTGTGAAAAATATGGAAATTTGTATGTTATTATATATTAATGGTTAACCGTTAAAGATGCCTACGCCGCGCTCTCTTCGTCGCGCTGTGCGACAATGTATGTGCCTACTTCAGCCAATAACCAAAATACGTATGCCGCGTCTTTAGAAGTGTGCCCAAATAGGTGACTCGACCAATCGTCACAGCGGCGGACTGCATCGCCCGAGTCCGCCTGCTAGGGATCTTCTTTCGGCCGGGCAATAGTAGGGTAGATGTCCCAATTACTGCCACATTAAGCTAATCGCGTAACTTTCGTTAATTATTTCAGAAGTTATTTAGTCTCAAAATCATTCCAAGTTGCAGCATACTAATGCTTAAGAACTCTTTTATCTAAGAAATTTTTTTTATAGTATAAACAGTATGTTTTAATTGCTAATTAATTGAAAAAGTATAAGGAAGTCCAATGTCCCTAAAACTGTCATTCACCTTTTAATATTAATTTATAAATATCAGTATGCAATGCTTCTCTATTATTATCTAACACGGAAACCTAATTTAACATTAAAATTTTTTTCTCTTACGATTTTGCACGCATTATTTCACTATTAAGTAAAATAATTAAAGTGACAGTAATAGGGACACTGTCAGTAATTGGGACATCTACCCTATTTACGCGCGGGTCTGAAATCAACGTACGCACTATCTACCGACACAGTAAAATATGAATTAACTCATTATCAGACTGAAGAATGCCTAAAAATATTAAAGACGGCGCCACATTCTTAATTGCACTTTAGAAATGCTGACAAACAGATGTTGTCAAAACATTCTTAGGAAAATATGAAACTACCGGTCGAAAACAACGAAAGCACAACGACTGTCCAACGCACAGTGGACATCAATTCCAAGAATAGAGAAAAAATTCAACATGTCATTTTTGCAATCAAAATGCCGGATCTTCATCAAGCTACTTTAGAATAAAAAAGTTCTTTGTTTTTTTTGGCAGATACCTAAAAAACTGTCTGATGTACTGCATCTTAAGAAGTCGATAAAAATTTTAAAACATCTTCGGTTGTGTTGTAATGAGAATATTTTGAAATTACAATCTTTTCTATATTTATTAAAATCTTTATTTCTGGCTTCTTAGGTCGCTTCACCCAATTAGCCGATTGGAAGGTTGCCCAAATATTGTATAATTTCGTAAGAATGTATTAACACTTTGTGAACAGTACCTATCTAGTATATTGGTACCAGAATAACATGGATAAAGGTTTGCAAATATTTCTGCACTTTTCATAGTATGTATATTTATCAAATATTTTTAGTTTTATTGAAATTATTAACCTTATTTTTTTAAATAACGTCAAACTTTGGTATGAGTTGTATATTAAATTGTTTTTATGAGCATGCTTAATAATATTCAGCATTTTCAGTACGAAAAATGGAATGTTGCATTTTTCCTCTATTTCTTGTGATTCAGCCCCACTAAATATAGAATACAAGTAATTACTTCATTATTGGCAAATATTGTCAAATCTTGTTTTCGCAAGTAGCAAGAAGAAATATATGTTGATTATACAAGTTCGCGCAAGGTAACTAAAATGCTGAAAATTACTGATATTTTTTCAATGGGTTTCTTAGGGAAAAAGAACTGTATACAACGAATTATTTGCTATTACTTTGCAGAACCGATACTAATAATTTCTGACCCCAAATTTGTATTCTCTTATATTACCAAACTTTAAAAGATACGATTTAAAATTCTGCACAAAACAAAAAATTTGACATATGTTTACACGTAGATCAGATGTAGCCATCATTCGGCTGATATCCTACCTACGATACATGCTACTTCTTTATCAAATGGATGAGGAATCGAGCCCATCATCCTCTTACGTGTAATGTTTTATCAAGCAAAATTCATTTTAACAAACTAAATAATAACTTGTAAAATTGTCACAATTATCATTGGGCATAACTCAGTGGTTCTTCGACATAGGGGGACCTGACATGCAACGTTGCCAAATTTCCGAAGGGAAGCCGATTCTGGCGCCTAGTGTACCAGCCGCACATAGGAACGGCCACCTTTAAGGACACGCCGCAGAAGACGTCACCAGGGACGATAGTACCACCAATCCTCGCATGGTGTGCTCGTGTCTTATTAGTGTATACCTATAGGTCTATGTGATGTCCCCTTGTCCCTCCGGGAAGAAAATCTTCCGGCAACTCTACTCACGAGGGTTCTCAAGACTTAACTAAGAGAAAAAAATTGTGGTGGAGATGATTGTTTCCATTCTTTGGTCATGGAATGTTTTATATGGGTGGGCACTCCAGCAACACATTCCTCAGTGACCTTTATCCCTTTTTCCTGACATGATCGGTACCAAATTAAAAACATTTTCATGTAAATTGTTTTCTACAATTAGTTGGCATGGTAATCATAAGGTTAAAATCAATTTTTTTTACGTGTGTAATAGATTTCCTGAAGATACTTCGTGAAACTCAGTTGAACATTTATTACCTGAACCAAAATAATACCCTAAAGTTGACCAGTAAAGCCATTTTTCATATTAGAGTAGAAAATAGTTTATTGCAAATGTGCCGAGTTTAAGCTATTATACGTACCCCACAAAATGGTGAGAAGCTTCGCATCCATCAAGATGAGACAAAGTCCATAGATGCAGCCAATGTGAACGAAAATCTGCGCGATCAGGTCTGGCCACGTGATCTGAGGAACGTATTTCGTTTTGCTACTGCGGTAGCTTTCGTCGGCAGACAAAAAGTCGTCGGTTACCGCTAGTTCTGCAGTTGTTCTATACATTTTCGACTCGATTTCCGTGTTTTCCGTATCCAAGATATGATATACCGTAGGAGGTACTTTTTCTTTGTCTGGCGACATTTTTTCTTGAACATTTACGAGACCGTTTATGTATGCCTCATTGATCCAGTGTCGAAACTCTATCTTTGGTTCGACTTTTCCTTTTGCATTTTAGATTCTTCCAGGGGATTTTGCAGTTCGTTGGTCCTACTGATTCTGTAATTAGAATTTAGATTTTGCATTTAGAATTATGATTTTGCAATTAGAATATTTGTTTATTGCTAGAAACATGTAGCATAGTTGAATCAACAGTTTGAAATAGGCAAGATGATTGTGTAAAGGAGATGGCTATAATGGTTAATGAGAGTAGCTTGATATTGATGAACAAACGTAGATTTAAAATTTTTGTTTTAGCGTTGTGCTTGTTTAACCCTCAGAAGGCATATTGGTTTACGTTAACCCAGTCCGGCTGGAAAACACCTGGCATTTCTGAACGGTAAGGTGTAGGGAATTAGGACCTGGGGAGGGGGGGGGGGTTGATACGTCCTCTACAAATACCCCTCCCCCCTCCCCCGGATTACTGGTATGCCTGAAACAGCCGAGTGATCTCATTACAAAGGTAGTCTGTGGGTTGAGCCGGGTAAGCACCGGGAAGCTAAGCTAAGCTATGCGATGCTATGCTATGCCATGCTACGTTTTAAAGGAATTAGCTTCAATACATTGTTATGGAACAGTTTCCACGAAAACCTAAGCTAAAACATAGCATAGCTTAGCTTAGCTTCCCGGTGGATTCCCGGCTTTACAGTTACCCAGTGTGCCTGAATCGTTAGGAATTCCATTGAAAGTGAAAGTCTATTGAGTAATGAATATCTTATTTCTTTTACAATTTATTTTATGCACAGTATTTGTGAGTTACCAAAACAATACATGCTGTTTAAATGATACAGGGTGATTCTTTCGGTGCGCTTGATCAAAGAAATGCCACCTGGTCAACCGTGACGAGGTCAACCCCCCGTGGTGCCTCCTCTAATTTTTGGATTTCGACCCTCGAAGGGGTTGGAGTACCTTTTAAGAAGTGCGAAACGTCCCGTTTCCGCATTTCTCATCAGATCTCTGCGAAAACGGTTCCAATCGATTCCTTATGTTTCTTCGATGAAACTGACACCACGAACGACGTAATTCAGACCATATGAAGGAAATTACATGAAAAATTAATTTATATCATTTCAAGTTGTCTTCGGTAAAAATAGTCCCATTTACATGAAATTTGATATCATTTTCATCGGAAAACATAAGGAATATAATGGAACATAATGGAAGTGACACCATCGCTAATAATACTTATCTTTTCAGCAACAAATAAAATAAATAGGAAGTTAATACTATACAAATAAATAACTCGGACACAAAGAAAACAAAGTAACGAGATATATTATTTATAAAAGCTAGGACATGATATATGAATAAATATATACATATGTACAGTACGCATCTGGTGCTCATCCACTTACAAAAAAAAACTATTCAATTGATGATGGAATCGCGCAGATTTTTTTATATAGATCGAAGGTACACCCCCGCTCAAAAGTATGTGGATACTTTCTTAATCTGTATAACTACCTAAAAAAAGCTATGAAATCTTTGGTAAATTTGATTACATTGTATGTATTCCAGTTTGTACAGTGTTGGAGAACATATTTTAATAATAATTCATTAAACATCTCACCGATATTGATAAAAAATAATTATATCTAATAATTATATGCTTTTGGCCGGTGAGTTTCGTGAGGGGTATTCTCCCATCATACCGTTTGTTTGCCTCGATACTCCTTTTCTCAACGTTTTCTGACTCGCTCTCGTTCCATCTCGCTTTCGCATTCGCAGAACAAGAGTGAGCCAGAAATGGTAGGGATACTGCCAAGATTCTGGCGTGTAGGCCAAACCGAACTGTCAGCGTAGAAATACACACATCAGAATAGGTGTGCGTTAGCAACGAAACAATTCAGGAGCTTCATTGGTCAGAACATTGATTCTTTCTCGATAGCTTCACCTCGTATTGGTTTACGCATAGCTTCGTAACGCACACAACTGTAACGTTAAGGATAAATAACAGCCAAACGGCTAGGTTCAGGCGGAGCCGAGCAGCGTTCCCGTTACCCCACCATAGCCTACGACGACCACGCAATTCCAACTGACAAATCCGCGATCGTCAGATGGTAGTGGTTGATTTCTCCTCGATCGCTGCTCGCGAAACCGATCTCACCGGCCAATATATTTGATACCGACCTTAGTCGTGGCATCCTGGCTATCAACTGTTTCATTATTTCACTATCAATAAGGTTCCACTCACATTCTAAAATTTTCCACAAATGTTTCTCAGATTTAGGACATCGTTTTCGCACTTCTCTATCTATTGTAAGTGATCCCAGATAGACTTTTATTTATTTAAGAGAATTCAATAATTAAATTGTCTATTTAACACTATTAGAATACATTATATATATATTCGTAATAGAATTTAGCAATAAATATTGTTTAATAATAAAAATATAGGTACATTATGTATCACAAATTTCATAAACATGATAAGTGTCCACATACTTTTGAGCGGGAGTGTATATGTTACAGAGGTCACAAAAATGTAAATTAAAGATGCTCCCAAAAGCTGGTCTGAAAATGAGAGAAAGAGAATGACAATACCGTTTGTTGAAATTTATTTATCTATATTATATGAAAATACATTATATTAAATGAATGATAATAGATTAATGATGGATAATAATTAGAAAAAATTATTGATAATAAATCAAATTAATGATAATACTATTGAAATCACAACAGTGGGTAATAAACCATTACATTTATGATAATCTTATCGACAAGAAGCTATAAAAGAGAGTGATTGAAGCAATAATAATTTTCACAATGACTGCAACGAGCAAACCCTGTTTCTTTCATACCTTGACCAAGGAGACACTTTAAACATGTCATTGCGAAGACTAATCGGCAGATCACACATACTGCGCGACACTATTTTTTGCCGAACATATGATTATGTATAAATTAATTGAAAAATAAATGCCCAGAAAAGGCATATACAATTTTCTTAAAAATCATGTAGGTTGTAAATAAGACAAAGAAAACAATTTGAATATACGGAATTTACATACAACTTTAAAAAACTTATAACGAGAGATTTTTTTACGAGAAAGTTTGTCGCTATGAATAGTCACTTGTTTACTAATTCTTAAATTTGAAACAATACGCGATCTTCTTCTAACTGTTAATTGATAATTTAAAACAATGCCATCTATGTATCGGATAATACAGGAATTTCGTTTAACTTTTCGCGTGACCTATCGGTAAAAAATAGTGTCCAGCAGCATATCGACGCGGTATTATGACCAGTGCAAGCGATAGTATTCTATTTCGGTGGGAGCTGACTTTTGTTTAGAGTTTAGACGATATCGTCGAAGCACTCGCTGGCCTTTTTATTTTTCGACCACGGCAATAAAAGATAAATATACATCTTCTCGTATTCGTTACTCCTTGGGTAAACAAATCCTCTCGTATTCGTGACTCCTTGGGTAAACAAATCCTCTCGTATTCGTGACTTCTTGGGTAAAAAAATCCTCTCGTATTCGTGACTCCTTGGGTAAAAAAATCCTCTCGTATTCGTGACTCCTTGGGTAAAAAAATCCTCTCGTATTCGTGACTCCTTCGGTAAAAAATCCTCTCGTATTCGTGACTCCTTGGGTAAAAAAATCCTCTCGTATTCGTGACTCCTTGGGTAAAAAAGATCCTCTCGTTGGTTGCCAGCCATCAGCCATTCTTTAGACTTCATTATGAATCTCAAAAACGTTACCAGATTATTTGCTGCTCACTTCGCCCATCTTCAAGATAGCGAGGTTACTGAAGAAGAACGAGACTTTTCCACGCATCTCAAACAACTGTTTCTTACAAGTTTGGTTAATGAACCAGAGCATGATCTCGAATTTGAGGATCACTGGATCCTCAATAACGACACTTCCATTGAAGACAAGGCAATTATCGACCACTTCAGAAAGGAACTTTATGATCCAGTAGAATCTGATAGTGAAGCTGGCAGCTCTGCATCTCAACAATCTGGAGCATCAACATATATGCCAAGCCCAGAGAAATTTGCGAAATTCACGCCACAGACGTCATTGGAAGTAATGCAAAAAGTCATTAACTATTGCAAAGCTGTTAACGGAACCTGGAGAATTGGTAGAGCTCAACCAAGATTTCGAGCCGTCTTCAAAGACTGCTCGACGAAACCAGCTGTCTTGAACAAGCCCAAACGTTTTCAGAAATACTTTGATAACCATGGATCTCGGTTGGAGAAGCTGAAGCCAATTCACAACTACGTTCTGCACAAATTTGAGGAAGCAAAACACAATTACAAAATTGTACATGATTGTGACCTTCGATTTTGGGCTTATGAAATCAATGAAACTCTTCAATTTTGTTAACTTCAAAGCTTCCAACTTTTGGCTTCATCAATTCAAAACTATTAATTACATCGTTAGCCGAAAGATCAACCGAACCGTCACTCCAAAATTTACAAGAGAAGAGCTTGACATACGAAACAGAGCAAATCAATTCATCACAGGTATTAGTAATGAGAAGGGCGAACTCTATCCCGCTATCTATAACACGGGCCAATCCGGATTCCAGTACGAAATGCATACTGGAAGGATACTGGAGTACAAAGGAACACCAATAGTTACAACTGTTGTCCAGTCAGAGGGTGCAACAACTCATTCGTATACAATACAACCACTTATTCGAATCGATGGAACCTTGCACTCTACTTTCTTTATTTGTTTGCAAGGACGTAGCGGAATTTTATTATTATTATTATTATTATTATTAACGGGAGAACCCTTTAGTATACAAAAGAATATACAATAAAGCAAATATACAAATTGGAGTACATTAAAACAAAGCACAACTATGCTTGTGACATATAAACGGACGAACGACGGTTCAAAAGTAATCGAAAGGTATCAAGGGACACGGCGAACAAGTCAATATCGGCGAGGTTAATGTTGGTGTTGGGAATTTGTGTTTCCCGGGTCAATCTGTAGATACATAACTATGTTTACCAACAGATGGCGCAGACCATACGCGGCTCTAGTATCGATATTCCTCTCTTTAGATCATTATTAATTTTGTATCTATCGCTTCGAGTTTGCTACAACGCTCTTTTTCTATGTATCGTCTAATATTCTTGTTCTTTTCTACTTCTATAATAATTGTGCACTTGCATTCTGTGTGTTCCAAATAAATCCATCAACGACGTGTCAATAACTAAACCGATTCAGACTATTTCTTATCAGTTGGCCTCCCCCATAGCCCTGGTTAAGGGGTCAGTAGTGTTGTGACGAAGTCACGTCACGGGCCGTGCGAACCGAGAGAATGGGCTTAGTTCGCGCCACGGCCACTAGGTGGACGCGGCCCGGAACGTTTCTCGCGGGCGGAAATGTACGGCCTGCCAGAATAAAGGCCGCGGCGAGCGGAATCAGGAGCTCTTGCGCGTGTCGCTATACCGCTTAGCTATATCCCTATCACGCAATCCAACAAGACGCTCGCTTTTTGAAAACCAGAGGTGTGTCAGTGTCGACCATCGCCACTACTGTACCATTACCAATCTCTGTCCGAAATAGGCCAAGATTTATCTCGCGCCCCGCCTACGTCAGAAAGGTGTCTCCGCGCCCATTTGGCCGGAACCCTATTGTACTCTGAAACTCTGTTATACGACTCTCGAACGAACGTGCCTCTTAAGGCCATTCCGAGCAGAACGTTACATAAAGCCGCATCCCATCTCCTACCGCTCGCCGAAAGTCGCCGCCGTCGCGTAACGACGCGCCGATTAACCGATAAATCCGTAGCTCTTCCGACGCGCTCGGAGAATAATGTAAACAAAATCCAGCAGCTTGACAATAAACACTGTTATCGTTTGAAATACGAATTTGTTCATTCGCCGAACCTGCCACATCGACTGAGTCAGCAACTCATCCCTTCTCCGTCCCACCGGTAATCGTTCCACCACCAAACACGATTACAAATTGGCGCCCAAACAGGGACGTTGAAAAGGAGAAGGGCGAATGAGCATAAGCGTATGCTGGGTATACGAGCTACGGAAAGCCGTACTAATAAAAGTCGCGGAAGAGTACGGAATCGACGCCACTGGCAATCTTGACGAGCTACGCCAACGAGTCACCGCGCACTGCCGAGAACAGAATATCATGGGACCGCCAACAATACTGTTGACCGGCGAAACCTCCAACCCACCGGAGACAGCACCCGGTACGGGGATCAGCTTCATAGCCCCGGATACCACGCCAATGGAAAGGATCAGACGGTGGGGGACCCGCTATGGTGGCGGCGCCGGAGCCGCCGAATTCTTGCAACGGCTAGGGGACCTGCAACACAGCTATATGGTCACCCCCACTCAGATCCTGCAGTGCCTCTCCGAGATTCTAAAGGGAAGGGCAGTAGGCTGGTATCGCCTCCACCGCACCGAATGGCAGTCGTGGGATGATGTCGTTACCAACTTTCGAGCCTTCTTCCTCGCTGCCGAAGATGAAAACGAACTGGAGGAAACCATTACCCGGCGCGTACAACGGCCGGACGAAACCGCTACCGACTTCATACTAGACCTCCTACCGTTGATGCAACAGTACGGGAAATACTCACTCGAGCAACAGGTAATTCGAGCCTATCGGAACCTCCGATCAGAGTACCGTCGGTACATCAAACGTACGGAGTTCAAGACTCTGCCGGAATTAATGAGATTAGCCGCAGATCAGGACAAAGTAACGGGCGAGGAACGAGAAGCTGCCGGCATCGGTAAAAAGGAGACCGCCAAAACCGAGAAACGCCCGGAGAAGAAAACCGAACAAGCCCGTAGCAGCGGCCTGGCGGAAGTACAAGCTAACTACGACCGGGCGACTTGCTGCTGGCGGACAACGCGGCCATCGCCGCCCAGAATGCCGACCATTTTGGACGTACAAAAATTTCTTTTGCAGCGCGTTATACGGCATCAAACACTGAACATTCTGTCCATTTACGGTTTTCTTCTACCTCGCACCGTTACAAAGTTATACTCGAAAAACGAAAAATCGCTGAAAATTTGGGGGCTGATTTCACCCCCTCAGAGTGTTTTTCCGCAGAAAAAAAATCGTTTCTTACATACTCCGACATGCTCTACAATCGTACGGAGTTTCATTAAAATCAGAATTTTCGGGTTCGATATGTTTCCTTGTCAGTCACCGAGAAGGAATGCTTGGCAGTGGTCTGGGGCATTAGAAAAATGCGCCCGTACCTGGAAGGATATTCATTCACAGTCCTCACCGACCACCAAGCACTGAGATGGCTACAGTCGATCGACAGCCCCTCGGGCCGCCTAGCGCGCTGGAGCCTAGAGCTCCAACAGTACGACTTCAAAATAGAGTATCGAAAGGGGGAGAACAATCTCGTAGCAGATGCCTTATCACGGCAGGGCGAGATTGCAGACGTGGACACCGAAGTACCCAAAGAATGGTACGACGTGAAGAAACGGGCCGTCGAGGAGACACCGCTCCTCCACCCAGAATACCAGATTCGCGATGGCGAACTATACCGCCACTTTCCGGACACTTTCCTGTGTACCACGACCCCGGCGTGACGAAATACTAAGGGCGAACCATGACGCTCCCACGGCCGGGCATCTCGGAATTAATAAGACCACCGCCCGACTAGCCCGAAAATACTATTGGCCAGGGATGTTCCGAGACGCGGCCCGCTACGTCCGCCAATGTACCAAATGTCAAGAGTACAAAGTATCACAACAGGCACCATCCGGACTAATGCACACCACACCAGCAGCCTACCCGTGGGATGTCGTATCAGCCGATCTAGTCGGACCGCTCCCACGATCAAAGAAGGGCCATACCGTAGTCGTGGTGATGCAAGATAAATTCACGAAGTGGATCGAGCTACAGCCTCTTCGACAGGCCACCGCCCCAGCCGTCACCAAAGCACCCCGCGAACGAGTGGTCATGCGCTTTGGGTGTCCACGCCGAGTCATTACCGACAACGGGAAACAATTCGAGAGCAGAGAATTTACCGGCCTACTACGAGAATATGGCATCGACCACCGGAAAACACCGTCTTATATTCCGCAGTGTAACCCGGTAGAAAGAGCAAACCGAGTGATCCAGACAATGATCGCCCAATTTACTCCCGGAGATCGCTTTTGCCTACAATACGGCGCGACATGAGGCTACAGGGAGTACACCGGCCGCCTTAAATTTTGGCCGAGAGCTCACGGCTCCCGGAGATCCTCGACCGACCACTAGCGATCCAACGGAGGAGCCAACCCAAGAAGATACCCGAGGATGGCAACAGTGGCTCGCGGACATGAAAGACAGCATCGAGCTCGCACGGTGGAATCTGGTACGAGCACACCGGAAGCAGAAACACCACTACGACCTACGCCGCCGAGATTGGCGCCCCGCGATCGGCGAAGAAGTTATGAAGCGCGAGCATCACCTAAGCGCGGCAGCAAAGCAGTTTAATGCTAAGCTGGTTCCAAAATTCGCCGGCCCGTACACCGTTGTCAAATTCACGGGACCAAACACTGTGGTGCTGAAGGGTGCGCGCGGTAAGACAATGCACGCGCACATCAGCGATCTGAAACCGTGCGACGCTCGCAAGCCGATTGGCGCGGACAGCGCCACCGTAGCGGCTATAAAAGCCGTGATAAACGAGCAGCCAAGACAATTGGCAATCAGCATGCCACGGAGTAAGACGTCTCCCGAGAGCTTCGGAAGAGCTACAGCCGTGCCCCTGGGCTCAGCGCCCGTGGGCCCTCCAGAACGCCGACCACGGCGCCCACAGATCGTGGAGAATCGACCGTGACCACCCCCACGCGTCACGGCACCGGGCGGCACCCGTCCAGGAAGTGGCAATCCTTGAGACCCGACCACTCGGTACAACCGAACCCACCTACCGCGGGGCCGTGACTCGTAGACGCCGGGTTGCTCACCACGGCCAACAGCCGCTAGACCTCTGGCAAATGGCGGGCCTACACATCGCTCCGACGTTACCGGTGTCATCAAACGTCGTGGGCACAGGACCGCCCACTACGGCCGCCAAGGGCACCGCAAGAGCCCGACCACCACCAACCGAGCGGACAGGGCACACCGCGCCCGCCGTTCGGACAGCCCGCCGGAGCTAGAACGAAGGCAACACCGCCGCTGCTACAGCCCGGCCTCCAGAACCCCCCAGCGGCCACGCCACCACCGTTCGACACCACCAGAGCGTCGCTGCTGGTACCGCCAGGCCTTTAAGGCCCCCCAGTGGCCTCGCCACCGCCGATTGCCGCCGGGCCGTCACCGCTGGTACAGCCAGGTCGTCAAGGCCCCCCAGCGGCCGCACCAGGACGAACCACCACCCGACCATGGAGCTGGGCCACCGATCGCCCTGGGATGGTTATTTTTCACCCCGCCGCTATGCGTCCCCGCCAGGTGTACGCGGTGACCACCTCCACGGCGGTGGTCTTGGGGAGCCGCTTCCGGAACGAGGACCTCGGGGTCGAAATCCGGCCTCGGCGACCAACGGACGCAGAAGCGAAGCGGCCGCTCCAGTAGATTTATGGTAGATTTAAGATGTGGTGATGGGTAGTATTAAGTATAGGATAAGTATGCGTCGGGTTGCAACCCCTTAGGTTAAGCTATATGCATATATAGATATATGCGCAGCGCGAGACACACCAGTGTCTATATTACGCCGCGACCTGCTATCAAGGACCCTGAGATTACCGAATCTCAATAACGGCTGATCCGATTAGCTTTTTAATGGTCTTAATGGATAGCTTGGGTTTAATTTAAATGAGAAAAGTGTCTTCGTTTTGTTCCTACGTGCCATATGGCTGAGATATTCCGATGTAAAGTTGGAATTTGCTGAATTCTATGTTCTTAAAATTAAGAATCGGCGTCGTCGTCGTCGTAAAGTGTAGGCAAGAGGGGAACATGAAAGGGAGAGGAAATGTCTCCAATATCCACGTCATTCATTGGAAGAAGGTTTCGGCACTTTCGGCCAATCGCGTAACAAATCGTTGTCACGTGACAGCCAAACAGAGAGTGCACATTTGTCGACGTGAACGTAACCTAGCTAATATCAAACAGTTATAATAAAATTGTATGAAATGTTACGCGTTTTTACACCACATAGGACACTGAATTATTGTCTTAATTAACAAGGTAAATCGACAAAATTTTGTAATAGACTAGAGAGACTACTTTAATAGAGACAGAGGGGACGCACAGACTTGAAAGTTGTCAGGAGAAGGTTCGACAGAGAAGCATCTTCTTTCGCACACGTTTCTACAAATTAATATATTGTTTTTATACCAGCAAACAATTTTTACATTAGAGTTTTTATGTAAATCTTCTAGAAATGAAGGGGACGCAGGGGCTTAGATAGAAGCGAAGGGGACGCACAGGCTCGGATAAAAATGAAGGGGACGCACAGGCTTGGATAGAAATGAAGGGGACGCATAAGATTGTACGATAGAAATGAAGGGGATGCACTGGGTTAGAGGTTGTCCGGAGAAGGTTAAATAGGCAGAGAAGCATCTTGTTTCGTACAAGTTTTCTGGAAATTTGTCAAATTAGCGTAGCATTAAGAATAAGAATTAAGATAATTAAGGCATACTGCTTGCAACGTAGAGTAAGTCACATTAGTGAAAAAAGTACGTTGAAAATCAATCTATTGTGAAAGATATTCGTAATACTTTATTCAAATCCACAGTAGTTCCCATGCTATTCATTAATTTTATTAGTTTCTCATTAACAATATTTCAATTCACCAAGAAACATACTAAATTAATTTTATTCCAACACCAATAAATTGTGCGTTAAAAGTATTGGATCTCTTTGTTCATTTTCGCTAAATTACCATTAGCATTTAAATTTCCTCCAAAAAGACTTTCTGCGCTCTCACTTCCTTCGGACACATTTTTTAGTCTCTACACTTACTATAGGAAAAGTCCACTCTTCTTCTATAAGTTCTAAGTTATGTTGTAACTAAAATGTGGATTTTATATATTTACAGATAATCGAAGCAGAAGCGAAAGAGAAATACTTGCTAACCCTGTTGTAACTCTGCTGTACGAGACAATGAATTTTCATGTATAATTTTATTTTAGAGTTTTAAGAAATATGTATTTACAATTAAAATCGAATTTTATTATAAATGTGAAAATCTGTATAATTTAGAGGAGAAAAAAAGAATGAATGGAACAAAATATTATATTAATTATACGATTTTATTCAGTGTCGATCCTCTGTTTGCTTCTTACATGTTTGGTTTATATCTGAAAAATCAAATTTAAACAAATTCCACTAATCCAGTTGTCACGAAACTTTGCAGGTATGCGTAGTTTGGATGATTTTAAAAACAAAATAACTTCGAGGGGGTGAAATAGTATCCAGGCATCAATAATAATCAATAAATATATAATAACTTATAACAATAAATCCAAACGACTTAAAATCAGCCACTCGCGATAAAGACAAAAAGCCGCTGCGTTCGGGTCGCTAAGTAGTCGCTTCACGTTTTCCGTAAATACACAATTTATATCGAGAAATGATTCGTTACGTAATAGAAATCATAGAGGTTCATGTATTAAGGATGGCCATTACACCAGTATATGTAAAGAAGAAGGAAAGACTAGTAGTTGGATTGAAGCTGATGACGTGCAAATTAAAAAAAGCAATGGCCCAGAGGTGCTAAAGATCTTTATATTTTGTTCTTACAAAAAAATGATAATAAATAAATAAGCCAACAAATATTACCACGCTATGGAACAGCTGAAAGAAGAATGATCCCATTTGGCACTTGTACTTCTTCTGTGGCGGGCTACATATTCTCCTATAATTCGTACTACAAAATTTGTGAAATCTCCACAAAATTACCTTTTTTTTAAAAAAAAAGTCGTAAATTTATTAATGTGCAATATTTAGTTTGACAAAACTAATGATATACAAAAATTGCACTAATTATAACAATGGCTATTTATACAAACAAAAACTGTATTAAATAATATTAAGCAGATATATTTTTATACAAATAAATATTTTCATACGAATAAATATTTTATTCAAAATACTTGGCGCTGCGAAAAAAATCTTAATTGTCTTAGTTAATAAAAAAAACAAGACGAAGTACCACTGAGACAAGAAAGAAAGAAAAAGATTTTAATGCAATTTATGCATATTTATTTAGTTTAGTAACACCAATTCGGAGAGCAGCGCCAACTATTTTGAATAAAATATTTATTCGTATGAAAATATTTATTTGTATAAAAATATATCTGCTTAATATTATTTAATACATTTTTTCTTTATATATAATCCGTTGTAATAATTGGCGCAATTTATGTATAGTAGTAGTAGTAGTAGTAGTATTTTTATTAAGATAAGGCGCATCGCCTAGCATAATCTTTATGTTAATATATAACAGTATGTTTCTAGTTTACATGGATTTACTTATATTCTACTTAGAGTTATTACTAGTCTACTTAGAGTTATTTATAGTCTATATAGGGTTGTTACAGATAAAATTTTCTAGAGAAAATGCTCTTAGCCTCATACTGTTCTTTATGAAGTTCGTTAGTTCCCATATTTGCTTTTCCTTATCTGCTGATATTATGGCTGTCCAGTCATTGTTTTTCAGAAACTCTGTTCTGAATTCGGCGTATTGGGGGCATTCTTCTAATATATGTTTCCTAGTTTCCGGTACGTTTTTGTTGCACATAGCGCATATTATGCTTTCATCTATTTTATATGCCATTCCGTTCCCTGTCCTCACTGACCATTCTAGCCTCCCTGCTAATCTAACTTGTGCCATTATTCTTTTGGTTGTTAAAGGCATTTTCAAATCCAGGTATTCAGTTTTTGTTAATATTGTGTTTTTTATGTATTTATATACTTCACTATAGGAGGATTTGTCTACTCTGTCTTTGTCTTCCTTAAAAAGCTTCTCTGGTATTTCTGTTGTCATTCTCTCTTGTAAACTTGCCGGTACTGCTAGATCCCCCCCTTCGTAACCATATTTGCTGAGCTTATTCTTCATCTGCGTGTACCAGTTTCTTTTCAAGTCTGGTGCTTCCCTATCTAGTGACTTCAGTGTCTCCAGGCATCTTCTTGGGTATCTATGTTCCCTCATATTTATTACTTTTAGCCAGTAATTAGTACCTCTTTTTATTATTTCCTGCTCTGGATGTATCCTTCCTGATTCCGTTCTAATTATGTAACCTGGTGTATAACCTGGTGTAATTCTTGATCAAAGAATATAAACAAGAATTGAATTCTGTGGACGTATCCACAGATACTTTTTATTACAAGAAGTCAGTAGAAGTACAACGTTATGTGTTCGGAGTTCGCTTTCAGACTGCCTGGTTTTCTGAAGGGTCCGTATTTATATCCGAAGGATTTTCGATGAGTGTGCTGGAAGTTATAGGATGTTTGCAAATGATGACTATTGCTATCCGGTATCTGGAAGATATTCGATGAGTAGGCTGTGTGTAGATGATGACTATTGTTGTCAGGTCCTATCTATGGAGATAAGGGAAATTTTGGGTCACATGGCCGTTGCTATTGCTTCAAACAGTTTCACTGCTGTGTTCCAACTGTTGCAGTTTGTTGCTATTAGTGGCTTCCAAACTGTACCCATCGCTATTTTTGTCCGAGATACAAAATCTTTCACTGCTGCTTGGAATGTGTCTGATCTTGAAAATGGTACCCCTAGGTAGGTATATGTTTGCACTTCTTCTATTACTTTATCCTTGTATTTAATTTTTCTGGTTCCTACTTTTCTATTTGTTTTTCTGCATACTAATATTTTTGTTTTATCCGTATTCACTTCTAGTTTGTTTTCCGTGCAATATTTCTGCAGTGTATTAACTTTATCCTGTAGATCTATTATCTTTTTGATACAAATCGGTTAAGACCCTTATTATTTATGATGTAATTCCTGCGTTGTGTAATTTGTTCCATAGAATTGAGTGCCATATAGAGTCGATAGCCTTCCTAAAATCTACGAATAGTATATACAACCTTCCCTTTGGTCTCGCTAACGCTTCTGTAATCTTGGTTTGTAATACGAATATATTGTCCTCGCATGATCTTCCGGTCCGAAATCCTGCTTGTCCTTCGGGTAGTATATTATTGCTCTCGCACCATGAGTTTATTCTCCTGGCTAGAATTGCTGTAAAGATTTTTGTAATAGCATTGGCTAATGTTATGCCTCTATAGTTGTTCGGATCTTGTTTATTTTCTTTCTTGTGAAGCATTATTGTATTTGTGTTTCCCCAGCTTGAGGGCACTTCTCCATTAAGTAGAATTTTATTCAGGAGTTGTATTAGTATGGATTTCATACTGTATGGCAGGTATTTGTAGTATTCATTTGTAATACCATCTGGTCCTGGAGCTTTGTTCATTCGCAGTTTCCTCAGGATCGGGTCCAATTCTCCCAATTCTATGTCCCTGTCTAGGTATGGGGGTCTTGCGTCAACCACTTGATACTTAATATTTGTTTCCTGTCTATAGAATTCTTTATAGAAATTTTCCCATTCTTCTATTTCTATCGTGTTTTCTGGCTTCCGCTTGAAGTTTATTTTCCTCACCAAGCTCCAAAAATTTGTATTATCCTTTATATTCGCCATGTCAGCTTGTATTTTATTGTGATACTCCCTTTTTTATTCTTGATTGTAATTCTATATTGTTTCCTTGCTTCTAAGTAGGCTGTTCTTGAATACTCGTCTTCTTTTTTTCTAAAGGATTTCGATCTGTTCTTTACTTCTTTCCTGGATTTGTAGCACTCCTGGTCGAACCATGGTTTGTTTTTCATGTTGTGCGTTTTGTACCTTTTTTGTGCTACCATTCCTAGTTTATTTGCTGTCTTTTTTATATTCGTATTTATACTATTACATAAGTTTTCTATTGGTAGCTCTGTTTCTATTTCCTGGTTTGCCATTTCTTCTTGATATTGTTCAGCTTTGTTATTATCCCAAATTAATTTAGTTTCCTTCTCTTTTTGCCTTCCATTTGATTTTTATGGGCAGATGATCTGAAGTTCCCATTTCTGTTACTTCAAAATCCGCTATTTCTTGTAATATGTTTACATCTACCCAGATCATATCTATTGTGCCCATGCCTTTCTTATCTATATACGTATATTGTCCTTCTCTATCCGAGTTACTCCTTCCATTTAAGACTATTAGGCCAAGCTCCTCCATTGTTTCACACAATATCCTACCTGATTTATTTACTGTGTTATCCTTTATTTTCCTGGTATTTACAAACTCTGTTCCATCTGTTACAATTTCCTCCACCTGGTTAGAGTTTCCTATTCTTGAGTTGAAGTCGCCGCCTACTATCATTGGTGTGTGGAATTTTTCCTTGACTTCCTTCAATACTTCTCCCAATGTTCCAAGTAAATGCTCTGCATTATTTCCCTTAATGTATGTATTGAACATTATGTACTCTCTTTGGTTCATTTTAATTTTTACACATAACCACGTTTCGCTTATTTTCACTACATTCAATGACTGTACTATGTTTGGATTATATAGTATGCACAGTCCTCCACTTGCTCTTCCTAGAGATTTTTCCTTAGTTGCTTCTCTTGTTATGTATTTAAATTCCTTTAGAAACGCTGGCAAATGTATCTGCGCTTCAGTCTTAAATGTTTCACTTAAACATATTATTGCACTGTTCCTTAAATGTTCAGCGCAATCTTCTACGTCTAGCTTATGAAGGTTCGCCAGTCCATAAATATTCAAAAATATAAATTCCATTCTGTTTGAACTCACGTTGCTCTTCCTAGATTTTCTTTCCTTACTATCGAAATAACTTCTCTTTAACTAGTCCTAGTCCTTTTTTCCATATCAGCGTCTCGTTATCTATATGGACCTTTTGGTATCCTATCTTAGTCCTTTTCCCTTGTTCTCTTTGTGTTGCTGCATATGTATCTCTCTCTGCTGTAGTGTTAAATCATCGTCAATGTATATATTCTCGCCTTTTAGCACTTTTTTATTTGCTTTTATTTTCATTTTATTTTCCCAGTCTGCTAGTTAGATTCTTATTAATTTGTTGTTATTTTTTGTTTTTATCTCTTGTATATAGTCTATTTCTACTTCTACTCCTAGCTTATCCTTTAAAAATCTCCTGGTTTCTTCTTCTACTTCGTCCTTTATTTGCAGTCCTTTGATAATAATATTTTTCTTCTCTTTCCTTCTTCTGCTTTCTTCGGTTTCTTCCAGTACCGCTATTCTTTTCTCCAGCTTCGCTCTTTCTTCTGTCCATCTTATTTCTTTCTCCTCTATTTTTTCTTTTAAGCTTGACATGTCTCTTATTAGATCTATTAGGTCTGTGTTTTCCTTCCTCACTTCTTTTAAATCCTCTTTCATATTCCTCATTTCGCCTGACATTTCGTCTATCTTATGTATCAAGTGGGTTAGCATGGTTGTTATACCAGGCTCTGTTTCCTCGTTTCTTTTGCTATTTACTACAATGTCTTTGGTTATGTTTAGTGTCCCCTGTTTTTCGTCTTTTGCTGCTACCTTACTATTTGTTATGTGTTTTAGTGGTCTTCCTCTTGAACTTTTTTCCTCTGTCATTTTGGGTATAATTTATTGGAATCCTTTTGTTCTACCTGGACTTCCTAACCTCTCCACATCGACGACTCGAATAAGGACAGTCTCCAGCTGAAGTATCACTTCCCTCCGCAGAGACTGTCACAGAAAATCCACAAGGAAAAGCTGAATGCAATCACAACACCGTTTCTATTCACGCGAAAAGCGTGTTAAAAATTAGCGGACAAAATACGAGAGCCCACGCGGTGACTAAAGTAGCCTACAAGCGTTCCCCATTACTATCCAATTTATGTATATCATTAGTTTTGTAAAGCTATTAATTTACGACACTGCTTTTAAATGGGATTCTTTTTTGATGGGATATCAATTTACGACAATGTTTTTAAATGGGATTATATACTTGGCGCACTTTTTGTACCTTTTTATAAAAAAGGTAATTTTGTTGAGTGTACCTGACGGCGCGAAGCCGAGCACACATCGTTCCTCCATCCCTGAAGTAGGAAGGGGGTGTGACGAAGTCACGTCACGAGCTGTACGAACCGAGAGAATGGGCTTACTTCGCGCCACAGCCGCTAGGTGGCCGCGGCCCCGAAACGTTTCTCGCGGGCGAAAATGTACGGCCTGCCAATATAAAGGCCGCGGCGAGCGGAATCAGGAGCTCTTGTGCATGTCGCTATACCGCTTCACGCAATCCAACAAGACGCTCGCTTTTTGAAAACCAGAGGTGTGTCAGTGTCGGCCATCGCCACTACTGTACCATTACCAGCCTCTGTCCGAAATAAGCCAAGATTTATCTCGCGCCCTGCCTACGTCAGAAAGGTGTCTCCGCGCCCATTAGGCCGGAACCCTATTGCACTCTGAAACTCTGTTATACGACTCTCGAACGAACGTGCCTCTTAAGGCCATTCCGAGCAGAACGTTACATAAAACCGCATTCCATCTCCTACCGCTGGCCGAAAGTCGCCGTCGCCGCGAAACGACGCGCCGATTAACCGATAAATCTGTAGCTCTTCTGACGCGCTCGGAGAATAATGTAAACAAAATCCAGCAGCTTGACAATAAACACTGTTATCGTTTGAAATACGAATTTGTTCATTCGCCGAACCCGGCCACACCGACTGAGTCGGCAACTCATCCCTTCTCCGTCCCACCGGTAATCGTTCCGCCACAAACACGATTACAGTGTAATTACGATACCTTGGTTCTTTACATTAAAAAAGGGGCCTGGGTCGGAGTTGCCGTTCCGGTGCACGGAACTTCAGTGCAGACACGAGCTCCGGATAATTAACTTTACCATGTATGATTTTATAGAGAAGGATCAAATCCGCTGTTAGTCTACGGACACTAAGGGTAGCGATACCCATTAATTGCAGGGCTTGTCCATAATCATGGTCACTAAAGTGCATTGGGGTGCCTAGCGCCCTTAAAGCCATCCTCAAGAATTTATGTTGCACTCTTTCGATTAAACTGATGTAATGCTTATGTTTAGGGTTCCATATTACCGAGGCATATTCAAGCTGAGGCCTAACGAGCGCAACGTACAGAAGTTTCCACGATTTCTGCCTTTTAAAATGTTTCGCGAACCTCGCAATACAACCGAAAGTTTTCATTGCCTTGCACGTTACATTTTGGTAATGCTTGCGAAAGTTTACACCTGACGAAATTATTACCCCAAGGTCAGTGACATTGTCTACTTCAATAAGAGGGGCATTACATAGGGTATAAGACGACGTTATGCCCTGGACAGACCTATGAGCCCTCATAAGGACACACTTAGCTGTATTCAGTACCATCCTATTAGCAGTACACCACCTCTCAAATCGACTCAGGTCCTCCTGCAACAATACCGCGTCATATCCACTCCAGATTGTGCGAAAGATTTTTAAATCATCAGCATACATTAAGAAACGGCAGTTACGAAATACCAATTTAAGATCGTTTATAAATAATATAAATAAGAGAGGGCCTAAGTGCGACTCCTGGGGTACACCAGAGCCAACTGCTACAGGAGTGGAGAACTGGTTTCCTACCTTGATGACCTGCACACGATTCAACAGGTAATTCCTGATCCAGGACAAAAATGGCCCATTAAAACCATACACAGTAAGTTTATGCAGAAGGATCGAGTGATGAACAGAATCAAAGGCCTTACTAAAATCAGTGTATATAGTGTCAACTTGCAAGCCTGCATCGAGGGCAGCTGAAACAGCACCAAACAGTAGGGTGGGCCGAAAAACCCAAATTTTCGAAACTCGAAACGGCGTAGTGCGGAAAAGTTGCCGTTGGGGAAGACAAATTGAGGCCAAAAAGAAATTTTGAAATCGGTCAATATTTGACCCTCGCGCATCGCCGTCAAAGTTTTTAATTTTTGACCGAGTTTGGCGACTTCCGTATATTTTCTTAAAATTGTCTATATTTCACTGTTGAACATCACAAAATATTATTTCAGCACATAAATACATACAATTCTTTAGCTGCGCAGCTCTTGGCTCGAGTTATATAGCTAACGCGACTCAGAACTCACCACGGGAAGGTGGCTGCACCTCGAGTTCCACCCACGCCCTTCCCAACCAACCAACCACATAGGGCATACATACTATTTATTGTCGATATCTTTCACGACTTTTACTTCTTCACATTGAATTGTGCCTTGTTTGTGAAGGAAGGCATGATTTCCCTGGACATCAACGTGGTCCGGATAAAACCATCCCTGTTTTTATACCCAACAACTGTTCCTGTTGCTTCCGTCACTAACTTAACACAGCGCTCAACTGATTGGGTATGGCAAGGAAAGTTCCTGATATCCCAGTCTGGCGTAAATCCAGATTCTATTAGTGATGTAATGTGTTCAGTTGAGACATGACGTAAAAGAGGTGGTGAAGAGTTAATGGAGCTCCAGTCGATAATTTCTGAATAATCTGTCGCAGCAAAGTTGATTTTTGGAATGAAGAAGTCACGAACCGGCTTTTTTTTATTCAGAGATGATTTTCTTGCCTCGATGATTCTTTTTAGGCCAAGTTCTCTAATATTTCTTCTTTCATCCATCGCCATTGCCAAGAGCAAGTTTTCAGGATGTGCAAAGAACCCGTTGCGTTGGATGACAGGATCCAAAATTTGGAGGAGGTTTTCAGGTAAGTATCTTGATGTTTCAATAACCTTGAACACATGTTTGGGACCGTCTATGATGGAACTATTCTTCTTTATGGCAAACCATACAGGCATATAACATGCAAGTACAAAATTCACTACCTGTATCAGTTCATTAGAAGGATTGTCCGTTGATACATATAACCTCAGAGTTCGATTTGCAGCTGTCAGCCACCGGGAATGACACAGCGGCCCAGGATCTGAGACAGCTAAATCTGGAGGACAGAATCCTGACTTGATAGCTGAAGCTATATTCAGAAGATATTTCTGATCCTTACTAAGTTGTTTCAGATCTTTCTCATCAATAGGTGGAATGTCGCAATCAATACTCTCAAATTTAACAACAGGTAAGTTTTCGCAGCTCAAAAGACACTTCCCAATAGGACCACAAAACGATTTTGGACCTGTGGTTTGACCATCTAAATGTTCAAATAAATGTCTGAATGGAAGCTCATTGAAGTGCAACATGCATATAATCCATTGGAGTGGTCTTTTAAGAATCATTTCAATATTGTGAATTATACCATTCTTCCATCCAGTATTAGTTGCTGTTCCATCACAACCAACAACATCTAAGTCTCCAAGAGAGATTTTTAATTCCTTTAGATGTGAGATAACACTATCAGTAATATTTCTCGCAGAACTTGACCTTGGAGAAACATGACTGATATAGTTAGATCCCGGCTCTTGAATTAATGAAATATGTTCCTCTTTCACTCTTCTGCGAAAATTCTTCGAGTGCATTGTTTCAACAACCAAAGTTTCATCTTTTCTGCCATCAAAAAATAAACCTCGAAGAATTATATCAGCACTATCCTGTAAGCTTGATCTCAAACGTTCCTTTTCTCTCCTTACTTTATTTTTGTCAATAACAAGTGACTTGTCAGATTCATTTATAATCCCTACATCTTTCAGAATACTCGAAGCGATTGCCGCAGTTGCCCTGTCAGAAATACCATACCTGTCGCTTACTAATGCAGTCGACTTGAGTTCAATCCTCATCTGTGTACCTGATGATGGTTTATGCTTTTTCGAAGGGACAAAATTGTCATTTTCAGTCTCTTCTTCAGGTTCAGGGCTTTGGTCTTTGACTTCTTCTGAGGTCTGTTCGAAAGAACTACCGTTCAGGGCTACGTCAAAACGAGACAGGCCTTGCTCTGCCTTCAGTAGTCTTTTGATTCGTTTTTCTGATTCTTTTTTGTCAACTTGTCCTATTCTTCCAAATCTTCCATTTCTTTGATCATACATAAATTTAATCTCAAGAAGTGGAATTTTCTTTGATCTCTCGCAACAACAGTTAATAGAAATTTTACAAATACAATTTCGAATACTTTTTCCACAGATGCAGTTTAGAATCATTAGACACTTGCAGGATGCTACGTCGAAGAGTTTTGCAGCTTCCTCCTTGAATTTTGCAAGTTTATGCTTATAATTTTGTTTCTCTTTGTCCCTGCTATAAGATTTCCGCAAATTGTAGTATAAGCTGTGATATGATTTTATCTTGTGTACGATTGTTTTTCTGTTATAGTGGGAATAGATGCTACATCATACAGAAACAAAATTTTTTGTGCAACTGACTTAGCTACGGTAGAAAAACAGACGGTGTTATAGTTGGCACCTGAAGCCAGCTTAAATCGTTCTGCGAAACAACATTTCAAAACTTCTTCGTATGTAGGAAGTTGAGAAGTTGATAAATCCTTTGGATTACCAAAAATCGGACAGAAAAATGTTTTCCGGCTAATGTGTTTCTTTGGGACTTCCATCTTTTATTGATGGAAGAGCTTCAAGATCACAAAATATAGGAAGAAGTCAATACAAAATGATAAGATAAATGCTTTAAATACAAATGCAGACAATTTCTGTTATAAAAGAGCATAGGTAAGTGGTCGAGTAACGAAACAAAGAAGCTTTACTGGGAGGGAACTTTACTGACGAAGGGAGAGGAGTGGGTCTGTTAAGCCAAGCCAAGAGCTTTGTGCCCAGAGTTGCCAGGAAACTCCTACACGTAGTGGAGGGCGCATACCTACCTCGGCGTCGATTGGTTTGACGTCACGGCGTCATCACGCGCATGCGTGGCGCGTTCCCTCTCCACTACGGTTAAGACTTCCTGGCAACCGTGTTTGTTTATGCCTAAAGAATTCAATAATATTGCCTAATTTATGTTGCGTATTGAGGTACGCCGTCGCACATCGAATTAACTTTGTGCGTAATTAATTAGATTAAAGTAAGTGCGTTAGCAATGTCAATACTAAAAATTCAATTTAATATAATTGCAATGTTGCTTTCGTAGCCCCTTACAGGATTGTGATTTGCGTCGTGTTCGCCTTACGCCTAGTCGCGCCCCACATATTATCTTCCGTCCGCGACAATACATATAGAAAACACTATTTTACGTGTTTATGTGCTAAAATAATATTCTGTGAAGTTCAACAGTGAAATATAGACAATTTTAAGAAAATATACGGAAGTCGCCAAACTCGGTCAAAAATTAAAAACTTTGACGGCGATGCGCGAGGGTCAAATATTGACCGATTTCAAAATTTCTTTTTGGCCTCAATTTGTCTTCCCCAACGGCAACTTTTCCGCACTATGCCGTTTCGAGTTTCGAAAATTTGGGTTTTTCGGCCCACCCTACCAAACAGTACACCGCTAAGTTCGTGACGGTAGATCGCTGCGAACAAATCCATGCTGTTCCTCACAGATAGCGTTGGTAAGGTATGGTGTTAACTTATCAGTGACAATTTCCTCAAATAACTTCGGTATGGTTGACAATTTACAGATAGGCCTATAGTTTCTTACATCCGCCTGATCGCCCGCCTTAAACACAGGGCTAACAATACTGGTCTTCCATAATGAAGGAAAACTGCCACCACATAGCGATGCATTAAAGATATGCCAGAGGGGCCTTGCGAGAATAAAACTACAATTTTTCAAAAAGATAGGCGGAATCTCGTCAAAGCCAGGACCAGTATTCACATCGAGTGAATTGAGCCTGGTGTAAATCTCGCCAATTAAAATATCCATCTCATTTATATTCAAACACCAATCCGAGGTCAACACTGTATTCAGGGCTGGCGACACAGGCTGCGCAGAAGTATAAACCGAACCGAAAAATGATGCAAACAAATCAGCACCCGCCGCATGAGTCGAGGCAGTATTCTTGTCCAAATACAGATTATTTGGGATACCAGGACTGCCCCGCTTACTATTAACAAGATTCCAGAAACTTTTTACATTGTCATGCACGGAGTTCTCAACGCGGTCCATATACGCACGATAATCAATATTCAGCATTCGTCTACATTGTGATCGGAGAGAGGAAAAGTCAAGATAATCACTAAATGTACTCGTTCGCTTGTACATTTTATGCGCTCCCTTCTTCTCACGTATCAGGCACTTATGTTTCGGTGAAAACCATCGCGGATAAGCGGATCGCCTTATAGTTCTAATAGGTACATTAGCGCATATGGCATTATGCAAATGGTTATACAACCGCTCAAGGGCAACCTCGGGATCAGTACTGCCGACCTCGTTGTCCCAATCAATACAATTCAAATAGTTTAACACGCCGGGGTAATTACCACGCTTAAAATCAAAATAATCTACGTTATCACCAGGCAGGTCCCACGCGGATACTACATCCTTGAAACTAAGATACAGTGGTGGGTGATACGCATCAGGCGTAACTAAGGGCAACCCGGTCAACCAAAATATTGCCAGTGCCAACAAAGATCAGATCAAGCATACCATCGAATATATTAAACACCGTGTTTACTTGTACCAGATCACAGTAATTAAAACCACATAAGAGGTGATCTATAGCCATGGATTCAGAGGGCGACACCCCCAATTTCTTAAAACACGAGAGACCGTTATCGACAAACCAAACAGCGTGAGGGAGATTATAATCCCCAAAAATAGCAAAAACATCCTCACTATATGCATTATATAATTCAGTGATACAGTATACATGATTTGCATATAAGGATGGCTGCGACGCGGGTGGAAAGTAAATAGCACAGAATGTTAAATACTTATTCCCACCTAGGTGAGCTCGTACAATGACCTGCTCGAGCATAGCACAGCTGTGACTGATTTGACAACACGGTATCGTACACCTAACGGCAATAAGAACTCCCCCTCCCCTGGAGAGGCAGCTCGTGTTTAAGGATCTGTCACACCTAAACACTGTGTAATTAGCCAGACCAAGCTCACTCGATGATATGGAGGAGTTTAGCCACGTCTCGACAAGGACAATAACATCATACGTTACAGAGGATGAAAGCAGCGATTTCAACAGGAATACAAGCTTAGTACGCAGACCACGAACATTTTGATAGTATACTAAAGGCTCCCGTTGAGGTTTTTTGGCGAGGCATCACGATGTTGTCTGACTGGTACAATTTTCGGAATTCCGTTGATATACCAAATTGTCATGTTCGGTTCGCCATTCAACTGTAGATTGCGCAACTTCACCCTCAGCTGGTCCAACTGACTGTCTCTGTCGCTGTGTCATATCCTCAGAGATCTTGCCTGGTCCTTTATACCGATGCTTGTTCCGCAAAATCTGCTTGACCATCTCCGCGGACTCCAGTCGCACACAAAGGGGTCTACACGTGGAGCTCTTAGGTTTACCAAGGCGATGACACCTCTGCACCTGCGACACCTCCGGACAGATAACCTTAAGGATGTTCAGAGCCTCATCCTTGTCAGTAGTTCTGGAGATTTCCGCCGATTGATTAACAGGCTTAGGTAGACCAAAGATGATTAAATTGTTAGCTCTCGCATGCCTGTCCTGAATTTCACCAATAACGTCATCAGCATCAAATGGAGAAGAACACGACGACTTTTGCCCCGCCGCTGCGGTGACTCTTGCTTCAAGGGCACTAACACGGACAGATAGGGCGTCCATCTCCGTTTTGAAATTTGACATGATCTCTTGCCGAAAAATAGTGAACTCAGCTTTCAGAAAGTGCTTTAGATCATCCAAGCTTGGTACAGATGAATGCGACGTTATCGATTGCACAGGACTACTAACAACAACCTGTGACGTGGTGACATCGGTTCGACACTTTAACCCCTCAGTGTGGTATGATGAGCAGGACTCGTCATGAGAAAAAGGTCCTCAATGACGGTATGACGAGCACTGCTCGTCATGGGACGTGAAGCGGAGGCGTCAGCATTAGGCCCTGGGACTACGGTCTATTGGACACTCGAATTAGAGGCGTGTTGTGCACTTCCCAAATACTTTCTGTAGACCTTAGGGAGGAGATATGTACAGAGTGATCTTAGAGCCACTGGACTCAAAGAGGTGCTGTCTAGCATCCCGTGGCGAAGGCAACCCCCCCCGCAGTGCCTCACCGAATTTTATGGCTTTCGACCCTTGAAGTGGTTGGAATACATTAAGATACGAAAAATGTCCCGGATTTCCGCAGGTATCATCAGATCTTTGCGAAAACGGCGCCAATCGATTCCTTATATTTCGCCGATGAAATTAACACCACGAACGACGTGATTCGGAGCATAATGAAGGAAATTCCGTTTAACATTCATTTGTATAATTTCTTTCTAGCTTCGTTAAAAATAGTGCGATTAACATGAAATTTAGTACAATCTTCATCGGAAAGACATAAGGAATCCATCGGTGTCACTTCCATATCGATACGATAAAGAATAAAGAATTATTTTATTTCTGAAACAGGTAGGAATCCTCGGCCGACCGCGGCGATTCGAGGTCGACACCCCGCAGTCGAGGGTGAAATATTCATTACAGCGTATTAAGAAATTCTTTATTCTTCAGCGTATCGATATGAAAATAACACTAATGGATTCCTTATGTTTTTCTGATGAAAATCGTACCAAATGTCATGTAAATCGGACTACTTTTACATAAGAATAGACAGATACGAGGTATGTATTTTGTGCCCGCCCAAGTATTTACTTTTCCAGCAGAGTCGACCAATAGCACTCAAGTTTGACAATACTTCTTCAGATCCGCTATGTAGTAACACCTTAACAGCAGGGGTCAAGGTTTTAACCAATGACATTCATCCCGCAGTTAGGAATTGTTCTGGACAGAAAATCTTCCAGCTTGAGGGGTTAAAAGTTTACCGTTATGCCATGGATGACAGGAACGCGCGAGACAAGTGGACCCAGCATGGCTAATTTTTCCACAATCTTCACATGTAACTGGGTTCGCTATGTTGGTACCACATCCACTACACTTTTTAGATACTGGCGCCATTATACTGGAAGCAAACATGTAGACGTCGGGAGAGACCAAGGACAAGCTGACGGTACTGGCAGGATTACCCACGAGAAGACCACCCACGAGTTAAATCCCAACAGGGAAAAACACCAGCTTATCAGAAGACTGGAATTGTCCACTCGGACAATAACTCCAGCAAGCAGCAAATTATAGCACAGTTTAAATTTTCCCTGACAATCCAAGACAAGCAATTATACAGAAAGACAAAAGTGAAGTTGAAGTGTTCTTCATCTGGGAAGTTGAACAAAGAGCTCATTACATGCTGATTCGAAGATGTATTCTTCCCAGAGATTGAAAAATCATCGTGAAAATTAGCAATGCTGATTCATGATGCGTGGCCTGGATTCAACTCCCTAGGTATGAGAGAAGGGCTGAATGTAGCTATGAGACAAATTCCACCAAAGACAACAGGCATTGTCCAACCCCTTGATGTGTTCTTCCGACCCTGGAAAGATTTTGCTAGATATATCTCTGACCACATGGTTCTGATGGGCATTGACATTTCGCTGCAACAACGCAATAATATTATAAAACACCAATCCCCAATTCACTATCAATTTTCAGCTGAAAGATACAAGCATATGATCAAATATGCTTGGTTTAAAGCTAACTATGCAGTCGAAAGAGACAATGTTTTTTTTAAACACCAGCCGCGTTCTGTTTCAAGATGCTGCCAAGTTATGAGTGCTTGGACTGCCTCGTTGGTCAAGGTATGAAAGAAAGTGTTCGCTCGTTGTAGTCATTGTGAAAATTATTATGGTTTCAATCACTTTTTTAAACATTCTTGTGCACAAGATTATCATAAATGTAATGGTTAATTACCTACTCACTCTCACCGCAGCACCTTCCGGGCAACGAAACTCATCGGCGGATCGACAATCAATTCTCCAATCAGACATCACTACAACTGATCAATCTGCCAATCAGCGGTGCAGATCAATGATCGATCCACCACTCAGAGACGTGGAACGATGTTCAGGCTACCACTCAGCGAAACGGATCCAAGGCGATCCTCCAATGAGAGACGATCGGTCAGTCAATCAGCGCGTCACATCGATGCTCCAGCGGAATCAAGGCAAGCTCGGACGGAAGTTCAGCCATAATTCTTTCTGTTATCTCTTTTGTAACGTGCATCACGCGTAGAGTTCTCTTAGAGATCAATCAACGAGTTCCAGCTCAACTCAATCTTAAATTATTTCAAGCATCGCGCACTGTTTCCCTTTGCTCATCGCTCACACTCAAAGGGACTTACCAAGTGTTTTAATAAAGTGACAAGTTTTTGATCCATGAGACCTGAGACCAAACAACAATCACGTCAGTGGCGCCATCCCTCTTCTCCTAAGCCGCGAAAATTCAAACAATTACCGTCTGCCGGTAAAGTCATGGCAACTGTGTTTTGGGATCGAAAGGGGGTATTGTTGGTGGACTTCATGCCTACTGGGAGCACAATAAGCGCTGACAGGTATTGTGAGACACTGAAAAAACTCAGACGGGCAATTCAGAACCGGAGAAGAGGAATGTTGAGCATGGGCGTAAGCATTCTCCACGACAATGCTCGTCCCCACATCGCCCGCACGACCGTTGCTCTCCTGCAACAGTTTGGATGGGACATCATCACCCACCCACCCTATAGTCCGGATTTGGCACCCAGTGACTACCACCTGTTTCCTAAGCTGAAAGAACATTTGGCCGGAACGAGCTTTAACAACGACGACGAGGTGAAAGATGAGGTTCAACGCTTCCTCAACGGCATGGCGGCGAGCTGGTATGACATGGGCATACAAAAACTGCTGCAGCGCCTACAAAAATGCATCGACAGAAATGGCGATTACGTCGAAAAATAGATAAATGTTCAAGCTTTAAAATGATGTGAACATTATTGAAAATAAACATTTCTTTGTATTTAAAAAAAAATAGGAGACCTTACTTTTGGGATGACCCTCGTATATGCGCAACGCGTGACGCACAGTGTCTATATCACGCCACGACCCGCTATCAAGAACCCTGACATTATCGAATCTTAATAACGGCTGATCCGATTATATTTTGAATGGTCTGAAAGGATAACTTGGGTTTCATTTACATAAGAAAAGTGTCTTCGTTTTGTTCATACGTGCCTTATGAGCTGAGATATTTCGATGTAAAGTAGCAATTTGCCGAATTTTATGTTAAGATATTTTCTCCTTCGTCAAGTGAGGGCAAGGGTGGAGCATGAAAGGGTGAGGAAATGTGTCTCATGCACGTCGTTCATTGGATGAAGGTTTCGGCCAATCGCGTAACAAATTAGGACCATCACATCTGTCGAGGTAAACGTAACCTAGGTAGTGTCAAACAATCATAACCTAGCAAGTGTCAAATAAGGAAACCTGTCACAATTTTTTAAATGTCACCAGTTTTTGTACTATATAGGACACTGAATTACTGTCTGAATTAACAAGGTAAGTCGCCAAAATTTGTTAATAGACTATTTATGTAGAGCTTATAGAAACGGAGGGGACGCACAGACTTGGAAGTTGCCCGGAGAAGGTTCGACAGAGAAGCATCTTCTTTCGCAAAAGTTTCTACAAAATAATATATTGTTTCTATACCAGCAAACTATTTTTACATTAGAGTTTTTACGTAAAGCTTATAGAAATGAGGAGGACGCACAGGCTTGGATAAAAATGAAGGGGACGCACAGGCTTTGATAGAAATGAAGGGGACGCACAAACTTGGCTAGAAATGAAGGGGCTGCACAGGCTTGGAGAGAGAGAGAGAGAGAGAGAGAGAGATTTCAAAATTTAACACTCTTCTAGTAGCGAGTCGGCGATTGATTCAAAGTATCTGCGATATTGTACGGAAGCAGCAGCTGATCCAATCACTTTTGGGGTTACGGGATTTCCCTCACTTCATTATTACCTTCCCTTCGGCGTGTACCGCGTTCTGGAATTTTCCTATTTTATGTCATATACATTGGCGACCACATTACTTTTCATTTGGGCGGTTATATTGTTTACCGCAACATAAACCCATGTTATTTCCCAATTTTGTACCACCTTTTGCTTGCCCTTGCATATTTTGTAATACATGGTGTCACGTCCCGGGTAGAAGTCTTAGGGGACAAATAACATTGTGGGGTTTAATGGAGCCCAGGCGAGAATCTTTCATCCTACACACTGGGAGATGAGGGAGTCAGGCGAGAATGTGTAATTCAGCACACTGAGGGTTTATGGGAGGTCAGGCGAGAATGTGCAATTGAGCACTCTGACGGTTGATGGAAGTCAGGCCAGAATGCGTAATTCAGCACACTGAGGGTTTATGGAAGGTCAGGCGAGAATGTGAAATTCAGCACTCTGAGGGTTGATGGAAGTCAGGCGACAATGTCAAATTCAGCACTCTGAGTATTTCGTGGACGTCAGGCGAGAATGTGAAATTCAGCACACTAATCGACCAGGGAAGGTTTAGTAAGCGAATACGCACCGGGGAGACACCCGTTAGAGCACTTGTTTTGATTTGTCTCGGTAATTGGATTTACCGTTGCATTAAGGTAAAAAGTTACCCGTAATAGTTCCGCGAAATCCGTTTACGCGGCCTATGCGAAAGAACGTTTGTAAACACGATAAGCACTCTCGCGTTCGCGAACCGAGATCAGCTGTTGCTGCAGCCTGTTTTGATTTAGGGATCTTCGTAGCCGAAGGATTGACACAATAACTCGAAGCGTGATTTAAACAAAGCAGTTTATTAGTTTTAAACATGGGTAAATGCACTATCAATGAAATAGTGTGGTTAACAAGATAATGCGTTAGACGTTAAGCATTAGCACATAACATTTATATAAATGGTTAGTAATAGCAATATAGATATGGATGAGTATGAAACACATGAATATTAGCAATGTGAATATATACAATGGAATAAGCAAATGATAATAGCATAAAGTAGCAAGCGTTAGTAAACAATATAAAGCAATAGGCAAGAACTAATAATATAAAGCAATAAGCGTTATTAATACAAAATAATATGAAATATAATAAGCGTAAATACAAGAAAATAATATGAAAAGCAATAAGTATTAATATGATATATGTGAAGATGATATGCCGTATAATGGTATTTATAACAGCTTACAATGGTTGGTGATTAGAGATCGTTGGTCACTGAATTTAATAATTATGTGTCACTGTGGTTTAAGGTTTCAAAGAAACGTGTGTACTTCGCGGGTGGTTTTCCGTAGAAGAGGACCTCTGTCTCGCGGGCCCTCGTATTTATACTCTTTTCAGTTTTAGGTATGAGGGGTGTGCGCGATATGCACCGAGACTTCCGGGTTTTTATACGTACCAAAGGTGAGTCTACAATTAGACTTGTAGACAATAGAATTTTGGTATTCCGGGGCTTTTTATATGCGCAGCAATTGGTTTTCGGGGCTTCTGATAGGGAACACTCAACCCATTTGATGGATTTTTAGGAGGTTTGATTGGAAGGGGGTGAGAATGGCTTTGACTTCTTTGGTCGTAGAGAGGGGGTGAGACGTGGTCTCGAATTAAGAGGGTTTTTGGGCAGAGGGACTTGTTCAGATTTAAATGTGGGGGAGGAGATCATGCCGCGTAGGGCGAAGAGTGGAAGGGGATTTAGTGGTTGACCGTCTTGAGATGAGGACCGCTAAGGTACATCGTCGGGGTGGTCAGGGATCGGGAAAAGGGGGTAAGAGTTGAGGTTTGGGGAAATTTGAGTGGAGTTGTAGAGTGATTTATAAGGGAGAGTTGAAATAATACCGCGCAAAAAATAGTGGGACGTTACACATGGTAAATTTCATATAAATCCGTTTCACTTTGTTTCGAACCAGTCTCACGAAAGTACCATATCCTGATTGAACAACCTGTTTAGGTTTTAGATAAAAGCCGTACCCAAAAACAATCCTGATTTTTGCTTAATAATTTTTGTTATGTCAAAAATATAAAATCCATTTAAATTCGTTAAGCGTTGCGTGAGAAAATTAGACACAACCACTCGGTCACTTAAAAATTAACGCCCTCACGTAACATAATTGAAAGATTTTATTCAGCTTCGATCCTCTGTTTGCTTCTTGTATGTTTGCAGTATATCTTGAAACATAGATTGAAACCAATTCCACCAATCCAATTGCTTTGTAGCTTTGCAGGCGTGAGTAGTTTAGATGACAATATAATATATTGTTAAAAAAATAACACCGTGGGGGTGAAAACATTATCCAGTCAGTAGAAGTGTGTGGATCGTACCGAGGCTCGGATTCCCGTCCCTTGGGACGCACAGTGGGGCCGGAGCACCCGATAGTTGGCAAAAAATAAAAAAACCGAAGTCAGAATGATAACGATATATTATTGTTATTTATTGTTATTTGTTATTTAGAAAACATAGTTTTAGTTTCTGTACACTTTTCTCCTCCATATCACCTCAATCGAGACCTACTGCTAAGTAAAAGCGCACGTGCATGTATTCGTAATGGTTAACGTTTAAATTCTGTATTACTGCATATTTTCGGTGACATTTGTATAAGACAATCTTCGTTTTGGCCCGGGTTAGTCAATTCTGACCTGGGGGTGTTATAAACCAGGGTTTTTCCCGAAAATTCATCACAGGTAGGGCGGGAACTCTTCCCGGTCGCGACACTATCATTCTTTTTTTGGATGTCAACGGAACACGACACTCCGTTTAGTTTCCGAATACTGTGCATTTTACCGTGTATTTAATTGCTACAATATATATTGTTATTCGCTGTTTCGGATGTGTGTTAATTGTGATTACAAGCTCAACGTTTGCAAAAATTTCTTGTATCTGCTTAAATTTCTTCGGTGCCATGAATCCATCGTGTTCAGGTTCGTCTTATTTATTTTAAGTACTTCGTTTTACTATTATATATAAGTAAAAATGAAATTATTTATTTACAAGTCTTCTCGAGGTCTCTGGAGGTTTTTTTCTGTTATCGGCAAAATCGATACATTTAGTGCATTTCCAAACATTTCCAAGTTTCGATTTTTGTGCCACAGTAAACTAAAAGCATTGATTAATCAAAGTCTGTTTTGAATGGTTGCCCATCTGTACCCCTCGTTGATATAATTGCGGTACTTTTAATACATTAAGCAGCGCGACGCGCGACCATTACACTGTCCAACACATTCGACAAATTTGAACCTTTCATCGGATTTGTAACATTCAATAGCCATTTATTATAGATATTTGTACGGTGAATGCGTATCTGCCAACCGTTTCTCGCTATCACCCTTAGTTTTTGGAAAACTTAATTTTGAAAAATAAATGGAAATCTTCAGGTTTCAACGTTTCTTGTGTTTGAACAGTAATAGTTATTCGTTTGTTTGTTATGTCAACTCAAGTGGACACGTAATAAATATTGATAGGTTTAGAAGTTTTGCCCTAGCTACAGCCCAACACTTTGTAAAAGAGTATCCCTGGTTTTGTATGCCTCCTACAGTACATAAGGTACTAATTCACGGACCAGAAATTATATCTTCAGCGTTGCTACCCATAGGCCAATTAACGGAAGAAGCGCAGGAGGCCCGTAACAAAGATTTTAAGATGTATCGTGAACATTATTCACGAAAATGCAGCCGTGAAAAATGTAATGAAGATATATTTAATCTACTTCTAATTAGTTCCGACCCTTTTATTACGAGTTTGCGAAAACTGCCTAAAAAAAAGGTGACACATTTGCCAAAAGATGCACTAGCATTGATAATGTTACCTGAAGTGCAACCACTTGACACTTCACGAGAAGAAAGCGATAGCGATGTATCAACGTCATCATCTGAATAAATACACGTTACAAACAGTAAAATTAGTGTAAATTACTGTATTTATCCAGTAACATCTTTTCTGAATGAAATTAAGACCAACACGACCTCATACAAGCTATTTGTGAATTTATGCCAACTATCGGGGGCTCTGGCCCCACTGTGGGACGGGTCGGAAAATTTCGGGTAGGATCGGGCGGGGTCTCGATACTTTCGTATTGCTCTCCACAAAATGACCATTTTTAAAAAAAGGTACAAAAAAGAGCGACAAGTATATAATCCCATAAAAAGAATTTCATTTAAAAACATTGTCGTAATATCTTTACAAAAATAATGACATACACGAATTGCGCCAATTATCACTGTTACGAGCCGGGGCTGCGGCAACGCGAGAGGCCGCAGAGAAGGGTTTTTCTCAAGGAATACGGTTTATGAGTTTGTTAGTTAGGGGCGCGAACGAACCTGATGCGAAATCAGGGAGCCTCTAGGAATGGAGTCACACGCGGACGAACCTGGTGCGAAACCAGGGAGCTGCTAGGAGGTTGAATTATTCACAGACGAACCTGGTGCGAAACCAGGGAGCTGCTAGGAGGTTGGATTATTCACAGACGTACCTGGTGCGAAACCCGGGTGCTGTTCGGAAGTTGGTAGATTTACAGACGAACCTGATGCGAAATCAGGGAGCCGTAGGATGGGTGAGGTTTCGTGGACAAACACGATGTGAAATCGGGGAGCCACTGGGTTGGAGAAGATTCCTTGTGTTGGTGAAAGGTTTGCGAACGAACCTGATGTGAAATCAGGGAGTCGCGGGAAATGTTAGTGATGCCTCGTAACTCTTAATTAAAGTTTGATACAACACGAGCGGTAAAGTTGTATCAGTGGGTGAGTGCTACTAATATTATAAGGATCGCTGGGTAAAATATGGGTTTAACGAATCTAATCGATTTACAGGTGAACACCATTCATATATTGAATAATCAATATCAATACAAATGTGAGTGTCGCGATTAATAATTAAATAGTGTAGTTACCAATTATTGCACGGTGTTAACGGACTGGCGATGCGGGGCATAAGAGTGGCTATTACAATATGCCAAATAGAATATAAACCGAACTCGCGGATTCTATGAGGTTAACTGTGATTCTGACGGAGACTCGAGCCCGATCTTACTGAATTTAACTAACTCTGTACGGGCGTGACATGGCGTGACTCTACGCGTGACTCTATAGCTTTTAACCAACGAGGGTTGAAACCAAAGGGTTTATATAGTCCCAAAAATGAGTGGGGATTCGTTAGGAATCTCCATATAAGGAAATCCTTCGGGGTCGACGTCGTGTCACTCCTGTTCTTATGTTCGTGATCCAGCTGATCGAGACCATGACCCCTGTTTAAGAAATTGAATTTTGGTCGTGTGAGAAGTGAGAATGCTGGTTTGAGGTTAAGAACACAGAACTATGGCACAGCGATTATTAGAAACACGAACAGTTTGTCTTTTATTTTAACACTCGTTGAGTGAGTCAATTAACAAGAATTTGAGTACGATTTGATTGGTGAAAAGATGCACAGATAACAATTGAGGTGTGAGAAACCACGCACTACAGCGACCATGCGGTGGCACGTTGGCGACCGATCCACAATCGATCAGCAAGAGAGATCCGGATACGAATAGATATAGAATGAGCGTGAGAGTCGTGAGCGAATATTTATGCGTTTTAGATTGAGAATTCACACGTTACTGTTAGAAGATACGTCGGAAATCAGACACGTCCTTTCCCGTACACGATGTGAACAAGATTGAATACAAGATGGCTGGTGATTTCCGTTGCCGGCGTCGTCCCAAACATTTTCGAAGATCGACCGACGTGGGAAATCATGATTGGTTGATCGATAGACGCGGTGAGATTTGAATGGTTGATCGATTGTGGATCAGCTGTGCGTTCCGCAGTCCAGTAGATGCTGCGGTGAGATTGGGTGCGGCGATGGGAAGAACTATTGATTCTTAAACAAGTTTCTCAAACCACATCAGTGATGTGTGATAAGCGAAAGGAGTTTAGGGCGTTTTCCCCTCACAGACGCGAGCTCGAAAAAACGGTTGAGAGCGACGTATGGTAAAATTCCACATACGTAACATCACCATGGCTATTTATATAAAGAAAAAAATGTATTCAATAATATTAAGCAGATATATTTTTATACAAATAAATATTTTAACACTAATAAATATTTTATTCAAAATACTTGGCGCTGCGATACCGAAAAAATGTTAATTGTCTTGGTTAATAAATAAAATAAAACAAGGCAAGACACCACTGACAAGGAGACGTTCCCAGGTGTCCGCCTCCGATTGCTTTGAATTTTGGATATGTTTTAGAGGACCGAAAAATAAGAAATGCGTGTCTTTTTATTTTGGCCCGTTTGCATGTTTAGAGGGTAAAACCAACCTCGAAAGTTCATACGAGGTATAAAATTGTGTTGTGTAAAACTTGATATAAATTCAATTTGCGTCATAACTTGCTGTATGGACGATGTTCTTGTCGTCAATCACCGTTATTAGGGGTAATTATGAGAGGAGGTTTTATCCCTTGAACATGCAAATAGGCCAAAACAGAAAGACATTCATTTCTTATTTTTCGGCCTTGTAAATCATATCCAAAAACCAAAGCAATGGGGGATAAACACCTGAAAATCTTATAACTTTGGGGGTGGTTTTACCCCCTAAATATGCAAACGGGCCAAAATAAAAAGACATCTATTTCTTATTTGTCGGTCCTCTAAAACATATTCAAAAAGCAAAGTAATCGGAGATGAACACCTGAAAATTTTATAACTTTGGGGGTTGGTATCACCTATAAAAAATCGGAGTCGGATACCTGGGAATCTCTCCTTGTGAGACAAGAAAGAAAAAAGATTTTAATGCTATTTATACATACTCATTCAGTTTAGCATCACCAATTCGGAGAGCAGAGCCAAGTATTTTGAAAAACATATTTATTCGTATTAAAATATTTATTTCCATAAAAATATATCTGCTTAATATTATTTAATACATTTTTTCGTTGTATAAATAACCATTGTTGTAATTGGCGCACTTTTTGTATGTCATTAGTTTTGTAAAGCTATTAATTTACGACAATGTTTTTAAATGGGATTCTTTTTGATGGGATTATATACTTGGCGCACTTTTTTGTACGTTTCTTTAAAAAAGGTAATTTCGTGGAGATAAATACAACGCGCTGTGCCGAAGCTAGCAATGTATGCGGCGATGTAGAGATTTTGGCTGCAGACGGATTAGAATTTGCGAGATATTAATGTTAAAGTTTACGCACACTATATTTACGGTAACATAAACACCTCTCGTACTAATAACAGTGTAGCTTAATGGGTAGTGCATCCCACGACAAGTATAGGTCCCTAACCATTAAAAACTTCAAAATGTAAACAAATTACGCCAAGTATATGAAATAAAAAAAAACAAAAAATAGAAAATAATAATAATTACAATTTAAAAAAAGATGTGAAATCAAAATGAGTTGCAACTACTATTGCCCGGCCGAAAGAAGATCCCTAGCAGGCGGTCTCGGACAGTGCAGTCCGCCGATGTGACGATTGGTCGACTCACCTATTTGGGCACACTTTTAAAGACGGGACACATGTATTTTGGATATTGGCTGAAGTAGGCACATACATTGTCGCACCGCGCGACGAAGAGAGCCAACAAAACACATCGAGATCGAGTGGGATATAGCGATCTGACCAACGAACGCCAAAGCAATAGCGTAGGCATCGTTAACGGTTAACCATTAATATATAACAGGGTTGTCTAACTGACGACTCACGAGATGCCGGGGGCTCCTCCGCCTTGCGGCCACGCTGACGATCGCAGTCGAATTCGTCCGTCCCTACACAGACATAAATACATTCGATTGCTACGGCCGGCTACGGCCATACGTTTACATATAATTATAATTAATACGACAATACGAATTGATATATACTTACTTTTACTCGTCTCTGTGAATGTGAACGTGCCATTGAGGCAGCGTCATATTATTGACAAGGGATGGTATATCCACAACAATTTTTGTTATGGGTATCCTTAACAGCGAAGATAATGAATGCTCCGCTAATCTTGACCGATATTTACTTTTTATTTTTGTCATAACGGAAAACGCACTTTCGCATCTGTATGTAAAACCAAACATTGATGAACGAACGGATCTGCTTGCAAATTACACAATGCAACTCGATAATACATTTCTTGGTCTTCGCTGTTAAGGATATATCAGTTCGTATTGTCGTATTAATTATAATTATATGTAATACACGGCCAACGTATGGCCGTGGCCGGCCGTAGCAATCGAATGTATTTATGTCTGTGTAGGGACGGACGAATTTTACTGCGATCGTCAGCGTGGCCGCAAGGCGGAGGAGCCCCCGGCATCTCGTGAGTCGTCAGTTAGACAACCCTGATATATAATAACATAAAATTTATTTATTAGTATTTATTTTATAGTATTTAACTTCCAGGCCGCGGAAATCTTGTTTTGTCTTTTATTGTGTTACACAGTGTTAGATCGAGAGATCTGCAAATTAAAAATATGTTTGGTTTTTTTGTTTCCGTTGATCCAGTCGTCCGAAATTTCAGCCGCCAGCAATTCTGAAGCTGCCAACTTCAGTGCCAAATATTTAAGTAAACAAGTCAAATAAACAAACAACAAAGATTTGTTCTTGTATTTCAAGAGTGGTACAATATACCCCCCAAAATTCGAAAACGTTAAGTGTGTATTTCATTATAAAAACCATTGAAAAATGCCGGATTTTTCGACCGAGAGAGTAGAATGTCCCCTTAAGGTGGGATATCCTACCTGCGACTGGTCGCAGCGACCGATCGCAGTATACTGGTGCAATGGGGAAGCATGCGTCTGTTCTCCTACAAGCGTCTGCGATCGCCGGATATGCGCCAGACATAGGAGCCTGACGCGAGTCTGTTTGAGTACCAGCCTAGGCTACTCGAGACGCAACACAATGCGAGAGGGTCTGTTTCCCATTATATCTAGTCGCAGACTGGGCACTGCGTCCACCGGACGCTAGACTGCTCCCGGAGGGAGTCCCGCGATCAGTCGCACTGCGACCCATTTCCACAGTGGGACAGAATCCCAAGAAATAAGTAAACAAGCAAGAATTCAAACGTTATGGGAGTATGTATTTTTATATGTTACCTTTAGACTACTAATATGAGCACCTAAAAAAGGTAAAAATATCATGACGCCTACTTCTGATCTATGTGTGTACATGTGTCTATGTTTGTATGTATTTTTTGTGCAGAATTTTAAATCGAGTCCTTTAATTTTTGGTGATATAAAAGAAAAAAATTTTTGGGCCCCAAATGAGTAGTATCGATTCTGGTAAATAATAGCAAATACTTAGTTACATACAATTTTTTCCATAAGAAACCAATTGAAAAATCGTCAGCAATCATCGACTCTTTAGTTGCCTTCCGGGAATTTCCGAACAAATTTTTTGTTTGTTTTATAATCCACATAATCTTGTCCTTGCTACTGCGGAAAAAGCATTTGCGAATATTTGGCAGTAATGGATTAAATACGTGTATTCTATGTCGCACAGTGGGGGTGAATACCAAGAAATAGGGAAAAAATGCAACATCCTGTGTTTCGCATTTAACAATGCCGAATATTATTAAGGAAATTGATATAAAAAGTGTTAATATACAAGTTTGGCGTTATTTAAGAAAACAACGTCAATTCGTCATGAATTAATGTCAATAATTTCAATAAAACTAAAAGAATTTGCTAAATATGCCATGGAAAGTGCAGTGTTCGTATCGACACACGGTTTACTACAGCTTTATGACACTAGACCTTTGGCCCACAATATAAAGTAGTTAGGAAACATCTGCCAAGTAACTTGCAGAACAGCTGAACAATTTTTTTAGGATAATCCCCAATTGCGACAAGCTACTTCCTCTACGTTCGGCATGCAATAAACCGTGTTTCGCTACAGTATAAAAGAATAATAATGGTCGGAACGTGGACCGTGACGAAAATTAATTTTATGGTCCGCACAATTACTAAAAGAAGAAGATGTTCTTATGTTAGATCGAAGAATGTTTCCCTGGCAGTGGGGTAGGAAGTGAAATTATTCTGCAGAAACACCGGTACGCCTCGTGAATAGCCACACGAAGAAAAGGGGTGGTCCGCTGACCGCGCGTGATGCCGCCTGCTTTGTCCTCCCGCCAAATTCGAGACCGATCTCTTATCTCTCGAATATAAACACGTGTTGGAATATCAAAACAAAAGCACGCGCTGACGTATTCAGATGTGAGAGACGGTGGGCCATTGGGAGGATAGAATATTTTGAGCTACAATTTTTTCTATAATTTTTAAAATCTTTATTTCTGGCTTCTTCTTGGTTCTCTTCACCCAATTGGCCGAGTGAAAGGTTGCCAAAGTTTATACATTCACAAGAATGTATGTATTAACACTTTGTGAACAGTATTTGGTACATAGCAGAGATGAGCAACCCGCGGTCCATGGGCCGCATGCGGCCCGTTCCCCGACTTGCCTGCCCTGCTGGGCCGCAGGAGAACGACCCCCACCCTACTCTTTTAACTCCAACACTACACTGTACTGTATACTTATTTGCACGTCTGGAATCACCCCTTAAATTTTCTCGCACGTGTTACCGAACACCTTGCATACATGAAAAAATTCATTATTAAATATGCTCCAACTTTCATTTTATCTGTTCTTTACTCTCTTTCATTTTTGTGTTCTTTACTTCTGTCTCTTTACTCACAAGCATCTTTCTTTCATTGCTACGAGTCGTTGCCAACCGCACATGGCACCCAGGTTTGCGGGACTCGGTTCTTACCTGTATGCCGAATTTTTACAACCAACCACTTTATTATCCTTTTCTATTCCTATTTCAGTCTCTTTCTTTTTATTGCTATGTTGCTGTGCCTTTCCGTATTCGCGTTTAGTTCGCCAGTTAGTACTTCGCCTCGCTGCATCGCTCTACGTCGGACTAGCACAGATATTTTTGAATTTATTGTTAGTGTTGTTACTTTGTTACTGTTGTTGTGTTCTATTGTTAATTGTTATATTTCAATTTTTCACGGACTTGTACATTGCTTCGAAATGCCGAAAAGGAAGATTAGTGATGAAAATCGTCAATTTGCAGAAAACTGGGAGACAGAATTTTTTGTTATTGATTGTGGCGGGCTACCATTGTGTTTACTATGTAAAAGAAAAATTGGGGCAACGAAGAGATATAATATTTCTCGCCATTATACTTCATATCATGCGGAAACATATGACTCGTATTCCGCACATTGTCGACGAGATACAGTGAATCGATTGAAACTGCAACATGAAGTTGAAGATAAAATCGAAACTTCTATTGCTGCATCTACGTCTCAACAACAAAGCCTTGCGGCATCATATTCTGTTGCATTACAGATTACACATAGCAAGAAATGTTTTTCCGATGGCGAACTCATTAAAAAATGTGCCATAGAAATGGCTAAAGCATTTGGAAATGAAAGTGCAGTGAAAAGTTTCCAGAGCGTGACGCTATCACGGGCAAGTATTTCTCGACGTGTGAGTGAAATTAATGAACACATTGAAAATAATTTGAAATGTTTATTAGAGAAGTGCCGGTATTTTTCCTTGTGTCTGGACGAAAGTACTGATATTAGTGACATAAATCAGTTATCAATTTTTGTGCGGGTAATAGATAATGAGTTTTGTATACACGAGGAACTATTAGCACTTGTGCCAATGCACGGAACTACGAAGGGAGTTGATATTTTCAACGCGGTTCGCCAGGAAGTGCAAAAATACGGTGGATTTGCCAAGTGTACTGCCATTATTACAAATGGAGCAGCAGCAATGGTAGGCTGCGTAAATGGATTTAGAGGCCTGTTAAAAAAACATGGAATTAACTGTCCCACATTCCACTGCATTATTCACCAAGAAGCATTGTGTGGAAAGATTTTAATGCTCAGCTCAACAATGAAAATTGTAACAAAAATTACTAATTTAATTAGAGGAGGAAACAGGGCACTGCCGCACCGCAAATTTCAAAATTTTTTGGAAGAAATGAATGCATCATATGGAGACCTGCCTTTATATATCGACGTACGTTGGTTAAGGGGGCCGTCTCACCGGGCCTTGAATGTGTGCGTACGCTCACACCAGCTAAGTTAAGCGTGTACGTATACGCGTGTAGCAAGCAATCCGTAAATTACAACTTACGTCCTGGAATCGGCACGAAGGAAGTTTTTGCGGGTACAGTTGCCTTCAGTAGACATCTGTGCAGGGTGGTCTGGTGCGTTTGAACGCTAATAAGCACCCAACTTTGAAATAATAATGAATTTATGACTCAAAAACTGTCAGAATGAAGCTTCAAGGCTTCTCCGTTGGTGGCGCTAATGGTGCACTGCAGCTAGAGACCCTTTAAGTAGAGTCACGCAAACACAGCCTCGATTTTGATTGGTGCCGCCATTTTTTGTCAAAGGTGTGAAAATACAAATGGCGGCACCAATCAAAATAATGCTTTCAAGCAACGTTGTATATACCGCCACTATACCGACATTTATATTTTCACACCTTTGACAAAACATGGCGTCAAACCGACCTAACTTAGACGTGATTGCGTGACTCTACTTAAAGGGTCTCTAACTGCAGCCATGTAGCACCAGCGTGACGTGTAGGCAGGGCCGACGCGAGGTTAGCTGGCGCCCTTGTGCAAAAAAATTTTTGGTTTCCCCCAATTTTTGCACTTGTTTTCTATTTAATATGTTTAAAAGAATTACATTTATATTTAGTTTATGTGGGATGTTAGATTCCTTTATTATTAAGCGTACGATCTAGTTTTTTTAGCGTCCCATTCGACTGGCGCCCTTGTGCGGCGCACGGTTCCGGGCCTGCGTATACGCGATGTAGTAAACAAACCGTAAATTACAACTTACGTCCTGGAATCGGCACGAAGGAAGTTTATGCGGGTACAGTTGCCTTCAGTAGACATCTGTGCAGGGTGGTCTGGTGCATTTGTACGCTAATAAGCACCGTACGTTGTAATAACAAGGATTTTTTCACTCGTGTACTCAGGACACCCCGAAAAATGACAGAATGAAGCTTCAAGGCTTCTCCATCACCGGCGCTGATGGTATATTCGTGCCTTGTACCATCAAAACCGGTGGAAGTCCAATCTAGCCGATAAATGTAGGAAAGACGCAGTTACCGAGACGTATCGAGAGTCGAATTGCGCTGTTGCCGCATTTCCCCTATCACTATTTTGCCATCAAGGAGGCTTGAATGAATCGCGGCGAAGCGGTTGGAGAACAGAGATGGGCAAAGATAATATCTGGATAAACTCAAATAAAAGATACTACAGTATTGTCTCCTTATGGACTCGGTTTGGTGTACACGATGTGGAATTTTCGCTATTCCACCACTTCTGTCTCACACTTGTCCGGCGATGGCTAGAGCGAAATGCAACGAGAGCGAGCGAGATGCACTGAAAGCGAGCGAGGGTGGTACGAGACAGACGACGAGATGTTGTTTTGTCTCGCTCCGTCTTTCGGACGCCTGACACTCCGTCCTTTGCGTTCGCGGCCGTCGCGCAGGCAAAGCGTTCCATCTCGCTCCCCCCTTTGGCCAGAAAAAAGCGAGAAACGAACACTGGGAATTGGGACTCTGTTCGCGATGCGGGCTCAACGCCGCACAGTGGGCCAAAGTGACGAAGTTTGTTTCAAAATCAAAGAACTTTTGATAGAAATGAGATAGAGCGATGATTTTTTTTAAAATTAAAGCTGTAAGATTGCAGAATAAGGGAAATTTAGAGAGATTATGGTACGAACGTGTTTTAACTTTGAAAATCTGTGTTCAATTTTTTTTAAACTTGAAATCGATTTTTTCCAAAATCCTGAGATAATAGACAAATTTTGCGAACGGATTAGAAATCAGCGCGACAAAATCTATAGGAAATTAAGTCCAACATGTTAAGAAAAAATTCTAACCGAACATGGTATTGCATAAAACATAATTTTGTTGTCAAATTTCAAGTTCAACACAGATTTTCAAAGGTAAAAAACGTTCGTACCATAATTTCATTAATTTTCCCTTATTCCGTAATCTTTCAGCTATAATGTAAAAAAAATCATCGCTCTATCCCATTTCTATCAAAAGTTCTTTGATTTTGAAACAAACTTCGTCATTTTGGCCCACTGTGCGCCGCACCGGTCCCGACCAGCGAGGACTTGGGCTGTTCGGCGGCGGCTTGTAATCTCGGTTGGAGAGGCATACAGTGTTGATAAAATGTAAAATGTCACGTTTTCAATATTCAGTAACATACTGTTGAGATTTTCCACATTAAAATGAATTCAAATACAATATAAATCGTATTATTTCTAGAACTGTACTAGATAATTAAACATTTCTACAACATTTCTAATCTAATAATGCTAAAAATAATCCGATTTATACCGGGTTTAAATTCATTTTAATCTGGAAAATCTCAGCAGTATGTTACTGAAACGTTCATGCCGATACGATAGAAAATGTAAAAATTTTATATTCCATTGAAACAAAGAAAATGAACAATCATTGACCAATTAAAAGTTTTTTATTATTACATTATAAGTAAATTAGATTTTAATAATTATTAATAATTATGGGGTTGCCGCCGCGGCCCCCACAGCGGACTCCACGGCGGCCTCCTCGGCGGCCTCCTCGGCGGCCTCCACGGCGCCCCTCGCCATATTTGAGGCGCTTGATCTCTTTTTTCATCTGAAACAGTATCATAAAAATTATATTTTCTAGTTCTACGCCTACATATGAGCCGTTATTTTTTAAACTGGTATAAGTCCATTTATTCATACATTGGGATATTTAAGAGTATGCTTTTGAATCAATAAAATATTCGCATCCGTAAATCAAATCGGGTAATGTTTTTAAAACTATAAACTTGTGTAATTTTATTATGGAATAATAATCAATAAAAATGTCAAGGCGAGTGCGAGCGAGAGCCACTGAAAGCGAGCGAGGACGGTACGAGATAGACGACGGGATGATGTTTTATCTCGCTCCGTCTTTCGAACGCCTGACACTCCGTCCTTTGCGTTCGCGGCCGTCGCGCAGGCAAAGCGTTTCATCTCGCTCCCCCCTTCGGCCAGGAAGAAGCGAGAAACGAACACTCGGAATTAGAGATCTGTTCACGACAGGAGCTCAACGCCGGCCCGACCAGCGAACACATACGGAGACAATACTGTACACACACATAATTTCAACATAACTTACTTTCACTATAGCTTTCTCCAGCTTTTCCTCTCTATCCTCCTTCTTCTCCTCCTTCTCTCTTTCATTAGACTCATTTTCACTCTCCTTTCTCTTTCTCTCCTCCTCCCCCCCTCCACTTCCCGCCGATGGGGTCGGGACCGTATCTTTCATCTGGAAATGAAATGATGAATGTATTATTTTTGGCAAATAGTAAGATTGTACAGCGTGATTCTCACGCTAGAGTCCTCAAAGACAATAGTCTAAGAGCTGGATACATAGGAGTTAACGTAACTCGATGCAGTCACAGTTCTTATTGTTGGATTAGTGTTGCCGAATACGAAATCGCTGGTCTGCCGCGTCAGTCCGGGGAACTAACGCAGGGGTGGACGGTCAAACAGGTAAAATTTCTAGCGTAATAGCGTCATTCTTGCTGATATGAAATTTCTTATACTTATTGTTTACGCATTAATGAACGATATGCAAAATGGCAAACCACCAAGTGGGCCCTAATGGCGGCTGCCGTTCCAATATGCGGTCGACGGCGGTCCCACTAGGGCAAAGGAGAAACAGATGTATATTTCTCCCTTGCACTATCGCAAGCCACGTATCGCGCTTTTCATCGACGTCTGCTAAGGTCTTATCCCCCACTTGGTGGTCTGCCATTTTGCATATCGTTCATTAAATGCGTAAACAATAAGTATATGAAATTTCAGAACAGCAAGAATGACGTTATTACGCTGGAAATTTTACCTGTTTGACCGTCCACCCCCGCGTTAGTTCTCCGGACTGACTTGGCAGACCGGCGATTTCGCATTCGCAAACACTTATCCAACAATAAGAACTGTGACTGCATTGAGTCACGTTGACCCCTACATAGCCAGCTCTCGGTCTACAATGCCGCCAATAAACCGTGCCTCGCTCAGTTATGTGGAAGTGACGAATTCCACGTTCTGCATTTCTCAACAGATCTTTGCGAAAATGGCATCAATCGATGTCGTGCCGATGAAAATGGTACCACGCTAACTTCGTTAATAATTGTCCGATTTACATGACATGATTTTAATCGGGAGAACATCAGGAATTCATTGGTATCACTGCCATATCGATGCGATGAAGAATAAAGAATTTTTTAATACGCCGTAGTGAATCTCGGCACGAACGTCGAAATTCATGAAACTCAGCGAGGCGCGGCTTATTGGCGGCATCACCTTTGAATACTCTAGCTAGAGAGTCACTCTGTATAATAGTATACAATAATGTATTTAAGATATCGACCGTAATTGTAGAAATAACACAAAGTGATAAAGTGCGCCGTTATCACTTTGTGTTATTTTTAAAATCTGTTCGTAATATTCAACGGTTCTTACTTTTGACTCCGGTTTAGTTACAGTTTGTTTTCACCTTTAAAAGTTCCCAAGATTTATACTGTTTACTTCAGTCACGTTCCAACCGACTCGCGGGTTGCACGTACTTAGCAAACGTGTGACTTATTAATAAGCGAAAGCAGTATTTATTGTATCTTCCTTGAAAAAGGTCTAAACACAGACCGAAACGTCGGAGGAATTTATATCCTAATAATTGCAAATTAGCTTCTTTTAAAAAAAACTTGTTTAACTGACCGAATTAATGCGCCGTTATCACTTTGTGTTAATAGTATACAATATAATACTTACAATTTCCGGATTCACCATTCTCTCCGTCAGTCTATTCGCAACGGACTGACTAGCAGGGACGGCGCGCTGCAGCTATCGCTGATGGAGGGGGAAGCATCTACAAGAGCGGTGGTAATTAGGGTGGGCCGAAAAACCCAAATTTTCGAAACTCGAAACGGCGTAGTGCGGAAAAGTTGCCGTTGGGGAAGACAAATTGAGGCCAAAAAGAAATTTTGAAATCGGTCAATATTTGACCCTCGCGCATCGCCGTCAAAGTTTTTAATTTTTGACCGAGTTTGGCGACTTCCGTATATTTTCTTAAAATTGTCTATATTTCACTGTTGAACATCACAAAATATTATTTCGGCGAAGGCGAGAGCGAGATGGAACGAGAGCGAGCGAGAGCCATTGAAAGCGAGCGAGGACGGTACGAGACAGACGACGCGTGGATGTTTTGTCTCACTGCGTCTTTCGAGCGCCGTGACACTCCGTTCTTTGCGTGCGCGATGGTTGCAGGCACTTACGGAAGCACGGGAACCGCTTCGCTATATCTTGACGCAGGCCCGGGTCAAGTCTTTTTTGCGCCCTAGGTGAACTTGTCAAATTGCGCCCTTTATTATAAAACATTTATTTGAGATTATTTATGACTTTACTCTGCAAAATTAGGCAACTGCTAGGGCCTAAGGTTGACAACAAGTGCAAAACGGTCTTTTCATTGTTGGTATTGTTGAAAATAAATTTTTAAATGACATACTACAAATTGTACTGCAACTGTTTTAAACTACGAATACAAATTCAGAGTAAGGTCACCAATAATCTCAAATAAATGTATTATAATAAAGGGCTCAAGTGGACAAGTTCGCCTGGGGCGCAAAAAGACTCGTGCCGTGCCTAGCTAGCTGACCGTCGCGCCCATGCGTCGAGTAGTCACGATTCTATCTGAGCACTCGGGCCGTCGCGCATACCCGCCGCGCATGCAAAGCGTTCTATCTCGCTCCCCCCTTCGGTCAGAAAGAAGCGAGAAACGAACACTCGAAATTAGGATTCTGAACACGATACGGGCTCAACGTAGAGCGTCATTTGTTGCAGAACGCACCACAGACGAATCTTCGGATTCACGTTTCACGTTCACGGTTCGCGTTTACGTTTTTTGTAACGGGCAGTAGGATTTTGAGTTGTGTTGCGTTGTGTTTGTGTTTGTGTTGTGTTTGTTGGTTTAGTGTAGTATGAGTGACACTCTAAATGTGAATATGCAGGATGTGGAAGAAGATATGGACAATAATTCTCCGTTTCGTCCGCGAAAATTACGTCCGTCCGCAAGGAGATTTTCGAAACGGAAAGTAAATCGCCAAAAGAGAAGGTCTTCAGCCCTTCAGAAGAAACAAGAAAACGAAAAAACGGCAGACGACACTGCCGTAGGACATTCATAAGAAGTGGCCGAGGAACGTATGGTAGAGGAACCATCAACATCCGATGGACGAAATCATACGTACCAAGAGATAATGCACTCGCCATCCGATGAAGACACTGATACGGCCAGTTTGGGAGAAACTGAAGAGGCGCTTCAAGAATTTGATGTTGAAAGTAACGAAGAAGAAAACTTCGTTATAGAAAACGTTGCGAAGAACGAGCCGCAAGAGCAATCGCGTCTCCTAAATACCAACGATGTAATGAATTTTCAAAATGTGCTTGCTCAATTGCAGAAAATAAGTAAACATGCAAAACATAGGGAAGACTGCGGCATTGAACACCTACGAATAACTGGTGTGAAACGGTGTGGCTTCAAGAGCATCTTCAGCGTAATGTGCACTTTATGCCATTACAAAGATGAAATCTGCAATCAATCAGACGAAGCCGAAGAAGTGGATTACAATCAGGGCGCCGTTAATGCAACAATTTTATGCGGAGGCAGTTATGCCCACTTGGAACACACTTTGGCTGGAGTGAACATACGTTGCATGTCGAAGAGAGACTTTGTGAAGAATCATGATGAATTCGTCAAGTCCGCAATTTCCGCTGCAGAAGAAGAGATGTTGGCAGCGGCTGAAGAAGAAAAACGTTTAGCGATTGAAAGAGGCGACGTTCTTCCCGGATCAGGGACCCCTCACATCCCCGTTGTGGCCGACGGAAGCTGGATGAAGAAATCCTACCGCAGTGGATGTTCCGATTCTGCGTCTGGAGTCGGCGTGATAGTTGGCTATCACACGAAAAAAGTTTTATTTTAGGGCGTTCGAAACAAAGTTTGCAGAATTTGTCGGATTGCTGCGAAAAACGAGAAAGAACCCCGAAAGCACACATGTTTCAAAAACTGGAACACATCTCGAGCATCGACTGCTATGGAAAGCGATGCTATAGTAGAAGGATTCAACACTAGCGTAGAAAAACGTGGGCTCGTTTATTCTACACTGATTGCTGATGGGGACAGTAGCGTGTATAAGAAGATTATTGATGCGGACCCATACAAGAGACAGATTCGTGTAAAAGAGATTGAATGCACGAATCATTTGTTGCGAAACTTTTGCACAAGAATGAAAGCGATTGTAAAAAAGACCACATCTGGACCATTGAGACAAACTGTGGAAAGTAGCATTCGCCGGATGCGCACGGACATCGTGAAAGCCGCAAAGTTTAGATACAATCAGAATGTATCAATCGACGAGAAAACGAAGAATTTGTATGGCGACATACAGAATGTTCCAAGCCACGTGTTTGGTGAACACGCAGAGTGTGCAAGACTAGAATATTTCTGCGATGGATACAATAAAGAGAATGAGAAAAACATCGTTCCAGACTTGATGAAAATTGGAGTGTACCAGGGCGTAAAAGAAATACTTCGTTCACTATTAGCTCATGCGGAGAGCTGCTGCCAGGGAGATGTGCTGCTGCTGTCGTGGAGTACAACAGTAAGCAAGTGCACTCGCGATTGGATGCGGTTATGAAGAAGAAAACGCCCGAGGTTGTGCGCCAAATGGAAGAAAAGAAAAAGAAAGAAAAGGGAAAGAGAGCTGCAAAACAGAAGGAAACGAAGGCTGCGCGATATGCACCCAAGCATTTGCCCTCGCAGAAAGATTTTGATTATGGACAAAATGCACAGAAGCCAGACATGCCATCCGAAATGTATGAACTGGAGCGGGAAAAGCATATGCAAATACTCAGTGACTGGCAAGAGAAAAGACATGCCATTGAAGATGAAACAATCGGACAAGCAAAGAACCGCAGATGGTTGCAGTACAGGTCCAAATTGTTGACAGCATCCAATTTTGGACAAGTGTGCCGTCGCCGACCTGACACGCTTTGCGCAAATGCAGTCAAACCATATTCCACCCGCGGTGGAATACGAGAAAGAATGCGAGAAAATTGCTCGCGAAGAATTGAAGAAGCAATACACAGATATTGCGGAATGTGGAATTTTCATCGACAGCTGCATCCCCTTCTTAGGAGCTTCACCGGATGGAACCATCGGTGTAGAGGGTATTTTGGAAATTAAATGCCCCAAATCAGCGGAGAACTTTACGCCGGAAGAAGCTATCGAAAAAGTACGCGCTGTCCGGCACATGTTCTCAATTAAAAAAAACAGGTATTTCAATGAGCAAAACGCATCACTATTATTATCAAGTACAAGGTCAGTTACATATTACTGACAGAAAGTACTGTATTTTTTGCGTTTGGACCCCGAAGGGGCTGAAATCTATAGAAGTAGAGAGAGATGATGCGTTTTGGAAAAGAGAAATGGAGCCAAAACTGGTTCAATTTTATTTAGAATGCATGCTACCCGAATTAATAGATAGTCGGCACAATAGGTGCATGCCTATTCGGGAGCCACAATTTATACTAGCAGAGAGAGCGAAAGAAAAACCGAAAAAGGTCTCCCTCCGAAAATAGTGAAACTATTGTATCGGTCCGGCGTCGCACCGCGCTATAAAGCGCGGTACCACTGACTCTGGTCAGTGGTCACAAGTGCCAGCAATGGCACTTTTACTCGCGGATCCTACGATCACGCGAGTCGATCGATGCCGCGCTCACTTCCCCAAGAAAGTGAGGAAGGAGATAATAAATACGATCGATCCGGCGTCGCACCGCTGACTCTGGTCAGTGGTCACAAGTGCCAGCAATGGCACTTTTACTCGCGGATCCTACGATCACGCGAGGCGATCGACGCCGCAGTCACTTTCACAAGAAAGTGACGAAGGAAATAATAAATTTAATTCACCCTTTAATTTTTTCAGACACATTTCTAAGTTCACAGAAGCAGACAGACGGAATCCGGTTCGGTCAAAATGCGCAAGGCTGATATATACGGGCGTCGCAGGTATGCATGATGTTCGACGAATTATTGAAACAAACTTTTATACCAAACTTACCGAAATGTCTGTGATTATTTGTTACAGGCGGACTTTTTACCAAATTACTGCAAACATGGTATATGGGACAGTAATGCCAGGACAAATGGAATAAGTACCATATTTCAGGTAAAGTTTAACAGCTTATAAATCAACAGTAAAATTTGTTACGCTTATGAAACAACAATTAAGTATTTCCTAATGTATTTCGTAATGTGTTACAGGTCCACACTGCCTACGTCATCTTTCGGTATGAGCGACCTGTCAAAATTGTAAGAAGACCATCAATGAAGAAGAGGAATTACACAAAATGAGAGAAGATAATAATATTGCAGCATTGTCTCGTTAGCGGATCGCTGATCCGGACCGGCGTTGAGCCGTCAGCGTGAACAGAGGCCTAAAGGTCCGCGCACACATATCCGTTCCGGCGTGTCCGTGGTAAGAAGAAGAGGGGCGTAGAGGGTCTCTTCTTCTTACCACTGCTACGCCGTAACGGTACTGACATGGAACGGATATGTGCGCGCGGACGCAAAGGACGGAATGTCACGGCGTCCGAAAGACGGAGCGAGACAAAACATCAACGCGTCGTCTGCCTCGTACCGTTCTCACTCGGTTTCAGTGGTGGGCATACTTAGCGAAAAGTCCACATTGTGTACACCAAACCGAGCCGCTAACGAGACAATACTGTATTCTTCGAAAAATATATACTTTTTTTATCTGTAATTGTCCATTTCAAGGGGGCGAAAGCTTGAATGTCGAATTTAAATTCTCCAATGAAGTTGGATTGATTTATGAGTCATTATTATTAATGACGGTAACTTGATTAGAAACAAAAAAATATATAAAAAAATGTTTTGTTAAACGATTTTGCCAAAACGCCACTAACAACTAAAAAATACTTTTATTCTTGTACTACCATTTCGATGGTGTTTTTTAACTTTAAATAAAAACGTGGAGCAGGATATTTCATAACAAAATATGAATCCCATTTAGTACAGCATCAAGTGTCGAAATGAATTTATTGCGAAATATCTTGCTCCACGATTTTATTTAAAGTGAAAATACACCATCGAAATTGTAGTATAAGAAAATAATTATTTTTAAGTTTTTAATGCATTTTTAATAAAATCGTTTATTTTCAATTTTCTTCTATATATTTCTCTTATTTTCTAGTTTTTAGTATTTGTGGATTTACATTTCACAGTTCAAACTTCTTTACAAACATCTTTTATTGCTGTATGCAGTTTAATAGTTTGCTTGAACCCTACAGTACTAAAAGTTCGTAAATAACGCGACTGGCTGATTTTAAGTCGATTGGATTTGTGGATAATTTTTATTGGATAATTTTTTCACCCCTTGGAGTTTTTTTCATAATTTTGTATTGTCGTCCAAACTACGCACCCCTGCAAAGTTTCAAGACAATTGGATGGTTGGAACTGATTAAAATTGAGTTTCCAGATTTGAATCAAACATACAAATAAACAGGGGATCGTAGATGAATGTCTGTATGTCATTTAATGAGACATTCCAAAATATACGTATTGTTAATACTGATCTCTAGTTTATATTGATAAATTTTTACAATCGTAGAATAACAATTCCGAAGAAAAGCATGGACAAAAGTATTAAATTGAAATATACTTTTCTCCAAATCGATGTTTTAAAAAAATGATTACGTTATAAATTTGTATTTAAACAACAGTCAATTCTTGTTGATAAAAAAGATACTTTGATGTATAGCTAGATAAAAAAGAAAGCGTCGTATGTTTTTAGAAGAACTATTAATAGATTTCATTACGATCGGCGTGTTACACTTCGGTGATGTACTTTATTCAAATTGTATGCATTGAAATTGGACATAGATTATATAAAATATTACATCCTTCTACATATAAATAAAAACTATTGATATGCAAATTAGTATTGTTTCATTGACATGTTTCCTAACTTCACTACCCAACCTCTCTATCTTTCATTATTGCTATCCTCCTTTACGTTCAGTGAGGCTCTAACACTAGACGCAGCTGTCGTTCCGTATTCCTTCAAGACTTCTTGATAGAAAGAGCTGCGGCAACAGCGCGGCAGAGACAGAGTGAAAATGTGGTAACTATGCGTAAAAAATTTGTCTACATAGAGTACCTGGAGATGTCACCTCTGTAAATGTTCTTTTTATCGACCGCAGTAGTTTCATTAGCGTCCGTCTGTTTACTGGGGACGCTTCGATCGATTCGGACCATAACAAACTTGAGACGGCCCCCGTGCTGGAAGAACGTTGCAGCGTTTTTTCCATTTTCGGTCTGCAATCCAGGATTTTTTACAACGGGAAGTTAAAGGAAATTCCGAAAATATGGAACAAAAATTTGAAGACGTTAATTTTTTAAGCGAACTGGCCTTCTTAACAGATGTTACTCATCACCTCAATTGCCTAAATTTGCAAAGACAACAGCAAACAGTGTCTGACTTATTGTTAGTTGGTTATATAAAAGGTTTTCAAAATCAATTACAGCTCTTTATTTCGGAATTGCAAAATAATGAATTGTACCATTTTCCATCATGCAAAGAAATCGGTGATGTGTATCCAGACGCAAACTTTGTACAATTTGTCTCAACTTTAGTAGAAATTCAAAAACAATTTGAAACAAGATTCAAGGATTTTGATGCACAACAAAAGGATCTCATCATATTTAACAACGCTAAGGGATGCAAGATTGAAGAACAAGAAAATCCATACAAAATGGAGTTGTGCAACATTCAAGCAGATCCTTTGGCCATTTGTAGGAATGAATATGGATTCCACTTTTTTAAATTACTAGCAGCCGAGAAATATTCTAAACTGGTAGATTTAGGTTTGAAAATTTGCTCTATGTTTGGCTCAACATATAAGTGTGAAAGCAGTCTCTCTGTAATGAGAAATATCAAATCTAAATACCGGTCTTTACTAACGGACGATTCACTGCGCTCTTTGCTCAGAATAGCAACCAGCAACGTTTCAGTTGAAATACCATCCCTTGTCGAAAAAATGATTAATCCACAATGTTCCCATTAAGATTTCACATCGGTAGGTCCATATTCTTTTTTCTTATTACAATAAAAACCTTATGTAAAAATGGGCTCATAATTGTAATCGACGTACCGTAGAAGGTACCTATATATAACCGCACTCGTAGGAGTAAAAGGAAGAGACATGGAGGGGCAGCTAATCTGCTGATGGTGGGGGAACCGGCTGACTGGTAGTGGGGACTGTACGGTAGGGTGGGCCGAAAAACCCAAATTTTCGAAACTCGAAACGGCGTAGTGCGGAAAAGTTGCCGTTGGGGAAGACAAATTGAGGCCAAAAAGAAATTTTGAAATCGGTCAATATTTGACCCTCGCGCATCGCCGTCAAAGTTTTTAATTTTTGACCGAGTTTGGCGACTTCCGTATATTTTCTTAAAATTGTCTATATTTCACTGTTGAACTTCACAGAATATTATTTTAGCACATAAACACGTAAAATAGTGTTTTCTATATGTATTGTCGCGGACGGAAGACAATATGTGGGGCGCGACTAGGCGTAAGGCGAACACGACGCAAATCACAATCCTGTAAGGGGCTACGAAAGCAACATTGCAATTATATTAAATTGAATTTTTAGTATTGACATTGCTAACGCACTTACTTTAATCTAATTAATTACGCACAAAGTTAATTCGATGTGCGACGGCGTACCTCAATACGCAACATAAATTAGGCAATATTATTGAATTCTTTAGGCATAAACAAACACGGTTGCCAGGAAGTCCTAACCGTAGTGGAGAGGGAACGCGCCACGCATGCGCGTGATGACGCCGTGACGTCAAACCAATCGACGCCGAGGTAGGTATGCGCCCTCCACTACGTGTAGGAGTTTCCTGGCAACTCTGGGCACAAAGCTCTTGGCTTGGCTTAACAGACCCACTCCTCTCCCTTCGTCAGTAAAGTTCCCTCCCAGTAAAGCTTCTTTGTTTCGTTACTCGACCACTTACCTATGCTCTTTTATAACAGAAATTGTCTGCATTTGTATTTAAAGCATTTATCTTATCATTTTGTATTGACTTCTTCCTATATTTTGTGATCTTGAAGCTCTTCCATCAATAAAAGATGGAAGTCCCAAAGAAACACATTAGCCGGAAAACATTTTTCTGTCCGATTTTTGGTAATCCAAAGGATTTATCAACTTCTCAACTTCCTACATACGAAGAAGTTTTGAAATGTTGTTTCGCAGAACGATTTAAGCTGGCTTCAGGTGCCAACTATAACACCGTCTGTTTTTCTACCGTAGCTAAGTCAGTTGCACAAATAATTTTGTTTCTGTATGATGTAGCATCTATTCCCACTATAACAGAAAAAACAATCGTACACAAGATAAAATCATATCACAGCTTATACTACAATTTGCGGAAATCTTATAGCAGGGACAAAGAGAAACAAAATTATAAGCATAAACTTGCAAAATTCAAGGAGGAAGCTGCAAAACTCTTCGACGTAGCATCCTGCAAGTGTCTAATGATTCTAAACTGCATCTGTGGAAAAAGTATTCGAAATTGTATTTGTAAAATTTCTATTAACTGTTGTTGCGAGAGATCAAAGAAAATTCCACTTCTTGAGATTAAATTTATGTATGATCAAAGAAATGGAAGATTTGGAAGAATAGGACAAGTTGACAAAAAAGAATCAGAAAAACGAATCAAAAGACTACTGAGGGCAGAGCAAGGCCTGTCTCGTTTTGACGTAGCCCTGAACGGTAGTTCTTTCGAACAGACCTCAGAAGAAGTCAAAGACCAAAGCCCTGAACCTGAAGAAGAGACTGAAAATGACAATTTTGTCCCTTCGAAAAAGCATAAACCATCATCAGGTACACAGATGAGGATTGAACTCAAGTCGACTGCATTAGTAAGCGACAGGTATGGTATTTCTGACAGGGCAACTGCGGCAATCGCTTCGAGTATTCTGAAAGATGTAGGGATTATAAATGAATCTGACAAGTCACTTGTTATTGACAAAAATAAAGTAAGGGCAGGAAAGGAACGTTTGAGATCAAGCTTACAGGATAGTGCTGATATAATTCTTCGAGGTTTATTTTTTGATGGCAGAAAAGATGAAACTTTGGTTGTTGAAACAATGCACTCGAAAAATTTTCGCAGAAGAGTGAAAGAGGAACATATTTCATTAATTCAAGAGCCGGGATCTAACTATATCAGTCATGTTTCTCCAAGGTCAAGTTCTGCGAGAAATATTACTGATAGTGTTATCTCACATCTAAAGGAATTAAAAATCTCTCTTGGAGACTTAGATGTTGTTGGTTGTGATGGAACAGCAACTAATACTGGATGGAAGAATGGTATAATTCACAATATTGAAATGATTCTTAAAAGACCACTCCAATGGATTATATGCATGTTGCACTTCAATGAGCTTCCATTCAGACATTTATTTGAACATTTAGATGGTCAAACCACAGGTCCAAAATCGTTTTGTGGTCCTATTGGGAAGTGTCTTTTGAGCTGCGAAAACTTACCTGTTGTTAAATTTGAGAGTATTGATTGTGACATTCCACCTATTGATGAGAAAGATCTGAAACAACTTAGTAAGGATCAGAAATATCTTCTGAATATAGCTTCAGCTATCAAGTCAGGATTCTGTCCTCCAGATTTAGCTGTCTCAGATCCTGGGCCGCTGTGTCATTCCCGGTGGCTGACAGCTGCAAATCGAACTCTGAGGTTATATGTATCAACGGACAATCCTTCTAATGAACTGATACAGGTAGTGAATTTTGTACTTGCATGTTATATGCCTGTATGGTTTGCCATAAAGAAGAATAGTTCCATCATAGACGGTCCCAAACATGTGTTCAAGGTTATTGAAACATCAAGATACTTACCTGAAAACCTCCTCCAAATTTTGGATCCTGTCATCCAACGCAACGGGTTCTTTGCACATCCTGAAAACTTGCTCTTGGCAATGGCGATGGATGAAAGAAGAAATATTAGAGAACTTGGCCTAAAAAGAATCATCGAGGCAAGAAAATCATCTCTGAATAAAAAAAAGCCGGTTCGTGACTTCTTCATTCCAAAAATCAACTTTGCTGCGACAGATTATTCAGAAATTATCGACTGGAGCTCCATTAACTCTTCACCACCTCTTTTACGTCATTTCTCAACTGAACCCATTACATCACTAATAGAATCTGGATTTACGCCAGTCTGGGACATCAGGAACTTTCCTTGCCATACCCAATCAGTTGAGCGCTGTGTTAAGTTAGTGACGGAAGCAGCAGGAACAGTTGTTGGGTATAAAAACAGGGATGGTTTTATCCGGACCACGTTGATGTCCAGGGAAATCATGCCTTCCTTCACAAACAAGGCACAATTCAATGTGAAGAAGTAAAAGTCGTGAAAGATATCGACAATAAATAGTATGTATGCCCTATGTGGTTGGTTGGTTGGGAAGGGCGTGGGTGGAACTCGAGGTGCAGCCACCTTCCCGTGGTGAGTTCTGAGTCGCGTTAGCTATATAACTCGAGCCAAGAGCTGCGCAGCTAAAGAATCGTATGTATTTATGTGCTGAAATAATATTTTGTGATGTTCAACAGTGAAATATAGACAATTTTAAGAAAATATACGGAAGTCGCCAAACTCGGTCAAAAATTAAAAACTTTGACGGCGATGCGCGAGGGTCAAATATTGACCGATTTCAAAATTTCTTTTTGGCCTCAATTTGTCTTCCCCAACGGCAACTTTTCCGCACTACGCCGTTTCGAGTTTCGAAAATTTGGGTTTTTCGGCCCACCCTACTGTACGGCCCACGGCGACGAACAAGTTGCCCATCCCTGATATATAGGATAACATGGATACAGATTTTCAAATATTTCTGCACTTCCCATGGTATATTTATCAAATTCTTTTAGTTGTATTAAAATTATTGACAAATTGACGTTAGTTTCTTAAATAACGCCAAACCTTCTTATCATTTGTATATTAACACATTTATTAACTTCCTTAATAAAATTCGGCATTTTTGAATGCGAATTATGGGATGTTGCAACTTTCCCTTATTTTTTATGTTAAACAATTTTATTAAAAATGCACTAAAAGCGAAAAAATATTATTTTCTTGTACTATAATTTCGATGGTGTTTTTTCACTTTAAATAAAATCGTGGAGCAGGATATCTCACAACAAATTAATTTTGACGCTTGATGCCGCATTAAATTGATTCATATTCGGTTATGAAATATCCTGCTCCACGATTTTATTTAAAGTGAAAAGCACCATCGAAATTGTAGTACAAGAAACGAATTATTTATTAGTTTTTAGTGAATTGTTAATAAAATCGTTTAGCATAAATTTTTTATATATATAATTTTTTATTTCCTAATTACCGTTTGTGGATTTACATTTCACAGCTCAGACTTCTTTACAAATATGTTTTATTGCTATATACAGGTTAACAGTTTGCTTAAACCCTATAGTGCTAAGTAATTGTATTAATTACTTATATCATATTGTTCATGTTCAAATAGATTCCCTCGTACGCGAACTCCATATACATAAACTGTCGACCGATTTCGCTCATTGACAGGACCGCGATAAATTGAAGTCGCGATGCGGACTAGCGACCCGACCAACGCAACGCAGCGGCTTTTTGTCGTTTACGTAAAGAACGTGATTTCAAGTCGATGGAATTTGAGGTTATGGGTTAAAATTTTTGGTGACTGAGTCATTTTTTCACACCCTTCGGTTTTGCTTTTCATAATTTTGCATTGCCATCATCACAAAGTTTCAAGACAATTGGATTGGTGGAAGTGGGTTAAAATTGAATTTTCAGATTTGAACCAAACAAACAAATAAAACGAACAAACAAATAAACAAACATACATACATGCATACTACAAATAAATAGAGGATCGAAGTTGATTAAAACCGTTTAAGGGGTTAGGTCACTCTAGCGATGCGGAAAACTAAGGTCGGTATCATATATATTGGGCGGTGAGTTTCGTGAGGGGTATTCTCCCACCACACAGTTTTCCTGCCTCAGTGCTCCTTTTCTCAACGTTTTCTGACTCGTTCTCGTTCCATCTCGCTCTCGCCTTCGCAGAACAAGAGTGAGCCAGAAGTGGTGGGGATAGTGCCAAGCTTCTGGGATGTAGACCAAACCGAGCTGTCAGCGTAGAAATACACACATCAGAATAGGTGTGCGTTAGCGACGAAAACATTCAGGAGCTTTATTGGTTAGAACATTGACATTTCCTGGATAGTTTCATCTCGTATTGGTTTACGCATAGCTTCGTAACGCATACAACTATTAGGCTAAGAATAAATAACAGCCAAACAGCTAGGTTCAGGCGGAGCCGAGCAGCGTTCCCCTTACCCCACCATACCCTGCGAGGACCACGCAACTCCAACTGGCAAATCCACGATCGTCAGATGATGGTGGCTGATTTCCCCTCGATCGCTGTTCCCGAAAACGAATTCACCGGCCAATATATTTGATACCGACCTTAGGTAATTTGTAAGTGGCAGTAAAAAAAAGTAACCAACCGATTAATACGAAACTTTGTACTTTATTTAAGTATAACAAGTATTAAAAAAAAAACGCTGCAATATTTAAAAAATGTTTATAACTGAGACCGCACGACGCTATTTTCCGGAACACCTTTTTTTAACTGGTGTGCAGGATTGCTTGAGTTCTATTTGATCAATCGCTTTGAAAATTTACAGTTATTCTTGCTATTACATTTATTAAGCATTGACGATCCGTTTTTTTAATTTTCTAATTGTTTTGCGAAACATAAGCAATAAATTCGCTCACTTTTCGTCGAAATTCGAACCCTAAATTTGAAATACCCGCCATTTTGTTAATTTTTACAAACATTGAAATGTTTGATCATCAATGCTTAATAAATGTAATAGTAAGAATAACTGTAAATTTTCAAAGCGATTGATCAAATAGAACTTGAGCAATCCTGCACACCAGTTGGGCATTAAAAAAAAGGTGTTCTGGAAAATGGCGTCGTACGGACTTAGTTATAAATATTTTTTAAATATTGCAGCGGTTTTTTTTTTTAATACTTGTGATACTTAAATAAAGTACAAAGTTTCGTATTAATCGGTTGGTCACATTTTTTTACTGCCACTTACAAATTGCCTAACCCCTTAAAAAGAAATTTGCTCGGAAGTTCCCGGAAGGCAACTAAAAAGTCGATGATTGCTGACAATTTTTCAATTGGTTTCTTATGGAAAAAAACTGTATGTAACTAATTATTTGCTATTACTTACCAGAATCGATACTACTCATTTGGGGCCCCAAAATTTTTTTTCTTTTATATCATCAAAAATTAAAGGACTCGATTTAAAATTCTGCACGAAAAATACATAAAAACTTAGACACGTGTTTACACATAGATCAGAAGTAGGCGTCATGATATTTTTACCTATTTCAGGAGCTCATATTAGTAGCTTACAACAAATATATAAAAATACATAATCCCCCTACAACTTTTGAATTCTGACGAGTTTCCTTGCTTCTTGGGATTCTGTCTCACTGCACAGTCCGTTGATACATGGACAAAAATTGAAAAATCAAATATTTTGCAGGGTGATATTCATCATCTAATATTTATATCAAGATGTTCAGGAAGCGAGTTCGGTTATGCTTGGCTAGGTTAACGTAGTTGTTTATGATGTTATTTACCATCTTAACCTGGAATTTAAGGACTTCAAGCGTCACTCGAAATTCATACACGGTAGTTACTTTCTTTTTTTTTATTTAAACGTTAAGCATATTTATTATTCTTGGCTCACTTTATTAACCATGGATTCTAGTATTATGGGTATGTGTGCTTCAAAATTATTGTTTAGGCTTATGGCCTTGCTGATCATTAGAAAACATCTTAGTCCCAAGAATGAAAATTTGATTTCAACCGGCTTTTTAAAAAATACGTAGCAAAACGTATCCGTGATTTTTTTATATTCTCTTTAAAAAAGTACTAGAGTATTTAGGTCGAAAACTGATTATTTCAGAAGTTGAATTTTGTTCCGAACGCCCATACACGTCGACGCACTGTGCACTGTGGCAATGGACTTGGTCGCAGGTAAGGAGATTGAGCCTGGGGCCAGTCGCTGGGTCAAATCGCTGCGACCAGTCGCAGGTAGGAGATCCCGCCTTTACACGGACGTTCCGGCACGCGATCCGGCCCGCGTTCCGGCGCGCACACCCCGCGCGGCACGCAAAAGTACGCGAAGCCGGATCAGCGGCGCTCCTTCACGCAGGCCAGAAGGTCGTACCCGTCACTACTTAGAGACAGCGAGTTCGGGCTCCCATTTCTACATCAACTCCACATGTTTTTTACACGATCCACCGCAGTGATGTATTGTGTACTACCTGTTCGATGTATATCATCGATCTGCGAAACGATCGGTAAGACACGATCGCGATATACGTTCGCGAAAAGTATACAAATTCCTGGATATACCTGGCTTATAGAGGATATCATAAATGCTGTTACTGTAGGGTACACTGAAACATCTGTTTTTACGAACCTATATTTAAGGTCGGTATCAAATATATTGGCCGGTGAATTCGTTTTCGGGAACAGCGATCGAGGAGAAATCAGCCACCACCATCTGACGTTCGTGGATTTGTCAGTTGGAGTTGCGTGGTCCTCGCAGGTTATAGTGGGGTAACGGGAACGCTGCTCGGCTCCGCCTGAACCTAGCTGTTTGGCTGTTATTTATTCTTAGCGTAATAGTTGTGTGCGTTACGAAACTATGCGTAGACCAATACGAGATGAAGCTATCGAGAAAGTGTCAATGTTCTAACCAATAAAGCTCCTGAATTTTTTCGTCGCTAACGCACACCTATTCTGATCTGTGTATTTCTACGCTGACAGCTCGGTTTGGTCTACACCCCAGAAGCTTGGCACTATCCCCACCACTTCTGGCTCACTCTTGTTCTGCAAAGGCGAGAGCGAGATGGAACGAGAACGAGTCAGAAAACGTTGAGAAAAGGAGCACTGAGGCAGGAAAACTGTGTGGTGGGAGAATACCCCTCACGAAACTCACCGGCCAATATATATGATACCGACTCTTTTCGCCAATTGCGAACTTTAAACGTTGCCGGCGCTGGGACGACTCGTTGGGAAGGCAAATTACACACTTAACCCTTGAGGGACTGGCACTGTTTATTTTCCAGTGGTTACTTGGACCACTGGACGTCACAAACAGAAATACACATAAACCAGAAACGCTCTATGATACACAAACGCGTGGGCGTTGACGACTGTGGGTCGCGTTACAAAAGTGACGACGATTTAACGGCGCAATGGGCGCGGAGAGTGAAAAATGCGTGCGTGTCACAGCGGAGATACTTTCGAACTAACGGTCGCCGGGCGAGCGCGTCAAAAAGGACGTTGACGTAAACACCGAGGTGTCAACGGTCTCAGCTCACTCGTCAGCTGTTGATACGAGTCAGCGGGTGAATATTTGAACGCGAGACGCGTCGCGCTTTGCGCGGCCGCAACACTGACCTTAGTTGACCTGAAGGTGCTACAAATTATGGAAATGGTTTATGACTCAGTTATAACGAGTGTACAATTTTACAAGGGTACATTAAAAAATGTCCAAATGTTTCTCCGGCAATGCGTTGGCAAATGAAATTACAGTTAACACATTCACTGTTGTGACGATCATAATTATTACTATTGACGGCAATAATTACCGTGTCATTGCTTGTTTTAATATAAAAACTAATATTGATAGACAATAAATACACATAGGTATGCAAATGATGTTATATGTAAGATAAATGATGAAGAGATGTAATATGCAAGATGTTTTGAAGAAAGGGGGTAGTCTTCTGATTGCGCGTGATGCAGGTCAAATTTTTCATCCACGCTCTTGCGTGGCGCGTTCGAAGAAGTGTGGCCCGTAAAGGCAGCTACACACGGTCCAGTCGGCCTGTCAGGTCTGCCTGCGCAGGCAGGCCTGTGCAAGTCGGCTGGACCGTGTGGATGCACTACGCCGTCCGGGCGGCCTGCGCAGACCGGCCTGTGCAGGCTGGCCTGACGCCGCACAGTGGTCGGGATAGGGATAGTTAGTGACATTCATTGTTGTATAATTTTTAAACTATAAAAGATATCGGAATGGCTCCAAAAAATTATTCCTTTCTAATGATTTATAATTTAACATATTGTACGTCCGTTTAATGTTGTTTTTTCAATTTTTCAACTTAATTGTTATAAAAAAATTTGAAAACTGTATATTTAGGAGTTTATTTAATGGTCTTTATGCGATTTAAATCGCATGTTGGGAAAAATTTTAGTTTCCGATTATAAGGGAAAACCAAATAGTACTATTAGAAATTGTGACGAAATCTAAATCAATTTAGGTTCTGTAAACCTAAATTGGGATAACTTGAGTAAATATTAAGGGATCGTTATGAGACTTAAAACATAATTTCAGAAAACTCTAGCGGAGCGGTAAAATGTATGCACAAAACCCTTATGTTAGAAAATGTAGTAATATTTATGTTTGAGAATTAAATGGTTGAGCACGCTGGAATGTTAGGTTAGGATCGACGGTGCACTGAGTTTTTGAGTCAAAGTTGACCAAGTCACTTTATTTAAAAGCGCTCACGATGAGCTTGGATGAGCACAATAAATGTTGTACGAAGCACGCGGCCACTTGAAACAAGATGGACACACGTGGTGCGCACAAAAATGAAAAGGATGAGCACAGTGAAATAACTCACTCGCGTGAACAATGCAATTATAATGAGCACGGAAAAGGAGTACAAGAACAGTTTTATGCACTGAAAAGTACTGGTGAATGATTTCACACGTTGCGAGATGAACAATGAAAAGACACGTTATCACGACAAGCGGTATGAAAAGCGAGTGAACAAAGGAAGTGCCGAAAACGGTTGAGCGTCTTCTCGAACAATCCTCGAGAATCGATCAAGAAAGTATGCATTGTGATTGGGCCGCTCGTTTCACGTGGTGAGCGGTGATTGGCTGAGCAGCTACCCGGAGAATCGATCGCCGGATCAATCATCGATCAGCGGCGTATTCCGCTGCCCAGTAGGTGCTGCGGTGAGCTTGGGTGCGGCGGAATAGTGAACTAACGGAATCTCAAACAATTTAATTAAAAAGAAATACTGAACATAACCCATGTTTTTCAACGTTCGCCGTTAAAAAGTATCAACGCAATTTTGAGGTACATATAACTTGCAGCGTTATAGCGACATAGTTTTTCCTTAATATACAAGGAAGGTTTTCACCAATTTTCACACTGATTAATAAATAATTGTAGAAGATATGACGATATATATAATTCTCACACGGCGCCAACTGTCAACGCGAGTGCTAAAACTGCTAAATAGTGCATTATACGCGGCTGTTGACTGTTGGTGGCGCGCGAAATTTATATATATCGTCATGTTTTCTACAATTATTTATTAATCAGTGTGAAAATTGGTAAAACACTTCCTTGTATATTAAGGAAAAACTTTCTCGTTGCAAGTTATATGTACCTCAAAATTGCCACGATACTTTTTAACGGCGGTCATGGAAAAACATGGGTTATATCCAGTATTACTTTTTAATTAAATAATATTACATTTTCTAACATAAGGGTTTTGTGCATACATTTTACGGCTTCGCTAGAGATTTCTGAAGTTATGTTTTAAGTCTCATAACGATCGCTTAATATTTATTGAAGTTATCGCAATTTATGTTTAAAAAGATATTGACTTTGGTCGAAGTAATTTATTTTGTTTATAATTTTTATCTCGAATACTAATGATTCGATTAAAGAGCTGCAAATAGAAAAAATGTGTGTCGTGACGAGCTTTATAACACTATATTTTTTAAAATCCAGTTTAACAAAATTTAATATTCCAATTTTTCTTAGCGTTTGGACAATACTTTTTCGCATTTTCGAGCGCCAATCCCCTTATTGCATCCGAGCCTTCAATTGTACGTGTCTTGTATTTTTTCACCGAACTAATTAAACACGACCTTCCGTTGGAAAAATAATTTCAAACAAACGAGACGTGTATTTTCGTCGCAACTCCAACTGACAAATCCACGATCGTCAGATGGTGGTGGCTGATTTCTGCTCGATCGCTGTTTGCGAAAACGAATTCACCGGCTAATATATCTGGCCCCGAACTTAGCTCCAGTATATAGTGCTCGACACTATTTTTTGCCGAATATATGATTATGTATACATTAATTGAAACATAACTGACCACGAAAAGGTATATACAATCTTCTTAAAAATCATGTAAGAAGAAAATAAGACAGAGAAAACAATTTGCATACACGAAATTTACGTACAATTTTAGAAAGCTTATAACGCAGGCTAATTTATTGCGACACATTTTTTTGACGATAAAGTTTATTGCTTTGAATAATCACTTGTTTACTGATTCTTAAATTTGAAACAATACGTCATTTTCTTTTAACTAATAATTGATAATTTAAAACAATGCCATTTATGTATCAGATGATATACTATTTACTTTACAGGAATTTCGTTTAACTTTTCGCGTGACCGATCGGCAAAAAATAGTGTCCAGCACTATACATATGTACGCCATTCGTATACTATATTGATGGAACTGTGACAACGTATATACACGCCTTTCGCAGGCAAAGGGTTAAATGTGAAAAGCAAATGTTAAGCCAACTAACCCCATCATATTTGTCAACTAACCCCACAGCCGGGATTTGTTGACTTATTCGTCTCACTACTTTAAATATAATAAACACTACAACCTAAACTTAATTAAAACGATTTTCAAAATTAAGCCTGTACAAAATGTGATCTTTACTAATACCGTTGTAGCGACCTACGGTTTGTACATAGAAAACGTTTGGAATACTGATGTTCGGTTTGGTTTATGACGCGCCCCAGCGAAGCTATTGTTGAGGAAGCCGTTTTCCGTTCGCATGTTTTCCTTTCGAGTCTTTCGTTTACGGCCTGAATAGTTATTGCGGGTGTCATAAACCTGGAGTTTCTGATGGGCCCACGATGCAGGCCTGGCGGCCTGCAACCGGCCACGACACGCGCTTCGGACCGGAGCTCCCGCCAAAATCGCACCCCCGTTTCTGGAAACCACGCCAAGAGCGCAGGAAATAGGAGGCGCGATCGGTGTTCAATATATTACCTAACTGGTCAGCATTCGTTCGTTGGATTAACCAATCACCGCAAATTTCCGACCGCGGGTGTCTTCCCGGAAAATCGGAAGACTGTCGAGCGTCAGTTCAGCAACAACTATCAACCGTGACTGTACCAATTCTATCGTTACAAGAAAATGACGGCGTCAGTTTCTGCTATTCAGAAAAAATGTATTGAAGACTTTATAGAAATATACAGAAGTGAACCTTGCCTCTGGAAGATGAATAGTACAGAATATCGTGATCGTGACCTTGAAAGTGCAGCCTACTTAAAATTAGTGAATAAATTAAAAGAAATCGAGCCTTCCAGCACCAAGAGAAGTGTGGTGACCAGAATTAATGGTATGCGGAGTAATTATCGGAAGGAATTGAAGAAAATAAAGGCGTCTATGAAGACAGGATCGGGTGCAAACGAGGTGTATAAACCGACTTTATGGTACTTCAACGACCTAAATTTCTTAGACGATCAGGAGACTCCTAGAAACTCTCGGTCGAATATTCAAAGCGATGACGACGAAACCTGGATCGAGGTAAGTAAAATAAAATAATTTTTTTACGCATATTATATTTCAGGAAAGTGAACATTTTATACATTTTATACAAAGTACACAAGTATAAATTTTACATACTGTATTCCACGTGAAGTCGAACATTTTTCGGAGTAACATTTCGGATCTTGGTGAAACTTGGATATGTTGTAATATTTATTGATATATAAACGTATCACGAATGATTTGTCAAAATATTAAAAATTGTGGATCTTACAGCTCTTTCAAATATAGACTTTTTTATTGAACTATTTAAATATGTGTTATAAAGAATTATCGGAATTGGCGCGAGGAAACAGTTTTATTTAATAATTTAGCACAGTAATTTGTTTAGGAGCGATTAGAAGCGCACGAGACGATATATTTAAGGCTGCCGTCTCAGTGGGCCTTGAATGTGTGCGTACGCTCACACAAGCTAGGAAAAGCGTGTACATATACGCGTTTAGTAAACAAACCGTAAATTACAACTTTCGTCCTGGAATCGGCCAGAAGGTAGTTTTTGCGGGTACAGTTGCCTTCAGTAGACATCTGTGCAGGGTGGTCTGGTGCGTTTGAACGCTAATAACCACCGTACGTTGAAATAATAATGAATTTATGAATCGAAAACTTAACAGAATGAGGCTCAAAGGCTTCTCCGTTGGTGACGCTAGTGGTGTACCGCAGCCACGTAGCACCAGCGTGACGTATACGCAGGGCCGACGCGAGGTTAGTTGGCGGCCTTATGCAAGAAACTTTTTGGTGCTCCCCAATTTTTGCACCTGTTTTCTATTTAATATGATTTGTCTTTACGGGGTGTACATTTTATTTATGTGGGGGTTGGATTTCTTTATTATTAAGCGTGCCATATAGTTTTTTAGCGCCCCATTCGGCTGGCGCCCTTATGCAGCGCATAACTTGCATAATGGTTCCGCCGACCCTGCGTATGCGCAATGTAGTAAACAAACCGTAAATTACAACTTTCTCCCTGGAATCGGCAAGAAGGAAGTTTTTGCGGGTATGCCTCCAGTAGACATCCGTGCAGGGTGGTCTGGTGCGTTTGAGCGCTAATAACCACCGTACGTTCAAATATTAATGAATTTATGAATCGTGTACTGAGACAGACTGGAGAAATGACAGAATGAAGCTTCAAGGAATCTCCGTCACCGGCGCTGACGGTATATTCGTGCCTTGTACCATCAAAACCGGTGGAAGACCAAACTAGCCGATAAATGTAGGAAAGATATAGTTGCCGAGACGTATCGAGAGTCGAATCGCGCTGTTGCCGCATGTCCCCTATTACTATTTTGTCGTCACGGAGGCTTGGATGAATCACGGCGAAGCGGCTGGAGAACAGAGATGGGCAAAGATAATATCTGGATAAACTCAAATAAAAGATGCTACAGTATTGTCTCATTCCGGGCTCGGTTTGGTGTACACGATGTGGACTTTTCGCTATCCCCACCACTTCTGTCTCACTCTTGTCCGGTGAAGGCGAGAGCGAGCGAGAGGCACTGAAAGCGAGCGAGGACGGTACGAGACAGACGACGCGTTGATGTTTTGTCTCGTTCCGTCTTTCGGACGCCTGACACTCCGTCCTTTGCGTTCGCGCCCGTCGCGCACGCAAAGCGTCCCATCTCGCTCCCCCGTCGGCCAGAAAGAAGCGAGAAACGAACACTCGGAATTAGGACTCTGTTCATGATACGGGCTCACCGCAGGTCCCGACCAGCGAGGACTTGGGCTGTTCGGCGGCAGCTTGTAATCTCGGTTGGAGGGCCTACAGTTTTGATAAAATGTAAAATGTGATGTTTTCAGTATTCAGTAACATACTGCTGAGATTTTCCACATTAAACTGAATTCAAATACGGTATAAATTGGATTATTTCTAGAACTGTACTAGATAATTAAATATAAATGCGTAACATTTCTAATCTAATAATGCTACAAATAATCCGATTTATACCGTGTTTAAATTCATTTTTATCTGGAAAATCTCAGTAGTATGTTACTGAAACGTTCATGCCGATACGATTGAAAATATGAAAGTTTTACATTCTATTAAAACAATCAAAATAAACAATCATATAATTATATATTTTTCACAAGAAAATATAAATATTTCCCTCACCGCATACGTTATATTTCGCTCATTTGCTGCAACTACGACATATATAACTCAAAATTCACGATTTTTGGGGAAACGGGTTTTGTTAACGGGAAAAGTTTTGTTACACAACAACCGCTTTTTCTATACTAATAACTCAAAAACTGCAAATTTTGAGTTGCATCGTTGTTACAGCAAATGAGCGATTTCATTACGAGCGATCTGATAAAATTGTAAGAAGACCGTCAATGGAGAAGAGGAATTACACAGAATGAGAAAAGATAATTAGAATTGTGAAGTGCAGAAGAGATATTGATACCGAAATAAGTATTGTTTCATTGATATATTTCCTAACTTCAATTCCCAACCTCTCTATCTTTCATTATTGCCATCCTCCTTTACGTTCAGCGAGGCTCTGACGCTAGACGTAGCTCTCGTGCCGTATTCTTTCCAGACTTCTCGATAGAAAGAGGTATGGCAACAGCGCGACAGAGACGGAGAGAACAGAAAATGTGGCAACTATGCGTAAAAAATTCGTCTACATAGAGTACTTGGAGATGTCACCTCTATATAAGTTCTTTTTATCGACTGCGGTAGTTTCATTAGGGTCCGTCTGTTTACTGAGGACGCTTCGATCGATTCGGACCATAACAAACTTGAGACGGCAGCCTTAAGCTTTAGATAAATCACCGTTATAATTCAAATATGTACAGGAGTCAAATCACACAAATAAAGTCAATAACTATTTACACAGAACAATTTACAATGTCTAAGCGATAATTGATACAAGTTAAGCGTTAATTAATACAGTTTAAGCAGTTAAGGCGTGCAATGAATGTGCGAAGCAAAGTCGCTAAGCGTTAAGATTCGCAGCAATGGCAAAAGTAAAAAGCAAGCAAGGTGCTTAAGTGAAGTTTATATTACCAGTCGTTGTAGCGGTCAAGAAGAGAGAGAGCGATTCCCAGTCAATTTCTAGGAAGAGCAAGCCTTCCCCTTCCATGGACCGAGAGTCGATGGAAGGGGACGCGATTCGCGCTCCACATGAGTGAGCAGGCCGTGGCCATCTGTCTAATTAGCATAAGTCGCCAACAGGTGTCGGTAATAGACTACTTTCGCGAACATATGTAATATTTGGAATCTATATCTCTCATTGAACACCTTGTGTGTCCTTGAAGGTCATAGTATGCCACATGGTTCAATTTGTCTTGACAGACGCTTTCATATTGTGTGAAAAAATACATAGCATTCTATTTAAAAAGAAATGATGCTTACCGTCATTTTGCCCAAAATAATCCGAACACAAAAAATTGACATAACGTATTATGTTGGGTCTAAAAAACAGTACAAGTTTTTTGTTGTAATTTTTTTCCAAATAAATACCAATTGCAACAACTGTGTATAAAACTGTGTGGCCACTGTTTGTAGGGGAGACCGGGTATGGTTGTCACAACTGTTATAATAAAGAAACTATAAACAATAGGAACGTACTAATAATTCGTGGCGATGCGTAAGCATATCGCCGCCTCCCCCTTCATCGCACAAGTCGTTGTCGAGTCGCATGGAGGTACGATGTATCATTATTTGGTTTCGTGCGCTCGAAGTAAATTTTACCGTATTTTCTATCAAGCAAGTATAGGTTGTTTCTTAGTATTGACTATAACATTGTTGCATTATTCTCGTAGTTTAGAGTTTTTTCTAACTTACTGTAATGATTTTTTTGCATTTTTTAAAATTTTTAATACATGAATAGAGAGGTGAAATTGTTTAACGGTTTGGGGCAAGTTGTCACAGAACATTTGGGATTAGGAATTTGCCGCATGTGACAACTAATCCCAGTGTAACTTGCTGTATCTATCATGTGATATTATTTTCTTGTTTGTTTGACAACAGTTCTCAATAATAATGCCGCAAACTTACCTATAAGAAGAATTAATGTTACGTGCGGCAAGAGAGGTTATAAAAGGCAATTACACACTAAGAGGGATTGCAAAGGATTATAATATAAATTACCGCACTCTAGCGCGATATTGTGAGAAATACAATACAAAATTATATTACTCTCCTAATTGAATCGACTTTTTCTTCATAAACTTAGCTATCCAGATACTGTGACAACCAACCCGGCCTCGGGGTACGTTGTCACAAAATAGTTCCTGCAAATAATATGAATTAGCTCCTAATCTGGTTGACAAAATCCACAGGACCAATTTTTTTATAAAGTCGGACGTACATAATTTATATTAATCTAAGTTTAAACAAACTTCCTTGCACCTATGACCCATAAAAAAATCAAAATAAAAAATTGAGACAACCATACCCGGTCTCCCCTACTGCATGGCTGAGCCAGACAAGCCGGTTTGCTTCGATGCAGTGTCACATTGAATTAATTTTCATTTGCCCAATTTTAAAGTGTCCTTAGTTTTGAAAACGTGTCCATTTTTATTAAGTACTCTTATGTCTCCACTGTAAGCTCCCAAAAACTCATTTCTATCAGTTTCTTGGTTTAATAGTTATAATTTATTGGAAAAAGGTCACCTCTATAATTCGAAGAGATGTAAGATCCACAATTTTTAAATTTTTAGAAAGTCCTTCGAGATGCGATTATATATCAGTAAATACTACAACATATTCAAGTTTCACCAACATCTGAAATGTTACTCCGACAAACTGTCCGATTTTTCGTGGAATGAAACAGCAAATGATTATAGTAAATGCGATAAATTTAATTAATAAAGTTATTTTGCCACGGGACTGCACCCTCATTCACAAAATAATTTATAAAATCTGCTCTAACTTTCTCAGCATCATTACCCGTATTTCCTGGGTTTCTTTGATTCAAACTTTCCATGTTAGAATTGTTTATATGAAACCCCGACACAGTAGTCCCTAGGGTGGTCCTTAGCTATAGGGGTCGAATTTTTTTTGAGTTTTTTTTTGGTCTTACACGCTTAAAATATGAGGTTTGGTGAGAAAATAATATGTGTAAAGTTTCAAAGTGATTGGACAACGGGAACCCGTGTCGCATTTGAGTTGAAGTTTTGAAAAAATAGTGATTTCTCAATATTTCTGCATTTTTACGAAAAGTTGTTTATCTAGCACAAATTCGCTACACAGTATCGGATTCTGTAGACATTTCTGAAGAAGAAACCATCCACGAAAAATGTCAGAACGGTTTATAACTCGGATTGTTCGAGAAAATATCCATCGGGAACGCGTGCACGGTGTTTTGCCGCCTGGCGGCCATGGCTCGCCTACCGCTTCTCGCCAGGGCCGTGGCTAAGTGCAATCGACGCGGTGCCCCGTAGAATGCTCCTTAGCTATAGGAGTCCAAATTTGTTTTGAATTTTTTTGGGTCTTCGGCTACTTTCAAAGTATCAATGAATATTGTTTAATAAAAGTATAATTTCTTACATGTATAATAGTAACATTTGTATATTACTTCCAATAATAAACTCAAAATCTTTGAATTATATTTCGAGCCTCGTTCTTCGAGATTACATGTAGTAGTACTCCTTGTCCTAACAATTCACAACGTTTAGAGCATTCAAATTTTCGCGCGCCGACCCCTGTCTAGCTGGTAGCGCGTGCCTTTCCTTCATTGTTTTTTCGTTGTGCGAACAGTTCGCACGTTGAGCATTCGTCTCCAGAAGTTTTTAAAATATTCTATCAACGAAATATGGGAAAGAGCAAGAAGAAGAAGCGTTCGTCAACGAGCAGAGAAAGAAGTAGGTCGGAAAGTCCGGATGTTAAAAAGCGACTAAAGGTCATCGAGGAAACCTTGCGTTTTCTTGTGAAAGACGCCGAAAACAAAACAACCAGGGATGAAATTACAGATTCTTCACCGAAAGCAAGCACTAGTGCTCTGCCTAAAAATTCGGCGATTCAAAATATAGAAGTAGTCTCGATAGGTAGGTACAAATACCATATTAAGGCAGTTTCTAATTGAGGTTATGTGTCTCGGCGGAGCCTATCCAGAAGGAAGGCCAAGTGCCGATCATTTTTATGACTGAGAGATCTTACTCACAAGAGCAGACAAATCAGTACATTTTCCTTTTTCCGTTTTGTTCTTTAGAGCAAACCTTAGACACAGAAAATACCTCGCCGGTTATAAATGAGGCACCATTGAACAGTACAGTCGACGAAAATTCGGCTGAGGTTATAGCGTTAGACGAGGTCGTACTGGAAAAGATGGGCGACGATCCAACAGATTTGGTTCAAAAGGACCATGTCTTCCATCTAGAGTTGACACGCAGATGGAATAATTGGTTACGTAATGGGCTAAAAGCAGAAGATAAGGAAAAAACCTTAAAGAAATACTCAAGAAAGGGTTCGTGCACATTAGAAGCTCCCTTATTAAATAAGGAATTGTTAAAGGCAATTCCAGAGAGCACTGTGAAGAGGGATGATCATTTTGTTCAGACTCAAAATTCAGTGGGTTCAGCCCTATCAGCATTAGGATCAGCTATATCGATGCTGCTTTCTGAAAATGAGGAGGAGGTGGACAGATTGGAATTGCTAGAAAGGTTATTTGACACAGGAAAGATTCTTACAGAAATCTTTCATAATCAATCGAAGGCTAGAAAGGCATACATCTCTCCTGCTTTGGCCGCAATCAAACCGCTGTTAGATAAAGCTACAACAGATGAGTTCTTATATGGTACTAAGATGGGAGAAAATATTAAAGATGATAAGGCATTGGAGAAATTATGTCAGTTAATTAAGCCTTCCAAGCCTCAACAAAAAACCGGGCCGGAAAACCGGAGAAGCCCACTTGTCGCACAGAGGCAAGTGGGCCAGACAACACGTTTTGCACCCAAGAAAACTATTCGGTTCAAATACACGCCGAAAGACCACTGGAAGTCGTACCAGAGTCAAGGGCAATATCAGAACAACCCACGGGATCAGAATGCACCAATCCAAAGGGCTTCGAAGACTCTGCCACAATACAGAAGGAAGTAGAAGTAAGTAATTTGGCAGGAAGGTTAAAATTTTTCCTCAAGGAATGGTCCAGAATAACGACGGATAAAACTATATTAAGTTGTATAACTGGATATAAAATTCCGTTTGTCACCGTTCCCTGGCAACAAAGAATTCCTCGACAACCAAGGTGGTCCAATGAAGAAAAGAATGATGTACAACAGTCCACTGAAAAACTTTTATTGAAAAGTGCCATTGAAATATGTGATCCTTGTGAAGGACAATTCTTATCTCCGTATTTTTTAGTTCCAAAGCCAGATGGTTCAAAGAGGTTTATTTTGAACGTCAAAGAATTGAACAATTTTATAGAAAAGAAGCACTTCAAAATGGAAGATTTTAGAACGGCTTCCAAATTAATTACGGGAAATTGTTTTATGGGAAGTTTAGATATTACAGATGCTTATTTTTGTATTCCGATACATAAGGAGTACAAAAAATTCCTTCGTTTTACTTTCAATGGAATTTTATATCAGTTTACCTGCTTACCATTTGGGATCTCTTGTGCCCCACGGGTATTCACAAAAGTTATGAAGCCAGTTATGAACAGTCTTCGACTCAGGGGTCTCATTTCTTGTATATATTTAGATGATATTTGATGTATCGGTAATACATATCAAACCTGTTTAAGGAATATCCACAATACGACATCTCTTCTTGAGAGGTTAGGTTTCGCTATCAATGTTAGGAAGAGCTCATTGACACCAGCAAGAAGCTGTAAATTCTTGGGATTTATTTTTAATTCAGAACGATTTGCAGTAGAATTAACAGATGAAAAGAAAGAGCGACTCAAAGGATTATTAGAAGAGTTCACAGCCCTTAAGGAATGCAAAATAAGAAATCTTGCAAAATTTATAGGGTTTTTGAATTCTTGTTGTCCTGCAGTACCATATAGTCCAGTCTATTGTAAAAGGTTTGAAAGAGAAAAATACTTAGCATTGATTCTGAATAATGGAGATTATGAGGAAAAGATGACTATCCCTACATATTTGAAAGAAGATTTTGATTGGTGAAAGAGAGCTCTTCCTAATGTACGTAATCCGATTCGAAAAGGTCACTATAAAGTAGAAATAAACACTGATGCTTCGCTATCTGGCTGGGGAGCGTACTCAAATGGAAAATCTACGTATGGATTTTGGAGCGATAAGGAGAAAAAATTCCATATAAACTATTTGGAACTTCTGGCCATATTCTTCGCTCTCAAATGTTTCGCTTCGAATTTAACAGAATGCGAAATTTTAATTAGATGTGATAATGTTACGGTGGTCTCTTATATCAATCGGATGGGTGGCGTACAATTGCCAAAATTCAATCTCTTATCGCGTCAGATATGGAGCTGGTGCGAGGAACGCAGAATCTGGTTGTTCGCGTCTTACATACCTTCGAAGTTAAATATTGAAGCGGACATGGCGTCAAGGGTTAAAAACATAGACACAGAATGGGAGTTAGCTGATTTTGCACTCGAAAGGATTATTTCTGAATTTGGAAATTTCGATATAGATCTGTTCGCTTCTAGAGTTAACAAAAAGTGTAACAGGTTTTGTTCTTGGCACCAAGATCCAGAAGCGTTTAAGGTAGATTCGTTCACTATTTCTTGGGAAAAGTGGAAATTTTATGCGTTTCCTCCATTCGCCCTAATGTTACGAACTTTAAAAAAGATCATTAATGACAGAGGCAGAGGGATAGTAGTGGTACCTTATTGGCCTGCACAGCCTTGGTTCCCTCTGTTCCTGTCGTTACTTGATAGTCCCCTCCTAAAGTTTTTACCAGAAAAAACACTATTAGTTTCTTTGGACAGGAAAACGGACCACCCTCTAGCGGAGAGATTGTCCCTGATGGCAGGAGTATTATCTTACAAGCATTTCTAAAGAGGGATCATTCTCAACAGACTGCAGAAATCTTATTAACGTCTTTGTCACCGTCAACACTAAAACAATACAGTGGATGCTTACGCGACTGGTGGTCCTTCTGTCAGAGAAACGAGTATAGTGTTTATAATGCAGACAGTAATACAATCGTCGAATTTCTAACTGAGAAATTCAATGGAGGAGCCTCTTATGGTTCGATAAACTCTATGAGGTCAGCAATATCGCTCACATCAAGACAACCTTTATCATCGGACGCTACGATTAACAGATTTTTAAAGGGCGTGTTCAAATTAAGACCACAAAATCCCAAATATTCACATACATGGGATCCGGAGATTATATTTGCCCTTATTGAAAATTTACCGGTTACGCCAAGTTTACAAGAACTTACTGAGAAGACAGTAATTTTAGTAGCGTTAGCAACAGCACACCGTGTACAGACATTATCAAAGATAAGAGTCGAGAATATTCAAAGATCGAACTCCGGGTTAGAAATAAAAATTCCCGACTTAATAAAGACGTCGAAACCAGGCAGGCCTCAACCCAATTTAGTGCTACCGTATTTTCAGGAAAGGCCCAAACTCTGTGTGGCCACCGCAGTTTTAAAATACTTGGAAACAACGCAAGATAGGCGCGGTACAGGCAAATACTTGTTCATTTCAACCAGAAAGCCTTTTAGCGCAGTTGGTGCGCAAACACTTAGCCGATGGATAAAACAAGTCTTATCAAGAGCGGGTGTCGATACCTCACTATTTACTGCGCACAGTACACGCCATGCAGCAGTTTCCAAGGCATACAAAAATGGTGTTGACATTAGACTTATTAAAAGCACGGCAGGTTGGATAGAGAAATCTATGGTATTCTCAAAATTTTACAATAAACCCGTCAAAGAACCTGAGATTGAATTTACGAGAGCAATATTCTGTAACACTTTGTGAACAATTTTTTCCTATATACACAAATTCTAATAAAACGAACAACAAAGATCTCAGCTCTTACATCTACATGTAATCTCGAAGAACGAGGCTCGAAATATAATTAACAATCAAACGAACTTACCTGTACGTGAAGTTCGATTGTAATTATATGAGAAGCCTCGTTCGAGATGATTACACTTACCCACCCTCCCTTTTCTCCCATTAAAAAAAAAAAAAAAAATCTTATGTAAAAATACAGTAAAGAGATCTTTGTTATAATTTAGCTCTAAAATATGAAGGAAAGGCACGCGCTACCAGCTAGGCAGGGGTCGGCGCGCGAAAATTGGAATGCTCTAAACGTTGTGAATTGTTAGGACAAGGAGTACTACTACATGTAATCATCTCGAACGAGGCTTCTCATATAATTACAATCGAACTTCACGTACAGGTAAGTTCGTTTGATTGTTAATTAATCTTAGCATATAAAGCAGCGTCTGAGTCACGGCAGTACGTAAGCCAGCTACCTGAGGTATAAAATCCAGTCATCCATTTAGTCACCCTCGCTAGTTTTTCCCTGCGAAGGACCTTTTATTGTAATGTTAGCGGCTTCGTCACTAGCTCGCCTTCGCAAGTAAGGGATAATTGTACCGTTTGGCGTAGGTAGATAGGGGAGACCAGAACTGGTAGGTCAGTTTTTCAATTTTTGATTTTTAATCAATTATGTGGGCGAAATATCATTAAACCGGTTAGTATATGTATTTGATAGAGCATACATTTGCCTATCTGAGTAAATTATTAATGTTGACTCAATGTCACAACAATTAAGGTATTTTAATGTTTTTCTAACACCTTCCATGCTGGTCATCAGTTAAGAAAATGTTATTAGTAACTTATCTCAGTGGTAATAAAATAACACAATGTCACAAGAGTTGTTTCATTATAAAATATTAATTTCTTTCTTTCATATTTTAATAATAAGCTGAAAAATTTGTCAACTTCAACATTAATTATAATATATTTATAACATCGCGAAATTTAAACAAAAAATAAAAATCGCTTTATGAATAACAAAATAACAGTTTAAACCTTATTAACGTTAGTAGTCAACCAGCCCCGACCGATCATTTTAACTTCAATAATCTATATAATCTTCATTTATTTATGTATAAACAAAAATACTATCTCAATAGATCGTCTAATAAACAAACTTTAAAATAGTCCCTTAACATTTATTCTATTGTAACTATATAGAGCGTGAGAAAATAAAATCTTTAAGAAAAAATATTTACTTACATAATCAATTTTTTTACAAACGCTTATAAGTGTTAAAAAACGTGCGATCGCGGGGTCGGACATAAATGAATGGCATAGTAGAAGTGACTTCTTTCTACAGTGAATCTTTTCGCAGTAAAACATATGTCGGTGCAAGGTTATTAACCTTATCAACCTACCCCTTGAGACAATCAGCCCCGGTCTCCCCTTGGTCTCCGGTACTCTCCGGTTTTTCGCCGTGGGCCGGCGTGAGTCAGGCTATCGTCGCGTTACCTGACTGGCAAGCAAACTCGCCCAGGTATTTTTCGGCGTGCGGAAGTGGTGGATAGTATCGCATTTTAACGCCAATTTTTCCCGCGCGTTTCTGGCGTCGCTTGAGGGACGCGTACCTGTGCGAGGACTGTATAAATAATCCTCCAAAAGGGACGTGAGTTCTCAGTCTTGTAGTAGCCCTTAAAGGTACCGTGTCGAGTTGTTAATATTTACAAGTATATTATCCAGTTCTTGGACTTTATTAAAACAGCGCGCATCGCCAGTTCGCGTTAATATAAAGGAGTGTTAAACGGAAAGTGAATTTAGAAAAATGGACAGCAGAAGTTCTAATACAATATATTTGCTGGGACATGACGAAAGTCAAATTGTTAGCTCAAAACTTCCTAGTAATGGGCAAGTTTTACGTGTATTGTATTACAATTTGCGAAAAGTAAAATTAGAAATTCGACCAAGCGCCGCGATGGTAATAAAAGAAGTGGAAGTGTTTTGGGAGAAAGCACGTATCCCTGTAAAACAATCGTACAATAGTATTAAAAAAACTAATAGCGTTGTATGAAAGTTTGCGACTATTGCAACGGTCTGAAAAGCACCGAAGTGAACTACAAGAAAGCAAAGAAAAGAAATTTCTTGACTCACTAGACGATCTTTTTGATATCGCTCATAGTGATGCATTAACAATGATGCATATTGAAAGTGATAAACAATTTCTATTAAATCAAAGACAAAAGGGGAGACCAGGATCAATGATTGGAGTAGATAGAAATTTAACCGAAATGGAACAGCGGAAACAATTCGACAAGAAGAAGATGAGATACGCAAACAACGATTTGATGCGATGGCGGAAGTAGAAGGTATATATATATCTAAATTTGATATACATATATGTATTTCTAATTTTTAATTTGTTTTAACGTATTTCTAGACTTGAGGTAACATTTTTTTCTTGTATTGCAGAATTAGCACAACTTGAGTCAACTTCATCTAGTGATGAACCAGAATCTTCTGCATTCAAAGGTTCTATTACAGAGGAGCCTGATTTTCTTAATGAACCAGGTCCAAGTAACCCAAAGAAGCCAAGGGGGAAACAGGATGTTATTAATATGAAACTCGTCGCATCATTGGACAACTGCAAAGTGAGTGATCGTAATGCAGTTCGTATCATCATTGCTACTGCCGAATCATTAGGACATAGAATAACCGATTTGATCATTAACCGATCTTCAATTCGGCGTATGCGCCATCATCTTCGCGCAGAACACACCGCGAAATTGCGGGAAGTATTTCAAGAAAATGTACCTAAAATTATAACAGTTCATTGGGATGGGAAAATGCTACCATGCTTATCTGGCAAAGGGCGGGTAGAGAGATTGCCTGTAGTTATTACATATCAACAAAAAGAAAAACTCCTGGGGGTTCCTGCGATAGTAGAATCTACTGGTAAAGAACAAGCGTTAGCAGTATTCGAAATGCTAGAAAATTGGCAGTTAACAGATTCAGTACAAGCGATTTGCTGCGATACAACTGCTACAAATATGGGACGATTGAAAGGTGCTTGCGTTATTTTAGAGCAAATGGTCGGGCGGGATTTATTGTACTTTCCGTGTCGTCACCATATGTACGAATTAGTTTTAAAATGTGTATTCGAAGAAAAAATATCGAAATCTTCAGCTCCTGAAATACCGTTATTCAAGAAATTTCAAAAAGCTTGGCCGACCATTAAACAATCAAATTTTCGGTCAGGTATAGAAGATGATTATATTAGTGGAAAGCTCCAAGACATAGAATTAAAATTGAGCTTCTGCTTCAATACTATACAGCAAAAGCAACCAAGAGGTAATTATGTGGCATTCCTTGAATTAATGATTATTTTTCTTGGTGGAACTTGTGCCAAAGGAAATCGTTTTCATGTTCCTGGAGCTTTCCACCATGCCAGATGGATGGCTAAAGCCATATATATATTAAAGATATATTTATTCCGCGAAGAATTTGCATTAAGTTCCGAAGAAATAGTAGGAATTAAGGATATATGTATATTTTTAAGTAGTTTATACATTGAAGCATGGTTTAGTGCTCCAATTCCTGAAAAAGCTCCGCACCAGGATTTAAGATTTGTACAACAGCTTTATGCATACGAAGCAGTTGACAAAAATATAAGCCAAATTGGATTACGTAAATTTAGTGGCCATTTATGGTATTTGACGCCAGAAAGTGCAGCTCTATCTTTTTTTGATGCAGATTTATCTTTCGATGTAAAAAGGCGTATGGAACGTATTATCTGAAATTGATTATTTTGAAATTTCGTTGCTTTCGAAACAACAGCGTTACCGTTTATGTTCTGAATGAAACTTAACGTTTTTATTGACTATTTTATGATTACAGCCTTGGTATAATCTCGACAGTGTACAGCAATTTTGATCGTCAAGAAATAGCCCATAAATGTAGGTAATTTGAAAATGCATGTTTACTAATTAAACAGAACGTAGATGACCTTGGTATGATATATATGAATTCACCTCGAAGAAAATTAACTTAATCACGTAATGTTTGTCTCAACCAGTCACTACAATACAAAGCATCGTCTCCCAGGTAGATTAAGGGGGGAGCCTGGTGTAACTAGCTGGAAATCGAGGCATGTTTCGGGAATTTTTTGTAAAGAAAGTATTTAATCGATCTTTGTGAAACTTTCAGGATATTGTACTAACAGGTTAAGGTAGATAAAAAAAATTTGTACTAAAAAAAAGCGGAAAATAAAAAAGTTATAAGGGCTTATGCCCAGTCCGTTGGCAACGTAAATGTTGCACTGCGGGCAACGTAGCGTGTTTTGGTTTCATCTGAAACCAAAAATCGAACAATTTTCGTTTAGTTTATGAGTGTACGCACAGATCGAACAAATGTTTAACTTGAAAGATGCAAAATTGAACAAATGGCGGCCTCTTGAATATAAAGTTCACTTTTTCCAACGAAATTTTTCCTTAAATGTGTAAAAAAAAGTTATTTATTTAAACGATATCATTATACTAATAACTTCATTCTATGAAGAAACTCTTCACAAATATCCGCGCACAAGGCCAAGTCGATTGGTTGAATATTTTTTTAGTTACATTGCCCAAAGTGTAAAACTGTCGTTTCGAGAAAAACACATTTCAAGTTTTCTCATAACCTGGTGCTTCGTAGCAAAACCGGCTATATCCGCTTTAATTTTTCGAATTTCGTTTTGCGGCTTTGGGAACATATTGTCGTGATGTTCAACTATTGATTTATGCAAAAAAATCGATTTCTTCGACCCGCTACACCAGGGTCCCCCCTTAAGTTATACTAGCTTGTAACACTCCTAATTTTACACTCTATATAAGATATGCAACCGTCTAATCGCTTGCAAGTAGTACTTGAGCCTTATCGAATCTATTCGAATATACATATACTTACCCATATATGGAAGGTTCAGAAGCCAATCAGTGTAAGTCCACGTTTCCGGGAAAATGAGTCCCGTAGTTCAAAAACTTTTTTAATGTTAAAATTTTTTGTTGATGAATCAATTAAGTCACTATTTTCGTACGTAAGCAATAAATGACGATATTTATATTTACCACGGAATTACTAGGCAAAATTATTCAGAGAACAAACTCGTCGGTGTAAATCTCGATTTTGATGCTAATTGACTCATATTAATTCGCTTCTGAACATATGGCACCCTGAACGTATAATGCATATACATATGTATTATGTATAAACAATAAAAGAAGCATAGCTTATATCATTTACATACATGTTATATGTATATAAAGTTCAAATACATACATATGTACCTTGATAAAGTTCGATTACATTTTCTAAGCCTTAGTGTGCGTATCGACTTTGTGAGGCTTGCTCGCGAGGCACGCCTCGCGGAGTGGAAAGTCTGGAGACTACCTGGACATGATCACTTTGTGCAAAGTGAAAAGGAACGCGTGCCTCGCGGCAAGCCTCACAAAGTCGATATGCACCTTTAGAACTTTTTCACACGAGGCACTGATTCGCGATTATGGCTTTCAACAAATTCACACCTCTTCTATTTCTTCTTATTTTTTGAAATTAGTGCTACCTGTGTCAAGTGAATATCTATGAGATACCTGTTGTAAGCCATAGAAGTTTCAAAAGGTCCTTGTTCTCGTTTCTCACGTACTTATGCGAGTTTCGATCATAGGTATTTGATTATGTTTATAAATCGTGCTACTCTATCTCAACGTATAGGTACATTTAGAATTCGAGTGTATCTTATGAGGTTTCATAAGTACGCGCGATATATGTTGTTCTCCCAACTAATTTCTATTTCCCCGCCATATCTTACATTTCACAAGCTCAATATCAATCCCAACCATCATTGGAAACGAAATAAGAGAACATTTGAATACGATATGATTTCTATTGAACATACGGAATCATCGGTGTATATTGACGAATCTCTATAAATACTTCCACTCGTCATCATTTCAAGGTCGAATCGTACACGAACTGCGTATGATTCTGTGAAATAGTTAACTAGTAGGTCGTGTACATATATGCAAGTGTCACTTCAATCTTAATCCAACACACTCGAAGTATACTCCTCAGGCTTATCAGAGTTTTGATTAAAGTTACATATTGACATAATTAAATATTGTAATAATAGAAGAATTCATGAACCGTAGAATCAAACGAATTATTGGTTTTGAAATCGTTATACATACGTACTACATTCTTCCTATTCCAATGTTCTTTATTTAACAAGTGCAGTATTTATGAAAAACGTCTCTGGTCTATTAATGAGCGAATAAGTGTGAGTGTAAAGCGTAATTCTACCGTTACGTTAACGAAAGATGGTGTTTCTTACTGTTCATGTTGATAATTACTTGCAAGTTATAGCAAATGTTCAGTCATACCTATCACACGTGTAGAAATTCCAACGATGCAAGCTGTTCGTGTAGTGGATTATATCTTGAAACACGTGGATGGATGCATGCACGAACTCCAGTAGAAAACTAAAGCACAATTCGAAGACTAGTCCCCCACGTTGTCAACACATTTTGAAGTACAAAATCCGTCAAACGTGATCGCGTTATCGTGTTTGCCTTTCACCACAATCTGTTACTTGTTCACTTATCTTGTAATTCTACTCTTATGGTCCCTCCTGAAGTATTTGAAAAACTGTCCTTATCTAAAATGGCCAATTGTAACTGTACACTTCTTTTCGACAATATTAATACTTTTCTTTTGTTAAATTTATAATACACTTTGCACGCACTTATAGAAGATGTTGTGTAACAATCTTTGGCCTGAATGACCTCACAATATTACTCGATCATCACCGTCTGTAGCACAAAATATATGTATATATATATTTTCCAATCACCATCTTCCAGGTAGCCGACATAGTTCCGATCTAAGCGGAATTCGCGGTAGGTAAGATTTCTGACAATATTCTCGGAACGAACAGTTATATCCACCTACAAGATTTAAAAAATATCACTGCCATCTACTTATCTAGCGATAGTAATTTTACGATCTTTTAGTTCGTGGAATCGACGTTGAACTGTATCGCGATTGAAGCGAATTTTGCGTCTGCTGATCGGTCGATACAAAGGTAGGAAGAGGGAGGAGGCACACAAAACACTTAGTGAAACCAGATAACATAATACCTGTTCCTTTTCGAGATGCCGCCGTGTTCCACGGTTCGTTCCGCGCGTTGTATAAACACTGTTTGCGGCGTTTACTCGACCGCCTCAAATAACAAACTCAAATGCTTTCTGCGCGCACTCAGCCCCCACGAATCACGAGGAAGGAGCACCGATTGGCATAGAGCGCGGAAAAGTTTAATCGCATCCGGCATATCCGATCGTCTGTTTACTAGGACTCCTTTGTTTTCTCTCACATTTTCATTGCATCCACTTCACTTCGAACGAAGTTTATCGTATACATATACATACTCTATAGTGCACAATTTCATCGACTCTTCGCGCTTAAATGATTTAGTTCATATCAGAAGAATGAATCATGTTTGATTTTGTGAGTGAATTTATAGCATGCACAATGTGGATGATTTAGACGGAATTTTGTTGGGTTTTTTAATAAAAAGTGAATTTATGGTTAGAACTCATTTGTTTCCTAATTTCCTATAAAAAATGAAAAAGTAAAAAGGTGTACTGGACAACGGCAGTTTACTCCGCAAGCAAATAAGTACAGGTTAATATAGGGTAATTTTATTGATCACTTTTGGCAGTAAAAAATCGACCAATTTTTCAATCAATTTACCTAATATTCATCAAGTAAGGCTGCGGGCGGGTATATCGCAAATCCCGTCAAAACCTGTTGTGGTAGGCTTAAATTGTATATGAATGTTTCGAAGAGCAATTATAATATTTGAAAGTGTAGTATTACTGCTATTCTATTATTTTTATTTTATTGCTTCACGTACTACGTTCTTTTATTTATGCATTATCTATTTCAGTTGTTTTATTTTTCGCAACTGATACTCATTAGATTTGCAATATGTAAAATAATTCAGATTTATCCATTTAATACGTGTATAAATATATAAATATTTGAACACCAACAACATGTATTGAATAGTATATACACACCTGTGAAGAATTAAAGAAACACCATAATTTTTCAAAAATTTTGGTAATTTTCAAATAGCTGTATCTCCGCGAAAAATGGTCGTAAAAAATATTTAAAAAAAATAATTTTAATACTTGAAGTCTCTAGTTTTTGAATCAGTGAATCAAATTTTTTTCGTCCATTATGTTACGAGCTGGGGCTGCGGCAACGCGAGAGGCCGGCGGGAAGGGTATTTCCCAAGGAATACGGTTTATGAGTTTGTTAGTTAGGGGCGCGGACGAACCTGATGCGAAATCAGGGAGCCTCTAGGAATGGAGTCACACGCGGACGAACCTGATGCGAAATCAGGGAGCCTCTAGGAATGGAGTCACACGCGGACGAACCTGATGCGAAATCAGGGAGCCTCTAGGGATGGAGTCACACGCGGACGAACCTGATGAGAAATCAGGGAGCCGCAGGAGGGTGAAACGTCATGAACGAACCCGATGCGAAATCGAGGAGTCACTAGGATGAAGTTCACAGACGAACCTGGTGCGAAACCGGGGAGGTGTTCGGAAGTTAGTAGATTTACAGACGAACCTGATGCGAAATCAGGGAGCTGTAGGCTACGGACGAACCTGATGCGAAATGAGGGAGCTGTAGGATACAGACGAACCTGATGCGAAATCAGGGAGCTGTAGGCTACGGACGAACCTGATGCGAAATGAGGGAGCTGTAGGATACAGACGAACCTGATGCGAAATCAGGGAGCCGTAGGAGGGGTGAGGTTTCGTGAACGAACCCGATGCGAAATCGGGGAGCCACTGGGTTGGAGAAGATTTCTTGTTTTGGTGAAAGATTTGCGAACGAACCTGATGTGAAATCAGGGAGTCGCGGGAAATGCTAGAGATGCCTCGTAAAGCGAGATTCACACTAACCGTCTGGACGGCGGCAGGACGACGGCTGTTCCACTAACGCAACAGAGACACAGATTCATACTTCTCCATTGCACTTGTGGAACGGCCGTCGTCCTGCCGCCGTCTAGACGGTTAGTGTGAATCTCGCTTAAAGGTCTGCGCTCACATATCCGTTCCGTATCAGTTCCGTTCCGGCGTAGCAGTGGTAAGAAGAAGAGGGGCGTAGAGGGTCTCTTCTTCTTACCACTGCTACGCCGGAACGGATATGTGTGCGCGGACCTTTAACCCTCCGTATCCTGAGCCTGTGTCATTTTTTACCTACCGTTTCAGAGCGCTCACGCACACAGTGACAGAGCTGTTAATATTATTCGAAGCCAAGCGGTCATTTAGCTGTCGTCAAGGAGGGTCTCGCGCTTGGGGTGTCATAAACCGTGGTTTTCCGGGGACTATGTTGGGGCCTAAAGTGTCGAAGCGACTGCGTTGCCTTGGGGCATTCGCGAATGTATAGCCGACAACGACGCTTCGCTGCTTTCTCGTGTTTTTTCCTGTGTCTAGTATTTTTGTTAGCTTTGTTGTTTTTATTATTAGCATTGTTATTTTCGTTATTGTTGTTATAATTGTTATGGTACTAAATTTTAAAATGAAAGAGGAGGGCTACAAGCGAATATTGCAATCACGATAGAAGCGACGGGAAGAATTATAAAAACCAAACTAAGTAGCACGTCACAAGCGTGGTGGATGTTGTTTCTGTGTAGGAAACAATAACAAATATCACACTATATGCGATTCGTGTAAAAAACATGTCTGTAAAAAACACTTTACAGAAAACCGCACACTTTTATATATATATATATATATATATATATATGGGTGTCCCACGGTAGACTGGACAGCGCCGTAGCTCCTAAAGTATTGGAGATAAAAATATTTAAAAAATAGGGAATTGCATGGTTCGAGGGGGCTAATAAATTAGCCCGGACGATTATTTTCGATTATTATTTTAAAAAATACGATGGTCAAGTTCGGTTTTTCAAATGGAACTATTTTTTTTGAAGTCCTGAGTTGAAAGTGCGTTCCAAGACAAATTCAATAAGCATCAATGTATACACTTTATTTCCACTGGTTTTTGAGATATTGCGCTTGCAAATTTACTGATTTTCACTGCAAGAAACTCCTCTGGAATAGCAAGGACCGGGGACGGTCTACTGGCGCCACGGATGGCACTGCCTGTTGAAATAGATACATACCTGCGAAAGGTCTACGCCAGGCCCAAAAGCTGGACAATTCTTTTCCGTCAGAAATGCTACTGAGGTAGGTAAATCTGCGGTATCGGGAAGCGCATCGTTACTTTTATTTCGCACTTGCTTCTACGCTCGGATGGCCGGTTCTTTTGGGAGGGATGCAAGTTGAATTGGTTAGGTTAGGAGGTGTGAAAGTTGCTAGACAAAATTTTAACCATGGGGGGCAGATTGTATTACAACTAGGGCTCTTACTATCCGGATATCCGGATACTCAGATCCGGATTTCGAGTTATAACGAGCAATCCGGATACTCAGATCCGGATTTCGAGTTATAACGAGCAATCCGGATACTCGGATATCCGGATAGTAAGAGCCCTACTACCTACTAGGTAGGTACTAGGTATCCGAGTGTCCAGATTGCTCGTTATAACTCGAAATCTGGATCGAAGTATCTCAGTATCCGGATACTCAGATCCGGATATCCGGATAGTAAAAGCCCTAATTAGAACCAATCGGATTTGCATCCCTCACAAACGGCTCCTAGAGAGCAAGAGGCCCTCATCACAGCAATACCTCCTCCCCAATGCCCACCTTCTCTCGCACGGATACGTCCACGCATGCTTTTGTTTTGATGTCGAATCTCGTTTTTATACTCGTTATTGACTTCAGGAGACGATAGAAACACTTTATTACAAAACACACATGTACTATAATTAAAGTAAATCGTATTCCTCTCGGGCAGGAGTCGCCCGACGTTCGTCAAGAAGATGCGGCCTGGTACCCCGTGGCGAGGACAACCCTTCGCAGGGTCTCGCTCGATTTTTATGACTTTTACCGGAAAAAGGTACGAATCCTGGGCCGCGAACGTAACGAATTGAGGTCGAGCCCCCGCAGTCGAGGGTGAAATATCCATTACAGCGTATTAAGAAATTCTTTTCTTCATCGTATCGAGAGGGAAGTGACGCGAATGGATTCCTTATGTTTTTCTGACGAAAATCATACCAAATATCATGCAAATCGGACTACTTTGATACAAGCTATTTGTATTCCCTATTTAAAAGTTGTCCGATTTACACGACATTTGGCATGATTTTCATCGGAAAACCACAAGGAATCCAACGGCGACACTTCCATATCCATACGATAAAGAATAAAGAATTATTTTATTTCGGAAACAGATACAGGGTAATTATGGAGGTACGCCCGTCAAGCAGATGCGGTCTGGTACCCCGTGGCGAGGACAGACCTTCGCAGTGCCTCACCCGATTTTTATGGTTTTCGACCCTCGAAGGGGTTCGACAGCCTATTAAGAAGTGAGAAATCTTCGACTCGCGCATTTCTCATCAGATCTTTGCAAAAACGACAACCATCGATTCCTTATGTTTCGCCGATGAAAATGACACCAAGAACGACGTGATTCGGAACATAATGAAGGAAATTCCATGGAAAATCGATTTATATCATTTCAAGCTGACTTGACTTGGTTACACATAGTCCAATTTACATGAAATTTGTTATGATTTTAATCGACGAAACGCCAGGAATCCATTGGCATCACTTTCTTCTGCGATACGACGAAGAAAAGAAGCAAACATTCGAAATCCTAAACATTTCTCACTTCTTAATGATATTCCAAACACTTCGAGGGTCGAAAGCCATAAAATTCGATGGGTACTGCGGGGTGTTGTCCTCGCCACGAGGCAACGGGCGTACCTCCAGAATTACCCTGTATTTGTTTAGGAAATAAAATAATTCTTTATTCTTTTTCGTATGGATATGGATGTGTCGCCGATGGATTCCTTGGGGTTTTCTGATGAAAATCATTACAAATGTCGTGTAAATCGGACAACTTTTACATAGGGAATACAAATAGCTTGTGTCAAAGTAGTCCGATTTGCATGATATTCAGTATGATTTTCATCAGAAAAACATAAGGAATCCATTGGCGTCACTTCCCTTTCGATACGATGAAGAAAAGAATTTCTTAATAAGTTGCAATGGATATTCACCCTCGACTGCGGGGGCTCGACCTTAATTCGTTACGTTCGGCCCAGGATTCGTACCTTTTTCCGGAAAAAGCCATAAAAATCGGGCGAGACCCTGCGAAGAGTTGTCCTCGCCACGGGGTACCAGGCCGCATCTTCTTGACGGGCGTACCTCCATAATTACCCTGTATCTGTTTCAGAAATAAAATAATTCTTTATTCTTTATCGTATGGATATGGAAGTGTCGCCGTTGGATTCCTTGTGGTTTTCCGATGAAAATCATGCCAAATGTCGTATAAATCGGACAACTTTTACATAGGGAATACAAATAGCTTGTATCAAAGTAATCCGATTTGCATGATATTTGGTATGATTTTCGTCAGAAAAACATAAGGAATCCATTCGCGTCACTTCCCTCTCGATACGATGAAGAAAAGAATTTCTTAATACGCTGTAATGGATATTTCACCCTCGACTGCGGGGGCTCGACCTCAATTCGTTACGTTCGCGGCCCAGGATTCGTACCTTTTTCCGGTAAAAGTCATAAAATTCGAGCGAGACCCTGCGAAGGGTTGTCCTCGCCACGGGGTACCAGGCCGCATCTTCTTGACGAACGTCGGGCGACTCCTGCCCGAGAGGAATACGATTTACTTTAATTATAGTAGGTACATGTGTGTTTTGTAATAAAGTGTTTCTATCGTCTCCTGAATTCAACAACTGGCATCCAGACATCTGCGCTTCTACAATCCACCGGCAATACTCCTCGTGGAGAGACACGGTAAGAAAAGGGGTAGCCCGCTGTCGACGCGTGGTCGTCTCGAGTATAAACATGAGCTTCGATATCAAAACAAAACCAAGCGTTGACGTATTCCGTGCGAGAGAAGGTGGGCATTGGGGAGAAGGTATTGCTGTGAAGAGGGCCTCTTGCTCTCTAGCAGCCGTTTGTGAGGGATGCAAATCCGATTGGTTCTGATACAATCTGCTCCCTATAGTTGAAATTTAGTCTAGCAACTTTCACTCCTCCGAACCTAACCAATCCAACTTGCATCCCTCCCAAAAGAACCGGCCATCCGAGCGTATGTATGTATCTATTTAATTAAATATGGTATGTATCTATTTCAACAGGCAGTGCCACCCGTGGCGCCAGTAAGACCGTCCCCGGTCCTTGCTATTCCAGAGGAGTTTCTTGCAGTGAAAATCAGTAAATTTGCAAGCGCAATATCTCAAAAACCAGTGAAAATAAAGTGTATACATTGATGCTTATTGAATTTGTCTTGGAACGCACTATCAACTCAGGACTTCAAAAAAAATAGTTCCATTTGAAAAACCGAACTTGACCATCGTATTTTTTAAAATAATAATCGAAAAAAAAATTCGTCCGGGCTAATTTATTAGCCCCCTCGAACCATGCAATTCCCTATTTTTAAAATATTTTTATCTCCAATACTTTAGGAGCTACGGCGCTGTCCAGTCTACCGTGGGACACCCTGTATATATGTATATATGTAGTAATATAAATATTGAATAAATATAATTTTTTTATAATTCACAAATCGCAACCCTATTATTGTTTGGTATATGTAGAACAAGTATCCTAACGTAATCCGAAACCTTCTTCCACCACGTTCCGTAGTATTTCGGCGACAATCTCGAGCTTGAGCAACCACCCCTACTCGGTGTGGGTCTGCAAAGACCCAGGCTCAAGACTCGTTGTCCCATACTCGGAGGGTTAATTAAAGTTTGATACAACTCGAGCGGTAAAGTTGTATCAGTGGGTGAGTGCTACTAATATTATAAGGATCACTGGGTAAGAAATGGGTTTAACGAATCTACTCGATTTACACGTGAACACCATTTATATATTGAATAATCAATATTAATACAAATGTAAGTGTCGCGATGAATAATTAAATAGTGTAGTTACCAATTATTGCACGGAATCCAATGGAGGGCTCTTATAGAGCAAACAGTTTTCATTAATTTCGTTTACTTTGTTTTGTTAGTATGATTTTTTTTAATTCATTTAAATTTTTTCTTTTTACTAAAATGACGGTGAACTAACAAAAAAAAGCGCAACAATCGTTCAAAAGCCGCAAGGACAAAAGAAGGGTTTTACAGACAAACATAACGTAAAACAGGTGATCCTCCAATTTTTCAGACTATATCGCATGTTTGACCATCGAGGACATACGGTAAAAAAATCTGATTAGTCCGACCTTGTGCACAGTGTTTATGGATGGTCTCAACTTGCAAAAAAACGTGGACACTTGAATGATTCCATGATTTTCCTTGAAGTGGCATCATGCTTAGTAAAAAATGGCAAATATGCAATTTTGGGATCATTTTAAAATGGATTTTATACGATGAAAAAATCTCACTAAATTGGCAACTAAAGGTTCTAAAAGGATACTTTCTTAGCTTTCCAAAACACTTTGTGAAAAATTTTCTACGATCATGCGTTCGCAAGTTATGGGCGTTCAAGGTAAGGGTAAAAATTTATTTTTTGCTTTGATGGGGAATAACTCCACCAATAAAAATCATGCAACAAAACAATGAAAATGAAATTGAAGAGAAATGTTTTCTCTATAAGACCCCTCCATTGGATTTATTTGACAAAAAAACATTTCGGCCGTGTATGATCCAGTAACAGATACTTTTCTATCTTTGCTAACAGAAAAACAAAAAAAAATTTAAATTAAATTCGTAAGATTCGGCATTTTGATAGGAAGAAATGGGATGTTGAATTTTTCCACCATTTCTTCGGGTTGAAATGAAATGAAATAAATATATTGAACTATTTATCTAGTACAGTGTTGGCCATTTGGGGATACGGTTTCCACGATGTTTACCATTGCCACGGGGAAGGGGAGCTAGAAGCCAACGGTAACGTGGGCGCGTCATGGATGGTGAAAACTAAGAGTGTAAGTAGTAGCGTGCGGTGCAGGCTCGTACCCCTAGGCTGAAATAACTGGCCCTCTTAAGGTGGAATTTCCAATGCGCGGCTCACCGCGGCGGCGAGCGGCGCGTAGCCGCCTCAGAACGCCGCAAGGTTCTCCGTTGCGGTCGCAGATGGTATTTCCTATATCTAAGCGGCGCCGCGCTGGCCCTTTTCGAGCACTTGAAAAGGTCTATTGTTGTATGAGGTCTCGAGGACTGTCTTCGACACCGAATTTTATGGTTTTCGACCCTCGAAAGGGTTTAAATACCATCAAGAAGAAGTGAGAAATGTCTACGATTTTCGCATTTCTCATCAGATATTTGCGAAAATGACGCCAATCGATTCCGTATGTTTCACCGATGAAACTAACACCAAGAACGACATAATTCGGAGCATAATGAAGGAAATTAGATGAAAACTTAATTTATATAATTTCTCGCTAGCTTCGTTCAAAATAGTCCGATTTACATGAAATTTGGTACGATTTTCATCGGAGAAATATAAAGAATTCATCAGTGTCACTTCTGTTAGATACCCCAAATTCCATCTAATTCTACGGATTTATCCAATTCCATGGATCGATCTAATACCACATCCGATTTTCCAATACAGTTTCTTTGTAATTTGATTCCTAAAGAATTCACTGGTAATAGGTTTGAGCTCGGACAGTTTTTAGCCAACTGCAATAATGCAAATGAACTTGCCTCAGAAAGACAGAAAACTCCATTATTGTATTTTATTCTTTCAAAAATCTCTGGTAATGCTAAGGAGCAACTCGCTCTTCAAGATTTTCATAATTGGGCAGAATTAAAAGATCAGCTTAAGAGATTGTATCAAGATAAGAAACATTATTGCCAAATAACACAGTACAACAAAATTTGACTTTTTCTCGGACTTGTAACATTCAATAGGCGTTTCTTATAGGTTTTCGTGCCCTGAAAACGAATCCGCAACCCGTTTGTTGCCATCACCCTTAGTTTTTGAGAAAATCGATTTTGAAAAAAACTGCAAATTTTCAACTTTGAACATATTTTCTGTCGAAACGGCAATAGTTATTCGATTGTTCGTTGCGTCAAATTATTCTATGAACTTTCCCGAATACAACGATGTAAGTGATTATTGGGTTATGAACATTTAAATATGTTTAAACAACGATCAAAGGGAAAAGGACACCCGAAATGCACCAATTTTTGCGGATATCTTTCAATTTATTTCCAAAACTAAGGGTCTGAGACGAAATCTGACCATCCCACGCGATGCAGCAGACACTGTTCCTTCGGAAAGCGTCGGCAAAAGTGGTAAGTCTCGTTTCGTTTTCAATACAGAAACGAAATAGTTTGGCAAGACGCGCGGAGCCGACAGTGGTAGTCAACGGCGCGGCGGCACGCGCGGCGGCCAGCGTTGGTAGGTAACCCAGCCGCTCACGGTAAGCCTCTCACAGTGCTACAATATTGTATTTGTTATTTATAAACTATTTAATAAAAAATTATTAACTATTGCATAATAAACTATGTACCTAATAAATTTTTTGTAATTTCAAACTTTGATTTTTTGAATATGCAAGGTGTCGGCGCTATGTGTGTACAGTTAGGTACCCACATCAGTTCCCAATGTATTAAAAATACAAGAAAATTGTTCGTGTGAATGTCATACTATACGACGGGGTAAATTCATTGTCGAGGTGATTTTTTTACACTATTATATTAAACACGTCAGTGTAACAGAAGTGCATATCGCACGTGACTATATTACCGTTCTCCAGTATTATATTTGTTATTTATAAACTATTTTCTAATAAAAGTAAGAAGACTGAAATTAATTACATACCTAGAAGTGTTGTCTTCTTGCCTGACGTTTATGGGTTATTTTACTACTTATTTGGAGTTGCCAACAGTAGTCTGCCAACATTGCGATGCTACTTTTTCCGTAGTAACGTTTTTCCATCACGGACACGTCTTGGTGAAATCGTTCCCTGTGCTCATCACTCACATCACCAAGGTTTTCCGGGAAAAAATCAAGATGGGAATGCAAAAAATGCATTTTGAGGGACATATTGCAACCCAATCTTTCATACGCTTTAATAAGTCTGTTTACAAGATAGTTGCCCGCTCGCTTGTCGGTCGCTACCGAACTCCAAACCGGCAAATTGTACACACATAGCGCCGAAACCTTGCATATTCAAAAAATCAAAGTTTGAAATTACAGAAAATTTATTAGGATAAACCAACCAATGAATGACCGAGTTGTTGAATGAGAAGCCCAGTAAATGACCGCATACTGTTAATAAGAATTGTACTTATTAATGTTTGTTTAATACGCGTAACTAAAAATATGGGAAATTAAAAGTGCAACTGCACTCCATTTATAAACATATAAATATTTAAAATTTATAATTGACATTTCTTTGCCTAATGGTCATTCACTGGTATGCGGTCAATTACTGGTTGGTTTACCCTACATAGTTTATTATACAATAGTTAATAATTTTTAATTAAATAGTTTACAAATAACAAATACAATATTGTAGCACTGTGAGAGGCTTACCGTGAGCGGCAGGGTTACCTACCTACCCCGGCCGCCGCGCGTGCCGCCGCGCCGTTGACTACCACTGTCGGCTCCGCGCGTTTTGCCAAACTATTTCGTTTCTGTATTGAAAACGAAACGAGACTTACCACTTCTGCCGACGCTTTCCGATGGAACAATGTCTGCTGCATCGCGTGGGATGGTCAGATTTCGTCTCAGACCCTTAGTTTTGGAAATAAATTGAAAGATATCCGCAAAAATTGGTGCATTTCGGGTGTCCTTTTCCCTTTGATCGTTGTTTAAACATATTTAAATGATCATAACGCAATAATCACTTACATCGTTGTATTCGGGAAGGTTCATAGAATAATTTGACGCAACGAACAATCGAATAACTATTACCGTTTCGACAGAAAATATGTTCAAAGTTGAAAATTTGCAGTTTTTTTCAAAATCGATTTTCTCAAAAACTAAGGGTGATGGCGACAAACGGTTTGCGGATTCGTTTTCCGGGCACGAAAACCTATAAGAAACGGCTATTGAATGTTCCAAGTCCAGATGGCTGTTGTACTGTGTAATGGAAGAATTAAATAATTGTAAGCAGTTTCCTTCCGAAGGTGTCAATGCATTTTATCAAAGATTGCTGACCTTGTCCTCAAGGGCACTCAGTGCAATACAGCAATATGCAAGCGATCCCTTAGAAATACCGGGTAAGAAAAAATCTGTAGAGGAAGCTACGTAATTCGATTTGTTTATTACAGTAGTCCGCAAATTTCCCAAATGCTGAGATGGAAGGATTTCGATAATTTAAATTCTGCGTATTCCGCCGCTGTATCGGAAGAACGTGCTTTAAACATGCATAAGTATACTAAGCAAGGATCTTGTAAAATCTGTGAAAGAACAAATCATGAAACTTCTCAATGTATTCTCGAGCTCATTTTAGAAGGAACTTGCCGACCGACGAGTTTAGATCGGTTCTGCGCATGTTGGCGCCAATTGGAGCCGAAACAAGCTACTATTGGCTGTACATCAAACAAATGCTCCCTTGGAACCAATGAGCTCATTCAACATGCGCGAAATAAGTTCCTTCTAAAATGAGCTCGAGTTTCAAATAGATTCAAATCGTCTGGTCCCAATCATACTAGGGTTGTTAATCATGTTGAAACTCCTAATCAGAGTCGGAATAATTATCATAATCCGCATCAACAAAATCCGACCGAATCCCGTCAACCCCATACACAAAATCGTTATCAGAATCAAAATTATGTGAGTTCGAATCAGCCTGTCAATCTTGTAATTATTGTAAAAAGCAAGGTCCCCTGATCGCTGAGTGTAGAAAGAGACAGTTTAATAATAGTCGAAGGGAGCAATTCATAAATCAAAATTCTTCTTGCACAGAAAATGCTGCGGTTCATTTAAACTCCCAAGAGTCCCCAGCGACGGACACCGTGCTGACGGACCGAATTTCTCAGTTAACGGTGTTCGAGAGTTGAATGTCTCTATATCACACGATAATTTAGATTATATTAACGCATTGTCCCCGCATTCAAATGATAGCAACAAAAATTTCAAATTTCTGATAGATACGGGGGCGAATGTTTCCTTGATCAAAGCCTGTAGATTAGATCCGGAAACGTGTTTTAACTCAAAGGATAAACTGATATTGCATGGTCTTAGCCCGAACATTCCTGTAGGAACTGAAGGTAGTTGTCAAATTCCCATACAAATTTGCGGTAGTGTTATTAACGTAAAATTTTATATCCTAAACCAAGCAATAAACGTCCCATTTGACGGCTTATTAGGAAAAGATTTCTTGCAGCGAGAATCCGCAACTATTGATTACCAATCTAACACACTAACACTTAAATCAGTACCAGTTCCAATTAAATTAAATACTAAAAAATCCAAACATCCGAGTGTGAATTTTGTTAATCTTAAAGCTCGGACGGAAACTCTGATCGAAATCGAAGTGGAAAACCCTACAATTCAAGAGGGTATCATTCCCGAATTAAAATTACTAAAGGGTGTTTATTTATCAAGGGCAATAACGAAAGTAAATAAGGATAATAAAGCCTATGCTACAATTTTGAATACGCGAGTAACGGATCAGCAAATAAAACCAATCACTGTACGTTTAGAACGAATTCGAGAAACTGCAATTTTCTTATTAGATAATTGGAATACCTCACAATCAAGTCGGGAAAATTTAGTAAAGAAGAATTTAAGATTAGAACATTTGAATTCAGACGAGAAAACCTCAGTTTTAGATATTTGTACGGAATACAATGACATTTTCCATTTCTCGGATGATATTTTATCTACTACGAATGCTATCGAACATAAAATTCATGTAACCGATCCGACTCCTATTTATACAAAGTCATATCGATATCCAGAAGTTCATAAACTTGAAGTGAAAAAGCAAATTGATAAAATGCTTAAACAGGGAATAATACGACCTTCAATCTCTCCGTGGTCTGCTCCCTTGTGGATTGTACCAAAGAAATTAGACGCATCTGGCGAACAAAAGTGGAGGATCGTAATTGATTTCAGACGATTAAATGATGTAACGGTCGGTGACGCATATCCTTTGCCCAATATCGAGGATATATTGGATCAGTTAGGTCATTCAAAATATTTCACAACTTTAGATCTGGCTTCGGGTTTCCACCAGATTCCGATGCGCGATTCCGATAAGCAAAAGACAGCTTTTACAACGCCTCTAGGTCATTATGAATTCTCGAGAATGCCATTTGGTTTAAAGAACGCTCCTGAAACCTTCCAAAGGCTTATGAATTCTATCCTTACGCGTTTGCAAGGCCTTCAATGTTTTGTTTATCTAGACGATATTGTCGTTTACGCGTCATCAATCGAGGAACATTCTATGATATTAAAAGCAGTTTTCGAACGTCTCAGAAGTAATAATTTAAAGCTGCAGCCAGAAAAATGCGAGTTCATGCGACAAGAGATAGCATACTTAGGTCATGTTATATCCGATAAGGGCGTACAGCCAAATCCCGATAAAATTAATGCCATCGCTAAATTTCCTGCTCCTAAAAATCAAAAAGATATCAAAGTCTTCTTAGGCCTCATCGGTTATTACCGAAGATTTATAAAGGACTTCGCAAAAATGGCCAAACCATTAACTCTTTTATTAAAAAAAGATATGCCTTTTGAGTGGACATCTGAACAAGCAAAATCATTTGATGCATTCCGCCAGATGTTAACTACACGACCAATTCTTCAGTATCCTGATTTTAGTCAAGAATTTATCCTCACCACTGACGCTTCTAATTACACTATTGGTTCCGTGTTAAGCCAGGGTCTAATCGGAAAAGATCTTCCGATCGCGTACGCTCCTCGTACATTAAAATCACAAAAAAAAGAAAATAATATAATCACCCAAAAAAAGAAAATAATATAATTACAATATAAAAAAAGATGTGAAATCAAAATGAGCTGCAAGTACATCACAAAAAAAAAAAGAAATTAATATAATGACCCAAAAAAGAAAATAATATAATGACAATTTAAAAAAAGATGTGAAATCAGAATGCGCTGCAAGTACATAAAGGTGCTTTCCAACTGCGCTTAAGATGACACAACTACATATACACAGCTAAAATGCTGTGTTATTCCATTACTCATATCGCGGACATTTTAATTAACCCATCAAAAAGAATCCCATTTAAAAACATTGTCGTAAATTAATAGCTTTACAAAATTAATGATATACAAAAATTGCGCCAATTATAACAATGCCTATTTATACAAAGAAAAAAATGTATTAAGGGGGGAGACCACTGTCTCGGCCCGAAATGTAAGGGTATTTTCGGGAATTTATTTCAACCAAACAACGCAAGTAAATCAATTTATTGCTTAGTATAGTCAATAGTGTATATATCGAAGGGTAAGAAAATTTTTTTTTAATCAAATTCATAAATCCGTTTTCTGTATACACTCCGTCAAAATTTGCGTTCCGGAATAAACATGCTAGTCGCGTTGACAGTCCCCAGACCATATGGTTCATCGAAATTCAAAAAAACAATAATATTTAGAAACTAGAAGCCTGCCTCTATTACGTGACGATCGCAAAATGTCGAATTTGTAAAAAATAACAAAATGGCGGACCACTGAAAAAAAGTCATGTTTTCGGGATACAAAATTGGGGAAATGTTGCTAAAAAAAATAGAAGCAGGTTGAAAATTGAAAATGTCTGATCGTCACGTAATAGCGACGGGTTTTCCGTACAATAAATGTCCTTGATCAAGCCAATTGGACGTATAGTTTTCTCTGTAGACCGTCAACGCGGTTGAGAAATGTCATTCTGAGAAAAACGCGTTCAAAGTTCCGCGTGGCTCAGTCGCGCGTTTGACACCGCTTCACGAAACACACCATATCTCCGTCAATTTTGCGAATTTCTGCATCAAATTTGGAGAGAACATTCTTGAAACATACGCCTTTCAGAAAATGTAAAAAAAAAAATTTTCAGATTTGAGACAGTGGTCTCCCCCCTTAAATAATATTAAGCAGAAATATTTTTATACAAATACATATTTTAATACGAATAAATATTTTATTCAAAATACTTGGCGCTGCGATCTAAAATACATAAACATATACATATACATACGAGTATTAGAAACGCTGTCAGATTTATTCTACATATATTTAATTCGAATATCATACGTAGCATATGCACATACACACATCCACGAACGCACGCACAGGAAAGAAAGAAAAAGATTATTGCAATTTAGGGTTACCTTCACTTACCCGACAATCATTTCATTGACAATCATTTCACCGACACGATTTCATCGACACCGCATTTCGCCGACAGTATTTTCTCACCGACACGATTAGATCACCGACAATCATTTCACCGACAAGGGCCGTCTTAACAAATTTGAGCGCCCTGGGCTATAAAATTTGGTGCCTCAACACCTCAAGTAAACTGCAGTTTCTTCCCAATCGGTGCATGGCGGTACATCGTATAGATTTAATGGTTGCCGTGAAAAAAGAATTTCAACATACTCCATTCTTAACCGCCCTTGAATCTCCAGCGACCCTGGGTTAAACCCCATTTAGCCCACTGAATAAGGAGGCCCTGTCACCGACAAAGTTCAGTTACTTATCGATGTCAACTTCTAGTGCGTATAATGACTGTTATTGCAAACCATAAGTTATTGTTACGTATTCACAATTTTTCATAATTAATATTATTAATAACAAACTATAATAACACAAATGAATCCATAACATAAATTATTATATAAGTTAACGTTACTTTAGTTGTTACCTTAACTGATTAAATAAATTAGTACATAAATTAAAACTGATCTTTATTATTGATTAATCTCAGAAAGTATAACAACATAGTGTTTTCCTTGATTAATACATCATAATAAATAACATAAATTATTACATAAATTAACGTGTATATAACTTCAATGAAAACATAAACATTAATAATTGTATTATTACAAATACAAGTTATGCGCTAAGGCGCTCACAAAATCTATTTTTGTGTACGTTTCCCGATTTTCTATGATCCGCTGCACTCTTTCTTCTCTAAGCTTATCTTTCTTTTTCTTTATTGCTGGGGGTTCACCACGTACTACTCGCTCAAGTGTATTTTCTATTATGACCTGTTCTTTTTTTATTTCCATTATAATTTTAAATAGTGAAATCTTATGGCGATCAACTAGACACTGCCAACGCCGATGCCATGATTCAATACAGTTTTGTGTTCGTTGAAAACCATTGATTTCATTGTCATGGACCGACCACATATCGGGTGGAAAAAGTGGGAGCTGCATTACTACTCTCCCATTAGGTCTTTCTTTCAAACTACTATTTACATAATATTTATTAAACCAATTGAGGATAACTTCTGCTTCGGGAGGGAGTAAAGTTTTTAAATTATTGAATGTATTAGGAATGTCTGTATCTGGTAAGAATGCCAGACATGGAATGCATCGTATGAGTGTACTGAATGATTCATCCGTGCCGTACTTTGCTACTAACCCGTTCTTCTGTATCTTCCTATATACATTTTGACACAGATGAAAGAAACAACCTTTTATTTTTGACGATGGAAAAATGGATTTTACTGCATTTATCATTGCAATTTCGAAATCTATAAGAATGAATTCAGGGCGCAATGCTATGCCTAATTTAGAGGCTAAAATTGAAATTTCCTTCAATAATAACTTGCATAATAAGTGCATTAAATGATCTCGCTGGTAATGTTAATTAACTGCATTATCGATGGAAAAATAAATAAATTCTAGAGTCCGTAGCAACCAGAGTTTCTAATCACATCTAGAGACGCGGTAGCGTCTCGACGCCAAGTACATGAAAGAAAAGACACCTTGTATATGCCTGTCGCTGCCGTGTATCTTTACTCGACGCACAGCTATTCCAACCTAACCTGAAACTTATTTCATTAATATCTCATCACGCCTGCAATATTTTCTAAATTTAAAGGCATTTTTCTTGTGTAAACCCCATATAAGCTTTCGAATAAGACCAATTTCAATAAAATCGGTCCTCCCATGACAGAGATATCGTAATATCGTCTCATGGATCAGTCGAAAACGGTATAAGAAAAATTGTTCTGATTCTTCTTCCCCAGTCATAAATTTTTGTCGACATAATACGTATACGCGTTATACACGCACACCTTCAGCCAAAACAGAACTAACACATGTTTCGTCGACTCTCGATGGATCTCGATGGATCGACTTTCTCGCAGGGATCGTCGTCCGTCATATATATATATCTATATCTAGTATTGAATTATATTATAACCTAGCAAGTGTCAATCAATTATAACCTGGCAAGTGTTAAATAAGGTAAGTTGTTAAAATTGGAAATGTCACGTGTTTTTACACCACATAGGACACTGATTATTGTCTCAATTAACAAGGTAAGTCACGAAAATGTTTTAATAGATTTTTTTATGTATTCTTATAGATAGAAATGAAGGGGACGCACAGACTTGGAAGTTGTCCGGAGAAGGTTTGACAGAGAAGCATCTTCTTTCACACAAGTTTCTGGAAATTTGTACCATGCATATACAAAAATAATATATTGTAATTAAGCATATGTTTTTATTCCAGCAAACTATTTTTAATTTAAATCATTATAAGTTTAACGTAGACAGAAAATCATTCTTTTGCCTTTTCGTCTCGCATTCATAGATCGACAACTAATTATAAGAGACTTACATTCCAAGTAATTTTATTTCATATGAAGATTCCATGAGTTTACAAATTTATTTGTATATATGTATGCGAAACTCTGTTTAAATACGTTTGATAAAAAGTTTCACAAAATTTAAATACCATGTGTCGATGTCACAGCAGAATACCTAATAATTAAATAATTACAGACACTATTATATGTAGATTCATGAATAAAATTATATGTATGCTATATAATAAGTAAGTACTATTACAATGTTTAATATTATTATTATCTGAAATACAATAGGATACGTTGGAACATATTACGTACACGACATTAAGCATTTCTGAGAAATGCCACGAATATTAATGTAAATTAGAAGACTAAGTTTCTTATTAATTAAAATATTCTACCATTTATAAATCCAATTGGAATTAAATTATACAGAAGCATCGTGCTCTGAAAATTAGGAACCATGAACCGTAAGTTCAATCAATGTGTATAAAATTCTATTGAATTCTTATTTTGATTTTGACATTAAAGAAAATTATATTCGAATCTGTTTTTATAATATAATATATATATATACCTACCTGTTGTCACGAAAATTTTTGGGCCGAGCGCGATAACAGAGTTGCTGTATACCAGAACATGAAACAAGTCGACGTCAGCCTGGTCGAATCGCATTGGAACGAAATGATAGAACAGCCCACATAGCACAACGTCTGGTAAAGTCTTAAAGACGTCCAAAAAGCGTCTTAAAGACATCTCAGAGACGTCTTGTTACAAATCAAGACGTTCAGACCTAAAATGGACATAAACTAGACGTCTCTAAGACGAGGTGTGCTGTATGGGAGAAACGAGCTTTCCTTAAAAAGTCAATATTCCCTTGCAAAAGGGTTTCAAGCGCGGTAATCTTCTTAAACACTTTGCCTTTGGTCATTCTTAAAAGTCTACGAAACAGAGCGGCAAACGTGGTAAATATTTAAAAAAAAAAAGAGAAATTTACAATCGCAAGAATTCCCAAGTGGCGAACAACTGCAGTTTCGATCAACCGAGCGACATATTTCAAATAGAACCAAAGAATGACGACAATTTATCAATATGATTCTTGTCCACGGTTGAAACTCTTGGTGCCATGAAAGATTTTAAAGACGCGGGAAACAAATTTGACTGTGGTGATCTTCAAGAAATGATTTCGGAATTGAACCATGATCAGAAGCGGATATTTGATACAGTTACGAAATCTTTGACGTATAAAGATAAAATTCTCAGGCTTTATGTGAGTGGAGAAGGTGGTACTGGGAAAAGTTTTTTAATAAAAACTATCAGACATTGGGTCTAGCAGATTATCTGAAAAGACACAGCAGTAACTGCTCCTACTGGAATCGCAGCTTTTAATATTGAAGGTCTTACCATACACCGATTATTTCAATTACCTGTAGAACATGGGCATACCGCCCAGTATAGGCAACTTATGTTAGTGATGCAGCCCTTCAAATTGTACGAGATGAACTAAAAAACGTTGCTTTAGTAATCATCGATGAAATTTCGATGGTGTCTAACGTAACTTTCCTGTACATACATCTGCGACTTACAGAAATATTTGATACTACAGATTCCGATGATGCTTGGTTCGGAAAAAAGCCTATGCTGCTATTTGGTGACTTACTACAACTTCCTCCTGTTCACGAAGAACCTGCTTTTATACAACTATCCAATAAGAGTATGGAGAAAAATGTTGGAGGGTTAGGTACTTATAATTTATGGTCTGCCTTGTTTAGCTATGACGAATTGACAATAAACATGCGAAAGAAGGGTGATAATATTTACAAAGACATGTTGTCGAGAATTCGCACCGGTGTAGTGACCGATTCGGATACAAAACTTTTAGAATCGAGGAAATTAAATTTCAAAGGGACAAATTGTTGTAATGACCGATTAAACGAATTATGTGATTACATGCTTAATGTGGGATCTAATACGGTGTGTTTACTTCCCACATGTGTTCAGTGCGATTATTTGAACGCTGCAATGCTGAGTCGATTTCCATCCGAAGAAATCCATTTGATTGCTCATGATACAATGAATTGTGCACCGTACTTGAAAAAAAAGGTGTCAAAGGTACTAAACAATAATGACGATGATAGCTCTCGAACGGCGGGACTTGCAAGTGTCGTAATTGTTAAAGTAAGAGTACAAATAATGATTAGAAGAAATATTGATGTTACACTAGGTCTTGTCAACGGTACCATTGCTAAACTTGTTTCAGTTATACGAGGTGTTGATAATGACGTTGAAAAATTGAAAATTATATTACCCACGGGGCAAGAACATATAATAGAACGTGTATGTGTTAAATTTGAAGTAATGGATAGAGTGTTCGTTATTAGAAAACAATTTCCGATTTGCCTCAGCTATGGTATAACTATTCACAAAAGTCAGGGACTAAGCTTGCAGAATGCTGTTGTAGAAACAGGTAATTCAATATTTACTTGCGGACAAATTTACGTTGCTCTTTCACGGGTGACCACATTACAAGGATTGCATCTTATCAATTATGATCCATCTTCCGTAAAGGCACAATAATCGGCTATCATGGAGTACAATAGATTACGAAAAAAATATAGACCTGATCTTATGACTATTTCAATTTCTAAAAAACGCGTCTCCAATGTTCGTGATGCTGTTTGAGCAGTACCTAATTATAATGTATCCGAATGTCAGAATACTAATGATCAGTATCACATCGTCGATACCACTCAATACTACGTAAGAGGTCTTCCCAATTTTGATAGTGTGTCTTGTTATGCGAATGCCACAATCCAATGCATGTTATATTGTTCATCCATAAGAGAAAACTTATTTTCGACTGAAAAAGCTGATCATATTATAAAAATCTTTATAGACCAATATAAATCGGATCAAAATCCAAACATAATATCATTACGGCAATTCGCAGGAGAAAAATACGCTTACAATCAGCTGCATGATGCAGCTGAGTTTATTACCTCTCTTTGTGATCATGAGATTCTTATTAAGAATGCAGTACAACACGAAATAACAACAGTATTGAGATGTTTAGCGTATAATTACACAAGTACCACTATCAGTACAAATTGTGTGGTACATCTTGCACTGCCCAAGATGTTCAAAAAAGAAACATTTAAATTTTAAGATATAATAAAACACAATTTCACAGAATGGAAAAATCAGAAATACCTTGCAATAATTGTGATAATTCAAATTCAAATACAATGAAGAAAATCGATATAACTGCTTCCAAACCAATTCTTATTGCAAAATTACATTTGTTCGAACACGATAGTAGTGGAACAACGAAAGTTGAAAATTTCAATATCAAAGCAATACCTACTACTAAAATACAATTGGTAGATCACTGTTATAAACTTAAGGCAGCGATTTTCCACCACGGTAAAAGTATTTCCGATGGTCATTGCACGAGTATGGTAAGGGGTAAGGGCACAACGTGGGTATTCGTTGATGATTTACGAGTAGAAAAACAAGCTTAGCCACGAAATGCTAAAAATGCATACATATTTTTCTTCGAAAGATGTTAATTGTGGTTGTTATTACAGTTCAATGATAAATACGTTCAACGCCAAAGGCTGCTTTCAGCGCCAAAAGCTGCTTCGCGCACTATGTACTGCACATAAAGTACTATACATTCATATAATACATATAAATCGGCAATGCGGTGCACATGTTTTTTTGCGTAGGTGTTAAACTTACGTAGAATTTATCCTTAATTAAAAAATAATAAAAGTACACACGCTGAGCTGCTTTGCGCTATTCCGAGTATTGCGAGTACAAGCTTTACTGGCCACAAACGCGCTTTATCTTCTAACATCACTCGATAGGCTGCAGTGCGCCAAGAACATGAATTAGCTTTGTAAAAAGAAGTGGGATCCCCAGAAAAAACTTTAAAAAAGTAAAAAATACGCCAAGTACATGAAAATTTCGAGGACAAAAAAGAATATTATCAAAAATCACAAAAAAAGAAAATAGTATACATGAAAAAGTCGAGGAAGAAAAACAGTATTATCAAAAAATAAATAGAAAAAAATCACAAAAAAAAGACAAAGAAACATGAAAATGTCAAGGACGAATAAAGTATTATTATCAAATAAATATAATCACATGAATAAAAAAGAACTCCCCCCTCGCAGGCTTTCGGATAATTTGTCCATTTAAAACTCAGACAATATGAGTACATTTTCATTATATTGCGTTTTAAAAAAATTGTAAGATCACTCATCGACACCGATACCTTTCCTCTGACAAGCTTTCACATAATTTGTTAATTTAAAACACTGACAATATGAATACACTTTCATTATTTTGCGTTTTTAAATAATTCTTATTCAGCGACACCTTGGCCTAGCCACGCCAAGTATTTGACTTCCAGGCCGCGGACATTTTTTTTGTCTTTTATTGTGTATCATTAATTTTGTAAAGCTATTAATTTACGACAATGTTTTTAAATGGGATTCTATTTGATGGGTTAATTAAAATGTCCACGAGATGAGTAATGGAATAACACAGCATTTTAGCTGTGTATATGTAGTTGTGTCATCTTAAGCGTAGTTAGAAAGCACCTTTATGTGCTTGCAGCTCATTTTGATTTCACATATTTTTTTATATTGTAATTATATTATTTTCTTTTTTATTTATGTGATTATATTTATTTGATAATAATACTTTATTCGTCCTTGACATTTTCATGTTTCTTTGTCTTTTTTTTTTTGTTATCGTTTACACTGGTGTTTCGGACGAAAAAGATTATCTTTCATAGCTGATTTCTTATTTCTCAGGTAATTAAGTCATATTACGTACATTATTTTTAGACTATCTAGAGACGCGGTAGCGTCTCGACGCCAAGTACATGAAAGAAAAGACACCTTGTATATGCCTGTCGCTGCCGTGTATCTTTACTCGACGCACAGCTATTCCTACCTAACCTGAAACTTATTTCATTAATATCTCATCACGCCTGCAATATTTTCTAAATTTAAAGGCATTTTTCTTATGTAAACCGCATATAAGCTTTCGAATAAGACCAATTTCAATAAAATCGGTTCTCCCATGACAGAGATATCGTAATATCGTCTCATGGATCAGTCGAAAACGGTATAAGAAAAATTGTTCTGATTCTTCTTCTCCAGTCATAAATTTTTGTCGACATAATACGTATACGCGTTATGCACGCACACCTTCAGCCAAAACAGAACTAACACATGTTTCGTCGACTCTCGATGGATCTCGATGGATCGACTTTCTCGCAGGGATCGTCGTCCGTCATATATATATATCTATATCTAGTATTGAATTATATTATAACCTAGCAAGTGTCAATCAATTATAACCTGGCAAGTGTTAAATAAGGTAAATTGTTAAAATTCGAAATGTCACGTGTTTTTACACCACATAGGACACTGATTATTGTCTCAATTAACAAGGTAAGTCACGAAAATGTTTTAATAGATTTTTTTTATGTATTCTTATAGATAGAAATGAAGGGGACGCACAGACTTGGAAGTTGTCCGGAGAAGGTTCGACAGAGAAGCATCTTCTTTCACACAAGTTTCTGGAAATTTGTACCATGCATGTACAAAAATAATAAATTGTAATTAAGCATATGTTTTTATTCCAGCAAACTATTTTTAATTTATATCATTATAAGTTTAACGTAGACAGAAAATCATTCTTTTGCCTTTTACGTCTCGCATTCATAGATCGACAACTAATTATAAGAGACTTACATTCCAAGTAATTTTATTTCATATGAAGATTCCATGAGTTTACAAATTTATTTGTATATATGTATGCGAAACTCTGTTTAAATACGTTTGATAAAAAGTTTCACAAAATTTAAATACCATGTGTCGATGTCACAGCAGAATACCTAATAATTAAATAATTACAGACACTATTATATGTAGATTCATGAATAAAATTATATGTATGCTATATAATAAGTAAGTACTATTACAATGTTTAATATTATTATTATCTGAAATACAATAGGATACGTTGGAACATATTACGTACACGACATTAAGCATTTCTGAGAAATGCCACGAATATTAATGTGAAGTAGAAGATTAAGTTTCTTATTAATTAAAATATTCTACCATTTATAAATCCAATTGGAATTAAATTATACAGAAGCATCGTGCTCTGAAAATTAGGAACCATGAACCGTAAGTTCAATCAATGTGTATAAAATTCTATTGAATTCTTATTTTGATTTTGACATTAAAGAAAATTATATTCGAATCTGTTTTTATAATATAATATATATATATACCTACCTGTTGTCACGAAAATTTTTGGGCCGAGCGCGTTAACAGAGTTGCTGTATACCAGAACATGAAACAAGTCGACGTCAGCCTGGTCGAATCGCATTGGAACGAAATGATAGAACAGCCCACATAGCACAACGTCTGGTAAAGTCTTAAAGACGTCCAAAAAGCGTCTTAAAGTCATCTCAGAGACGTCTTGTTACAAATCAAGATGTTCAGACCTAAAATGGACATAAACTAGACGTCTCTAAGACGAGGTGTGCTGTATGGGAGAAACGAGCTTTCCTTAAAAAGTCAATATTCCCTTGCAAAAGGGTTTCAAGCGCGGTAATCTTCTTAAACACTTTGCCTTTGGTCATTCTTAAAAGTCTACGAAACAGAGCGGCAAACGTGGTAAATATTTAAAAAAAAAAAAGAGAAATTTACAATCGCAAGAATTCCCAAGTGGCGAACAACTGCAGTTTCGATCAACCGAGCGACATATTTCAAATAGAACCAAAGAATGACGACAATTTATCAATATGATTCTTGTCCACGGTTGAAACTCTTGGTGCCATGAAAGATTTTAAAGACGCGGGAAACAAATTTGACTGTGGTGATCTTCAAGAAATGATTTCGGAATTGAACCATGATCAGAAGCGGATATTTGATACAGTTACGAAATCTTTGACGTATAAAGATAAAATTCTCAGGCTTTATGTGAGTGGAGAAGGTGGCACTGGGAAAAGTTTTTTAATAAAAACTATCAGACATTGGGTCTAGCAGATTATCTGAAAAGACACAGCAGTAACTGCTCCTACTGGAATCGCAGCTTTTAATATTGAAGGTCTTACCATACACCGATTATTTCAATTACCTGTAGAACATGGGCATACCGCCCAGTATAGGCAACTTATGTTAGTGATGCAGCCCTTCAAATTGTACGAGATGAACTAAAAAACGTTGCTTTAGTAATCATCGATGAAATTTCGATGGTGTCTAACGTAACTTTCCTGTACATACATCTGCGACTTACAGAAATATTTGATACTACAGATTCCGATAATGCTTGGTTCGGAAAAAAGCCTATGCTGCTATTTGGTGACTTACTACAACTTCCTCCTGTTCACGAAGAACCTGCTTTTATACAACTATCCAATAAGAGTATGGAGAAAAATGTTGGAGGGTTAGGTACTTATAATTTATGGTCTGCCTTGTTTAGCTATGACGAATTGACAATAAACATGCGAAAGAAGGGTGATAATATTTACAAAGACATGTTGTCGAGAATTCGCACCGGTGTAGTGACCGATTCGGATACAAAACTTTTAGAATCGAGGAAATTAAATTTCAAAGGGACAAATTGTTGTAATGACCGATTAAACGAATTATGTGATTACATGCTTAATGTGGGATCTAATACGGTGTGTTTACTTCCCACATGTGTTCAGTGCGATTATTTGAACGCTGCAATGCTGAGTCGATTTCCATCCGAAGAAATCCATTTGATTGCTCATGATACAATGAATTGTGCACCGTACTTGAAAAAAAAGGTGTCAAAGGTACTAAACAATAATGACGATGATAGCTCTCGAACGGCGGGACTTGCAAGTGTCGTAATTGTTAAAGTAAGAGTACAAATAATGATTAGAAGAAATATTGATGTTACACTAGGTCTTGTCAACGGTACCATTGCTAAACTTGTTTCAGTTATACGAGGTGTTGATAATGACGTTGAAAAATTGAAAATTATATTACCCACGGGGCAAGAACATATAATAGAACGTGTATGTGTTAAATTTGAAGTAATGGATAGAGTGTTCGTTATTAGAAAACAATTTCCGATTTGCCTCAGCTATGGTATAACTATTCACAAAAGTCAGGGACTAAGCTTGCAGAATGCTGTTGTAGAAACAGGTAATTCAATATTTACTTGCGGACAAATTTACGTTGCTCTTTCACGGGTGACCACATTACAAGGATTGCATCTTATCAATTATGATCCATCTTCCGTAAAGGCACAATAATCGGCTATCATGGAGTACAATAGATTACGAAAAAAATATAGACCTGATCTTATGACTATTTCAATTTCTAAAAAACGCGTCTCCAATGTTCGTGATGCTGTTTGAGCAGTACCTAATTATAATGTATCCGAATGTCAGAATACTAATGATCAGTATCACATCGTCGATACCACTCAATACTACGTAAGAGGTCTTCCCAATTTTGATAGTGTGTCTTGTTATGCGAATGCCACAATCCAATGCATGTTATATTGTTCATCCATAAGAGAAAACTTATTTTCGACTGAAAAAGCTGATCATATTATAAAAATCTTTATAGACCAATATAAATCGGATCAAAATCCAAACATAATATCATTACGGCAATTCGCAGGAGAAAAATACGCTTACAATCAGCTGCATGATGCAGCTGAGTTTATTACCTCTCTTTGTGATCATGAGATTCTTATTAAGAATGCAGTACAACACGAAATAACAACAGTATTGAGATGTTTAGCGTATAATTACACAAGTACCACTATCAGTACAAATTGTGTGGTACATCTTGCACTGCCCAAGATGTTCAAAAAAGAAACATTTAAATTTTAAGATATAATAAAACACAATTTCACAGAATGGAAAAATCAGAAAGATCCATGCAATAATTGTGATAATTCAAATTCAAATACAATGAAGAAAATCGATATAACTGCTTCCAAACCAATTCTTATTGCAAAATTACATTTGTTCGAACACGATAGTAGTGGAACAACGAAAGTTGAAAATTTCAACATCAAAGCAATACCTACTACTAAAATACAATTGGTAGATCACTGTTATAAACTTAAGGCAGCGATTTTCCACCACGGTAAGAGTATTTCCGATGGTCATTGCACGAGTATGGTAAGGGGTAAGGGCACAACGTGGGTATTCGTTGATGATTTACGAGTAGAAAAACAAGCTTAGCCACGAAATGCTAAAAATGCATACATATTTTTCTTCGAAAGATGTTAATTGTGGTTGTTATTACAGTTCAATGATAAATACGTTCAACGCCAAAGGCTGCTTTCAGCGCCAAAAGCTGCTTCGCGCACTATGTACTGCACATAAAGTACTATACATTCATATAATACATATAAATCGGCAATGCGGTGCACATGTTTTTTTGCGTAGGTGTTAAACTTACGTAGAATTTATCCTTAATTAAAAAATAATAAAAGTACACACGCTGAGCTGCTTTGCGCTATTCCGAGTATTGCGAGTACAAGCTTTACTGGCCACAAACGCGCTTTATCTTCTAACATCACTCGATAGGCTGCAGTGCGCCAAGAACATGAATTAGCTTTGTAAAAAGAAGTGGGATCCCCAGAAAAAACTTTAAAAAAGTAAAAAATACGCCAAGTACATGAAAATTTCGAGGACAAAAAAGAATATTATCAAAAATCACAAAAAAAGAAAATAGTATACATGAAAAAGTCGAGGAAGAAAAACAGTATTATCAAAAAATAAATAGAAAAAAATCACAAAAAAAAGACAAAGAAACATGAAAATGTCAAGGACGAATAAAGTATTATTATCAAATAAATATAATCACATGAATAAAAAAGAACTCCCCCCTCGCAGGCTTTCGGATAATTTGTCCATTTAAAACTCAGACAATATGAGTACATTTTCATTATATTGCGTTTTAAAAAAATTGTAAGATCACTCATCGACACCGATACCTTTCCTCTGACAAGCTTTCACATAATTTGTTAATTTAAAACACTGACAATATGAATACACTTTCATTATTTTGCGTTTTTAAATAATTCTTATTCAGCGACACCTTGGCCTAGCCACGCCAAGTATTTGACTTCCAGGCCGCGGACATTTTTTTTGTCTTTTATTGTGTATCATTAATTTTGTAAAGCTATTAATTTACGACAATGTTTTTAAATGGGATTCTATTTGATGGGTTAATTAAAATGTCCACGAGATGAGTAATGGAAAAACACAGCATTTTAGCTGTGTATATGTAGTTGTGTCATCTTAAGCGTAGTTAGAAAGCACCTTTATGTGCTTGCAGCTCATTTTGATTTCACATATTTTTTTATATTGTAATTATATTATTTTCTTTTTTATTTATGTGATTATATTTATTTGATAATAATACTTTATTCGTCCTTGACATTTTCATGTTTCTTTGTCTTTTTTTTTTTGTTATCGTTTACACTGGTGTTTCGGACGAAAAAGATTATCTTTCATAGCTGATTTCTTATTTCTCAGGTAATTAAGTCATATTACGTACATTATTTTTAGACTATCTAGAGACGCGGTAGCGTCTCGACGCCAAGTACATGAAAGAAAAGACACCTTGTATATGCCTGTCGCTGCCGTGTATCTTTACTCGACGCACAGCTATTCCTACCTAACCTGAAACTTATTTCATTAATATCTCATCACGCCTGCAATATTTTCTAAATTTAAAGGCATTTTTCTTATGTAAACCGCATATAAGCTTTCGAATAAGACCAATTTCAATAAAATCGGTTCTCCCATGACAGAGATATCGTAATATCGTCTCATGGATCAGTCGAAAACGGTATAAGAAAAATTGTTCTGATTCTTCTTCTCCAGTCATAAATTTTTGTCGACATAATACGTATACGCGTTATGCACGCACACCTTCAGCCAAAACAGAACTAACACATGTTTCGTCGACTCTCGATGGATCTCGATGGATCGACTTTCTCGCAGGGATCGTCGTCCGTCATATATATATATCTATATCTAGTATTGAATTATATTATAACCTAGCAAGTGTCAATCAATTATAACCTGGCAAGTGTTAAATAAGGTAAATTGTTAAAATTCGAAATGTCACGTGTTTTTACACCACATAGGACACTGATTATTGTCTCAATTAACAAGGTAAGTCACGAAAATGTTTTAATAGATTTTTTTTATGTATTCTTATAGATAGAAATGAAGGGGACGCACAGACTTGGAAGTTGTCCGGAGAAGGTTCGACAGAGAAGCATCTTCTTTCACACAAGTTTCTGGAAATTTGTACCATGCATGTACAAAAATAATATATTGTAATTAAGCATATGTTTTTATTCCAGCAAACTATTTTTAATTTATATCATTATAAGTTTAACGTAGACAGAAAATCATTCTTTTGCCTTTTACGTCTCGCATTCATAGATCGACAACTAATTATAAGAGACTTACATTCCAAGTAATTTTATTTCATATGAAGATTCCATGAGTTTACAAATTTATTTGTATATATGTATGCGAAACTCTGTTTAAATACGTTTGATAAAAAGTTTCACAAAATTTAAATACCATGTGTCGATGTCACAGCAGAATACCTAATAATTAAATAATTACAGACACTATTATATGTAGATTCATGAATAAAATTATATGTATGCTATATAATAAGTAAGTACTATTACAATGTTTAATATTATTATTATCTGAAATACAATAGGATACGTTGGAACATATTACGTACACGACATTAAGCATTTCTGAGAAATGCCACGAATATTAATGTGAAGTAGAAGATTAAGTTTCTTATTAATTAAAATATTCTACCATTTATAAATCCAATTGGAATTAAATTATACAGAAGCATCGTGCTCTGAAAATTAGGAACCATGAACCGTAAGTTCAATCAATGTGTATAAAATTCTATTGAATTCTTATTTTGATTTTGACATTAAAGAAAATTATATTCGAATCTGTTTTTATAATATAATATATATATATACCTACCTGTTGTCACGAAAATTTTTGGGCCGAGCGCGTTAACAGAGTTGCTGTATACCAGAACATGAAACAAGTCGACGTCAGCCTGGTCGAATCGCATTGGAACGAAATGATAGAACAGCCCACATAGCACAACGTCTGGTAAAGTCTTAAAGACGTCCAAAAAGCGTCTTAAAGTCATCTCAGAGACGTCTTGTTACAAATCAAGATGTTCAGACCTAAAATGGACATAAACTAGACGTCTCTAAGACGAGGTGTGCTGTATGGGAGAAACGAGCTTTCCTTAAAAAGTCAATATTCCCTTGCAAAAGGGTTTCAAGCGCGGTAATCTTCTTAAACACTTTGCCTTTGGTCATTCTTAAAAGTCTACGAAACAGAGCGGCAAACGTGGTAAATATTTAAAAAAAAAAAAGAGAAATTTACAATCGCAAGAATTCCCAAGTGGCGAACAACTGCAGTTTCGATCAACCGAGCGACATATTTCAAATAGAACCAAAGAATGACGACAATTTATCAATATGATTCTTGTCCACGGTTGAAACTCTTGGTGCCATGAAAGATTTTAAAGACGCGGGAAACAAATTTGACTGTGGTGATCTTCAAGAAATGATTTCGGAATTGAACCATGATCAGAAGCGGATATTTGATACAGTTACGAAATCTTTGACGTATAAAGATAAAATTCTCAGGCTTTATGTGAGTGGAGAAGGTGGCACTGGGAAAAGTTTTTTAATAAAAACTATCAGACATTGGGTCTAGCAGATTATCTGAAAAGACACAGCAGTAACTGCTCCTACTGGAATCGCAGCTTTTAATATTGAAGGTCTTACCATACACCGATTATTTCAATTACCTGTAGAACATGGGCATACCGCCCAGTATAGGCAACTTATGTTAGTGATGCAGCCCTTCAAATTGTACGAGATGAACTAAAAAACGTTGCTTTAGTAATCATCGATGAAATTTCGATGGTGTCTAACGTAACTTTCCTGTACATACATCTGCGACTTACAGAAATATTTGATACTACAGATTCCGATAATGCTTGGTTCGGAAAAAAGCCTATGCTGCTATTTGGTGACTTACTACAACTTCCTCCTGTTCACGAAGAACCTGCTTTTATACAACTATCCAATAAGAGTATGGAGAAAAATGTTGGAGGGTTAGGTACTTATAATTTATGGTCTGCCTTGTTTAGCTATGACGAATTGACAATAAACATGCGAAAGAAGGGTGATAATATTTACAAAGACATGTTGTCGAGAATTCGCACCGGTGTAGTGACCGATTCGGATACAAAACTTTTAGAATCGAGGAAATTAAATTTCAAAGGGACAAATTGTTGTAATGACCGATTAAACGAATTATGTGATTACATGCTTAATGTGGGATCTAATACGGTGTGTTTACTTCCCACATGTGTGCAGTGCGATTATTTGAACGCTGCAATGCTGAGTCGATTTCCATCCGAAGAAATCCATTTGATTGCTCATGATACAATGAATTGTGCACCGTACTTGAAAAAAAAGGTGTCAAAGGTACTAAACAATAATGACGATGATAGCTCTCGAACGGCGGGACTTGCAAGTGTCGTAATTGTTAAAGTAAGAGTACAAATAATGATTAGAAGAAATATTGATGTTACACTAGGTCTTGTCAACGGTACCATTGCTAAACTTGTTTCAGTTATACGAGGTGTTGATAATGACGTTGAAAAATTGAAAATTATATTACCCACGGGGCAAGAACATATAATAGAACGTGTATGTGTTAAATTTGAAGTAATGGATAGAGTGTTCGTTATTAGAAAACAATTTCCGATTTGCCTCAGCTATGGTATAACTATTCACAAAAGTCAGGGACTAAGCTTGCAGAATGCTGTTGTAGAAACAGGTAATTCAATATTTACTTGCGGACAAATTTACGTTGCTCTTTCACGGGTGACCACATTACAAGGATTGCATCTTATCAATTATGATCCATCTTCCGTAAAGGCACAATAATCGGCTATCATGGAGTACAATAGATTACGAAAAAAATATAGACCTGATCTTATGACTATTTCAATTTCTAAAAAACGCGTCTCCAATGTTCGTGATGCTGTTTGAGCAGTACCTAATTATAATGTATCCGAATGTCAGAATACTAATGATCAGTATCACATCGTCGATACCACTCAATACTACGTAAGAGGTCTTCCCAATTTTGATAGTGTGTCTTGTTATGCGAATGCCACAATCCAATGCATGTTATATTGTTCATCCATAAGAGAAAACTTATTTTCGACTGAAAAAGCTGATCATATTATAAAAATCTTTATAGACCAATATAAATCGGATCAAAATCCAAACATAATATCATTACGGCAATTCGCAGGAGAAAAATACGCTTACAATCAGCTGCATGATGCAGCTGAGTTTATTACCTCTCTTTGTGATCATGAGATTCTTATTAAGAATGCAGTACAACACGAAATAACAACAGTATTGAGATGTTTAGCGTATAATTACACAAGTACCACTATCAGTACAAATTGTGTGGTACATCTTGCACTGCCCAAGATGTTCAAAAAAGAAACATTTAAATTTTAAGATATAATAAAACACAATTTCACAGAATGGAAAAATCAGAAAGATCCTTGCAATAATTGTGATAATTCAAATTCAAATACAATGAAGAAAATCGATATAACTGCTTCCAAACCAATTCTTATTGCAAAATTACATTTGTTCGAACACGATAGTAGTGGAACAACGAAAGTTGAAAATTTCAACATCAAAGCAATACCTACTACTAAAATACAATTGGTAGATCACTGTTATAAACTTAAGGCAGCGATTTTCCACCACGGTAAGAGTATTTCCGATTGTCATTACACGAGTATGGTAAGGGGTAAGGGCACAACGTGGGTATTCGTTGATGATTTACGAGTAGAAAAACAAGCTTGGCCACGAAATGCTAAAAATGCATACATATTTTTCTTCGAAAGATGTTAATTGTGGTTGTTATTACAGTTCAATGATAAATACGTTCAACGCCAAAGGCTGCTTTCAGCGCCAAAAGCTGCTTCGCGCACTATGTACTGCACATAAAGTACTATACATTCATATTGTTACGATTTTGGTTGGGCATAGTATAAGTTTACTGAACAGCAATGATAGCAGAACATGAACTAGGGGGGGTAACAAGGAAAGTAAGAACGGTAACGAATACAATCAGTAATTAGCGTAATAGGATAACGAGACGTCTCCTGGCAATGGCGGTTGACTATCGAATGACAGCTTGACAGGCGATCGATCCGATCGCCTTCTTCTCGCTGTCTCTTGTCCCGCTCGCGAGCACCAGTGAGCCTTGGATTCCCATCCAAGGGGTGTTCGCAACAATATAATACATATAAATCGGCAATGCGGTGCACATGTTTTTTTTGCGTAGGTGTTAAACTTACGTAGAATTTATCCTTAATTAAAAAATAATAAAATTACACACGCTGAGCTGCTTTGCGCTATTCCGAGTATTGCGAGTACAAGCTTTACTGGCCACAAACGCGCTTTATCTTCTAACATCACTCGATAGGCTGCAGTGCGCCAAGAACATGAATTAGCTTTGTAAAAAGAAGTGAGATCCCCAGAAAAAACTTTAAAAAAGTAAAAAATACGCCAAGTACATGAAAATTTCGAGGACAAAAAAGAATATTATCAAAAATCACAAAAAAAAAGAAAATAGTATACATGAAAAAGTCGAGGAAGAAAAACAGTATTGTTGTGCCAAGGCGCCTGGGGTCGAGATTCTAGGTGTGAATCTCGGGGTGCTCCTGGGCGTCCTTCGCGATCGTCGTCCACGGGCTCCGGAGGTTCGGGTGATTATGCCGGGACGGAAGGATTCGGTTGAGAACCCGGAGGTAGGAGATCGTTGCAGGTTAAAGAGTTGGAACTCACCGTAAGGTTAACAAGTTTATTCAGTCCCGATCTGGGTGACAGTGACACTGTGCCTAGGTTGGCGTGAGTCTTGTATACAGTCGGGTGATGTTCCCGTAACAAAGCTTTATCAAGTCTGCCGTCGCATTGCTCGTACGTCGTTATTATACCTTAGTCGGGACGAAGCGGGGACCATCGGGGTCTCCGCCTTTGGCCTGGGTTTGGGGTGATTTCGCCATATGCTGACGGTCTTTGTGCGCTTCTGAAATCGCTTACTCGGTTGTGTCTGATTTCGGCCGCTCGATTGCGGCAATCGGTATGTGCGTGGTGTCGACACGCTTAGGTGTCGGCCCGGGCACAACATCCCCCACCCCTTATGGAGAGGGTGCTTAGGGGGATTTTTCCCTATCGGTCTACAAAATTCCCGGGTACCCTACACCGTCAAGGCTTCGGTGTATTCGCTGTCCTCGGCTGGTCTTCTGGGCTTTGTCGCTTTTGGTTGTTTGGGAATCAGTATTTTATGGCGCTGTTGGTAATCGCGTGTTAACAAATATATGACTATTAGGCTAAGTATTACTAGTACAATAGTTGTTGTTGTTGGGTGTACAATTTGCCAGGTCGCTAGTCCCGGTTGGGGGTTGTTATTCTCTAATTCGCTTTCTACCTGGTTAAGTTGGTTGTATAGCGTTGAAAATTCGGATGGATTTTTCAGGAGTTTATCTAGCTGAAACCGTGAGAGGGGTTGCGCTGGTTCGCCCCTGTGTGTCGCGTTTAACGCTACTGTTATGTCGTAACGTGGTGCCGTTGGTAGTTCGAGATCTTGACTGTACGCTGTTTGTCGCTTTTTTAATACTACGTCCTTACTTCGGATATTACAATTTCCCGTGATCTTGAGAATTCCTGTCTTATCTATGTTGACGTGTTCCGGTTGCCGTTCGTTACACTGTATGGTCAGTGTTTCGGGCTGGCGCGTCGCGAAAATCCACGTGTCCGCGTACGAGGTCCCTATCCACATTGTGTGGTTCGCCGTAATGTACTTTATTTCGTAATTTTTGGGGGACTCATCCGCGGGTTGCAGCCATAGGCTTGCTTCGCACTCGAGATCGTTATTTGCGTTGTGCGCTAGCATGGGTTGTTCGCAGTAATACTGATCGGCTACTCGTTTGCATCCCCTTAGCTCGTCTTGACTGGTGGGCACATACTGGTTGCTGCTTGCGTCAATGACGAGTATCGGTGTTCTTATGACTAATACCGCGTATGAATTTCCATGAACATGGATTGGGGCTGGAGTTGCCTCGATCACTGTGAACGTTTGTGAGGAAATGAGGGGAACGGTTATTACTGCTATCAACGTAGTCCTATCGAAATACGCAGTGACCGATGACAATTTCTCGATCACGTTAGTATTTTCTAAGTTGGGTGCTATTGGGAATGTGAGTCCGTTTGGGAGATGCTGTACGGCTGTTTGTAGTAACCTAGTGATTTGCGCGCTCGACAGTACGTTTGTGCTAATGATGCCTCCTTTGAGGCCTGTGTAGTATTGCAACACATCGTCTACGTCTTGTGTCAAGTCGGTCAGTAGGGCATTTAACGTGATGAAGTGATCTACTACGTCAGCTCTTCGCGTTTGTTGTAGTATGGTCGTTTCAATTTGCGCGCGTAATAGTCTCGTCTGTCTCGCTAGTATTTGTTCGTTACGTTGTATCGTTCTTTCCGCGTCATGTAAGTGATGCAGTGTGTTATTTGTTATCTGGACTTGTTTTTTCATAGCAGTCATTAGCGTACTTTGTGTTCCGTCTAACCGTGACAGATGGTTGTTAATCTGTTCGGCGTCGTCGGCGTCCATAGTCCCGAATATGGTTTTGGCTAAGGTCCCTATTCCGTTAATTAGTCCCCGTCGCTTACCGGGTACATAAGTCGGTATTTCCGACACTTGGTTTACTCTTCTATACAGTTTTTCTGCCCTTCTGAGTAGAGGGTCCAGGTGTTCCCCACATGTAGGTTGGATCGCAATTTCGTTTTCACAACGACGCTGTAACTGATTTACGTACGAAACTATCTGTTGATTCCTTTCGAGGAGGGTGTCCATCTTTAGGTGGGTCACGATCTTCCATGAATCGGTTACCATGTGTAGTTCCCCGAGGTGCGTAAAGTGGATTCCTGCTTTATGCTTGATTGGTGATATCGTAAATGATGCCTGGCCGCCAGTTGGCGCTGCTTCGATTAGGCCTCCCGTTAGGGCGGTCATCCTGAAACAGTGAAGTCGGATTCTATCTCCGCCTAATTTAATTGATTCGCACCTACTATATATATTAGGTTGATCGCGTCTCATTGTTTTCCGAGGCTTCTCCCCCCCTTTTTTTTATTTCTTTATTTCTTTATTTCTTTATTTCTTTATTTCTTTATTTCTTTATTTCTTTATTTCTTTATTTCTTTATTTCTTTATTTCTTTATTTCTTTATTTCTTTATTTCTTTATTTCTTTATTTCTTTATTTCTTTATTTCTTTATTTCCTTATTTCTTTATTTCTTTATTTCTTTATTTCTTTATTTCTTTATTTCTTTATTTCTTTATTTCTTTATTTCTTTATTTCTTTATTTCTTTATTTCTTTATTTCTTTATTTCTTTATTTCTTTATTTCTTTATTTCTTTATTTCTTTATTTCTTTATTTCTTTATTTCTTTATTTCTTTATTTCTTTATTTCTTTATTTCTTTATTTCTTTATTTCTTTATTTCTTTATTTCTTTATTTATTTATTTCTTTATTTCTTTATTTCTTTATTTCTTTATTTCTTTATTTCTTTATTTCTTTATTTCTTTATTTCTTTATTTCTTTATTTCTTTATTTCTTTATTTCTTTATTTCTTTATTTCTTTATTTCTTTATTTCTTTATTTCTTTATTTCTTTATTTCTTTATTTCTTTATTTCTTTATTTCTTTATTTCTTTATTTCTTTATTTCTTTATTTCTTTATTTCTTTATTTCTTTATTTCTTTATTTCTTTATTTCTTTATTTCTTTATTTCTTTATTTCTTTATTTCTTTATTTCTTTATTTCTTTATTTCTTTATTTCTTTATTTCTTTATTTCTTTATTTCTTTATTTCTTTATTTCTTTATTTCTTTATTTCTTTATTTCTTTATTTCTTTATTTCTTTATTTCTTTATTTCTTTATTTCTTTATTTCTTTATTTCTTTATTTCTTTATTTCTTTATTTCTTTATTTCTTTATTTCTTTATTTCTTTATTTCTTTATTTCTTTATTTCTTTATTTCTTTATTTCTTTATTTCTTTATTTCTTTATTTCTTTATTTCTTTATTTCTTTATTTCTTTATTTCTTTATTTCTTTATTTCTTTATTTCTTTATTTCTTTATTTCTTTATTTCTTTATTTCTTTATTTCTTTATTTCTTTATTTCTTTATTTCTTTATTTCTTTATTTCTTTATTTCTTTATTTCTTTATTTCTTTATTTCTTTATTTCTTTATTTCTTTATTTCTTTATTTCTTTATTTCTTTATTTCTTTATTTCTTTATTTCTTTATTTCTTTATTTCTTTATTTCTTTATTTCTTTATTTCTTTATTTCTTTATTTCTTTATTTCTTTATTTCTTTATTTCTTTATTTCTTTATTTCTTTATTTCTTTATTTCTTTATTTCTTTATTTCTTTATTTCTTTATTTCTTTATTTCTTTATTTCTTTATTTCTTTATTTCTTTATTTCTTTATTTCTTTATTTCTTTATTTCTTTATTTCTTTATTTCTTTATTTCTTTATTTCTTTATTTCTTTATTTCTTTATTTCTTTATTTCTTTATTTCTTTATTTCTTTATTTCTTTATTTCTTTATTTCTTTATTTCTTTATTTCTTTATTTCTTTATTTCTTTATTTCTTTATTTCTTTATTTCTTTATTTCTTTATTTCTTTATTTCTTTATTTCTTTATTTCTTTATTTCTTTATTTCTTTATTTCTTTATTTCTTTATTTCTTTATTTCTTTATTTCTTTATTTCTTTATTTCTTTATTTCTTTATTTCTTTATTTCTTTATTTCTTTATTTCTTTATTTCTTTATTTCTTTATTTCTTTATTTCTTTATTTCTTTATTTCTTTATTTCTTTATTTCTTTATTTCTTTATTTCTTTATTTCTTTATTTCTTTATTTCTTTATTTCTTTATTTCTTTATTTCTTTATTTCTTTATTTCTTTATTTCTTTATTTCTTTATTTCTTTATTTCTTTATTTCTTTATTTCTTTATTTCTTTATTTCTTTATTTCTTTATTTCTTTATTTCTTTATTTCTTTATTTCTTTATTTCTTTATTTCTTTATTTCTTTATTTCTTTATTTCTTTATTTCTTTATTTCTTTATTTCTTTATTTCTTTATTTCTTTATTTCTTTATTTCTTTATTTCTTTATTTCTTTATTTCTTTATTTCTTTATTTCTTTATTTCTTTATTTCTTTATTTCTTTATTTCTTTATTTCTTTATTTCTTTATTTCTTTATTTCTTTATTTCTTTATTTCTTTATTTCTTTATTTCTTTATTTCTTTATTTCTTTATTTCTTTATTTCTTTATTTCTTTATTTCTTTATTTCTTTATTTCTTTATTTCTTTATTTCTTTATTTCTTTATTTCTTTATTTCTTTATTTCTTTATTTCTTTATTTCTTTATTTCTTTATTTCTTTATTTCTTTATTTCTTTATTTCTTTATTTCTTTATTTCTTTATTTCTTTATTTCTTTATTTCTTTATTTCTTTATTTCTTTATTTCTTTATTTCTTTATTTCTTTATTTCTTTATTTCTTTATTTCTTTATTTCTTTATTTCTTTATTTCTTTATTTCTTTATTTCTTTATTTCTTTATTTCTTTATTTCTTTATTTCTTTATTTCTTTATTTCTTTATTTCTTTATTTCTTTATTTCTTTATTTCTTTATTTCTTTATTTCTTTATTTCTTTATTTCTTTATTTCTTTATTTCTTTATTTCTTTATTTCTTTATTTCTTTATTTCTTTATTTCTTTATTTCTTTATTTCTTTATTTCTTTATTTCTTTATTTCTTTATTTCTTTATTTCTTTATTTCTTTATTTCTTTATTTCTTTATTTCTTTATTTCTTTATTTCTTTATTTCTTTATTTCTTTATTTCTTTATTTCTTTATTTCTTTATTTCTTTATTTCTTTATTTCTTTATTTCTTTATTTCTTTATTTCTTTATTTCTTTATTTCTTTATTTCTTTATTTCTTTATTTCTTTATTTCTTTATTTCTTTATTTCTTTATTTCTTTATTTCTTTATTTCTTTATTTCTTTATTTCTTTATTTCTTTATTTCTTTATTTCTTTATTTCTTTATTTCTTTATTTCTTTATTTCTTTATTTCTTTATTTCTTTATTTCTTTATTTCTTTATTTCTTTATTTCTTTATTTCTTTATTTCTTTATTTCTTTATTTCTTTATTTCTTTATTTCTTTATTTCTTTATTTCTTTATTTCTTTATTTCTTTATTTCTTTATTTCTTTATTTCTTTATTTCTTTATTTCTTTATTTCTTTATTTCTTTATTTCTTTATTTCTTTATTTCTTTATTTCTTTATTTCTTTATTTCTTTATTTCTTTATTTCTTTATTTCTTTATTTCTTTATTTCTTTATTTCTTTATTTCTTTATTTCTTTATTTCTTTATTTCTTTATTTCTTTATTTCTTTATTTCTTTATTTCTTTATTTCTTTATTTCTTTATTTCTTTATTTCTTTATTTCTTTATTTCTTTATTTCTTTATTTCTTTATTTCTTTATTTCTTTATTTCTTTATTTCTTTATTTCTTTATTTCTTTATTTCTTTATTTCTTTATTTCTTTATTTCTTTATTTCTTTATTTCTTTATTTCTTTATTTCTTTATTTCTTTATTTCTTTATTTCTTTATTTCTTTATTTCTTTATTTCTTTATTTCTTTATTTCTTTATTTCTTTATTTCTTTATTTCTTTATTTCTTTATTTCTTTATTTCTTTATTTCTTTATTTCTTTATTTCTTTATTTCTTTATTTCTTTATTTCTTTATTTCTTTATTTCTTTATTTCTTTATTTCTTTATTTCTTTATTTCTTTATTTCTTTATTTCTTTATTTCTTTATTTCTTTATTTCTTTATTTCTTTATTTCTTTATTTCTTTATTTCTTTATTTCTTTATTTCTTTATTTCTTTATTTCTTTATTTCTTTATTTCTTTATTTCTTTATTTCTTTATTTCTTTATTTCTTTATTTCTTTATTTCTTTATTTCTTTATTTCTTTATTTCTTTATTTCTTTATTTCTTTATTTCTTTATTTCTTTATTTCTTTATTTCTTTATTTCTTTATTTCTTTATTTCTTTATTTCTTTATTTCTTTATTTCTTTATTTCTTTATTTCTTTATTTCTTTATTTCTTTATTTCTTTATTTCTTTATTTCTTTATTTCTTTATTTCTTTATTTCTTTATTTCTTTATTTCTTTATTTCTTTATTTCTTTATTTCTTTATTTCTTTATTTCTTTATTTCTTTATTTCTTTATTTCTTTATTTCTTTATTTCTTTATTTCTTTATTTCTTTATTTCTTTATTTCTTTATTTCTTTATTTCTTTATTTCTTTATTTCTTTATTTCTTTATTTCTTTATTTCTTTATTTCTTTATTTCTTTATTTCTTTATTTCTTTATTTCTTTATTTCTTTATTTCTTTATTTCTTTATTTCTTTATTTCTTTATTTCTTTATTTCTTTATTTCTTTATTTCTTTATTTCTTTATTTCTTTATTTCTTTATTTCTTTATTTCTTTCTTTATTTCTTTATTTCTTTATTTCTTTATTTCTTTATTTCTTTATTTCTTTATTTCTTTATTTCTTTATTTCTTTATTTCTTTATTTCTTTATTTCTTTATTTCTTTATTTCTTTATTTCTTTATTTCTTTATTTCTTTATTTCTTTATTTCTTTATTTCTTTATTTCTTTATTTCTTTATTTCTTTCTTTATTTCTTTATTTCTTTATTTCTTTATTTCTTTATTTCTTTATTTCTTTATTTCTTTATTTCTTTATTTCTTTATTTCTTTATTTCTTTATTTCTTTATTTCTTTATTTCTTTATTTCTTTATTTCTTTATTTCTTTATTTCTTTATTTCTTTATTTCTTTATTTCTTTATTTCTTTATTTCTTTATTTCTTTATTTCTTTATTTCTTTATTTCTTTATTTCTTTATTTCTTTATTTCTTTATTTCTTTATTTCTTTATTTCTTTATTTCTTTATTTCTTTATTTCTTTATTTCTTTATTTCTTTATTTCTTTATTTCTTTATTTCTTTATTTCTTTATTTCTTTATTTCTTTATTTCTTTATTTCTTTATTTCTTTATTTCTTTATTTCTTTATTTCTTTATTTCTTTATTTCTTTATTTCTTTATTTCTTTATTTCTTTATTTCTTTATTTCTTTATTTCTTTATTTCTTTATTTCTTTATTTCTTTATTTCTTTATTTCTTTATTTCTTTATTTCTTTATTTCTTTATTTCTTTATTTCTTTATTTCTTTATTTCTTTATTTCTTTATTTCTTTATTTCTTTATTTCTTTATTTCTTTATTTCTTTATTTCTTTATTTCTTTATTTCTTTATTTCTTTATTTCTTTATTTCTTTATTTCTTTATTTCTTTATTTCTTTATTTCTTTATTTCTTTATTTCTTTATTTCTTTATTTCTTTATTTCTTTATTTCTTTATTTCTTTATTTCTTTATTTCTTTATTTCTTTATTTCTTTATTTCTTTATTTCTTTATTTCTTTATTTCTTTATTTCTTTATTTCTTTATTTCTTTATTTCTTTATTTCTTTATTTCTTTATTTCTTTATTTCTTTATTTCTTTATTTCTTTATTTCTTTATTTCTTTATTTCTTTATTTCTTTATTTCTTTATTTCTTTATTTCTTTATTTCTTTATTTCTTTATTTCTTTATTTCTTTATTTCTTTATTTCTTTATTTCTTTATTTCTTTATTTCTTTATTTCTTTATTTCTTTATTTCTTTATTTCTTTATTTCTTTATTTCTTTATTTCTTTATTTCTTTATTTCTTTATTTCTTTATTTCTTTATTTCTTTATTTCTTTATTTCTTTATTTCTTTATTTCTTTATTTCTTTATTTCTTTATTTCTTTATTTCTTTATTTCTTTATTTCTTTATTTCTTTATTTCTTTATTTCTTTATTTCTTTATTTCTTTATTTCTTTATTTCTTTATTTCTTTATTTCTTTATTTCTTTATTTCTTTATTTCTTTATTTCTTTATTTCTTTATTTCTTTATTTCTTTATTTCTTTATTTCTTTATTTCTTTATTTCTTTATTTCTTTATTTCTTTATTTCTTTATTTCTTTATTTCTTTATTTCTTTATTTCTTTATTTCTTTATTTCTTTATTTCTTTATTTCTTTATTTCTTTATTTCTTTATTTCTTTATTTCTTTATTTCTTTATTTCTTTATTTCTTTATTTCTTTATTTCTTTATTTCTTTATTTCTTTATTTCTTTATTTCTTTATTTCTTTATTTCTTTATTTCTTTATTTCTTTATTTCTTTATTTCTTTATTTCTTTATTTCTTTATTTCTTTATTTCTTTATTTCTTTATTTCTTTATTTCTTTATTTCTTTATTTCTCTATTTCTTTATTTCTTTATTTCTTTATTTCTTTTTTTCTTTATGTTAGAGGTAAATCAAAATAGGAGTAGTCGGCGGTATGGAGTGCACATCCATTTATTTGAATAACACATATATGAAGAAAAATAAACTATAAGATAATAGGAACTTAAGACTGCAACGAAGTGTTCGCTTCGACGCTTGGGACGCAAGAGCGACTCTCACGAAGGGACTTGGCGGCGCACGCATCACGGATAGTTCGCACGCATGGTGGGAAGAGCAAACTGGTTCAATCCCCCACTTTTGCTATTCCCAACTTTAACCCTTTGGTACAGCCTTTATGAGCCACGCATTTTAGGCCCTTCGTCATTATGTCCGCTAAATTTTCGTTGGAGGCGACGTATGACAATGTGACTGAGTTCTTTTCGACTTCCTCTCTTATAAAATGGTATGCTATATCTATGTGTTTAGTTCGTCGATTTTCGATACGGCTTTTTGAGAACTCTATTGCTGATTTGTTGTCGCAGTATATATTGCTAATTCCCGAGAAGAATTCATAAAGTTCTAGTTCGCTTAAAAACATTCTTAACCATACTGCTTCCTTTCCCGCAGACGCTAACGCGATGTACTCGGCTTCCATGGTCGACATGGATATACATTTTTGTTTAGATGACATCCATTGTACAGGGTTGGACCCTATCATTACAACCACACCTGTAAACGAATGCCGATCGTCCATATCGCCTGCCCAATCTGCGTCGCAAAAAATTTTAATTTCGGGCTTTTCGTCTGTATCGTAACGCATAACGTATTTTTCAGTCTTGTATAAGTAACGCAAAATATGCTTAGCCTGAGTCCAGTGTATCTCGCTCGGACATGAGTTGAACTGAGACAATTTTGTCACGGCAAACAGAATATCTGGTCTACTTCGCAAGGCTATATACATTAACGATCCTATTAACTCTCGATATGCCGTTATTCCGTTATCGTTTAATCGATCTGGTAATGAGCTCTTTAAAATTTTTAAACTGGGTTCTAATGGGGTTGCCGCGCCCCTACAATCTTTCATGTTATACTTGCGTAACAAGGATTCTAAATATGGCGTTTGACTAAGTACAATGGAATTATCGTTTCTTTCTATCTTAACACCTAAGGCATGATTTATTTCCCCGAGATCTTTGGTTTCGTATTTCTCACTAATGAGTTTAACAAAGTTTTCTATCGACGTTAGTTCTTTCGCAAATATGAAAATATCGTCTACATAAATTACAGCTACGGTCCAGTGTCCTTTGATATAAACGCAATTGGATGAGCGTAATCTCTCAAACCTTTGTTCCGTGAAGAAGCCATCCAGTTCAGCATTCCAATTTCTGCCTGACTGTTTGAGTCCATAAATGGGCTTGTCTAATTTTACGATCCTTCCTTCCTCACGTTTGTTCGACTGAGGTAGCTTCATAAATATCTCCTCCTCAAGCTTTCCATAAAGATACGCGCATTTTATATCTAGCTGTCTAGTGTGCCAACCGAAAATACCTGAAATTGCTAATAACAACCTTATTATTGAAAAACCAGCTACTGGTGCATAGGTTTCATGGTAATCAACCCCCTTTTGTTGGGTGAAACCTTGTGCCACCAATCTGGCCTTATATCTAAGTACTTTACCATCACAGTCTCTCTTTAATTTAAACACCCATCTACTACCTATAACCTCTCGGTCTGCTGGTACGCTGTCAATGATCTTCCAGGTTTTTCTTTGTATCAGGCTATTCATTTCATCTTTCATAGCCCTTTCCCATTGCTTTGCCTGCGGAGACGACAAGGCTTCGTTTAGGGTATTTGGCTCCATAATCTCCATAAGATTTAGTTCTATGCTTTCCCTGTCCTCTTCTTCATTGTTGTTTATTTGGTTCTCTTCTTCAGCGTTGCTCGTTTGGTCCTCTTGGGGACGAGGTTTCCCTTTTCTTCCGTATGGATTTCTTACTATTTTCCTTGGTCTTCCAACTTTCCTTTTCGGCTGAGCATCCTTCACCCCCACTGTCTCCTTAGTCGGTTTATCAACTGTAGTTGAAGTTCGCTGCTGCGTTACTTCTTTCATGTCCGCGATCTGTACATCAGTTTTTGATCCATCTTCTTCTTCCGACCAAATGTCGTTATATGCAATAGTATCGTATTCATAGTCTATATTCTCGCGGTGCAACCATTCAAAACCCATCTTATCTTCTACGAAACGTACATGTTTGGTTATTATTACGTCCCGTTTCTTCGGGCACCATAGGCGGTAGCCTCTTGTCTGGGATGCGTAGCCGACTAATACGGCTGGAGTGGCTCTATCATCCAACTTCCTCTGTCCTTGCTTTGGTAAATGTGCGTAAGCCAATGCTCCGTACGCTTTTAAATGTTTTACACTTGGAGTTATTCCTGACCAAATAGCAAGTGGGACTTGATCCTTATTGGACGTGTGAATAACTCGGTTCCTGGCATACGCTGCTGTAGCGACGGCTTCAGCCCAAAATTTCTGGGGCAATCTGGCAGATTTCAACATTGATCTGGTTAAATCAAGTAGCGTTCTGTTGATTCGTTCAGCTATCCCATTCATCTGGGGTGTCTCGACGTTCGATCTTTCGTGCTTAATGCCCTTCTCTTCAAAGTAGGTTTTTAGATCTTGGTTACAATATTCTTTTCCATTGTCGGATCGAAATCTCTTGACTTTCTTTCCCGTTTCGAGTTCCGCGCTGGCTATATATTTTTTAATACAATCCTTGATCTCATCCTTCGTCTTGAGAAATACCACTGTAACATACTTTGAAAAATCGTCGATGAACGTTGCAAAATATTGTCTCTCACCTAACGACCTGGTAGGCATCGGTCCACAGACATCCGAATGAATCAGCTCGCAAACATCCTTCGACTGTCTATTTCCAATTTTTTGACAAGGCATTTTTGTTGATTTCCCAATGTAACAATCTTCACATGCGTTCTTTCCAATTTTTGTATCTTCCATTCCTCGAACTCGACTTGCTGTCATTTCAATTGTCTTCATGTTTATATGGCAGAATCTGTGGTGCCATAATTTACTATCTTGTATGGCTACGCTATGAGATTCCAAGATTTCTCTCTGGTTCCTAATCGCCTTTGCACGAACCACGTACAAATCATTTTGTCTGTCTGCTATGCACATAAGTTCTCTACCTCTGCTTGTATCATAAATACTTGCCTTTCCGTTTTCAAATACAATTTCTTTGGCTCTTCGCTCGATTTGGGAAACAGACAATAAATTTTTTCTAATACGAGGTACGTAATATACATTATGTAATGTTATTTCCTGTGTTCTATTACCAATGAAGGCTTTTATTATGATATCACCTATTCCTTCGGCTTCCAGTGTGAGACTCTTTTCTGCATTGGATTCAGCAGCTGTGTTGATTTGTTCCAAGCGAGTTTTCTTGAATTCTACGAACCAATCTCTTCGCTTGCATACATGATGCGTACATCCGCTATCAAGGATCCATGTATCTTCTATGTCTATATTGTTAAGTGATACTAAAAATCCTTCGTTGCTTTCCTTCCTCTGGCCATTGTGGTTCTGACTTTTGGTTTTGTTTTTGAACCAACAATTCTGTATATTATGGCCTGTTTTCCTGCAATGCGAACAAAAAGGAGGTTTTGGTCTATGTGTTTGATATGTACCTTTGTATGTTGTCTGCTTTGGTCCCTTTCGTAGATTCAATGCTTCCATGCGGTCCTCGTTGTTGTCAGTGCATCTGGATTTACGCCTGTCATACTCAGTCAGTAGTATTTTGGTTATTTCTGACGAAGTAAACTGTTCATCTGGTAAGTTGGCTAGAGACATGTTTAAATTTTCGTAATCGTTTGGCAATCCAGCTAGTAGAGTGTACGCTGTGTCATCGTCTCGTACTTCGCAACCTGCTTCGTTGAGATTTTTTACAACTATTTTAACTCGGGATATGTATGATGACATTGACTCGTCTTCCTTCATTCTGGACTGGTAAAGTTGTTTCTTTAACTGCAATATCCTTACCCTGGATTTCGGCTGATGCACTTGCTCTAAGGCAACCCATGCGTCATGTGCATCTGTGCATTCTTCAATATGAACCTGTTGGTTAGGTTCAATGTGCAACCCAATGGCTGCTATTGCTTTATCATCTTGAGATTGATGTGCTTTCCTTAGTTCATCTGTAGTCAAATTTGCTAAATCAGCTTTCATAAGCACGTGGTCTAGTAGTCCCTTGCCCTTGAGAAACCATTTCATTTCTATCTTCCATGTGCGGTAATTATTATCTGATAACTTCTCAATCCGTAAACTTAATTGCTTATCAATATCAGCCATTGTTTTGTCTAACTCTTTTCTTTAATTCGCTTTAGTAAATTATCAGACTCACCGAACGTGTATGCTTGACCACGTGGCTTATTTTAGGTTAAGTCGTCCACCTTTTACGTTCCTGGGCCCATAACCATTGTTAGAGGTAAATCAAAATAGGAGTAGTCGGCGGTATGGAGTGCACATCCATTTATTTGAATAACACATATATGAAGAAAAATAAACTATAAGATAATAGGAACTTAAGACTGCAACGAAGTGTTCGCTTCGACGCTTGGGACGCAAGAGCGACTCTCACGAAGGGACTTGGCGGCGCACGCATCACGGATAGTTCGCACGCATGGTGGGAAGAGCAAACTGGTTCACTTTATTTCTTTATTTCTTTATTTCTTTATTTCTTTATTTCTTTATTTCTTTATTTCTTTATTTCTTTATTTCTTTATTTCTTTATTTCTTTATTTCTTTATTTCTTTATTTCTTTATTTCTTTATTTCTTTATTTCTTTATTTCTTTATTTCTTTATTTCTTTATTTCTTTATTTCTTTATTTCTTTATTTCTTTATTTCTTTATTTCTTTATTTCTTTATTTCTTTATTTCTTTATTTCTTTATTTCTTTATTTCTTTATTTCTTTATTTCTTTATTTCTTTATTTCTTTATTTCTCTATTTCTTTATTTCTTTATTTCTTTATTTCTTTATTTCTTTATTTCTTTATTTCTTTATTTCTTTATTTCTTTATTTCTTTATTTCTTTATTTCTTTATTTCTTTATTTCTTTATTTCTTTATTTCTTTATTTCTTTATTTCTTTATTTCTTTATTTCTTTATTTCTTTATTTCTTTATTTCTTTATTTCTTTATTTCTTTATTTCTTTATTTCTTTATTTCTTTATTTCTTTATTTCTTTATTTCTTTATTTCTTTATTTCTTTATTTCTTTATTTCTTTATTTCTTTATTTCTTTATTTCTTTATTTCTTTATTTCTTTATTTCTTTATTTCTTTATTTCTTTATTTCTTTATTTCTTTATTTCTTTATTTCTTTATTTCTTTATTTCTTTATTTCTTTATTTCTTTATTTCTTTATTTCTTTATTTCTTTATTTCTTTATTTCTTTATTTCTTTATTTCTTTATTTCTTTATTTCTTTATTTCTTTATTTCTTTATTTCTTTATTTCTTTATTTCTTTATTTCTTTATTTCTTTATTTCTTTATTTCTTTATTTCTTTATTTCTTTATTTCTTTATATCTTTATTTCTTTATTTCTTTATTTCTTTATTTCTTTATTTCTTTATTTCTTTATTTCTTTATTTCTTTATTTCTTTATTTCTTTATTTCTTTATTTCTTTATTTCTTTATTTCTTTATTTCTTTATTTCTTTATTTCTTTGTTTCTTTGTTTCTTTGTTTCTTTGTTTCTTTGTTTCTTTGTTTCTTTGTTTCTTTATTTCTTTATTTCTTTATTTCTTTATTTCTTTATTTCTTTATTTCTTTATTTCTTTATTTCTTTATTTCTTTATTTCTTTATTTCTTTATTTCTTTATTTCTTTATTTCTTTATTTCTTTATTTCTTTATTTCTTTATTTCTTTATTTCTTTATTTCTTTATTTCTTTATTTCTTTATTTCTTTATTTCTTTATTTCTTTATTTCTTTATTTCTTTATTTCTTTATTTCTTTATTTCTTTATTTCTTTATTTCTTTATTTCTTTATTTCTTTATTTCTTTATTTCTTTATTTCTTTATTTCTTTATTTCTTTATTTCTTTATTTCTTTATTTCTTTATTTCTTTATTTCTTTATTTCTTTATTTCTTTATTTCTTTATTTCTTTATTTCTTTATTTCTTTATTTCTTTATTTCTTTATTTCTTTATTTCTTTATTTCTTTATTTCTTTATTTCTTTATTTCTTTATTTCTTTATTTCTTTATTTCTTTATTTCTTTATTTCTTTATTTCTTTATTTCTTTATTTCTTTATTTCTTTATTTCTTTATTTCTTTATTTCTTTATTTCTTTATTTCTTTATTTCTTTATTTCTTTATTTCTTTATTTCTTTATTTCTTTATTTCTTTATTTCTTTATTTCTTTATTTCTTTATTTCTTTATTTCTTTATTTCTTTATTTCTTTATTTCTTTATTTCTTTATTTCTTTATTTCTTTATTTCTTTATTTCTTTATTTCTTTATTTCTTTATTTCTTTATTTCTTTATTTCTTTATTTCTTTATTTCTTTATTTCTTTATTTCTTTATTTCTTTATTTCTTTATTTCTTTATTTCTTTATTTCTTTATTTCTTTATTTCTTTATTTCTTTATTTCTTTATTTCTTTATTTCTTTATTTCTTTATTTCTTTATTTCTTTATTTCTTTATTTCTTTATTTCTTTATTTCTTTATTTCTTTATTTCTTTATTTCTTTATTTCTTTATTTCTTTATTTCTTTATTTCTTTATTTCTTTATTTCTTTATTTCTTTATTTCTTTATTTCTTTATTTCTTTATTTCTTTATTTCTTTATTTCTTTATTTCTTTATTTCTTTATTTCTTTATTTCTTTATTTCTTTATTTCTTTATTTCTTTATTTCTTTATTTCTTTATTTCTTTATTTCTTTATTTCTTTATTTCTTTATTTCTTTATTTCTTTATTTCTTTATTTCTTTATTTCTTTATTTCTTTATTTCTTTATTTCTTTATTTCTTTATTTCTTTATTTCTTTATTTCTTTATTTCTTTATTTCTTTATTTCTTTATTTCTTTATTTCTTTATTTCTTTATTTCTTTATTTCTTTATTTCTTTATTTCTTTATTTCTTTATTTCTTTATTTCTTTATTTCTTTATTTCTTTATTTCTTTATTTCTTTATTTCTTTATTTCTTTATTTCTTTATTTCTTTATTTCTTTATTTCTTTATTTCTTTATTTCTTTATTTCTTTATTTCTTTATTTCTTTATTTCTTTATTTCTTTATTTCTTTATTTCTTTATTTCTTTATTTCTTTATTTCTTTATTTCTTTATTTCTTTATTTCTTTATTTCTTTATTTCTTTATTTCTTTATTTCTTTATTTCTTTATTTCTTTATTTCTTTATTTCTTTATTTCTTTATTTCTTTATTTCTTTATTTCTTTATTTCTTTATTTCTTTATTTCTTTATTTCTTTATTTCTTTATTTCTTTATTTCTTTATTTCTTTATTTCTTTATTTCTTTATTTCTTTATTTCTTTATTTCTTTATTTCTTTATTTCTTTATTTCTTTATTTCTTTATTTCTTTATTTCTTTATTTCTTTATTTCTTTATTTCTTTATTTCTTTATTTCTTTATTTCTTTATTTCTTTATTTCTTTATTTCTTTATTTCTTTATTTCTTTATTTCTTTATTTCTTTATTTCTTTATTTCTTTATTTCTTTATTTCTTTATTTCTTTATTTCTTTATTTCTTTATTTCTTTATTTCTTTATTTCTTTATTTCTTTATTTCTTTATTTCTTTATTTCTTTATTTCTTTATTTCTTTATTTCTTTATTTCTTTATTTCTTTATTTCTTTATTTCTTTATTTCTTTATTTCTTTATTTCTTTATTTCTTTATTTCTTTATTTCTTTATTTCTTTATTTCTTTATTTCTTTATTTCTTTATTTCTTTATTTCTTTATTTCTTTATTTCTTTATTTCTTTATTTCTTTATTTCTTTATTTCTTTATTTCTTTATTTCTTTATTTCTTTATTTCTTTATTTCTTTATTTCTTTATTTCTTTATTTCTTTATTTCTTTATTTCTTTATTTCTTTATTTCTTTATTTCTTTATTTCTTTATTTCTTTATTTCTTTATTTCTTTATTTCTTTATTTCTTTATTTCTTTATTTCTTTATTTCTTTATTTCTTTATTTCTTTATTTCTTTATTTCTTTATTTCTTTATTTCTTTATTTCTTTATTTCTTTATTTCTTTATTTCTTTATTTCTTTATTTCTTTATTTCTTTATTTCTTTATTTCTTTATTTCTTTATTTCTTTATTTCTTTATTTCTTTATTTCTTTATTTCTTTATTTCTTTATTTCTTTATTTCTTTATTTCTTTATTTCTTTATTTCTTTATTTCTTTATTTCTTTATTTCTTTATTTCTTTATTTCTTTATTTCTTTATTTCTTTATTTCTTTATTTCTTTATTTCTTTATTTCTTTATTTCTTTATTTCTTTATTTCTTTATTTCTTTATTTCTTTATTTCTTTATTTCTTTATTTCTTTATTTCTTTATTTCTTTATTTCTTTATTTCTTTATTTCTTTATTTCTTTATTTCTTTATTTCTTTATTTCTTTATTTCTTTATTTCTTTATTTCTTTATTTCTTTATTTCTTTATTTCTTTATTTCTTTATTTCTTTATTTCTTTATTTCTTTATTTCTTTATTTCTTTATTTCTTTATTTCTTTATTTCTTTATTTCTTTATTTCTTTATTTCTTTATTTCTTTATTTCTTTATTTCTTTATTTCTTTATTTCTTTATTTCTTTATTTCTTTATTTCTTTATTTCTTTATTTCTTTATTTCTTTATTTCTTTATTTCTTTATTTCTTTATTTCTTTATTTCTTTATTTCTTTATTTCTTTATTTCTTTATTTCTTTATTTCTTTATTTCTTTATTTCTTTATTTCTTTATTTCTTTATTTCTTTATTTCTTTATTTCTTTATTTCTTTATTTCTTTATTTCTTTATTTCTTTATTTCTTTATTTCTTTATTTCTTTATTTCTTTATTTCTTTATTTCTTTATTTCTTTATTTCTTTATTTCTTTATTTCTTTATTTCTTTATTTCTTTATTTCTTTATTTCTTTATTTCTTTATTTCTTTATTTCTTTATTTCTTTATTTCTTTATTTCTTTATTTCTTTATTTCTTTATTTCTTTATTTCTTTATTTCTTTATTTCTTTATTTCTTTATTTCTTTATTTCTTTATTTCTTTATTTCTTTATTTCTTTATTTCTTTATTTCTTTATTTCTTTATTTCTTTATTTCTTTATTTCTTTATTTCTTTATTTCTTTATTTCTTTATTTCTTTATTTCTTTATTTCTTTATTTCTTTATTTCTTTATTTCTTTATTTCTTTATTTCTTTATTTCTTTATTTCTTTATTTCTTTATTTCTTTATTTCTTTATTTCTTTATTTCTTTATTTCTTTATTTCTTTATTTCTTTATTTCTTTATTTCTTTATTTCTTTATTTCTTTATTTCTTTATTTCTTTATTTCTTTATTTCTTTATTTCTTTATTTCTTTATTTCTTTATTTCTTTATTTCTTTATTTCTTTATTTCTTTATTTCTTTATTTCTTTATTTCTTTATTTCTTTATTTCTTTATTTCTTTATTTCTTTATTTCTTTATTTCTTTATTTCTTTATTTCTTTATTTCTTTATTTCTTTATTTCTTTATTTCTTTATTTCTTTATTTCTTTATTTCTTTATTTCTTTATTTCTTTATTTCTTTATTTCTTTATTTCTTTATTTCTTTATTTCTTTATTTCTTTATTTCTTTATTTCTTTATTTCTTTATTTCTTTATTTCTTTATTTCTTTATTTCTTTATTTCTTTATTTCTTTATTTCTTTATTTCTTTATTTCTTTATTTCTTTATTTCTTTATTTCTTTATTTCTTTATTTCTTTATTTCTTTATTTCTTTATTTCTTTATTTCTTTATTTCTTTATTTCTTTATTTCTTTATTTCTTTATTTCTTTATTTCTTTATTTCTTTATTTCTTTATTTCTTTATTTCTTTATTTCTTTATTTCTTTATTTCTTTATTTCTTTATTTCTTTATTTCTTTATTTCTTTATTTCTTTATTTCTTTATTTCTTTATTTCTTTATTTCTTTATTTCTTTATTTCTTTATTTCTTTATTTCTTTATTTCTTTATTTCTTTATTTCTTTATTTCTTTATTTCTTTATTTCTTTATTTCTTTATTTCTTTATTTCTTTATTTCTTTATTTCTTTATTTCTTTATTTCTTTATTTCTTTATTTCTTTATTTCTTTATTTCTTTATTTCTTTATTTCTTTATTTCTTTATTTCTTTATTTCTTTATTTCTTTATTTCTTTATTTCTTTATTTCTTTATTTCTTTATTTCTTTATTTCTTTATTTCTTTATTTCTTTATTTCTTTATTTCTTTATTTCTTTATTTCTTTATTTCTTTATTTCTTTATTTCTTTATTTCTTTATTTCTTTATTTCTTTATTTCTTTATTTCTTTATTTCTTTATTTCTTTATTTCTTTATTTCTTTATTTCTTTATTTCTTTATTTCTTTATTTCTTTATTTCTTTATTTCTTTATTTCTTTATTTCTTTATTTCTTTATTTCTTTATTTCTTTATTTCTTTATTTCTTTATTTCTTTATTTCTTTATTTCTTTATTTCTTTATTTCTTTATTTCTTTATTTCTTTATTTCTTTATTTCTTTATTTCTTTATTTCTTTATTTCTTTATTTCTTTATTTCTTTATTTCTTTATTTCTTTATTTCTTTATTTCTTTATTTCTTTATTTCTTTATTTCTTTATTTCTTTATTTCTTTATTTCTTTATTTCTTTATTTCTTTATTTCTTTATTTCTTTATTTCTTTATTTCTTTATTTCTTTATTTCTTTATTTCTTTATTTCTTTATTTCTTTATTTCTTTATTTCTTTATTTCTTTATTTCTTTATTTCTTTATTTCTTTATTTCTTTATTTCTTTATTTCTTTATTTCTTTATTTCTTTATTTCTTTATTTCTTTATTTCTTTATTTCTTTATTTCTTTATTTCTTTATTTCTTTATTTCTTTATTTCTTTATTTCTTTATTTCTTTATTTCTTTATTTCTTTATTTCTTTATTTCTTTATTTCTTTATTTCTTTATTTCTTTATTTCTTTATTTCTTTATTTCTTTATTTCTTTATTTCTTTATTTCTTTATTTCTTTATTTCTTTATTTCTTTATTTCTTTATTTCTTTATTTCTTTATTTCTTTATTTCTTTATTTCTTTATTTCTTTATTTCTTTATTTCTTTATTTCTTTATTTCTTTATTTCTTTATTTCTTTATTTCTTTATTTCTTTATTTCTTTATTTCTTTATTTCTTTATTTCTTTATTTCTTTATTTCTTTATTTCTTTATTTCTTTATTTCTTTATTTCTTTATTTCTTTATTTCTTTATTTCTTTATTTCTTTATTTCTTTATTTCTTTATTTCTTTATTTCTTTATTTCTTTATTTCTTTATTTCTTTATTTCTTTATTTCTTTATTTCTTTATTTCTTTATTTCTTTATTTCTTTATTTCTTTATTTCTTTATTTCTTTATTTCTTTATTTCTTTATTTCTTTATTTCTTTATTTCTTTATTTCTTTATTTCTTTATTTCTTTATTTCTTTATTTCTTTATTTCTTTATTTCTTTATTTCTTTATTTCTTTATTTCTTTATTTCTTTATTTCTTTATTTCTTTATTTCTTTATTTCTTTATTTCTTTATTTCTTTATTTCTTTATTTCTTTATTTCTTTATTTCTTTATTTCTTTATTTCTTTATTTCTTTATTTCTTTATTTCTTTATTTCTTTATTTCTTTATTTCTTTATTTCTTTATTTCTTTATTTCTTTATTTCTTTATTTCTTTATTTCTTTATTTCTTTATTTCTTTATTTCTTTATTTCTTTATTTCTTTATTTCTTTATTTCTTTATTTCTTTATTTCTTTATTTCTTTATTTCTTTATTTCTTTATTTCTTTATTTCTTTATTTCTTTATTTCTTTATTTCTTTATTTCTTTATTTCTTTATTTCTTTATTTCTTTATTTCTTTATTTCTTTATTTCTTTATTTCTTTATTTCTTTATTTCTTTATTTCTTTATTTCTTTATTTCTTTATTTCTTTATTTCTTTATTTCTTTATTTCTTTATTTCTTTATTTCTTTATTTCTTTATTTCTTTATTTCTTTATTTCTTTATTTCTTTATTTCTTTATTTCTTTATTTCTTTATTTCTTTATTTCTTTATTTCTTTATTTCTTTATTTCTTTATTTCTTTATTTCTTTATTTCTTTATTTCTTTATTTCTTTATTTCTTTATTTCTTTATTTCTTTATTTCTTTATTTCTTTATTTCTTTATTTCTTTATTCTTTATTTCTTTATTTCTTTATTTCTTTATTTCTTTATTTCTTTATTTCTTTATTTCTTTATTTCTTTATTTCTTTATTTCTTTATTTCTTTATTTCTTTATTTCTTTATTTCTTTATTTCTTTATTTCTTTATTTCTTTATTTCTTTATTTCTTTATTTCTTTATTTCTTTATTTCTTTATTTCTTTATTTCTTTATTTCTTTATTTCTTTATTTCTTTATTTCTTTATTTCTTTATTTCTTTATTTCTTTATTTCTTTATTTCTTTATTTCTTTATTTCTTTATTTCTTTATTTCTTTATTTCTTTATTTCTTTATTTCTTTATTTCTTTATTTCTTTATTTCTTTATTTCTTTATTTCTTTATTTCTTTATTTCTTTATTTCTTTATTTCTTTATTTCTTTATTTCTTTATTTCTTTATTTCTTTATTTCTTTATTTCTTTATTTCTTTATTTCTTTATTTCTTTATTTCTTTATTTCTTTATTTCTTTATTTCTTTATTTCTTTATTTCTTTATTTCTTTATTTCTTTATTTCTTTATTTCTTTATTTCTTTATTTCTTTATTTCTTTATTTCTTTATTTCTTTATTTCTTTATTTCTTTATTTCTTTATTTCTTTATTTCTTTATTTCTTTATTTCTTTATTTCTTTATTTCTTTATTTCTTTATTTCTTTATTTCTTTATTTCTTTATTTCTTTATTTCTTTATTTCTTTATTTCTTTATTTCTTTATTTCTTTATTTCTTTATTTCTTTATTTCTTTATTTCTTTATTTCTTTATTTCTTTATTTCTTTATTTCTTTATTTCTTTATTTCTTTATTTCTTTATTTCTTTATTTCTTTATTTCTTTATTTCTTTATTTCTTTATTTCTTTATTTCTTTATTTCTTTATTTCTTTATTTCTTTATTTCTTTATTTCTTTATTTCTTTATTTCTTTATTTCTTTATTTCTTTATTTCTTTATTTCTTTATTTCTTTATTTCTTTATTTCTTTATTTCTTTATTTCTTTATTTCTTTATTTCTTTATTTCTTTATTTCTTTATTTCTTTATTTCTTTATTTCTTTATTTCTTTATTTCTTTATTTCTTTATTTCTTTATTTCTTTATTTCTTTATTTCTTTATTTCTTTATTTCTTTATTTCTTTATTTCTTTATTTCTTTATTTCTTTATTTCTTTATTTCTTTATTTCTTTATTTCTTTATTTCTTTATTTCTTTATTTCTTTATTTCTTTATTTCTTTATTTCTTTATTTCTTTATTTCTTTATTTCTTTATTTCTTTATTTCTTTATTTCTTTATTTCTTTATTTCTTTATTTCTTTATTTCTTTATTTCTTTATTTCTTTATTTCTTTATTTCTTTATTTCTTTATTTCTTTATTTCTTTATTTCTTTATTTCTTTATTTCTTTATTTCTTTATTTCTTTATTTCTTTATTTCTTTATTTCTTTATTTCTTTATTTCTTTATTTCTTTATTTCTTTATTTCTTTATTTCTTTATTTCTTTATTTCTTTATTTCTTTATTTCTTTATTTCTTTATTTCTTTATTTCTTTATTTCTTTATTTCTTTATTTCTTTATTTCTTTATTTCTTTATTTCTTTATTTCTTTATTTCTTTATTTCTTTATTTCTTTATTTCTTTATTTCTTTATTTCTTTATTTCTTTATTTCTTTATTTCTTTATTTCTTTATTTCTTTATTTCTTTATTTCTTTATTTCTTTATTTCTTTATTTCTTTATTTCTTTATTTCTTTATTTCTTTATTTCTTTATTTCTTTATTTCTTTATTTCTTTATTTCTTTATTTCTTTATTTCTTTATTTCTTTATTTCTTTATTTCTTTATTTCTTTATTTCTTTATTTCTTTATTTCTTTATTTCTTTATTTCTTTATTTCTTTATTTCTTTATTTCTTTATTTCTTTATTTCTTTATTTCTTTATTTCTTTATTTCTTTATTTCTTTATTTCTTTATTTCTTTATTTCTTTATTTCTTTATTTCTTTATTTCTTTATTTCTTTATTTCTTTATTTCTTTATTTCTTTATTTCTTTATTTCTTTATTTCTTTATTTCTTTATTTCTTTATTTCTTTATTTCTTTATTTCTTTATTTCTTTATTTCTTTATTTCTTTATTTCTTTATTTCTTTATTTCTTTATTTCTTTATTTCTTTATTTCTTTATTTCTTTATTTCTTTATTTCTTTATTTCTTTATTTCTTTATTTCTTTATTTCTTTATTTCTTTATTTCTTTATTTCTTTATTTCTTTATTTCTTTATTTCTTTATTTCTTTATTTCTTTATTTCTTTATTTCTTTATTTCTTTATTTCTTTATTTCTTTATTTCTTTATTTCTTTATTTCTTTATTTCTTTATTTCTTTATTTCTTTATTTCTTTATTTCTTTATTTCTTTATTTCTTTATTTCTTTATTTCTTTATTTCTTTATTTCTTTATTTCTTTATTTCTTTATTTCTTTATTTCTTTATTTCTTTATTTCTTTATTTCTTTATTTCTTTATTTCTTTATTTCTTTATTTCTTTATTTCTTTATTTCTTTATTTCTTTATTTCTTTATTTCTTTATTTCTTTATTTCTTTATTTCTTTATTTCTTTATTTCTTTATTTCTTTATTTCTTTATTTCTTTATTTCTTTATTTCTTTATTTCTTTATTTCTTTATTTCTTTATTTCTTTATTTCTTTATTTCTTTATTTCTTTATTTCTTTATTTCTTTATTTCTTTATTTCTTTATTTCTTTATTTCTTTATTTCTTTATTTCTTTATTTCTTTATTTCTTTATTTCTTTATTTCTTTATTTCTTTATTTCTTTATTTCTTTATTTCTTTATTTCTTTATTTCTTTATTTCTTTATTTCTTTATTTCTTTATTTCTTTATTTCTTTATTTCTTTATTTCTTTATTTCTTTATTTCTTTATTTCTTTATTTCTTTATTTCTTTATTTCTTTATTTCTTTATTTCTTTATTTCTTTATTTCTTTATTTCTTTATTTCTTTATTTCTTTATTTCTTTATTTCTTTATTTCTTTATTTCTTTATTTCTTTATTTCTTTATTTCTTTATTTCTTTATTTCTTTATTTCTTTATTTCTTTATTTCTTTATTTCTTTATTTCTTTATTTCTTTATTTCTTTATTTCTTTATTTCTTTATTTCTTTATTTCTTTATTTCTTTATTTCTTTATTTCTTTATTTCTTTATTTCTTTATTTCTTTATTTCTTTATTTCTTTATTTCTTTATTTCTTTATTTCTTTATTTCTTTATTTCTTTATTTCTTTATTTCTTTATTTCTTTATTTCTTTATTTCTTTATTTCTTTATTTCTTTATTTCTTTATTTCTTTATTTCTTTATTTCTTTATTTCTTTATTTCCTTTATTTCTTTATTTCTTTATTTCTTTATTTCTTTATTTCTTTATTTCTTTATTTCTTTATTTCTTTATTTCTTTATTTCTTTATTTCTTTATTTCTTTATTTCTTTATTTCTTTATTTCTTTATTTCTTTATTTCTTTATTTCTTTATTTCTTTATTTCTTTATTTCTTTATTCCTTTATTCCTTTATTCCT